>OX451737.1:574242963-575594213 GCA_948472305.1 Vicia faba | reverse complement strand
CAGGACCCCCAACAGGCTGAGCGACGAACTCTTTGAGGTAGTCAAGGACTAGAGTCTTGCTAGCAGCCACGTAGTAGTTAACCTTTATGCCTGATGTAATACGATGGGAGAACTGACTTGTTTATTTTGCGTTTGATTGAAATTGTTGCAGTTAGCAAGAGTCGCCACTGACTTTTCTTTTATCCAATAAGGAAAGGGTGAAAAGAACATGAAAGACCTTTGAGATATTTTCTTGAGTTTGGGGGGTAGATTATGAAAAGGGAAGGTGTTAGCACCCTTTTCATCCATAGTTATCTATGGGATCTTAGTTGCTTGCTAGATCACTTGAAAATGCTTTGTTTGAAAATGTGTTTTGTGATGGGTGTAAGTTTGAAAATATTTTGCAAAATGCCTTTGTTGTGGCTAACTTTATAATGATTCTCGTCTCTATAAGAATGCATATAAAGTGTTGGTTTTGAAAATAGTTCAAAGAGATGTTTGTTTTTGAAGATGTTTTGAAAGTGTAAGTGTGGAAATGGTTTTAGTTTAAGAGCAAGCAACTAAGAGTGTCCTACCTACTCAAAAGGTATATGTTATTTTCCTTCTCCTTTAGATGTTTCTATCTTACCATTGATTTGGTAAGAAGTCCCATCGTTGGATGTGAAGGGACGGGCGTGGGTCATTGTATAGTCATGTATAGCAATGTTATGAGATATCTTAGCATTTCTCTTGAGGGACTAAGATCATTTGTAAGACAACATTCTAAGCGTCATCGAGGGACTATGATCTTGTATTTTTGATTGCTTTTGCTAAGACGTCTCACATGCATATTATGACCATTTTCTCAAGGCAACAAGTGGAGTTACACCCTAGAGGTGAAAGTGTTCAAGGTGTTTATTTTTTCATGCTTGATTTTCTTTAATTAAGGTTTTCTAAGAATTGATTTTATATTTCCATACAAACCCTAATTACTAGCATTTATATGAAAGCAGTAAATTGTGGAAAGTAAATTTACTACGCTATTACATCATTTGGGGATGGGGTGTACAAATTTACAAATGGGGATTGCAAGAAATTAAATCCTAATTATCTATTACAACCATATTGAAATTGAATAATGTACAATAATTAAAAGGAATATAATATACAAGACATGAATGAAAAGAAAATGAATTTGTTTTGATTTTGTTAAAGAAATATTTTGGCCTATTTAACTAAAAGGAAATTTAACTAAACTAAAGAAAAATTAAGATTAAGTTAAAGAAAAGAAAAGAAAATGAATAGGAAAATGTTTTTTGGTTTTTTTCATTGTAAGAAGTTAAATAAAATAAAATAAATAATTTAAATATTTTTGGTGTTTTTGTGTAGAAAATAGTTTTTGTATTTAAAACAGTTTTTGTGTAGAAAACAGTTTTGTATATGGGCCCAGGGCCTATTTGTCAGTAAGCAGGGGGTCAGAAACATAAAAATGTCGAAGCCCAACTGTGGAGGCCCAGGTGTGCTTCCTGCAAACAAAACAAAGTGAGAAAACATGAAAAATGAACAAAAGGTCTCACTGGGACTTGAACCCATGACCTTTTACATGACAAGGCTTTTAGCGTGTGCTGTTTGTACCACTGGGATGGTCTTTTTCATCCGTTGGTTATACAACTTGCACTAAATATAAAATGAACTCATGGCTTCATCTTCTTCCTTCGAGCGCAGGGATGTATAACTCATTTGTTAAGCTTCGAAAAGCTTCCTTTCTCAGCCAAATCGAAAGATTTTAATATCAAGCTTGCCTAAAGTTTGAAAACGGATCTAACTATATAATTTCAAATGTTATGGGTCAGAGGTTAGCATGAAATACCAAAACTAAAGACCTAACTGTTCAGAGATGAACTTTTTAATGTATAAGCAATGATAATCAAAACTATGGACATAGTTAGCTTCCTAGACATGATATCTACATTTTTCCTTCACAAAGTATATACAAATGATGTTTGAATGAAAAGTTCAAAGTTTAACAGAACTTACCTCTTGGAGTGAAACTTGGTGGACTTCGCTCCAGGAACGTTTTGTTGATGGATTAAGCCTTCTACGACCTTCCTTGAGCTAGTGTGATCACTGCTTTGCTTTAAAAGTCACTGAATCGAAAGGCTGGTAGATGGAATGCTGAGAGTGAATTGAAAGGCTGGTATATGGAAGCTAGGGAGTGAATCAAAAGGCTGGTATATGGAAGCTAGGGGTGAATCGAAAGGCTGGTATATGGAAGCTAGGGGGTGAATCGAAATCCTCACTAACGTATGAAGGGATTTGAGATTTTTTTTGTGTAAAGCCAGGATGTGCCAAGTTTTGTGCTTGGCTTTATGCTTGTGTGCATGTTTTGATTTGTTGAGAGATTTGAGAGTGTTTGAAGATTTTTTCAACACAGCAAGAATATGGCCCCTTGATTTGCAAATGGTCTCTATATTTATAGAGAAATGGTTTGGGAAGTTAGAGTAACCAGATTTGTAAGATAACAAACCATGGTTTGGTTGAAAACAAAAAAAATCAAGTTGAATGAATTTTCATGGTTCCCAAGTTCAAGTACAAGTGGGGACTGATGTTTGTTGGGTGCAGGAGATTTGAATCATGCCTTTGATGTTGCTTGTGTTCACATAAAATCAGGTTGGGAGCTCAAGAAGCTGACTTTGTGATTAAAGTAATATTTATGAAAATAGATACATAGCTTTTTTCCATTTCGTCCAAAAATGGTATAATCCAGTGGATAAAGCTTCGAATATTTATGTAATGCATCACAAATTTGTGTAAACCTCTGATTATGTAAAGATTTAGAAGCAACATAGCCTGACAAGTGAGATTTGGAGGATAAGGTTATGAGATTTGATCAATGTTCTTCAACCAAGCTTGCTCGAAGGAGGCCAAATGCCCAATCAATGCTTATGAACCAAGCTTGCTCGAAGGAGGCCAAATGCCCAATCGAAGCTTATGAACCAAGCTTTCTCGAAAGAGGCCACTGCCCAATCGAAGCTTGTGAACCAAGCTTGCTCGAAGGAAACCAAAAGCCCAATCGAAGCTTATGAACCAAGCTTGCTCTAAGGAGGCCAATGCCCAATCGAAGCTTGTGAACCAAGATTGCTCGAAGGAGGTCAAATTCCCAATCAAAGCTTGTGAACCAAGCTTGCTCGAAGGAGGAAAAATGCCCAATCGAAGCTTATGAACCAAGCTTGCTCGAAGGAGGCCAATACCCAATCGAAGCTTGTGAACCCATCTTGCTCGAAGGAAGACAAATGCCTAATCTAAGCTTATGAACCAAGCTTGCTCGAAGGAGGCCAATATCCAATCGAAGCTTATGAACCAAGCTTGATCGAATGAAGCCTAATGCCCAATTAAAGCTTACGAATCAGAGCCAACTTGCTCTTCTTTGATTTGATGCTTGAGAGCCCAATATGATCTGTGGAAACTACATGGGGCATTAAAAGTCCAATTGTACTTGTGCAAATTCAAACTCTATTTTTGAGTCATCAGTGTTTGGGAAGGTATCTTGAGCTGATCAAACCTTATGCAATTTTGAGCAATGGAGATTTTGTGAGAGAATCTTTGAGAAATTGGAGAGGGTAAATTTTGGGGTACAACAGCTTCCCCTGTTCAATCTTCTTAAACCTGAAAAGCGAGAATGGCATGTCGCCATTTGTAGCTTAAAGGTAGAAGATGATTGAACACTAAAGTGCCTAGAAATTTGCACTCGACTATGTATTAGTTGATTGTGTAGGGAATGGGTTTAAAGATTCCATTTGGAGAGAGTTTTCGGAGATGAGCTTATAGATGCCATCCAAAGGTGATGGTTAATAGAAATTAGACTAAGTCTAAGCTTGACCATAACTTGGAGAAGTATCAGAATAAATCTTCGGTCGATTTAATTCTAAATGATATGCTGGAATGAGTATCAAAATAATATCCATAACTGGATCATATCTAAACCGCTTTCGAAAAATGCGTTGAACGAGTGTCAGAATGACATCCGCATCTGGATTGTATCTGAACTGCATTTGAAAGATATATTGAATGAGCGTCAGAATGACATCCACATCTGGATCGTATCTAAACTGTATTGAATGAGTGTCAGAATGACATCCACATATGGATCGTATCTAAACTGTATTTGAAAGATGTATTGAATGAGTGTCAGAATGACATCCATATCTGGATTGTATTTGAACTGTATTTGAAAGAATATGGAATAAGTATCATAATGTCATTCGCCTATGGATCGTATCTGAACTGTTTCTAGAATAGAATCTGGAATAAGTGTTAGAATGTCATCCGTCTCTAGATCGTATCTGAACTATTTCTAGAAGAGAATATGGAATAAGCATCAGAACGTCATCCGTCTCAGGATCGTATATGAAATGTTTCTAGAAGAGAATCTGGAATAAGTATCAGAATTTCATCCGTCTCTGGATCGTATCTGAACTGTTTCTAGAAGAGAATCTGGAATAAGTATCAGAATGTCATCCGTCTCTGGATCATATCTAAACTATTTCTAGAAGAGAAACTGGAATAAGTATCAGAATGTCATCCGTCTCTAGATCGTATTTGAACTGTTTCTAGAAGAGAATCTGGAATAAGTATCAGAACGTCATCCGTCTCTGGATCGTATCTGAACTGTTTCTAGAAGATAATCTGGAATAAGTATCAGAATGTCATCCGTCTCTAGACCGTATCTGAACTATTTCTAGAAGAAAATATGGAATAAGTATTAGAATGTCATCCGTCTCTGGATCGTATCTGAACTATTTCTAGAAGAGAATTTGGAATAAGTATCAGAATGTCATCCGTCTCTGGATCGTATCTGAACCGTTTCTAGAGTGAATCTGGAATAAGTGTCAGAATGTCATCCGTCTCTGGATCGTATATGAACTGCATCTAGAAGGGAATCTGGAAATTTATGAGAAGTAGCTTGTGTAGGGCGTTCTTATAGTAACGAGAACCATTACGAAGAGATTTTTCAAAACAATTTCAAAGCCCACACCACAAGCACACTGTCAAATAAAAGCAAGTGACCTAAACGAGTAACTAAGAGCCCATGGAAAACCATGGATGAAAAGGGTAACAATACCTTCCCTTTTCATAATCTACCCCCCGAACCCGAGAAATAATCTCGAAAGGTCTTTCCTGTGCTTTTTTACCTTTCCTTTTGGATAAAAGAAAAGTCGGTGGCGACTTTTGCTATCCGCACAAATGCAATCAAAACGCAAAACACCAAGTCAGTTCTCCCACCGTATCACAGAACTGGCGACTTTGTTGGGGAATTCTTTGGAAAATGGGGTTACCTTAGGGATAGATCACCTTTACTTGCTTTCATTATTTGATTTGTGTGCTTTATATTCGGTTCTTTGTATTGGGTTTTGCTTTGATCCTCCACCTGGATCTGGGACACCTTTTTAGGTAAATAGCAATAAATTGTGGAGACTGTACGGCGTAGACCGATATGGTTAAAACAATGGATATATTAGTGTGACGCATTTGTGGGTACCGGTATCCCTTGTGGTGAATCGAGGAGAATACATGGCCGCTGAGTGGCATCATGAAGCACTAATTGACTTTAGAACCCTAATTGAACAAACTTGGCCATTAGGACGTAGTGAGATAGTCGGTTTCGGTGTAGAGCTGAAAATTGGTTGATACTCGATATTACACTCATTGAGGCTAGACTTTTGGGATATCTCGGACGCAAGAAAAGATTGTTGTACTGAGACAATGCCTAAGAGAAAGGTTGGTGATATTGAGATCCTTTAGAACCCGATCACTATTACTAGGACAGGTTGAGCCAACTAAACTTCAAGAGGGTACTTACCTACAAAACTCATGCAAGCCTAAAACATAGGGACTTATTTGTTGTGTGTGCATATATTTACTTGTACATAAACATCATAAACATCATGAACATCATACGCATGCTCACTAACCATTTCAAGGATTTATAAATTTATCTTTGTTTTTGTTTTGTAGGACATGAATTCTCTCCGAAGAAACACCATCTGAATCAGCTTCGTAAAAGCACATCCTTAACTTCAAGAGCTAGCCTCAAGAGTGCCCGGGGATTCTCCTTTTATAAAGAAATATGGTCGACTCCTCAGTTTGGCTACATCCAACTTCCAAGAAGAGATGATGTGTGTACTATTCCAATTCTTTGATCCCGTACATCATTGTTTCACTTTCCCGGACTATCAGTTGGTACCTACACTGGAAGAGTTCTCTCTACTCTTAGGGGTGCCCGTGCTTGATTAGATACCATTCACCGGTCTAGAAGGGATTCCAAAACCTGAAGTCATCGCTGAAGCTTTACATGTGAAGAAGGCCGACGTCATAGGCAATTGGGAGACAAGAAGCGGGGTTAAAGGCTTTCTAGCTATGTTTCTATTGGAAAAAGCTCATTCATTCTAGGATGACATGGATTTCCAAGCTTTCGAAGACGTCCTAGCTCTTCTCATTTATGGTTTGGTTCTGTTTCCCAATTCGGACCAATTCATAGACGTTAATGCCATCAAAGTCTTTCTCTCTCGTAATCCTATACCTACCTTACTAGGAGACATCTTGCATTGCCTTCATACCCGCACCATGAATAAAAGAGGTACCCTTTTGCGTTGTATCCCCCTACTCGCTAAGTGGTTCACTTCACACCTGCCTCAGTCAGCATTGAAGAACGAGCAAAGACTGACTTGGTCTCAAAGGATAATGTCTCTCACCCACTCTGATATCCGTTGGTGCTCGAGATCCTTGGAAGATATCTCTATCATTGACCGCTGTGGGGAGTTCCCTAACGTACCTCTGCTTGGTATTAGGGGAGGTATCACCTACAACCCATGCTTAGCTCTTCGACAGTTTAGGTATGCCCGAAGAGACGGACCTCACGAGATGCTCATCCAAGGTCTGGTGTTCGACTACGACAAAGAAGACCAAGGTTACTGCCAAAGGTTTACACGTGCTTGGGGAATGGTGAACAAGGTGGACAGTAGGACTTTGGGACATAAAAACTCTATCCCTCTCGAGCCTTACCTTAGGTGGGTACGGGCTCGTGCCCAGAGTCTCTTCATGTCTTACCCTTCCATCCTTCCTGTCATCATTGAGCCTGTTATTGAAGGAGACGTCCCATACACCGTTCTTCATCCTGACATGCCTACCTCTCTCGAAGACCTGCAGAAAGCTTGGGTTCTGTTGAAGGAAGAGCGAGACACCTTTGAAGCCCAGTATTACGCCAGTGAGAAGAAGGTTCTGGAGCTCACCAAACTGCTTCATGAAGAGAAAAACCTGAATGCCTACATTGCTCCAAAGAGGATGCGTTCGGTCTTTTTGTCTTAGGAGCTTTGTTGTATTTTGTTTCTTTAATTGTAAGCCCGAGGAGGCATGATGTATTCAAACTTGGATTTTAATATGACGTGTGTTCCTTTTTTGGTTTAAACAAATTTAAATCTCTAATTTTCCTTGAAATTATTTACATATTGCATCTTCATTCATCATAACATCATACAGGTTTCTCATAATTGGTCACCTTATCCTTCTACTGTTTATTTCAGTGAGATAGATGTTGAATAGACTGTGAAAGATCTTCAGGCGCAGAATGCCCAGTTTCAACAAATGCTCTTGGCTCTGACAAAAGGACAAGAAGAGTTGAAGACTCTGCTGGCCAAAGAGAAGAAGAAGAAAATGAAGAAATCTGCCGGTGTTGTGATCATGGGAAGAAGATTTAAAGGACAAACCAGACATACTTTAGACTTTGCAACATCGCCAGGCGAAGGAGATAATCAAACCCAGGAAGTGAACAACGACCCAGCATCCGAAGAAGAGGAATAGCCTGATTACTCTGAGGAACAATATCCTCATGCTGATGATAAATACAAACAGCTAGAGGATCGTTTGAATGCTATGGAAATTCAGAGGGTACCCGGTTTGGACTTTGAAGAATTAGGACTCGTCTCGGGGGTTGTCATCCCACAAAAATTCAAGGTCCACACTTTCGCCAAGTACGACGGTGTCTCTTTCCCAAAGCTACATCTAAGGTCATACGTCAGAAAGATTCAACCCCACACGGCTGACAAGAATCTGTGGGTGCATTTCTTCCAGGAGAGCTTATCAGGGACGCAGTTGGATTGGTTCTATCTATTGGAAGGAACCAATGTTCGCAACTAGGAAGAGTTGGCCGCCGCTTTCTACAAACAATATCAGTATAATGCTGATTTGGCTCCAACTAGGACGCAGTTACAAAACATGTCTATGGGAAAGGGTGATGGTTTCAAAACCTATGCTCAAAAATGGAGGGATCTTGCAGGAAGGGTCCAGCCCCCTCTATCCGACAGAGAATTAGTGGATATGTTCCTAGGAACCTTGTCAGGACCATTTTTCAATCACCTGATTGGGAGTTCCTCAGCTGGGTTTACTGAATTAATCATGACTAGCGAGCGGGTCGAGGCCGGTATAAAAAGCGGAAAAATTCATAAAGATGCATCCTCGAGTATGGTGAAGAAGCCCTTTGTTGGAAAGAAGGAGGTCAGTGCTGCATATGACTATAGAAATCAAAACAAAACTGACCGTCGCCCGGCAGTAGGGGCTGTCATGATTTCTAACCCTACGCCAAATCAGCAGCAAAGTTATCAGTGCAAACCAGAAGCGCCCATGAGATGATTTACCCGGATTAACATGACCATGTCTCAAGTTTTTCCGCACCTTCTAAAGACCAATCTGGAAACTTTAAAAGAAGCTCCCAAGAACCCCAATACTGCTTCTCCTCGCTACAACCCGAACGCCCGATGTGCCTATCATTCTGAAAGCCCGGGGCATGATACAAATGACTGTTGGGCCTTAAAGAATAAGGTGCAAGACCTTATCGATGCGAAAGAGATTGAATTTGATCCCCCAGAAACACCTAATGTAATAACGGTGCAAATGCCCAGATATGGCCAAGGTATCAACGCCATTGATGATGATCGTTTTGTTTCCTCCGTGAATGACTTAGTCACTCCTCTGTTGACCATTAAACAGAATCTACTGCAAGCTGGCCTGTTCCCAGGCTGCGATGAAGATTGTCACTTATGCAAGTCTCTACCGAACGACTGTTTGTTACTAAAGATAGGCGTCTAGTGCCTGATGACTAGCAAAGAAATCCTATTTGAAAAGCTACTTCTTATCAAAAGTACTTATCAAGATGTTTCGATAATCACCATTTCCGACAATCCTCCCAGGGTCTCCACCAAAAGACCCGTCAGGATTACATATGTTCCAAGATCTGCACCTTTAATCATCATTATGCCAAGACCAATATCATACTCCTCGGATAAAGCTATTCCCTGGAGTTATGGGGCTGACGTTTATTACTATGGCGTCAAGCAAAATTAGTTGGCTATCAAAGACGAAATTGCGAGAGATATTGATCCCGATATCAGTAACATTACTGGGACCAGCAAAATAACAAGAAGTGGAAGAGTCTTCTCACCTGAGATTTCTCCAAAGACCGTTGCTACTCCCGTGATCATTCCTACTGCCACTCCTATCGACACTCCCAATGATACTCCTATTGTTATCCCTACTGCCGATACAAGGGGAAAAGAGGCTCTGAATGAGCCTGTCCAAGCAAGAGAGCATCCCGAGATCATCCTTGAAGCTTCTAGAAAGGAGATAGAAGAAATACTGAAGATAATCAAGAAAAGCGACTACAACATTGTCGAACAGTTGGGGAAAACCCCCTCGAAGATATCATTGTTGTCTTTACTTTTGTGTTCTGAGACCCACGCCAAAGCCTTGGTAAAGTTTATTAAGACCGCTCACGTGCCCCAAGATACCTTCATCGACTAATTTGAAAATTGTGTGGCCAGTCTAACTGCTGATAACAGATTGGGCTTTTCCGATGTCGATTTAACCTCTAAGGGAAGGAAGCACAATTATGCCTTACATATTTCCATTGAATGCAGGGGCACCACACTTGCCCATGTTCTGGTGGATACCGACTCATCATTGAATGTTTTGCCCAAAAATGCTCTCGACCGACTGGATTGCGAGGGGCTTATCTTGAAACCAAGCAACATCATAGTGAGGGCCTTTGATGGCTCCAAGAGGACATTGCACGGAGAAGTTAGTATCCCCATAAAAATTGGGACTCAGACTTTTGACTCAATTTTCTATGTGATGGACATTCGCCCTTCATACTCTTGTCTGTTGGGTCGACCCTGGATCCATGGTGCTGGTTCCGTCACTTCTACCCTACACCAAATGCTAAAATACCCGATTAAAGGAAAGATTGTCACAGTTCACGGAGAGGAGGAGTACATGGTTAGCCATCTGAACTCTTTCAGGTATGTTGAAATGGATGGTGAATTCATAGAGACTCCCTGTCAGAACTTTGAGGAGGCTCCAACAACGGTCGCGGAAACCAAGTCTACTCTAAAGGTCCCGAAGATTACAAGACCTCCACTGAAGATGACCTCTTTGAAAGATGCTCGAGAAGTAGTTGAAGAATGAGGATGTACTATCTGGGGTCAACTTCCGGATATTCCCTACAAGTCCGACAAATTTGGGTTGGGGTTCACTTCAGAGGCCTAAAGAGTTGTTCGATGTTCTCGCGCTGGGGGACCACCTCTGCGTATCAGCAATCAAGGAGTCAATGCAATAGAAGACAGTGATGGCAGCTGTGACATGGACGAATGTATTTTTCCAACCGTCGGCGATGGGCTCAACAATTGGGAGGCCAAAGATTTCATTCCTATTACTTTTATTCAAGAGTAATTGTCTTTTAATATTTTCAGGCTTGTAATATTTAAACAATTCAGACTTTTAAAACCTTGTGTCTTACCCGAGGCACAACGGTCCATTTGTGAGGGTTGTCACTTCATTCTCATATGTCATTAATGAATCATGGACGTTTTTGCATCAAATTTTGTGTTCTTTGTCTTTTCTTTCATTCATTTTATTTCTTTCAAAGGTAGTTATGCTCTTACACACACTCACATATTAAAAATGCAGATCTACATCCACTCAGGATCCCATGGGTAACGGTTCTGCTATGGCTAATTGTGACTTTGAAAATCCGATCTACCAAGCCGACGACGAAGGTGAGGAAGATTGTGAGGTGCCAGGGGAGTTGGCCAGGTTGTTGCAACAAGAAGAAAGGACCATTCAGCCACACGAAGAGTCAGTCGAAATAGTTAACTTGGGAACTGAGGAAGACAAAAAGGAGGTCAAGGTGGGTGCCAATTTGGAACCCAGTGTTAAGGAGCGTCTGATTCAATTATTGCACGATTATGTTGAAGTCTTTGCATGGTCGTACGAAGACATGCCGGGACTTGATACAGACATTGTGGTACATCGTCTTCCTACAAGGGAAGATTGTCCTCCAGTAAAGCAAAAGGTTCGCCGCATGAGGCCTGATATGTCAGCAAAGATCAAGGCAGAAGTCATGAAGCAATTCAATGCTGGATTTTTGGCTGTCACCTCTTATCCCCAATGGGTGGCCAATGTTGTTCCTGTGCCCAAGAAAGACGGTAAAGTGATAATGTGTGTGGACTATAGAGATTTGAATAGGGCAAACCCCAAAGATGATTTCCCACTCCCCCACATCGACATTCTGGTTGATAATACGACACAACACAAAGTTTTTTCCTTCATGGACGGTTTCTCAGGCAACAACCAAATCAAAATGGCACCTGAAGATATGGAGAAAACAACCTTTGTTACACAGTGGGACACTTTCTACTATAAGGTCATGCCATTAGGACTGAAGAATGTTGGGGCAACTTACCAACGCACCATGGTAGCTTTATTTCATGACATGATACATCATGAGATAGAGGTCTACGTAGACGATATGATAGCCAGATCGCAAACGGAAGAAGGGCATCTTGACCACTTACAGAAGTTGTTTGAGAGGCTGAAGAAGTACAAATTGAGGTTGAATCCAAATAAGTGCACATTCGGAGTTCGGTCCGGTAAGCTCCTAGGCTTTGTCGTCAGCAACAAAGGTATCGAGGTTTATCCTGCCAAGGTTAAAGCGATACAAGAAATGCCTTCTCCTCGTACTGAGAAAGAGGTCAGAGGATTCTTGGGACGTTTGAATTACATCGCCAGGTTCATTTCTCACCTGACAGATACTTGTGAACCAATCTTCAAGCTCTTGAAAAAAGATCAAGTAGTCAAATAGAATGATGAATGCCAAGTTGCTTTTGACAAAATCAAGGAATATTTACAAGAACCTCCTGTACTATTGCCACCCGTCGAGGGAAGACCTTTAATCCTGTATCTGACTGTTTTAGAAAATTCAATGGGGTGTGTGTTGGGACAGCATGACGAGTCTGGCCGAAAAGAGCATGCTATTTATTACCTGAGCAAAAAGTTTACCGATTGTGAAACAAGATATTCACTACTCGATAAAACTTGCTGCACTCTGGCATGGGTTGCTCGCCGGCTGAGACAGTATATGCTGACCCATACTACTCTGTTGATATCTAAAATGTATCCGATAAAGTACATCTTCGAGAAGCTCGCTCTTTTTGGGAGAATAGCGAGATGGCAGATGATCCTGACAGAATATGACATACAGTATACTACCCAGAAAGCTATAAAGGGTAGTGTATTGGATGATCACCTTGATCACCAAGCTGTGGAAGACTATCAGTCTATGAAGTTTGAATTCCCGGACGAAGACATCATGATATTAGACAACTGTGAAGAAATCAGGCCATATGAAGGACCTGAACAAGGATCCCGATGGACCCTTTTCTTTGATGGAGCATCTAATGCACTTGGCAATGGTATCGGTGCCGTACTCATATCTCCGGAAGGATGTCATACTCCTTTTACTGCCAGACTTTGCTTCAACTGTACAAACAACATGGCAGAGTACGAAGCATGCATCTTCGATCTCAAAGCTACTATAGACTTGGGGATCAAATCCTTGGATGTATTTAGAGATTCAACTTTGGTCATCAGTCAAGTCAAAGGGGAATGGGACACCAAACACCCCAACCTTATCCCTTACAAAGAACATGTGTTGACATTGTTGCCGCATTTTGAGAAGATTACCTTCGAGCATTTCCTGCGAGAAGAAAATCAGCTAGCAGACGCACTAGCTACAATGTCATCTATGTTTAAACTTAATTGGGATAACGAGGCTCCTCAAATCTCCATTGAGCGGATGGATGAACCAGCCTACTGTCACAAGATCAGTACGGAAAAAGTAGTGGATCGACCTTGGTTCCATGAAGTTAAAAGGTATCTCGAGTCTCAGGAATATCCAGAAGGTGTTTCAGTGAATGCCAAGAAGTTCCTAAGAAGATTCTCGGCTAAATTCTTCCTTAGTAACGACATTTTGTACAAACACAGACATGACTCTGTATTGCTTCGGTGCATAGACAAGGTTGAGGCTGAAAGGATCATGGTTGAATTATACGAAGGCACTTTTGGTACCCATTCCAGTGGGAATACAATGGCAAAGAAAATCCTATGGGCAGGCTATTATTGGTCTACCATGGAGGCAGATTGCTACCAACACTCTCGGACTTGCCATAAGTGTCAGATTTATGCAGATAAAGTGCACGTACCTCCGGTTCCTCTAAACATATTGACGGCTCCTTGGCCATTTTCTATGTGGGAAATTGATATGATTGGGGAAATCAAGCCAACGGCCTCCAATGGACACCGCTTCATCTTAGTGGCCATCGACTATTTTACAAAGTGGGTTGAGGCAGCTTCCTTCGCTTCCGTTACTAAGAATATGGTCGCCCGGTTCATCAAACAGAATCTCATCTGTCGGTACGGTATCCCAGAGAGAATCCTCACTGATAATGGTACGAATCTAAACAACACTATGATCACCGCCTTGTGCGAGCAATTCAAGATTCAGCATCACAATTCTTCCCCTTACCGGGCAAAAATGAATGGTGTTGTAGAAGCTGCTAACAAAAACATTAAGAAGATCATGCAGAAAATGACAGTCACATACAAGTACTGGCATGAGATGCTACCGTTTGCTCTCCACGGGTATCGTACCACAGCTCGCACATCAACTGGGGCAACACCCTATTCTCTCGTATACGGCATGGAGGATGTCTTGCCTATTGAGGTCCAGATCCCCTCTCTGAGGATCATGAAGGATGCTGGTTTGAATGAAGAAGATTGGATCCAGACTCGGTTTGACCAATTAAACTTGATTGATGAGAAGAGGCTTACAACTATCTGTCATGGTCAGATGTACCAAAAACGCATGATCAAAGCTTTTAATAAAAAGGTCAAACTTCAAGTATATCGGGTCAGTGACTTGGTAATCAAGCGTATCATTTTTCCACAAGGTGATCTCAAGGGTAAATGGACTCCTACATATGAAGGGCCGTTTGTAATGAAAAGCATATTCTCTGGTGGAGCAATGATCTTGACCACTATGGATGGCGACGACCTCCCGCACCCTGTAAATACAGACATAGTTAAAAGATACTACGCATGATCAAAGACCCGCTAGGTTGACTGGCCTAGGCAAAAATAAGGGCTTCCTGGCGAACCAAAAGGGTTCGGGAAAAAATAAGGGATAAAAATTAAATTAAAAAAAATTTGTACACCCGGCAAGTTGAAAACCCGAAAGGGCGGCTTGGGCAAAAAAGGGTATCCCGGTGGACTGAAAACCAGAGAGGGCGGTCCAGGTAAAAGTTAGGGATTTAAGCGTATGACTATGTCCCTTTAGATCATCATGCAAACAACCTTCAGCGTCGACCAATCAACTCAAACGACTCTAAATCAATCTAATCGACTTCGCCGATGCGACAAGTGGACAAGACATTCAGAGACATGAAGACTATAGCAGAATGGGAACCCCATGAGATTATTTCACATAGCTATCTTTTCTTTGTATCAATTTTCATTTTTACGACGACATTCTCTCGCTAGAATGCTCGTCTCATTGTACAAAAAAATACTTATTCAAGTTAATACAAAGATATCCCTTTGGAAGTGCAAAACCATTTGGTTTCTTTTTCTTTGTTTCTGTGTCTTGTTTACAAAAACGTCCAATGATTTATTTTTGAGCATATGCATTGAACGTGATTACTGTTACAAATAAACAAAAAAATTGGAAAGACAATTACTAATGACTTTAAGAAATAGGATAATATCTATAAGCCATTCCATAAGATCCCCGCAGGCACCTTCTCCAGTAGGAGCGAAAGAGAATACATCCTACTACAGAATCGCTAACATATCCCCAGTATGCAGCCTGTTGGTATCAAGCGGTCTCATATTTCTGACAGAGTAAAACTTCCAACCACCGCTCCAGAGTGTCCCCAGTAAGTTGCCCAACTTCTCAGATTTCCCCAGTAGGATTTCACGAAGTCTACAAGCAATGTCCGACTTTTCCCTTCTACAACAGAGTTTATATTTATAAATTCACCCATCAGTGCTTCAGAAGGGATTTATTTTCCCCGCTTCCAGCAACGCTACGGCACAAACAATCTTTAATTCCATACATTCACATCCATATGTCATAGCATTGACAACACAAGTACATACAGTGAAATCTCATTTATTTTTAAAGACAAACATCACACCATGCATCGCATACATCATAACATTATATATAATTAACTCTTCACCTTTTACAGGAAAGAGTGGTTCAAAAGGAAATTATCATCAACAAATTTCCAACAGGCAAAGACTTTCAACAAGAAAAGACTGGTTGACAATCTACATAATAAAATATTTCCTCCAGATTCTTACTGGTTCAGATAAACCTCTCAATGGTTTATTCTGATTCGTTTCCATATTCTTGCTGGTTCAGATAAATCTCCCAACGGTTTAATCTGATTTGTTTCCAGATTCTTGTTGTTTCGGATAAATCTCTCAACAGTTTATTTTGATTCATTTCTAGATTTTTACTGGTTCAGATAAATCTCTCAACGGTTTACTCTGATTCGTCTCCAGATTTTTACTGGTTCAGATAAATCTCTCAATGGTTTATTCTGGTTCGTTTCCAGATTCTTGCTGGTTCAGATAAATCTCTCAACGGTTTACTCTGATTCGTCTCCAGATTTTTACTAGTTCAGATAAATATCTCAACGGTTTATTCTGATTCGTTTCCAGATTCTTGCTGGTTCGGATAAATCTCTCAACGGTTTACTCTGATTCGTTTCCAGATTCTTTTTGTTTCGGATATATCTCTCAACGGTTTATTCTGATTCATTTCCAGATTTTTACTGGTTCAGATAAATCTCTCAACGGTTTACTCTGATTCATCTCCAGATTTTTACTAGTTCAGATAAATCTCTCAACGGTTTACTCTGATTCGTCTCAAGATTTTTACTGGTTCAGATAAATCTCTCAATGGTTTATTCTGATTTGTTTTCAAATTCTTGCTGGTTCAGATAAATCTCTCAACGGTTTACACTGATTTGTTTCCAGATACTTGTTGTTTTGGATAAATATCTCAACGGTTTATTCTGATTCATTTCCAGATCTTTACTGGTTCAGATAAATATCTCAACGGTTTACTCTGATTCGTCTCCATATTTTTACTAGTTCAGATAAATCTCTCAACGGTTTATTCTGATTCGTTTCCAGATTCTTGTTGTTTCAGATAAATCTCTCAACGGTTTATTCTGATTCGTTTCCAGATTTTTTACTGGTTCAGATAAATCTCTCAATGGTTTATTCTGATTCGTTTCCAGATTCTTGTTGTTTCAGATAAATCTCTCAACGGTTTATTCTGATTCGTCTTTAGATTTACTGGTTCAGATAAATCTCTCAACGGTTTATTCTGATTCGTTTTCTGTTAAAAAAATAATTAAGTTCAGACTCTCTGTCAACAATCATCTTTCGATGGCATCTATAAGCCCATCTCCGACAATTCTCCATCGCTTCTCCAAATGGGATCTTTAAGCCCATTTCCTTACGCAATCGAGTAGCGCATCATCAAGCGCAAATTTCTGGGCACTCTAGTGTTCAATCATCTTCTACTTTCAAGCCGCGAACGACAAACGCGTCGATCTCACTTTTCAAGTTTAAGAAGATTGAACAGGGGTAGATGTTGTACCCCAAAATTTGCCCTCCCATTTTCCACTCAGGATGCTATCCCAGGGTTCCTCAAACACTCAATTTGGCTCAAAAGTTAATCAAGCAGATTATCTTCCTAGGCAAACAATCAGCAATTAGGGTTTGGCGCTTCTCAAAGAAAATTGAGCCCTCAAGGTTTCAAATGATTTTCATAAGTCTTCATATCTCCTCAGAGTTGTTTAAACCAGTTTTCAGACCTCGCAGTACAAGTTTGCTCAACCAATGGCCCAGATAACTGAAAACAACTACAACGACCCCAAAATCAACCCCTTTGCGAGAACAAGTTCAAGTGCTTGTAAACTTCTTCATTATTCAGTATTTTTGAGTGGTTTTTCTTGCGTACGATTATCCTTGATACTATCTTCAATTTCTCTTCACAAATCAAGAATTAATTACGCGTAGAAGATCACCAAAATTCGAGTGCGTTAGAAGTCGCATCGTGAAGTTTGACCTAATTTCAAATAACAGTCGTCTGATTTATAAGAATTGTAATTTCTTCAAATTACAAGACCTTGAGATGATTATTCCTGTTTATGGTCATAAGTGATGTCACACATGAGTTTATTGTGTTGGAAGACTTTTAAAAAAAAATTGAATCGTCGCAAGACTTTAGTTGATTTCTAAGTGTTCTTAACCGCAGTTTGTTGAAGTTGGTTAATTCTACAAGATTGACAAATATTCTCCAAAACATGTTTGTTTGGAAATAAAGTTCCATTCTAATCAAGCATGGCAGATGATGTCATTTTGAATGAATTTGATTCAAAGTTTGAAAAGATAAGGCGCTCTGGTTTTACTTGAAATACAAATTGCAAAAAGCATTGGATTTTCTTGAGGTTCAAGTTACCGAGCAAGACATATGTTCAAATCACACAAATAGGGGTTTCATATTTCATCAAGATTCAAGTCTCATTCTTTTCTCAAGAGGCATTATTTAAGTTCATGGGCCACTGAGAAGAATCCAATTCGTGCTCGTAATTTAAATTATGTCAAAGAATTTTCAGATTTTGCAAGTCTTAGAAACAAATTCAAATTGAATCAAGAATAAAGGATTACAACAAGACTGCATTATTTGAATTTTAAAAAATAAAGCGGAATTCATCGTTTAAATTTACAAGTGAATTGGAATGCGCTTTACAAGTTTCTAAACCACGTAATTTAAATTACAAGATTCGCGATATTATTAAAATTCCTATACTAAGCTACAAGGGAACTTCTTCATCTTCAAGTCTTGACCAATTACTTCAAGTCATTCCTCACCGATTCTCCCCCATTTCCCAAGCTGCTCGTACATGAAACAAGAAAGAAAATTAGCGAGCATATGAAAAATTCAAGAAGACTTTTGTTTAGAACGAATTTTTCTCATCATAAGGGTTATGCTTGGAATCAGAAAAATTAAGAGGTCATTTAATCATGTGCTGAAACTCAAAGCCTCATATAAATCAGTTTCAATCATGGGCTTTCTTTTCTGATTGCAAATCGCAAAGGTAAACCTTGGTTCACAAAAGAAAAAAGAGGTGGTGTAATGAACTCACAATAGGCAAATACAAAATTCAGAATTAGCAGCATCACAAATCAAAGATTTAAGCCCAACAAAAGCCTCAAATTTGTCCTATCATTGGCCCAAATAAATATGTTCATTGCAAATCATAAAACATGTTTCTGATTCACAAGTACAACAAAGAGAAAAGTCATGCATTGCTGCCCAAAAAACCTGCTAACAAATCAGACCATCAGTTGCATAAAATAGGCAACAAAAATCTGCAACAGTAAAGATATAACAGCAACATGCCTCAAATGTTCAAATTGGCCAAACATTTCCCCCCAAAATGTTATCACACTATTATGATAAAAGGGACAGAAACATCAAAAGCAAGAGAGGGGACAACAACAGAAAGATCACTAAAAAACACAAGATCATCAGAGTTCTTTGTTTCAAACAGCAATATCACTAAAAAAAACGTCCTCACCCTCATCATTTTCCTCACAGAACCCTTCAGAAAAAAATACATTACAGAAAGTTCAGCAAAGGGTCGTAGAAGTCGAACTTCCCTGTCAAAGAAAGGCGTGGAGTCACCATAACAACAACAATCTCTGTAAGCATTCTTCTAAACCTCATGTGCACAAACTTTTGTTTACTTGTTTTTTTTGCCATCATGGGATTTTTCTGTAAAAAACAAAAATACGCAAATAAGTCCTTATAACAGTATACTTTATAAATCAAAACTTACCCAAAAAATCATCAAGAGCAGTAAAACTTCATCATAGAACACCACTTCCCTTTTCCTGCCCTCAACACGTTTTGCAACTCAGTCGCATTTTATCCGAGTTTAACTACCTCATGGCCAATAACCCTTCTAAACGGCACCGAGCCCATGGAAACCGTCATCACCGTCAACATCCTCCGTCCATCCGAAAGCTTCGCATCGATCTATATGAACAGTGGTGAAAACATCCGAGCTTGGATCGATTTCTATGGCAAGAATCCAAGGATAAACGGCACAGTACCCATTTTCGAGTACAAATTGGATCGAAGAACAAAGAGTTCTTGCATGTAGCTTCAGTGGTTCAGGATCAAGGGAGTTAAATTAAGAGAGATGGAGATACAGATTCTGAGATTATGATGAAAGAGAGAAAGGGATTTTGTTGGTACTGAGAGAAGGAAAGACGGTTTGAAGAAGAGAGATGAAGAGTTGCGTATTTTTTACAGTAGCATAGGAAAAGTAATCTTTTTTAACAATAATAATGATGCTTCCACGTTTTCTTTTCTTTTCACAACCAGCAATAATTTTTTTTATTTTCGTATTCCTTTTCAATGAAGCCAGCGGCGCGCTTTTGGTAACTAGGGTTTCAAACCCTTTCTTTTCTTATTCCAAACCGGGTCAGCCCATTGGGCTGCTGGCCCAATTTCCGATTATTGTTTCCCTTTATGTTTTAATAAAAAGTTAATTATAACAAAATAAAAATATGTAGCTCAGTTGGCAAGGCATCATTGGCTCTATCCTAGAGGAACCGGGTTCAACCCCTGCTGAGGCTTTGTTTCCTATTTTTTTTCTTGATTTCTTTTAGGTAACAAAATTAGTTTAATCTTTAGTTTTGACTTTAAAATTCAATTAAATAAAAGATATATATATATAATTTCACGATTAGTTAATTTAGGACTTTGTAGTTAATTTTGTCAACACTTTTTTATGGTTTAATAAACTTTCTTTTAAAATATTTAGTTTATACATAATAAAATTCGAATAACAATAATAGAATAGATTTTTTTTTTATTTTCATTCTTTCCTCACAAACAAAATACCAAGAGCTTTATTTCTATACTTTGTTGATTTTTACTTCGTAAATTGTTGTAGTCTTATTTAATTTGTTCGATTTGGTTGTATTGATTGACTTTTAATCGCATTGATCCATCCCTATTCGTAAATTTGTACCCCCATTCCTAAAAGCTCTGTAATAGCGTAGAATTTCAATTTCCGCAATTTATTGTTTTCCTTATACTGTATAGTAATTAGGCGTGCATGATAAGATTCAAAAATCAATCGCTAGATAACCTAATTTCAACAAAATTAACTTGAATCGAACACACTTTTTCATACGCCCACCTCTAGGGTAACCTCGTTTGTTGCCTCTGAAACACAGTAATGTCCCTCGAATATGGGACGTTTTAGCAACGACCCTTCGATAAAAAAGATCGTAGTCCCTCGATGACCCTCAATGTTGCCTTCGATAAAACGATCTTGTCCCTTATGAAAATTGCTAAAGCGTCTCATAAGTTGCTTTCGATGACTATAAAATTGACCCGCGCCTGTCCCTTCACATCCAAGGATGGGGCTTCTTACCAAATTAATGGTAAGAGAGCAACATTAAAAGGAGGAAGAAAAGAACAATTGAAAACCTTTCGAGTAGATAGATTCGCTCCTAGTTACTCGCTTGCTCATGACAAAAACATTTTTACACCTACACTTTCATCTCAAAACATTTTCAAATGACAAAATGTTTTCTATACGTTCTTATAGAGACGAGAACCATTGCAAAACATATTTTCAAAACACAATCCACAAACACATCTTTGAACCACTTTTTGAATTAAAAACTTTGTATGCGTTCTTATAGAAACGAGAACCATTACGAAGAGATTTTTCAAAACACTTTCAAAGCCCACACCATAAGCACACTGTCAAATAAAAGCAAGTGATCTAAACGAGTAACTAAGAGCCCATGGAAAACCATGGATGAAAAGGGTGCTAATACCTTTCCTTTTCATAATCTACCCCCTGAACCCGAGAAATAATCTCAAAATGTCTTTCCTGTGCTTTTTTACCTTTCCTTTTGGATAAAAGAAAAGTCGATGACGACTCTTGCTATCCGCACAAATGCGATCAAAACGCAAAACACCAAGTCAGTTCTCCCACCGTATCACAGCTGAGAGTGAATTGAAAGGCTGGTATATGGAAGCTAGAGAGTGAATCGAAAGGATGGTGTTGTACCCCAAAATTTTCTCTCTCATTTTACTCAATACATACTCCTAGAGATCCTCAAGTTGCTCAAGGAAGTCCAAGAGTTAACCAGACAAACTCTCTCCTAAGGTAGTGTACCCCAAATTAGGGTTTCTATTTTCATCAAGATGAGAGGACCACAAAGGTCTCCTATGCTCTCCATGGTCTTAATATGTTCTCAAGACCCTACATGTCAAGTTTCATGCCTTGCACAAGAAGTTTGCCCAGCCAACTGCTCAAATGCTTGAGAATCGACTGTACTAGGTCAAAAGTCAACTGTGGCCCACATACAGTCATACCTCAAGATGTTTGGTCAACATCATCATTTTGAAGTGAATTCCATCATTTGATAAAGGCTTGATCATGATTCCTCAAGGAATGCTCCAAATTCATCAAAACCCAAAAGTTGCTAAATTAGGGTTTCTCAGTAAAAGTCAACCCAAATTTGACCAAGCATAACTTCTTCATACTTTATCATAAATTTTCCATCCAAAGCTAATTTTGAAGAGGATGCAATTCCCTACAATTCATCTTCAGCCCTCAAGTTCAAAATATGCACTCACAAAAAGATATGAATTTTGACATTATAGGTCATTTTGAAAAGTCAACAAAAACACCTTTTGGGTCAAAGCTTCATACATGAACATGGAAGACTCAATTGAGATGAAACTAAAAAGGTTGGTTAGAGGACATCTTAAGATTTCTAAAAAGTCCAAGAACACCCTCCTAGGATCAAAATTGAGAGAGTTGTCCGTTGTTAAAGTTGGAAATTTTTGAAAAATTGTCAAAAGTCAACATTGATCAAATTTGCATTTTTTCCAAAGGGGCCCATGTTTTATTGCTTGAAACATGTTTCTAATAGGACCCACGACCCATAAGCTCATTCATATCTTATTTTATTATTTTTATCATTTATTTTGATTTTTTATTCATTTAAATCAAAATAAATCAAATTAAATGGTAAAATAATGAAAACAAATCAAATCTTGAGATTTTTGTGCACATTTGGAGTCCATATACAGCTAACATGCCAGCCAATTCGTGCAAGGTGGATTTGGATTGAAAAATATTGGATTGAACCTTGTTTTAGAAAGATATCATACATGAAGCAAATCAAATCCAATTTTCATAATTCTCAAAGATATGATACAATTTTGTTGACCTAATTCACTCTACTATAAGTGCATAATAATTTCAGATAAAAAACACAAGGATTGGACGTGGGAGCTACAAGAACAAAATTCAATTTTTGGACAAAAAGTGGGGATCAGATTTCATTCTACAGGATGATTTAAAGCAGTTCAAGGCCAGCAATACACTCCTTGGCGTCTCAGTAAGATATTCCACCCATCCTCAAGCTTCAAAACGCCCAGGATTGTGCCCACCATCAACCACGATTTGCACAAAATTCCAATTTCGTTTTCTGTATTTTTGGCAGCATTAGCATGTTTTAGTTATATATTCTTGTTCATCATCATGTTTGCAAGCTATTGGTACCATTTAATTGCATTTATAGCACATGAATCACAATATGCCATAGCTAGGGTTTCAAGCCCCGTTTTAGGGTCTTTTAACACAGGCAAAATTAAGCTTGATAATGAGTACCATGATGATCAGGGCTTCAAACCCAGTTGATTCATGGTCCCCAAATGAATTTATATTGCATGTGCTTGATTATTGAATAATACAGGTTTATAGTTACAGCAAAACTGCTGTAGGTAAAAGTCTCCCATCTAAAACGACGGACAGGGAAGAAGACAACAACGTGTCACAACCTGACTGACTAGTTTGAATTCTGGCGCGTTTTTGGCATAATCATTGTTTTACACTTTTTGTTTTATCTTTATATTATATTTACAAATTGAACAAAGTGGCCCAGCGGTGAAGCGTGTGTTTGAAAGTGGAGAGGACCTGGGTTCGATCCCAGGTCCAGGCAACTTTATTTTTGTTTCTTTCAGCAGATCCCATGCTTCGCTACCTCACACGCCTTTATACACCCTCAATGTGTATCCACTGGATTACATGTTGACCAGATCTAACGCCTCCAAGCTACAAGCACACGGTAGACCCCCAGAAGGCCATGACACTGGAACTAGCGCAGACAGATGGGCTCAGCCATATTGGGCCTTACAAAATTCAGATTTGCACCCCCTCTTCAGCAGCACAATCAGGCCCAATTTTCACTCTTTCTCTTTTTTATTTTTCTTTATTCTTTTCAATTTATTTATTTATTTTATTTTTAAAAATCAATTTTTTTCATAAAATCACAAAATCAAGAATTCACAAATTTAGAATTAGTTTTTTTATTATTATCAAATTTAATTTTTAATTAATTAGCTTAATTTAATTTAGGGTAACTTTAACTTATTTTTACAATTAAAATCAACTAGAATAATTAGGTTTAATTCTTGATGTAATTGTTTTCTTTTTGCAAATAAAATAAAAATACAAAAATAGGTTATTTAGAATTAGTTGCTTTTCATTGATTTATTTATTTTCCTAAATTGACATTAATTAGAACTTAGGATTTTCTTTGCAATTTAATTATTCTTTATTTTCCTAAATAAAAAATGACCAAAAATGATTTTTCTTTAACCAATTGCAAATAGGTTTAGTCAAGGGTCAAAACCCTAATTCTTCTCGCATTTAATTTACCGCGCGTTTTTTTTTAATTTTCCTTCTTATTATTATTGTAACTATTTCAAGGTTGTAATAGTTTTAATTAGGGTTTTAAATTCCGCACTTTTATTTCTCGTTAATGCAATTATGTAACTGTCAAAGCCATGTAATAGCTAGGTTTACTTCCGCTTTTACTTTCTGCAAATTATTAACTGTTAGATGTATTAATAGGATTGTATTGCAAGAGCATGAAAAATTAAAACAGTTAGAAAACCCTAATGTACAAAGATTAAATAACTGAAACAAATCATATGCACATATTCACTCCTAGTGTTTACCTCACTTCGGTTGCTTTCGGTAAACAATCATTAAGCATATGAGATTTTAGTGGTCGCCCTCCAGTCTAAAAGATCAAAATGTTGCCTCGGAAATGTTACCTCGGAAAGATCTTAAGACTCTAGGGTTACTAAGGTGTCCTAACATTGCTTTTGTGACCGTACGTCCCTTACAACTCCAACGATGGTGCTACCTACTCCTTAATGGTAGGATAGCACTGTCTAAAGGAAATGAGAACAAGCAATCTTTTTTTCGAGTAGGTGGAATCTTAAGTACTTGCTCAATAAAAAACTTTTCACACAAACACCTTTTCAAAACAAATTTTCAAAACAAACTTCGTCACATCCTTGAGGACTGATACAAGGGTTATCACGAAGTAAACATTTTCAAGACAAACACACACAAGAAATTTGAAAATTGAGCAAGTACCTAAGAGCTCGTAGATAACTACGGATAGAAAGGGTGCTAACACCTTCCCTTTCTATAATCTACCCCGTACTCAGAAACATCTCGAAAAAGGTTTTTTCTATTCTTTTTCCTTTTCCTTGTTAGATAAAAAAATATCGGTGGCGACTCTTGCTTACCGCGACATTTGCGAACAAAAAACACAAACCAGTATTAACAGTCGGTTCTGCCACCGTATCACAGAACTGGCGACCCTGTCGGGGAAGAGAATATAATAAGTGAGGTATACCTTAGGATCTAGGTCATTTAAATTGCTTCTCTTGATTGTCTTGATTGCTTTACTTTTGAGGGTTTGTTTGGGGTTACTATAGATCCTACACCCGGATCTGGGGGCACTCATTTGGTAAACAACAATAGATCATGGAGACTGTACGGTGTAGACCGATATAGTTTAAGCGATGGTTGTATTGGTGTGACACTTTGGTTGGTACCGGTATCCTTCGTGGGGGAAACAAGGAGAATATGAGGCCGCCGCGTGGTGTCGTGAAGCACCAACGTACCTTAGAACCTTAGTTGAAAAACTTGGCCATTAGAAAGTAGTGAGATAGTCGGCCTCGATGTAGAGCTGAGAACCGATTGATACTCGATGCTACACTCATTGAGACCAGACTTTCGGGATATTTTGGCCGCAAGAAAAGATTGAGAGCTGAAACATTTCCCGATAAAGGATGGTCAGTGATATTGAGAATCTCTAAAACCCGGTTACTTTTTAGGACAGGTTTGAACTAACTAAACTTCAAGAGGATACTACCTTTAACCTCATGCAAGCCTTAAACCTAAGGGCTTGGTGTGACTTGATTGTGTTTGCTATACTTGTGGTTTATCATGACATCATGCATCATAACATGGCATTCATGCTTATTGCATTAACCATTTCAAAGAGAAAGGGAATTTATCTTTGTTCTGTTTTGCAGATCATGGCTTCCGTTCGTACAAACACTATCCGAATCAGCTTTGTGAAGATACCTTCCCAACTCAAAGAGCTAGCATCAAGGGTTTCTAAAACTTCTATGTTCACTAAGAGACATGGTCAACTTCTCAACCTGGTTACTTCAAACTTTGATGAAAAGATGATGAGTGTACTCTTTCAGTTCTTTGATCCCAAGAACCACCGCTTCACCTTTCTAGACTATCAGTTGGTGCCTACCTTGGAAGAATTCTCTCAGCTATTGGATATACCTATTCTTGAACAGGTACCCTTCATAGGTCTAGAAGAAGTTCCTAAGCCAGAAGTCATTGCCTCAGCTTTACATCTGAAACGGGCCGACGTGGTATCCAATTGGGAAACTAGAAGCGGAGTCAAGGGTTTTCTAGCTAAGTTTCTGATAGACAAAGCCCAGCTGTTTTGGGATAATCTGGATTTTCAGGCTTTTGAGGAGGTCTTGGATCTTCTTATATATGGTTTAGTTCTCTTTCCTAACCCGGACTCATTCATAGATGTGAATGCCATTAATATCTTTCTATCTCGCAACCCGGTGCCTACTTTGCTCGGAGATATTTTGCACACTCTCCATACTCGTACCATGAGGAGAAGAGGTTTTCCTGTGTGCTGCATGCCATTGCTGTCGAGGTGGTTTATTTCTCACCTTCCTAAGTCCATACTGAAGAATGAAGAAGGTATGGTTTGTTCACAAAGGATAATGTCACTCTCTCATACGGATATTCTTTGGTGTTCTCGATCTATGGAAAACATTGCTATCATTGACCGCTGCAGGGAGTACCCTAATATCCCACTGCTTGGTATCAGAGGGGGTATAACCTACAATCCTTGTTTAGCTCCGCGACAATTTGGTCACGCTCGAAGGGATGGTCCCCATGAGTTACTAATCGAAGGCATTGTGTTCAACTATGAGGAGGATATTCAAGAGTATCGCCGGAGGTTCATACGAGCTTGGGGCATGGTAAACAGATCGAGCGTCAGGGCTTTGGGGCCAAAGACTTCCATTCCAATAGAACCTTATCTACAATGGGTACGAGCTCGTGCTCAGCAGCTTATGATGCCCTATGTGGCTGTTTTTCCAGTGATTGTGGAACCCACTACTGAAGAAGGAATTCCCTACACAATTCTCTATCCTTATATGCCCACTGATCTTGGGGAATTACATAGGTCTTGGATGCAGTTGATGAAGGAACGGGATACTTATAGGGATCAGTTCCATGCTCAAGAGAGAAAAGTTTTAGAGCTCACAAATCAGTTGCATGAAGAAAAAGGACTGAATGATTATCTCGGCGCAAAGAGGAAGCATCCATGGGATTTTTGATGTCTTTTATAGTTTCAGATTTGTTTTCTAATTGTAACGCCTAAAAGGCATTTGAACTTCAAATTCAGCTAATAAAGTTTTTGTTTATTTTGGTTTACAAATTTAAATTTCCCGAAGTCTTTGAAATCATTGCATACGCATCCCATTATCATACACATCATTACAGGTACCATTACAGGTTTGTCATCTCCTTCGCTGTTTATTTCAGCAGAGATGTCTTCCGAACAAAGCATTAAGAACCTTCAGGCACAGAACGCCCAGTTCCAACAAATGTTCATCAGTCTGGCAAAGGGGCATGAGGATCTGAAAGCCCTCATTCTGAAAGAGAGGAAGAAAAAGAAGAAGGCTGCTGGTATTCTGAACATGGGCTGAAGGTTTGGAGAGTGGTTGAAGTGACAAGTCGACCTGACCTCTTCATCTAAGGAAGGGGAGAACCAAGAAGAAGAGAAGGACCCTAGTCCTTCAGTCTCTGACAATGATACTGATTATAACGATGCATAATATCTTCTTGCTGAGGATAGATACAAACAGTTGGAAGATCTCCTGAGTTCCATGGAAGTTCAGAGGATACCTGGACTGGATTTCGAAGAATTGGGATTGGTGTCGGGAGTAGTCACCCCGCAGAAGTTCAAAGCTCCAGTTTTTGCTAAGTATGATGGGGTGTCCTTCCCAAAACTCCACCTCCGCTCTTATGTTCGAAAGATCCAACCCCACACTGCTGATAGAAATTTGTGGGTGCATTTCTTTCAAGATAGTCTGTCAGGGACTCAGCTTGAATGGTTCTACCAGCTGGAGGGAGCCAATGTTCGAAACTGGGAAGATCTGGCTGCTGCTTTCTACAAGTAGTATCAGTATAATGCCGACCTTGCTCCCACTCGTACTCAACTCCAGAGTATGTCCATGGGTGCAGGTGAAGGTTTTAAAGATTATGCGCAAAAATGGAGAGACTTGGCTGGGAGAGTTCAACCCCCATTGTATGATAGGGAGTTAGTTGATATGTTTCTGGGAACGCTATCTGGTCCATTTTTCAATCATTTGATCAGCAGTTCATCAGCTAGTTTCACCGAGCTGATTCTAAATGGGGAAAGAGTAGAAGTTGGGATTCGAAGAGGTAAAATACAGAAGGATGCCTCTTTAAGTTCAGTAAAAAAGCCTTTTGCTGGTAAGAAGGAAGCCAATGCCATCTATAGCCCGAGGGGTCAGAACATGGATGAACAACGTCAGACAGTAAGTGTCGTGATGATACCTAGACCTGCAGTTGCTCCATAATGCAACAATCAACAAAGGGTGGAAAAAACACAACGACAGCTTACTCACATCAACCTGACATTGGCTGAAGTTCTACCTCATCTGCTGAGATCCAACTTGGCAACCTTGAGAGAGGCTCCCAAGAATCCAAATACTACATCTCCCCGATATAATCCAAATTCCCGGTGTGCCTATCATTATGAGAGTCCTGACCACGATACAAATGACTGTTGGGCTCTGAGAAACAAAATACAAGACTTGATTGAAGCTAAGGAGATAGATTTTGATGCTCCGGAGAAGCCAAATGTCATAACTTCTCCCATGCCTAAGCACGGCCGTGGAGTCAATGTTATTGATACTGATTTGTTTGTTACCTCTGTCGATGAAGTGTCTACTCCCCTCATGACTGTCGAGAAGAATTTGTTGTTGGCCGGTTTATTTTCGGGTTGTGGTGAAGGTTGCCACATGTGTTCGCTTCTACCTTCTGGTTGCCATTTGCTGAAGTTAGGTGTTCAACGCCTGATAGATAGCAAAGAGATTTTGTTCGAGAAGACCATGATTCTTGTTGTTCCAATTGAAGACGTTGCCATTATAACCATTTCTTCCAATCCTTCCAAGGTTTCCTCGAGAAGGCCTGTTAGGATTACATCTGCTCCAAGAATTGCTCCGCTGATAATCATTGTTCCCGGTCCTGTCCAGTATGTCTCGGACAAAGTTGTCCCATGGAATTATGGTGTTGATGTGTACTATCATGGCATCAAACAAGATCTGAAAGATGAATAAGCTGATCCCGATATTGGTAACATTGTCGGAACCAACAAAGTTACCCGAAGTGGAAGGGTCTTCTCTCCCGAAATTTCCCCTAAGACTGTCAATAAGCCCATTGTCATTACATCTGCTGTTCCTGCTAGTACATCAACTATTATTCCCAGTCTTACTCCAGTCGGCGAATCATATGATGCCCGCGGAAAAGAGGTTGTAGGTGAGCCTGCACGGATGGAGGCGCCTAAGAAAATCATTGTGGAAGCCTATAAGAAAGAAATAGAGGAAATACTAAAAATCATTAAGAAGAGCGACTACAATATGGTCGAGCAGCTGGGGCAGACCCCATCGAAGATATCCATGTTGTCTTTGTTGTTGTGCTCCGAGGCCCATGCGAAGGCTTTGATCGCATTCCTCAAAACTGCGCATGTTCCACAAGAGACTTCAGCCGATCAGTTCAAAGATTGTGTGGCCAGCCTGACTGTTGATAATGGGTTGGGTTTTTCAGATGCGGATTTGACACCAAAGGGAAGGAAGCATAATGATGCACTGCATGTTTCGATTGAATGCAGGGGCACCATTATGGCTCATGTGCTGGTAGATACTGGGCCTTCGCTGAATGTTCTACCAAAGAAGGCGTTGGACCGATTAGATTGCGAGGGTTTAACTTTTAAGCCTAGTAACATTGTGGTAAGGGTTTTTGAAGGATCAAAGAGAATGGTGCACGGGGAGGTGGACATCCCTGTCAAAATAGGTTCTCAGACTTTTGGGTCCACCTTCTATGTGATGGATATCAGGCCATCATATTCTTATTTGTTGGGTCGTCCTTGGATCCACGAGGTTGGGGCAGTCACCTCCATACTCCACCAAATGCTGAAGTATCCGTTGAAAGGAAAGATTGTCACAGTGCGGGGTGAAGAAGAATATATGGTGAGTCACCTCAACTCCTTTCGCTACGTAGAGATGGACGGAGAATTCATCAAAACTCCTTGCCAGAATTTTGAAGAGGTCCCTCAGATCTTGGAATCAACTGAAACTACTAGCAATAAACCTCCTTTGAATATGGCTTCTCTCAAGGACTTCAGGGTTGTGGTTGAAGAAGGTGGGTGTGCCAATTGAGGTCATCTCCCTGATTTCACTCATAAAACTGATAAATTTGGTTTGAGCTTTACTACAGGGGCTCAAAGGCATGTTAGACGCGCTCGAGCTGGAAGACCTCCCCTACGCATAAGCAATCGGGGAATTAATGCCATTGAAGATAGTGAAGAGGAATTAGACATTGACAGCTGGATCTACCCAACTACCAACGATGGACCGAGTAACTGGAGGGCTAGGGACTTTGTACCTATTTCTTTTATTCCGCAGTAATTGACTTATTTGTTTTAAGATTTGTAATAAACAATTTGAAACTTTACGGCCCGGTGCCTTGCCCGAGGCACCTTGGCTTTGCTTGTGAGGGATATTATTTATCATTTCATAATCATTAATAAAGCATTGGACGTTTCTTGCATACAAATTTTGCGCTCTCTGTTTTCTTTCCTATTTTCACTTTATTAAAACAGCTATTCTCTTACACACACTCACATATCATAATGCAGATCCATATCCACTCTGGATCCCATTGATAACAACTCTGCTATTGCCAGTTATGACTTCAAAAATCCGATCAACCAAGCTGAGGACGAAGGTGAGGATGATTGTGAGGTGCCTGGAGAACTTGCTAGACTACTACAACAGGAAGAAAGGGCCATACAGCCTCACGAAGAGTCGGTTGAGACAGTGAACTTGGGTACAGAGGAAGACAGAAAAGAGGTTAAAATATGTGCAAATCTGGAGCTTAGCGTCAAACAGAGGTTGATACAGATGTTGCACGACTACGTTGAGATCTTCGCCTGGCCCTATGAAGACATGCCTGGTTTTGACACTGATATTGTGGTACATCGCCTGCCGACTAAAGAAGACTGTCCTCCGGTTAAACAGAAGGTTCGTCGTATGCGCCCTGAAATGTCAGAGAAAATCAAGGCCGAGGTCATGAAACAGTTTGATGCGGGATTCTTAGTTGTCACTTCGTATCCACAGTGGGTTGCCAACATCGTCCCGGTACCTAAGAAGGACGGTAAGGTACGGATGTGTGTTGATTACAGAGATCTGAACAGGGAAAGCCCCAAGGATGACTTCCCACTTCCTTACATTGATGTTCTGGTCGACAACACCGCGCAACATAAAATCTTCTCCTTCATGGATGGTTTCTCTGGCTACAACCAGATCAAGATGGCTCCTGAAGACATGGAGAAGACAACCTTCGTTACACAGTGGGGCACCTTCTGCTACAAGGTGATGCCTTTTGAGTTGAAGAATGTTGGGGCAACATATTAGCGCGCTATGGTCGCTTTGTTCCACGACATGATTCACCATGAGATCAAAGTTTATGTTGATGATATGATAGCCAGGTCTCGGACTGAGGAAGAGAACCTTGATCATCTCCAGAAATTGTTTGACAAATTAAAGACATATAAGCTGAGGTTGAATCCAAACAAGTGTACCTTCGGGGTAAGATCTGGTAAGCTCCTGGGTTTTATCGTTAGTGACAAGGGTATTCAGGTAGACCCTGCAAAGGTAAAAGCCATACAAGAAATGTCGGTTCCCCACACAGAGAAGGAAGTTAGAGGTTTCTCGGGACGTCTGAATTATATCTCCAGGTTCATTTCACATTTGACTGCTACTTGTGAGCCAATCTTCAAGCTTCTGAAGAAAGATCAAGTGGTAAAGTGGAATGATGAATGCCAGAACGCTTTTGAAAGAATCAAAGAACACCTTCAAGAACCGCTAATTCTGACGCCTCCAGTTGAAGGAAGACCTTTGATATTATACTTGACAGTGCTAGACAATTCAATGGGGTGCGTGTTGGGGCAGCATGACGAGTCTGGCCGAAAAGAGCACGCCATTTATTACCTTAGCAAAAAGTTTACCGACTGTGAAACCCGATACTCATTGCTCGAGAAAACTTGATGCGCTTTGGCATGGGCTGCTCGTCGGCTGAGACAGTATATGCTGACTCACACTACCTTGTTGATATCAAAGATGGATCCGATCAAGTATATTTTCGAGAAGCCCGCTCTCTCTAGAAGGATATCACGGTGGCAGATGATCTTAACTGAGTACGACATACAATATACAACCCAAAAAGCAATAAAGGGGAGTGTATTGGCTGATCATTTGGCTCATCAGGCCGTGAATGACTACCAGTCTATGAATTTTGAGTTCCCGGATGAGAATATTATATTGGTGACTAACTACGAAGAACCTGGACCGGATGAAGGACCCGAAGAGGGATCCCGATTGTCTATGTATTTTGATGGAGCCTCAAACACACTGGGTAACAACATTGACACTGTAATCATATCTCCCGAGGGCTGTCATACTCCGTTCACCGTCCGATTATGTTTCAACTGCACCAATAACATGGCGGAGTATGAAGCGTGTATCATGGGTCTTCGAGCTGCTATTGACCTAAGGATCAAGTTCTTGATTGTATTCGGGAATTCCGCTCTGGTGATAATTTAGATAAAAGGCGAGTGGGATATGAAGCACCCGAATCTTATTCCTTACAAGAAGTATGTACTGACATTGCTCCCACACTTTGAGGAGGTAACCTTCGAACATTTCCCACGAGAGGAGAACCAGTTGGCGGATGCGCTAGCTACCATGTCTTCTATGTTCAAGGTTAGGTGGGACAATGAAGCTCCCCAAATTACCATTGAGAGGTTGGATGAGCCAGTACACTGCTGTGAGATCGATACCGAAGAAGTGGCAGACAAACCCTGGTTCCACGAAGTCAAAAGGTACCTCGAGGCTTAGGAGTATCCTGAAGGGGTATCTGTCAATGATAAGAAGTTTCTGAGAAGGTTCGCTGCAAAATTCTTCCTTAGTAATGGGATCCTCTATAAACGCAACCATGACTCCACACTACTACGGTGTGTAGACAAGAGCGAAGCAGAGAGGATCATGACAAATATACATGAAGGCACCTTCGGAACTTATTCTAGTGGATATACCATGGCTAAGAAGATCCTACGAGCAGGATATTATTGGTCCACTATGGAAGCCGATTGTTATCAGCACTCTCGAACTTGTCACAAGTGCCAAATCTACGCTGATAAGGTGCATGTGCCTCAGGTCCCCTTAAATGTTTTGACAGCTCCATGGCCCTTTGCGATTTAGGGCATCGACATGATCGGTGAGATCAGACCTACTGCGTCTAACGAGAATCGTTTCATTCTGGTAGCCATTGATTACTTCATGAAGTGGGTTGAGGCAGCCTCTTTTGCTACAATAACCAAGAACGTCGTGGCGCAGTTTATCCGACACAACCTGATCTGTCAATATGGTGTACCAGAGAGGATTATTACTGATAATGGTACAAATCTCAATAACACGATGATCATCGATCTCTGTAAATAGTTTAAGATTCAGCATCATAACTCTTCTCCCTACCGGCCGAAGATGAATGGAGCTATTGAAGCAGCTAACAAGAACATCAAGAAGATTGTACAGAAGATGACGGTGACATATAAAGACTGGCACGATATGTTACCATTCGCCCTTCATAGGTATCGTACCTCAGCACGGACGTCAACAGGGGCAACACCCTACTCTCTGGTATATGGCATGGAGGCAGTCCTACCCATAGAAGTCCAGATACCTTCTCTCAGAATTATGAAGGATGCAAGTTTGAACGAAGACGAATGGATCCAGACTCGACTTGATCAACTGAATCTAATCAATGAAAAGAGACTTACTGCTATCTGCCATGGTCAGACGTATCAAAAGCGAATGATCAAGGCTTTTAACAAGAAAGTCAGGCGTCAAGAATATCAAGTCGGGGATCTGGTGATCAAATGCATCATACTGCCGCAAGGTGATCCCAGGGGCAAATGGACTCCCACATACGAAGGGTCATTTATGGTTAAGATCACTTTCTCGGGAGGATCTATGATTCTAACCAACATGGATAGTGACGACCTTCCTCACCCCGTCAATGTAGACATGGTGAAAAGATACTACGCATAATCGAAGACCCGCTAGGTTGACTGTCCTAGGCAAAAATAAGGGCTTCCCGGCGAACCAAAAGGGTTCGGGCAAAAGTAAGGGATGAAAATGAAAAAAAATTTGTACACACGATAAGTCAAAAACCCGAAAGGGAGGCTTGGGCAAAAAAGGGTATCCCGGTGGATTGAAAACCCGAAAGGGAAATCCAGGTAAAAGTTAGGGATTAAAGCGTATCACTATGTCTCATTGGATCATCTTGCGACCAGACTTCGGTATCAGCTATCAAGCTCAGACGACGTCAATCAATCTGATCAACCTTCGGCCAAGTAGCAAAGTGACGAGACACTTGAAGATATAAAGGCAATAGCAGAGTTGGAACCCGATGGGGTCGTTTCACATAGTTGTTTTTCTTTCTTTTATAATTTCTGTCTTTCGGCGGTGTTCTCTTACTAGAGTGTCAGCCTCTTTGTACAAAACGCCTATTACAGGCCAATTTCAAATTCAATACAAATTATTTTCACAAAACTTCAAGTTGTTTCTTTTTCTTTTTCTGTTTTGTCTTGCGAGAACGTCTGTGATCGGTGGAAATAGAACTGACTGTTTTGAAATGCTGGTTCGCGAAATGTCGCGGTAAGCAAGAGTCGCCACCGTCTTTTATGTTCTCCAACAAGGAAAGGACAAAAGCACGGCAAAATTCCTTTTCGATATGTTTCTCGGTTCGGGAGGTAGATTATAGAAAGGGAAGGTGTTAGCACCCTTTCTATCCGTGGTTATCCACGGGCTCTTAGGTACTTGCTCACTATGTTTTCAAAAATGTTTGCTTTTCTTGTGTTTGTGGGTTTTGAAAAAGTTTAGTTTGAAAAACTTCTAGGTAACTCTTGAATCAGTCCTCAAGAGTGTATGAAGTATTTGTTCGAAAACTTTTTGAAAGTGTGAGTGCGAAAAGTTTGTTTTGTTTTTGAAAAGAGCAAGTACCCAGGAGAAATCTACCTACTTTAAGGAATTAAGCTGTGTAAGAGTCCTTTAGACAGTACTATCCCACTATTGAAAAGTAGGTAGCACCGTCGTTGGAGTTATTCAGATCAATTCGATTATAGGGACATGTGTGGTCACCAAAGCAATAGTAGGATGCCTTAGCGGTAACCCTAATGTCCTAGATCCTTTTTATCCGAGGCAGCCGTTTCGAGGCAACTGGATCTTTAGACAGGAGGGCGACCTCTAAAACACCCTATACTTGACGACCACCTCGAGGCAACCAAGTGAGGCGTACCCTAGGAGTGGCATGTGCACGTGTGTCAGATTTCATGTTAATTGTCTTTGCACAAGTTATGTGAGCTACGAGTTAATTTTATTTTTCAGACAAGTCTTGCATGCATAGTTAACAGTTAATAATTTGCGGGAAATAAATTGCGGAAAGTGAATCTACGCTATTACAAGGCGTCGGGTATTTACATCGCCAAAAACATAACCCTTGAAAATAAATGCGAGAAAATAAAGAAAATGATAAAGGTCCTAATTATCTATTACATTCTCGGAGCAGTTACATAAATATAATCAAATAAATAAATTAAAAATAAATATGCGCGCGAAAGAATTGAATCGGGACGTCCTTAGGGTTTTGACCCTTTTTGAGAAAAGAAAGAAGTTTGGTCTTTTGCATTTAATTAAATATTAACCCTAAAACTAATTAATTAATTAATTAAAAGAAAAAAAAGTATTTTTGTGTTTTTTATGTTTTTAATAAAAATAAAAATAAAAAGAAATTAAAAGTCAAGAAAACCCTAATTCTAAATTTATTTTATTTATTATGAAAAGAATCAAAATTAAACCTAATTTAAGCTAAATTGGTTTGTTAGCATTTTATTTACAAAATAATTAAAATTAATAAATAAGAATAATAATAATAATTAATAAAAAATATTTACATTTTTAATTGTCTGAATTTATTATGAAAATAATATTAATTATGTTAGTTAAATAAATAATAATAATAATAATAGTTAGAAATTAGTAAAAGAAAAATAAAATAAAAAAATATTTAACCAGGGGGGTGTTGGCCCAATAATGGAGTTATGTTAGCAATTCCAGCCCATTAAGCTTCCAGGCCTGTTTGACTTATGGGATTGTCTGCACGTTGCTTTGACTGGGAGTATGGTGTTCAGCACCTTATGGCCATTAGATCAATGCTTGAGGACACATGGCATATTGCTGATGGAAGTTCATGGTGGGACGCTTTGGATAGCCTGCATAGGAACATGTTATGAAAAAATAGAAACAAAGGTTTGGGGGACCTGGGAATCGAACCCAGGTCCCAATGGTTACCAGACAGCACACTAACCACTACTCCACTCGCTTGCGTTTGTTAACATAATGGATAATGAACATAATATATAAAAAGATCAATTATGCTTGGAAACAAATAAAAGCGCGCGTTATATTTGAATCGTCCAATAACATGTTAACAACTCATCATCGTCTTCCCTAAACCTGCAAAACAAAGGTTAGATAGCGGGGGGTTTTAACCCCCACAAAATAGGATGACCAATAATAATGAATAGCCCTATAGGCTATATAAATAGGGCGCGATGGTAGCTTTGTGTTCGTCTGCATCTCCTGAGTTCAGCCATAGGTCTTATGAAGCTTGATTTTTCCTATACTGAAAAGCCCCAATTTGGAAGCTTGGAAAACCTAGAATTCATCAATGGCGTTTTATGATTCTGGACACCATAATGCAATTCACCAGTACCATTAGCTTCGGAGAGGTTCTAGCAATGCAAAGCACACAAAAAATCTCGTTAATGATGCATGAATAATGAGATGCGATTCTGAAAAATATGTGCAAACCGTTAAACCGTTTTTGATGATTCTTGTGGCTTTAGTGCTTGGTTTTGATTGCAATATGTTCCTGGGGACCCCTGCAATGTGTTAGAAGCAATTAAAAGTATTGAATTGGCCTTGACGTGAGAAAACAGTTTTCAAGTTTCTTGAAAAAATTCAATATGGCTATGGCTTTTTGCAGCAGCTTTTCACGTGTAAGGCATTAGGTTTAGCTTGTGCATATATAGTAGAATGGATTTAGGTTAAAATCTTGACAAGAAATCCATGGAATTATGGTTTGTATATTTGATTGAAAATCAAATATTTTTCAATCTTTTTGATTGAAAAATCTTGCCAAACTTGGAGATCCTTCTCCCTTGATGTGCACACGAAATCTCCAGCATATGTAGGTCATATTTGCTTCATGAAAAGATTGCAAAACCATATCTTGATATTTTCCTACAATTAAATGAATTAATATTGATTAAAAATTCAATTAATTAATATAAAATAAGAAAATAATTCAATTTAATCTCAATGGGTCGTGCATAAGCCTTGGATAAAGTTTCAAGAAGGAATTTGAGGCCCATTAGCAAAAATGAAGTGTTTTGAGCAAAGTTGACTTTTGCAAATTCCCAAAAATTTCTCAACTTCTCCAATGCATATCTTGCTCAATTTTGATCATATAAACATGTTCTTGGACATTTTGGAAAGGTCTTGAAGTCCTCTAACCAATGACTTTGGTCCCATGTCATATGGATTTACCAATCTCAAGTTATGGTCTTTGACTTAAAGTGCATTTTTGTTGACTTTTGAAATTGACCTATAATGTAGAAATTGATAACTATTTGTGAGAGCATTTCTTGGACTTGGAATGTGAAGATGAGTTGTAGGAAATGTAATCCCCTTCAAAATGAGCATTGGATGGGATATTTCTGATGAACCATGAAAAAGTTATGCCCTGGTCAAGTTATAGTTGACTTTTCAACTGTCTAAAAATAATAACTTTTGCATCTTTGAGGATTTTTGAGCCATTATTATGGAATCATGATCAAGACTTGATCAAATGATGATTATGGACTCAAAATAAGATGTTGACCAATAATTCTGACTTTTGACTGTAAAATGACCATTTTGTCCCTGCAGTTGACTGTGAAGCAAATAGGGCTTTTTGATTGTGGAATTTGGCAATGTGAGTCTTGAGACTTGGCATGTAGATGCTTGACAATGTATATAGGCATATATGACTTAATTGAGCCCTTGAGAAACTCAAATTCACTGAAGGAACCAAAACCCTAATTTTGACTGGCTTATGAGGCATTTGGACTGTGCAACCCTTGAGTAGTCTTGAACCAATTGAAGATGATTCTTGACAAACCTTGAAGAATATGGGAGAGAAAATTTTGGGGTACAACAGTTGCCCCTGTTCAATCTTCTTAGACCTGAGGATGTAGATTGGCTTGCGTGCCTTTCGTGATCCGAAGGTGGAAGAGGATTGAACACTAGAGTGCCCAGAAATTTGCACTCGCATAGTGGAGTATTAGCAATGTGATGTCGGGAATGGGCTTACAGATGCCATTTGGAGAAATGATGGATAGGAGGATGGGCTTATATATGCCATTTGGAGATGTGACAGAACCTTGTCGGGAATGGGCTTATAGATGCCATTTGGAAGTGTAATAGATAGTTGTGGAGATGGGCTTAAAGATGCCATCCAGAGAACTTGCGTACCTGATAAAGAAAGATAATTTCCTGGCCTGTTACAGGGGTTGATCTTTAAACTCTTCATGCATATATGCCCTGGCTAGATACATGTATCGAATCTACAATCAATCGCTCACAGATATGCCATGGCTAGATACATGTATCGAATCTGGAACTAATCGCTCACAGATATGCCCTGGCTAGATACAAGTATCGAATCTGGAATTAGTCGCCCACAGATATGCCCTGGCTAGATACAGGTATCGAATCTGGAACTGGTCGTCTACAGATATGCCCTGGCTAGATACAGGTATCGAATCTGGAATTTGTCGTCTACAGATATGCCCTGGCTGGATACAGGTATCGAATCTGGAATTAGTCGCCCACAGATATGCCCTGGCTAGATACAGGTATCGAATATGGAACTGGCCGTCTACAAATATGCCCTGGCTAGATACAGGTATCGAATCTGGAATTTGTCGCCCACAGATATGCCCTGGCTAGATACAGGTATCGAATCTGGAATTATTCGTCTACAGATATGCCCTGGCTAGATACAGGTATCGAATCTGGAATTGGTCGTCTACAGATATGCCCTGGCTGGATACAGGTATCGAATCTGGAATTAGTCGTCCACAGATATGCCCTTGCTAGATACAGGTATCGAATCTAGAATTAGTCGCCCACAGATATGCCCTGGCTAGATACAGGTATCGAATCTGGAATTGGTCGTCTACAGATATGCCCTGGCTGGATACAGATATCGAATCTGTAATTAGTCGTCCACAGATATGCCCTGGCTAGATACAGGTATCGAATCTGGAACTTCAAACTCTTCATGCAGATATGCCCTGGCTAGATACATGTATCGAATCCACAATCAATCGCTCACAGATATGCCCTGGCTAGATACAGGTATCGAATATGGAACTTCAAACTCTTCATGCAGATATGCCCTGACTAGGTACAGGTATCGAATCCATAATCAATCGCTCACAGATATGCCCTGGCTAGATACAGGTATCGAATCTGGAACTTCAAAAGGTTGGTAGAGATAGCTTTCCTGGCTGGATACAGGTGTAGATCCCTTCATGCAGATATGCCCTAGCTAGATACAGGTATCGAATCTACAATCAATCGCTCACAAATATGCCCTGGCTAGATACAAGTATCAAATCTGGAATTATGAAAGTTGATGGTAATCGTCTTTTGATTGACCTTTTCCTGAAAAGGCAAAACATTAGTTGTATGCAATGTCATGATGCATGAAATGCATGATGTCATGAGATCGTGTCGTATGCACTTTATCATGTATGTAAGCAGGATGTGTGAAATGTGAAATGTCTATGAATGTATTTTCGTCTAGGAAAATAAATCCTTGACGAATGTCGGGAGCTTGTTGAATCCTGGGCTGATGTTGAAGAGTAGAGTTCTTCGTTTCCGCTGGGGATGATGATTGCAAGAATAAACCGGTAGGAGAAGATGACTCCGTTGGGGAGTAAACTTGTTGAAGAGATTACTCTGTGGGGAATTACTCTGTGGGAAGAGATACTTCGTTGAGATTTTGATGATAACTCCGCTGGGGATTCCGTTGATAAGCTCTGTTGGGGATTTGATGAACTCCGCTGGGGGATAGAAAGAACTTCGCTGAGGACGATCTTTCCGTTGCAATTTGCTGAGGATAACCCAGTTATAGGCTCTGGTGGGGGATAACCTCCGAACATGGCTGGGGAGAGATATTCGTTTGTACTCTGCCGGGGGATAAGCTTCCAGAATCTACTGGGGATAAGCTTCCAGAATCTACTGGGGATAAGCTTCCAGAATCTACTGGGGATAAACTTCCAGAATCTACTGGGGAGGATGATTCAACTCTCCTGGGGAAACTTTTGAACTGTACTGGGGAAGTGGCTCCACTGGTATTCCGCCAGGGAACAATCTTATATTTCCATCGAGGAATATTAAGACTGTCGGGGATGCTTGCTGAGGAATATCTTCATACTCCGCTGGGGAATGTTGAGATCTCCTGGGGATACCCAACTTCCTTAGGGCTGACAGTAGGCTAACTCTGCTTGGGGAGAGTGTTGCTGACTTGCTGGAGATACTGTGCCCTTTCGGGGCTGACGGGAGACCAACTCTGCTTGGAGAGAGTATTGCTGATTTGTCTTACTCTGCAGGGAGTGTAGGTGTCTTGGTCACGTTCTTCAGCCGAACCTACCTTGGTACCTTGGTGGACAGAGCAACTAGACCGCTTGGACAATTCTTGTTACCCTTGTTTCTGTCGTCACCTGTAATTAATCCTTTGTTTCGCATGCAAATATTAATGAGTTAGCAATTAATGTCAAATGCATATATCAAAAATGAACATTGGACGTTCTTTGCAAAATAAAACAGATAAAGAAAAAAACAGTTGACAATTTGTCTGGAAAAATGAGCTTGTATTGATTTTTGGAATTTGCCTGTAAATAGGCGTTTTGTGTACAAGAGGCTGACGTCCTAGTAAGAGAACGCCGCCGAACAACATAGAGTTTATACAATTTGAAAATGAAACAAAACAGCTATGTGAAAAGTCCCACTGGGTTTCAACTCTGCTATCGCCTTTATGTCTTCAAGCGTCTCATCACTTTGCTGCTTAGTTGGAGATGAAGTTGATTGCTTGATGTCGTCTGAGCCTGATAGTCGGTGCCGAAGTCTGGATGCAAGGTGATCCAATGAGACATAATATTACGCTTTAATCCCTAATTTTTGCCTGGACCGCCCTTTCGGGTTTTCAGTCCACCGGGATACCCATTTTTGCCCAAGCCGCCTTTTCAGGTTTTCGACTTGCCGGGTGTACAGATTTTTTTCATTTTTCATCCCTTATTTTTGCCTGAACCCTTTTGGTTCGCCGGGAAGCCCTTATTTTTTCCTAGGTGTGTCAACCTAGCGGGTCTTTGATCATGCGTAGTATCTTTTTACTATGTCTGCATTGGTGGGGTGAGGAAGGTCGTCACCATCCATGGTAGTTAGAATCATCGCTCCTCCTGAGAAGATATTCTTAACCACAAATGGCCCTTCGTACGTGGGGGTCCATTTTCCCATGGGATCACCTTGAGGTAGAATGATGCTCTTGATTACCAGGTCTCCGACTTGATACTCTTGTCGTATGACTTTCTTGTTAAATGCTTTGATCATCCGTTTTTGGTACGTCTGACCATGACAAATAGCAGTGAGTCTCTTTTCGTCAATTAGGTTTAATTGGTCAAGCTGAGTCTGGATCCAGTCATCTTCGCTCAAACCTGCATCCTTCATTATCCGGAGAGAGGGTATCTGCACTTCAATGGGTAGGACTGCCTCCATGCCATAGACCAAGGAAAAGGGTGTTGCCCCTGTTGACGTTCTTGCTGAGGTACGATACCCATGAAGAGAAAACAGTAACATCTCGTGCCAATCTTTGTACGTCACTGTCATCTTCTGCACAATCTTCTTGATATTCTTATTCGCTGCTTCTACAGCCCCATTCATCTTCGGCCGGTAAGGAGAAGAGTTGTGATGATGTATCTTGAATTGCTCGCAGAGCTCAGTGATCATCTTGTTGTTAAGATTGGTACCGTTGTCCATAATTATCCTCTCAGGTACACCGTATCGACAGATCAGGTTATGCCGAATGAACCGTGCCACGACGTTCTTGGTTACGGTAGCATAGGAAGCTGCTTCAACCCACTTTGTAAAGTAATCAATTGCTACCAGGATGAAGCGATGCCCGTTGGATGCCGTAGGTCTGATCTCGCTGATCATATCAATACCCCACATTGCAAAAGGCCAAGGCGCTGTCAAGACGTTCATAGGAACTAGAGGAATGTGCACCTTATCAGCATAGATCTGGAATTTGTGACATGTCCGAGAATGTTGATAACAATCGGCTTCCATTGTGGACCAAAAATATCCTTCCCGAAGGATTTTCTTTGCCATGGTATGTCCACTGGAATGCGTTCCGAAGGTACCCTCATGCACCTCTGCCATGATCCTTTCTGCTTCAGTCTTATCCACACAACGCAGTAAGGTTGAATCATGGTTTCGTTTGTACAGAATGTCATTGCTGAGGAAGAACTTTGCCACGAACCTTCTCAGAAACTTCTTGTCATTGACGGATGCACCCTCGGGGTATTCTTGAGTTTCCAAGTACCTCTTCACTTCATGATACCAAGGTTTTTCTGTTACCTCTTCAGCCTCAAGATCACAGCAATGTGCAGGTTCATCCAATTTCCAAATAATGATCCGGGGAGCCTCATTGTCCCATTTGACTTTGAACATAGAAGACATCGTAGCTAGCGCGTCCGCCAACTGATTCTCCTCTCTTGGGAAGTGTTCAAAGGTTATCTCTTCGAAATGGGGGATCAACGTCAATACATACTCCTTGTAAGGAATAAGGTTTGGGTGTTTCATATCCCACTCGCCTTTGATCTGGCTGATCACGAGAGCGGAATCTCCGAAGACACTCAGAAACTTGATCCTTAAGTCAATTGCAGCTCGAAGACCCATGATGCATGCTTCATACTCCGCCATGTTGTTGGTGCAGTTGAAACATAGTCGGGCGGTAAGTGGAGTATGAGTGCCTTTAGGAGATATGATCACATCGCCGATACCATTACCCAAAGCGTTTGAGGCTCCGTCAAAGTGCATAGACCATCAGGATCCTTCCTCAGGTCCTTCATCCAGTCCAGGTACTTCACAATCAGTCACTACCATGATATTCTCATCTGGAAATTCAAAGTTCATAGATTGGTAGTCATCCACTACCTGATGTGCCAAATGGTCTGCCAATACACTTCCCTTGATTTCTTTCTGAGTCGTGTACTGGATTCAGTTAAGATCATCTGCCATATTGCTATTCTTCTGGACAAGGCAGGCTTTTCGAAGATGTACTTTATTGGATCCATTTTTGAAATCAACAGGGTAGTGTGAGTCAACATATACTGTCTCAGCCGGCGAGCAGCCCATACCAAAGCGCAGCAAGTTTTCTCGAGCAGTGAGTATCGGGTCTCACAGTCGGTAAAATTTTTGCTAAGGTAATAAATGTCGTGCTCTTTTCGGCCAGACTCGTCATGCTGCCCCAGCACACACCCCATTGAGCTGTCAAGTACTGTCAAGTATAAAATTAGAGGTCTCCCTTCAACCGGTGGCATAAGAATGAGTGGTTCTTGGAGATACTCTTTGATTCTTTCGAAAGCGGCCTGACATTCATCATTCCAACGTACTACTTGATCTTTCTTCAGTAGCTTGAAGATTGGTTCACAGGTAGCAGTTAGATGCGAGATGAATCGGGCAATGTAATTCAGTCGTCCTAGAAAGCCTCTGACTTCTTTCTCTGTCTTGGGAACTGGCATCTCTTGTATAGCTTTCACCTTGGCAGGGTCCACTTGAATACCTTTGTCACTTACAACGAAGCCTAGCAATTTTCCAGATCTCACCCCAAAGGTGCACTTGTTCGGGTTCAACCTCAGCTTGTACAACTTCATACGGTCAAACAGCTTCTGTAGATGGTCAAGGTGTTCCTCCTCCGTTTGGGACCTTGCAATCATATCATCGACGTATACTTCTATCTCATGATGGATCATGTCATGAAATAGAGCAACCATGGCACGTTGGTAGGTTGCCCCAACATTTTTCAACCCAAATGGCATGACCTTGTAGCAAAAGGTGCCCCACTGAGTAACAAAAGTGGTCTTCTCCATGTCTTCAGGAGCCATCTTGATTTGATTATAACCGGAGAACCCGTCCATGAAGGAGAATACCTTATGTTGAGTAGTATTGTCAACCAGAACGTCAATGTGAGGCAGAGGGAAATCATCCTTAGGGCTCGCCCTGTTCAAATCCCTGTAATCAATGCACATTCGGACCTTACCATCTTTCTTCGGCACTGGAACCACATTGGTGACCCACTGAGGGTAAGAAGTCACTGCTAGAAACCCGACATTAAATTGTTTCATAACCTCAACTTTGATTTTCTCGGACATCTCTGGACGCATACGGCGGACCTTTTGTTTTATCGGAGGACAGTTTTCCTTGGTAGGCAAGTGATGAACCACAATGTCGGTATCCAACCCAGGCATATCTTCGTAAGACCAGGCAAAGATTTCCACATAGTCATGCAGCATCTGAATCAACCGTTGTTTCACATTAGTCTCCAGGTTGGCACCAATCTTGACTTCCTTTCTGTCTGTCTCAGTACCCAGATTTACCGTTTCTACTGGCTCTTCATGTGGCTGAATGACCCTCTCTTCCTGGAGTAACAGTCTTGCAAGCTCACCAGGCACTTCACAATCATCTTCACCTTCGTCTTCGGCTAAGTTGATCGGATTTTCGAAGTCATAACTGGCAGTAGCAGAGTCGTTACCAGTGAGATCCAGAGTGGATTAGAACCTGTATAGGTGAGTGTGTGTAAATATAGTTGTTTTGCAATATATAATAAAGAAAGACAAGGAGCGCAAGATTTGAAATGCAAAAAATGTCCAATGCTTTTATTAATGATATATGCAAATGACACACAAAAGCCCTCACAAATGAAGCCACGGTGCCCCGGGTAAGACACCGGGCCATAAAGTTTCAAATTATTGTTTGTTACAAATTCAAAACAAAGGAGTTCATTACTGAGTGACAAAAGTAATAGGTGTGAAGTCTTTCGCAGTCCAATTGCTTGGTCCACCGTCGGTCGTTGGGTAGATCCAGCTGTCGAATTCAGATTCCTCCACGTCGTCATCATCCCTAATAGCATTTACTCCATGGTTGGGCATGGGAGCTGTCACCATATTAGGCCTTTCGGGCGCCTCGAACTCAACCTCTTTAGCATCAATGAGGTCCTGAACCTTATTCCTCAGAGCCCAACAATCATCTGTGTTATGCCCCGGGCTGTTAGAGTGATAAGCGCAGCGGGTGTTAGGATTGTACTTTGGAGATGTTGTGTTCCCAATCTTCGGAGCTTCTTTGACAGTTACCAGATTGGTTGACAGTAGTTGCAGCAATATCTGAGACAGGGTCATACTGAGCCGAGTGTACTACCTTTTGGGTCTCTCACCCCTTGGTTGGTTATATTGCTGAGGAGCAGCAGCAGGCTTTGAAATTACCACCGTGTTGACAGCTTGGCGGCGTTCCGGTTTATTTTGTCTCCTTGAACCATAGACAACACTAGATTCTTTCTTGAAGGGCTTCTTTTCAGTACTCGAGGAGGCACCCTTTTGTATCTTCACAGACTTGATACCAGCTTCTATCCTCTCACCAGTCAAGATCAGATCTGTAAACCCAGCAGAAGAATTCCCAATCAGATGGTTGAAGAACGGACCAGACAGGGTCCCTAGGAACATATCAACGAGCTCACGGTCAGTCAAAGGTGGCTGCACCCTTCCAGCCAAGTCTCTCCACTTTTGCGCATACTCCTTAAAACCTTCACCCGTCCCTAGTGACATACCCTGGAGTTGGGTACGCGTAGGAGCGAGGTCGGAATTATACTGATACTGCTTATAAAATGCAGTGGCCAAGTCCTCCCAGTTACGAATATTGGCTCCATCCAGCTGATAGAACCATTCGAGTTGAGTCCCTGAAAGACTTTCCTGGAAGAAATGGATCCATAAATTCTTATCAGCAGTGTACGGTTGGATCTTCCTCACATATGATCTGAGATGCAGCTTAGGACAGGAAGCCCCGTCGTACTTCGCAAAAGAAGGTGCCTTGAACTTGTGTGGGAACACCACCCCAGAAGATAAACCTAGATCTCCAAAATCCAACCCAGGCACGTGTTGAATCTCCATAGCACTTAAACGGTCCTCTAGCTGTTTGTACCTATCCTCAGCAGGAGGATACTGTTCATCATTGAAATCTGTCTCGTTGTCGGAGACCACGGGACTAGGAACCCTTCCCCCTTGGGGACTATCTTTCCCTACAGAGGAAGTAGCCAGATCAGCCTCATTTTGCAGTGTATTCCCAAACCTCCGTCCAGTGTTAAACAACACAGTCCTCTTCTTCTTCTTTTTCAGAATCAGAGTCTTCAACTCCTGTTGACCCTGGGCTAAGCTCATGACCAACTCTTGGAACTGGGCGTTATGGGCCTGGAGGGCCTTGATAGCTTATTCGGTAGTAGGCTCAGAAGACATGATGATTACTGAAATAAACAGCGAAGAAGATTAAGCAACCTGTAAAAAAGGGTACCTGTTATGCATATGATGAATGAAATGCGTATGAGTTATGCATGCAATGTTTTCAAGGATCTCGCGGGGTAAACAGAGAAACTTGTTAAAAGTTGAATACGGTAGCTTGATTGAAGAAACTTCATGTTGTTGAGAGTCCTTCTTCAAGAGTCAAAGCTCACCATATCGAGTGGGTCATAGCCCCTGACTCAAGTTATCAACCTTGGCTAGAGGAAAATAAATCCCCTTTGCCCCTTGCTAGACAGTTGGTTCATCATGACCTGCATCACAAACCCTCGAGATCCTTGAAATGGGTTAGTCCTTATGCAAGATGTATGCAGGTTAGTCCTTATGCAGGATGCATGCAATGTTATCATGGTATGATATTATGATAAAGCACACCACAAGTATTCACAAAGGCAAACATGATAAAGCACACAAGTCACACAAGACAACCCTTAGAGTTTAGGCCATCATGAAGTTTAGGTACTACCCTCTTTCAGTTTCGTTGGTTAAGACCTGTCCTAGAAAATAGTAACCGGGTTCTAAAGGATCTCAATATCACTGACTACCCTCAATCGGTCATAACTCCAGCTTCACAATCTTTTCTTGCGGCCGGAACCATCGCGAGAGTTTAGCCTCAATGAGTGTAGCATACTGCTACTGTTCTATGGCCAAGTCGGGTCAATTTAGGGTTCTAAGGTCAGTTGGTGCTTAATGACTCCTCAGAAGACCCATATTCTCCTCGTTCCAACACAAGGGATATCGGTACAGACCAAAGTGTCACACCAACGTAGCTACTGCTTCACCCGTGTCGGTCTACGCCGGACAGGCCCCTCACAGCTTATGCTACCTAAAGGGTATTCCCCAGATCCGGGTTAGGATCTATGAAACTCTGATGCAAGCCCACAAATATAAAAGCAATCAAGGCACACAATTGAAAACATAAGAGTGGTCTAATCCTAAGGTACACCTCACTTATAAAAATAGTTCCCCAGCAGAGTCGCCAGTTCTGTGATCGGTGGAAATAGAACTGACTGTTTTGAAATGCTGGTTTGCGAAATGTCGCGGTAAGCAAGAGTCGCCACCGTCTTTTATGTTCTCCAACAAGGAAAGGACAAAAGCACAGCAAAATTCCTTTTCGAGATGTTTCTCGGTTCGGGAGGTAGATTATAGAAAGGGAAGGTGTTAGCACCCTTTCTATCCGTGGTTATCCACGGGCTCTTAGGTACTTGCTCACTATGTTTTCAAAAATGTTTGCTTTTCTTGTGTTTGTGGGTTTTGAAAAAGTTTAGTTTGAAAAACTTCTAGGTAACTCTTGTATCAGTCCTCAAGAGTGTATGAAGTATTTGTTCGAAAACTTTTTGAAAGTGTGAGTGCGAAAAGTTTGTTTTGTTTTTGAAAAGAGCAAGTACCCAGGAGAAATCTACCTACTCTAAGGAATTAAGCTGTGTAAGAGTCCTTTAGACAGTACTATCCCACTATTGAAAAGTAGGTAGCACCGTCGTTGGAGTTATTCGGGTCAATTCGATTATAGGGACATGTGTGGTCACCAAAGCAATAGTAGGACGCCTTAGCGGTAACCCTAATGTCCTAGATCCTTTTTATCCGAGGCAACCGTTTCGAGGCAACTAGATCTTTAGACAGGAGGGCGACCTCTAAAACACCCTATACTTGACGACCACCTCGAGGCAACCAAGTGAGGCGTATCCTAGGAGTGGCATGTGCACGTGTGTCAGATTTCATGTTAATTGTCTTTGCACAAGTTATGTGAGCTACGAGTTAATTTTATTTTTCAGACAAGTCTTGCATGCATAGTTAACAGTTAATAATTTGCGGGAAATAAATTGCGGAAAGTGAATCTACGCTATTACAAGGCGTCGGGTATTTACATCGCCAAAAACATAACCCTTGAAAATAAATGCGAGAAAATAAAGAAAATGATAAAGGTCCTAATTATCTATTACATTCTCGGAGCAGTTACATAAATATAATCAAATAAATAAATTAAAAATAAATATGCGCGCGAAAGAATTGAATCGGGACGTCCTTAGGGTTTTGACCCTTTTTGAGAAAAGAAAGAAGTTTGGTCTTTTGCATTTAATTAAATATTAACCCTAAAACTAATTAATTAATTAAGTAAAAGAAAAAAAAGTATTTTTGTGTTTTTTATGTTTTTAATAAAAATAAAAATAAAAAGAAATTAAAAGTCAAGAAAACCCTAATTCTAAATTTATTTTATTTATTATGAAAAGAATCAAAACTAAACCTAATTTAAGCTAAATTGGTTTGTTAGCATTTTATTTACAAAATAATTAAAATTAATAAATAAGAATAATAATAATAATTAATAAAAATATTTACATTTTTAATTGTCTGAATTTATTATGAAAATAATATTAATTATGTTAGTTAAATAAATAATAATAATAATAGTTAGAAATTAGTAAAAGAAAAATAAAAGAAAAAAATATTTAACCAGGGGGGTGTTGGCCCAATAATGGAGTTATATTAGCAATTCCAGCCCATTAAGCTTCCAGGCCTGTTTGACTTTTGAGATTGTCTGCACGTTGCTTTGACTGGGAGTATGGTGTTCAGCACCTTATGACCATTAGATCAATGCTTGAGGACACATGGCGTATTGCTGATGGAAGTTCATGGTGGGACGCTTTGGATAGCCTGCATAGGAACATGTTATGAAAAAATAGAAACAAAGGTTTGGGGGACCTGGGAATCGAACCCAGGTCCCAATGGTTACCAGACAGCACACTAACCAATACTCCACTCGCCTGCGTTTGTTAACATAATGGATAATGAACATAATATATAAAAAGATCAATTATGCTTGGAAACAAATAAAAGCGCGCGTTATATTTGAATCGTCCAATAACATGTTAACAACTCATCATAGTCTTCCCTAAACCTGTAAAACAAAGGTTAGATAGCGGGAGTTTTTAACCCCCACAAAATAGGATGACCAATAATAGCGAATAGCCCTATAGGCTATATAAATAGGGCGCGATGGTAGCTTTGTGTTCGTCTGCATCTCCTGAGTTCAACCATAGGTCTTATGAAGCTTGATTTTTCCTACACTGAAAAGCCCCAATTTGGAAGCTTGGAAAACCTAGAATTCATCAATGGCGTTTTATGATTCTGGACACCATAATGCAATTCACCTGTACCATTAGCTTCAGAGAGGTTCTAGCAATGCAAAGCACACAAAAAATCTCGTTAATGATGCATGAATAATGAGATGCGATTCTGAAAAATATGTGCAAACCGTTAAACCGTTTTTGATGATTCTTGTGGCTTTAGTGCTTGGTTTCGATTGCAATATGTTCCTGGGGACCCCTGCAATGTGTTAGAAGCAATTAAAAGTATTGAATTGGCCTTGAAGTGAGAAAATAGTTTTCAAGTTTCTTGAAAAAATTCAATATGGCTATGGCTTTTTGCAGCAGCTTTTCACGTGTAAGGCATTAGGTTTAGCTTGTGCATATATAGTAGAATGGATTTAGGTTAAAATCTTGACAAGAAATCCATGGAATTATGGTTTGTATATTTGATTGAAAATCAAATATTTTTCAATCTTTTTGATTGAAAAATCTTGCCAAACTTGGAGATCCTTGTCCCCTTGATGTGCACACGAAATCTCCAGCATATGTAGGTCATATTTGCTTCATGAAAAGATTGCAAAACCATATCTTGATATTTTCCTACAATTAAATGAATTAAATGAATTAATATTGATTAAAAATTCAATTAATTAATATAAAATAAGAAAATAATTCAATTTAATCTCAATGGGTCGTGCATAAGCCTTGGATAAAGTTTCAAGAAGGAATTTGAGGCCCATTAGCAAAAATGAAGTGTTTTGAGCAAAGTTGACTTTTGCAAATTCCCAAAAATTTCCCAACTTCTCCAATGCATATCTTGCTCAATTTTGATCATATAAACATGTTCTTGTATATTTTGGAAAGGTCTTGAAGTCCTCTAACCAATGCCTTTGGTCCCATGTCATTTGGATTTACCAATCTCAAGTTATGGTCTTTGACTTAAAGTGCATTTTTGTTGACTTTTGAAATTGACCTATAATGTAGAAATTGATAACTTTTTGTGAGAGTATTTCTTGGACTTGGAATGTGAAGATGAGTTGTAGGAAATGTCATCCCCTTCAAAATGAGCATTGGATGGGATTTTTCTGATGAACCATGAAAAAGTTATGCCCTGGTCAAGTTACAGTTGACTTTTCAGCTGTCTAAAAATAGTAACTTTTGCATCTTTGAGGATTTTTGAGCCATTCTTGTGGAATCATGATCAAGACTTGATCAAATGATGATTATGGACTCAAAATAAGAAGTTGACCAAAAATTCTGACTTTTGACTGTAAAATGACCATTTTGCCCATGCAGTTGACTGTGAAGCAAATAGGGCTTTTTGACTGTGGAATTTTGCAATGTGAGTCTTGAGACTTGGCATGTAGATGCTTGACAATGTATATAGGCATATATGACTTGATTGAGCCCTTGAGAAACTCAAATTCACTGAAGGAACCAAAACCCTAATTTTGACTGGCTTAGGAGGCATTTGGACTGTGCAACCCTTGAGTAGTCTTGAACCAATTGAAGATGATTCTTGACAAACCTTGAAGAATATGGGAGGGAAAATTTTGGGGTACAACAACGTCCAATGATTTATTTTTTATATATGCGTTTGAAAATGATTGCTGCTCATAAATACTTGCATAAGAAACAAAAGACAATTACTTGTAATTCCAGAAACAAGGAAAATAAGAAGTGTCAAACCCGACAGTTCCTTTGCCCAGCATGTATCGGGATAAAGTCATGCTCTGGAACATGATTAGTGGTACATACACTCCCCATAGAGTAAAAGTACCCAAAGGCATTGATGCTAGCTTTCCCGAAACAAGACATAACTCTCCCCAGCCAAGGTTCATAATCACAGGCGAGTCAACAAATTTTATTCCCCAAGCAGAGTTTATTTCTCCAAGAGAGCCCGTCACTTCCAGCAACGAAATTTCATCCCCAACTGAGTTTATTCCTCCAGATCAGCAGGTCTACCAACAGAGTATCTCTTCCCCCAAAGTCTGGTCCCCACAGAGTTATTCTCCATCGTCTCTTCCCGACAGAATATTCGCAAATCTCCAGTAACCGTCAGGGATTTACTTTCCCAGACGCAAGCATACCCCGACAAAACTTCATGAACATACATCATGACATACGCATACATATCATATCCAACATAATCTCATTTATTTTGAGAACATCATCTCGCCCTGCATTTCATGCATCGCGTATAACTAACCCTGATATTTTTTAGGAAAAGACGATTAGCTTCAACAAAGCCAGCAGTTATACAGATCATATCTACAGACAACTAATGGAAACTCAATTCCCGAAATCAAACGGGTCAACTAATCTACATTATCATATCAAAGTAACCTTACCCCGGTTCCTCCGGAAGTTTTACACGAACTTATCATAAAGTAACCTTACCCCGGTTCTTTCTGAAGTTTTACACGAACTTATCTCAAGGTAACCTTACCCCGGTTCCTCCTGAAGTTTTACACGAACTTATCTCAAGGTAACCTTACCCCGGTTCCTCCTGAAATTTTACACAAACTTATAACTTTACCCAGGTTCCCGCTGCTGTTTCACCCAAAATCCTCACGAAACAACCTTACCCAGGCTTCCATATCAAAATAACCTTACCCCGGTTCCTTTTGAAGTTTTACACAAACTTATCACGATGTAACCCTACTATCCAGGTTCCTTCTCACAGCCCTACTATCCAGGCTTTCACATCGAAGTAACCCTACTATCCAGGTTCCTTCTCACAACCCTACCATCCAGGCTTTCATATCGAAGTAACCCTACCATCCAGGTTCCTTCTCACAGCCCTACCATCCAGGCTTTCATATCGAAGTGATCCTACTATCCAGGTTCCTTCTCACAGCCCTACCATCCAGGCTTTCATATCGAAGTGATCCTACTATCCAGGTTCCTTCTCACAACCCTACTATCCAGGCTTTCATATCGAAGCAACCCTACTATCCAGGTTCCTTCTCACAGCCCTACTATCCAGGCTTTCATATCGAAGCAACCCTATTATCCAGGTTCCTTCGCACAACCCTATTATCCAGGCTTTCATATCGAATAACCCTACTATCCAGGTTCCTTCTCATAACCTTACTATCCAGGTTCCTCCTCTCCTATCTCCAGACACCAGTCCACAACATTGTAAGACCGGGACCCGATCAAACACGTTTGGTTTCGCGTTTCCCCAGTAAGTCGCGATGCAACATATACCCTGACCAGATACGCAGTTCACTTTCGCTTCCTCAAGCCGGAGTTAATTCCCCAGTAGATTAACGGACAACTGAAGCTCCTAAAATTCTATTTCTCCCAAGACAGATACCAAGATTCCTTAGCAGATTCCTCACCGACAACAGCAACAGGGATTCTCGCCAAAGGAACATCTCAGGAAATCCACATTCTCTAGATGGCATCTTTAAGCCCATCTCAGACAATTCTCCATCACATCCAAGATGGCATATTTAAGCCCATATCCGACAAATCTTCTATCATCAACCTCCAAATGGCATCTGTAAGCCCATTCCCGATGTCACAAGTCGAGTGCCACTTCATGCGAGTGCAAATTTCTGGACACTCTAGTGTTCAATCATCTTTCACCTTCAGATCACGAAAGGCAGAACAACCAATCTACATCCTCAAGTTTAAGAAGATTGAACAAAGGCAGCTGTTGTACCCAAAAATTTGCCCTCTCATTTTACTTAATAAATACACCTAGAGATCCTCAAGTTGCTCAAGGAAGTCCAAGAGTTGACCAGACAAACTCTCTCCTAAGGCAGTGTACCCCAAATTAGGGTTTCTATCTTCATCAAGATGAGAGGACCACAAAGGTCTCTTATGATCTCCATGGTATTAATATGTTCTCAAGACCCTACATTTCAAGTTTCATGCCTTGCACAAGAAGTTTGCCCAGCCAACTGCTCAGATGCTTGAAAATCGACTGTACTAGGTCAAAAGTCAATTGTGGCCCACATACAGTCAAGCCTCAATATTTTTGGTCAACATCGTCATTTTAAAGTGAATTCCATCATTTAATCAAGGTTTGATCATGATTCCTCAAGGAATGCTCCAAATTCATCAAAACCCAAAAGTTGCTAAATTAGGGTTTCTTAGTAAAAGTCAACCCAACTTTGACCAAACATAACTTCTTCATATTTTATCATAAATTTTCCATCCAAAGCTCATTTTGAAGAGGATGAAATTCCCTACAATTCATCTTCATCCCTCAAGTTCAAAATATGCACTCACAAAAAGATATGAATTTTGACATTATAGGTCATTTTGAAAAGTCAACAAAAACACCTTTTGGGTGAAAGCTTCATACATGAACATGGAAGACTCAATTGAGATGAAACCAAAAAGGTTGGTTAGGGGACATCCTAATATTTCTAAAAAGTCCAAGAAAACCCTCCTAGGGTCAAAATTGAGAGAGTTGTGCATTGTTAAAGTTGGCAATTTTTGGAAAATTGTCAAAAGTCAACATTGATCAAATTTGCATTTTTTCCAAAAGGGCCCATGTTTTATTGCTTGAAACATGTTTCTAATAGGACCCACGACCCTGATCTCATTCATCTCTTATTTTATTATTTTTATCATTTATTTTGATTTTTTATTCATTTAAATCAAAATAAACCAAATTAAATGGTAAAATAATGAAAACAAATCAAATCTTCAGATTTTTGTGCACATTTGGAGTCCATATACAACTAACATGCCAGCCAATTCGTGCAAGGTGGATTTGGATTGAAGCTTGTTTTAGAAAGATATCATACATGAAGCAAATCAAATCCAATTTTCATAATTCTCAAAGATATGATACAACTTTGTTGACCTAATTCAGTCTACTATTAATGCATAATAATTCCAGATCAAAAACACAAGGATTGGACGTGGGAGCTACAAGAACAAAATTCAATTTTTGGACAAAAATTGGGGATCAAATTTCATTCTACAGGGTGATTCAAAGCAGTTCAAGGCCAGCAATACACTCCTTGGTGTCTCAGGAAGCTATTCCACCCATCCTCAAGCTTCAAAATGCCCAGGATCGTGCCCACCATCAACCACGGTTTGCACAAAATTCCAATTCTGTTTTCTGTATTTTTGGCAGCATTAGCATGTTTTAGTTATATATTCTTGTTCATCATCTTGTTTGCAAGCTATTGGTACCATTTAATTGCATTTACAGCGCATGAATTGCAGTATGCCATAACTAGGGTTTCAAGCCCCGATTTAGGGTCTTTTAACACAGGCAAAATTAAGCTTGATAATGGGTACCATGATGATCAGGGCTTCAAACCCAGTTGATTCATGGTCCCCAAATGAATTTATATTGCGTGTGCTTGATTATTGAATAATACATGTTTATAGTTACAGTAAAACTGCTGTAGGTAAAAGTCTCCCATCTAAAACGACGGACAAGGAAGAAGACAACAGTGTGTCACAACCTGACTGACTGGTTTGAATTCTGGCGCGTTTTTGGCATAATCATTATTTTACACTTTTTGTTTTATCTTTATATTATATTTACAAATTGAATAAAGTGGCCCAGCGGTGAAGCGTGCGTTTAAAAGTGGAGAGGACCTGGGTTCGATCCCAGGTCCAGGAAACTTTATTTATTTTCTTTTCTTTCAGCAGATCCCATGCTTCGCTACCTCACACGCCTTCCATACACCCTCAATGCCTGTCCACTGGATTACACATTGACCAGATCTAACGCCTCCAAGCTGCAACCACACGGTAGACCCCCAGAAGGCCATGACACTGGAACTAGAGCAGACAGATGGGCTCAGCCATATTGGGCCTTACAAAATTCAGATTTGCACCCCCTCTTCAGCAGCACAATCAGACCCAATTTGCACTCTTTCTCTTTTTTTATTTTTCTTTATTCTTTTCAATTTATTTATTTATTTTATTTTTAAAAATCATTTTTTTTCATAAAATCACAAAATCACAAAATCAAGAATTCACAAATTTAGAATTGATTTTTTTTATTATTATCAAATTTAATTTTTAATTAATTAACTTAATTTAATTTAGGGTAACTTTAACTTATTTTTACAATTAAAGTCAACTAGAAAAATTAGGTTTAATTCTTGATGTAATTGTTTTCTTTTTGCGAATAAAATAAAAATACAAAAATATGTTATTTAGAATTAATTGCTTTTCATTGATTTATTTATTTTTCTAAATTAACATTAATTAGAACTTAAGATTTTCTTTGCAATTTAATTATTCTTTATTTTCCTAAATAAATAATGACCAAAAATGATTTTTCTTTAACCAATTGCAAGGTTTAGTCAAGGGTCAAAACCCTAATTCTTATCGCATTTAATTTACCGCACGTTTTTTTTTAATTTTCCTTCTTATTATTTTTGTAACTGTTTCAAGATTGTAATAGTTTTAATTAGAATTTTAAATTTCGCACTTTTATTTCTCGTCAAGACAATTATGTAACTGTCAAAGCCATGTAATAGTTAGGTTTACTTCCGCTTTTACTTTCTGCAAATTATTAACTGTTAGATGTATTAATAGGATTGTATGGCAAGAATGCATGAAAAATTAAAACAGTTAGAAAACCCTAATGTGCAAAGATTAAATAACTGAAACAAATCATATGCACATATTCACTCCTAGGGTTTACCTCACTTTGGTTGCTTTCGGTAAACAATCATTAAGCATATGAGGTTTTAGTGGTCGCCCTCCAGTCTAAAAGATCAAAATGTTGCCTCGGAAATGTTTCCTCGGAAATGTTGCCTCAGAAAGATCTTAAGACTCCAGGATTACTAAGGTGTCCTAACATTACTTTTGTGACCGTACGTCCCTTTCGAATGTCCCTTACAACTCCAACGATGGTGCTACCTACTCCTTAATGGTAGGATAGCACTGTCTAAAGAAAATGAGAACAAACAATCTTTTTTCGAGTAGGTAGAATCTTAAGTACTTGCTCAATAAAAAACTTTTCACACAAACACCTTTTCAAAACAAATTTTCAAAACAAACTTCGTCACATCCTTGAGGACTGATACAAGGGTTATCACCAAGTAAACATTTTCAAGACAAACACACACAAGAAATTTGAAAAATGAGCAAGTACCTAAGAGCCCGTAGATAACTACGGATAGAAAGGGTGCTAACACCTTCCCTTTCTATAATTTGCCCCCCCCCCTCCCCCCCCCCCCCCGTACTCAGAAACATCTCGAAAAAGGTTTTTTCTGTTCTTTTTCCTTTTCCTTGTTGGATAAAATAAAAGTCGGTGGCGACTCTTGCTTACCGCGATATTTGCGAACAAAAAACGCAAATCAGTATTAACAGTCGGTTCTGCCACCGTATCACCGATGGTATATGGAAGCTAGGGGGTGAATCGAAAGGCTGGTATATGGAAGCTAGGGGGTAAATCGAAAGGCTCACTAACATATAAAGGGATTTGAGATTTTTTGTGTGTAAAGTCAGGATGTGCCAAGTTTTGTGCTTGGCTTTATGCTTGTGTGCAGGTTCTGAGTTGTTGAGAGCTTTGGGAGTGTTTGAAGATTTTTTCAACACAACAAGAATCTGGCCCCTTGATTTGCAAATGGTCTCTATATTTATATAGAAAAGGTTTAGGAAGTTGGAGTAACCAAATTTGTAAGATAACAAACTATGGTTTGGTTGAAAACGAAAAAATCAAGTTGAATGAATTTTCATGGTTCTCAAGTTCAAGTACAAGCGGGGCCGGATGTTTGTTGGATGCAGGATATTTGACTCATGCTTTTGGTGTTGCTTGTGTTCAGATAAAATCAGGTTGGGAGCTCAAGAAGCTGACTTTGTGATTAAAGTAATCTTTATGAAAATAGACACGTAGCTTTTTGCCATTTTGTCCAAAAATGGTATAATTCAGTGGATAAAACTTCGAATCTTTATGTAATGCATCACAAATTTGTGTAAACCTCTGATTATGTAAAGATTTAGAAGCAACACAGCATGACAAGTGAGATTTGGAGGATAAGGTTATGAGATTTGATCAATGTTCTTCAACCAAGCTTTCTCGAAGGAGGCCAAATGCCCAATCGAAGCTTATGAACCAAGCTTGCTCGAAGGAGTCCAAATGCCCAATCGAAGCTTATGAACCAAGCTTGCTCGAAGGAGGCCAATGCCTAATCGAAGCTTGTGAACCAAGCTTGCTCGAAGGAGGCCAAATGCCAAATCGAAGCTTATGAACCAAGCTTGCTCGAAGGAGGCCAATGCACAATCGAAGCTTGTGAACCAAGCTTTCTCGAAGGAGGACAAATTCCCAATCGAAGCTTGTGAACCAAGCTTGCTCGAAGGTGGCCAAATGCCCAATCGAAGCTTATGAACCAAGCTTGCTCGAAGGAGGCCAATAGCCAATCAAAGCTTGTGAACCCATCTTTCTCGAAGGAAGCCGAATGCCTAATTGAAGCTTATGAACCAAGCTTGCTCGAAGGAGGCCAATATCCAATCGAAGCTTATGAACCAAGCTTGCTCGAAGGAAGCCAAATGCTTAATCGAAGCTTACGAATCGAAGCAAACTTGCTCTTCTTCAATTTGATGCTTAAGAGTCCAATATGATCCATGGAAACTACATGGGGAATTAAAAGTCCAATTGTACTTGTGCAAATTCAAACTCTAGTTTTGAGTCATCAATGTTTGGGAAGGTATCTTGAGCTGATCAAACCTTGTGCAATTTTGAGCAGTGGAGATTATGTGAGAGAATCTTTGAGAAATTGGAGAGGGAAATTTTTGGGGTACAACACCTGAGGTGTTGAGTTCGACCCCGGGGTTCAACACGTGCATCTATTTCACTACATTCTCAAAACTCCCCTCAGAGGCAGCCTAGACATCATCCACTGCCAGTTGAAAATGAGCGACAAGCTCGGCCTGAGTATTTAAATCTTTTGTATCCCCCGACTCGTCTTCAGCGAGCGTAATCTCGACAGTCAAGGCCGCTACCTTCTCCTCAAGAACCCTCTTCTCGAGCAACATGATCTTGCGTTCCTCAGAGAGTCTCCCTGATTCCTTCTCGGATAGTCTCCGGGACTTTTCCTCATCGATTTGCCCTTCTCGCCCGCATCCAGCTTAGCCTGAAGTTTCTTCAACTCTGCCTCCTACGAAGAACTCCCCTCGGTGTAAACAACAACAATCTCTAGTATCCTCATCAAACCACAAGTGTTCTGCGCCAACATCACCCTCTTCTCCGGGCGGTCTAAACCCTTGAGATGAAGGGATTCAGCCCGAGGAAGGAGAAGAGCTGCACCCTCAAAGAAAGCCTTCTCCAGCCAACAAGGGGGTAGGTCGTACGTCCCTTTCCCCTTCTCCCCGGTTAGATCGACACTTCCCTCGGCATGCGGCCTCTTTGCTTTCAAGGATACAGGGGCAGGAGAGAGAGCAACTGTAGCTTGGCCCGAAGATGAATCGCCCGACCCTGAAGTAGGAGAGACCCCCGAACCAGTTTGAGCGTCCTTTTGAGCCCTCTTCACTCTAGCAGCAAGAGTCTTGGTTATGCGCTCTTGGACGGGATTCATGCTATCTGCAAAAAAAAAAATATCGTAGTTAACAAACGAGGATTCAAAAAAGCAACAACCATATACAACTATTCAAAGCATAAATACCTAAATACTTGACGGGATCCTCGCTCTCAAGGAGCTCCTTGACGATTATAAGGCCTGGCTCGTATACAACCTCCCTATTTTTGGCGATCACATGCTTGCCTCCCTGGCCCACTCGCTGGACCCGAAGGATCCGGGCCACGAAGGCAGTCAGGACGACAAAGCTCTCTTGGTCCTCGACGTCGAGCTCCCCTCCCTCCAAACCTAGGAACCCAATTTGTTATCGAAGTGCTTCCTCGTCCACTGGAACGGGAACTTGTAAACCAGTTTGACCACAGGGTCTCCCAGCTCGTTCAAACGGGGGGTACCATCCTTGTTGCACACCGGTACGGTCCTAAAAACATTCAGCATCGCCTTGCTCGAGGAAGGCTGCACCAATATATATGTATCCTTGAAGTGACAGATAGACTCCAGGTAAGCTTTGAACAACTTCTCGTTGCCTTGCTTCAGAGTAACCCATCCCCATTTACCATCGATATTGCTCCTCTGGAGATGGAAGTAGTAGAAGAACAGGGGAATAGTAGCCCCGATCTTCAGGTAATCACAAACGATCTTGAATGCTCGCATGAACGCAATGCTGTTCGGGTGCAATTGAGAAGGAGACAGCCGGAGATGCCTGAATACGGCCACCTTAAAATCCGAGAAAATAATCTGAAGACCCATTTCCCAGAACACGATATTGTATATGGAAATCTGCCGTCTATCGTATTTCGAGCAGATCCTGCTCTCTTTTCCAAGAATATACAGCGACCACTCTCCCCGGTTTCCATCTCATGTGCGTACACCTTTGAAAATACGTCATCCCGATGCTCAGAAAAGTAGGAGGGCCAGTCCCAAGGATCATTCACAATCCAAGCCCGCGGATCCTCATCATCCCCGGGGGGAAACAGGCAACCTTGATCGGCAGAAGACATCTCCACATCACCTCCCCCCACTTGTTGTTCGGGCTGATCCAGCTCATCCCCGGAAATCTCCAAAATGCTCGACGAGCTACTCGCCTCGTCCGAAGAACTTCGTGAAGACCCAGAAGATTCGCTCGAGAGGTCAACCCCGACGTTGTCGGCCATAGTACCTAAAAAGAAGAGGATGGATATGAGTTCGACATTAATGCCAAAACCACCCTTCCACCACTAATCAAGTGAAAGGGCGCTGATAAACGAGGATCGTGTCCTCAAGCAGAACTCTCACTAAGGCGCACAAATAGACAAAAGTATGAGGAAGAGCCCTAGGCCCTAAAGAGCCATCTACGGAACAACGATAAAAGTCTAGCGAAATGACCTAGATCCCAAAAGGACCATATACAACACGACGAGAAATGTTCGGGGAGGACCCACGACGGCTCCAAAGATTCTAAACTATAGAACCACCGTCTGCCACCAACACTCCCCAGGAACCCCCTAACAGACAAGATGCTAAACCTTAACCGCATGCATTCCTAAGAAGAAAATCATGAAAATATGAACTACAAAAGACAAATAACAATGAAATATTGAAATCTTACCAGTTAAAGAAGAAGGAAGGCTGAAATAGCAGTGGAGAGCGGTGAATCTCAAGAAACGACAGTGGTTGACAGGCGAGCAACAACGAGCAGTATGGAGAAAGAACGAAAAACACAGAACTCCATACTCCTCTCGTATTTATAGCTGAAACCATTCGCGCGTGCGAGACACACACTTGGGAAACCCTAGGGTCGTCATCATTGTACCCTAGCCCCTAGGCCATAATTGCTCCGCTTCGTCAGCATGCTATCCGAAACATGTTACCTCTTCAAGTTCAAAGCTCAGGACGACCAACTATTCATCTCCCCACGAGAAAAACTCATTGGGCGATGCTCGCGCTCTCCATACGGTGTGCCCCGTCCCACGAGCAGGTGTTAAAGTCATCACTCCTATGCCCAGAAGAAACGACTTAGAGGCTACACTATTCTGGACTGGCCCGACAGCTAGAGTGGGCCCAGTCTAACCTCTTCTTTCGGTATGGTCCACACGACCGTGGCCTGAATCTCCCCTGCTCTCCATCGGGAAACATCAATCAATTATCCTCTTGGACCGACACCGACCTACGACGATTGACGAGCACTTCTCAATCTGCTTGACATCTAGTCGCGCAGACAACCAGGAACCTACCAAATCGCTGCCCGTAATCTACCTCCTCCTCGAATCTAACGACTAGTTACGGGCACACCTGCTCGGTATGACCAAGTCCTGGCAGTTACCTATTTTTGCGGACCCGCATATCTAGGCCCAAAAACAAGAACCAATGACTACGTGCCAGGGGAATTATATAAATCCTCACACATGTGAGGGTCAGGTATCAAACCATTGTACCAAACAAAACTTTTGGTTAAGTTCGATTCTAAAAAAATAAAACGGTTCGGTTCGGTTCGGATGACCTTATATAATGGTTCGGTTTAATTCGGTTCACTATTCTAAGAAAACCGTACCATGAACAACCCTAGAAATGAGTGTGTTAAGGTTTCTGAAAATGCTTAAAAGGCGGAATTAACCGCGTGTATTGTTGAGATTGAACGTGTAAAAGTGGGCGGTGGTGTATAAAGTTAAGTAGAAGCTAGGGTTGAGCTAGTTTGGGGAAAAGGGGTGGTTAAGGGTATAGTAGAGATACCTGGTGTAGATCTGGGTGTTGAAGTATGAGTAGGTCTATGTGTGAAAGTTGGAGCAGATCTGGGTATAACATTAGAGGCTGTCATTGCTATAAATTGCCGAGTCATGAGTTTCGTGAGTGCTGCAAAATTGTTATTCATTTCTGTCTGCAAATTTGGTTGATTTGACCTAGTTGGACAACAACAACTTGATTATTAGCTTCCATGAAAGATTCAAGGTTATCATGGGTAGAGATGAGATCTTCTTCAATACGTTGGTTTGTTGCTTGAAGAGTATCATCTAGGTCCTTGGGTATGGGATTGGAGATTCTTGGAGGCATTGAGAAAGAAAATGAAAGCACCAAATAATAAGGATTGATTCTGCTGCTACTATTAATTAGGGTTCTATTCAAAAGACAGATAAAATTGAAGGAAAATGAAAACATATTATAATTCTGCATACTGTTTTTAGAGACAAACAATTCTATAAATTCAAGACAAAAAAAAAAAAGAGATTTAATCCATAAAGTAGTCTTGCTATCAAATGGAAATTGATAAGTCTTAGTTGTTGTACATTTTATAAACTTTTAAATTTATTAATGACTTATTTTTTCAACTATAAATTTATACTTAGAAAAAATTATTTTTTCTGTTTGAATAACTAATTAATAAAAAAAGCACAATTTATAAAAATTTCTTACTGCAACATTAAAATTTGTAGAGTTCTTATCTAGAATAAGAACAAGGACAGAGAGGGAGTAGTACTTGGATAACTAATATGCTTCCATTAGACCAACTTCTGATTTGTTTATTTGGCATGTACAATGTAGATGATGACAGAAATAAAACATTCTACATTTTTAACATCACAATCCAAGCTTAATCATTGCCATTACTAATTATTTAAGGCTATGAGTTTCAGCATCATTCACACACATAGTTAGACTAAAACCAAGAGACAAAATCTCTCAAGCTGAATCACGTGCCTTGCAAACAGGTAAATCATCTTGGAAATTCGGTGGCATTCTCAGAATTGGATTTCTTTCAAAGAAATTGACAGGCTTCAGGTCAAAACTTGCAGATACAGTAGGCATTATAGGATAGTCCTCTTGACTTGGTACATGATGGAACCCTACTGTGTACCATAACACAATGTCCTTATTCTCAATCGGACGATCCCTGCACATCAAAATATCACCGGTTTCAGAAATATAAAACAACAACTGTCAAGCTTTATCATACTAAGTAGGGTGATCAGTAACATGGATCAACTTCCGTCATAATGTTTTTTATCAGTTTTAGAAATATAAACACATTTTTCAGATTATAACTCATTCAATGCGAGACTCTTGACATCAACAATCTTCCAATTGCATTAAGGGTCACCCTAACAAAGATAGACTATGGAAAATAATCTCTAACCTGTTGGACCACACTTGAAGATTATCATCGCCGTGACTCTGGTAAACAAGTAATCCACCAGCCCATTGCTCACTCTTGTTATAAGGAGTAACCCATATTTGATTATTTGTAAAAGCTGCTCTCTTTTGAGATGAATCTTCATGATCAAGTAAACTAGCTGCTGTGGCACCAGGAACCAATTTGTACCCAACAGGATTCCCCAGCCTTGTTTTCTTCAAAGGGTTCACCACATGAAATTCAGATGGATCATATAGTTGAAGCTTTATCTGAGCATCTTTTTCCGTCTTAGCCACTTTTCTCACAGCTTTCAGGTAACTCTTTCTTGGGGACTCTCCTGGAGAGGTTTCTTGTTTCTTTATATTTACCTTTATGAATGAATTGTCTGAGCCATCAATGTCCATGTCAAGGTAATATGTGATAAAATGGTCATGGATTACGCCGATAATGTTTTCGCTTAAAAGTGTTCCGTAGAGATATTCTTGGTCTGGTATTTGGTTCATGTTCTCATAGGTTGTTCCTTTCACCATCAAGATACCACTTAGTCCAACCTGCATCAGAAAAAAATTGATGTTAGCTTAAACTATTGAATATACAATGAGACAAAACATGTAGCATCAATCTAGAAAAACTTGTCCAACCTCTTATCTTAAAGTTAAACTATCAACTATACTGCAACTTGTCCAATTTTCTACTGATTAATACAATTATAATTGAAAATGCAGTGCACACAGAACAATTCATTGAATAATGCTAGTAAACATTGAATGTCACATGAATTTGGCAGTCATCGAATTAAATACTATATATGTCAAAGTATCGCGATGATTAGTTTATTTTATTGTACACAGTCCAAAACTATGCACATTATAGTGACACGGGCATCAATCTCAGCACTATTCCCTAAACAAAAATATTATTCAAACTAAATAAATTGGATTTTCGTTACTAACCTTTGATCTGATTAGTCCATCGGTTTGAAATTCCCAATCGATGATATAGTCATAGTTCGCCACGGCTGCTGCCATTCTAACCACCAGTGTCACCTTTGGTCTCACTTCTGTTACCTGCCACATAATAGCATAAACCCAAAATAAATAAGCCTTGGTATAAAAGTGAAAATAACATTACATAATACCATCTCTGCTCCTATTTATACGATAAATGTAGTTTTTAGATTCATTGAATAATTAATGTATTTGATTAATATAATAGACCAGAGGAGTAATTGAATCATGAGTACTAAAATTCTTACCTTCATGTCAGTGATTGGACACTCGGCATGTCGCCAAGCAATGTCACCAGCATAACTCTCAAAAATGCAAATCATGTTTGGTTGGACAAAGGGTGTTCCATCAGCAGAAGTAAACACTCCATCCATGTAATAAGCATTTCTTGGACAATCATTCAAAGGGTCTAAAGGCATTGCTTGCAAACCAAATCCATATTCACCAGCATCCATGTATGTCTTAAAATACCATGCATCAGTTGGGTCCATATAAGGCACAAAAAGTTCAGAAGTGAACCCTTTGTAGATAACATTTCTCATCTCTGATGTATCTGTATCTCTCACCTTGGCTTGAGAAATAATGATTCCCGCTCTAGGGTCAGGTTTCAAATGAAACTCCCAATTAGCCCATTTCACTATATGTCCATCAACTGTGAAGCTTGGACCTTTTGGTTGTTCCAATGATATTGGATTTATCAGGTAATTCATCTCTCCATTGAGCTTCTGAACCGAGTAACGGTAATCAGTGTTGATTCCATTTGCAACGGGAATGTTTAGTCCATTATCTGTAATGGACACAACCTCTTTCTTATCCATATCAACCAATACAGTTAAACCTTCTATTGGTTTCATGTAGAAGTTCACAGTTCCTTTGCTTGAATAACACTGCACCTTAATCAACCTTCTATTCTCTTCCACCGGTGTTCCATACCACCCTGCAGCCAGTGGAAGGCATGAAAGGTCTGATAAATTCACACCGCGTTTAATGATCGTGCGGTTGAACTCGTCGCTCTTCAACGGAACATCAAGTACACTTTGCATATCCTCGATCGTCATGGTAGGGTATCCAGAAGAAGGTGACCTTGTTTCATGGTTGGTTACTTCACTTGTGCTAAGGTCAACAATAAGAGTGTGAGTGACACCTTTCACAAGTGCAACCACAGAAACTTTCCTAGGAAGTAATGGTTGACCCTTTTTCCATTTGACGACAAGTTCTTTGTCAGGTTCATCTAGAACAATGGAATTAAGAGTATAACTGTTTGAGGACTTAAAGAGAGGGTGTTCAGACAGGATCGCGCGAACCTCGTTGAATTCTCGGATGGTTAGAGGATCTAAAGGGTGGTGAGGAACATCAGATTCGTGTCGTGGTTTTTGGTTGTGAGTGGAGAATTTTGGTTTGTTGATTGGATTTGAAGAGTGGAAACGGTTCTTAGAGGTACACCAACCGGAGTAAACATTGCAGTCTAGAGTTTCCTTGTTAAGGAATGATGTCGGAAAGTGAAACCAGGTAAGAAGTAAAACTAGTGTAAAACCAAATGAAAGAACTAGGAACCTCAACATGTTTCTAGCATCCATGGATTATGGATATAAATTTCTCTACAAGTAATTTTATATGGAAATATAGTGATGAAAATTTCACTCAAGTGACTATATCTTGTAGAGATGTATAGGAATGAGATAAAAGATTATATTGGAGTTGCTCACGTGAGTCCTGCATTATAAATAGATAAATGAAAGTTGCGTAGCTTAATTAGTTAGCTAAAAAATAATATATAAGAATCTTAAAACCATAATCACATAATTCATGATTTGCTTCGATACATGGTTCGCAACTCTTATACTCTTATAGAATTAGGTACGTGAACATTATAGAGAGTAGGTATACTATAAAACTTTATAGTCTCACATTGACTATGATAAAACTAGTCCTTTCAATTTCCTTTCAATTATAAGTTGGTTAAGATGAATGGTGACAAACGGGCATGCAGGCTTGGTTTAGTCCCATTTTACAAAAATGAATAAAAAATAAAATGGGGTGGACCAGAACGAGATTAGTTGATGATGTGAGTATAAAACTTTGATCTGTTCTGCAAATAAGTGAGAGTGGGGCAGAGCAGACCTGCAGATATGACGTCTTTTAAACTTAAAAATATAAAAATTTATTTTAATACCCGTGCATACAAAAGCTCGGGAAAAAAAACACGATGGACAAGACATACACATTAGAGAATACAGACATGAATTTTTGGTCTGTCCCACAGTAAAGTACATACATGTGCCAGACTCATTTTGTCACCCGTAACTGAAAGACAAATTTCATAGACCCACGTCAACTATTTCATTAAGATTGCTTAAAATCAATTATAAATAACTAGTGTATGTTCACATCTAAATATCATCTAAACAAATCTTCAAGGAATTAGTTAAAAGATTTTTTTGTTTGTAGTATAGTTTCATTTAAATCTCATTTTATGTTTGGGTTGCTGGTATTTCATTTTACACAATTTTTTTTTGAATTTGTGCTAACCAATTCACAATTATTAGTGAATAAGTTCATCATGTAAGAAGTTTATAAAATAAGTGAAACAAACATTTTTTCTCTTGCTTTCTAGATAAAACCCAAACAAAAGAGAGCATCCTAAGTAAGAAAAACAGAACATCCTAGTTGAAGAGTCACTTACTTTGTTTTCCGGTGTTTTTCATGAGTTTCACCATGAAACATAAACCACAGTCTGAGATTGAAAGATACAAATTTTCATACTTGGCAACAAGATTTCAGAGGTGTATTGATTTATTGCAAACAAGAGTTGATGATCGAGTGAGGAAGTGGCTGATGATACGGTTCTTGTTGTTGTATATCAGAATATGTGGTGAGCAATTTGAGACATTGTTTACATCGTTAGCACTTGTAGCATACCATGATATTGGATCAGTGACGTGTTGAAACACTAATATATGAAAATAGTAAAATATACATGCATCATTTTGTCAGAAAATATCTTACGTTTGGTTTGGTGCATTGGGGTGGGGGTCTAGTCATCTCATTGTTGACACGGATGAGTGAAAGTGACTCACTCCGAATTCTGTTGGAATTAAGCTTATTGAAAGAAGTAGTAATATTTTGTGGATGTGGCAAGGTAATTTATATTTAATATTGTGATAATAATCCAAAGAGATGATGATCTCGATCTTTAATCTCATCCATAGGTCGATTGTAGGATAAATGAGAGAATGAAGTGTTTGGTGCTTTCAAAAGATTCTATAGTTGAAAAATACAATGGAAAATACGTGTTTAGAACGAATGTACAAATATCTCGCTTTGTGGCTAGAATGGAATTGTCATATTTACTTGGCTAGTCCTACAAGTTGCAAAATGCATGGAAGACCAACCAACATTGATAATGACAAATTAAAAAATATCAGAAGGAAAAGTTTTTAAATAGATTCACACTAAATTTATAGAAGTTAAGACAATTATTGTCATATTCTTTAAAGTACATTTGAAATTCTTTGGGAAGTGTGGAAGAACTACAAGTCTATCATGAGGAAATCTTCAAATCATTATTTTGACGATCTTACACATATTCATATGGATTATAATATCAACTAAAGTTGTTGCTAGGTACTACTACAAGGGTTATCTGAGGTCAAAGAGCGCGTAGGATGCAATGTCAATCATTCAAAGAATGACGCTCAATGATCATCAAAGACAACATACCATAAATCCTTCATAAAGAGAAAATGATATCATGGAGTAGAATACCAATGATGTTATTCTCGCACATAACAAGTTGTTGACACAAAAAATTGATGAGCTGACAAAACTGTTGTCTAAACTGCCACAACAATTAAAGGAGATACATGAATCACCACAACATAGATAGATTGCATTCTATGAATTATGTAGCAGTGATCATCCAATTAGATTTTTCTCCCAACTGAAGAAGTCAATTATGTTGGCAATTATCAAAGGCCCGAGCAATATCAAAACATCAACTTCTCAAAAATCAACAACTTCAATCAAAGATGAAAATTTGAAGTTGGTCCATTAAATAGACAACCTTGTCAGCATTACACACAAACACCTCCTCAACAAGATAAAACAACAAAGTTGAAGGATACACTCAACCACTTTATGCAAGCGTCTATTAGCAGCCAAAAGAACATTGAAGCCTCTATAAGAAACCTTGAGACGCAAGGCAACCTATTAGCAAAACAATTGACTAACCAACAAAAAGATACATTAAACGCAAACACCCAAAATAATCTTAAAGAGCATTGTAATATTGTTGTTATTGATAAAATCATTATTGTTAAGGGCAAGAAGAAAGAAACAGAAAACCCAAACGAGTGACAGGAGGAAAACTGCAAAATTATCCAACAAACTCTACCCTAAAAGGAAGCACATTCTGATGTTGTCATGTTACCTATATCCATAGGTGATGTGGAAGTTGGAAGTGCACTCCTAGACTTGGGCACAAGTGTAAATATAATATCATTGTAAGTTGTAAAAAAATTGGTGACCTTTAAATAAAGCCAATTTTGATAACTCTATAGATGGCTAAAACAAAACATGCAGAATACAAATGAGAACAATCAAAGATGTTCTAATCAAAATTGACAATTTCTCATTCTTTATAGATTTCACAATTCTAAATATCGAGACAGATCGAAAAATAGCTCTTATTATAGAAAGACCATTTTTAAAAATCGCAAGAATACTGGTGGACATTGACACATGTCAAGTGAAGGTCATAATCAAAGGCCACGAGGCATGTTTTAAGGTAATTGATATTATATAATACTGACAACTGTCATGCTACTAGCATTAAACAAATGTTTGATGGGAGGAAACCTAATCCATTTTATAGACTTTTTAGTTAGTCTTTTAAATTTCCTCAAAATCACAATTATGGAAGCAAGATATAACAAAGAATGCTGGGTATCTCGCTAAGTGCACCTTAGCACGTGCCAACGCTCGCTTAGTGCGTCCAATGTAGAATCACTAAGCCACTTCTCGCTTCGTAAAAATCTATTCGACTAGAGAAGAACCATATTTTAAAACTTTTAAAAATCATGATTTCTCGCTTAACTAGGTGGAGCTCGCTTAGCGAGAGGTCTGTTTTAGAACATTGAGAAATAAAGTCAGATTTTAAATCAACCACTTCAAATACTTTCTCGCATCCTCTTCACCATATTATCACACGAAAAACCTTTAAGAAACCCAAGAGAGGTGTTTCGAAGAATAAAAACACCAAATTCACTCTTTTTTGATTCAGTTTAGAATTAGTCAGGTATGTCATTTTACTCTGTGCATTATGTTTCAATGTTTATACACTTTGAACTTGGTTGAACAAATTAAGTACTTCCCTAGTTTAGAACTAAATTAAAGATGATATAATTGCTTCATTGTGTTAACTTCTAGGTTGTTTTAGATAATATCCCATTAAGTTGACTTGGAGACAAAATGATTGCATGGCATTAAAAATATAGTCAAGAACACGCGAAACCTTGAATTTCATCATCTTTTTTGAAACAAAAAACATAGTGAAAAAAGGAAGGTTGCAACTTTATGGATTTAATCATTTTGCCTAATAATTTTTTAATTATTATATGTTATTGATTAAATGTAGCAAATGGCTCCAAGAAAATCAATTGTTAGAAAAAAAAGGCAAGCATCTGATATAGGATCGTCTGATACACCTTATAATGACCACAAGTATATGAACCACCTTCATGGAAAAAATTATACTAAATTTGAAAGCCACAACATGGTACAATAGTGGATAGTTGAGTTAGAAGACCGATGTGATTATTCATATATTGTACAAGAGATCAACGCTAGAGGTTGGAACATTCTAGAACATCCTCTATAGCATCTTAACCGAGACATCGTCAAGGAATTCTATGACAATGCCAAGCCCACAAAAAATACACCTATGGAAAGATTATCTTGAATTCGAGGTCAAGTGGTTCCTTTTGACAAAGAAGTCATCCGTGCATATATTCAAGATAATTGTGTGTCTAATCCAAGAAAATTGGACATGTTTGCTATCCAATTTGCTAAAGGTAACTTGAACTATGATCGCATGACAACCGATATATGCGAAGTTTGGAATGTAACACCCTATTCTAACACCGAGCAATTTAAAATATAATCAGAGAAATATAGCATGCATAATATTAAAAGGGCATCACATGTGTTTACAAAAACAACAAACCAATACCAACATACACATGGTCATAATTATAACACATATTTAAACTTCATGTTTCATCAAACTATGCATATCACAGCGGAATAATTCTTTTCTCAAATATTATTAATGATTATATACCATACTATAATCATATATCCACATACCAAATCTCATATCAAAATAAGGTTATAATTCAAGCATTGGGCACCAAGGCCGCTCAACATACAAATAACAAATACGAGAGTATAACAATATCTCTCAATAACAAATATGAGTTCAAAATATTCCCCCAGTATTACATGACCAAAGCATCGACTCACTATCTAATCGAGTAGATAAACCAAACAAAGCTCCTCAACTATCTTCGTGTGAAGCGCCACTATCTTTGGTACCTGAGCGATGTCACGTAAAACATCATTCCAACAGAAGGGTGAAAATTCATATCATTGTGGAAATGTATAATAAAAAGTAATGCATAGAGAACATTCATCAAAAGAATTCCTCACACTTCATATAATCATCCATATAGAATAACTCGACAATTCAAGTACCAAAGTAATCATTATACAAGCATTACAAGTATAGCAATACACACATTTATCGCATATAGTACAATTACCACAAATGTAACATCCATGTAACCATTAACCAATTATCATATATTGCAAATCAAAGCAAACATCACATAATGACTCATGAGACTCCAATGCACTCAATGAGACTCATGCACGTGATACCAACGTGAACATCTAGCTCACCTCACTCTCGATTCCATATATAAAATCAGAGCCACGCTTCTGATCCGGTCTAGAATCAAAGCCCAAATATGAACATATAGTCCACTACTTCCGATCCACACAAGGAACAAAGTCACCAAATGGAGTAAAATCTCCCCATGAATGCATGTGCGATTATCGACAAACATATGCAATTAAGACCATCTCACAATCCTAATTATCCAAGCATATCACAATAATTTGACACATTGAATTATCCACCAATAATTGCACGAAATATCATGTATCATATAATCATCATTAACAATGCTTTTGTATAGCATTAATAATCATTACAACTCACAATTAACATATAGCATATAAGCCAACCAATGTTATTTTCAATCACCATTAAAACACAACATACATATACAAAAATCAAGTATCATGTTCCTCACCAAAACTCATTTAAAACCAATCCAAAATACATCGAATAAATTATTAAAATTCATGTAAACTAATGATAAATCATAAGCATGCAAACCTCTAAGTCATTAATGCAAAATCAAAAATTTTGATCCCAAGCACCCGCGCTAAACGCCTTCATCTAGGGGTGGCAAACATGCATGCCCGTCCCGTTTAGGCCCTCCCCGCAAAAGCTTGCCAAAAAATGAGGCGGGGCGGGGCGGGCATTGTTGAGGATGAGGGCCTAAAACCTAGGCCCATCCCATAAAAAAGTGATTGCGGGGCAGAGAAAGCCCGCGAGCACTGCACCTTTTAGGCCTAAAAATGCAAAATTTTATGCTAATAATCATGCCCGCAAAAGCCCGCGAAGAAAACGGGGCGGGGCAGGATGATCACATTAGAAGGCGAAGGCCTAAATTATTGGCCCGTCCCGCACGAAAGTGCGAGTAAAACGGGCATGCCCAATGGGCCAGGCCCGTTTTGCCACCACTACCCTCACCCGTGTTAAGCGCCCTTCATGCAGAAAAATCTGATGCGAATATCTTCTATCCAATCACAAAAATCTAACTTAGACCATATTCTAGTGTCCATTTTTCACCAAATAAATGTATTCTATCATGTATCTATCACATAGCAACTATTTATGACATAAAAACATAATTTCCAAACATCAATTTGGGATTCTAATTTCAACCTAAGTGAATCAAAAACCTAGAAATTGAAATACCCAATCCAAGTTCATGTTACTAATCATCACCTAATCATATACAAACTCATAATAACAAGGATTCTCCCTGTAATACGGTGGGAGTACTGACTTTGGTGTTTTGTGTTTTATCACAATTGTTGCAGATAGCAAGAGTCATCACCGACTTTTCTTTTATCTAATAATAGAAAGGGTGAAAAGAGAAGGAAAGACCTTTTGAGATATTTTCTTGAGTTTGGGGGGTATGTTATGAAAAGGGAAGGTATTAGCATCCTTTTCATACGTAGTTATCTACAAGCTCTTAGTTGCTAGCTCACTTTGAAATGCTTTGTAAATGTGTTTGTGTAAGTTTGAAAATATTTTGAAAAAGCCTTTGTTTCAAAAAAATTTATAATTATTCTCGTCTCTATAAGAATGTATATAAAGTGTTGGTTTTGAAAATAGTTCAAAGAGATGTTTGTTTTTGGAAAGATATTTTGAAAGTGTGAGTGTGTTAAAAGATATTTTGTTTTGAAATGTTTGTGAGCAAGCAACTAAGAGCATTATACCTACTAAAAAGAAATATTTGTTCTTTTCCTCCTCCTTTAGATAGTGTTATCTTACCATTAGTTAGTAAGAAACCATATTATTGGATGTGAAGGGACAGACGTGCGTCATTGTACAGTCATAGAAGGCAACATTGTAGGATACCTTAGCAATTTATCTTAAGGGTCTAAGATCGTTTACCGAAGGAAACATTGAAGGGTCCTCAAGGGACTACGATCTTGTATTCGAGGGTCATTGCTAAAGTATCCCACGTTCGAGGGACATGATTGTTTTTTTATTCGAGGGCAACAAGTGTGGGTTAACCCTAGAGGTGCAAGTGTGCAAAGCGTATTGATTTCATGTAATTTATCTTGAATTCAGGTTGTCTATTGTTTGATTTTATATCTTACCATACAAACCCTAATTACTAGCAATGATATTGAAAGCGATAAATTGCAGAAATTTAAAGTCCCACGCTATTACAATACTTTAGGGGATGAGGATGAAAATTAAAAATGGGGATGAAAACAATTAAAATCTAATTACTATTACAACCATATTGAATGATGTCAAATAAAATGTACACGAATATAAAGATGATATAAAATATAAAAAAAGTTTTTTATGAGTTTTGATAGAAAAAGAGTTTTAACTTAATTAATCAATTAGTTTTAATAAAAGATGTTAATTAATTACTTAATCAAGGCCTAAGTCTAAAATTTATTTATGAAATAAATTGAATGTTGATATTAATTTAAAAAAAATAAAGTATTTTAAAGTGTGTAAAATAAATAAATCTAGTTCTAAGTATTTACAAAATAAAATAAATGTCTAAAATATTTAACAATTTAGTTATTCAAAAAAATATATATTTTTGTATTTTTTTGGTTTAAATAAAATAAATATTTAAATAAAAATAAACAAGATACAAAAGAAATGAAAATAGTTGGGTTGAGGTGTTAGAGAGTAAAAAGGATGGTAAAAGTAGTAAACAGGACTAGGCCCAAGATGTTTTTGTTTGAAAGTCAAAAAATAAAATAAAAATAAGTGTGTATGGGCCTACATGGTGTTTTCAGTAAAAGGGGGATATGGAAGTAAAAACAAAAAAGTAAGGGCCCATGATATTTGAGAGTGTATCATGGTCATGCACGCTTGGGGTGTTGGATTTGATGGTAGGATGATCATGTGATGTAGATGTGAGGTGTATGGTGCGCGCCTCAAGCTAGAAAACACTGAATCTGCAAGAATAAATTAAGTGAAAAATAAAAGGGTACCACTGGGGCTCGAAACTAGGTCCCTGTATACCAATGCCTTATACGCGCTCGTTTTGCCACTGGGGTGGCTTGTGCATCCGGTATTAGAACAACAATCATTAAATTTAAAATAAACCAAGTCCTGAATGTGAATTCATCTTCAACCTCGCGCCAACCTCTTCATCACCATTTTTGAATTTGTAACTTCCTCATTTCTCAACCAAATCAGGAAATGTAAACATGAAACTTGCTCCATTTTTCAATATGAATTCAACCATATAAATTTCATGAGCTATAAATCAAAGATGAATGAGAATTTTATTGGTACCAAATAAAAACCTAATTTTTTCAGAAAGTTCATCTTCAAAATTCTCACTACTCAAACAATATAAATGAATTCTAAGGATATGGTCAGTTTCAGGGCTATGATGTCTATATTTTATCTTTGAAATTGAAAGCCAAATGATATCTATATGAAGAGTTCAAAAGTCAGAAAACTCACCTTGAAAATGGAATTTGTGTTTTGAGTTTGAGCTTGCTTCAAGGTGCTGCAATGATCTGGTTAGCTTCATTGGACCTCTAGGAAGCTAATACAATGCTTAGCTTAAGTTGAGAGTGGCTGAAACTCTTTGTAGAAGTCAATATGAAGGCTTCTGGTTTTGAGTTTGGAAGAATATGAAAATGGAGTTACAAAACTGTAACAGGTGTTGGGATGGATTATATTCGATGTATAAAAGCTTTGAGAATGATTTAGAGGGAAAACGCACGAGTGGATTATGAGATTGAAGTTTTTGGCAAGAAATGACAAGTTATGGAGGCTTGGATGCAGCTATGAGTTCTAGGGAGTTTGAGTGAGTTTTAGGACTCTTGAATTCGTGGTTTAGCTTTCAAATGATGCCTCTATTTATAGAGAAAAGGTTTTAAGACTTGAGATGATCAGAATCGCATGTTATGCATTTTTCAAATTCATAAAGACAAGTTGCTTCTTGAGGGAGAAAAGAGTGAATCAAGGAACTTATCCATGCTTTGTAGATTTTATGGATTGCTTCTGATGTTGAGAGATTTGTTGTGATCTTTAGAATAGATTTCAAGCTTGAAAGAAGAGAGTGGTTGGAAAAGTGAAGCTTTACGCAAATGGAAATGTTGCTTTTGCATTTCTAACCATAAATGGTATCAAGACTTGGACAAAGCTTCAAATATTTGTACAATACACTTAAGATTTGTGTAATTTCTCGATTATGCATATATTTGAAGAGAACATAGCCTGAAAAGAGAGATCTTATAGCTTTGGTTGGAGTTTTGGTTGTGAATTCATTAAAAAAATGGCCTATAATGCAAGATTGGAAGCCCAACTTCTCCTCTTCGATTCTCTTAGCTCAAAAATGATATCTTCAAGTTCTTTGACATTTTGAAAAGCTTGAAACATACTATACAACTTTCATTTTTTCCATTTTTGATAAATAAAATTGGATATAGGTGAAAATTGGCCAAGAAGTTAGGTCAAAATCCTAACCAAACTAGGTCAAGATTTCACTAAGTGTTTTAAAAAAAGTGCATGACTTTATGAATATATAACTCAAAATACAAGCATTTCTAAGAATTGATCAGAAAAGAAAAGTTGTAGATTTCATCAAGATCTACAACTTTCATGTTGGAAGTTTTCTTTGAATCATCTTGCATTTTGATGAAAAGGCACCATGAAGTTATGAAATAATAAGGTTAAAACACTTAGAAAATTTTCTAATCTTGAAAACTTTGACTATTTTCAAAGACTTTTGACTTTCTTGATTTATTGATGATCAAGCCTCATATTTTTTGCATGATTTGATGAATTTTGATATTTGAAACTCAATTTTGACCAACAAATCAAGGTTTGACTTTTGGTGCTACAATTGACTTTTTCATCAGTTGACCAAATTTCAACTATAATCAATTGATCTTGAGGAATGATTGGAGCCATAAAATTAGGTCAAGGCAATATGTTTGAATCCTTAATATCATATATCAAACCATTAAGTCATGTATTAGGTCAGAAGTCACTGATCAGTCATTCTCAATCAAAACCCTAATTTTGACCATTTTCCCTTTTGATGATTTGACTGTTTTTCATGAGGAATTGTGATGAGATCTTGATCAATTGATGAGTATGACTTCAAAATTTTTAAATGGACCAAAAATATTGAATTTTGACTGTGGTTTGACCACAATTGACTTTTTAACCAATACAACTAATTTTCAATTATTTGATCAATTGACTGAGCAAAATTATGATCAAAGACTTGAAACTTGGAATGCGTATTCTTAGAGGCATATAATGAAACATGAAATACAATTTAGACATTAGAATTCTAATTTTAATTGTGAAAATCAAAACCCTAATTTGGTGTTTCAGTGCTTTAGGAGGGGATTTGACCTAGTCAAAACTTGTGCAAACTTGAGCCATTGAAGATCTTTATGAGAAATGTATTGAGAAAAGAGAGGGAAAATTTTGGGGTACAAAAGTTGCCCCTGTTCAATCTTCTTAAACCTGAAGAGTTAGGTTGGTATGTTCACCACTCGTAACTTGAAGGTGGAAGATGATTGAACACTAGGGTGCCCAGAAATTTGCACTCGCTAGTGCATGAAGTAACACTGTTGGTGGATTATATCGGGAATGGGCTTAAAGATGCCATTTAGAGATATGAGGGAGAGTTGTCAGAGATGGGCTTATAGACGCCATCCAAAGTAACTATTGATAGAGATTTGGAAAAAGTATCAGAATAAATCCTTGGTCAACTTATCTTACATAGAGGAAAGTGTTTACTAGAAAAGAATCAGAATAAATCATTGGTCGATTTAAACCGAACCAATAGGAGTCTTGAAATCGTCTTTAACTAGATATGAATCAGCATAAATCTTAGGAACATTTTAACTGAACCATAGAAAGTGTCTGCCGGAATCGAATCAGGATAAATCATTGATCGATTTAAACTGAACCAACAGAGGTCTTGAATAATTTTTAACTGGATATTGAATCAGCATAAATCTTAGGAGCGATTTAATTGAACCAGAGAAAGTGTCTGCCGGAATCGAATCAGGATAAATCATTGATTGATTTAAACTGAACCAGCAGAGTTCTTGAATAATCTTTAACTGGATATCGAATCAGCGTAAATCTTAGGAGCGATTTAACTGAACCAGAGAATGTGTCAGCCGAAATCAAATTAGGATAAATCATTGATTAATTTAAACTGAACCAGCAGAGGTCTTGAATACTCTTTAACTGGATATCGAATCAGCATAAATATTAGGAGCGATTTAACTGAACCAGAGAAAGTGTCTATCGGAATAGAATCAAGATAAATCATTGATCAATTTAAACTGGACCAATAAAGGTCTTGAATAATTTTTAACTGGATATCGAATCAGCGTAAACCTTAGAAGCGATTTAACTGAACCAGAGAAAGTGTCTACTGAAATCGAATCAGGATAAATCATGGATCGATTTAAACTAAACTAGCAGAGGTCTTGAATAATCTTTAACTGGATATCGAATCAGCATAAATCTCAGGAGCGATTTAATTGAACCAGAGAAAGTGTCTACCGGAATCAAATCAGGATAAGTCATGGATCGATTTAAACTGAACCAGCAAAGGTCTTGAATAATCTTTAATTGGATATTAAATCAGCGTAAATCTTAGGAGCGATTTAACCGAACCAGAGAAAGTGTCTACCAAAATCTAATCGGGATAAATCATGGATCGATTTAAACTGAACCAACAAAGGTCTTGAATAATCTTTAACTAGATATCGAATCAGCGTAAATCTTAGGAGCGATTTAACTGAACCAGAGAAAGTGTCTATCGGAATCGAATCAGGATAAATCACTGATCGATGTAAACTGAACCAACAGAGGTCTTGAATAATCTTTAATTGGATGCCGAATTAGTGTAAATCTTAGGAGCGATTTAATTGAACCAGAGAAAGTGTCAACTGGAATCGAATTAGAATAAATCATTGATCGATTTAAACTGAACCAGCAGATATCTGTTGACGAGATTTATCTATTGACCGATCTTTCCTGAAAAGGTAAATAATTATTTGTATGCAATGTTATGAGGCATGTATTGCTTAATGATGTTCTCAAAATAAATGAGATTATGCCATATGTTTTATATGTATATCTCATGATGTATGAATGTTGTTGAAATGTATTTTGTCTAGTAAAATAAATCCTTGACTACTACTGGGGAAATTCGGGAAGCTAAATCTCGGACCATTTACTGGAGACGAAGAGTATGTGTGTAATACGGTGGGAGAACTTACTTGGGTTTTTTGCGTTTGATCACAATTATTTCGAATAGCAAGAGTCGCCATTGACTTTTCTTTTATCCAATAAGGAAAGGTTGAAAAGAACAAGAAAGACCTTTCGAGATTATTTCTTGAGTACGGGGGGTAGGTTATGAAAAGGGAAGGTGTTAGCACCCTTTTCATCCGTAGTTATCTACGGGATCTTAGTTGCTTGCTAGATCACTTGCTTTTGTTTGAAAATGTGCTTGTAATGTGGGTTCGAAAGTATTTTGAAAACGTCTTTGTAATGGTTCTCGTTTCTATAAGAACGCGTACAAAGTGTTGGTTTTAAAAATAGTTCAAAGAGGTGTTTGTGGAATGTGTTTTTGAAAGTGAATTTGAAAAGTGTCTTTGTAATGATTCTCGTCTCTATAAGAATGCATACTAAGAGCTTTGTCTTTTGAAAATGTTTCAAATGAAAGTGCTGGTGTGTAAAATGTGTTTGTTGTGAGCAAGCGAGCAACTATGAGCATCCTACCTACTCAAAAGGATTTTGTTCTTTTCCTCCTCCTTTAGATGTTGCTATCTTACCATTGATTTGGTAAGAAGCCCCATCGTTGGATGTGAAGGAACGAGCGTGGGTCGTTTGTATAGTCATAGAAGGCAACCTATGGGGAGTTTTAGCAATGTCGTTTAGGGACTAAATTATTTACCGAAGGCAACATCGAGGGTCATCGAGGGACTACGATCTTTTATCGAGGGTCTTTACTAAAACACCCATATTCGAGGGACATGACTGTTTTTCAAAGCAACAAGTGAGATTACCCTAGAGGTACATGTGTGAATAGTATGTTTGATTGCATGCATTTAGTCTTTTGATTTTGGGTTATCTACTTGTTGATTTTATCTTACCATACATCCTAATTACTAACATTTGTACAAAAGCAATTAAAATGCAGAAAATAAATCCTACACTATTACAACCATATTTAATAGCAAGAAAATGTAAAGACAAAACAAAATAAAGGAGGAAAAATGAAAGCTTCGATTTGGGCAGCAGAACCCTTTGATTCTGCTTCTCTGGATCCCTTAGATTTGGGCTTAGCATGAAGCATGAGATGAAGCCTTCGACTTTGTTTCCTTCGATTGGGGCCTAGAATCAGCATGAGGCGCACTCTTCATCCCAAGCTCCTTGCTGCCTTCTTCGATTGGGCTTGGCAGTCCGTCTGGACAACATTCGTTTCTCTCTTTTTGCTCCTTCGAATGTCCTGGAAGTCAGTGTATGGCGAAGCCTAAGGCCACACTCTTTATTTTGCTTGCAACTGTGAAGCAGCCAGGGGGAAGCCTAAAGTTTGGTTCATACTTCCTTCCTCCAGTTTTATTTCGTTTGGGGTTTAAATAGCAACATGGCTTGAAGTCATGCTAGTATTGTCTCATGGCCAGGTTAATTCTTAAAAGCGTTTGCTAAACCAAGAAACAAAACCAAAAGGGTTAGCAATGAAAACAAACTAAAAGGGTGGAAACGAAAAGGAAACAAATGTTATGTACATGCTTCAAACAAAGAGCTTAAGGTCAGAGTGACTTACCTTGCTTGAAGCTGGAACGTGTGTTTGACCTTGAGTGGCTGCCCTGAGTGCTCATGGACTCGAAGGAGAGAAACAAGGGTTATGCTTCTAGTACTGGATTCAAAAGAGGAACCAAGCGCTGGATTACTTTAGATTCTAAAGAGAAAAAGAAACAAGTGTTGTGTTTCTTTAGATTCGAAGGGCCAAGGAAACAGGTGTGGTGTTTCTTCTGGATTCTGGGTTTGTGTTTAGTGTTTGGGAAACTTAAGAGTTTAAGAGTTTTTTTTGAGAGTTTGATGATTTTTTTAAAGATTCTTTCCACACCCCAAAATTCTTCTTTAGCTTGCAAATGTTTCTCTATTTATAGAGAAAGGGGTATAGGTGCTGGAGTAACCAGGTTTGTGGGATCACAAACCATGGTTTGGTTGAAACAAAAATAAAATTGAACCCTTTCGTTATTCCAAAGTTTCAAGTACAACTGGGGGCCTACTGTATGTTGGGGGCAGGAGATTGGACTTATGCTTTTGGCACTGCTTGCGTTCAGACAAAAATCAAACTGGGAGCTAATTTTGTGACTAAAGTACTCTTTATGAAAAAAGGGTACGTAGCTTTTTGCTATTTTATCCAAGAATAGTATTATCCAGTAGACAAAGCTTTGAACCTTTGTGTAAGCCTCTAATTATGTAAAGATTTTGAAGCAACATAGCATGACAAGTGAGATTTGGAGTATAAGGCTATGAGATTTGCTCAAAGTTCTTCAAACAAGCTTGTTTCGAATGGTTCAAATTGGATTCGAAGTATGCTAATTCAAAGGGAACCAAAACTCCAATCGAAGCTTTGTGTGAAGGTGGATCTTGTCCAATTGAAGGATTTCCTGCCAGAGGTTACATGGCCAAACGAAAGGGTGCATGCAGAAGGTCCCTTCCTTGTACCTGCTGGCATGAAGGAAATCCTGGCTTTGTGGTGTTAAAGGCAAACATGGAAAACCAATGACTTCTGAGTCGAAGGAGAGCTGCAGGAGGTCTTTGCTCAAATGAAAGCTGGCATGAAGGGATCCACATGCCCAAACGAAGGGTGTAACCGAAACTTGCATTGAAGGAAGCCACATTCCCAAATGAAGGGTGTAACCAAAGCTTGCATTGAAGGAAGACACATGCCCAAACGAAAGGTGAAACCAAAACTTGCATTGAAAGAAGCCACATGCCTAAACGAAGGGTGTAACCAAAGCTTGTATTGAAGGGGGCCACACGCCCCAAACGAAGAATGCATGCAGAGCTTGTATTTGAAGAAAGCCACACGCCCCAAACGAAGAATGCATGCAGGAGGTAAATGGCACAATCGAAGGAAACCAGAAAAGATGCCTTTTCTTCCTGATTCGAAGGAATCCAAACATGAGGCTTTTCCTCTTTGAATCGAAGGAGGCTACAGGAGGCTATTTGCCTTGTGCCTGCTGGCCTGGTGGGAGCCCCTTGCTTTGAAGCATGCAAGAAGGAAGCTATTGTTCAATCGAAGGCTATATGCAGCCAACCATCACTTTAGGAATCAAAGCAAGCATGGAGGGGATTATTTTTCCAATCAACATAGGCATGCAGGCATCAAATGTACACTCGAAACAGGCATGCAAGCATCAAATGTCCAATCGAAACAGGCATGCAAGCCATCATTACATTGTGAACCATGTGAGGCCAATGATGCAATCGAAGGTTTGCATGCAGGAAGCTCCTGCTTTGTGAACCAAAGCTAGCATGCCAGAGGCCAACGCTCAATCGATGGATGCAAGCCAAGATTGCATCGAAAGAGGCCAAAAGTTCAATTGAAGGATGTGAATCGAAGAAAACCTGTTTTTTCTCCAATTTTATCAAAAAGATTATTTTTATCTGTTTTCCCCTTTTTTAACAGTTTCCTCTTTAACTTGATGCTGGAAAATCCAATTGTACTTGTGCAAGCTTGAATTTTGAGAATCCTTGTGAGAAATGCCTTGAGAAATGAGAGGGAAAATTTTGGAGTTCAACAGCTGCCCCTGTTCAATCTTCTTAAACTTGAAGAGTTAGATTGGTGAGTCTGCCATTCGTGACTTGAAGGTGGAAGATGATTAAACACTAGAGTGCCCAGAAATTTGCACTCAATAATGTGATGGTTGATTATGTAGGGAATATGCTTAAATATGCCATTTGGATAGATGATGGAGAGTTGTCGGAGATGGGCTTATGGATGCCACCCAAAAGTGATTGTTGACAAAAATTTGAAGAAGTATCAGAATAAATCTCTAGTCAATTTATACTGAAACATTAGATGTAGTGGGATGAGTATCAGAATAATATCCATAAATGGATTGTATCTGACTTGCATCTGATAGATGTACTGAATGAGCTTCAGAATGACATCCGTATTTGGACCGTATCTGGACTGTATTTGAAAGGTAACTGGAATAAGCATCAGAATGACATCCATATCTGGATCGTATCTGAACCGTTTCTAGGAGAAAAATCTAGAATAAGTATTAGAATAATATCCGTCTCTGGATCGTATCTGAACTATTTTGGGAGTAAATATGGAATAATTATCAGAATGCCAGCCGTATATGGATCGTATCTGGACTGTATTTGAAAGGTAACTGGAATAAGCATCAGAATGACATCCGTATCTGGATCGTATCTGAACCATTTCTAGGAGAAAATCTGGAATAAGTATCAGAATAATATCCGTCTCTGGATCGTATCTGAACTGTTTCGAGAGTACATCTGGAATAAGTATCAGAATGTCAGTCGTATCTGGATCGCATCTGAACTGTTTCTAGAAGAGAATCTGGAATAAGTATCAGAATGTCAGCCATATCTGGATCGCATCAGAACTGTTTCTAGAAGAGTGTATGAGAAGGAGCCCGTGTAAGATCGCTTCAGTTGGTCGTGTAGATAATTGTCCTGGTTTATTTCATGAATTAATCTATAATCAGTTGTCCTCAGATATTTATCCTGGATTATTAATCTGGAACTTGTTTTTGTCGGTTGTTGAGATAGTTGTCCTGTCTGGTTTCAGGTATTAATCTCTGACCTGAGAAAGAAAGATAGTTTTCCTGGCTTGTTATAGGTATTAATTTTCAATCTCTTCATGTATATAGTTTTCCTGGCTTGTTACAGGTATTAATCTACAATCATTCATCCACGGATAGTTTTCCTCGCTTGTTACAAGTATTAATCTGGAACTTGAGAATATTGGTCACATAAATAGTTCCTCGTCTGCTTTCGGGAATTAATCTCTGACCTGAGAAAGAAAGATAGTTTTCCTAGCTTATTACAGGTATTAATCTTCAATCTCTTCATGTAGATAGTTTTCCTGGCTTGTTACAGGTATTAATCTATAATTAGTCGTCCACATATAGTTTTCCTGGCTTGTTACAGGTATTAATCTGGAACTTGAAAATGTTGGTTACATAGATAGTTCCCCATCTGGTTTTGGGTATTAATCTCTAACCTGAGAATGAAAGATAGTTTTCCTGGCTTGTTACAAGTATTAATCTTCAATCTCTTCACATAGATAGTTTTCCTGGCTTGTTACAGGTATTAATCTATAATCATTCATCCACAGATAGTTTTCTTGGCTTGTTACATGTATTAATCTGGAACTTGAAAATGTTAGTCACATAGATAGTTCCCCGTCTGGTTTCAGGTATTAATCTCTGACCTCATAAAGAAAGATAGTTTTCCTGGCTTGTTACTGGTATTAATCTTCAATCTCTTCATGTAGATAGTTTTCCTGCCTTGTTACAGGTATTAATCTACAATCAGTCGTCCATAGATAGTTATCCTGGCTTGTTACAGATATTAATCTGTAATTGTTGAAAATTGTTGACGATAGCTATCTGTTGATTGATCTTTCCTGAAAAGGTAAAGAGTTAGCTGTATGCAATGTCATGATGTATGAAATGCATGGCGTAATGATGTTCTCAAAATAAATGAGATTGTGCTATATGATTTTCGTATGCATATGCTATGACGTGTGAAATGTGAAATGTTATTGAAATATAATTTTTGTCTTGGAAAATAAATCCTTGACAAGTGTTAGGGAGTTTTGGGAAGTTAAATCCCGGACTGCTGTTGGATATGAAGAGTATGCACCTCTCTAGACCTTGTTTTAGGATGTTTCCGCTGGGGTTTCTTGTTTTTGTTGTTTGAGGAGAACTTCATTGGGGGATGTTAAATTTTATTGAGGAAAACTTTGTGGAGAGTGTTGATTCCTGCTTGGAGAAAAGATTTTAGGAGTCTTAGTTGTCCGTTGCTCTACTGGGGAGTTATCTATTGATGGAAGAGAAATTAAGTTAACAACTTGTTGGGGATAAAGAAGTTAACTATTATCTAGTTTGGCTTCCAGGATTTGCAGCAATTCACTGGAGTTTGTAGAAAAGTCTACTGGGTAAGAGAGGTTGTGGTGCCTTGATTTGTAGTAGTCGGAGATACAAACTCAAGCTGGGGAACAATGGTTTCTTGGGGAAATAAACCTTGTTTCCAATCTACTGGAGAAGTGCTTTCTTTTGGCAGAACTCCTCGGGGATTCTTGAGATCAACTCAGTTGAGGAGAAGTTTTCAGAGATTGAAACTCTGGCTGGGGATTGCCTGGATCTGACTTTGTGGGGATACCCATGAATTTGGCCTTGAGGGGTTTTGGATCCTCGTCCGTGAAGATTATGGCTTTGTGGGGACTTGTCTGAGGATCACCCTATGAAAAGGACTTTGTGGGAATTTGTCTCTGCCCCTAGTAGTAAGTGTTGTAGTACTGCCAAGAAATGTTTGCTTGGCCGTATGTGACCCTTTGCTGGAATTCAAGTTCAATGCTCCAAGTGATTCAGATAAAGACCTGCCCCTGGTTACTCAACACTTCTTAAGAGATTTCTTGGAATCTTAACTTGACTGCCCCATATGTGCTAAAAAATGATCATGTTGTGCCCCTTTCTTATAGGAGATTTGTCATTGGAAGTGTCATCCTATTTGAAGTGGATCTGTTCATTGAGAGAGTTTTTGTTCACTGGATATTCGTCGTGTGAGTTTCTCCGCTGTCAAACAAATAGACATATGCAAACAACGATATTCAAATAATGCAAAGTTTATGCTTGTCTTGAAGTTTTGAAAATGCATTTTTAGCAGATAAAAGAATTTTGTAAGAATGTGAATTCAACCCAGGATTTAGAGTAAAGCCTTACAGAAGTCAAGATACCTTTGGTAACATTATGCTTTCGAACTAACCCATACTTCAATTAGGACTTTGAAAGGTTGTATCATGGTCTGATTCACGGTTTAAGAAACAAAGGATAAGGCTCAAAGTTTATTTGTACCCGCCCATTCTCTGTGATGTTCTTCGGTCCTAAACTCAGTTAATTGTGCGTTTGAATTCCACTTAAGTTTGAATGATGTTTTGGTGATGGTTCAGAAATTTGGAAGTTTATTTGTTGGAAGGAAGTCAATTTTGCAACATTTTTCATATTGTTGAGGATTTGTAGTGTCCTCTTTTTTGATTTACTATCCCTGATTTTTGCCCGACTGTTCTGGTTTTTGAGAATGCAGCCAGCGGGATGCCCCAGTTTTTTTCTTAAGTCTCCTTCGTAGGTTTTGACTTAGTGGGCTTTTATTTTTGAGAGATAATGAATGCCTATGTGATAGGGAACCATCACCGTCTTTTGATTCTAGAGGAAAGTTTTTAATGTCATTCATTGTATATAAAGTGAAAGCTTGCGACTGACCCACACTTGAATTAACTGAGAGACTACCCTGCCCCAGGTTTTGATTAAAGGTTTCAATTTGTGTGAAAAATAAAACTCCTACTTCTTTGGCACAAAGGGGTTGACTAGGGATTATCTTCCTTATAACTCCAGTGTTTAGGAATTGAAACAAACGCCTGTACATCGTCAGCAAGGTCTGTCTAAAAGCATACTGTATGAGATTATGGCATTGTTTTCGTCATCCTCCCTCTAAAGGCTTGCAACTTTTTGAAATAAGAGTTGAATATTCATAAAGGGAGTAAAAATCATAGTTTAAATATAATGAAAACGAATGGATGCATTCAAGACAAACATATGCGACGTATTAATGAAACAAAGTTTAACATTAATAGATAAGTTTTTGGATAACAAAAGGAATTACAATTGAAAATTCAAAATGAAAAGGACACTCTCAATGATTTGGCATGGGAGTGGTGATCATGTTGGGAGTCTCTGGAAGATCGAACTCGATCTCCTTGGTGTCAATCATGTTTTGAATCTTATATTTCAGTGCCCAATAATCGTTAGTATCATGGTCAGAACCGCCAGAATGACATGCACATATTGCATCAAGATTGTAGTTAGGAGAAGAAGTCTTGGGGTTTGGATGCGGTTATATCAATGTAATCAAATTCATATTTAACAAGTGTTACAGTGCTTGAGACAATGGCATGTTGATATTGGTAAACTGTCTTTTGGGCTCGTCTTGCCTTCACTGATTTCCCCTTTGTTGTCGCTGCGATGCAGGAACGTAGATCAGGACTGCCCCCACATGTTGGTCGTGTTTGCTCTTGTTACGACCATTTTGGCCGTACATAACATTGGAATCTTTGTTTCCATTGTATGGCTTTTTCTGAATATCAGAGGATGTAGCTCCTTGGATCTTTCCGCTTTTGATGCCAGCTTCGACTCCTTCGCCAGTCAGTATTAGCTCGGTGAACCTGACTGAGGAGCTTCCGATTAGGTGATTGAAGAAAGGTCCCGTCAAGGTTCCCATAAAAATGTCAATCATCTCCCTGTCAGTTAAGGGTGGATGCACTATACCTGCTAGGTCTCTCCATTTTTGAGCGTATTCTTTGAAGCCCTCGTTGGAACGTATGGTCATATTCTGCAATTGCACACGAGTTGGTGCAAGATCAGCATTGTATTGGTACTGCTTGTAGAAAGCAGCAGCTAGATCTTCCCAAGTGTGAATGTGGGAACTCTCTAATTGATAGAACCACTCAAGTTGCGTTCCAGCTAAGCTCTCTTGGAAGAAATAGACCCAGAGCTTCTGATCAGTTGTGTATGGTTAAATCTTGCGGACATAAGATCTCAGATGCATCTTAGGACAAGAGACCCCATCATACGTGGCAAAGGTAGGGATTTTGAACTTTGGTGGGATGACCACTCTAGAAACCAATCCCATTTCTTCAAAGTCCAGACCAAGTACTCTCTGGATCTCCATGGCGTTGAGACGATCCTCCATCTGTTTGTATTTATCGTCTACAGGAGGATACTGTTCTTCAGTGTAGTCAGCCTCTTCTTCATTAGACTCCAGACTGTGGTCCCCTTCTTTTGTCTGATTGTCCCCCTCAGTTGACGGAGTTGCAAATTCTAGAGCTCGCTCTGTTGGTCTTTTGAACCTCCTTCCCAAATTCAGGACGCCAACTGACTTCTTTTTCTTCTTGTCTTTGAGAAGAAGAGTCTTCAGCTCCTCTTGCCCTTTAGCCAAAGTCATGAACATTTGTTAGAATTGGGCATTTTGTGCTTGGAGATCCTTCACCGTCTGTTCCATATCCATCTTAGTGAAATAAAGAGTAGGAAGATAAGGAAACCTGTGTGGGAGAAACCTGTCATGATATGATGCATGGTATGTGGATGCATGTTTTCAAGGATCTCGCGGGGTAAACACAAGAAGATGTTAGAAGTTGAATTTTGATCAACAACTTTGATTGGAGAACTTTGTATTGATGGATGTCCTTCCACGAGAATCAATCTCACCATGTCAAGTTGGTCATAGCCCTTGGCTCTTGTTACCGTGTTTTGGTTTTTGACGGCATTTTTGATTAGAGAATGAATAAATCCTCTTTCCCCTTGATAGGCGTCTAGTTCAACATGACCCTGCATTATTGGCCCTTGAGATCCTATAAATGGTTATTTGAAAATGCTATGGTATGATGTCATGATGTTATGTACAAGTATGCAAAGCAAGTAAGTTGTTATGTACAAATAGTCATATACACAAAGCAGACAAGTCCTTAGGTTTAGGCTTGCATGGGGTTTGTAGGTAAGTACCCTCTTGAAGTTTAGTTGGTTCAACTTGTCATAGTAATAGTAACCGGGTTCTAGGAGATCTCAATATCACTGATCTTTCTTCACCAGGCATTGTTTCAGCGCAAGCCTCTTTAATGGTGACCGAAATATCCTGAATGTCCAATCTCAGTGAGTGTAGCATTGAGTATCAACCAATCTTAGGTCAGAACCAAATCCGGCTATCTCACTACTTCCTAATAGCCAAGTTGTTCAATTAAGGTTCTAAGGTCAGTTAGTGCTTCATGACGCTGCTCAACGGCTCCGTATTCTCCTCGATTCAACACAAGGGATGCCTATACCAACAAATGTGTCACACTAACGTATCCATTGCTTCAACCGTATCGGTCTATGCCGTAAAGTTTCCACAATCTATTGCTACTTACCTAAAAGGTTCCCCAGATCTGTGTAGAGGATCAGAACAAGCCAAAATAAGGAACAATAGTGTAAAGCAAGCAAGTCAAACAAAGAAAACAAGTAAAGGTGATATAGCCCTAAGGTAACCCCACTTTTAAGTAATCCCCAGCAGAGTCTCCAGTTCTATAATACGGTGGGAGAACTGACTTGGGTATTTTGCATTTGATCGCAATTGTTGCGGATAGCAAGAGTTGCCATTGAATTTTATTTTATCCAATAAGGAAAGGTTGAAAAGAACAGGAAAGACCTTTCGAGATTATTTCTTGAGTTTGGAGGGTAGGTTATGAAAAGGGAAGATGTTAGCACCCCTTTCATCCGTAGTTATCTATGGGATCTTAGTTGCTTGCTAGATCACTTGCTTTTGTTTGAAAATGTGCTTGTGATATTGGTTTGAAAGTATTTTGAAAACGTCTTTGTAATGGTTCTTGTTTCTATAAGAACGCGTACAAAGTGTTGGTTTTGAAAATAGTTCAAAGAGGTGTTTGTGGAATGTGTTTTTGAAAGTGATTTTGAAAAGTGTCTTTGTAATGATTCTCATCTGTATAAGAATGCATACAAAGAGCTTTGTCTTTTGAAAATGTTTCAAATGAAAGTGTTGGTGTGTAAAATATTTTTGTTGTTAGCAAGCGAGTAACTATGAGCATCCTACCTACTCAAAAGGTCTTTGTTCTTTTCCTCTTCCTTTAGATGTTGCTATCTTACCATTGATTTGGTAAGAAGCCCCATCGTTGGATGTGAAGGGACGGGCGTGAGTCATTTGTATAGTCATAGAAGGCAACCTATGGGGCATTTTAGCAATATCGTTTAGGGACTAGATCATTTACCGAAGGCAGCATCGAGGGTCATCGAGGGACTACGATCTTTTATCGAGGATCTTTGCTAAAACGGCCATATTCGAGGGACATGACTATTTTCCGAGGCAACAAGTGAGATTACTCTAGAGGTGCATGTGTGAATATTGTGTTTGATTGCATGCATTTAGTATTTTGATTTTGGGTTGTCTACTTGTTGGTTTTATCTTGTCATACATCCTAATTACTAACATTTGTACAAAATCAATAAAAATGCAGAAAATAAATCCTACACTATTACAACCATATTGAATAGTAAGAAAATATAAAGACAAAACAAAATAAAGGAGGAAAAATGAAAGCTTCGATTTGGGAAGCAAAACCCTTCGATTATGCTTCTCTGGCTCCCTTCGATTTGGGCTTAGCATGAAGCATGAGATGCAACCTTCGATTCTGCCTTTCTGCTTCCTTCAATTGGGGTCTGGAATCAGCATGAGGCGCACTCTTCACCCCAAGCTCCTTGCTGCCTTCTTCGATTGGGCCTGGCAGTCAGTGTGGACAACATTTGTTTCTCCCTTTTTTCTCCTTCGAATGGCCTGGAAGTCAGTGTGTGGCGAAGCCTAAGGCCACACGCTTTGTTCTTCTTGCAACTGTGAAGCAGCCAGGGGGAAGCCTAAAGCTTTGACTCATACTTCCTTTCACCTGTTTTCTTTCGTTTGGGGTTTAAATAGCAACATGGCCTGAAGCCATGCTAGTATTGTCTCATGGCCAAGTTAGTTCTTAAAAGCGTTTGATAAACCAAGAAACAAAACCAAAAGGGTTCGCAATGAAAACAAACTAAAAGGGTGGAAACGAAAAGAAAAAAAAGTTATGTACATGCTTCAAACGAAGAGTTTAAGGTCAGAGTAACTTACCTTGCTTGAAGCTGGAACGTGTGTTTGACCTTGAGTGGCTGCCCTGAGTGCTCCTGGACTCGAAGGAGAGAAACAAGGGTTATGCTTCTAGTACTGGATTCAAAAGAGGAACCAAGCGCTGGATTGCTTCAGATTCGAAAGAGAAAAAGAAACAAGTGTTGTGTTTCTTTAGATTCAAAGGGCCAAGGAAACAGGTGTGGTGTTGCTTCTGGATTCCGGGTTTGTGTTTAGTGTTTGGGAAACTTGAGAGTTTAAGAGTTTTCTTTTAGAGTTTGATGATTTTTTTTTGTGAAGATTCTTTCCACACCCCAAAAGTCTTCTTTAGCTTGCAAATGTTTCTCTATTTATAGAGAAAGGGGTAGAGGTGTTGGAGTGACTAGGTTTGTGGGATCACAAACCATGGTTTGGTTGAAACGAAAATAAAATTGATCCCTTTTGTTATTCCCAAGTTTCAAGTATAAGTGAGGGTCTGCTGTCTGTTGGGGGTAGGAGATTGGACTTATGCTTTTGACACTGCTTGCGTTCAGACAAAAATCAGATTGGGAGCTGATTTTGTGACTAAAGTACTCTTTATGAAAAAAGGGTACGTAGCTTTTTGCTATTTTATCTAAGAATAGTATTATCCAGTAGACAAAGCTTTGAACCTTTGTGTAAGCCTATGATTATGTAAAGATTTGGAAGCAACATAGCCTGACAAGTGAGATTTGGAGGATAAGGCTATAAGATTTGCTCAAAGTTCTTCAAACAAGCTTTCTTCGAAGGGCTCAGATTGGATTCGAAGTATGCTGATTTGAAGGGAACCAAAACTCCAATTGAAGCTTTATTTGAAGGTGGCTCTTGTCCAATCAAAGGCTTGCCTACCAGAGGTCACATGGCTAAATGAAAGGGTGCATGAAGGAGGTCCCTGCCTTGTGCCTACTGGCATGAAGGAAATCCTGGTTTTGTGGTGTTAAAGGAAAACATGGAAAACCAATGACTTCTAAGTCGAAGGAGATCTGCAGGAGGCCATTGCTTTGTGACTTCAAGCAAACATGCAATAGGTTTTATCTCAAATGAAATCTTGCAAGAAGGGAGCCACATGCCCATACGAAGGGTGTAACCAAAACTTGCATTGAAGGAAGCCACATGCCCAAACGAAGGGTGTAACCAAAGCTTGCATTGAAGGAAGTCACATGCCCAAAAAAAGAGTGTAACCAAAGCTTGTATTGAAGGGGGCCACACGCCCCAAATGAAGAATGCATGCAGAGCTTGTATTTGAAGGAAGCCACATGCCCCAAATGAAGAATGCATGCAGGAGGTAAATGACACAATCGAAGGAAACCAAAAAAGAGGCCTTTGCCTCCTGATTCGAAGGAATCCAAATATGAGGCTTTTCCTCTTTGAATCGAAGGAGGCTACACGAGGCTTTTTGCCTTGTGTCTGTTGGCCTGGTGGGAGCCCCTTGCTTTGAAGCATGCAAGAAGGAAGTTATTGTTCAATCGAAGGCTACATACATCCAGCCATCACTTTGTGAATCAAAGCAAGTATGGAGGGGATTATTTGTCAAATCAACATAGGCATGTAGGCATCAAATGTCCAATCGAAACAGGCATACAGTCCACCATTACATTGTGAACCATGTGAGGCCAATGATGCAATCGAAAGCTTGCATGCAGGAAGCTCCTGCTTTGTGAATCAAAGACAGCGTATCAGAGGTCAACGCTCAATTAAAGGATGCAAGCCAAACTTTGCATAGAAAGAGGCCAAAATCCAATCGAAGGATGTGAATCGAAGAAAACTTGTTTTTCTCCAATTTTGTCAAAAAGATTTTTTTATTTGTTTTCCCCTTTTTTAACAGTTTCCTCTTTAACTTGATGCTGGAAAATCCAATTGTACTTGTGCAAGCTTGAATTTTAAGAATCCTTGTGAGAAATGCCTTGAGAAATGAGAGGGCAAGTTTTGGGGTATAACAATGTGTATCTTCAACCTTGTTTAGAGTGCTTTTGCTGGGAATTCCTGTTTACTGTTTAAGGAAACTCTATCGGGGTTGTTGATTTCTTCTTGGGGAGTAGAGTTCAGGAGCATTAGTCTTTCATTGCTCTATTGGGGAATTTAATTATTATACCCTGCTTGGGGATAAAAGAGATGGCTAAATTTATGATTTGTCTGGGGAGGGTAGTTGACTGGTATCTAATCGAAATCCAGGCTTTGCAACACCTTTATGTGGATAGTGACAACTTCTACTGGAGAAGAGGAGTTCTGTCAATGATTTGTAGCAGTCTGAGGAATAAACTTTAGTTGGGGAGATTGTAATATGTTGGGGAAATAAATACGGTTGAGGAAAGTATTCTGGAAACTTTATTGGGGAACTTAATTCTTTTGTGGAAGAACAATTGCAAGGTTCGAGTTTTGGAAGGTCAAACTTGGCTGGGGAAGAGAGTTTGCCGGAGATATGCGGATTGGAACTCTGAAAGGAAATTGTATTAATTTTCTCTGTGGGTATTGATGGACAATCATGAGCGTTACCCTGGCTCCTTGAATAGGTATTTGTTCCTGTTTTTATTTGTTAACAGTTAATCATGTTTATATGCATATGTTCATTTCAATTTTAGTCATTGGACGTTTTCACACTCAAAACAGAAAAATAAAAGGTTTTCACTTCAAAGTATATTTGTATTGATAATTTGCCTAAAAACAAGCATTTTTTTGTACAGGGGGACAAAAATCCTAGTAAGAGGAAGTCGTCGAAAAATGAAAAGAATACAAGGTGAAAACAAAAATGTATAGCCATGTGGAAGTGATCTTATTGGGTTCCGATTCCGCTATTGCCCTATGTCTTCGAACATCATCTCTTGCCGTTGAAAGAAGTTGATTGAATTGTTCTTGTACCATTTAGAATTTGACCTTGGTAATAAAGCTAGCTGTAGTGACCTCACATGATATAGTCGTACAATTTAACCCTTAATTTTTTCCTGGACCGCCTTTTCGGGTTTTCAACCCACCAGGATACCCTTTTTCCCAAGCCCCCCTTTAAGGTTTTTGACTTGTCGGGTGTATAATCTTTTGTTTATATCCCTAATTTTTTCCCAAACCTTTATGGTTTGTCGGGATGCCCTTATTTTTTCCTAGGTATGTCAACCTAGTGGGTCATTCTTATGCGTAGTATTTTTTGACTATGTCTATGTTCACAGGATGTAGGAAATCTTCACCGTCCATAGTGGTTAACATCATAGCACCGCCAGAGAATACTTTCTTGACAATAAATGGCCCTTCGTAAGTGGGAGTCCATTTGCCCCTGGGATCACCTTGTAGTAAAATGATGCGCCTTATCACCAAGTCGCCAACCTGGTATACTCGAGGTTTGATCTTCTTAATGAATGCCTTGATCATACGTTTCTGATACATTTGACCATGACAGACACCAGCCAGTCTCTTCTCATCAATCAAATTCAACTGATCCAATCTTGTTTGAATCCATTCATCTTCGCTTAAGCCCGCCTCTTTCATAATCCTCAGAGAAGGAATCTGAACTTCAATAGGTAGGACAACTTCCATGCCATAGACTAAAGATAAAGGGGTTTCCCCAATTGATGTTCGAGTAGAAGTACGGTATCCATGAAGAGCGAATGATATCATCTCGTGCCAGTCCTTATAGGTCACCACCATCTTTTTCACAATCTTCTTTATGTTCTTATTGGCAACTTCCACTGCACCATTCATCTTAGGTATGTATGGAGAGGAATTGTGATGCCTAATCTTGAATTGCGTATAGAGTTCGGTGATCATGGAATTATTGAGATTGGTTTCGTTGTCAGTGATGATCCTTTCGGGGATGCCGTAACGGTAGATGAGTTTATGCTTGATAAATCGGGCCACAATGTTCTTAGTGATTGAGGCAAATGAAGCTGCTTTGACCCATTTGGTGAAGTAATCAATGGTTACAAGGATGAAACGATGTCCATTAGATGCAGTGAGCTTGATTTCTCCAATCATGTCATTTCCCCACATTACAAATGGCCACAGAGCAGTCATGCCATTCAAAGGAATTGGAGGCACATGAACCTTGTCGGAATAGATCTAACACTTATGGCAAGTCCTCGAGTGGAAGTGACAATCATTTCCATAATCGACCAAAAGTAACCAGCTCTCAAAATCTTATTGGCCATAGTGTGTCTGTGATCGGTGGATCTGGAACTGACTGTTTAACGCTGGTTCGCGAAATGTCGCGGAAGCAAGAGTCGCCACCGTCTTTTATTTTCTCCAAATGGAAAGGACAAAAGCACAGAAAAATTCCTTAAAGAGATTGCTCTCGGTTCGGGAGGTAGGTTATAGAAAGGGAAGGTGTTAGCACCCTTTCTATCCATGGTTATCCATGGGCTCTTAGATACTTGCTCATTGTGTTTTCAAAAATGTTTGCTTGCTTTTCAATTGTGGGTTTTAAAAAAAGTTTCTTTGAAAAATTTCAGTTCGACTCATACGTCAGAGTGTTTGAAAAAATTGCTTTGAAAGCTTTTGAAAATGTGTTGGTGTGAAAAGTATTTTTTTTGATTTGTTTTGAAGTTTAGAGCAAGTATCTAGAGTCATCTACCTACCCTAAGGAATTCGTCTGTGTAGATGTCCTTTAAAGTAGTGCCATCCCACCATTGAGGGGTAGGTAGCACCACCGTTGGAGGTGTTCGGGTCAATTCGAGGTTCGGGACATGGTGATCACCAGAGCAATGGGAAGACACCTTAGAAGCTACCCTCATGCCAGGTTCCCGGATCATGAGGACTTACTAAGACATCCTCTACTCGACGATCACCTTTCGGGGCAAGGCAACAGTGAGGCGTACCCTAGGGGTGGTGTGTGCGATTCGTGTGTCGTTTTCATTGATATTTGTCTTGTCATGTTCATTGTGATCTACGCTTGATTTTAATTAGGGCCATTCATTCTTGCATGCTTATTTAACAGTTAATATTTGCGGGAAAAGTAAATCTAAAGCTATTACAAATGGCGCGGGTCCACATCGCCAAAATTAAACCGGACCCGATTTGACGGAAAGTAAATAAAGCAAAGTAAATAACGAAATTGAAAAGTGCGAGAAGTTTAGGTTACAACGCTTTGGGAGAGATACATGATTATTTAAGCAATAAAATAAATACGCAAATTAAACGATTAAAAATATGGGCGTTGGACCCTTTTGCAAAATTAAAGTTAATAAGGAATTAAAATTAAAATTAAAAGAAAATGTTTTTGGGTATTTTTATGTTTTTTAGATTTAATAAAAAAAAGAATTAATTAAAATTAACTAACCCTAATTCTAATGGTTTTTAAGTTTGTTATGAAAATATTAAAATATAACCTAAATTAAACCTAAGTTAATTTATGTACAATTTAATTATGAAAATAAAATAAGTAATATTATTATTATGAAAAAAGAGAAATTGAAAGGAATAAAAATCATCAATTAAACCTAATTTGAAACTAAATTTATTATATACAATTTATTTACAATAAAATGTTAAAATAAAAATATTTATTGCATTTTTTATCTTTTTCTGATTTTTTTATGAAGTTTTTGTATTTGGTAAAAAATAATAATTAATTTAAACAAATAAAGAAAATAAAATAACAATTAAAAATAAAAAAAGAAAAATATAGAGAAAGCAAACCAGGGGGGGTTCAGGCCCCAAAGTGGAGGTCTTAGTGTGAAATTCTGGCCCATTAAACTTGAGATTGTTTGACTTTTCCAGGCCACGTATGCGCGTGTTGACTAGTCCTCATGGTGTTCTTCAATTCTGAGCCCTTGATCTGCATCCCTTGGACGCGTGGACCTTTGGATTTTGAGGCATATGATGCATCCTCAATACTGACGCTGCATAGGAGTTTGAATTGAAAAATAACATGAAATATTATGCAGACCTGGGACTTGAACCCAGGTCATGGGAGTTACCAACATCACACCTTGCCAGCTGAGCTACACGCGCATTCAGTTAATATACAAACAAATAAATAATATAAAAGAAGCAACGCGTTAATGGATTGAAAACGCGCGAAATTCAAATCAACGAATCGCTTGTGGCCACGACTTCGTCTCCTTCACGTTCCCTGTAAAACAAAACACAATAGCAACGGTTTTCTGGGCGTGGCTTAAGGTAGGCTATTGGAAAATAGCGAATAGCTCCTCAACGCTCATAAATTGAGCGCGAGGGTAGATTCCTCTTCGTCTCCATGTGCTGAGTCTAATGGTCATGATTTTGAGGCTTAATTTTCCCTCTTTGCAAAAGCCCTAAATCCAAGCTCTGAAAACCCTAGAAAACTAACATGGTGAAATCGCGTTGAGAGCACAAAAACATAATTAAATGGTACAGTTAGCATCAGAAATCATCAATGAGTAATAATTCATAAAAAAAATGCAATGATTATGCTTCAAAATTAAAACACGATTAAGCAATTTTCTTGATGCAGTTTGCGTTCAATCTACCAATTCCTGGAGTTTGAGTTGATGTTTTGGATTGGAACGTGTTCAGGGAGACTTGAGGAAGCCAATGGAATGAATATCAGGGCTTGAATCGACCTAGAACTCTGATTTCAGTTTTGAACTTTTGGCAAGAATTTCAAGTTTTGTCCAATGGTTTTCTGCGCAGCTTTTAGTCTATTAGGGTTAGGTTTGTGATCATGCTTATGTAGTGAAGCTATTAGGTCAACAAAACTCAATAAAATCCAATGCAATAATGGTTTTGCATATTTGATTTCTTAAGGATCTTCCATATCTTTTTTCATGTGCATTTTTGTGTCAATTAGCTTAAATCAAACCAAATCTTTCCATGTTGGGATGTGCACGAAATATTGAGGCTGAAATGTGTACAAAAAGATTTGTTAATGCAAGTTTGATATTTTTCATGTATTTAAATAATTTAAATGAATTAATATAAATAATAATTCAAATAAATAAATAAAAAATGATAAAATACTTCCCTTTGGGCCAAGTGGTCGTGCATATGCTTGGAATGATGAATCATGGAAGAAAAATGGGCCCATTAGCAATTTTAGGTCATTTGGATCAAAGTTGACTTTTCAAAATATCCAAATATTTCCCAACTTCCACAAGGCATAACTTGCTCAATTTTTAAGCTTTTCTCATGTTCTTGGACATTTTGGAAAGGTCTTTGAGTCCTCTAACCAATGTCTTTGGTCCCATGTCATTTTGATTTACCAATCTCAAGTTATGGCCTTTGACTTAAAGTCCCTTTTTGTTGACTTTTGAAAATGACCTATAATGTTGAAATTGATAACTTTTTGTGAGAACATTTCTTGGACTTGAAGTATGAAGATGAGTTTTAGGAAATGTCTTTCTCTTCAAAATGAGCTTTGGATGGAATTTTTCTGATAATCCATGTGAAAGTTATGCCCTGGTCAATTTCAGTTGACTTTTTCAGCTGTCCAAATATAGTAACTTTTGCATCTTTGATGATTTCTGAGCCAAATTTTGAGAATCATGATCAAGCATTGATCAAATGATGTTTGTGGCTTCAAAATGATATGTTGACCAAAAATTTGAACTTTTGACTGCCAAATGACCATTTTGCCCCTACAGTTGACTGTAGTGCAATTTAGGGTTTTGACTGAGCAATTTTGAGCTGAATGCCTTGAAACTTGATATGAAGATGCTTGACCATATTTGTAGGCACATGAGACTTGATTGGGCCTTTGAAAACTTCCTTTTCTTGATCAGAACACAAACCCTAGTTTTGACTGTATAGGAGACAGTTGGACTGTGCAACCCTTGGGGAATTTTGTGACTTGGCTTGGCAGTTTCTTGAAGAATATGGGAGGGCAAATTTTGGGGTACAACAGTTGCCCCTGTTCAATCTTCTTAGACCTGAGGATGCAGATTGGCTGACGTGCCTTTCGTAATCCGAGGGTAGAAGATGATTGGACACTAGTGTGCCCAGAAATTTGCGCTCGCATGTTAGCAGTGATGGGGGAATGGGCTTATAGATGCCATTGGGAGGTTGTTGGATAGGATGATGGGCTTATAGATGCCATCTGGATGTTGATTGCGTAGGAGATTCCTTAGCGAGAACCTGCATACCTGCAAAACAGAAAATGAGTACCTGACACGTTGCAAGAGCTGATTTTTTAGATGCTTGGTATAGATGTGTCCTGACTGGTTACAGGAGCTGAGTCTGGAGCTTCAAAAGATGATGAATGAACCAGGTATGGTTACTGCCTTAGCATGAATGGTAAGAGAACCTTGGGTGATTTTAACTTCAACAACGCTCGTTGAGAAAATCTTGATGGGAATTATTATCTTCGCAGTATTGGGAAGAGAACCATAGGCAATTATAATCTGAAAGGAATGATCACCTCACTCAACGTCGGAGAGGGAAACATCTGAAAAGGACTTACCACCTCACACACCGTCGGAGAGGGAACCATAGGAGACTATCACCTCACACTCATCGTCGGAGAGGAAAACATCTGAAAAGGACTTACCACCTCACACACCGTCGGAGAGGGAACCATGGGAGACTATCACCTCACACTCATCGTCGGAGAGGGAAACATCTGAAGAAGGAATTACCACCTCACGCACTTGCCGGAGAGGGGACCATAGGAGACTATCACCTCACACTCACCGTCGGAGAGGGAAACATCTGAAAAAGGAATCACCACCTCACGCACTTGTCGGAGAGGGGACCATAGAAGACTATCACCTCACACTCATCGTCGGAGAGGGAAACATCTGAAAAAGGAATTACCACCTCACGCACTTGTCGGAGAGGGGACCATAGGAGACTATCACCTCACACTCACCGTCGGAGAGGGAAACATCTGAAGAAGGAATTACCACCTCACGCACTTGTCGGAGAGGGGACCATAGGAGACTATCACCTCACACTCATCGTCGGAGAGGGAAACATCTGAAAAAGGAATTACCACCTCACACACCGTCAGAGAGGGGACCATAGAAGACTATCACCTCACACTCATCGTCGGAGAGGGAAACATCTGAAAAAGGAATTACCACCTCACGCACTTGTCGGAGAGGGGACCATAGGAGACTATCACCTCACACTCACCGTCGGAGAGGGAAACATCTGAAGAAGGAATTACCACCTCACGCACTTGTCGGAGAGGGGACCATAGGAGACTATCACCTCACACTCATCGTCGGAGAGGGAAACATCTGAAAAAGGAATTACCACCTCACACACCGTCGGAGAGGGGACCATAACTTCTGCTGAGTCTTTATCAGAAAAATCTGTTGGGAGTCGATTTAGCTGGACTAGAGAAGGCCTTGGACTGGATAAGAAATCTTTGGAGTCGATTAACTGAACCGGTCTAGGTCTTGAAATATGATTGAGAATTTAAACTGCATCTTTCCTGAAAGGTAAAAGGTCAGTCATATGCAATGTATGATATGGATCAAGCAATGATGTTCTCAACATAAATGAGATTTGTATGATATGATGCGTCTATGCATGCTATAATGATGTATGTGATGTTTTTATGAATGTATGTTTTCGTCTAGGAAAGTAAATCCTTGACGGGTGCCGGGAAGTCAATATCCTGGGCTGATGTTGAAGAATAGATTTTGCTTCCGCTGGGGATGATAATTGCAAGAATACCGGTAGGAGAAGATGACTCTGTTGCGGAATAAACTTGGCAAATGGAAGATTCTGCGGGGAGAAAAAATACTCTAACGACCATGCTGGGAAGCAATACTCTGTGGGGAGATGCTTTGCTGAGTGTTGAGAGTAACTTGCTGAGGATATCCTTGTTGTTGGAAGTGTTGATAGACTTCGCTGGGGTAAGAAGACTTTGTCGAAGACGCTCTTTCCGAGGCTTTTGGCTGAGGATAACCCAGTTATATCCTGTTAAGGAAATAACTCTTTAAATCAAGCCGGGAGACGCGTTCGTGTTTTGCGGGGGGATAAGCTTCCAGAATCTACTGGGGATAAGCTTATTGCTTGGGGATATGAATTACAACCTTCCTGGGGAAACTGGATTGGACTCTTCTGGGGAGGTTTGAACTGCAGGGAAGTGATTCCTTTGAATATTGAGATACCGCCGGGGAACAATCTTTAGGCCGAGACTGCCGGGGATGCTTGTTAAGAATATATGCTGCTGGGGAAGTGTTGAGATCTATGGGAGGATACTCAACTTCCTTGAGACTTGATAACTTTGCTTGGAGAGGAATGTACTGTTTTGCCGAACCACTCTCTGGGGATTTAACATGTACTTGGTCGTGTTCTTTAGCTGAACCTACCTTGGTACCTTGGAAGATAGAACAATTAGACTGCTCAGACAACTCTTTTATTGCCCCTGTTTCTAGTGTCACCTGTAATTAATTCCTTTGTTTCGTATGCAAATATTTATGAGTTAGCAAATTATTGTCAATGCATATATCACAAATTGAACCTTGGACGTTCTTCGCAAAACAAAACAGAAAAAGAAAAACACTTGGCACGTTTAATTGAAAATATATTTGTATTGATTTTTGAATGGCCTGAAAATAGGCGTTTTGTGTACAAGAGGCTGACGTCCTAGTAAGAGGAGCGTCGCCGAACAAAAGAGTTTATACAAATTTGTACAAAAGAAAGTAAAACAGCTGTGTGAAGTGAATGATCTACTGGGTTTCAACTCTGCTATTGCCTTTATAACTCCGAGCGTCTCATCACTTGATGACCTTGGTTGAAGGTGAAGCTGACTGATCGATGCCGTCTGAACTTGATGTAGATACCGGATTCTGGATGCAAAGTGATCCAATGAGACATAGTGTTACGCTTTATCCCTAATTTTTGCCTGGACCGCCCTTTCGGGTTTTCAGCCCACCGGGATACCCATTTTTGCCCAAGCCGCCTTTTCAGGTTTTCGACTTGCCGGGTGTACAGATTTTTTTTCATTTTCATCCCTTCATTTTGCCCGAACCCTTTTGGTTCGACGGGAAGCCCTAATTTTTGCCTAGGCATGTCAGCCTAGCGGGTCTTTTTCATGCGTAGTATTTTTTAACTATGTCTGCATTGGCGGGGTGAGGAAGGTCGTCACCATCCATGTTGGTTAAGATCATTGCTCCTCCTGAGAACACATGCTTAACCACAAATGGCCCTTCGTACGTAGGGGTCCATTTGCCCCTTGGATCACTCTGAGGAAGGATGATTCTCTTGATAACCAGATCCCCAACTTGATATTCCTGTGGTCTGACCTTTTTGTTAAATGCCCTGATCATCCGTTTCTGATACGTCTGACCATGACAGATAGCAGCAAGTCTCTTTTTGTCAATGAGGTTGAGTTGATCAAGTCGTGTCTGGATCCAATCATCTTCGTTCAGATTTGCATCCTTCATTATCCGGAGAGAGGGTATTTGCACTTCGATCGGCAAGATTGCCTCCATGCCAAAAACCAGAGAGAAAGGAGTTGCCCTGGTTGACGTCCTAGCCGAGGTACGGTACCCATGCAGAGCGAACGGTAACATCTCGTGCCAATCTTTATAAGTCACTGTCATTTTCTGCACGATCTTCTTGATGTTCTTGTTAGCTGCTTCTACAGCCCCATTCATCTTCGGTCTGTAAGGAGAAGAATTGTGGTGCTGTATCTTGAACTGTTCGCAGAGCTCAGCGATCATCTTGTTGTTCAGATTGGTACCGTTGTCTGTAATAATCCGCTCAGGGACACCGTACCGACAGATCAGATTGTGTCGAATGAACCGTGCCACCACAGTCTTGGTTACCGTAGCATAGGATGCTGCCTCAACCCACTTTGTAAAATAATCAATCGCCACTAGGATGAAGCGACGTCCATTGGATGCCGTAGGTTTTATCTCACCGATCATGTCTATGCCCCACATTGCAAACGGCCAAGGCGCAGTCAGAACATTCAGGGGAACCGGAGGAACATGCACCTTATCTGCATAGATCTGGCACTTGTGGCATGTCCTGGAGTGTTGGTAACAGTCAGCTTCCATTGTAGACCAGTAATATCCTGCCCGTAGGATTTTCTTAACCATAGTGTGTCCACTGGAATGCGTACCAAAGGTCCCTTCATGTAGCTCTTCCATGATCCTTTCTGCTTCCGTCTTATCCACACAGCGTAGTAAGGTTGAATCATGGTTTCGCTTATACAAGATGTCGTTGCTTAGGAAGAACTTGGCTACAAACCTCCTCAGGAATTTCTTATCATTGACAGAGGCACCTTCAGGGTATTCCTGAGCTTCCAGATATCTCTTCACTTCGTGGTACCAAGGTTTCTCAGTTACCGATTCAGTTTCGAGATCACAACAGTATGCCGGTTCGTCCAGTTTCCAGATGATGTTTCGGGGAGCCTCATTATCCCATTTGACCTTGAACATTGAAGACATTGTAGCTAACGCGTCCGCTAACTGATTCTCTTCTCTTGGAAAGTGCTCAAAGGTTATCTCTGTGAAGTGGGGAATCAGGGTCAACACACATTCTCTGTAAGGAATCAAGTTTGGATGTTTCGTATCCCACTCTCCTTTGATCTGATTGATCACAAGAGCGGAATCTCCGAAGACACTTAGAAATTTGATCCTTAGGTCGATCGCAGCTTGAAGACCCATGATACACGCCTCATACTCCGCCATGTTGTTGGTACAGTTGAAACATAGCCGGGCAGTGAGTGGAGTATGAGTACCTTGAGGAGATATGATTATGGCGCCGATACCATTTCCCAAAGCATTGGAAGCTCCGTCAAAGTCCATAGACCATCGGGATCCTGGCTCAGGTCCTTCATCCGGTTCAGGTACTTCACAGTCAGTTACTATCATAATGCTTTCATCCGGAAACTCGAAGTTCATTGACTGATAGTCATCTACAACTTGATGTGCCAGGTGGTCTGCCAATACACTTCCCTTGATGGCTTTCTGGGTCGTGTACTGAATGTCGTATTCTGTCAAGATCATTTGCCATCTTGCGATTCTCCCAGACAGAGCAGGCTTCTCGAATATGTACTTTATCGGATCCATCTTTGAGATCAACAAGGTAGTGTGAGTCAGCATATACTGTCTCAGCCGGCGAGCAGCCCATACCAAAGCGCAGCAAGTTTTCTCAAGCAGTGAGTATCGGGTCTCACAGTCGGTAAACTTTTTGCTAAGGTAATAAATGGCATGCTCTTTTCGGCCAGACTCGTCATGCTGCCCCAGCACACACCCCATTGAGTTGTCCAACACCGTCAGGTATAGTATCAGAGGTCTCCCTTCAACCGGTGGCATAAGGATGGGTGGTTCTTGGAGATACTCTTTGATTTTGTCGAAGGCAACCTGACATTCATCGTTCCAACGTACTACCTGATCTTTCTTCAGCAGCTTGAAGATTGGCTCACAGGTAGCAGTCAGATGTGAGATGAACCGAGCAATGTAATTCAGGCGTCCTAAAAAGCCTCTGACTTCCTTTTCTGTCTTAGGAACTGGCATCTCTTGAATAGCTTTGACCTTAGCAGGGTCCACTTGAATACCTTTATCACTGACCACGAAGCCTAGCAACTTCCCAGATCTTACCCCGAAGGTGCACTTGTTCGGGTTCAATCTCAGCTTGTACAGTTTCAACCGGTCAAACAACTTCTGCAGATGATCTAGATGCTCTTCCTCAGTCTGGGACCTAGCGATCATGTCATCAACATACACTTCTATCTCATGATGGATCATGTCATGAAATAAGGCAACCATGGCACGTTGGTAGGTTGCCCCAGCGTTCTTCAACCCGAATGGCATGACCTTGTAACAGAAGGTCCCCCACTGAGTAACAAATGTAGTCTTCTCCATGTCTTCAGGTGCCATCTTGATCTGATTGTAACCTGAAAAGCCATCCATGAAAGAGAACACTTTGTGCTGAGCCGTATTATCAACAAGGACATCAATGTGAGGTAAGGGGAATTCATCCTTGGGGCTGGCCCTGTTCAGATCCCTGTAATCGACACACATTCTGACCTTACCGTCCTTCTTAGGTACCGGCACCACATTAGCAACCCACTGAGGGTAAGAAGTTACTGCAAGGAACCCGGCATCAAACTGTTTCATTACCTCGGCCTTAATCTTCTCAGACATCTCTGGACGCATCCGACGGACCTTTTGTTTAACTGGAGGACAGTCTTCCTTAGTTGGCAAGTGATGGACCACGATATCGGTATCCAACCCGGGCATGTCTTCGTAGGACCAGGCAAAGATCTCCATATAGTCATGTAACATCTTGGTTAACCGTTGCTTCACGCTGAGCTCTAGGTTGGCACCAATCTTTACCTCTTTCCTGTCTGTCTCAGTACCCAAGTTTATGATTTCCACTGGCTCTTCATGGGGTTGAATTGCCCTCTCTTCCTGAAGCAACAATCTTGCAAGCTCGCCAGGCACTTCGCAATCATCTTCACCTTCGTCTTCGGCTAAGTTGATCGGATTTTCGAAGTCATAATTGATAGTAGCAGAGTTGTTATCAGTGAGATCCAGAGTGGATTGAAACCTGTATGAGTGAGTGTGTGTGTAAATACAGCTGTTTTGAAAATTATGTAAAGGAAAGGAAAGACAGAAAAGGAACACAATATTTGCAATGCGAAAAACGTCCAAGATTTTCATTCATGATGTATAAAATGACAGTTTGTATGCCCTCACAAATAGAACCACGGTGCCTCGGGTAAGACACCGGGCCATAGAGTTTATCATTGTTTATTACAAAATAACGAAACAAAGAAATTTATTACTGCGTCACAAAGGTAACAGGGGTATGGTCCTTTGCACTCCAATTGTTCAATCCGTCTTCGGCCGTCGGATAGATCCAGCTGTTGAATTCAGCTTCGTCCACTTCATGGTCTTCCCCAACAGCATTCACTCCTGAGCTTTTAATAAATACTGGAGGCCTTCCGATCTTCGCTTTCCTCATAGCTCTCTGACCTTCTGTGGTAAAACCCAGCCCAAGTTTATCAGTCTTCTGAGTAAAGTCCGGAAGTCTGCCCCAGTCGGCACATTCACCCTTCTGGACCACAGCCCGGGCATCCCTCAGGGAAGCCATCTTTAAAGGACCACTTGCTTCTGTTGTTTCTGCTGCAATTGGAAACACCTCCTCGAAGTGCTGAAAGGGGGTTTCAATAAACTCCCCATCCATCTCAATGTACCTGAAGGAATTCAGGTGGCTCACCATATATTCTTCCTCTCCTTGCACAGTGACAATCTTCCCTCTGACGGGGTACTTCAGCTTCTGATGCAAGGTAGAGGTCACTGCCCCAGCCTTATGTATCCAGGGTCGACCCAACAGACAAGAGTAAGATGGACGGATGTCCATCACATAAAAAGTGGAGTCGAACACCTGAGAGCCCACACGAATCGGAATGTTAACCTCTCCATGGACCATCCTCTTTGAACCATCAAAGGCCCTGACGATGATGTTGCTGGGTTTCAATTCCAGGCCTTCACAATCTAGACGATCCAGAGCCTTCTTGGGTAGCACATTCAAAGATGACCCAGTATCAACCAACACATGTGCCAAGGTGGTGCCCCTGCATTCAATTGAGACATGCAGAGCATCATTATGATCTCTCCCCTTTGCGGTCAAGTCAGCGTCTGAGAAACCCAAGCCATTATATGCCGTTAGACTTGCCACGCAATCAGTGAACTGGACTGCAGAGGTTTCATGTGGCACATGGGCCGTCTTGAGGAATGATATTAGGGCCTTAGCATGGGCCTCGGAGCACAGCAATAAAGAGAGCATGGAGATCTTGGAGGGCGTATGCCCCAGCTGTTCCACAACATTAAAATCGCTCTTCTTTATAATCTTCAGAATCTCCTCCATCTCTTGTGGGGAGGCCTCAGCAGCTATGGGTACGGGTGCCTCCATCTGGGCAGGCTCAACTTCAATTCCCTTGCCCCGAGCATTGGATGACTCGGCAGCAGGAGAAACAATCGGATCAGCAGCAGGAACAAGTATACTTGCAGGGGTTATGAGAAGTGGTCTTCGGGCAGCAGGCGGTGCAATGTCAGGCAAGAAGAGCCTGCCACTGCGAGTAACTTTGGCTGGGCCAGTGATGTCACAGATGCTGGCGCCAGCGTTGAGCTCTTGTTTAATCCCGTTTACATATACATCTGCCCCATAGTGCCAAGGGACAGCTTTATCAGATACATAGGGTAGGGGCCCTGGAACAGTGATAATAACGGGCGCAACGGCCATAATTTGAACGGGCTTCTTCTGGAGAGCCGGGATCGGATTATTGAAGATAGTCACCACAGAAACTTCTTCCATTGGAACCAAACGAACATCAGACTTCTTGAATAGAATCTCCTTGCTATCCATTAAGCTTTGGATGCCTAACTTTAGCAAGGGACAACCAGATGGGGACACAGCACAGAATAGGCAACCCTCACTACAACCCGGAAATAAACCGGCCTGCAGTAGGTTCTTCTTGACGATCTTTAGAGGAGTGGCTAGATCATCCACAGAAACAGCATAAACGTCTTCATCAACAGCATTTACCCCATGCTGAGGCATAGGGGCAGTAACTACATTCGGCTTTGCAGGCGCTTCGAATTGTATCTCCTTTGCGTCGATAAGGTCTTGCACCTTATTCTTCAACGCCCAACAGTCATCGGTAGAGTGCCCCGGGCTATCTGAATGGTAAGCACAACGAGCGTTCGGGTTGTACTTGGGAGATGTTGTATTGGGGAACTTCGGCGCCTCTCTGACAGTCACTAAGTTAGTGGATAGCAACTGTGGCAGGATCTGTGATAGGGTCATGCTTAACCGGGTAAACTCTCGTCGGGGTCTTTCAGCCCTTTGAGGATTATTTGGCCGAGGAGCGGCAGCAGGCTTAGCAATCATCACCGCGCTGACAGATTGGCGGTGCTCAGGTCTCTCTGATTTCCTAGAACCATACACGGCACTAGACTCCTTCTTGAAGGGTTTCTTTTCCGAACTAGATGATGCACCCTTTGCAATCTTCCCAGACTTCAGCCCAACTTCAATTCTCTCTCCAGTCAGAATCAAGTCAGTGAACCCAGCAGAAGATTTCCCAATGAGATGGTTGAAAAATGGCCCAGATAGGGTCCCCAAGAACATGTCTACCAGCTCCCGGTCAGTCAATGGTGGCTGCACCCTGCCAGCCAGGTCTCTCCACTTCTGAGCGTACCCCTTAAAACCTTCGCTTGCACCTAACGACGTACCCTGGAGTTGGGTACGTGTGGGGGCAAGGTCGGCATTATACTGATACTGCTTGTAGAAAGCAGTAGCCAACTCCTCCCAGTTACGAACTTTGGTCCCATCCAGCTGATAGAACCATTCGAGATGAGTCCCTGAAAGACTCTCCTGGAAGAAGTGGATCCATAAATTCTTATCCGCAGAGTACGGCTGAATTTTCCGAACATAGGACCTTAAATGCAGCTTGGGACAAGATGCCCCGTCATATTTGGAGAAGGATGGTGCTTTGAACTTATGCGGGATAATCACACCAGTCGACAAACCCAGATCTCCGAAATCCAGCCCAGGTACCTGTTGAACCTCCATAGCTTTCAACCTATCCTCCAGTTGCTTGTATCTGTTGTCTGCAGGAGGGTACTGCTCTTCATCAAAATCCGTCTCGTTGTCGGAGACGACCGGACTAGGAACCTTTACTTCTGCCTGAGAAGGACTCTTGCCAACAGAAGAACCAGCCTCTTCATGCTGCAGAGTATTGCCGAACCTTCGGCCCGAGTTGAACAGAACAGTTCTTCTCTTCTTCTTCTTCTCCTTCTTCAGGAGCATAGTCTTTAATTCTTCTTGGCCTTTAGCCAGACCCTTGATTAGTTCTTGAAACTGCGCGTTCTGCGCCTGAAGAGCCTTGATTGATGTCTCAGTTGATGCAGATTCGGGATTCATGATGCTGAAATAAACAGCGAAGAACTGTAAGCAACCTGAAAAGAGGAAAAACCTACTATGCACATGATGTATGAAATGCGTATGATTTATGTTTTCAAAGACAATCGGGAATCAACTTTGTAAACAACAAAAGAACACACTTCATTAGATTCAACTTTGCAACTGAAATTATTCAACAAGTTGCCCTTAGGCGTTACATGAAAGGAAATACTGGAAAGGAAATAAAACTGTAAAGCACATCTGGAGCTCCTTATTGATCCCATGGTCTCCTCTTCTCAGTGCGGATGTAGGCATTCAGAGCTCTCTCATTCTCCAACTGTTTTGTTAGCTTTTGGATCTTTGATTCCTGCTCGTTGAACTTTTCCCGATAAGAATCCCGTTCTTCTCGCAGTTGCGACCAAGATCTCTTCAATGTCTCATAATCAGTAGGTATCTGAGGAGGAAGGACAGTTGGAGGAACACCATCTTTATCAGGACACTCAAGAATGACGGGTCTGACAGCTTCATACGGCATACCTAACTTCTGAGCACGGATGCGAACCCATTTGTAGTAGGCTTCCATAGGTAAAGAAGTCTTTGGCCCTAGCTCTTGTGGGTCAGCTTTATGAACCTTGTCCCAAGCCTTGATGAACCTATGACGTAGCTCGTCACTATCCACCTGAAACTCGAAACTGAGGTGAGGCACCAACATCTCATGGGGGCCTGCTCTTCTTGCTCTTCCAAACTGACGGAGTGCTAGACATGGATTGTAAGAGATCCCTCCTTGAGTACCAATCAGAGGAACATTAGGATACTCCCCGCATCGATCAATAATAGCTACCTCATCCAAACCCCTGCAAGTCCAAATGATGTCTTTATCGGTGAGAGACATTAACCTATGAGCCCAACCTCTTCCTTCTTGGTTCTTTAGTACGAACTTAGGGAGGTGCGAAATAAACCACCTCACCAACAAAGGGATACAACACCATAGGGTTCCTCGTCTTCGGGTAGTACGGGCATGAAGTTGTTGCAAGATGTCACCCAAGAGAGTGGGCACAGGATTCTGAGACATAAAGATCCTTATGGCAGTGACATTGATGAAGTTATCAGGATTAGGAAACAGGACTAACCCATAGATTAGGAGAGCCAAGATGTCTTCATATGCCCTAAAGTCCAGGTCATTCCAGAAATTGTTAGCTTTACCAATCAGAAACTTGGCCAAGAAACCCTTAACTCCGCTTCTAGTTACCCAGTTGTCTGTTACCTCTTGATGGGTCAAAGGAAGGGCTGCAGCAACATCCTCAAGCCTGAGGGTCTTTTCCCAACCAGTAAAGGGAGTCTGATCCAAGATAGGGATACCAAGCAAATCAGAGAACTCTTCCAGGGTAGGGACCAGCTGGAAGTCTTGAAAGGTGAAGCACTGGTACTGAGGGTCATAGAACTGGGTCAGAACACTCATCAACTGTTGATCATGCTTTGCAGTGACTAAACTGAGAAGGGAGCCATGCCTCTGAATGAAGGAAGTGGTATTTGGAATTCTGCTAACCAACTCATCAAGCAACTCAGGTGAACGAACAAAGTTGAACCAGATAGTATTCCTTCGCACAGGCATCATAGTGTCCTACAAAACAGAGCAAAGATGAAACCCTCTTGTCTTTGAAATGGTCAGTCCTTATGCAGGATGCATGCAATGCTCATGATGCTATGATGTTATGATAAAGCACACCACATATAGATACAAAGGCAAACATAATAAGGCACAAAAGTCACACAAGGCAAGCCCCTAAAGTTTAGGCCAGCATGAGGTCTAGGTACTACCCTCTTTCAGTTTGTTGGTTCACACCTGTCCTAATCAAAAGTAACCGGGTTCTTAGAGGATCCCAATATCATTGACTACCCTCAATCGGTCATAACTCCAGCATCGCAATCTTTTCTTGCGGCCAGAACCATCACGAGAGTTTAGCCTCAATGGGCGTAGCATACTGCTACAATTCTAAAGGCCAAGTTGTGTCAATTAAGGTTCTAAGGTTGTTGGTGCTTAATGACTCCTTAGAAGACCCATATTCTCCTCGTTGCGACACAAGGGATATCGGTACAGACCAAGGTGCCACACCAACGTAGCCACTGCTTCACCTGTGTCGGTCTACGCCGGACAGGTCCCTCACAGCTTATGCTACCTAAACAGGGTATCCCCAGATCCGGGTTAGGATCTATGTAACTCCGATACAACCCACAATATTAAAGCAAGCAAATCAATACAAGTGAAAACACAGTTATGACCTAGCCCTAAGGTATACCCCACTTTATAAGATATTCCCCAGCAGAGTCGCCAGTTCTGTGATCGGTGGATCTGGAACTGACTGTTTAACGCTGGTTCGCGAAATGTCGCGGAAGCAAGAGTCGCCACCGTCTTTTATTTTCTCCAAATGGAAAGGACAAAAGCACAGAAAAATTCCTTAAAGAGATTGCTCTCGGTTCGGGAGGTAGGTTATAGAAAGGGAAGGTGTTAGCACCCTTTCTATCCATGGTTATCCATGGGCTCTTAGATACTTGCTCATTGTGTTTTCAAAAATGTTTGCTTGCTTTTCAATTGTGGGTTTTAAAAAAAGTTTCTTTGAAAAATTTCAGTTCGACTCATACGTCAGAGTGTTTGAAAAAATTGCTTTGAAAGCTTTTGAAAATGTGTTGGTGTGAAAAGTATTTTTTTTGATTTGTTTTGAAGTTTAGAGCAAGTATCTAGAGTCATCTACCTACCCTAAGGAATTCGTCTGTGTAGATGTCCTTTAAAGTAGTGCCATCCCACCATTGAGGGGTAGGTAGCACCACCGTTGGAGGTGTTCGGGTCAATTCGAGGTTCGGGACATGGTGATCACCAGAGCAATGGGAAGACACCTTAGAAGCTACCCTCATGCCAGGTTCCCGGATCATGAGGACTTACTAAGACATCCTCTACTCGACGATCACCTTTCGGGGCAAGGCAACAGTGAGGCGTACCCTAGGGGTGGTGTGTGCGATTCGTGTGTCGTTTTCATTGATATTTGTCTTGTCATGTTCATTGTGATCTACGCTTGATTTTAATTAGGGCCATTCATTCTTGCATGCTTATTTAACAGTTAATATTTGCGGGAAAAGTAAATCTAAAGCTATTACAAATGGCGCGGGTCCACATCGCCAAAATTAAACCGGACCCGATTTGACGGAAAGTAAATAAAGCAAAGTAAATAACGAAATTGAAAAGTGCGAGAAGTTTAGGTTACAACGCTTTGGGAGAGATACATGATTATTTAAGCAATAAAATAAATACGCAAATTAAACGATTAAAAATATGGGCGTTGGACCCTTTTGCAAAATTAAAGTTAATAAGGAATTAAAATTAAAATTAAAAGAAAATGTTTTTGGGTATTTTTATGTTTTTTTAGATTTAATAAAAAAAAGAATTAATTAAAATTAACTAACCCTAATTCTAATGGTTTTTAAGTTTGTTATGAAAATATTAAAATATAACCTAAATTAAACCTAAGTTAATTTATGTACAATTTAATTATGAAAATAAAATAAGTAATATTATTATTATGAAAAAAGAGAAATTGAAAGGAATAAAAATCATCAATTAAACCTAATTTGAAACTAAATTTATTATATACAATTTATTTACAATAAAATGTTAAAATAAAAATATTTATTGCATTTTTTATCTTTTTCTGATTTTTTTATGAAGTTTTTGTATTTGGTAAAAAATAATAATTAATTTAAACAAATAAAGAAAATAAAATAACAATTAAAAATAAAAAAAGAAAAATATAGAGAAAGCAAACCAGGGGGGGGGGGGGGGGGGTTCAGGCCCCAAAGTGGAGGTCTTAGTGTGAAATTCTGGCCCATTAAACTTGAGATTGTTTGACTTTTCCAGGCCACGTATGCGCGTGTTGACTAGTCCTCATGGTGTTCTTCAATTCTGAGCCCTTGATCTGCATCCCTTGGACGCGTGGACCTTTGGATTTTGAGGCATATGATGCATCCTCAATACTGACGCTGCATAGGAGTTTGAATTGAAAAATAACATGAAATATTATGCAGACCTGGGACTTGAACCCAGGTCATGGGAGTTACCAACATCACACTTTGCCAGCTGAGCTACACGCGCATTCAGTTAATATACAAACAAATAAATAATATAAAAGAAGCAACGCGTTAATGGATTGAAAACGCGCGAAATTCAAATCAACGAATCGCTTGTGGCCACGACTTCGTCTCCTTCACGTTCCCTGTAAAACAAAACACAATAGCAACGGTTTTCTGGGCGTGGCTTAAGGTAGGCTATTGGAAAATAGCGAATAGCTCCTCAACGCTCATAAATTGAGCGCGAGGGTAGATTCCTCTTCGTCTCCATGTGCTGAGTCTAATGGTCATGATTTTGAGGCTTAATTTTCCCTCTTTGCAAAAGCCCTAAATCCAAGCTCTGAAAACCCTAGAAAACTAACATGGTGAAATCGCGTTGAGAGCACAAAAACATAATTAAATGGTACAGTTAGCATCAGAAATCATCAATGAGTAATAATTCATAAAAAAAATGCAATGATTATGCTTCAAAATTAAAACACGATTAAGCAATTTTCTTGATGCAGTTTGCGTTCAATCTACCAATTCCTGGAGTTTGAGTTGATGTTTTGGATTGGAACGTGTTCAGGGAGACTTGAGGAAGCCAATGGAATGAATACCAGGGCTTGAATCGACCTAGAACTCTGATTTCAGTTTTGAACTTTTGGCAAGAATTTCAAGTTTTGTCCAATGGTTTTCTGCACAGCTTTTAGTCTATTAGGGTTAGGTTTGTGATCATGCTTATGTAGTGAAGCTATTAGGTCAACAAAACTCAATAAAATCCAATGCAATAATGGTTTTGCATATTTGATTTCTTAAGGATCTTCCATATCTTTTTTCATGTGCATTTTTGTGTCAATTAGCTTAAATCAAACCAAATCTTTCCATGTTGGGATGTGCACGAAATATTGAGGCTGAAATGTGTACAAAAAGATTTGTTAATGCAAGTTTGATATTTTTCATGTATTTAAATAATTTAAATGAATTAATATAAATAATAATTCAAATAAATAAATAAAAAATGAGAAAATACTTCCCTTTGGGCCAAGTGGTCGTGCATATGCTTGGAATGATGAATCATGGAAGAAAAATGGGCCCATTAGCAATTTTAGGTCATTTGGATCAAAGTTGACTTTTCAAAATATCCAAATATTTCCCAACTTCCACAAGGCATAACTTGCTCAATTTTTAAGCTTTTCTCATGTTCTTGGACATTTTGGAAAGGTCTTTGAGTCCTCTAACCAATGTCTTTGGTCCCATGTCATTTTGATTTACCAATCTCAAGTTATGGCCTTTGACTTAAAGTCCCTTTTTGTTGACTTTTGAAAATGACCTATAATGTTGAAATTGATAACTTTTTGTGAGAACATTTCTTGGACTTTAAGTATGAAGATGAGTTGTAGGAAATGTCTTTCTCTTCAAAATGAGATTTGGATGGAATTTTTCTGATAATCCATGTGAAAGTTATGCCCTGGTCAATTTCAGTTGACTTTTTCAGCTGTCCAAATATAGTAACTTTTGCATCTTTGATGATTTCTGAGCCAAATTTTGAGAATCATGATCAAGCATTGATCAAATGATGTTTGTGGCTTCAAAATGATATGTTGACCAAAAATTTGAACTTTTGACTGCCAAATGACCATTTTGCCCCTACAGTTGACTGTAGTGCAATTTAGGGTTTTGACTGAGCAATTTTGAGCTGAATGCCTTGAAACTTGATATGAAGATGCTTGACCATATTTGTAGGCACATGAGACTTGATTGGGCCTTTGAAAACTTCCTTTTCTTGATCAGAACACAAACCCTAGTTTTGACTGTATAGGAGACAGTTGGACTGTGCAACCCTTGGGGAATTTTGTGACTTGGCTTGGCAGTTTCTTGAAGAATATGGGAGGGCAAATTTTGGGGTACAACAGTGTCCACTAGAGTGAGTTCATAAGATATCCTCATGCGTGTCTTCCATGACCTTCTCTGCCTCCTTCTTGTCCATACAGCGAAGCAGAGTTAAATCATGGTTGCGCTTGTACAAGATCCCATTGCTTAGGATGAATTTGGATGAGAACCTTCGTGGGAATTTCTTGTCGTTGATTGAGGATCCCTCAGGATACTCTTATGCTTCAAGGTACCTCCTCACTTCATGATACCAAGGCTTCTCCTCATCAGTTTCAATCTCATAACAGTGTGCAGGCTCGTCAAATCTTTTGATAGTAATTTTGTGAGCTTCATTGTCCCAATTGACCTTAAACATAGACGACATAGTTGCTAAGGCATCTGCCAACTGATTTTCTTCCCTCGGGATATGCTCGAAGGTGACCTCTTCAAGGTACAAAATCAAGGTTAGCACAAGCTATTTGTAAGGGATCAGATTCAAATGTTTGGCATCCCACTCTCCTTTGACTTAACTAATTACCAAGGCTAAATCTCCGTACACGCTTAAGAATTTGATTCTTAAGTCAATGGAAGCCTTTAGACCCAAGCTGCATGCTTCATACTCATCCGTGTTGTTTGTACAATTGAAATAGAGCCTAGCAGTGAAAGGGGTATGGCACCCTTCAGAAGAAATGATTACAACACCAATTACGTTACCCAATGCGTTGGAAGCTCCATCAAAAACCATAGTCCATCGGGATCCTTACTTAGGTCCTTCATACGGTCCAGGTTCTTCACAGTCTGTCACTATCATGATGTTCTCATCCTGGAATTCAAAGTTCATGGATTGGTAGTCATCAACAACTTGATAGGCCAAATGATTTGCCAGTACACTTCCTTTGAATGCTTTTTGTGTAGTATACTGGACGCCGTATTCAGTCAAAATCATTTGCCATATGGCTATTCATCCGGAGAGAGATGGCTTCTCGAAGATATACTTGATGGGATCCATCTTAGAAATCAATAAAGTGGTGTAAGTCAACATATACTATCTTAGCTGGCGAGCATCCCATGCCAAAGCACGGTATGTTTTCTCGAGCAGTGAATATCTGGTTTCATAGTCGGTAAACTTTTTGCTAAGGTAGTATGTTGCATGCTCTTTTCGGTCAGACTCATCATGTTGACCCATCACACACCTCATTGAATTCTCTAATACAATCAAGTACATAATCAGAGGTCTTACTTCAACTGGAGGCATCGGGATTAAAGGTTCTTGTAAGTACTCTTTGATCTTGTCAAAAGCTGCTTGGCAATCGTCATTCTATTTGACTACTTGATCTTTCTTCAATAGTTTGAAGATAGGTTCACAAGTAGCAGTTAAGTGAGATATGAATTAGGCAATATAGTTGAGTCGACCTAAGAAACCGCTGACCTCCTTCTCAGTACAGGGGGCTGGCATTTCTTGTATGGCTTTGACTTTTGCAGGGTCGACTTCAATACCTTTTCCATTGATGACAAACCCTAGGAGTTTTCCAGACCTTACCCCGAAGGTACATTTGTTGGGATTCAACTTCAGCTTGTATTCCTTCAGCCTCTCAAATAGCTTGTGAAGATGATCAAGGTGTTCTTCCTCAATTTGTAATCTTGCAATCATGTTATTAACATAGACTTCTATCTCATGATGAATCATATCATGAAATAAAGATACCATATCCCTTTGATAAGTTGCGCCTGTATTCTTCAAACCAAATGTCATGACCTTATAACAGAAGGTGCCCCACTGTGTGACAAAAGTGGTTTTCTCCATGTCTTCAGGTGCCATTTTGATCTGGTTGTAACCCGTTAATCCATCCATGAAGGAGAAAACTTTGTGTTGATAAGTGTTATCAACCAAGACATTAATGTGTGGTAGTGGGAAATCATCCTTGGGGATTTACCTATTCAAATCCTTATAGTCCATGCACATACGGACTTTTCCATCTTTCTTCGGTACCGGGACCATATTTGTAACCCACTACGGATATGACGTTATTGATAGGAAACCTGCATTGAACTGTTTCATTACCTCAACTTTTATTTTCTCGGACATATCTAGCCGCATGCGTCGAACCTTTTGCTTGACTGGAGGACAACCTTCTTTCGTTGGTAGACGATGAACTACGATATCAGTATCAAGTCCCAGCATATCTTCATATGACCAAGCAAACACCTCAACATAGTCGTGCAACATCTGGACTAATCTTCTCTTGACGTTGTCTTCCAAATTGGCGTTGATCTTGACTTCTTTCTTGTCTGCCTTAGTACCTAGGTTTATTACTTCAACAGGTTCTTCGTGCGGTTGAATGACCTTTTCCTCTTGACTCAAGAGTCTGGTGAGTTCCCCAGGTATTTCACAATCTTCTTCACCTCTGTCTTCGGCATGGTAGATCGGATTTTGAAAATCATAGATGGAAATAGCAGAATCGTTGTCAATGAGATCTGGAGTGGATGTGGATTTGCAAATGTGTGTGTGTATGTGTGTGTGTAAGGTCACATGGCTATTAGAAAATGTAATAAAAGTAAAAGAAATACAAAGAGCGCAAAATTTGAATGCAAAATAGTCCAATGTTTCATTAAAATAAGCATATGTCATATGAAAATGACAAACACTTAACAAATGGACCAATGTGCCTCAGGCAAGACACATGGTTTAAAGTCATTGTTTAAATGGAAATTACAGACAAACTTCTCAAAGTAATAAAAAACAAGAAATGGCAATTACTCCTGGTTTAAGGAGATTGGAATGAAGTCTTTGGTCTGCCAATTGTTGAGTCCTCCATCAGCAGTTGGGTAGATCCAGTCGTCCCAATCACAATCAGCATCAGAGTCTTCTAGAGCATTAACCTCATGGTTACTAATACGGAGAGGTGGTTTCCCTGCACGAGCACGTCAAACCTCCTTTTGAGCCTTGGAAGTGAAGCCTAACCCAAATTTGTCTGACTTGAAAGGGATATCAGGGATTTGTCCTCAAATGGCGCAGCCTCCGTCTTCAACAACAACACGAGCATCTTTGAGAGAGGCCATCCTCAACATATCTTTAGCAGCTTTGGGAGTGTCAGGAGTGGCCTTGGCAACATCAACCATGGGAGAGACCACCTCAAAGGCTTGACAAGTAGTTTCAATGAACTCTCCATCCATTTCAACATACTTGAATGAATTTAGATGAATGATCATAAACTCTTCTTCTCTGCATATAATGACCATTTTCCCCTTGATCGCATATTTCAACTTTTGATGTAGTGTGGAAGTCACTGCACCTGCCCCATGGATCCATGGGTATCCAAGCAAGCATGAATAAGCAGGACGGATATCCATCACGTAGAATGTTGAGTTGAAGACTTGAGACCCAACTTTGATAGGGAGATCTAATTCTCCATGGACCATCCTTTTCGATCCTTCAAAAGCTCTTACCATGATGTCACTAGGCTTTAGTACCAAACCTTCACAGTCTAACCTATCTAGAGCTCATTTTGGTAAAACATTGATAGAAGATCCAGTATCCACTAATACATGTGCCAGGGAGGTGCGCTTGTATTCTATGGAAATGTGGAGAGCTTTGTTGTGATTCTTCCCCATCGGGGTCAAATCTGCATCAGATAACCTTAAACTGTTGTCGACAGTCAAGTTTTCTATGCATTTTTCAAATTGGCCGACCGTAGTTTCTTGTGGGACACGTTCACTTTTCAAGAATTTTATCAGGGCTTGAGCATGTGCCTCAGAACATAGCAATAAAGACAGCATGGAAATCTTCGAGGGTGTTTTCCCCAATTGTTCTACTATCTTATAGTCACTTTTTCTGATAATTTTTAAAATCTCCTCCATCTCTTTGGTAGATGGGTCCTTAATGGTAATATCTTTTGTGGGCGCCTCCGTCCTAGAAGGCTCAATCATTTTTTCCTTTCCTCGAGTATCAGCAATAGGTTTAACGAAAGTAATACGAATGGGTGTAGTTGTGGTTATCGTAGGTGAAATCTCTGGAGAGAAGATCCTCCCCGTCCTAGTAACTTTACTTGATCCAACAATGTTTGTAATTTCAATAGTTTTATCTTCATCAATCCATGAATCTTGTTTGATACCGTGGTAGTACACTTCCGTCCCATAATTCCAGGGCACAACCTTATCAGAAGAGTAGGGGACTGGCCCCGGTGTGGTGATAATTAATAAACCTATTCTTGGTCCAACGGGAATCCTAATAGAACCTTTGGAGGTGATCCTAATAGGTTAGTTTGAGATAGTAATGATGGACACGTCTTCAAATTCTTGAGATACACTTTGGGTCAAACTTTTTCATAGATGGAGTTTTTTCAAATAGAATATAATGGCTATCTATCAGGTGTTGGACACCTTTCTTCAGCCATTCACAACCATTAATTTGTACAACACAACAACAACAGTCTTCAAGGCAGCCAGGGAATACCCCGACTTTCAACAAATTCTTTTTAATAGTCTTCAAAGGAGGGGTCAAATCTTTGATGGAGGAAACAAAATAGGCATCTTCAATAGCATTGACACCCTTACCATGATTTGGCATGGGTGCGGTGATCACATTTGGAGTTGGTGGAGGGTCGAATTCAATTGTCTTATTATCAATTAGGTCTTGGATTTTGTTCTTTAGAGACCAACAATCATTGGTATCATGTCCGGGACTGTTTGAGTGGTAAGCGCATTTGGCATTGGGGTTATATTTTGGGGAAGCAATGTTAGGGTTGGAAGGGGGATCTCATAAGGTCACAAAATAAAACTTCAATAGGTGTTGCAGAGCTTGAGATAGTGACATGTTGATTTTGGTAAATTGTCTCCTCAGGATGTCTGGTCTTTGTTGATTGTTATTTTATTGACGCGAACATTTAGTTAGAGTTGGATTGGAGATCAAAACTACCCCTACTGAATGATGAGGATCATTCTTCGCACGACTTCTTGATTCATACACATCATTAGTCTCTTTTCTACAAATAAATGGCTTTTTCACAGCATTCGAGGTGGAGGCCATGGGTATCTTCCCGCTTTTAATCTCGCTTTCAACCCTCTCACTAATTAAGATCAATTTAGTAAATCCGGATGATGAACTTCCAATTAGCAAGTTGAGAAATGGTCCAGTCAATGTCCCCATAAACATATATACCAATTCCCTATCAGTTAGAGGTGGCTGCACCCTGCCAGCCAAGTCTCTCCACTTTTGGGCATACTCTTTGAATCCCTCATTTGAACTCATGGTCATGCCTTGCAATTGCACCCGAGTTGGCGCAAGATCAGTGTTATATTGATATTGGCGGTAAAAGGCAGCGGCCAAATCCTCCCAAGTATGGGTGTTTGTTCCTTCCAATTGGTAAAACCACTCCAACTGTATCCCCGATAAACTCTCTTGGAAAAATTGCACCCATAGTTTCCTATCGGTGGTGTGCTGTTGGATTTTACGGACATAAGATCTTAAATGAAGTTTCGGACATGAAACTCCATCATACTTGGCAAAGACTAGGATCTTGAATTTGTAGGGAATGACTACCCCAGGTACCAAACCCAATTCTTCAAAGTCTAAGCCAGGCACAACTTGGATCTCTACGGATTTCATTCCATCTTCTAGTTGCTTATATTTTCATCGGCCGACGGGTATTACTCACTCAGTAAAGTCCTCGTATTTAGAGATTTGATTGTTTCCACCCCTAGCACGGGTGCTCCTAGCATCTTCATCTTGATTTTAATCCTCTTCAGAGGAATCCTCTTTAACTTGGACTTGTCCGGAGGGCCCTTTAAACCTCTTCCCCATGTTGATTACAACTTTTTTCTTTGTCTTCTTCTTAGTAACAAGAAGAGTCATCATTTTTTGTTGCCCCTTCGCTAAGTTGAGCAAAGTCTCTTGGAATTGAGAGTTTTGAGTCTGCAAATCCTTGACAGTTTTCTCGAGATCCATCTTATACTGAAATAAACAGTAAAAGGATGAGGAAACACGTGTCAGAAAACCTGCTTATGATATGATACATGTTATTCTAATGCAATATTTTCAAGGATTTTAAGAAATTTAAATTTGCTAGACAAAGGGAAGACAACAAACATTAATTGGATTAATAAATTAAGGAATTACAAATGCCTCTCGGGCTTACAATGGAAGAAACAAAAAAGTTTCAAAATGATACAAAATAAACTCCTAAATAGGACTCAAGCTTTCCATGGCCGCATCATCTTTGGTGCAATGTAGGCATTCAAACTTCACTCTTCATGAAGTTGCCTCGCGAGTTCCAAAACCTTCTTCTCGCTTGTGTAGAATTGTGCTTAAGAGGTGTCTCGCTCCCCTTTGAGTTGAATCCACAATCTTTGCAATTCCTTGAAGTCGGTAGGCATGTCAGGATGAAGAAGAGTTTAAGGGGTGTCTCCCTCAGCAACAGGCTCCATAATCACAGGTAGGATGGCTGTGTAGGGCATCATAAGGCTTTGAGCACGAGTTCGTACCTACTTGAGGTAAGGCTCAAGAGGGATAAAATTTGTATGCCCCAAAGTCTTGCTATCCACTTTGTTTACCATTCTCCAAGCTCGTATGAACCTTTGACGATAGCCTTGGACATCGCCCTCGTAGTCGAATACTAAGCTTTGGATGAGCGCATCACAAGGACCATCTCTTCGCGCATACCTAAACTGTCATAATGAAAGAGAAGGGTTATAGGTAATACCTCCCCTAATTCCCAAGAGTGGAACATTATGGAAATCCCCACAATGATCAATGATGGTAATATCCTCCAAAGATCAGGAACACCAATGAATATCCGAGTGTGAGAGCAACATCATCCTTTGAGACCATGTCAAGCCTTGTTCATTCTTCAATGTTGATCGGAGTAGGTGCAAAATAAACCACCTAGACAACAATGGAATACAACACAAAAGAGTCTCTCTCTTCTTCATGGTGCGAGTGTGAAAACAATGTAGGATGTCTCCAAGTAGCGTAGGCACGAGATTACAAGAGAGGAAAACCTTGACGGCATTCACATCTGTGAGTTAGTCCGGATTGGAGAATAGAACCAATCCATAGATTAGAAGGGCCAAGACATCTTCAAAAGCTTGAAAATACATATCTTCCCAAAATAACCGAGCCTTCTCCAGCATAAACTTGGCTAGAAAACCCTTAACTCCACTCCTTGTTTCCCAATTTACCACAATGTCGGATCTCTTCAAATGCAAGGCTTTGGCAATAACTTCAGGCTTCGGAGTTTCCTCTAAACCCGTGAATGGTATTTGATCAAACACAGGCACTCCTAGAATTTGAGAGAATTCTTCCAATGTAGGCACCAATTGGTAGTCGGGGAATGTGAAGCAATGATGCATAGGATCAAAGAATTGAAAAAGCACACACATCATTTATTCTTGAAAGCTTGAGGTAGACAAGTTGAGAAGTCGACCATATTTCTTGGTGAAGGGGGAATATTTAGGCACCCTTGATTATAACTCTTAAAGTTGAGGAGGAACTTTCACGAAGTTGACTCATATGGTATTTCTACGAGTGGAAGCCATGTCCTACAAAACAGAACAAAGATAAATTCTTAAATCCTTGAAATTGTTAGTGAGAATGCTTATGATGTTATGATGTTTATGATGTCATGAACAAATAATCACAAACAAAGCACACAAGGACCTTAGGTTTAGGCTTGCATGGGTTTGACAAGCAAATACCCTCTTAAAGTTTAGTTGGTTCAACCTGTCCTAGAAAGTAACCGGGTTCTAGGGAATCTCAATATCACTGATCTTTCTTCATCGAGAATTGTTTTAGCATAATCAATCTTTTCTTCCGGCCAAAATATCTCGAAAGTATGATCTCAATGAGTGTAGTATCGAGTATCAACCAATCTTCAGCTTTGCACCAAATTTGGCTATCTCACTACTTCCTAATGGCCAAGTTGTTCAACTAAAGATTCTACGGTCAGTTAGTGCTTCATGAAACCAAACAACGGCCCCGAATTCTACTTGATTTAACACAAGGGATACAGGTACCAACAAATGTGTCACACTAACGTAGCTGTGATACGGTGGCAGAACCGGGACTGTTTCCCCTTTGTTTTTAGGGATTTTCTGGTTTGCGTTTTGTGTTTGTGTTTGCAAAATGTCGCGGTAAGCAAGAGTCGCCATCGACTTTTATTTTATCCAACAAGGAAAGGAAAAAAGCACAAAAAATTCCTTTTTCGAGATATTTCTGAGTACGGGGGGTAGATTATAGAAAGGGAAGGTATTAGCACCCTTTCTATCTGTAGTTATCTACGGGCTCTTAGGTACTTGCTCATCATTTTCAAAATTGTTTTCTTTGTATTTGTGTGATTTGAAAAGCTTTTGTTTTGACTTCAATTTAACTCTTGCTTCTATCTTCAAGAGTGTAATGAAGTGTTTTTGAAAACTTTGTTTGTAAAGGAGTGTAAGTGTGAAAAAAGTTTGTTTTGATTGAGCAAGTACTTAAGAGATAATCTACCTACTCGAAAAAATAATCGTTCTATGTTTATTTCCTTTAGATAATGCTATCCCACTATTAGTGAGTAGGTAGCACCATCGTTGGAGTTTTGAGGGTCAATTCGAAAGGGACATACGGTCACTAAAGCAATATTAGGACGTCTTAGTAGTAACCCTAATGTCTTAGATCAATTATTCGAGGCAACCTTTCTGAGGCAAATTTGATCTTTGGACAAAAGGACGACCACTAAAGCATCCTATACTCAATGACCGTTTACCGAAGGCAACCAAGTGGGAGTGTACCCTAGGAGTGCGCATGTGCGAATGATTCAATTTCAGTTTATTTATCTTTGCACATTTAGGATGATCTAACTGTTTTAAAATTAATCATACATTATTGTCATGCATCATAATATCATACATCTAACAGTTAATAATTTGCAGAATTTAAAATGCGGAAATTAAACTACGCTATTACAAGGCTTCGGGTATTTACATAGCCAAAAACAAACCCTTTGAAAATAAAGCGATAAAAGTAAAGACCTAATTAACTATTACAACTAAATTGAAAGACAAGTAAAAGGTAAAAATAAATAAGAGAAAAGACTTCTTCGATCCATGCCAGGGACTCGTTCGATTCACCCTTCTTTGGCCTTCTTTCGATTGAGCTAGGGAATGGGTGTGAGTAGCCTTCGATTGGGCTTGAGAATTGACGGGGCAAGCTTCGATTTGCACCCTTTCCTGCCTCCTTCGATTGGGTTTTGGAAGGATATGGGTAAACTTCGATTGCAGGGAGAAAGGGGGGGCTTCGATTCAGAGGAAAAAGGCTGCCTTTCGATTCTATGAAGGGTGTTGCTGGAAAGGCCTGAAGGATCACCTGTGGAGGCACTCCATCTGCAAAAATATGTTAGCAAAATAAAACGCATGACCTGGGTATCAAAACCCAGGTCCTTCGATCCTGCGCGTGCTAGGTCTTTTCAGACTATATCTGTAGCAAGTGTTAGCAACAAAAAACATGACCTGTGTGCCAAACCCAAGCCCTTTGATTCTGTCTAGAATGACAAATCGAATGAAACAACAAATATGGATGTCTTATGTAAATACAAAGTTTGACATTTTACCCTCTCTTACCAGTAGTTGGAACCTTTGATTTGGCACTTTCTGGATGTGGGTACCTTCGATCTGGGATTTCTGGGCGTGGATACTTTTGTTGAAGGGTTGCTTTGGCTTGGATTACTTATGAAAATGTTGGCAACCTTTGGTGGGTTTGTGGGCAGCGTATCTCAAAATCCTCATCCCCTTGTAATGTGTCATTGGCCTCGTATTTATAGGAATGTGAGGGTGCATGAAAATGGCAAGGGACAACCATTTAACCAGGCCTTTAAAGCCATGAGACAAGAATCAGACATATTAAAAGATTTCCTTTTTGGAATATTCATGTCTCTTTGGAATCTTGAATGAACCTGGACACCTTTGATTTTCGAATGCCTTCAGGCCATGCTCTTCGATTGGTCTTGAGTTTCCTCCTTCGAATGGACTTCTTATGTACCCTTCGAATGGGCCTTCTGAATGCTTCTTCAAATGGACCTTTTGAATACTTCATCGAATGGACCTTTACATGTTCTTCGAATAGACCCTTTGAATGCTTCTTCAAATGGACCTTTTGAATGCTCCTTCGAATGGACCTTTACATGTTCTTCGAATGCGTCATTTACATGTTCTTCGAATGAGCCTCTTGCCTGGTGTGCTGGCGAGTTGAGAGGCCTTTTCCTTTGTGAAACGAAACAAACTTGTAGGAGATTCTTGCCTCGTGAGTCGAAGGTAAGCCTGAAGTAGTTAATGCGTAGTCGAAGCATTGTGAAATTGAATTGATCGAAGGGGGTCCATTGCTCAATCGAAGACTTGCGGACCAAAGCTTGATCGAAGGGTTCCAAACACCTAATCGAAGCTTACTACTCAAAACCGATCGAAGAGTGCCAAATGCCCAATTGAAGACTGGTGAGTCAAGCCTGTATCGAAGTATTTTGGATACCCAATCGAAGACTTTTCCCAGATGCCAATCGAAAGAAAATTTGTTCATCTTCAAAAAACTTTATTTTTGTTAGGCAAGTGTTTGTGACCAAACATGTAAGGGAAGACCTTTGAAAACATGAGAGGGTAAATTTTGGGGTACAACAACTACCCCTGTTCAATCTTCTTAAACCTGAGGATGTAGATTGGCTTGCTGGCCTTTCGTGATCCGAAGGTGGAAGAGTATTGAACACTAGAGTACCCAGAAATTTGCACTCGCATGAAGTGGTATCCGTCTTGCGATGTCGGGAATAGGCTTATAGATGCCATTTGGAGGTTGCTGACGGGGGATGGGCTTAAAGATGCCACCCGAAGGAGCGTCGATCGCATAAGAGATTCCTTAGCGAGAGCTTGTATACCTGTTGTTGAGGAAGATTCCGCTGGGGAATGCTGATCTTTGTCTTGAGAGAAATAGAATTCTAGGAGCTTCAGTCGTCTGTTATTCTACTGGGAAATCATCTCTGTTGAAATTTAGGAACTTCGGTCGTCAGTTATTCTACTGAGGAACCATCTCTGTTGAAATTTAGGAACTCGTCCGTTATTCTACTGAGGAATCATCTCTATTGAAATTTAGGAACTCGTCCGTTATTCTACTGAGGAATCATCTCTGTTGAAATTTAGGAACTCGTCCATTATTCTACTGAGGAATCATCTCTGTTGAAATTTAGGAACTCGTCCGTTATTCTACTGAGGAATCATCTTTGTTGAAATTTAGGAACTCGTCCGTTATTCTACTGAGGAATCATCTCTGTTGAAATTTAGGAACTCGTCCGTTATTCTACTGAGGAATCATCTCTGTTGAAATTTAGGAACTCGTCCGTTATTCTACTGAGGAATCATCTCTGTTGAAATTTAGGAACTCGTCCGTTATTCTATTGAGGAATCATCTCTGTTGAAATTTAGGAACTCGTCCGTTATTCTATTGAGGAATCATCTCTGTTGAAATTTAGGAACTCGTCCGTTATTCTACTGAGGAATCATCTCTGTTGAAATTTAGGAACTCGTCCGTTATTCTACTGAGGAATCATCTCTGTTGAAATTTAGGAACTCGTCCGTTATTCTGCTGAGGAATCATCTCTGTTGAAATTTAGGAACTCGTCCGTTATTCTACTGAGGAATCATCTCTATTGAAATTTAGGAACTCGTCCGTTATTCTACTGAGGAATCATCTCTGTTGAAATTTAGGAACTCGTCCATTATTCTACTGAGGAATCATCTCTGTTGAAATTTAGGAACTCGTCCGTTATTCTACTGAGGAATCATCTCTGTTGAAATTTAGGAACTCGTCCGTTATTATACTGAGGAATCATCTCTGTTGAAATTTAGGAACTCGTCAGTTATTCTACTGAGGAATCATCTCGGGGAGATGAGATTAAACTTGCTATTCGGTCGTACTCGGGCTTCATAACTTGAACTTTTGTGAGAATTTGATTGTATCCTTCCTAAAAGGTAAAGGTTAGCTGTATGTAATGCATGATATGTATCAAGCAATGATGTTCTCAAAATAAATGAGATTGTGTTGTATGATGCGTATGTGCATGTCATGATGTATGGACATGCAAATGTTTTTGATGTTCTCTAGCTGGGGAATATAAATCCCAGAGGGCTGCTGGAGAAAAGAGTTGAATTCTTCGTTTCCGCTGAGGATAGTGAATGAAGGTGATCATGAGAATAATCCTGCTGGAGAAAATAACTCCGCTGGGGAATAGACTGACGAGGAAATGACTCTGTGGGGAAGAGATACTATGCTAGAAGCTCTGTTGATTTGGAAGAAATAACCTCGGCTAGGGATGAGTTACCGTTGCAGGCGATGATATACTATGTTGGGAATAAAGTTTCTGCATGTGAAAGGAATGAACTCCGTTGGGGATGACTTTCCAGTGGCGACTTCACTGGGGATAACCTTTTAAACTCTACTGGGAACAATCCTCCAGACTCTACTGGGGACAATCCTCCAGACTCTACTAGGGGTAGTCCTCCAGACTCCACTGGGGATAATTTTTTAGTGCTGGTGATAGATAAACTCTGCTTGGGGAGAATCTTACCGACTCATTCTCGGTTGCGAGCCTCAATTGGGGAGAGTGGTGTCCTGTTTTGGACAGCTAACATCACTGTCTTTTTCTTATTCTGCAGGGAGTGAATGTTACTGGGACGCATGCTAAGGATATGACGATGGATTTGCATCGAGACTTTTCTGCCCCTGTATCTGCGGGAGAAGGTGCCTGCAGAGGCCTTGTAGATCGAGTATTATCCCAACCTATGAGGTGCTTGGTAATTGCCGATTGAAATGAAAAATCTTCTTCTGGTAGGCAAGTGACGGGATGACGGGACATAGTCGTACGCTTTAATCCCTAACTTTTGCCTGGACTGTCTTTTCAGATTTTCAGTCCACCGAGATACCCTTTCTTGCCCAAGCCACCCTTTTGGGTTTTCGACTTGCCGGGTGTACAGATTTTTTCATTTTTTATCCCTAATTTTTGTTTGAACCCTTTTGGTTCGTCGGGATGCCCTTATTTTTTCCTAGGCCAGTCAACCTAGTGGGTCTTTATTCATGCGCTGTATTTTCTGACTATGTCCATGCTCTCAGAGTGTAGGGAGTTGTCACTGTCGGTAGTGTTGTGTTTCCATACTACCAGAATATGTTCGTTTGATCATGCAAGATTCATTGCTGGAATTCATGTCCAATCCCCCAAGTGATTCAGATGGAGATTTGCTCCTGGCTATTTGGCATCTTTGAGAGATTCCTTGAATCTTGACTTGGCTGCCCCAGATGATGGACAATGATCATGCCGTGCCCCTTGGTTAGAAGTGTTTTCTTCCTCTTGAGGTGATCCTTTTTATTGAGAAGGTTTTTTGTTCTTTAGATATTCGTCATGCAAATTTCTCCGCTGTTGAACAAATAGTCATATGCAAACAATGTTATTTTAAGAATGCAAAGCTTATGTCTGTCTTGAAATTTTGAAAATGCATTTTTCAGTAAAACAGACAGATTTTGTAAAATGTGATGTCAACTCAGGATTTGCAGCAAGTCCTACAGGAGTCAGGATACCTTTTATAACAGTATGCTTTCGAACTAACCCATGCTTCACCTAGGAATTTTAAGGGTTATAACGTGGCCTGGTTCACGGTTTAAGAAAGAAAGGATAAAGGCTCAAAATTTATTTGTACCCACCCGCTCTTCGTGATGTTCTTCAGTCCTAAGCTCAGCTAATTATGTATTTAGATCCTGTTTGACTCTTTGCTCTGATACTCCAGTGATGGTTCGGATACTGAGTAGGCAGTCATTTCCTTTTTTGTAGGACCTCTTTCTTTTTGATTTTATTATCCTTGTCTTTTGCCTGAACTGTTTCTTTTTGTGATTACAGTTAGCGGGATGCCCCCGTTTTTTTCTTAAGTCTCCTTCATAGGTTTTGACTTAATGGGCTTTTATTTTAGGAGATAATGACTGCCTGTCTTGACGATTATAGGGAACCATCACCCTCTTTTGTTTTGGAAGGACCTCTTTGATGCCATTCATTGTGCACCCGAATTAACTGAGAAAACTACCCTGCCCCAGGTTGTGATTAAGGGTTTTAATTTGTGTGAAAAGAAAAACTCATACTTCTTTGGCTTAAAGGGGTTGACTAGGGATTATCTTCTTTATAACTCCACTGTTTAGGATTTGAAACAACACCTGTACATCGTCAGCAGGGTCTATTCAAAAGCATAATGTAGAGATTTTGATATTACTTTTGTCATCCTCCCTCTAAAGGCTTAGAGTTTTTTAACCGAGAGTTGAACATCACAAAAAGGAAATCAATTTAAATATAGTGAATATAAATGGATTGATTCAAAACAGACATATGCAATGCATCGATAAAGTAACAAAGTTTGACATGAACAAATATTTGAACAATCAAAAGAAAATTACAACTTGAAAATTCTAATGAAAAAAAGCCTCTCTTGTCAGAACTTGTCACTTCAAATGGTGAGCCTTGGAGGATTGACAGAAACATTCCAGTTGACCATCTTGTGTGAATTCCAATGCTCCTTCATCAATCAGGTTTTGAATTTTGTATTTCAACTGCCAACAGTCATCGTTATCATGCCCCAGACTGTTGGAGTGATATACACACCTTGCATTAGGATTGTAGTTAGGAAAGAAGTCTTGGGATTCAGATGAGGTCCTATCAACGTCACCAGATTCATCCTCAATAGGTGTTGTAAAGCTTGAGACAGCGGCATGTTGAGCTTGGTAAACTGCCTCTTGGGTGTATCTGGCTTACTCTGATTAACCCGTTGTTTATGGTAAGGTTGTTATTGGACCCTTGAGGTAGTAGCAACTTGGAGAGGTCCATTCTTCACCAAACCAAACCCTTGTCTTCTTGGAGGCTGATCAATGACTTGGTCCCCGGTCTCGACTATTTGCTTCATACTGCTGTATCTGTCTTGATGAAGCTGGTTGATAATGGTTCTCAGCTCTTCTTGTTCCCGGGCTAAGCCTTGGATAAGAGCCATCTGCCTCAGCATTTGGGTTCTCATTGCACCTACCTCAGCTTGCAGTTGTTCCAGCCGTTCGTCCTTATTGTTTTCAGGAATTTTCTTGACCAAGTTCCCAACGAGGAGTGTTTTCAACTCTTCCTGCCCCTTGGATAGTTTTAGTAATATGTCCCTGAACTGAGCTTCTTGAGTATGAAGATCTCTGTTGTCTTGTTTGAGAGCCATTGCTGAAATAAACAGCGAGAACATGAGAGACCTATACTGGAAGACCTGTTATGCAATGATATGTATGATATATGTATGCAATGTTTTCAAGGATCTCGCGGGGTAAACAAGAAACTGTTAGAATTTGAATTTTGCAGCTTTGATTGAAGAAACTCCGTGTCATCAAGAGTCCTTCTTCAAGAGTCAAGCTCACCATATCGAGTGGGTCATAGCCCCTGACTCAAGTTATCATGTTTTGATTTATAGACGACATTGGCTAGAGGAAAATAAATCCCCTTGCCCCTTGCTAGACGTATGATTTACCATAACCTGCATCACAAACCCTTGAGATCCTTGAAATGGTTAAGGAAATGTTTAGGCATGATGTTATGATGTGTATGTTATGCGTTTAAGCAAAAATGCGAGGTGATGTAAACAAGTAAACTCTACAAGAAATCCAAATTATTGGATAAGGACTGTAAACAAAACCTGCAAGGAACTCATGTTGTCAGGCAATAAAAATGTGCAAGTAGTTCAAGTTGAAAGCACACAAGTCACACAAACAGCCTTAAGTTTAGGCTTGCATGGGGTCTAGGCATTACCCTCTTGAAGTTAAGTTGGTTCAACATGTCCTAATAGTAGTAACTGGGTTCTAGAGGTTCTCAATATCACTGACCATCCTCCATCGGTCATAATTCCAGTCACACAATATTTTCTTGCAGCCGGAACCATCTCGAGAGTATGGTCTCAATGAGTGTAGCATCTTGCTACTTTCTATGGCCAAGTTGGTCAATTATAGGTTCTAAGGTCAGTTGATGCTTAATGACCCATATAGCAGCCCCATACTCTCCTTGTTGCTCCACAAAGGATATCGGTACCAACTAATATGCCACATCAACGTAGCTACTGCTTCAACCGTATCGGTCTACGCCGTACAGTTCCCTCATAGTCTATTGCTACTTACCTAAAAGGTGTCCCCAGATCTGGGTTAGGATCTATAGTAACTCCGATAAAAAGCCCGCAAAAATAAAGCAATCAAATCAAATAATTGAAAAAAATATGATGAACTAATCCTAAGGTACACCCCACTTATTTATTCCCCAACAGAGTCGTCAATTCTGTGATACAGTGGTAGAACCGGGACTGTTTCCCCTTTGTTTTTAGGGATTTGCTGGTTTGCGTTTTGCGTTTGTGTTTGCAAAATGTCGCGGTAAGCAAGAGTCGCCACCGAATTTTATTTTATCCAACAAGGAAAGTAAAAAAGCACATAAAAATTCCTTTTTCGAGATATTTATGAGTGCGGGAGGTAGATTATAGAAAGGGAAGGTATTAGCACCCTTTCTATCCGTAGTTATCTACGGGCTCTTAGGTACTTGCTCATCATTTTAAAAATTGTTTTCTTTGTATTTGTGTGATTTGAAAAGATTTTGTTTTGAGTTCGATTTAACTCTTGCTTCTGTCTTCAAGAGTGTAATGAAGTGTTTTTGAAAACTTTGTTTGTAAAGGAGTGTAAGTGTGAAAAAGTTTGTTTTGATTGAGCAAGTACTTAAGAGCTAATCTACCTACTCGAAAAAAGAATCGTTCTATGTTTATTTCCTTTAGACAATGATATCCCACTATTAGTGAGTAGGTAGCACCATCGTTGGAGTTTTGAGGGTCAATTCGAAAGGGACATACGATCACTAAAGCAATGTTAGGACGTCTTAGTAGTAACCCTAATGTCTTAGATCAATTATTCGAGGCAACAATATCCGAGGTAACCTTTCCGAGGCAACTTTGATCTTTGGACAAAAGGACGACCACTAAAGCATCCTATACTCAATGACCGTTTACCGAAGGCAACCAAGTGGGAGTGTACCCTAGGAGTGCGCATGTGCGAATGATTCAATTTCAGTTTATTTATCTTTGCACATTTAGGGTGATCTAACTGTTTTAAAATTAATCATACATTCTTATCAAGCCCTTTGATTCTGTCTAGAATGACAAATCGAATGAAACAACAAATATGGATGTGTTATGTAAATACAAAGTTTGACATTTTACCCTCTCTTACCAGTAGTTGGAACCTTTGATTTGGCACTTTCTGGATGTGGGTACCTTCAATCTGGGATTTTTGGGCGTGGATACTTTTGTTGAAGGGTTGCTTTGGCTTGGATTACTTATGAAAATGTTGGCAACCTTTGGTGGGTTTGTGGGCAGCGTATCTCAAAATCCTTATCCCCTTGTAATGTGTCATTGGCCTCGTATTTATAGGAATGTGAGGGTGCATAAAAATGGCAAGGGACAACCATTTAACCAGGCCTTTAAAGCCATGAGACAAGAATCAGACATATTAAAAGATTTCCTTTTTGAAATATTCATGTCTCTTTGGAATCTTGAATGAACCCGGACACCTTTGATTTTCGAATGCCTTCAGGCCATGCTCTTCGATTGGTCTTGAGTTGCCTCCTTCGAATGGACTTCTTATGTACCCTTCGAATGGGCCTTCTGCATGCTTCTTCAAATGGACCTTTTGAATACTTCATCGAATGGACCTTTACATGTTCTTCGAATGGACCCTTTGAATGCTTCTTCGAATGGACCTTTTGTATGCTCCTTCAAATGGACCTTTACATGTTCTTCGAATGAGTCATTTACATGTTCTTCGAATGAGCCTCTTACCTGGTGTGCTAGCGAGTTGAGAGGCCTTTTCCTTTGTGAATTGAAACAAACTTGTAGGAGATTCTTGCCTCGTGAGTCGAAGGTAAGCCTGAAGTGGTTAATGCATAGTCGAATCATTGTGAAATTGACTTGATCGAAGGGGGTCCAGTGCTCAATCGAATACTTGTGAACCAAAGCTTGATCGAAGGGTTCCAAACACCTAATCGAAGCTTACTAATCAAAACCCGATCGAAGAGTTCCAAATGGCAAACCGAAGACTGGTGAGTCAAGCCTGTATCAAAGGATTTTGGATACCCAATCGAAGATTTTTCCCAGATGCCAATCGAAAGACACTTTGTTCATCTTCAAAAAACTTTATTTTTGTTAGGCAAGTGTTTGTGACCAAACATGTAAGGGAAGACCTTTGAAAAGATGAGAGGGGAAATTTTGGGGTACAACAGTAGCCATTGTTTCAACCATATCGGTCTACACCGTACAGTCTCCACAATCTATTGCTACTTACCTAATAATGCCCCCAGATCCGGGTAGAGGATCTATACAAAACCTAAACACCCTTTTAAGAGTAAAGCAAGCAAGTCAAAAAATGGAAGCATTTAAATATGATCTAGTATCTAAGGTAAACCCCATTTTTAAGCATGTCCGCAACAGAGTCGCCAGTTCTGTAATACGGTGGGAGAACTAACTTGGGTGTTTTGTGTTTTATCGCAATTGTTGTGGATAACAAGATTCACCACCTACTTTTCTTTTATCCAATAAAGGAAAGGGTGAAAAGAACAGGAAATACCTTTTGAGACATTTTCTTGAGTTCCGAGGGTAGGTTATGAAAAGGGAAGGTGTTAGCACCCTTTTCATCCGTAGTTATCTACGGGATCTTAGTTGCTAGCTCACTTTGAAATGCTTTGTAAATGTGTTTGTGTAAGTTTGAAAATATTTTGAAAACACCTTTGTTTTGGCAAACTTTGTAATGATTCTCGTCTCTATAAGAATGTATACAAAGTGTTGGTTTTGAAAATAGTTCAAAGAAATTTTTTTTTTGGAAATATGTTTTTAAAGTGTGAGTATGTTGAAATATGTTTTGTTTTGAAATGTTTTTGAGCAAGCAACTACGAGCATTCTACCTACTCAAAATAAGTCTTTGTTCTTTTACTCCTTCTTTTGATAGTGTTATCTTACCATTAGTTAGTAAGAAACCACACCATTGAATGTGAAGGGACAGACGTGCATCATCGTACATTCATAGAAGACAACATTGTAGGATACCTTAGCAATTTATCTTAAGTATCTAAGATCGTTTACCGAAGGCAACATCGAATGGTCATCGAGGGGCAACGATCTTGTATTCGAGGGTCATTGCTAAAGTATCCCACGTTCGAGGGACATGACTATTTTTTTTGTTCGAGGGAAACAAGTGTGGGTTAACCCTATAGGTACAAGTGTGCAAATTGTATTAATTTCATGTAATTTGTCTTGAATTAAGGTTGTCTATTTTTTGATTTTATATCTTTCCATACAAACCCTAATTACTAGCAATGATATTGAAAGCGATAAATTACAGAAATTTAAAGTCCTACACTATTAAAATACTTTAGGGGATGAAGATGCAAATTACAAATGGGGATGAAAGCAATTAAAACCTAATTACTATTACAACCATATTGAATGATGCCAAATAAAATGTACAAGAATATAAAGATGATATAAAAGAAAAAATGTTTTTTATGAGTTTTGGTAGAAAAAGGGTTTTAACTTAATTAATCAATTAGTTTTAATAAAAGATGTTAATTAATTACTTTATCAAGACCTAAAACCTAATTTGAAATTAAGAAAAATGAGACCTAAGTCTAAAATTTATTTATGAAATAAATTGAATGTTAATATTAATTTTAAAAAAAGAAAGTATTTTAAAGTGTGTAAAATAAATAAACCTAGTTCTAAGTATTTACAAAATAAAAAAAATGTCTAAAATATTTAAAATTTAGTTATTCAAAAAAAAAATATTTTTGTATATTTTTGGTTTAAATAAAATAAATATTTAAATAAAAATAAACAAGATACAAAAGAAATGAAAATAGTTGGGCTGAGGTGTTAGAGAGTAAAAAGGGTGGTAAAAGTAGTAAACTGGGCTAGGCCCAAGGTGCTTTTGTTTGAAAGTCAAAAAATAAAATAAAAACAAGTGTGTATGAGCCTACATGGTGTTTTCAGTAAAAAAGGGGATGTGGAAGTAAAAACAAAAAAGTAAGGGCCCATGATCTGAAGGCCCAAGCGTCTGTTTATGATTCAGTATGGCCAATCTTTGAGAGTGTATCATGGCCATGGATGCTTGGGGTGTTGAATTTGATGGTAGGATGATCATGTGATGAAGATGTGAGGTGTATGGTGCGCCTCAAGCTAGCAAACACTGAATCTGCAAGAACAAATTAAGTGAAAAATAAAAGGGTACCACTGGGGCTTGAACCCAAGTCCCTGTATACCAATGCCTTATATGCGCGCGCTCTGCCACTGGGGTGGCTTGTACATCCAGTATTAGAATAATAATAATTAAATTTAAAATAAACCAAGTCATGAATGTGGCTTCATCTTCAACCTCGTGCCAGCCTCTTCATCACCATTTTTGAATTTGTAACTTCCTCATTTCTCAACCAAATCAGGAAATGTAAACATGAAATGTGCTCCACTTTTCAATACGAATTCAACCATATAAAGTTCATGAGCTATAAATCAAAGATGAATGAGAATTTTACTGGTACCAAATAAAAACCTAATTTTTTCAGAAAGTTCATCTTCAAAATTCTCACTACTCAAGCAATATAAATGAATTCTAAGGATATGGTCAGTTTCAGGCTATGATGTCTACATTTTATCTTTGAAAATGAAAGCCAGATGATGCATATATGAACATTTCAAAAGTCAGAAAACTCACCTTGAAAATGGAAATCGTGTTTTGAGTTTGAGCTTGCTTTAAGGTGCTGCAATGATCTGGTTAGCTTCCTTGGACCTCTAGGAAGCTAATGCAATGGTTAGCTTGAGTTGAGAGTGGCTGAAACTTCTTGTAGAAGTCAATGTGCAGGCTTCTGGTTTTGAGTATGGAAGAAGATGAAAATGGAGTTACAGAACTGTAACAGGTGTTGAGATGGATTATATTTAAAGTATAGAATCTTTGAATATTATTTAGAGGGAAAATGCACAAGTGGATTATGAGATTGAGTTTTTGGCCAGAAATGACAAGTTATGAAGGCTTGGATGCATATATGAGTTCTTGGGAGTTTGAGTGAGTTTTAGGGCTCTTGAATTAGTGGCTTATCTTTAAAATTATGCCTCTATTTATAGAGAATAGGTTTTAGGACTTGAGATGATCAAAATCACATGTTATGCGTTTTTCAAATTCATAAAGACAAGTTACTTCATGAGGGAGAAAGGAGTGGATCATGGAACTTATCCATGCTTTATAGATTTTGTGGATTTCTTTTGATCTTGAGGGAGTTGTTGTGATCTTTAAAACAAATTTCAAGCTTGAAAGAAGAGAGTGGTTGGTAAAGTGAAGCTTTATGAAAATGGAAATGTTGCTTTTGCATTTCTAACCATAAATGGTATCAAGACTTGGACAAAGCTTCAAATATTTGTGTAATAAACTTAGGGTTTGTCTAATTGCTCGATTATGCATAGATTTGGAGAGAACATAGCCTGAAAAGAGAGATCTTGTAGCTTTGGTTGGAGTTTTGATTGTGAATTCATCACAAAAATGGCCTATAATGCAAGATATGAAGCCCAACTTCTCCTCTTCGATCCTCTTACCTAAAAAATGATCTCTTCAAGTTCTTGGACATTTTGACAAGCTTGAAAAATCCTCTACAACTTTAATTTTTTCCATTTTTTCTTAATCAAATTGGAGCTAGGTGAAAATTGGCCAAGAAGTTAGGTAAAAATCCTGACCAATCTAGGTCCAGATCTCATTAAGTGTTTTAGAAAAAGTGCATGACTTTATGAATCTATAACTCAAAATCCAAGAATTCATAGGACTTGATCAGAAAAGCAAAGTCGTAGATTTCATCAAGATCTACAACTTTCATGTTGGAAGTTTTCTTTGAATCATCTTGCATTTTGATGAAAAGGTATCACGAAGTTATGAAATAATAAGGTTAGAACACTTAGAAATTTTTCTAAGTCTTGAAAACTTTGACTTTTTTCAAAGACTTTTTTCTTTCTTGATTTCTTGATGATCAAGCCTCATATTTTTTGTATGTTTTGATGAATTTTGATATTTGAAACTCAATTTTGACCAAAAAATCAAGGTTTGACTTTTGGTGCTAAAGTTGACTTTTTGATCAGTTGACCAAATTTCAACTATCAATCAATTGATCTTGAGGAATGATTTGAGCCATGAAATTAGGTCAAGAAAATGTGTTTGAATCCTTAAGATCATATATAAAACCATTAAGTCATATTGAGGTCAGAAGTCACTGATCAATCATTCTCAATCAAAACCCTAATTTTAACCATTTTGCCTTTTTGATGATTTGACTATTTTTCTTGAGGAATTGTGATGAGATCTTGATCAATTTATGAATATTACTTCAAAATATTGATGTGGACCAAAAATCTTGAATTTTGACTATGGTTTGACCACAATTGACTTTTTAACCAATACAACTGATTTTCAGTTATCCGATCAATTGATTGAGTAATATTATGATCCAAGACTTGAAACTTGACATGAGTATTCTTAGAGGCCTATAATGAACCATTACAGCCAATTTAGGCATTATAAGTCCAATTGTCCTTGTGAAAATCAAAACCCTAATTTGGAGTTTCAGTGCTTTAGGAGGGGATTTGACCTAGTCAAAACTTGTGCAAACTTGAGCCATTGAAGATCTCTGTGAGAAATGTATTGAGAAAAGAAAGGGAAATTTTTGGGGTACAACACTCCCCCTTACTTTGATTGTAGCCACCTTAGGATTCTTTCTCCTTTTTCTCTTCTTTTTTCCTCTTTTCCTCTTTTCTTCTCTTCTCTTGTTATATTTTCCAATACTAACTTTAGTTCTCTAATTCCTCTTCTTACTACTCTATTTCATTAATGGGCCTAACTAATTTACTCATTCTATTGTGACCTAAAGCCCAATCCTAATTAATTTTTATTCTTACTCATAAACCAAATTATTCAAATAACACATATATTCAAATATTTAAAGAATTATCATACCACATAATAAATAGATAATAAAAAATCGGGATGTTATAACTGTCCCCCATTTAAAAGAACTTTTGTCCTCGAAAACTACGTCAAACGAACAACTCAGGATACAAATCCTTCATTTGACTCTCAAGTTCCTAAGTCACATTACCATTTACTGGTCCTCCCCAAACCACTTTCACTAAGGTGGTCTCTTTACCTTAGAGTTGCTTCACTTCTTTATCCTCTATCTGCATAGGTGATGTATCAACAATCAAATTATCTCTTACTTGCACATCATCTAATTGGACAACATGAGACAGATCCATAATGTATTTCCTCAACTGAGACACATGGAACACATCATGGAGATTAGCAAGTGACGGTGGCAAAGCAATCCTATATGCCACTCCATTTACTTTCTCAGAAATCTGATAAGGGCAAATAATGCAGTGTCAACTTACGTGACTTCAAAGCTTGACTAGCACCCGTTACGAGAGTAACCCTTAGAAATACATGATCATCTTTCTCAAACTCAAGCTCTTTCCTCCTCTTATCATGATAAATCTTATGATGACTCTGAGAAATCTTCGTCTTCTCTCGAATCATCTTAATCTTATCCCTAGTCTGTTGAACTATCTCAGGTCCAACCACAATACTCTCACCAGATTCATACCAATATAAAGGCGTCCTAAACCTTCGTTCATGGAAAGCCTCAAAAGGTGCCATTTCAATACTCGAATAGAAACTGTTGTTATAAGTAAACTCAATCAAAGGTAAGTAATTATCCCAAACACCTCCTTGCTCCAAAACACAAGCTCTCAAAAAATCCTCAAGTGACTGAATCATCCTCTCAGTCTGACCATTTGTTTGCGGATGATACACCAAACTCAAACGCAACTTCGTACCTAAAGCACCTTGCAAAACCTCCCACAAATTCGAAGTAAACCTTGGATCTCTATCAGAAATAATACTCGACGAAACACCATGCAAATTCACCACCTTCTCAATATATAACTTAGCAAATCTTTCCATCGAATAATCTATTATAACCGGAATAATGTGAGCAGATTTCGTCAATCTATCCATCATAACCCAAGCAACATCATAATTACTCGGAGACCTCGGAAAACCCGAAACAAAATCCACAAAAATGTTATCCCACTCCACTTAGGAATGGATAACGGTTGCAACTAGGGGTGTTCAAAACCAAACCGATCCAATAGAAAACCACAAAATCGAACCAAACCGAAACTGCAAAAAAACACATTTGGTTCGGATGTGTTTGAGTCATTTTCTAACAGAACCATGTGGTTCGGCTTGGTTTGCGGTTTGTATTTTGCAAACCAAACCAAACCAAACAAAACCGCATTATGTTATAAAATCTTACTAACCAATATATATTTCTTTAATTCTTTAGAGAAATCAACATGTATTATGTGTATATTTAATCATACTTTGTATGATATTTATTTTAATTTACAAATCATAAAAAATAAAATATTATTCATTTATAAATACTACTTTCACAAAATATATTTTATCGTATTATTTGTATAATATTTATTTAAGAATGCAATCTTGTCTATATCATTCTTTAGATTTAGATAAAATTATAATACGCAATTTTATGTATCATATTATAAACTTATTTTGACAATTACAAATTTTTTTATGGTAATGTATGAATAATTAAACACAAAATTATATTTTCCTCTATATGTGTATGTATGGCTTAATATTTTTTTTGTAAAAAACTGAACCACCCGAACCAATCCAAACTGCATTAGTTTGGTTGGATTTGGTTTAGATTTATTTTTAAAAGTCAATTGAACCACATGTTTTTTTCTTGCGGTTCAGCTGATTTTTTTGCTTCAAAACCATCCAAACTGCACCGTGAACACTCCTAGTTGCAACAACCCAGACGGTTTCTAATATTCAATCTTAGACTTCTGATAAATCAAACAAGAATACACAAACTCTGCAATATCTTTCTTCATACCAAACCACCAAAATAATTTCCTCAAATCTTGATACATCTTAGTAGCTCCAGAATGAATACTTAAACCACTACGATGTCCTTCATCAAGAATCCTTTTCTTTAAATCTCCTGTATCTGGGACACAAATTCTATCGTTTAGGATACCATTCTCATCAATTCGAAAACCTCCACCTCGACCTTGATTGACCAGCGTCAACTTGCCCACCAAAACCAAATCATTTTTATGACCTTCTCGAATCTCATCAACAATGCCACTAGTTGTTAGAACATAATTTGGTTCTACATCCCAGTAAGAGTTTTGATGATAACAAACACATGATATAAAGAACAAATATGCTCGCTAATGAAAGTATCTTTACATGCAGGAAGTTCTGATGTGAAAAAGATGTTCTGATGCAACTGGAAGTTCTTCCAGAACATCACTAGAAGTTCTGATTATGCGAGCATAGAAGTTGAGAGAACAATGAAAGATTCAGACACATCAAATATGTTGACAAGCTTATATGAAGAAGTTCTGTTTGAACTTCTGAATGCACCAGCGCTGCGAAACAGAATATCTGATACTCTGATGCACAAAGTTCTGATCAAGCTGTAAAGGACTCTCAACAGTAACATTCATCCTATGATGTAAGAAGCTCTAAAGCGTTACAATTCTATCACTGCAAGATCATAAGTAACGACTACAAACAAACAAGGATTTACTGATTTGGAAAGCTCATTAACTCGTGTTATGGACTTATCAAAAGTATCTTCTTATGTCTCTATTGCAAGGCCTATATAAAGCAGACTAGAAGAAGATTTCAAGATGATGAACAACTGCCCTCAAAAAGAAAAACTCACGTGAAAAGTCAGGAACACAACTATCATTCTTCATCTTTAACGATTCAATATTAAACTGTGTAATACATCACAAGTTTGTGATACTGTTTATTAGAAACATCATTGTACACTTTTATTCAATTAACTGTTTAGTGAATTTCCTTGAGAAAACCGGGTTGTGGTTTTGGACTCAAGAAGACTTTAACAGTTGTTAAAGTAGAATTGTAATCAGGTTGATTAGTGAATTAAGTCCTTGTTGGAGAGAGGCGAAATCACCTTGGCGGGTGAACTGGAGTAGTTTGAGATTAAGCGAACCAGGACAAAAAACATCGTGTCTATTGCTTTTGATTTTTAAGTTTCAATTCAACCCCCTTCTTGTGTTTTTCACTTCTTCAATTGGTATCAGAGCACCTGGATCTGGGTGCAAACACTTAACCGTGTCAGATAAAGATCCAAGGGGGAAAACACTATAATGGGAACAAGTCAGAACATCAGCAACAACCCTCCAATATTTGATGGTGAAAATTTTGACTACTGGAAGGATATGATTAGAAGTTTCTTCCTAGCCTATGACGCTGACCTTTGGGATGTGGTAACTGATGAATACATACATCATGTTCATGAAAGCGGTCAGAAGATTGAAAGAAAAAGGATGACAGATCATCAAAAGCAAGACTTCAGAAATCATCACAAGGCCATAACGATTCTCTTAAGTGCCATCTCATATTCAGAGTATGAGAAGATAACAAGCAGAGAAACAACTAAGAACATGTTTGATTCTCTGAGAATGACGCATGAAGGCAACATGCAAGTAAAAGAAACCAAAGCCCTTGCGCTTATTCAGAAGTATGAAGCCTTCAGAATGGAAGAAGACGAAACCATTGAAACAATGTTCTCTAGATTCCAAACTCTGGTGGCAGGGCTAAAGGTGCTGGACAAAGGGTACACAATTACTGATCATATAAAGAAGATTATCAGAAGTTTACCAAAACAATGGAGACCAATGGTCACGGCTCTCAAACTGGCAAAAGATCTGAACATAATATCTTTAGAAGAACTTGTCAGCTCCCTCAGAATCCATGAGATAGAGTTAGAAGATGATGAGCCTCAGAAGAAATGCAAGTCTCTCGCTCTGAAATCTAAAAAATATGAAACCAATATTTTGTAGGCAGAAGCACAAGCAGAAAACTTTGGAGAATCCTCGTCAGAAGAAGACGAACTATTTTTTCTATCCAGAAGAATCAATCAACTGTGGAAGCACAAGCAAAAGAATTTCAGAAACTCCATAAGAACAGGAAATGACTCTGAACAATCTTCTGGACACAAAATCAAGTAACAGAATCATTACCTGCTATGAATGCAATAAGCAAGGTCACTACAAAAGTGATTATCCAAGGCTTTAGAAGGAGAAACATAAAAGGAAGTTTGTTAAGGAGAAGAAGAAAAGTCTTATGGCAACATGGGATGATTCTGAATCTTCTGAAGACGGAACGAAATCAGAAGATGAACAAGCCAATATAGCTCAAACGGACAACTTATTAGATGTCTCTGAATCTTCTGAATCTGAATTAGGGTCAGAATCAGAATCAGACGCTAAAGAGGTATTTTCTGACTTTACTGTTAATTTTTCAAAAGCTGAACTAGCAGAAAGTCTGAGTGAGATTTTGGAAAGGTATCAGCAGCTCAGAGTCAAATTCAAGAACCTGAAAAAGGATCTTGTCTCTGACTCTGAAGAAACTAAGAGTCTTAGATTAGAAAATTCTGAGTTAAAAGAAAAGATTTAAAAACTAGAAAATAATTTACAAAACTCTCCGAAGGAAATAATCTCAGAGGCTCCTAGTAATGCTAATAAGATCATAAAGGAATATGATCTTAGCTTTCAGAAGTTCCTTGCTAAAAACATAGATATAAGCAAGATGGATTCAATGATCTATGGAGTTAGCAGGAACGGAAAAATAGGTATAGGATACAAAGGCAAAGTATCCCAGACTAAGAAAGTTAAGGATCTAGTTATTAAATGCACTCCTCTTAATTATCACTTCACTACTGGGCAAACATATGATATAAAACATACTGGTAAAGCGTTTCATACTAAATCAAAATTCAAACAGAATTTTGGAAACTCTAACAGTGATAGACCCAAAAAGATATGGGTACCTGTTGTACCCCAAATTTTGACCTAAGATACCATCTCCCATCTGCATCATTACATTGCAAGCGTTTTGATCTATTGATTTTAAAATTCATAACTTTTTCAAGTCGAGAGCTGTTTATTTTTGAACGCTAAGTTTATTAATTGATCAGACAATATTTATTAATTATTTATTATCTTAAATTTAAATAATTGGAATTTTCTTTTCAGTTATTATATAATTTAAAGATTTATAAATAATAAAATAAATATTTGAAGAGAAGGTTATTAATTGATCAAACGATGTTATTTAATTATTTATTGTTCTAGGTTTAAATAATTGAAATTTTATTTTCAGTTATTATAATTTAGAAGAATTATAAATAATGAAATAATTAATTGAAGAGAAGTTAATTGATCAATGATGTTTGTTTAATTATTTATCATTCTAAATTTAAATAATTGGAATTTGATTTTCAGTTATTATATAATTTAAAGAATTATAAATGATAAAATAAATAATTGGAAAGAAAAAGAATTAATTGGCAAAATATTAGAGTTTTATTCATTTTATTCTAATTGTACAATTGTTGTGTAAATACCGTATTTATTTACAACGTATTTACAATAATAATTTTTACAATGTTTAAAATGAAATAAAAGCTATCCTAATTTTTTTCCTAAGTTCTAAATCTTCATCTTCTATCCAATGCTTCTTTGATGATCATTTAATTTTACCTGCAAAAGAATTAAAAAAAGTCAGAAATGAATATAATTAAAAGCAAAAAATTAATTAGCGTTCATCATTAAAAGCAAACGGCTGGAATCAGTTTTTACCCTTTTTGCAAATCACGGGATTTCTCCCGGTTCACAAAAAGGGATGAATTTTTATCGATAAAAATGAATGCACAAATTTAAAAACATGCACAAATTCATTCTTTTGTCAAAATTGCATTTTTTATTATAAACTGCATAGTCCAAACCAATTACACATTTTCAAAGTCAAGTTACATTTTCAAACAGCATATGCATTTTTCAAAGCAAGTATGTAACGTAAACTAACTGCCAAACATGGGGGAAGAGGCCAAAAAAATAGGCTCCTTACTGTTACATTGCAAAGACAAAGAGGCGTGCAGTTTTAAAACCAATATGCAAGCAAAGTATATTTTCCATTCTTTTCATCATTTTCCAGCATGCTTTTTCAGAACAAGTAAGTACATACTACATTTTAATGTTTCATTTGTACTTGAGAGAGAAAAGAGAGGAAGAGTTGGTTTTACAGGTTTTGGTTTAGGCAGAAAAGGAATATAAACAAAACTACAGTAGTAACACAGTAAGAGAAGATAAGCATGGAAGAGAATACCAACAAACTGGATGAAGCAGTATGTGCAGAGGTCAAAGGCAGAATATATTAAAATATACAACCTGTAACGTAAACCTCAGAGGCCAAGAAAGACCAACTGATATAACACAACATCAAACCCCTTCAAAAATTCAGGGAATTTAACCTATCTTCAAGCCTTCAAAACCCAAAAGAAAACTGTCAAACAAATACAAAAATTTCTCAAAGTCCCAAGCCATAACCTGCAAAACCAGTAACCATGGCCTAAACCTGTATTCATAACAACCAATATAGCCTTTTAAACCATAACCTGTTGAAACAAATACCAAACCAACTCAAAAATGCTCAAAACCAAAACATACAAACAGAACCTGCTATCTCCAATCAACCTTATGGCCTAAACCATAAAAAACCTCTAAACTGTCCAACTAAAACCATTCCAAACCTGCATACACCATACAAAACCAACATAACATACACAAATTGTCCAGCATCACCAAAACACGACCTTATGGCCTAAAACCATAAAACCTGTAATGGCCTAAAACCAGTAAAACCAGTAAACTCAAGGCCAAACCTGTTGAAACCATAACCAGTTCTAAAGCCAAAAAGCCTCAGCATATCATCATAGGCCAACATTAAGAAAGCAGTAGCAAGGCGAGAAGAGGAAGAAAAGAAGCTAGTCAAAACAAAAATGTCCCAACAGTAGCATGTTCAAGGCAACGGAAGCAAGGCCTTCAGAATCTCTTCATCATTAGGCAACACGAGGCATCCACCAACATTCAAAACATCCAGGAAACCAAATCCAAACATACAGAAGCGTCCAGTACAGAAGAAGAGAGGAAAATTATTCGAAGGAACAGTCAAGCATCCAGCCTCAGAGTATACCATCATAGGCCAACAATAAAGAAGGCAACTGAAACACAGCAAGCAAGCAAGAAGAGGAAAGAGACAAAGTACCGGGTTTCAGTATAAGCAGAAGCTCGCAACGCATCACTTTCTTCCGCCCTTGGCCGCCCTGTCGCCTCTAGTCCTTCTCACCTCCTCTTCAAAGGTATAACCCTTCATTTCCTTTTTTTTTTCACATATCATGCAAACCTTGAACAATGTAAAATGGAATCAGAAGTAACTAAAACGCACAAAAGCATAAAACATCCAAAGTGAAATCAGTGAAATCAATACCTCATAGACCGTTGCCCACATGACCTTGGAGAAGAGGGAGTTGACCGAGGTACCGGTGGCCGTGGCAAGGAACTCAGAGGCGAAAGCATGAAGGAGAAGAACACGAAAACGAAGAAGACGATACAAGAAGAACGGCGTTGCGTAACCAAACCCTAATCCCTTTTCCAAAGCTAAAACATTTGTTTAACCCTAAGAGAAACAAATTATGAAACAAATGGACCTGACCCACCTCCCTGCCTAAGGCCCATGCAAATTCCTTAAGACACACCCCCATTTCTGTTTTTTAATTAGGCCCTTAGAACCCCTTTGGCCCATATATTTAGTTGTCCTTTTTTTTCTTTGATACACATCTTTTTTCTATTACTCTTTTTAGAATTATTATTACATTAGTTAATTAGTAAAGATCTAATAAAAAAAGAGATGTAATTTAATTAAAACATTTTAAATAATGTGACCTATTTTATTAGTTTAACTTTAGGTTTAATTTAGAATTTTAATATTATTTTCTTTAGATTTAAGTTAATAACTTTTAAGTTTTAACTTAGTTTAGATTTATTTATTAATTCTTAAATAATACTTTTATTAATACTAAAAAAACACATAAAAAGAATAAAATAATAGAAAACACAAAAAAACATTTAAGAATTAAATTTTTTTTATTTTCTTTAATTAATCCTCTTGCTTTATCCATATTAAAAAATACATATGATAAAAACTTAAAAAACATTTTTAATTCTCTTGCGTTATTAATATTAAGCAAAAATATAAAAATGCATGTTCACATCCTTTAGTTTATTATTTAATCGTTGTTATGGTTGTATATCGTTATCTATTTAATTTTTCTGTTTAATTATTTTTGTCGTTACTTGTTTATTCCGTTTACGCCTAAATCCAAGGGAAAAATGATTAAATTTGTTGACTTCATGTCCTCAAGTCCGATCACGCGAATATTTTGCATTTCATTAAAGCTTAAGCCAATTTTCCCCCCAAAACTCAATCTTTTCAAAAATTGATACCTTTTAAGCCAAAACTTCGACATTAGGTCGTCGTACCTTCAAAAACTCGTCCGTACCCCTTTTCGGCCAAAACAATTTATTTTTAATCAAACGAACATTTCAATAAACAGATATTTCAAAAGGTTCCTATAGAGTACTATAGATACATTGGGTGCTAATACCTTCCCACTGTATAACCAACCCCCGAACCATAGATCTCTTTTCAAAAACGCCTTGTATTTTTATTACTTTTAGAAAGTATTATTTTACATTGCATATTTAGGGTTTTATTTCGCTCTTTCCCCTTTTCCCTTGGAAATAATAAAGCGCGGTGGCGACTCTTGCTTTTGTGAGACGAATTAATCAATAATTCGATCTCCGATTTACCCCGCTACATTTTTTATCGCTACTGAATTGGCGACTCTGCTGGGGAAAGATTGACCTCTTGCTGGTCCATCCCTAAGTGGGTTAAGCCTAGTTTGTTTTATCTGTTTTATTATATTTAATTTGTTTGATTATGTGTTTAAATTGAGGTTGTTTGGGTTTTTTGCAAAGGACGAATCCTATACCCGAATTAAGTTACACTTAAGAATAGGACGGGCGGTATAGTCATGTTAACTTTGAGGGAGTAATCCCGAAGAAGGAGGCATGAGATCCCCCACTCAATCGAAGGCCCTCTTGAACTTAATATTTGTTTACTGAGTAATCAGGAAGACACTATTATTTTCGACCTAAGAGCCAGAGAAATTGAGGACCGTAGAACCCTAACCCATCTTGGCCTTTTTAGGTGTAGCGCGGAGACTATAACGGAGTAATTCGGAAGCAGTTGTTACGCGATGCTACGCTCGGATGAGTTTCTCTTGAGAATATTGCTAATTATTGAGTAATCAAGACGTTGGCAATATCCGAAGGAGGAATGTAGACTCTGGGAACTCTTAGAACCTTGTCTTACAGGTGTGATTGAACCGTTAGTACATACCTTGGGGTGGGCTTTCACCTTTGACTCCATGCTGAACATTGAACCTTTGAACCCCATGTTTGTGAACTTGTGTGTAACTGTTGCATTATCATTCATTCATGCATTCATCAACATTTTTTGCAGAAAAAAACTTGTTTTTCAAGGAACTTAGGAATGATTTTTGCAAGACATCTCAGGTACTATTATTATGGAATTTGGAAGGAGAAACACTCGAAGTTTTAGTTTTAAGGAGCCCGAGATTGAAGAACTAAAGAGTTTGATTCCTGAGATCAAGAGCCCGACGGATTTTCAGAAAAAGTATGGGTCCATTATACCTCTCATGAAGCGTAAGATGAAAGAAGGCATCCTTAATACGTTGGTCCAATTCTACGATCCTTTGTACCGATGTTTCACCTTTCCGGATTACCAGTTGATGCCCACCTTAGAAGAATACTCCTACTTACTTGGTTTGCCGATCACCGACTGTGTTCCTTTTTCTGGATTAGAAGAGGAACCCAAATCTCACGAGATAGCGAACATCACCCACTTGAAGAAGTCAGAGGTAGAGGAGAACATGACTACAAAAGGGGGAATCCGAGGTTTGTCTGCGCAGTTTTTGTTGAGGAAAGCTCGTCATTTCACTGAGATAAAAGATACTATTGCCTTCGAAGACGTCTTTGCTTTACTCGCTTATGGTCTATTCTTGTTCCCTGACGTTGATAAGTTTGTGGATATCAACGCCATCAGAATCCTCTTGATTGGAAATCCGGTCCCTACGCTGCTAGGAGATACCTACTACTCCATCCATCTTCGAAACTCGTATCAGGGAGGAATGATTATTTGTTGTGCACCGTTTCTGTATCAGTGGTATGTTTCTCATCTACCTGGGTCTGAAGTTTTCTGGGATCTCGAGAAGGATCCGCGATGGGCGCCAAAGATTATGGCTCTCACTCATTTCGACATTGATTGGTATAATCGAGTTTACTATGACGTGAAGATTATCGATAGCTGTAGTGCTTTTCCTAACGTGCCTCTTCTTGGTACGAAAGGTGGAATTAACTATAATCCTGTTCTCGCGCGCCGTCAGTTTGGATACCCAATGAGGGACAAGCCAAACAACATCCATGTGAGTGGTTTATTTCTTCAAGAAGGACAAGATCACCAGGCAGCTAAGAGGGAGATCGAAGGAGCTTGGCGCCACATCCATAGGAAAGGGAGAGATATGTTAGGACATAGAGGTGCCGTTTCTTTGGAGACTTACCTACAATGGGTCCGTGCTAGGGCTTGTGCTCTCAAGATTCCCTATAAACCTGAGAAACCTTTATTCCCTACCATTGCATCGTCGTCTGTTGATATCCCTATCGAGAATATGGGAGAATACCAAGGAAATCTGGCTAGGATGAAGTCCGAGAGAGATGCTTGGAAAGAAAAGTATAATATGTCTGAATATGAGAATCGGGTCCTGACTCGACAACTAAAGGAAAAGGAGGATTTGCTCTTTATTCAAGACGGCTGGTTCATTGATCATGATGAGAAACTTCGTCAAAAGGATGCTTTACTGAAGAAGTATGCTAGTGAAAGGAAGAGAAAGAAGGAAGGTCCGGTAAGCGTTGCTCTTGTTCCTAATTCACAAAAGGAAATCGTTGATCGACTGGTAGCTGAGAAGAAAGAGATGGAAGACTTTTATGAAGAGAAGATCAGGAAGCTCCGGTTACAGTTGGCGTTTGGTCCGTCATCTGATGATTCTGAGTGATCTTTAGCTTTTAGTTTTATTTTATTGATGTCATTTTGTAAAACTTTGTAAAAAGGGCTTCATGTTCCAAAGTTGTAATTTACTGCTTTTTATTATGGGCTTCATGTTCCAAAGTTGTAATTTACTGCTTTTATTATGGGCTTCATGTTCCAAAGTTGTAATTTGCTGCTTTCATTATGGGCTTCATGCTCCGAAGTTGTAATTTATTGCTTTCATTATGGGCTTCATGTTCCAAAGTTGTAGTTTACTGCTTTATTATTGGGTTGTTATCCCAAAGTTGTAATTTTTTGTTTTGTTGTTCCTAAGTTGTAAGTTATAATTTACCGCTTTTGATTAATGGATGAGTTTTTGTTGTTCCAAATTCCTTTACCATTGATGTGTGCAAAATTATTGAAGTTCCTTGAAAAACTATTAAAATGAATTATCATTTGCATCACATATCATGCATCATTCAACATTCCAGTTCACGTGTTTTCTAGAGTCTTATCCTTGTTTCTTTTTCCACTCCAAAGGTTGTCAAGCTGTCTCATCGATACGATACTCGAGCCAATCGACAGAGGAAGATGGAAGATCTGGAATAGGAAAACCACGAGCTTCGTGAGGAGGTCGCTACCCTTCGTGTCGGTATGGAAAAGTTAACTGCGCTAGTGGAAAGTTTGGTGGCTGTTCAGAATCAGCCATCGACTACAGCTACTGAGATTCAGACTCCAACTACTGTGGTTTTCGAGATTGTCACCGTTCCAACATCTGTGACTCAAATCAACTCTCCGCTTCAACATCAGATGCCAAAAGGTTTTCCGTGGGGAATGCCTTACAACTTTGTGCCAGAGGGGTATCAGCCTGTCGTACAGCCTTTGTTTCAACCTGCTTTGTCTCTTCCTCAACCAGAGACAACTGCCATGCCGCTGGTAATCCCTTCTGTAACACCTTTTCCGCAACCGGTTATGACAACTGTCGCTCCTATGATTCACTCCATGCCATACTTGAATGAACCTACTTATCCTGTCGAGCCTGCTGAAAGCTTGGGTCTCTTTGATAGAATGGAAGAGTTTCAAGATCAGTTCCAAGAAATGCAGAGAGAGCTCAGAGCGTTAAAGGGGAAGGATTTGTTTGGGAAGAACACGCATGACCTTTGTTTAGTTCCGAATGTCAAGATTCCAGCAAAATTCAAAGTGCCAGACTTTGAAAGATATAAGGGTGATTCGTGTCCTCGAAGTCATTTGACTATGTACGTGAGAAAGATGTCTACGTATTCTGATGATCATGACTTGTTGATTCACTATTTTCAAGACAGTTTGACGGGTGCTGCTCTAAAGTGGTATATGGGTTTAGACAGCATTCGGATCCGTAACTTCAACGATCTCAGCGAAGCTTTTGTCCACCAGTATAAGTACAACATTGACATGGCATCGGACAAGGATCAACTCCGGGCGATGTCGCAGAGAGACAGAGAATCTTTTAAGGAATACGCCCAGAGGTGGCGTGAAATTGCTGCTCAAATCCATCCACCTCTTGAGGAGAAAGAGATGACGAAGATATTATTGAAGACTTTAGGTTCCTTTTACTATGAAAGAATGATCGCCAGCGCACCCAGTGACTTCACCGAAATGGTAAGCATGGGCATGCGGTTAGAGGAAGGGATTCGTGAAGGGCGTTTGGTTAAAGAAGGAAGTCCGTCTAGCAGTACTAAGAAGTTTGGAAGTGTTTTCCCGAAAAGAAAAGAGCAGGATGTCAGCGCATTGTTCCCAGGGAGACCGAGGAGAGGTTACTCACACGTTGCGGCAGTCACTCCGGCTGTCCGCCCAGCTTTGATGACCCCAGCTCGTCAAACCCTACCAACTCAACAACGGCCATTTCAGCAGCAGCCTCGACAACAGGCTTATCCATTCAACAACCAGAATCGTTCACCTAGAAAACCGCAGTTCGATGCCATTCCTATGACTTATACTGAATTGTTCCCTGCTCTTATCAGAAAGAACCTCATAACGATGAAACCTCCTCCTGTCGCACCGAATAGTACTTCTCCGTGGTACAAGGCGGATTAGTTTTGTGAATATCATCAAGGGTCGTCGGGGCACAACCTTGAGAATTGTTTTGCTCTAAAGGCGGACGTGCAGAGATTGATTAAGAATGGTATCTTGTCTTTCAAGGATGTTAATCCAAATGTTAGAGATAATCCTTTGCCTCGACATGGGGCAGCATCAGTGAATATGGTGGAAGGTTGTCCGGGAAAGTTTCAAGTTTTTCAAGTTGAACACATAAGAGAGTAGTTGATCAGGTTACATCAGAGTTTAAGAAGACTTGCCTTTGTTAGGAATCAGCATGATTATGATGTTTGTGAATTTTGTTCAAGAGAGGTTGATTGTCCTATTGTGAAGGAGGATATTCAAAAGTTGTTAGACCAGAGAGTTATCACTATCACGTATGACAGAAATCCGGAGGATGAAGTGAATGTTATAATACCACAATTCAATTTGCCTGAATCAGTAGAGATCATTTACGACAGTCAGACTGCACCTGTTGATCCTTTGATCATTTACCCACCTGGTCTTGTGCCTTACAACTCAGACCAAGCTGTACCGTATAAGTATAATGCCACAATGATTGAGAATAGGGTAGAAGTCCCTATACCGACAAGGCCGTCTTTTGTTAACATTGCAGATGTGAGTAGAGTTACGAGAAGTGGACGTGTTTTTGCAGCAGTACCTTTGAAGAGACCAGAAGTTCAAGTCAGGAGGCCTATGCCGACAGAAATTCCAGCGAGAAATGTTGAACCAAGGGTTGAGATAGGCCGATCCAGTGAACCTATCCCTCATCCTGAGGATGATGAGATTCTGAAGCTTATCAAGAGAAGTGAATATAAGATTGTGGACCAACTTTTGCAAACTCCTTCCAAGATTTCTTTGCTTGCTTTACTGAGAGATTCTGGTGCCCATAGAGAAGCTTTGATGAAGGTCTTGGACCAGGCGTTCGTGGATCATGATGTGACGGTTGACCAATTTGATGGAATTGTGGGAAATATTACTTCGTGTAACAATCTTGGTTTCAGTGATGAAGAGCTTCCGGAGGAGGGAAGGAACCATAATATGGCTTTGCATATCTCAATAAGTTGCGGAAATGATACCTTATCAAGTGTGTTGGTAGATACGGGTTCGTCGTTAAATGTAATGCCCAAAACTACATTGTCTCGACTCTCATATCAAGGTGCTCCCATGAGACCCAGTGGAGTAATTGTCAAAGCGTTTGATGGTTCTAGGAAGACTGTTATTGGTGAAGTGGATCTTCCTATAGTAATTGGTCCTCATACTTTTCAGATCACTTTTCAAGTAATGGATATTCGTGCTGCCTACAGTTGCCTATTGGGTCGTCCATGGATCCATGATGCAGGGGCAGTCACTTCCACGCTCCATCAGAGATTGAAGTTTGTAAGGCATGGAAAGCTGGTAATGATTGGTGGAGAGCAGGCTATGGTGGTAAGCCATTTGTCATCTTTCTCTTTTATTGATGCTGATGAGGATGTTGGAACCCAATTCCAAGCTCTATCTGTCGCTAAGAATGAAGTGAAGAAGCAAGGGACGTCTATCTCTTCTTTTGAGGATGCGCGACGAGTGGTTGAAAGTGGGTTGGCTGAAGGTTGGGGCCAGGTGTTGACTTTGCCCGAGAACAAGTATGGAGAAGATCTTGGTTTTCATCCCGTGTCTGCAAGAGTCAAGCAGGAAGTGGTTACTCGTCCGATTCAAGAGGTTTTCCGAAGCGCAGGTTTTATCCATCCGACTCCTCCTGAAGTTGATGCCATATTAGGAGACGATTCTGAAGAGGATTTACCCGATTTCGTGACGCATGGAGTGGCTTGCCAGAACTGGATTGCTGTGGATGTTCCTGTTGTGATGCACATTTCCGAGTAATGTTTTGTTTTGTTTTTTGAAAAATTCGCTCTGCCCAAGGCGAAAAGTATTTTGTGTCGGGCTATGATAAAAATAAATCCTTTTGCTCTGCCCAAGGTAAAAGAGAAATGTCTGGGCCCTTTGTTTCAAGTATTTCCCTTCAATGAATAAAATTATTATTTTGTCCACTACTGTTTTATTTTTCACTTTTTCTGGGAAATAGTAATGAAAATTAATTGGTAGTAATAGGAAAATATAATAATATTTTGTTTCATTTGTACAACATTCATATTAATCGATTTCTAAAATAAAGCATAATCATATGTGCAGATTAATCCATGACTTAACCATTGAAAACAATGATCTTATGCCCTCTCCCAACTTTGAATTCCCTGTGTTCAGAGCCGAAGAAGAGGATAGTGAAGAGATTCCTGATGAAATTTCCCGTTTGCCTGAGCACGATGAAAAGATTATTCAACCATTTGAAGAACCTATAGAGTTGATCAATTTGGGTGATGAAGAAGATAAAAAGGAAGTCAAGGTCGGAGCATTGCTTATCCCAGAAGTCAAAGAGAAAATGTTGGAGCTTCTCAAAGAGTATGTTGATGTGTTTGCTTGGTCCTACCAAGATATGCCAGGTTTGGATAACGATATTGTGGAGCATCGTTTACTGTTGAGACCTGAATGTTCGCCGATTAAGCAGAAGTTGAGAAGGACTCGTCCCGACATGGCTGACAAGATCAAAGAAGAGGTTCAGAAGCAGATTAATGCAGGTTTCCTTGTTACATCAGTCTATCCTCAATGGTTAGCCAACATAGTGCCTGTTGCTAAGAAAGATGGCAAAGTTCGGATGTGTGTAGACTATAGAGATCTGAATAGAGCTAGCCCAAAGGATGACTTCCCATTACCGCACATTGACGTATTGGTCGACAGTACCGCGAAGTTCAAAGTATTTTCTTTCATGGATGGTTTCTCTGGTTACAATCAAATCAAGATGGCACCAGAAGATATGGAGAAGACAGCTTTCATTACACCTTGGGGAACCTTCTGTTATCGGGTTATGCCGTTTGGTTTGAGGAATGCTGGTGCGACATACCAAAGAGCCATGGCTGCTTTATTCCATGACATGATGCATAAAGAGATAGAAGTGTATGTTGATGACATGATTGCCAAATCACAAACTAAAGAAGATCATTTGGAACATTTATTGAAGTTATTCCAGCGTTTGAGAAAGTATAAACTCCGTCTGAATCCCAACAAGTGCACTTTTGGTGTTCATTCTGGAAGACTTCTGGGTTTCATTGTCAGTCAGAAAGGTATTGAGGTAGATCCTGATAAAGTCAAAGCTATTCGGGAAATGCCCGCACCCAAGACGAAAAAACAAGTAAGAGGATTCCTTGGGAGACTGAATTATATTTCTAGATTTATATCTCATATGACTGCTACCTGTGGGCCGATTTTCAAGCTTCTCCGAAAGAACCAAGGATGTGTGTGGACAGAAGATTGTCAAAGAGCTTTTGATAGCATCAAAGAATATTTGCTTGAACCTCCCATTTTGATTCCTCCGGTGGAAGGAAGACCTTTGATTATGTACCTGACTATATTGGAAGATTCCATGGGATGTGTGCTTGGTCAACAAGATGAGACTGGAAGAAAGGAGCATGCTGTATATTATCTGAGTAAGAAATTCACAGACTGTGAGTCTCGATACTCATTGCTTGAGAAAACCTGTTGTGCTTTAGCTTGGGCTGCTCGTCGTCTGCGCCAGTATATGATTAACCATACCACTTGGTTGATCTCCAAAATGGATCCGATCAAGTATATCTTTGAGAAGCCCGCTTTATCTGGAAGAATATCCCGTTGGCAGATGTTGTTGTCCGAATATGACATTGAGTATCACACTCAGAAGGCAATCAAAGGGAGTATTTTAGCCGATCATTTGGCTCACCAACCAATTGAAGATTATCAATCCATCAAGTTTGATTTCCCAGATGAAGATGTTATGTACTTGAAAGCTAAAGATTGTGAAGAGCCGTTACCCGAAGAAGGACCTGATCCCGAATCCCGTTGGGGTTTGATTTTTGACGGAGCTGTGAATTCTTATGGAAATGGAATTGGGGCAATCATCGTCACTCCCCGAGGTACTCATATCCCGTTCACGACGAGATTGAAGTTTGACTGCACGAACAACATGGCGGAATATGAGGCGTGTATTATGGGTCTCGAAGAAGCAGTGGATATAAGGATTAAGATTCTTGATATTTACGGAGATTCGGCATTGGTAATTAATCAAATCAAAGGAGAATGGGAGACTCGTCATCCTGGTTTGATCCCTTACAGAGACTATGCTAGAAGATTGTTAACTTTCTTCAACAAAGTGGAATTACATCATATCCCTAGAGATGAAAACCAAATGGCTGATGCTTTAGCTACTTTGTCTTCAATGTTTCAAGTAAATGGTTGGAATGATGTGCCTACAATCCGGGTTATGCGCCTTGACAGACCTGCTCATGTGTTTTCAGTAGAAGAATTCACCGACGACAAACCGTGGTTCTATGACATTAAACGTGTTCTTCAAACTCAAGAGTACCCGCCTGGGGCATCCAATAAAGATAGGAAGACGTTGAGAAGATTAGCAAGCAGTTTCTTCCTCAATGAAGAAGTATTGTACAAGAGGAATTACGACATGGTCCTACTCAGATGTGTAGACAGACGTGAAGCAGACATGCTGATGCAAGAAGTACACGAAGGATCCTTTGGTACTCATGCCAATGGACATGCGATGGCTAGAAAGATGTTGAGAGCTGGTTACTATTGGATGACGATGGAATCAGATTGCTGCTAATATGTGACGAAATGTCATAAATGCCAGATTTATGCGGATAAGATGCACGTGCCACCGACCCTCCTTAATGTTATCTCTTCACCTTGGCCTTTCTCTATGTGGGGCATTGATATGATTGGAATGATTGAACCCAAGGCTTCAAATGGTCATCGTTTCATCTTGGTAGCGATCGATTATTTTACTAAATGGGTGGAAGCAACATCTTATGCTAATGTAACCAGACAGGTGGTAGTCAGATTTATCAAGAATCAGATCATTTGTCGATACGATATCCCGAGCAAGATCATCACTGATAATGGTTCGAATTTGAATAACAAGATGATGAGAGAGCTTTGTGAAGAGTTCAAGATCGAACATCATAATTCTTCTCCTTACAGACCGAAGATGAATGGGGCAGTTGAAGCTGCTAACAAGAATATCAAGAAGATTGTCCAGAAGATGGTGGTAACTTATAAAGATTGGCATGAAATGCTTCCGTTTGCTCTGCATGGATATCGTACTTCAGTTCGCACTTCAACAGGCGCAACCCCATTTTCCCTAGTTTACGGTATGGAAGCAGTACTCCCCGTGGAGGTTGAGATTCCGTCTCTGAGAGTGTTGATGGAAGCTAAACTTTCTGAGGCCGAATGGTGTCAAAGTAGATATGACCAGTTGAATTTAATTGAAGAAAAGAGATTGACAGCTTTGTGTCACGGTCAATTGTATCAGCAGAGAATGAAGAAGGCTTTTGATAAGAAGGTTCGACCGCGCGAGTTCAGAGAAGGTGACCTCGTGCTCAAGAAGATATTATCTTTCCAACCTGATTCTAGGGGCAAGTGGGCTCCGAATTATGAAGGACCGTATGTCGTTAAGAAAGTTTTCTCTGGAGGTGCCTTGATTCTCACAAATATGGACGGTGAAGAGCTCCCGCGCCCCATGAACGCCGATGCAGTCAAGAAGTATTTCGCTTAGGTTTGAGTTGACAGTTTTCTAGGTTGAAAACCCGAAGGGGCGGCTTAGGCAAGCTTTTGGTCAGACCGGTCTTGGCGTTTGAACACATTTTGGGAACTCGAAGTTGTTAGGGAGAATAGTGATCATTGTTTTTATGTAACCTTTTCCTTTCATGTACTATTTCCCAAACTTTTGTAAACCGTTGGAGTCGCGTTGTTAGCGAACTACCATCTTATTAATGAAATTTGAGCATTTACCTTTTGTGGGCAAAATTTTAATTTTTCGGCAATATTTGAAACAAAGTTATTTAAAGTATTCTTATTTTAAAAATGTGTCGTGAATAATGAAAGAAATATTAACAGTTGTTCCGAAGATGGTCAAGCCATGAAATGCAAAACAATACAGTAATTTATCCTTGCATGATGAACATGTTTTCTTTCAAAATCGTCATGAGGTGTTGGTTGTGTAAACTTGTGTTTCTAGTGGTACTAAGTTGGTTGACTCCCCAGCTGTTCCAGTTAAGCATTGTTTTAGCTACCTTTATTTGAGCAGATTTCTGAAGTGTGGTACGTTTTGTCTCATGCCAGTGGTCTATTGGTATTGGAAGATTGGTTTTGAATGCTTTTCTCCTCAGAAGACTTGAACCTTGTGGCGTGGTACGCTCCGACGTTGTTTTGTGGTTCCAGTTCCAGTTATTTTCCGTCTTTTTCAAGATTGGCCAAGTATCTATTATGCTGTGACATCTTATTATCTTCAAGTTATTCCGTCTGTTTGTTTTGTTAGCATAACATTCATTTATTCATTTACACTTATATCACGCATGCATATTCACATTTGCCATTGATTTTGGGTTGTACTTTGTTTATTCAAACAGCGTACATGTTTCTTTCCAAGTAGAAGGTTAGCTTAGGCAGAAAATGTGCTTCCTTTCTAAATTCCCCAACTAAGCTAATCCTCGTGGATGATTTTTGATTTAGCTTACCTTGTCCATTTCTGGATAAGATGAATCCCCAATCAAGTTACTTTCTCATTGGGTGGAGTCTTGTTTGACTGTTTTCTCTCTAGTTATTCCTGGATGAAGTTGTTGTCTCTTGCGTAGGCTATCTCATGATTTTCCCCAGTGAAGTCGCTACCTGGACGAATGATGCATTTATTTTGCACCTTTAAGTATGTGATCTCCTCGGGAAGGATTGATTCATGATTCTCTTTGACGAAGATTTTATTCTCTGCCAGTGTCATCGCAATTTCCTTCTGAGTTATTTTGGAAAACGACAAGCGGCAGCTCTTCACGAGCAACTTGTGCGTTATCATCGTTGGAAAACGACAAGCGGCAGCTCGTCACGAGCAACTTGTGCGTTATTATTATTTTCGGAAAACGACAAGCGGCAGCTCTTCACGAGCAACTTGTGCGTTATTATTATTTTCGGAAAACGACAAGCGGCAGCTCTTCACGAGCAACTTGTGCGTTATCATCGTTGGAAAACGACAAGCGGCAGCTCATCACGAGCAACTTGTGCGTTATTATTTTCGGAAAACGACAAGCGGCAGCTCTTCACGAGCAACTTGTGCGTTATTATTATTTTTGGAAAAACGGCAAGCGGCAGTTTCTTTATTTGAGCAACTTGTACGTTATTATTTTTCTGGAATACATCAAGTGGCAGCTTCTTTATTTGAGCAGATTGTATGTTATTGGCATAGTATTTTTGGAAGACAGCAAGTGGCGGCTTCTTTATTTGAGCAGCTTGCATGTCATCGCTTTTGGAAGACAGCAAGCGGCGGCTTCTTTATTTTGAGCAGCTTGTATGTTATTGACATCCTTGGACGACAGCAATTGGCAGCCTCGTTATTTGAGCAGCTTGTATGTCATAATATTTTTGGAAGACAGCAAGTGGCAGCTTCTTTATTTGAGCAGCTTGTGTATCTACAATCTTATTATCTCAGCATTAATGAGTATATCTCCGGAAATCTCGCAGAGAAGTTTGTTATGAATCATTACCTTCAGAAGTTGGTAGTCTATCATCAGCAAAATTTGATACTCTCTGTCTATCTTTGACTTTGAGTTGTGAACTCACTGTTTTTGGGTCGATAATCTGTTTTATGGCCTATGCAAGATGCCTTCTTTGTTAGGGTCAGAGGTCGTATTCCCTCAATTTTATTTGCTGTCAGGAGCCTGTCATTTGAAGTCGATGGCTCGTTTCCCCAGTAGTGTATAATCCATGTCTCTGTGTTTTGTTGGTGTTTGATTTCTCCAGCATTGTCTTGTTTCATACAATATCTTTCTCTGTGAATTCAATCACTACATTCATATCAAGCATAATGGCGGTATCTTAGGGCAAAAATTTGCGTATTATGTATTTAAGTACCTTCAATCTCGTCGAAACGAAGATTTTAATCTTCATATCTCCGGATAGAAGAAACTTAAATAGGGGCAGCTGTTGTACCCCAAATTTTGACCTAAGATACCATCTCCCATCTGCATCATTACATTGCAAGCGTTTTGATCTATTGATTTTAAAATTCATAACTTTTTCAAGTCGAGAGCTGTTTATTTTTGAACGCTAAGTTTATTAATTGATCAGACAATGTTTATTAATTATTTATTATCTTAAATTTAAATAATTGGAATTTTCTTTTCAGTTATTATATAATTTAAAGATTTATAAATAATAAAATAAATATTTGAAGAGAAGGTTATTAATTGATCAAACGATGTTATTTAATTATTTATTGTTCTAGGTTTAAATAATTGAAATTTTATTTTCAGTTATTATAATTTAGAAGAATTATAAATAATGAAATAATTAATTGAAGAGAAGTTAATTGATCAATGATGTTTGTTTAATTATTTATCATTCTAAATTTAAATAATTGGAATTTGATTTTCAGTTATTATATAATTTAAAGAATTATAAATGATAAAATAAATAATTGGAAAGAAAAAGAATTAATTGGCAAAATATTAGAGTTTTATTCATTTTATTCTAATTGTACAATTGTTGTGTAAATACCGTATTTATTTACAACGTATTTACAATAATAATTTTTACAATGTTTAAAATGAAATAAAAGCTATCCTAATTTTTTTCCTAAGTTCTAAATCTTCATCTTCTATCCAATGCTTCTTTGATGATCATTTAATTTTACCTGCAAAAGAATTAAAAAAAGTCAGAAATGAATATAATTAAAAGCAAAAAATTAATTAGCGTTCATCATTAAAAGCAAACGGCTGGAATCAGTTTTTACCCTTTTTGCAAATCACGGGATTTCTCCCGGTTCACAAAAAGGGATGAATTTTTATCGATAAAAATGAATGCACAAATTTAAAAACATGCACAAATTCATTCTTTTGTCAAAATTGCATTTTTTATTATAAACTGCATAGTCCAAACCAATTACACATTTTCAAAGTCAAGTTACATTTTCAAACAGCATATGCATTTTTCAAAGCAAGTATGTAACGTAAACTAACTGCCAAACATGGGGGAAGAGGCCAAAAAAATAGGCTCCTTACTGTTACATTGCAAAGACAAAGAGGCATGCAGTTTTAAAACCAATATGCAAGCAAAGTATATTTTCCATTCTTTTCATCATTTTCCAGCATGCTTTTTCAGAACAAGTAAGTACATACTACATTTTAATGTTTCATTTGTACTTGAGAGAGAGAAGAGAGGAAGAGTTGGTTTTACAGGTTTTGGTTTAGGCAGAAAAGGAATAGAAACAAAACTACAGCAGTAACACAGTAAGAGAAGATAAGCATGGAAGAGAATACCAACAAACTGGATGAAGCAATATGTGCAGAGGTCAAAGGCAGAATATATTAAAATATACAACCTGTAACGTAAACCTCAGAGGCCAAGAAAGACCAACTGATATAACACAACATCAAACCCCTTCAAAAATTCAGGGAATTCAACCTATCTTCAAGCCTTCAAAACCCAAAAGAAAACTGTCAAACAAATACAAAAATTTCTCAAAGTCCCAAGCCATAACCTGCAAAACCAGTAACCATGGCCTAAACCTGTATTCATAACAACCAATATAGCCTTTCAAACCATAACCTGTTGAAACAAATACCAAACCAACTCAAAAATGCTCAAAACCAAAACATACAAACAGAACCTGCTATCTCCAATCAACCTTATGGCCTAAACCATAAAAAACCTCTAAACTGTCCAACTAAAACCATTCCAAACCTGCATACACCATACAAAACCAACATAACCTACACAAATTGTACAGCATCACCAAAACACGACCTTATGGCCTAAAACCATAAAACCTGTAATGGCCTAAAACCAGTAAAACCAGTAAACTCAAGGCCAAACCTGTTGAAACCATAACCAGTTCTAAAGCCAAAAAGCCTCAGCATATCATCATAGGCCAACATTAAGAAAGCAGTAGCAAGGCGAGAAGAGGAAGAAAAGAAGCTAGTCAAAACAAAAATGTCCCAACAGTAGCATGTTCAAGGCAACGGAAGCAAGGCCTTCAGAATCTCTTCATCATTAGGCAACACGAGGCATCCACCAACATTCAAAACATCCAGGCAACCAAATCCAAACATACAGAAGCGTCCAGTACAGAAGAAGAGAGGAAAATTATTCGAAGGAACAATCAAGCATCCAGCCTCAGAGTATACCATTATAGGCCAACAATAAAGAAGGCAACTGAAACACAGCAAGCAAGCAAGAAGAGGAAAGAGACAAAGTACCGGGTTTCAGTATAAGCAGAAGCTCGCAACGCATCACTTTCTTCCGCCCTTGGCCGCCCTGTCGCCTCTAGTCCTTCTCACCTCCTCTTCAAAGGTATAACCCTTCATTTCCTTTTTTTTCACATATCATGCAAACCTTGAACAATGTAAAATGGAATCAGAAGTAACTAAAACGCACAAAAGCATAAAACATCCAAAGTGAAATCAGTGAAATCAATACCTCGTAGACCGTTGCCCACATGACCTTGGAGAAGAGGGAGTTGACCGAGGTACCGGTGGCCGTGGCAAGGAACTCAGAGGCGAAATCATGAAGGAGAAGAACACGAAAACGAAGAAGACGATACAAGAAGAACGGCGCTGCGTAACCAAACCCTAATCCCTTTTCCAAAGCTAAAACATTTGTTTAACCCTAAGAGAAACAAATTATGAAACAAATGGACCTGACCCGCCTCCCTGCCTAAGGCCCATGCGAATTCCTTAAGACACACCCCATTTCTGTTTTTTAATTAGGCCCTTAGAACCCCTTTGGCCCATATATTTACTTGTCCTTTTTTTTCTTTGATACACATCTTTTTTCTATTACTCTTTTTAGAATTATTATTACATTAGTTAATTAGTAAAGATCTTATAAAAAAAAAAGAGATGTAATTTAATTAAAACATTTTAAATAATGTGACCTATTTTATTAGTTTAACTTTAGGTTTAATTTAGAATTTTAATATTATTTTCTTTAGATTTAAGTTAATAACTTTTAAGTTTTAACTTAGTTTAGATTTATTTATTAATTCTTAAATAATGCTTTTATTAATACTAAAAAAACACATAAAAAGAATAAAATAATAGAAAACACAAAAAAACATTTAAGAATTAAAACATTTTTATTTTCTTTAATTAATCCTCTTGCTTTATCCATATTAAAAAATACATATGATAAAAACTTAAAAAACATTTTTAATTCTCTTGCGTTATTAATATTAAGCAAAAATATAAAAATGCATGTTCACATCCTTTAGTTTATTATTTAATCGTTGTTATGGTTGTATATCATTATCTATTTAATTTTTCTGTTTAATTATTTTTGTCGTTATTTGTTTATTCCGTTTACGCCTAAATCCAAGGGAAAAATGATTAAATTTGTTGACTTCATGTCCTCAAGTCCGATCATGCGAATATTTTGCATTTCATTAAAGCTTAAGACAATTTTCCCCCCAAAACTCAATCTTTTCAAAAATTGATACCTTTTAAGCCAAAACTTCGACATTAGGTCGTCGTACCTTCAAAAACCCGCCCGTACCCCTTTTCGGCCAAAACAATTTATTTTTAATCAAACGAACATTTCAATAAACAGATATTTCAAAAGGTTACTATAGAGTACTATAGATACATTGGGTGCTAATACCTTCCCACTGTATAACCAACCCCCGAACCATAGATCTCTTTTCAAAAACGCCTTGTATTTTTATTACTTTTAGAAAGTATTATTTTACATTGCATATTTAGGGTTTTATTTCGCTCTTTCCCCTTTTCCCTTGGAAATAATAAAGCGCGGTGACGACTCTTGCTTTTGTGAGACGAATTAATCAATAATTCGATCTCCGATTTACCCCGCTACATTTTTTATCGCTACAGTACCAAAAGACAAAATCATCTATGTTGCAGATATTTTTAATAGCATAGTTGAAACACCGGTATTAACACCTGAACTCTGGATGCTCTCTACTCATGGAGGAAAGAAAGCATATGTTCCAAAACCTGGAATTTAAAAGATTCGCAGACTTTGGAGGTAATCAGAAACAAAAGTTTACTGGCTCTGAATCTATTGGAAACTGGAATGGAAATACAGTATTAGAAGCTCTCTATAGAATCTCAGATGTATCTAGAAAAGGGTGTCACAACTTTTCAAGCAACTTCTGTCAGAGCAAGCCAAACAGAGTCTTTACCACTTTTTGATTCTTGACAAAAGGGGGGAGAATGAAGAATATTTTGACTCATAATCAGAAGATCCTCATGGAAGTATTTTATTTTCTCGTTAGCCGAGTATTCTACTCAGGGGGAGCCTTTTAATTTTGGTTCTTTATATTCCATCAAAATATACTAGTTTTTGTCATCATCAAAAAGGGGGAGATTGTTAGAACATAATTTGGTTCTACATCCCAGTAAGAGTTTTGATGATAACAAACACATGATATAAAGAACAAATATGCTCGCTAATAAAAGTATCTTTACATGCAGGAAGTTCTGATGTAAAAAAGATGTTCTGATGCAACTGGAGGTTCTGCCAGAACATCACAAGAATTTTTTGATTATGCGAGCACAGAGGTTGAGAGAACAATGAAAGATTCAGACGCATCAAATATGCTAACAAGCTTATATGAAGAAGTTCTGTTTGAACTTCTGAAAGCACCAGCATTGCAAAATAGAATATCTGATACTCTGATGCGCAAAGTTCTGATCAAGCTGTAAAGGACTCTCAACAGTAACATTTATCCTATGATGTAAGAAGCTCTGAAGCATCACAATTCTATCATTGCAAGATCATAAGTAATGACTATAAACAGACAAGGATCTACTGATTTGGAAAGCTCATTAACTCGTGTTATGGACTTACCAAAAGTATCTTCTTATGTATCTATTGCAAGGCCTATATAAAGCAGACTAGAAGAAGATTTCAAGATGATGAACAACTGCGCTCAAAAAGAAAAAACTCACATGAAAATTCAGCAACGCAGCTATCCTTCTTCATCTTTAACGATTCAATATTAAACTGTGTAATACATCACAAGTTTGTGATACTTTTTATTAGAAACATCATTGTACACTTTTATTCAATTAACTGTTTAGTGAATTTCCTTGATAAAATCGGGTTGTGGTTTTGGACTCAAGAAGACTTTAACAGTTGTTAAATTAGAATTTTAATCAGGTTGATTAGTGAATTAAGTCCTCGTTGGAGAGAGGCGAAATCACCTTGGTGGGTGGACTGGAGTAGTTTGAGATCAAGCGAACCAGGAAAAAAACATTGTGTCTATTGCTTTTGATTTTTAAGTTTCAATTCAACCCCCCTTCTTGTGTTTTTCACTTCTTCACTAGTAAGCTTCAACATGCCAAGCTTAACTATAGAAGAAGTCTCTTCACAAATCAAACTCATATCTCGAAATTTCTCAAGTAACTCTAACTCTCGCACCATCAACATCAACATATGAAACGAATTCCTACTTAATGCATCAACCACAATATTCGCTTTACCAGGATGGTAATTCAAACAAAAATCACAATCCTTTAAGAATTCCAACCATATTCTTTGCCTCATATTCAACTCTTTCTGATCAAATAGATATTTCAAAATCTTGTGATCACTAAACACGTCAAATCTTGATCCAAACAAATAATGCCTCCAAAGTTTCAGAAGAAACACAACTGCAACCAACTCTAGATCATGTGTCGGATAATTCCTCTCATGAACTTTAAGTTTCCTTGAAGCATAAGCTACCACTTGTAGATTCTGCATCGACACACCTCCTAAACCTATCAATGAAGCGTCACAATACACCACAAATGGTTATGCCGGATTAGGCAAAGTCAAAATAGGAACGTGTTGTACCCCAAAATTTGCTCTCTCATGTTTTCCAAGATTTTTTCTTATATGGGTGGTCGCAAGCACTTGATTAAACAAAAAAATAATTTTTTTAAAGATAAACAAGGAGCGTTCGATTGGAATCTTAACAAAGTATTTTGATTGGCATGTTAAAGGTGTCTTTCGATTGGCATTTTGACAGGTTTCGATTAAACGCCTAACCTCCTCCAAGCTTGCCTCAAATTTCCAAGCTTCGATTGAAGCCTTGGTCTTTTGCTTGTTTGCTGCATACCAACTTCGACTAGGCATGTCTTTCCTTTGAAACAACCTCCTTCGATCCAAAAGGGAAAGGCCTCTTGTTATTTCTCCTTCGATTGCACCATTGGCTTTGCATGCTGGCTTAACTCACAAATGCAATGGCTACCTGCATGCAAGCTGGATTCCGACTTTGTTTGGGCATTTGGTCTCTTTGGAGCAAGCTTAATTCTTGATTTGATTGGATATTTGATGTCTTTGGAGAAAGCTTTATTCCTGCTTCAACTAGAAAAATGATTCCTCTGGGTGTGCCTTCAGCGCACAAAGCAAGAACTTCTTAAAAGTGGCCTTCGATTCACAAAGTTCTCACTGGGCAAAAGGCCCCCCAGCTTTTCACCTGCGCACGTATGCCTCTTCATGCCTGCCTTGGTTTCACAAGGAAAAGACCCATCAGCTTGCCTTGGTTTCACAAGGCAAAGACTCATCAGCATGCCTTCGATTCACTAAGCTAAAAGCATGTACCTTAGATTAGTCTATTCTCTGCAGCAGTCTCAGAACCAGACAATGCAAATACTTTCCCTCTAGCTTGCTCCTTATTTGGCTTGTCACACTTGATACTAATGTGCCCTTGCTCACCACAGTTGTAGCAAGTCAGACTTGAACTAACCTTGCAATCAATAGCTTTGCGACCTTACTTGCCATACTTGAAACACTTCCCAAAATACTTTCCACACTCAGAAGCATGATGCCCTTCGACACCATACTTGAAGCACTTAATCAGAGTAGAAGCTCCTCCCCCACTTGGCTTCTTGCCATGACGAGCTTGTTAATTCCTCTTATCATCATACGACTTCCCATGAAATTGACCTTTCCCTTTCCTATCATATAAATTCTTATAGTAAGAAGCACTCTCCTTACCATCCTCATCATAAATCCTACTCTTGTTTACCAACTCAGAAAAATGAGCAATCTGTTGGTAACCAATAGCCTTCTTGATACCAGGTCTCAAACCATTCACAAACTTAAGACACTTAAACCTCTCAACATTAGCGGTATTGTAATGAGGACAATACTTAATCAACTCTTGAAATCTTACAACATACTTGGCTACAGTCCCATTACCCTGCCTTAGCTCAAGAAATTCCACCTCTTTCTTCCCATGCACATCTTCCGTAAAGTACTTCTCCAGGAAAGTATCACAGAAAAGAGCCCAAGTAACCATAATACCATCTTCATCAAACCTTTGAACAATGTTGTTCCACCAATCCTCAGCTTCCTTCTCAAGCTTATGAGTACCAAACTGCACCTTCAGGACATTAGTACAACTCATGACTCGAAAGATCTTCTCAATCTCCTTCAACCAAGCTTGCGCCTTGCCAGGTTCATGCTCTCCCTCAAAGATTAGAGGATTGTTCCTCTGGAACCTCCCAAAGCACGGAACTCATCAACCTTATCTCTATTACAACCATTAAACTATGGAATCTTTCCAAGAGATCCAACCAACATCCTCAATGCCTCAACAATAACATCATCATTCCTTCATGCGACCATCGTCCTAATACATCCAACAAACAATAGACAAACAATATCGATCGTGTTAGATACACAAATCAAATACAAAGGGAATAAAGACATTAATAACCTGGCCAACTTGACGACCATGCCCTGATTCTACTAATGTAACACCCCATTCTAACCCCAAGCAATTTAAAATATAATCAGAGTAAGATATCATGTATAACATCAAAAGGGCGTCACATGTGTTTACAAAAACAACAAAACAATACCAACATACATCTGGTCATAATTATAACACATATTTAAACTTCATGTTTCATCAAACTATGTATATCACAGCGGAATAATTCTTTTCTCAAATATTATTAATGATTATATCCCATACTATAATCATATATCCACATACCAAATCTCATATTAAAATAACGTATATAATTAAAGCATTGGGAACCAAGGCCACTCAACATACAAATGACAAATGTGAGAGTATGACAATATCTCTCAACAACAAACATGAGTTCAAAATATCCCTCCAGTGTTAAATGACCAGAGCATCGACTCACTACCTAATCGAGTAGATAAACCAAACTAAGCTCCTCAACTATCCTCGTGTGAAGCGCCGTTATCTTTGATACCTGAGTGATGTCACGTAGAACATCATTCCAACAAAAGGGTGAGAATTCATATCATTATGGAAATGTATAATAAGAAGTAATATATAGCGAACATTCATCAAAAGAACTCCTCACACTTCATATAATCATCCATATAGAATAACTCGACAATTCAAGTACCAAAGTAATCATTGTACAAGCATTACAAGTATATCAATACACACATTTATCGCATATAGTACAATTACCAAAAATGTAATATCCATGTAACCATTAACCAATGATCACATATTGGAAATCAAAGCAAGCATCACATAATGACTCATGAGACTCCAATGCACTCAATGCGAATCATGAATATGGTACCAACGTGAACATCTAGCTCACCTCACTCTCGATTCCATATCTAAAATTAGAGCCACGCTTCCGATCCAGACTAGGATCAAAGCCCAAATATGAACATATAGTCCACCGCTTCTGATCCACACAAGAAACAAAGCCACCAAATGGAGTACAATCTCTCCATGAATGAATGTGCAATTACAAACAAACATATTCCATTAAGACCATCTCATAATCATAATTCCAAGAATATCATAATAACAAGGATTCTCTCCCTTACCTTGATTGTATCCACCTTAGGGTTCTTCCTCCTTCTTCTCTTATTTTCTCCTCTTTTCCTCTTTTCTTCTCTTCTCTTGTTATATTTTCCAACACTAACTCTAACTCTCTAATTCCTCTTCTTACTACTCTATTTCATTAATGGGCCTAACTCATTTACTCATTCTATTGTGACATAAATCCAAATCCTAATTAATTTTTATTCTTACTCATAAACTCAATTATTCAAATAATACATATATTCAAATAATTAAAGAATTATCATACCACATAATAATTAAATAATAAAATAGCTAATAAAACATCGGGATGTTACACAGAAAACCTATGAGTTGGGACGAGATGAGAGACATGTCTATTTAAAATTATTTGATTTAAATATCCAAGTTTAAATATGGATAACATTCCTCCTCCATAACATTACTGCTAAGAACCATACTTTCTCTTCCACTTTATACATGACGCAACTAACGACATTATGTCATCATATAATTTTTACAAGCATTTTCAATTGACTTTAGTTGTTTTCAAGTTAATTTGGTTTAAGTTGAAGAAGAAACATTGAATAACTGAATAAGCGTAATAAGGAAGAAGAGTTATGAAAAATAGAAGAAAAATTAACGAAAACACATTTCGTCACCGGAAAATTTGGATGACCATCATGGGCGCGAGCGGATGTCATTGTGATGCGACATAAAGTATCGTGATCGTGATCCAAGATATGCCAGTGCATCGTGGGTGCGATGAGAGTGGTTGTGGCCATGATGGATACATATTCAGACGCATGTTTGGCTCTTTAAAAGGCATAAATGTACATTTACAAGAGTTAGCAATTTTGGAGCTAAAAAGTGACGACAAGGAGATCCAAGAGCTAAGAAATTTTGGTTTTCAGCCATTGGAGACCAAATTAATCCTTGAGTTTCATATATTATTCTTCCAACCTCATTGTATGGACCTTTATTACTATGAGTAGTTCATTTTATTTTGATTAGCCTTAGGAGATGAACCAATTGTTAAACCATACGGCTTGCTTTATGTTATTTGCAAATGTTGATATTATATTTTCATCCAATTTCTCTTTTGTTTAACACTTTTCGAGTGTTGAAAAATTCCCAAATTGATCTTAGGTTAGTAGAGATTACTAACCATAACTCTACTAACTTGACTTTACTGATTTTACTATCCAACTCGCCTAAGGGATTAGGGAGTTATACTTTAAATTAGTGATTTATACACCAAAGAATTGGGTATAATGACCTTGTTAATTCATCGTAATTTTGCAAAACCAAATTTAGACAAATAAACACAGTCATCAATAATGAAATTAGGGGATTCGAACAAGACCTAATTCTCTTCTCCATTTAATATTTTCCTAACTTATAATTATTTTTTATACAAATCATAAGCAAACCCCAAATTTTAATTTTCAATAGAACATAATTTTCCCTGCTAAAATATCTCTATCCTGTGGATACGAACTTTGATATTTATTACTTCGATACGCTTGGTACACTTGTTAAATTTTCATCAAGTTGTTGGCGTCGTTGTCGGGGATTGTTGAATAATTTTAACAAGGAAATTTTTGTGCTACTTTTTTAATTTTAAAATTTATTTTATTTCGTGATTGTTGTTTTTAATTTCTACTCTTATTCAGTTTCTGTTTGGTGTAGTGCTACTGAGGTATTGTTTGTTTGTTTATACAAAGTTTATGTTTAACACTGATACCGTTGTATTATAAAATCGAAAGATATCAAGAGAAATTTGGAAAGTAAAAAGAGAATCATAATAAGATAAAGACGAAATAGAACAAGAGATATAAGATATGACTAATCCATATAGACAAACAATAGGAGACTACTATCAGATGACTGATGCTGGACAAATTTCATTGGAATTTAAACCTGTAAACCCCATTTCTTTTAACATCAAATTTTTTATGCTTTTAGATTTGAGATATAATTTTGTGAGAGCAAGTTACCTTTATCCTTGTTTTAGTGATGCCAAAACGTTCATAGCATATTTCATTTGTGCTTTTGATATGGGTTGGTTCCTTGGAAAATTTACAATTGGAAATGGTTGTATTGAAACTCCTTGAAAGAAATCATTTTTGGCTATTTCAACTGCTTGCATCGACTCACACCATGAGTCGGTCGACTCATAGATTGTTCAAGGTGAATGGACCATACTCGAGAGTGCTTGCGTCAACCCTTCTGGTTGACTCATACTGGGAGAAAAATATTTTTTTTTTGCATCAACTCATGTAGAAGTTAGGCCGACTCATAGATTGAAGAAGGAAATTGCATCAAGCCCAGGACTGCTCGCGTCGACCCTTCTGGTCGACTCAAACTGGGAGTGAAATATCTTCTATTTGCATCAACTCATGCCCTGTTGTGGTCGACGCATAGCTTCTCAAAAGGTTATCCTACCAGGCTCGGGATCGCTCGCATTGAGTGGGTTGTCTGCATAGGTCGACCATTCACTACTGTAAACCAATTTTCTGCTATGCTTTTAGGTCTTGACTATTTGGTAACATATATATTAATTGTCTTTCATCATTTGGAGTTAACAAGAAAAATTGAAATGTATACACCAACTTCTCATCATCTTCATCCTCTCCTTGCATTCATCAACAATTACACATAACAATTTTTGTTGATTAAAGTGCATAGCTATGGTGATGACGTTAAAATTGAAGATTGATTTCATATTTGGGTTGAGAATTGAGTGGGTTTTTTCTTGAATAAAACCGTTAGGGTTTTGTCCTCCAAGATTCCATTTGGTGCAGGGCTTTTTGCACAAGTCTTTGCTTCATTGAATTCAATTGAGTGAAAGGGTTGAGAAACAATGGGTTTGCTCAATCAAGTAGCGGTAACTGGAGGATTGTGAAGAAATATTTAGGGTCAAATTTCTTGCAATCGAAATCAGCCGAGTGGAAGATTTAAAGAACGAAGAGTTCCTGCAATCAAGTAGCCGTAACCAGAATTTTGTTCGAAGAGATTGGCATACTTGGTTTGGCTTGAACCAAGGGAAGAGAAGAGAATAGTTTCATCATCAACAATTGGTTTGTATTTAGTGAAGGCTATTTCTTTTCTTATAACACTTTGTAACTTAATATCATAGATCTCAATTCTAGATTTTAGAATTGAGGGCAGACGTACCCTATACGAGGACGATAAGGGGAAATGCCTTAACAAATTGTGTGTTGTTTCTCTTTCCCCATCCTTTTATTTTCGTTTATTATAATTGTGTGATATTGATTGTTCAATTCATTTTACTTTGATTGAAGTGATTCAAACTTAGTTTACAATAATCATAGCAATCGCTTTGATTGTTATCAAGGAAAATTCATCACTACAATTAAGTAAAATTGAACTTGTTGTGTTTTTGCACACCAAGTGTTTGATAAATTAACTAACACACAAATTAGTGATTCAGTCAAGTCTTATCTTAAACAGTTCATTGGAAGTAGTAAGTACTCATTGTTATTGTTTAAGTGATTGATTAATAAGTAATCGTATTGATTCATTTCTCATCATAAGATCTCCACACGGTTTCACATATCTGATCTTTTTAATAAAAAACTGTTTAGACGATTTTGATTCGGGAAGCTTTCGCATCATTTCAAAACAAATTTTAAAAGCGCAATTTTTTAAATAAAGGATCTATTTAACCACCCTTCTAGATCTGTCTCATCGTCTAATAAATTTATTTGACAGACAATCCATGAGAGATCCTTGGGAGTATCTGGCTCATTTTTATGAGACATATTTGATGTGCAAGTCGAATGATATGACTAATGATCTGATTAAGTTACAGTTGTTTGGTTTCTCTCTAATAGCCTAAACATAAGATTGGTTCCAAATATTGGTGCATTTGTATTGACTATCGAAGGTTGAATCAAGCTACTTAAAAGAATCATTTTCCATTACCTTTCATGGATCAAATGTTGGAAGGCTAGGAGGTCAAGCTTACTATTGTTTCTTATATGGGTATTCATGATACAAACAAATTGATATAGATCCCTTTGATCAATAGAAAACTGTTTTTACTTGCCCTTTTGGAGTGTTTGCTTATCGCATGATTCCTTTTGATTTATGCAATGCTCCAACCACTTCTCAAAGGTGCATGTTTTCCATATTTTATTATATGATTGAAAATTACATTGAGTAGTTATGGATGATTATTCTGTATTTGGTAGTGATTTCAATAAATGCCTTGATTACTTTTATGTTTTTTTAAGAGGTGGGTTGAAAGAGACCTAGTTTTAAATTGGGGAAAATGTCATTTTAGGGTAATCTAAGGTATCATTTTAGGACATAAAATCTAATAAAAAGTATTGAGATAGACCAAGATAAGATAGAGGTCACTGAAAAATTACCCCTCCTATTTATTTGAAAGGAGTGAGAAGTTTTCTAGGACATGTCAGTTTCTACCGACGGTTCATGAAAGACTTCTTAAAGATTGCAAAACCTCTTTGCAACCTCCTAGTGAAAGAAAATATTTTTTAGTTTGATGCTAAATGTTTGAAATATTTGTATATTATTAAAGACAAATCATTGTACCCGTAATCACCGCTCCAAATTGGGAACCCCCCTTTGAACTGATGTGCCATGCGAGTGATTATGCAGTATGAGTAGTTCTTGGCCAACTTCACAAGAAATATTTCCATACAATATATTACGCTATATGTTGTACCCAAAATTTTTCCCTCTTGTGGTTCATATCCTTTAGGCTTATGCTTCATCGTCATACACATCATTTTCTTTGCATTAACTCAATTATATGGGGTCAAAGGTTTTGACTATGTGAGTGTGTACCACTCAAGAGAAGAAATTTGACCTACAAGGACTGGAAATGTGGAATCTCATCATCATGAGCATCATCTCAATGCACAAGACATGTTGTTTCAAGAGATTTGCAGGCTATCTCAGAGGAATCAGAGTTTTAGGGCATTGATCCTCACCTTCCATCTTTGTGATACCAATTAGGGTTTTGATCAAGAGCCTATTGTGACTGAACTTTTTAGTTAAAGATAATTACATGGTCTTCTATGTGTCTCAAAGTATCTATATGTGGTCTATTGCTCTTTGCATTTCATCAGATGATCAAGATTGATTGAACAAGAGAAGATTTAAATGTGTGTTCAAAAGTCAACAAAAGTCAAAGGTTGACAAATAGAGATTTTTGGTCAAAAGCTAAAATGTGAGGAAATATGATCATTTGTTGAGAAAATTCAATTGGTCAAAGAAAAGTTAAATAATTAATAAATTTGTGAAAACCCCCTAATTTGGTGAAATTATGATTTTTGTAAATTTTTCTAAGTACCAAGATTTATATCCATGTGGCCATATTCCAAGGTTCATATCTCTCTCATATTTACTTCAAATTACATAATCCTGGACTTAATTGATAGAGAATGTTTCTTACTACACTTTTTGTAGAAGGAGCCATGATCAATAATGATTTGGATTAAGAGTTACAAGAGTGAGAAGTGATTGATTCATTAAAGTTTCAAGGATGGACACTTGGTGTTTTTTTGAGGCATTTTAAGGTGACCAAGTATCTGACTTTGAGCATAATTCTCATATGGTTACGAGTTTTATTTCAAAGTGCCATCAACTACAAAGTTGTTTATTTATCTTCTATCTACAAGATTGTAGAAGAAGTCAAAGTCATTTGAGCTTTGGTTTAGAAGATATGAAGGTTGGAAGTTAAGGAATTAGTGTTGGTGCAAGGTTGAAACTTAGAAGAATTTCCAGATCTCTTTTCAATCAATCAAATGCTTGAGTTGATGGACAATTTACATAGTGATAGGCTTTATCCATTGCATATGTGAGCTCTGAACAAACAGAGGTTGGAGCTAGGTTTAAAGCTTTCTTGTAGTTTCGAATGTGTGAGATTTTTCAATTTCCAGATCTTGATTCATGTTGGAATTGTCTTACGTTTTAGTGTGATTCAATGGAAATCGGTGTTAGATTCATGATCTACGCATGAAACTAAGTAGGATAGCTATTTTAGTTTTCATTTTTGTTGAACTTTTAACTCAACGACCACCGTGAGTTATGGTATTTCTCGCCGGAGAAGAAGACCTGTTTGGTTAGTGTTGTACCCCAAAATTTGCCCTCTCTCTTTTTTACAAGAAATCACAGCTTCGGGCTTTTCCTGATTTTTCAGATTGGCTCAAGAATCGGTCAAACAGACTTTTCTTATCAGTCACACAAAATTAGGGTTTGCATTAACTTTTGAATCAGTCCAAGCAGATTATTAGGGTTTTTAGTGATTTGGTTGAGTTTGGCTCAGGATTAGATCAGGCGGACGTTTCTTTGACAGTAAATCCAACATTAGGGTTTGCGCACGCATTCTCAGAAGGAATTGAATCCACAACATTTCATTTGACTGTCACATGGTTTTGACGCTTGTTCAAGATTCCTGTTTGTTTCTCAAAGTCTAAACATCTAGGATAGAAGCTGAGGCTTCTGATTGAGAGTTTGAAGTGTTAGTTTAATCAGTAAAGTGAAAGGCGTATGGACGTTTGTTTGTTTAACTGTGCAATGCTTTTGGTCATTTGGAACGCCGGATGTTTGTTGATTATTTATAATTTCTAAGTTAAAATTATTGGGATAACTTCCAATTATTATAATTCAAGAAATTTAAGTAATTAAATAAACAAGTGCAGAAGAATTAAAAGAGATATCTGACAAAAAAGATTTTTATTCATTTTCAATTGTTGTTAAAAATGTTTATTTGATACAGTAAATTTATTTACAGTGTTACAATGACGTTTATTACAAATGATTAGAAATAAAATAAAACTATATCCTAAATCTCTTGAAGTCTTCATCTTCTACTGTTGCATCCTTTGCTCAACTGATATTTACCTGCAAAGCCAGAAAAGGAGAAATCAATACAGATGAATTGGAATAGCATTTTCATACAGTTAATAAAAAACTCATCATTAAAGGTGGTTGGCCGGAATCAGATTGTTTTTATTTTCATCACATTTTTCTCATCCTCTTTGCAAATCACAAGAAGACTCTCTTCTTGGTTCACAAAGAGGAAAGAAACATTGTTTTGCAAACATACAAATCATTTAAACAAAATGCACAAAGCTGCATAAATTCAAAACTGTCAACCAAACTGAAATGCCAAACAAACTGCATAAGTGCAAACCATCCAAGAGGCAATTCAAACTGTCAAAGAAACTAAACCAAATTGCATTGTCAAACTGAAAATACCAAACTAAGTCACAAGTACAAAACTGTCAAAAGCTGTCAAAGAAGCATTCAATAAAGCTGTCAACAAGTACACAAAAGCAATGCAGAAAATCTGGAGGTAAGAAGATATGCAGAGGAAAGACAAAATGCAAGCAAACTTGTAAAAGCTTTTTTCATCATTTTCTGGCCAAAACCTTTTCAAAAAATAAGCACTTTAAGCAATATAATATGCTTTTTCTATGGAGAGAGAAAGAGAGAGAGAAGTAGAGAGGCTTACAGTTTTTCAGGCAGGCTTAGAGATAAATATAACAAATGAGAACACATAGAAAGAAAAAAGAGAACACAAAACTGTATCCATCCCCCCAAAATCAAAAACACCATAAGCTTACAAACTGCTTCAAGCTTGCCTTCATAAAACTTCAAGCCTGCTTAAGCTTACCTCCAACCTGTTTCATCCTGCCTAAAACACATAACAGAAGCAAGCCCTCAAGCATAAAACACTGTAACCTGCAACAAACCCAGACTGTACCAGGAAAGCAAAAACAAACTGCACAAAAAGCCTGCCTTCAAGCATATCAAACTGCACAGTAAGCCTGTTTAAAATCACAAAATCAAACTCAAAGCTGCAAGCCTTCAAGCCTGAACCAGAAACTTGTCCTAGACAAACTCAGTAACTTGTATCCAAGCCTAAGACAACAAGCCCTGAAGCTGTAAACCCATAGCCCATAAACCTGAACAAACTCAGTGTCAAAGCCTGTCAAAACTGATAACATTCAACCTGCCTTCAATCCAACAAAAATCCCACAAATCCAAACCAAATATCCAAACAACAAAAACAAAAGCCCTCAGAACCATGTTCATCACATGGCCAAAATAGCCAAACGATACCAACCGAAGCCAAGAGAAAAAGAAGAAGTCAGAAGTGAAACAATAACCATATTCTGAGATTCAACATCATCATCATTGAAAAAATAGCCAACAAAACGCCTCAGAACATGTTCATCATAGGCTAAACACAACAACAAGTTTTCTCAGAGCCAAGCTCATCACAGAAGCAAGCAATCAGAAGAAGAAAAGAGGATAGGAACTCAACTATCCTAGGGTTTTCAGATACTCATCACTAAACCATTCAAAGAAGAAAGATACGAGGGTACCAGACAAACCAGAACAAAGCTAGCATCACTAATCCCACGCCTCGGCCGCCTAAGACGCCTCTTGTCCAAACTATCATTCTCTTCCCTAACAACAAACCCTAAAGGTATTGTCCTCCTTCCTTTTTACACCTCACAGAAACAAATAATACAAAAGATCAGAATATGTAAAAACATGCATGAATCCAGAACCCTAAAACGCGATAAAACGAAATTGTTACCTTTTTTGAATCATCGCCTTGAGCAAGCCGTGAAGAGAGGAGAGGTTGGAGGTGGCGTCCAGTAGCCAGGAATGGAAGGAGTTAGTCAGAAGCTCACGTTTGGTTGAGAACGAAGAGGACGATGAAGAAGGAAGGGAGCGGCGCCGTTCAATACAAACCCAAACTCTGAAGCAAACAAATGTGAACCCTAACAACAAATTTTGTAACGCGTTTGGGCCTGTTTCCTCACAAAAAAAACCTTAAGCCCATAAATTTCAGGCGTGTGCACCCCCCCCCCCCTTTTTTTTTGTTTTAATCCATTTTTATTTTACACTTTGGGCCATACATTCTCCTAGAGCCCATTTAACCTTTTTCTTTTTATAAACTAATACTTTTTTTTATTTATTTTCTTTTTATATAACATAACTTATTTTGTTAAATAAAATAATATATTGACTTTTTTGTACAAAATTTTCTTAATGTTTATTACATTTTAAAAATATGTAAATAATAGATTTTCTTTATTAAGTTAAAATATTTTTTTTTTCTTTTAAGAACTTCTTGTATATAAAGCATTAATAAAAATACATAAAAATAGAATTTTTAAGGTTAAATATTTCCTTTTAATTAAAACTTTTATTTATATAATTAACAAAAACACAAAAATAATAAAATACTTACTTAATACATTAGGTTAGCATTTTTATCATGTGTAAATAATCATATGCATGTCACAATACTTTTATTTCTCTTTTATCCTTATACTTTGCTATATGTTACATTGAGAATGCGATGATTCGATTTGGTTGTAAATAATATTTGGAAACTACTATCCTGATAAGACTCATCCCCATTTGTAAACATTTGTACCCCCATCCCTGGATACTTATTTGTAATAGCTTAGACTTTAAATTCCCGCAATTTATCGCTTTCTATATACTGTATAGTAATTAGAGTTTGTATGCGAAGATTCAAAATCAACTGCTAGATAACCTAATACAAGACAAATGCATGAAAATCAATACACAATTCACACTTGCACCTCTAGGGTAACCTCGCCCGTTTCCTCGGAAAATGCAATCATGTCCCTCGAGTATGAGACACTCTAGCAAACGTCCCTTCGATAAACAAAGATCATTAGTCCCTCGATGACCCTCGATGTTGCCTTCGATAAAACGATCTCGTCCCTTACAAAAAATTGCTAGAGCATCTCACAAGTTGCCTTCAATGATTGTATACGATGACCCGCGCCTGTCCCGTTAACATCCTAACGCAAGGTTGTTCACCAAATACAATGGTGAAACAACACTGTTAAAAGGGTTAAAACATGAGAAAGACCTTTGAGTACAATAGGGTACACAACTCTTAGTTACTTGATCAAACTTGCAAAACACACTTGCCATTTTCAAACACACATCTCCACACAATTTCAAAACAAACTTCCAAAAAAACATTGAAACATCTTTTCAAAAAGACAAACACCTTTGTAAAACATTCGAGTAAAGAATTATTACAATGGTTGCCTAGACAAGGCATCTTTTTCAAAACATTTTCAAAAACCACACACACAAAGCACCGTTTCAAACAATTGAAAAGCAAAAGCAAGTGATCTAAAACAAGTAACTAAGAGCCCATGGATAACCATGGATGAAAAGGGTGCTAGCACCTTCCCTTTTCATAATCTACCCCCCGAACCCACGAAAACATCTCAAAAGGTCTTTCCTGTGCTTTTTGACCTTTCCTTAGGATAAATAAAAAGTCGGTGGCGACTCTTGCTAAACCGAAACATTTGCAAAAACAAACGCAAAACCCAAGTCAGTTCTCCCACTGTATCACAGTTAGGGTTCGTTCATGTTTGAATGTTAGCGTGACGTGGCGGGTGGATATTGGTCATGAGCGTTTTTAACGATCCATTGCATTTTTATTATTTGTTTGTTTTATTCCATTTTGTTAATTGAATAAAGTTTGACATATGGAAATAAGATTGCATGAGCGTTAGGAAATTGGAATGAAAGTGGATTCTAGGTGCTTTAGTGGAAATTGGACTGGGCCCTAGCGCAATGCCTAAGCGCAACCCACGCTTATTGAGCCAAACGTGCGACTGAACTGAAGTAAGTATAATTTGGACGATTCTAATACACCCTAGGCTCCATGCTTTACTATTTTGATATCTTGTCCAAAATTAGCTTGTGTTTTAATTTTTATGACTTGTAAAAAAATATGAAAAAATATTATCTTGATTCATTAGTGTCTTAACAAATTTATATTGATTTATGTTGATTTTTTTTCTAGTTGATTTTAATTTCCTTTTAAATATTTTCGGGTCTATGTGTTTAGAAGTGATGTTTATGTGTTCCCTTGCAAGTTTTGATTTAATTTTTGATCTTTTCTTGGAAAATAAAATTTATAAAATGTGCTCTTGATTCTTTCATGTCTTAGGTATTTTTAGGTGATTTTTTTTCTTATTTTTCCAATTTGATTTTCATTTTATTTTAAGTCCATTTTGTGAAGGTATTCTAATTGGCTATCTTTTGACCAAGGCGTTCGTTTGATGATTGTTGAACACCCTTTTGAGACATCCTTTTGTCCATAATTAGAAGTCTATTTGTCCATGGCTTATGTGTTAATTTGGTATTTTTTGGTTGAGAATTGAATCATTTTCTAATTATTTTTAGGAGCCTCGATTTATGCTTACTTGTGGATATAGGCTTATGTTGAATACTTGATTTAAGCTTGCACTTGTCCAATAGTGTTGTATCCCAAAATTCGCCCTCTCATTTTTCAAGGCATTTCTCACAAGGATTCTCAAGGTTCAAGCTTTCACAAGTACAGTTAGATTTTCCAGTACCAAGTTAAAAATGAAACTGTCTAAAAAGAAGGAAAACAAATAAAAATAATCTTTTTGACAAAATTGGAGAAAAATAAGTCTTTTCAATTCAGCTCTTTCGATTGGCCTTTGGGACTCTTTCGATGTTAGCTTGGCTTTCATCCTTCGACCGGGAATTGACCTCTGGCATGGTGGCTTAGATTCACAAGGCATGAGCTTTCTGTATGCCACCTTGCATCTTTGTCCTCACAGGGTTCACAATGCAATGGCTGCCTATGTGCCTGTTTCGATTGAATGTTTGATGCTTGCATGTCTATGTTGACTGGAAAAATATTCCCCCCATGTTTTCTTTGATTCACAAGTTGATGACTAGCTGCATACAAGCCTTCGTTTGAGCCATAACTCCTTTTTTTTACGCGCAAGGGGTTTCCACCATGCTAGCATGCACAAGGCAAAAAGCCTCTGTCAGCAGTGGATCCACAAATCTCTGTGAGCAGTGTGAGATTGTATCTTCCTCACATAATATAGGAGATGCATCTTGGGACACGAGACCCCGTTGTATTCAGAGAACACTGGTGCCTTGAATTTTGGTGGAATAACAATCCCAGATACCAAACCCAACTCTTCAAAGTCCAACCCAAGCACTTTCTAAATTTCCATTGCACTTAGACGTTCTTCCAGATGCTTGTATTTGTCATCGGTCGGAGGGTATTGTTCTTCAGAGTAATCTTCTTCTTCTTCTTCCTCTTCAGATTCTGGCTGAGCAACCACTTCCTTGCCTTTCACTTCTTGATTATCCTTTTCACGAGATGACGTTGCAAAGTCTAGGGTCCGTCTGGCTTGTCCTTGGAACCTTCTTCCCATATTCAGAACTCCGATTATTTTCTTTGCTTTCTTCTTCTTTTCTTCAACCAGTAAAGTTTTCAAATCCTCTTGTCCTTTGGCTAGAGTCAAGAACATCTGTTGAAACTGAGCATTCTGCACCTGGAGGTCTTTTACTGTCTGCTCGAGATCTATCTTACTTAAATAAACAGTAGAAAGATGAGGAGACTTATTGTAAGAAACCTGCTTATGTTATGATGAATGGTAAATGCATATGCAATGATTTTAAGGAAATTAGAGATTTAAATTTGCTTTAGACCAAAAAGGAACACCCATTATATTAATAAATCAAAGCTTGAGTACATCATGCCTCTTTTGGGCTTACAAAGAAATACAAAAACTCTAAGATAAAAAAGTTGTACGTATCCTCTTTAGTGCGATGTAGGCGTTCAAGCTCGACTCCTCATGAAGTTTCTTAGTGAGTTCCAAAACCTTCTTCTTGCTGGCGTAGAATTGGGCCTCAAAAGTGTCTTGCTCCCCCTTAAGCTGTATCCAATCTCTTGGTAAGTCTTCAAGAGAGGTGGGCATGTCAGGATGCAGGATAGTGTATGGAACATCTCCTTCCACAACAGGCTCTATGATAACCAGAGAATGGAGGGGTAAGGCATTATAAGAATTTGAGCACGAGATCGTACCCATTTGAGGTAAGGCTCAATAGGGATGGAGTTCTTATGCCCCAATGTCTTGCTATCTACCTTGTTGAACATCCTCCAAGCTCGGATAAATCTCTGGCGGTGACCTTGATCGTCGTTCTCGTATTCAAATACCAAACCTTGAATGAGCATCTCATGTAGGCCATCCTTCGGGCATAACCAAACTGTCTTAAGGCTAAGCATGAGTTGTAGGTGATACCTCCTCTAATGCCAAGTAAAGGGACATTAGGGAATTCTCCACAACGGTCGATAATAGTAACATTCTCTATACATCGGGAACACCAATGAATGTCTGAATGTTTGAGCGTCATCAACCTATGTGACCACCTTGAACCTTGCTCGTTCTTCAATACAGATTGGGGAAGATGCGAAATAAACCGTCTTGCCAAAATAGGAGTACAACACATAAGGATACCTCTTTTCCTCATAGTGCGAGTGTGAAAAGAATGTATGATGTCTCCTAGCAAAATAGGCACCGAGTTACAAGACATGAAGATTTTGATGGCGTTCACATCTATGAGTTGATCAGGATTTGGAAACAAAACCATCCCATAGATGAGGAGAGCCACAATTTCCTTAAAAGCTTGCAAATCCAAAGAGTTCCAACAGTTTTGGGCTTTCTCAAACAAGAACTTTGCTAAGAAACCTTTGACACCACTCCTTGTTTCCCAATTAGTTGTGATATAAGATGATTGCAAGTGTAGGGCTTGAGCAATCACTTCTGGCTTTGGATCTCTTTCTGTACTGTTGAAAGGTAGTTGATTGAGAATGGGAAGCCTCAAGAGTTGGGAGAATTCTTCCAAAGTTAGCACAAGTTGATAATCGGGAAATATGAAGCAATGATGTAGAGGATCAAAGAACTGGAAGAGCACCTTCATCATGTTCTCATCAGTGTTGAAGGTAACCAAGTTTAGCAGGCGACCATGTCTTTCGGTAAATGGAGAATTTTCAGGAATTCTTGATGCTAGCTCTTTAAGTTGAGGAGGGGTCCTTACAAGATTGACTTGAATGGTTTTCCTGCGAATAGAATCCATGTCCTACAAAACAGAGCAAAGATAAATCCCAAGATCCTTGAAATGGTTAGTGAATATGAGTATGATGCTATGATGTTTATGATGTTATGTTCAAGTATATATATACAAACAAAGAAAACAAGTCCTTAGGTTTAGGCTTGCATGGAGTCCCATAGGTAAGTACCCTCTTGAAGTTTAGTTGGCTCAAACTTGTCCTAGTAATAGTAACTGGGTTCTAAGGAGCTCAATATCACTGGTTTCTTTCTTTGGGCATTGTTTCAGCGCAAGCCTCTTTAATGGCGACCGAAATATCCCAAAAAACCAAACCTCAATGAGTGTAGTATCGAGTATCTACCAACTTCGGACTGCACCAAAGTAGGTCATCTCATTACGTCCTAATGGCCAAGTTGGTCAAGTAAAGGCTCTAAAAGTTCATTAGTGTTTCATGACATCACTCAGCGGCCCCGTATTCTCCTTGACTACTCAAGGGCTACCGGTACCCACAAATATGTCGCACTAACATAACTATTTCTTAGACCATGTCGATATACCCCACACAGTTTCCACAATGTATTGCTAATTACCTATAAGGTATCCCAAATCCGGGTAGAGGATTCAAACCCAAACAAAGAACCATAATGTAAAACATACAAGTCAAACAATGGAAGCAAATAAATGTGATCTAACCCTAAGGTAACCCCACTTTTAAAAAATTCCCCAGCAGAGTCGCTAGTTCTGTGATACGGTGGGAGAACTGACCTGGTTGTTTTGCGTTTGATCGCAAATGTTGCGGTTAGCAAGAGTCGCCACCGACTTTTCTTTTATCCAAAAGGAAAGGTGAAAAAGCACAGGAAAGACCTTTGAGATGTTTGCTTGAGTTCGGGGGGTAGATTATGAAAAGGGAAGGTATTAGCACCCTTTTCATCCATGGTTTTCCATGGGCTCTTAGTTACTTGCTAGATCACTTGCTTTTGTTTGAAAATGTGCTTTGTGTTGATTTTTTGAAACTATTTTGAAAAGAGGCCATTGTTTAGGCAAACTTTGTAATGATTCTCATTCGTAAGAATGTATACAAATGTGTTGATATTTTGAAAATGTTTCAAGTTTGTAATATGTTTTGAAAGTGTTGGTGTTTGTTTTGAAAATAGAAAGGATGTTTTGGTTTTGAAATTGATCAAGTAACTAGGAACAAACTACCTACTCAAAAGTCTTTCATGTTCATTTCCTTTTTTCCTTTGACATTGTAACCTTACCAATGATTTGGTAAGTAATCCTATCTTTAGATGTAAAAGGGACGGGCGTGGGTCATCGTATAACCATGATTAGCAATGTTGCAAAATATCTTAGCATTTTTCTTTAGAGACTAAGATCATTTTGAAAGGCAACATAGATAGCGTCATCGAGGGACTATGATCTTGTATTTTGCTTGTTTTTGCTAAGATACCTCACATATATAATATGACTATTTTTGTAAGGCAACCAAGTGGATTTACCCTAGGGGTGTTTGTGTGCATGTGGATTAATTTTCATGCTTGATTTATCTTTGATTAGGGTTTGCTATTTGTTGGTTTTAGTCTTCCATACAAAACCCTAATTACTAGCATTTGTATATAAAGCGATAAATTGCAGAATTTAAAATTACTATGCTATTACATCATTTAGAGGAGGGGGTGTACAAATTACAAACGGGAAATATTGCAAGAATTTAAATCTAAATAAATATTACAACCATATTGAATTTTGAAAATAAATGGAAAAAATGAACAAATAAAATACAAGAATGTAGATGTAAAAAGAAATATGATTTTTTATATTTGGTTTTTTATGAAAAGATTTTTTTTAACCTAATGAAATAAGATAATTAAATAAAAAATAAGAAAATTAAGATTAAATTAGTAAACTAAGTTAATTTAAAGAAAATAAGTTTTTTAGGGTTTTTGGTGAATTTTATTAAGTTAGTAAATAAAAATAATTAAATAAAAGTCCTAAATTCTAAATGGATTTTAATTTACAAGAAAAATAAATAATATAATATAATAATATTTAAAAATAAATTATCTAAGTATTTAAAAAAGTAAATTTAATTATTAAAGAAAATGTAAAAGAAATGTTTTTTATTCTTTGGTTTTTGTGAAGAAAAATAAAATATAAAAAATGTGAAAATAATAAATAAAAATATTTTTGTGATTTTTTATTAATAAAAATAATAATATTGATAATAATAGTAATAATAAAAACAATAAAAAAAATATGAAATAAAAATAAAATGAAGGGAAAATAAATAAAAATGGAAAATAAAATAATGGACTAGGGGTGTGAATAACAAGGCAGGGGGGGGGGGGGGGGGTCAGAAATAGCAAAAATAAATAAAGCCCAAGGGGGGGAGGCTCAGCGCTGCAAAAAGTCAGAAAATTTGAGAAAAATGTTTAAAAAAATGCAAAAGGTCACGCTGGGGCTTGAACCCAGGACGTAAGGGTGACAGGCGCGCGCTTTAACCACTGGGATGGTGATACATCCGTTAAGTTATGTCAAGCCATAAATATATAACACAAGTCTTTCCCTAAATGTACTTCATCTTTAACCTCTGGCCGAACCACCTGCATCTTGCTCATTTCTCATCCATTTGCAAAAATGTAAACATGAAACTTGTGGCAAATTTCAACATGATTACAGAAATGTAAATAACTAAAGCTATAGATAAAAAATGAGCATGAATTTTGAATGGTACCAAATTCTGACCTAACTTTTCCAGGATGTTCAGATTCAAAATTCTAACTACTTAAGCAATATAAATGAATCTAAAGACATGGTTAGCTTCAGGACAATGATACCTACATTTCTTATTCATAAATAAACCGTTAATGATGCTTGTATGAAGAGTTCAAAAGTCAGAAAACTCACCTTGCAAGAGGGTATCGTGTTTTGAGTTTGAGCAGCTTTTAGTGAGTTCCAATGATTGGATACGCTTCCTCAAGTTCCCAGGAAGCTAATGTGATGCTTAGCTTGAGCTGAAAGTGCCTGAGGAGTTCTGGAGAAGTCAAGGTACAAGGTGCTGTTTTTGAAAATGGTGGATGATGATGGAGGTGTTACAGTGGTGTTGCAGGTGTTGGAATTGTTTGTGTATGTTATTTATAAGCTTTTGAAAGTAAAAGACCAAGAAACGCACAAGAAAATTTGAAGATTGGATTCAAAATCTCAGAAGTGGCAAGTTTTGAGGTGTTTTTGGTGATTCTGTGTTTTAGAGAGTTTCAGGGATTTGGCATGTGTGTCTTTTCTTGCCAAGGACTTGTGTATGTATAAGCAAAAGGTTGGAGAGGTTTTGCACAAAGGATTTCTGAGTTATAGAGTTATGGCTAGGTTGCTTGATTTTGAAGAAAAGTAAATGTATGGTTCCAAGATGAAGTACAAGCATGGGCTGAGTGATTGTAAGGCTTGAGACAAACTTCTCTTGAGTTATAGGACGTGTATGATTAGAAGAAAACAATTGCAAGGCTCAAGAATAAGTTTTGTGCATAAAGCTACTTTTTCAAAATGGCATTGTGCACTTTCTTCCTAAAATGGATATAAAGCATGACATTGCATTGAATGCTTGAGTTGAGACCTCTAACAATTACGCAAGAAATTAATTATGGAGTGCCTAACATGTTTGAGGTCTGTAAAGCAAAGATTATGCAACATAGGTTTGAGATTTGAATTTTTTTCATCACAAAATTTGCCTTGTAAAACAACTTGAAATCCCAACTTCTGACCTTAGATTCTCCTTGATCACAAATGATCTCAAGGAGTTCTTGGACATTTTGGAAATCTTATAATGTGATCTACAACCCCTCTTTGAATCACTTTAGAAAATTCCCCTTGGAACTAGGTGAAAGTTGGGTCAGAAGTTAGGTCAAAATCCCGACCAAAAATGTTCAAAATTTCACTGTGTTTAGTTTCAAGACTATGACTTCATGAATTAATAACTTGATATCCAAGCAATTTTAGAAGAAGTTGTGTAAAGCAATGTTGTATATATCATGGAGATCTACAACTTTCATGTTGAAAGTTTCTTTTGAATCATCTTGCATCATGGTGAAAAATTTGCTCAAAGTTGTGAAAAAACATGAAGTTTTCAACACTTAGAAAAATTTCTAAGTTTGAAAACTTTGACTTTTCAAAATGAAATCTTGACTTTTTGATTTCTTGATGAATAAGTTTCATATTTTGACATGTTTTGATGAATTGTGATCTTTGGCACTTGATTTTGACCAAAAAGTCAAAGTTTGACTTTTAGTGTATGGTTGACTTTTGATCAGTTGACTAAAAATTTACTATCAATCCAATTGATCTTGAGCAATGTTTTGAGGCATTCCATTAGGTCAAAATGGTGAAATTTGAACTCTTAATATCATGCCTCAAACCAATTAACCATTTTCTAGGTCAAAAATCAGAAATTGCCTTTTCTCAGTCAAAATCCTAATTTTGACCATTTTGCCCTTTTGATGATTTGATCAAATTTCTTGAGGAATTATGGTCCAAACTTGATCAAATGATACATATGAGTTTATAATGTTGATATGGATAAAAAATTATGAAGTTTGACTGTAAATTGGCCACAATTGACTTTTTCCCCAATACAGTTGATTTTTAGGTCAACTGCTCAATTGACTGAGCAAAAATGTGATTCAAAACTTGAAACTTGACATGAGTAATCTTGGGGGTCCACAATGATCCATGAAAGTCATATGGAGCATTTAAAGTTCAATTATCCTTGTGCAATCTCAAACCCTAATTTCAGTCCTTAGTGCTTAAGGAGGTGTCTTGAGCTGATCAATCCTTGTGCAGTCTTGAACCCAAGGAGATCTTGTGAGAAAATATTTGATAAGTGAGAGGGAAAATTTTGGGGTGCAACACTACCCACAAAACTCAATAAATAATATTGAAAGGTCTTTCCTGTTCTTTTCAACCTTTCCTTATTGGATAAAAGAAAAGTCGATGGCGACTCTTGATATCTGCAACAATTGCAATCAAACGCAAAACACCCAAGTCAATTCTCCCACCGTATTACAGAACTGGCGACTCTACAGGAGAATTTAATTAAAAGTGGGGTTACCTTAGGGATAGATCATCTTTACTTGATTTCCTTGTTTTATTTGCTTGCTTTACATTATGGTTCCTAGTTTGGGCTTGTTTTGATCCTCTACCCGGATCTGGGGCACCTTTTAGGTAAATTGTGGAAACTGTATAGCATAGACCAACACATTTGAAACAATGGCTATGTTAGTGTGACACATTTGTTGGTACCGGTATCCCTTGTGTTGAATCGAGGAGAATACGAGGCCGCTGAGCGGCGTCATAAAGCACTAACGGACTTTAGAACCTTTAATTGACTTATCCTTGGCCATTAGGAAGTAGAGAGATAGCTGGATTTGGTTCCCACCAAAGATTGGTTGATACTCGATGCTACGCTCATTGAGATCATACTTTTGGGATATCTTGGCCGTAAGAAAAGATTGATTGAGCTGAGACAATGCCTAAAAGAAAGGCCAGGGATATTGAGATCCCTTAGAACCCGATTACTATTACTAGGACAGGTTGAGCCAATTAAACTTCAAGAGGATACTTACCTACGAACCCCATGCAAGCCTAAGCCTAAGGGCTTGTCTGCTTTGTGTGTACATAACAACTTGCTTGCTTTGCATACTTGTACATAACATCATAAACATCATAACATCATAAGCATTCTCACTAACTGTTTCAAGGATTTAGGAATTTATCTTTGTTTTGTTTTGTAGGCCATGAATCCCATCCGAAGGAATACCATCCTGATCAGCTTCGTGAAATCACACCCTCAACTCCAAGAATTAGCATTAAGGGTGCCTGGAGATTCTCCCTTCACCAAGAAATATGGTCGACTTCTCAGCTTGGCTACCTCCAAATTCGCAGAAGAAATGATGTGTGTGCTCTTCCAATTATTTGATCCCATGCATCATTGCTTTACCTTTCCTGACTATCAGTTGGTCCCTACACTAGAGGAGTTCTCTCAACTGTTGGGAGTGCCCGTGCTTGATCAATTACCATTCATTGGTTTATAAGGGACTCCAAAGCCTGACGTCATTATCGAAGCCCTGCATCTAAAGAGAGCCGACATTATAGCAAATTGGGAGACAAGAGGCGGAGTTAAGGGTTTCTTAGCCAAGTTTCTTTTGGAGAAGGCTCGTTCATTCTGGGAAGATATAGATTTTTAAGCCTTTGAAGATGTCTTGGCCCTTCTAATCTATGGTTTGGTTTTATTTCCCAATCCATACCAATTCATAGATGTGAATGCCATTAAGGGTTTCCTCTCCCGTAATCCTATACCTACTTTGCTTGGAGACATTTTACATTGTTTCCACACTCGCTCAATGAAGAAAAGAGGCACTCTCTTATGTTGCATTCCCCTACTCTCCAATTGGTTTACTTTGCACCTACCTTGATCAATACTGAAGAACGAGCAAGGATTGACATGGTCTCAAAGGATGATGTCCCTCACACACTCTGGCATTTATTGGTGTTCTCGGTCCTTGGAGGATACCACTATTATTGACTGTTGTGGGGAATTCCCTAATGTCCCTTTGCTTGGCATTAGGGGAGGTATCACTTACAAAACCCTGATTCCATGTGTGCCTATCATTCCTACAGTCCTGGGCATGATACGAATAATTGTTGGGCGCTGAAGTAAAAAATTCAAAACCTAATCGACGGAGGAGCGTTGGAGTTCACACAAGACGGTCAACTGGAGCTTTTCTATCACCCCTTAAGGGCATCCATATGAAGTGACGATCTGGGCGAGGAAATTTTCTGTTTATTCGAATTTTCAGTTGTAATTTCTTTGTTTACTTAAACACTTATCTATATGTCAGACTTTGGTCATTTTAATTAATGCATTAAATATGTTTATCTTGAATTAATCCATTCATTTTAATTCTATTTAAACTATGCTTTTTTACTCCCTTTATGATATTCAACTCTTGTTTTAAAAGTTGCAAGCCTTTAGAGGGAGGATGACGAAAACAATGCCATAATCTCATACAGTATGCTTTTGGACAGACCTTGCTGATGATGTACAGACGTTCTTTCAATTCCTAAACACTAGAGTTATAAGGAGGATAATCCCTAGTCAACCCCTTCGAGCCAAAGAAGTAGAAGTTTTCTTTTTTACACAAATTGAAACCTTTAATCAAAACCTGAGGCAGGATAGTCTCTCAGTTAATTCAAATGCGCGTTCAGTCACAAACGTTCACTTCGTACACAACGAATGACATCAAAAACATTTCTTCTGAACCAAAAGATGGTAATGGTTCTCTATCAAATAGGCAGTCATTATCTCTCAAAAGAAAAGCCCATTAAGTCAAAACCTACGAAGGAGACTTAAGAAAAACTTGGGCGTCCCACTGAATGTAATCTCAAAAACAAGAAAAGTCAGGAAAAATCAGGGATAATAAATCAAAAATAGGTCACTAAAAATCCTCAACAACATGGAAAATATATAAAAAATGACTGCCTTCCAACAAACTTAAGTTGTCTGAACCATCACCAAAACGCCATTCCAGACTCAATTGGGGTTCAAACGCACAAGTAACTGAGTTTAGGACTGAAGAACATCACGAAGAACGGGCGGGTACAATTACACTTTGAGCTTTATCCTTTGTTTCTTAAACCATGAACCTAGACCATGATACAACCTATCAAAGTCCTAATTGAAGCACAGGTTAGTTCGAAAGCATACTGTTACAAAAGGTATCCTGACTCCTGTGAGGCTTACTCTAAATCTTGATTTGAATTCACATACTTGCAAAATTCTTTTATCTGCTAAAACGCATTTTCAAAACTTTAAGACAAGCATAAAAATTTGCATTATTTGAGTACTTCTGTTTGCATATAGCTACTTGTTTGACAACAGAGAAATCCACGCGATGACTATCCGTTGAACAAAAATCTCAGTCAAGTCAAGATTCCAAGAAATATCTCAAGAAGTGCTGAATAACCAGGGGCAGATTTGCATCTGAGTCTCTTGGGGCATTGAATATGAATTCCAACAAAGGGTTGTATACAGTCAAGCAAACATTTCCTAGAAATACTACAAACACTTGCTACTAGGGCATTGACAAATCTCCCACAAAGTCCTTTTCATAGGGTGATCCCCAGCCAAAGTTTCAATCTCTGAAAACTTCTCCCCAACTGGGTTTGATCTTAAGAATCTTCGAGGAGTTCTACTAAAAGGAAACGCCTCTCCAGCAGACTGGCGACAAGGTTTATTTCCCCAACAAACAACAAGATTCCCCAGTTGGAATTTGTCTCTCAAACTATCACGAATCAAGGGACCACAACTCCTCTTCCTTAGTAGACTTTCCTACAATCCCCAATAGCTCCCTAGTAGAGCAACAAACAACGAAGACTCCTAAACTCTTTTCCCCAAGTGGAAATCAACACTCCCCATAGAATTTTCTTCTCAAGCAAAATCAACATTCCCCAGTGAAAGTCGCCCAGCTTCTGAGAATTCCCCAGTAGTGTTTCACAAAGTCCACAAGCAATGCACATGCGTTTCCCTTCCCCAACAGAGTCTATTTCTATAATAATGGAGGCCCATCTATCAACACTTCAACTTCAAATATGAAGACTTACACTCCTCATTCTCAGTAGCAGCCAGGGATTTATTTTCCCCAGACGGACAACACTGCAACATAACAACTAATATGTTTCATACATTGCATTCATACATCATAGCATCCACAACACAAATCATAATCTCATTTATTTTGAGAAACATCATTACGCAATGCATTTCATACGTTATGACATTACATACAACTAACTCTTTACCTTTTCAGGAAATATCAATCAACAGAAAATTATCATCAACAAATTTTCAACAAAGACAGGACAATTATCCGTGAACAAATCAATCGTAAATCAATTCCCGAAAAAAGACTGGGTGACTATCTACATGAAGAATACTTCCTTCAGACCTCTGCTGGTTCAGTTTAGATTGATCAATGGTTTATCCCGATTCCTTCCTAGTAGACACTTTCTCTGGTTTAGATAGATCGCTCTGAATATTTATCCCGATTCTTTCCAATTAAAGAATATTCAAGACCTCTACTGGTTCAGTTTAAATCTCTCAATGGTTTATCCCGATTCCTTCTCGGTAGACATTTTCTCTGGTTCAGATAAATCGCTCCAATATTTATTCTGATTCTTTTCCAGACCTCTACTGGTTCAGTTTAAATCTCTCAATGGTTTATCCTGATTCTTTCACGTAGACAATTTTCTCTGGTTCAGATAAGTCGCTCAAATATATATTCTGATTCTTTTCTAGACCTCTGCTGGTTCAGTTTAAATCTCTCAATGGTTTATACTGATTCCTTTCTGGTAGACACTTTCTCTGGTTCAAATAGATCGCTCCGAAGATTTATCCTGATTCTTTCTAGTTAAAGAATATTCAAGACCTCTGCTGGTTCAGTTTAAATCTCTCAATGGTTTATCCTGATTGCTTTCTGGTAGACATTATCTCTGGTTCAAATAAATCTCTCCAAGATTTATTCTGATTCTTTTCCGGTCCTCTGCTGGTTCACTTTAAATCTCTCAATGGTTTATCCTGATTCCTTTTCGGTATACATTTTCTTTTGTTCAGATAAATCGCTCCAAGATTTATTCTGATTCTTTCCAGTTAAAGAATATTCAAGACCTCTGCTGGTTCAGCTTAAATCTCTCAATGGTTTATCCTGATTCCTTTCCGGTAGACATTTTCTTTGGTTCCGATAAATCGCTCCAAGATCTATTCTGATTCTTTCCAGTTAAAGAATATTCAAGACCTCTGCTGGTTCAGTTTAAATCTCTCAATGGTTTATCCTGATTCCTTTTCGGTAGACATTTTCTTTGGTTCATATAAATCGCACCAAGATTTATTCTGACTCTTTTCCAGACCTCTGTTGGTTCAGTTTAAATCTCTCAATGGTTTGTCCTGATTCTTTCCCGTAGACAATTTTCTCTAGTTCAGATAAATCGCTCCAAGATTTATTCCGATTATTTCCAGTTAAAGGATATTCAAGACCTCTGCTGGTTTAGTTTAAATATATAAATGATTTATCCCGATTCTTTCCGATAGACATTTTCTCTGGTTCAGATAAATCGCTCCAAGATTTATTCTGATTCTTTTCCAGTTGAAATCACGTTTAGACTTAGTCTAATTTCTATCAACAATCACCTTTGAATGGGATCTATAAGCCCATCTCTGATAACTCTATCATCTTACTAAATCGAATCTTTAAGCCCATTCCCTACATAATTAACCACCACATTATCAAGTTCAAGTTTCTGGGCACTCTAGTGTTCAATCATCTTCCACCTTCAAGTCACGAATGACATATTCGCCAATCTAACTCTTCAGGTTTAAGAATATTGAACAGGGGCAGCTGTTGTACCCCAAAATTTTCCCTCTCATTTTTCAAGGAATTTCTCACAAGGATTCTCAAGGTTCAAGCTTGCACAAGTACAATTGGATTTTCCAGTACCAAGTTAAAAAGTAAACTGTCAAAGAAGGAGGAAAACAAATAAAAATAATCTTTTTGACAAAATTGGAGAGAAACAAGTCTTTTCGATTCATCTCTTTCGATTGGCCTTTGGGAATCTTTCGATGAAAGCTTGGCTTTCATCCTTCTATCGGGCGTTAGCCTTTGGCACGGTGGCTTGGATTCACAAGGCATAAGCTTCCTGCATGCCACCTTCGATTGCATCTTTGTCCTCACAGGGTTCATAATGCAATGGCTGCCTATGTGCCTGTTTCGATTGGATGTTTGATGCTTGCATGCCTATGTTGACTGGACAAATATTTCCCCTCATGCTTACTTTCATTCACAATTTGATTACTAGATGCATACAAGCCTTCGTTTGAGCCATAACTCCTTTTTTTGCACGCAAGGCATTTCCACCATGCTAGCATGCACAAGAAAAAAAGCCTTTTGTAGCCTCCTTCTATTCCAAGGCAAAAAGCCTCCTTTTGGCATCCTTCTATTGCATAATTTTCAAGCCTAGCATTCCTCTTTCGTTTGGGCATGTGGCCCCCTTTGTTGCAAGCTTCATTTGTGCCCTTTACTTCCTGCATGCTTTCTTCATTTGGGCTTGTGGTTTCCTTCAAATGCAAGTTCGTTTGGCCATATGTACCTTTGGAAGGAAAACTTTCGTTTGATCAAAGGCCTCTTACATGTTTCGTTTGAAGTCACAAAGCAAAGGCCTCCTGCAATCTGTTGCACCCCAAAATTTACCCTCTTGATTTAGGCTTATGTTTCATCATGAATATCATATTGCATTGCATTCATACATTGTGATGGGATCAAAGTACTTTGGTTGTCAAGTCTTCCTCAAGCTTTGAAGGTTGATTGCATTGACAAGTTTCTCAAGTAGAATCTTATCATCTAAACCTTTGGATCTTTCAAGCTCAAAAGTTATTGCATATCTCAAGATATTTTATCCATCTCTTTGGATCATCAGAGGATTGAAGTTTGAGATTGAGTATAAGAGGAATCACTCTTTTGATTCACCAGTCAAATTAGGGTTTTGTTTGATCAAGGCTATTGATCAATGTACAAATATTGATTTGGAAGCTACAACATCTCATTGGTATTTGAAAGGTCTTTGTACAAGAAATTGGTCAAGATGCCCAAAGGATTTGAAATTTTGGAGATGATTCATCAGTCTCCTAAGGTGTTAACCAAAACTAGGGTTTGAGATTTCATCAATATTTCTTGAGAATTTTGAAGTGAAACTTTGTACATGGCCTCTATATATTTGTAAGATCATATGTTTGAAGTTTTGATCATCAACTTTGAAGGGAAGTGGATCAATTGATTCAAAGGGGCAAAATGGTCATTTTGGTCAAAATCAGTCAAAGTCAAGGTTGACCAAGGGAACTTTTGGTCAACCATTAATTCAAGGGTGTACTTTTCATATTTCAAGTCCATTTTGATCATTGGATAAAAAAGATTGAGTTTTGGGTTGAAACTTGTTCATGAAGAAACCCTAAAAGTTTCTAATTTTGGAAAATGAGGACTTAACTTCAAAAATTCATATTTTATTCACCTTTGATCAAATAATGAAAATGAAATATGCTTGGAAAGATAAGAGGGTCATCTTTTATCTCCTTTTGGTCTCATGTCCAACTTGGCAAAGAGTCAAGAGTTATGGTCTTTGGAAGTTCATGCCTTAAGTTAAAATTATAGGTTATTTTCCAAAATTAGTGAATTTCATATCAAATTTTGAGGACCTTAATGGATTCAATTGCAAAAACTCAAAACAAAGGGATTGTATATCTTTTCAATACCTTTCCAAATTGTACTCATTTGTGTCCAAATTCAAAAGTATGAGCAAGTTATGAGCTTTGGAATTTTGAGGCATTTTATTGAAATTTTTCAAGTATGCAAAATGGCCAATTCTTGAGAACTCAAGTTTCAGCCATTCCTTTTGTTTCTAATCAAGCCCATAACCAATTTGTAACATGGTGAGGCCCATTACACTCACCATTTCGTGCCTCATATGGTATTGCACTTGTTTGATTGAAAAAATCACAAACTTGCCCGATTTTGCAAATTCATCAACACTCTCTCATTTCAAACAATCTTGAGCTTGCATTTTGAGCATATATTTATGACCTCATTTGGCTCACAAAACGCACAAAAGGAAAGCAAATGCACGAGTGAGACGCAGGCCCCATGTGCAACCTCACTTTTGGCTTAAACTATCAAACTTGCCCTCCAACGGCTTTGAGTGCCAAATAACACTTCTATCCTCTTCCTCTCGTGCTATATAACAAGAATCAAGGCTCGGTTGTGAAGAAGGAGGTTCATAATCGCTACATTCCAAATCTGAAAATTTTCAAGTATCTCTGCAAATTACTTCGAATCTCTCTTCTCCTTGGATCATTCTTCAAAATTCTTGGTGGTTCAGCTTCAGTGAAGTAAGGAGATCAAGCTTGCACCATTGGATTGCTTCTGGAGTGAAGGAATCAAGTTTCCAGTTTTCTCGAACTTTGATTTATGTGTTTCAGTTTGAATTGATGATGTAGATCATGTCCATTGAATTTCTAGCTGGCCAATCACTAGGATTTATGTATATTTGAGCTTTGATTCAAGCAGAATGAATGAAATCGTGTTCCTGGTTTTGATGTTTGCAGTGAGTTTTTTTAGTTTTGTAGACTTGATTTCTTGATCCATGCTTGATCTTTGAGATTGATTCAAATTGCATAATGTAGTATGATATGTTAGCTTTAATTTGCACTTGATTTGACGGGTTTTGGTTGAGAAACGAGCACGATTGATGGATCTGAACATAGGCTCATGACCTGTTTTGTTGTACACATTTTGATATGCTGGAGGTTGAAGACGAAGTGAGGTGGCGCATTATGATTGGTTTATTTGAAGTTTTAATGCATTTCATATTATTTATTTTTAATTGATTTTCTTCTGATTTTATTTTGTGATCAAAACATCTTCAAAAATCATGAAAAAATTACCATAGGCCAATAATAATTTCTAGTATTTGTCATTTATTTTTTTGAAATTTTAAAAAATGTTTTGATTGGTTTAAAATTTCATAAGTTTAATTAATTGTTTGCTCAATGATTATTTTTATTTTAATAGCTCTTTTGATCTAAAAATTCCACAAAATTATCTTTGACTCATAAAATAATTTAGAAATTAATTCTAATTTTGGTTTAGCATTTTTCTTATTTTTTATTAGAAATTTAATTTTGAGAAGTTTATTTGAAATGTTTGCTTCATAATTTTTGTTTTAATATTTCCTTTAATTCAAAAATCCTCAAAAAAATCATATAAGTTTGTTTTTAATCATAGTGTGTGAATATAATTTTGTTTTGACCTTTTTATGAATTTTGGATAGGGTTTGCATTTTTTGTCTTTAAATAATAGTTTAATTGTTTGTTTGATTTTTATTTTAATATTTCCTTTAATTCAAAAATTCCACAAAAAATCATGGGTGCTGGTTTTTAATTTTAATATTTGAATATAATTTTAATTGGATATTTTTCTGACTTTTGATTGGAATTTTATTTTGAGATGTGATTTTTTGTTTAATTGTTTAAAGGTTTGAATTTTGATTTTATTTTTGACTTTTCTTTAATCCTAAAAATGTGGAAAAAAATGTATTATGATATTTAGGGTTTCCTTGTGATTTGCATGATCTTGGTTTGAATTGTTTGAGTTTTTATCTTATCTAATTAATATTTAAGATTAAAATTCAAACAATTATGGTTTTGTAGCTTACATTGCAAGTTTCAATTTCAAAACCAATTTGCGTTGGCTTTCCTTTGGAATTTGGATCTTGTTTAAGGTTAATGGATATATTGAGGATCTAAAAACCATTTTTCTTGAATTATTTGACTTGATTGGATATTTTTCCACAAATTATTTTGAAAGCTTGTCTAGTTTGGTAGCTTGGCCAACTAGTTTTGATCTTTGGGCCTCATTAGATCCTCTCCTCTACTATCCATGAACTTAAAACTTGTTTTCTGACCTATACACATCTCAAATATGTTATGGAAATTTTGGTTTGAATTATTGAAATCCTTTTCTATCTTTGATGTATTTTTGAAGTGAAGGTACCCAATTAATGTTGCATATCTTGTTGCAATTTGCTTGATGGCCAATGAACTTGAGTGAGGCCTATAATTGGGCACCTAATGATCATGTTGGTTCTGTTTATCCATGTAAACTCAAGTCATTTCACTTAATTCCCCATACTTGAATGATTGAACCTTTTGATGCATGATTTATGACTTTTTGCTTTCTTGTTGATCTTCACTTTGAAACTTGAATTTTCAATTTGAGTTTGAGGTCATTAGATGTCCAATGACAACATGAAGGGAAATGATACTTCAATGATAGTCTCAAGAAGACTTGATAGTAATTTATCCCTATTACTTAAGTTAGTTCTAATCATGAATAGAGTGTGGCTTCTTTCTTTCATCCTTGTTGAATTTTTGAGGCATTTTGAATGAACTTGTGTAGCATGTCATAGAATCAACACTTTAACCTTTTGATCATGTCCTAATCATGTTTTAGAAGCTTTAATTCAAATCTTTTATTGTTACAAGCTCTCTAATTTTGTCCTTGTTTGACTTTCTTCCATGGTTAGCTTGAAATCTAAGTTTTTGATGCATTGTGTGGGATTCCTCTTCTATTATGCTTGTGAGATGTGATGAAGTAATTGAGTATGATTGATTTGTGGTTTCTACTGACCTTCATGGTATTTTATTGTATTCTTATCAAGCGCCCATGATCCTTGATTGATATTCAATTGCCAATTCAATATGGTGATAGAAAGGAGCAACATTCCTCTAATTTTTGACCAAATTGTGCATATGCCTGTTTCTTTTTGTCTATCATATCTAATGTTTTGATAGTTGTTATCATGTTTTCTCACTTCATTATGATGTCATCATCCATCCCTTATGTTAGTAATTATTCAATTTATTGGAATACTAACTTGGCTGTTGAATGTGCGAGGTACTTTGAGAAAAGCTTTCCATTTTTGACTTGAGGCTACTGTGTTTCACTTTATTTATGGAACACAATTCATTATGTTGGTACTACTCTTGTGCTAGGCATATTTGATAGTCTATACAGGATACATGTGTGTGATTATGAATGCTATACATTGCCCATGGGATCTGTTCATATCTGGAAATCTCAATACTTACATCCTGATGGCGTAATTTCTGACTTGATTTGTCTACTAATGCCAGCTTGCTTGAAGTTCTATGGGTTTATTTAATTCTTGCTCATTTGCTACGGATAGTTATCCGTTTGGTATTGCACTATTTCTTTTCTTCTATTCTCATAGTTCTATGTTGCATGATGGGACCTCTGTTGCTGATATATGTCAGGAGGCCCTCTGTTTTGTTTGATACATGTGTTGTGTTTGTGTTTGTTTCTTTAACTATTGATCGATGAGTCACTCAATTTAGAAATTGAGATCACGACTTCGCTCTCAGTGCATGTTCCCCATAGGATTTTTTTCTTTAATTGTTGATCGGTGAGTCACTACATTTAGAAATTGAGATCACGACTTCGTTCTCAGTGCATGCTCCCTATAGGATATTTGTTGTTTTTTTAATTATTGATCAATGAGTCACTCAATTTAGGAATTGAGATCATGACTTCGCTCTCATTGCCTGTTCCCTATAGGATAGTTTTGTTAAGCTTCCTTTGACATGTTGATTAATGTAGGAATCCATGTATGCTAGCATAGGGTAGGATTTTCCTTTATCCTCAACCTTAGGGTCAATCATTGTATGATAACACTAGGGATAGTGCTAGGCTAGTTTCCCTTAGTTATTTTTTCCTTCCTTTGCATTTTGCATCTTAAAACAAAAATTGTTTTCTTGGAAAATCATAAAACACCTCTAATAAACTCAAACCCTTCTTCAAGGTAAAAGATACAAATAAATCTTATTTGTTTGTGCGCCTCTTGGTTTTGTTTTTAAACCTGGTTTACCGATGTTTCTCCATCACATATTTGTTTGAAGCCGATATTTTGCCATCGCACATGTTTGTTATCCTATTTTGATTCTCAATATCATTGTTAGGTGTGATGTTTTGTCATCCGGTTTATTGATGTTTCGCCATCTTTACCATGATACCTTGTTATCTTTTATCCGATGTTTCGCCATCGCATACTTGTTTGAAGCCGATGTTTCGCCATCGCACATGTTTGTCATACTACTTTGATTCTCAATATCATTGTTAGGTGTGATGTTCTGTCATCCGGCTTATTGATGTTTCGCCATATTTGCCATGATACCTTGTTATCTTTTAGCCGATGTTTTGCCATCACATGCTTGTTTGAATCCGATGTTTCACCATCGCACATGTTTGTTATCCTACTTTGATTCTCAATATCATTGTTAGGTATGATGTTTAGTCATCCGTTTTATTGATGTTTCACCATCTTTGCCATGATATCTTGTTATCTTTTAGCTGATGTTTCGCTATCGCATACTTGTTTGAAGCCAATGTTTCGCCATCGCACATGTTGGTTATCCTACTTTGATTCTCAATGTCATTGTTAGGTGTGATGTTTTATCATTTGATGTTTCGTCATCATTGACATGTGTGATACGGTGGGAGAACTGACTAGTGTTTTGCGTTCGTATTCGCACTTGTGCGGTTGAGCAAGAGTCGCCACCGACTTTTTATTTTATCCTAAAGGAAAGGTTAAAAAAGCACAGCAAAAACCTTTTGAGATATTTCGTGGGTTCGGGGGGTAGATTATGAAAAGGGAAGGTATTAGCACCCTTTTCATCCATGGTTATCCATGGGCTCTTAGGTACTTGCTTAGATCAATCTTGCCTTGGTTTTCAATTGTATGAAATGGTGCTTTGTGTGTTGTTTTGAAAATGCTTTGAAAAGATGCCTTGTGCTAGGCTAACCTTGTAACAATTCTTTACTCGAATGTTTTACAAAAGGTGTTTTATCTTTTAAAAAGGCGTTTCAAGGGTTTGAAAAGTTTGATTTTTGAAAGGGTTTGTGAAGTGGGTTTTGAAATTAGGCAAGTGTTTTCTTTGCAAATTGACAAGTACTTAAGAGTTTATCTACCCTAAAGCTTTCTCAAAGATTTTCGTCGTGTTTTAACCCCTTTGACAATTTTGTTCTACCATTGAAATTGGTAGGCAATCTTGTATTTAGGAAGTTTATTCGGGACGGGCGTGGGTCATCGTATGGACCATGAATGCAATGGTGCCAAGTGTCTTTGGCAATTACTTCGAAGGGACTATGATCATTCCATTTAGGCAACACTTTGAGGGACTTGTGATCATTTGCTTTTATTTTGCCAAAGATACTCGACGTGCAAGCATGGCCCATTTTGGAAGGCAACATGTGGGATTACCCTAGAGGGTGCAAGTGTGATTGTGTATTGATTACATGTATTTGTCTTGTATTAGGTTATCTAGCGTTTGATTTTATGTACATACGAACCCTAGGTCTAAACATGGTATAATTGGAAAACTGTAAATTGCGGAATGTAAATCTACGCTATTACAAAATAGTATCAGGGAGTGGGGATATAAATGTACAAGGGGATGAGACTTATAGTATTTACAACCAAATCGAATGTCACAATCAAAATGTAAATATCGAATGTACAAATATAAGATAAAATGTGTATAGGGCAATATATTGTGTAAGTGTAAATGTGAGATGTATATGTATATGAATTGCGTAATTATGTACAAGTGCGAAATGGAATTGAAGCATATTAGGGTTTGACCTAGATATATGTTTTAATCTTGTATTTTTGATTTATATGTTAATTATGTACAAAAGAAAAATGAAGCGTTTTGATTAAGTGTTAAGTTTTAATTAAAAAAAGTATTTTAGTCAAATGTTTGTGAATTTCGATATTTAGAAAATAAATGTATTTGAATTGGTATGTACAAATGTGTATGTTAATAAAAAGAAGGTTTTCAATTTTAATTATATTATAAAAATGATTATGTATTATTTTATATACAAATATATTTTAATATGTATTAAGAAATATTTTCGAGTTAATTATGTATAAAAAAGGAATATTTTGTTATTTTATATACAAATATATTTTAATCTAAAGAAAATGTTTTTAAATTTAATTTATATGATATGTACCAAATTAATTTTTAATATAATATGTATGTACAAAATATCTTATCAAAAAATGTCTTAGCCTTATGATATATAAAAAAAATGTATTTTTTAATTAAGTGAGTATTTTACAAAGAATAATAAAAAACCATTGTTTATAAAAATGAAATAAAAAAGGGTTAGTATAATATATAAATGTTTAAGTAAAAAAATAATTATAAAATGTTGATTTGCATTGTTTCTGAAATAATTGGGCTTAGAGCAAATGGGGAATGGGTCAGGCCCATGGTTCAGGCAAACGAATTTAGGGTTAGGCAAATGTTTCAGTTTGGTAATGAACGAAGGTTAGGGTTAGCAGCGGCGCCGTGTTGGGTTCGTCTTCTTCGATTATCTCGCTTCCCTGAGTGCTTATCTCCGGCCACCAGCATCATCGTTCAACCCTTTCTTCCCTCCATGGCGCGGACTCAGCAATCTTGGTGCACGAGGTTTGGTTTTAATCTTTTATGCTCCTTTTTCTTTTATGAATTACATGCGTTGTTTTAGTTTGAACCTTGATTCTTAAACCTGTGATATTATGAGGTGGTGAAGAAGAGAAAGGGAGAAGAATGTCTACCTTCGTTTGGGAGATGGAGGAGAGGCGGAGAGCGTGATGCTCCGGAGGCCGGAACAGTGAGGGATGCAGTACTGTGATGAATCTTTGAGCTTTCCTGGTATTTTCGTTCCTTTGCTATATTTAGGGCTTTGATGATGATGTACCCTGAGAAACCCTAATGTATTCACTTCTTCATCTTCTTCTTTCCTACTGTGATGCCTTCGATTCAGTTTGTCTTGAATATTTTGGAACAGTTGTTGCCTTGAGTCTTGTTGCCTGAGTATTGTATGCTTCTTTCTCTCTCGTGTTGCCTTTGCTTCTGTTGAGGGGTTATGTTGACAGTATGTTGGGTTTGGCCAATGATGAAGAGATTCTGAGGCCGTGGTGATTGATGCTGTTTTGGTTTTACAGTATGATTGTTAGGCAGGTTCTGATGCTAGCAGGTTTTGCAAGGTTATGGTGTTAGCTTGGCTTTAGTTGACAGGCTTTGTGATTTTGTTGTGTTTGAAGGTTGAGGCAGGGTGATGAAGTTTCTGGTTATGGCATTGTTTTTGACTGATGCTTGGCTTGATAACTCAGTTTTTTTTTGGTTATGGTAGTGCTATCAAAGATGAAAAGAAATTGACAGGGGGTGGGATTATGCTGGTTCAGTTTTGGTTTTTGGCATTGGTTTGAGATAACTCAGTTTACAGGTTATGTGAGGTTTGGGACAGGTTCAGTAGGCTTTTTGTTAGGCGTTTTAGCTTGCTTCAGTTTGATGGGTTCTTGTGAGGTTGGACTGTGTATTGGCTTGAGACAACTAAGTTTGCAGGTTATCTGTTGACAGGAGGTTTGATTATGTTTTGATAACTTCTGTTTTGTTAGGCAGGTATGAGCTTCTTGGCCTCTCTTGGTTCAGTTCTGAGTTATATGGGTGATATTGGTGCTTGGCTCAATCAGTCTCTTTTCTTGCATTATTTCGTCCTTTTGCTATTGGTCTTTGGCGCCTAACCATATTTCAAACTTTGGTTTTCTTCTGATCCACGCTTGCTGGGTAGTTTGACAAAATTTCTTGGCATCTTTTCCATTTCTAGTAACTGTCCATGCTGTGTAGTTTTGAACCATGCTGAATTGTGTCTTCTTTTTTGTATATCTTTTCTGCTGTCCTACTGCCTATGCCTAACCTGAACTCTGCCTATGCTCTTTTATCTCTCTTTTTCTCACTCATAGCACAGCTCAGAATTATTATATGATTTGTATTGTACTATGGTTCTGAAGGGGCCCTCTCTCATGCTGGGAAATGATGAAAAGGATTAAATTGCTTGCATATATTTCTCTGCATCCTTATTCTGCTTTTGACAGCTTTGCACTTCTTTGATATCTTGGCATTTTGACTTTGCAGCAAGTGTACTTTTGGGTAATCCTTAGGCATTTTGACAGCAACTTCCTTTTTGCTTTGGATAGAAAGTTGGAAATGGATTTTTTCAGTTTAATTTGAATTGGAAATTGAGATTCTTATGCAGCCTTGAATTTTTAAGAATTATGCATTTGCATTTCATGAACCAAAAAATCTTCCCTCTCTGTGAACCGGGAGAAATCCCGTGATTTGCAGAGAGGGCGACTGATCCCAGTCAGTGGCCCCTAATGATGAGCAAATTAACTGTCTCTTTTAATTAACTGTCTTCTGACTTCCTCTTTCTTTTTGCAGATAAAAAAAATGGAGCATCGGCATGAAGTGGAGAATGAAGAATTTAGAAAATAGGATAGAATTTCTATTTTTTCAGTTTAATTCTTGTACATTATTATTATTTAAATACTTTGTAATATATATTAGTATCCAAATAATAACAATTGTAACAATTATAAAATGTGAAATAAAAAATTCATTTGCTATTTAATTTTCTTTCAATTCCTTTTCTTTAATTGTTCAATTGTTATTTATAGTCCCTTGAAATAAAATAAAATGAAGGTTTAACTTCAAATATTTTAATTCTTAGAATCATAAATAATCAACTAAACCTTCAATGATCAAAATAAATGAATTCGCCATATCCATTATTCGAACACAAAAACTTAATCAGATGCAATCCCCTTTTTTTTTCACTGATTCTTTTGCCAAGCACTGTAGCTCCACATTGCACATATCCCTTTTGACTGGTGAATTCAAACCGACTGCCTCATTTACTGATTAAATCGAGATAACGCGAATTTTAATACGAATCGGGATAAACTGCAAAGTGCGGTAGAACTTAAATTCTTCTGAGACTATGCCCATAACACCTTAATTTCTGATTAAATGCTAGATAACGCTCGCCTGATCAAAATTGAACCAAAAATCATCCCAACCCTAAGCCAACTGTATGAGACAAATCAGAGCTCTGAACATCAGTAAAAAACCCTAATTTTGCTTGAATGTCAAGAAAAGTCCGTTTGTCCGATTCTTGCGCCAGTTTGAAAAGTCAGGAAATGTCTGAAGCTGAGATTGTTTGTAGCAAAATGCGAGGGCAAATTTTGGGGTACAACAACATGTTACTATGTTATTATTTAGTCAATGTTTTATCATCTCATTGTTTTGTTGTTTTATTTGATGTTTTGCCATCTTAACTGTTTTTGTTGTCTTAACTAAAAAACATAAACCAACCAGAATATATAAGCCGAACTACGGCTGCTCTGATTCCTTAAAATGGATACGTAGGTGTGATACAGGTGCAGAACTGACTTGAGGTTTTGCGTTTGTGTTCGCAAATGTTTCGGTTTAGCAAGAGTCGCCACCGACTTTTTAGTTTATCCTAAGGAAGGGTCAAAAAGCACAAGAAAGACCTTTGAGATGTTTTCTTGGGTTCGGGGAGTAGATTATAGAAAGGGAAGGTATTAGCACCCTTTCTATCCATGGTTATCCATGGGCTCTTAGTTACCTGTTTAGATCACTTGCTTTGCTTTTCAATTGTTTGAAATGGTGCTCTTCAATTGTTTGAAATGGTGCTTTGTGTGTGGTTTTGAAAGATGTTTTAAAAACAGGCCATCGTTGTGGCAGCCTTTGTAATGATTCTTGTTTGAATGTATACAAAGGTGTTTTTTTTTGTCTTTTGAACAGTTTCCAATGTTTGAAAGTAGGGTTTTGAAATTGTGTGGTGAAGTGTGTTTTGAAAGTAGCAAGGATGTTTTTGCAAGTTTTTGATCAAGTAACTAAGAGCTATCTACCCTATTTTACTCAAAGATCTTTCTTATGTTTTTAACCATTTTAACAGTGTTGCTTCACCATTGTATTTGGTGAACAACCTTGTGTTAGGATGTTAAACGGGACAGGCATGGGTCATCGTATAGACCTTGATATCAATTGTGTCAAGCATTTTTGGCAATTTTTTTGAGGGACTTAATCATTTTTGTTTAGGAAATTCAGATAGCGTCATCGAGGGACTATGATCTTTTGTTTTGTTTTTGTTTTGCCAAAGTACTTGACATGCATAACATGGCCCATTTTTGAAGGCAACAAGTGGATTGTAACCCTAGGGGTGCAAGTGTGCATTGTGTTTGTTTTTCATGCATTTTTGTCTTTGATTAGGTCAAACTAATTGTTGGTTTTGATTTTTGCATACAAACCCTAATTCTAATCATGGCATAATTGAAAGCTTAAAGGTGCGAGAATTTAAATTCTAAACTATTACAACATGATATAGGGAGGGGGGGTACAAATTTGAATAGGGGATTATTTGGCAAGAAATTAAACCCTAAATTATTACAACCAAATTGAATTTGCAAGGCATAATATTTAAATGTACAATATTTAAATAAATACAATAAATAAATATTAAATAAAATGCATTATGCAAAAAAGGTTTTTAGGTATGTAAAGTATTTTCAATGGAAAGAAAGGTAAAGAAATAAATAAAAAGTTAATTTTAATTATTTTTAGGGTAAACCCTAATTCCTTAAAGAAATGGTATTATTTAATATTTATATACAAAAATGTATCAATATGTACAAAAAATAAAAGTATATTAAAAGAGTATTTTTTTAGTATAAAATATCAAAAAATAAAATGTATTATTTTTGTATTTTTTATTCTATGCTTTTAATAAAATAAAGTATATATATATATATATATATATATATATATATATATATATATATATATATATATATATATATATATATATATATATATATATATATATATATATATATATATATATATATATATATATATATATATATATATATATATATATATATATATATATATATATATATATATATATATATATATATATATATATATATATATATATATATATATATATATATATATATATATATATATATATATATATATATATATATATATATATATATATATATTAAATATATTAAGTGTGTAGAAAATAAAATAAATTATTTACAAAAATGTATATATTTCAAGAAAATATTTTCAAATGTGAATAAAAATAATAAATGAAAATAACAATATTTTTTACATTTTTTTTTAAGTTTAAACAAAATAATATAAAGTATTTAAACATTTTAATGTTAGAAATAATTAAAATAAATACCAAATAAACATAAAAATTTATGAAAATATTTTTTAGGCATTTTTTATGTTTGGAAATAAAATAATAAAGCCAGAAATGAAATTAAAATGCAAAAAATAATAAATATACAAAGAAATGGGCCAGGGGGTGTGAAACTGAAAATGGGGGTGTCAAAAGCTGGAAATAGCCAGGCCCAGCCCAGCTACTTCATCTTCTTCCTCTGTTCAAACAAAACCACGTGCCTTCTGTGTACAATCTGCCAACTCCTGGAAACCTGATCCTTTGACAAAACACAAAACATGAAACTTGTAGAGCATCAAACAACGATTTCAACCATATAAAACATTAAATCTAACTCCCAAAGACCAGAGAGAATTTCTCTGGCCCTAATTTCTAACCTAGTTTTTTCAGAAAGTTCATGGATGAAATTCTCCTAGCACGATTAATATAAATGAAAACTAAGCACATGTATGGTTTCAGGGCAATGAATACAACATCTTTCATGCACAAACCTAAGGTTAAATGTTCCTAAATAGAGAGATAGAAGTTCATGAAATACCTGTTTCAGTTGAGTTCGAGCTGGACAATGCAGCAACTTTCAATGGGGCCTGAGGTTCTTTTGAGCTTGCTTGATGTCCCCTAAACCTTTCCCAATGCTTAGTTTGTTTTGAAGTGGCCTGAATCGTGCTACAGAACTCAACCTGCAAAGCTTCCAAACAAAAATGGTGATGTGTGTAAATGGAGTTACAGCAACTTGTGAATGGTCTGGACAACTTAGGTGTATTATTTAGAATGTGTTTGAAGTGATTTTGGACAAAACGCACGAGGGGATTTGATTGTGGCTTGTGATTTGCAGAAATGGCCCTGTTTTGGGCAGAAATGGAGATTTTATGCACAAGGGGGTTAGAGAGGTCAAAGACTCGTGTTTCTGGCTTACAAGGATATGAGAAACTTCTTTGAAAACTTTGCTTGATTTCAATATATCAGATGTGTGAGTTATGAGCTTTTGGCCATTTGACTTGTTTTGAAAGCAAAGATGTGAGGTGACCAAGCTATGGCCTGTACAGGCTAGTTACAAGCATGCTCAAGTTGGTGTACTATGCCTGAGATTAGGAAACTTGTTTGCTGCAAGGAAAAAAATCCAAGGCTCAAGAAAATGCAAATTGACATAAAGTTGCCTTTATGAAAATGGAAGTGTGACCTTTATGCTCAAAATGGAAATTTTCATTGTACAATGCTCTCTTGATCAGAACAATGCCAATGTCAAATGTATTTGCATTAAATTTTTGAGTGTAAATTGGTTTAGAGGCCTCTAATTATGTACTAAGCTAGTTTGGTCAGTTTTGGCAAGTGGTATGAACATGTATTGGCCATGGTTACAAAGTGAGTTTTTGCCAACTTCAAGCATTCGGTTCTCCCTAACCCCAAAGGTGTTTGAGGAGTTCTTAGACAATTTGGAAAGCTTGCAACATGTACTATAATCCATCTTTGAAATGAAAATTAAGACTCCAAGTGGAACTATGTGAAAAATGGCCAAGAAGATGGGTCAAAATCCTGCCTAAACTAGGGCAAAATTTCTCTAAGTTAAAAGTTTTAGGTACCCTTGTTCCAAAAATCATAACTTGAGATCCAAGCTTCTTTTGAGAAAACTTTGTGAATCAAAGTTGTAGACTTTGTGATGTACTACAACTTTCATGTTGTAAGTTTTGTTTGAATCCATTTGCATCTTGGTGAAAATGTAGGACAAATTTAGGGAAAATTAAGAAAATTTCATAACTTAGAAAATTTCTAAGTTATGAAATTTTTCCATTTTAAACCCTAATTTGCAATTTTGGGTTTCTTGATGAAAAAGCTTCATAATTTGACATGTCTTGATGAAAAATTACCCTTGACACTTGATTTTGATCAAAAAGTCAGAGTTTGACTTTTCAGTGTACAGTCAAATTTTGATCAGTTGACTGAAAAATTCATTTGTCAATCCTATGCATTTGAGATCTTTTGAACTTGTTGAATGGGTCAAGATAATGTCATTGAATCCTTGAGTCCATGGTTAAGCTTGATTTGCCCTTGGCTAGGTCAAACAGTCAAAAATTGCCTTTGCATAGTTAAAACCCTAAAAATGACCATTTTGCCCTTTTGGTGATCTGATCAAATTTCTTGTGGAATTATGATCCAAAATTGATCAAATGGTTCATATGAGTTCATAATGTTGATGTGGGTCAAAATTCATGTGGTTTGACTGTCAATTGGCCACAGTTGACTTTTTCCTCAATACAACTGATTTCTAGGTCAACTGTCCAATTGACTGGGCAAAAATTTGATTCAAGGCTTGAAACTTGGTGTTGTACCCCAAAATTTGCCCTCCCATTTTCTTCAAGATTTGCTAAGAGCATGCTTCAAAATCTCTCAAGGGTTGCACAGTCCAATTGCCTCCTAACAGTCAAAAATTAGGGTTTTGGTTCTGGCAAAGAAATTGAAGTTTCCAAGGGTCCAATCAAGTCCCACATGCCTACAAACATTGTCAAGCATCCTCATGCCAAGTTTCAAGACTCACAGCATCAAATTGCACAGTCAAAAACCCTAATTGCTTCACAGTCAACTGCAGGGGCAAAATGGTCATTTGACAGTCAAAAGTCAAAATTTTTGGTCAACATCTTATTTTGAAGCCACAAACATCATTTGATCAATTCTTGATCATGATTCTCAAGGCATGGCTCAAAAAGTCTCAAGATGCAAAAGTTTCTATTTTTGGACAGCTGAAAAAGTCAACTGCAAATTGACCAAGGCATAACTTCCACATGGTTTATCAGAAAAATTCCATCCAAAGCTCATTTTGAAGAGAATGACATTTCCTACAACTCATCTTCACACTTCAAGTCCAAGAAATGCTCTCACAAAAAGTTATCAAGCTCAACATTATAGGTCATGTTCAAAAGTCAACAAAAAGGCACTTTAAGTCAAAGACCATAACTTGAAATTGGTAAATCAAAATGACATGGGACCAAAGGCATTGGTTATAGGACTTCAAGACCTTTCCAAAATGTCCAAGAACATGATCAAATCTTAAAAATTGAGCAAGATATGCCTTGTGGAAGTTGGGAAATGTTTGGGAATTTTGAAAAGTCAACTTTGCTTCAAGTGCCTCAAAAATGCTAATGGGCCTCAATTTCTTCCATGAATCATCACCCAAAAGCTATGCACGACCCATTAAGCTAAAAGGGAGTTATTTTCTTATTTTTAATCAATTAATTGAATTTTTAATCCTATTAATTCATTTAACTAAAGTTAATTATGAGAAAAATACTAAAACATGTTTTCCAAATCTTTTTATGCAGCATATGCACTCTTTATGAGCTCAAGATTTCGTGCACATTCTAAAAGGAAAGAATCTCTCATGATTGGCAATGATTGGTATGGAAAAGTTTGAAGAAAAGATATGCAAAATCAAAAATTCAAAAGCATTGAAACAATGGATCATGGGCTTATTTTTCTAACCTAATTCATTCACACATATATGCACAATTGAACCCTAATGAAGAGAACACAGAAGCTGCGCTGAGAATAGGAGAAAAAACTTGCATTTTTTCACAAAAAAGTCAAAACTGTTTTCATAGCTAGAGGGTGATTCAAAGCTCAAAAAGTATTCCACAAGCTTGCCAAGACTACCAGGAAGCTTTTGCAATCAAAACCAACCTTCCATACTCAAGGAGTTGGTATAACCGAGTCACCCTGTTCATAAAATATTTGATATTCGTATTTGAATTTACATGCATTGTTCATGCGTTTTTAATGTTGATTTATACTAACATGGACCTTCTGAAGCTAATGACATAACTCAATTGGATTAATATTGCCTGTATCACGATTCACCATTAGCGATTGCTAGGGTTGCAGAAGCTTTGAATTGGGGCTTTCCCCATATGGAAAAATTGGGCCACCAAACTTGTACCACTGAATTCAGGACCTTCACACGAATGGAAACCACCCATCGCGCCCTTTTTCTTTTTAACTATATGCTGTTCGCTATTTTTGCAGGTTTGACTTAGTGGGGGTTTAAAACCCCCGCTATCTATTCTGTATTTTTAGACAAAACAAAGAAACCATGAAGAAGATGCTGAGTTGTTGGCACATGGTTGGTCCATTTGAATAATTGGCGCGATTTTTTAACATCCAGCATGATAGCTTCTTTTCATATGTATTGTTTATATCCTATCATATTAACAAATAAACACATTTGGCTTGGTGGAAGATGACTTGTCATGCAGGCACTGGGACCTGGGTTCGATTCCCAGGTCCCCTTATATATTTCATGATTTTTGCATTAGCATGTTCCAGCGTAGCTCTCATCCAAAGGAGTACCATACGCCCAACGCCTTGGCTTGCCACGCGCCCAGAAGTCCCAATCCAAGGGCCAGGATGGGCAGTCCACCATGGACACCAGTCAACCACTCCTCACACGCGCCAGAAAAGTCAAAAGGGCCTGATTCTAGTGGGCCAAAAATGCTTTAATACACCTCCAAAAAGGGCCTGATACCCCCTCCCATGGTTTGCATTATTCTTGATTTCTATTTTGATTTCTTTTAATTTTTTAATGTTTAATTATTTCTTTTATTTAATTCACAAAATAATTTTTATAATATAAAAACCAGAAAAAATCAAAAAAACATGTTTATTGTTATTTAATATTTAATTCACTAATTATTTTGTAAATAAATTTTATTAATCAATTTAGTTTAATTTAGGGTTTTAAATTTTAATGTTTTCTTAATAACTAAAAAATATAGAAATTAGGGCTTTTAGCATTTTTATTCTTTTTTTCTTAATAAATATTTCCTCTTATCATTATTATTGTTAACTATTAATTAATTTTGTAAATAAATATGTCATTAAATAATTAGGTTAAATTAGGTTAAAACTTAAATATTTTTTCTTTAATAATTAAAAACAATTTAGAACTAGGGTTTTATTTCTAATTTTAATTAATTTCCTTTTATTTTCATAAATACCAAAAAAAAACACAAAAAACAATTCTTGTTCTTATTAAATAATTAATTAGCATTTTCAATTTCAATTTCATGTCTTCAAAGGGTCCAACGCCCTCGCATATTCGATTTTAATTTATCTTCGCGCGTTTTCCCTTTATTTTCATTTCAAATATTATGTAATTGCCAAAGCTTTGTAATAGTAATTAGGACATTTACTTTCCGCACTTTTATTCAAAATCGGGTCTTTGTTAATTTGGCGATGTATAGACCCGCGCCTTGTAATAGCGTAGGACTTTTATTTTCCGCATTTTAATTTCCGCACCTTTTAACTGCTAATCACATGAAAGAATGAATGGCCCAAATAAAATCAAAGCGTAGCTCACCCAATGCATGACAAGATAAACTATAATTGAAAATGACACATAATTCACGCACCACTCTTAGGGTACGCCTCACTGTTGCCTTGCCCCTCGAAACGTGGTCGTCGAGTATAGGACGTCTTAGTGAGTCCTTATGTCCATTGATCTAGTTGCCTCGAAACAAGTTGCCTCGAAACGGTTGCCTCGGAATAGTTGCCTCGGAATAAAAAGATCAATGGCATAAGGGTAGCTTCTAAGGTGTCCTACTGTTGCTCTGGTGACCACACTGTCCCTAAAAACGAATTGACCCGAACACCTCCAACGGTGGTGCTACCTACCTCTCAATGGTGGGATGGCACTACCTTAAGGACATTTACACAGCCTAATTCCTTAGGGTAGGTAGATGACTCATGGATACTTTCTCTTTTCAAAAAACAAACAAAAACCTTTTCACACCGACACTTTCAAAAGCTTTCAAAACAATTTTTCAAACACTCTTGAGGACTGATACAAGAGTTATTCAGAAATCTTTAAACGGAACTTTTTCAAACCCACGCACAATTGAAAAGCAAACACTTTTGAAAACACAATGAGCAAGTATCTAAGAGCCCATGGATAACCATGGATAGAAAGGGTGCTAACACCTTCCCTTTCTATAAATCTACCTCCCGAACCGAGAAACTATCTCATAAGGAATTTCGCTGTGCTTTTGTCCTGTCCATGTTGGAGAAAATAAAAGACGGTGGCGACTCTTGCTTCCGCGACATTTCGCAAAACCAACTTTAAACAGTCAGTTCCAGATCCACCGATCACACTTGGTATGGACAAACTTGTGAGTCCAACATGAAGTATGAAAGTCACTTTGGGCATTGTAGGTCAAAACATCCCTGTGCAAACTCAAACCCTAATTTAGGTCAACAGTGCAAGAAGGTGTCTTGAGCAGAGCAAACCCTAGCTTGATCTTGATTTCCAAGAGTCTTGTGATGAGAAATGTTGATGAAATGAGAGGGAAAATTTTGGGGTATAACAGTTGCCCCTGTTCAATCTTCTTGAACCTAAAGAGTTAGATTGGCAAGTTTGCCTTTCGCGACTCGAAGGTAAAAGAGGATTGGACACTAGAGTGCCCGTAAATTTGCACTCGTCAAAATATTGTTGAGAGAATAGGATTAAAGATTCCATTTGGAGATGGTAGAATCTTGCTGGAGATGGGCTTAAAGATGCCATCAAAGACTGTTTGTTGAATTGCAATGTTGTAGGTCAGAAGAATGAGCATCAAAATGGTATCCGTGTCTGGAATGTATTTGAACTGTATCTGGAGACTGAGTCTCTATGAGAAAAAGAATGGCATCCGTGTCTGGAGCGTATCCTAGCCGTAACTGAAGTTGAGATCTGTATGAATAGCAGAATTACTTCTGTGTCTGGAGTGTATCTGAAACTGTAACTGGGATCTGAATAAGTGACATAATGACTTCCGTGGCTACTGCCCTGGGGAGAATCAAACTTCTGGTGTAAGGGCCAGAATGGCATCCATGTTTGGAGCGTATATGAACTTGAAGTTGATAGTTGAATCTGAATGAGAGATAGAATGGTCGCCGTGTCTGGAGCGTATCTAGTCTGTATCAGATTGCTGAAGTCTGAATGAGTAGTAGAATGACCGTCGCGTCTGGGGTGTATCCGTACTGTATTTTGACTTGAAATTGTGAATGAGTAATATAATGACCTCCGTGTCTGGGGTGTATCCATACTGCATCAGGAAAATTGTTAACGATAGCCTTTTAATCTTATCCTGAAAAAGGGTAAAATGTTAGCTAAAACATAAAGTTATGTTGCATGATATGTATGATGCAATGAACTGTGTTTCATCAATGTTTATGATATATGAATGTAATGGATGGGCATGTAAGCCGAGTGGCTCTCTTGCTGAGGAAAATAAATCCTTGATAACTGGAGATAATGAAATCTTTGACTACTGTCGGGGAAAGTAAATCCTTGACCGATGTTGAGGATTCAAAAAATCTTTGATTGTTGAAAATGAGAAATCCTTGCTGACTGCTTAGGGATTAAAAGTCTTTGACAACTTCTGCGGGGAATGAGAATCCTTTATGACTTTCCTGGGAAATAAGGAAAACTCCGAAAATCTCTACTGGGGAGTTAAAACCTGGGAGGCTTCTGTTTGGAGAAATGAGACCGAGAATCTTCGATCTGCTGGGAGATAACTCTGTGGGGAGAATGTTTACTCGACTGGTGAAATCAGGAGCTTAGGTTGTACGCCAATCTAATGGGGAATCATCCTAGTTGGGGATAAGCCAAGAAGTTAACTGTTATCTGCTTGGTTTTCAGACTTTTAAGATAGCCTGCTGGGGAAATTGGAGGAAGTTGAACAGTTCCCGCCGAGGGTTGATAGTTGGAAATTTGACTTCGCTGGGGAAGAAGGTTTAGAATATTCTAGCTCCGCTGGGGATAGGTATTTCAGGGTTTTCGGGCTCCGCTGGGGATCTTGAAGTTTAACTCCGCTGGGGACACTGTTTCCAGTGATTTCTGGTAAACAACCGCTAGTCTTCCAAACTATCGAATAATCTTTATTAACGCTACTCAATCTCTTTGGTGACTCACAGGATCGACTAGATTGATCCTAGGACTCCTTGGATATTAAGGTTACTCTCACAATCGAACAATTATTCATGGGTGCTATTGTACAAATGTTTGGTTTATTTCGATCCCTCTCTCTAAGAGTTTAAAAATGTGGTCAAAATGTATGTGAAAACTAAGTTATACGAATAATTGCTAATTGTAATGCTGATTGAAAAGACATATAAAACTGTATGGAAAATGAAGTAACTGGTTTCGACCCATAAAACTTTTAACACAAAAGGTTTCTGGAGTGTGGAAGTTTAAAATGTGAAGAAAGCGTTTAATGCAAGAAATCTAGAAATGACTTTAAGTGAAAGTACATGTTAGGAGAATAATACTTGAAAGTAAAGGTATTGAGAGCGTAAAAGTTCTCTGAAATATAGAGTGCTCGAAATATAAAGAAAGCAGTAAAATGTAAAACTTTGAAGAAAAGACTTTGAAATGAAAAGACAGTAGATAAAGAAACTTGCAAATGTTATTCGACAGAAAGAAAAAGAAGGAAAGTGCTGGGAATAGTAAAAAGGATTTTATTAAATTAGAAATACATGGTGCTATCATACATACATCTCTCTTGCATTCGTTTCCCTTGCCATGTGGTAGTTTGAATGTTATTGAGTATTTTGTATAACAGATATGACACACTGAAATCCTAACACTAAGACTTCTATTTATACTAATTCGACCCTAACGGTCTCGCTACAAGATCATGCCACGTTTCGAACATGCAAGACAATGCTTCTTTCATCTTTCCACGTGTCCCCAAATGCTCCAACACATAACTTTCAAACTTTGAAAGTCCCGCTTTCATTTAAATTTTAAATGCTTTGGTGTTTCTCTGTTTCGAACGCTCTTCTCAGACCTAGCTTCGCTGCTGTTTCGAGACCCCTTTGGATACGCTCCCATGATCACCGTTCGAAGCTTCAAGCTTTGACACACTCATTCGAAACACTGCTTCTGCAATTTCGAAGCGTGGTGTTTTAATTCCATTTCGATCAGAACTTCTAGCTCTTTTTGAATTCTAAATAACACTATCAAAATCTTCAGCCAACAAATTGCCCCTTTAAAATATGTATTTCGATCTCTCTGAGAAATACCTATTTTAAACATTTATACAAGATTTTGATAGGATCTTCGAATCATCATAGCATTTAATGCGTTTGACCCTAGTCACATCAATCATAGCACCCTTTGGGTACCTTAACCGCCCAAAGTCACTTCACAGCATGGTGCAGTTATAAGTAATGATTGTTTTTAAAATCACGCCTATTACCTATATCAACTTCTCGCCACCTCTTCATCACACCAATCCATGACCTCCACGTATCATACTTTCACTCGGTGGACGCTTAATCTTCTTATTATAAAACGTCAATTTAACCTTCCTTTTTCCTTCTTTACACTCTAAACCTTTCAAACTCTGGAATTTTACTCTTCTTCTCTCATAAACAATCTAAGCTCTCAAACAACAAAAATGTCTTCTTCCACATCATCCCAACTCAAGAAAGTCTCCAAGAAGAAAGGAAAAACTACAGGAGCAACTATGGAGAGTAAAATCGTCACCATTCAAGGCCAATCTGCTCTTGCTCCTCAAATGATTTCCAAAGAAAAAGAAATGTTGTACGCATCACAGGTACTCATCCCTACCCATGTTGCTGGTAAGAGGTTAGCCTTAAATGGCCCTCTTACAGTTTTTGAAATACTAAAGGACACCAGGACCATTTTTCCCGTGTGTTATAACTTCAAACCTTTATTCAACAAAATGGATGCCCCTAGGGCAGTAGAATTTCTTAATCCGAATACCACAGAAACCTCAACTGTTTATCCTAAGGACCCATTTATCTTGGATTATGTAAAAAGCAATTTTAAACCATTCCGATCTTGCCCCACTGCTGATGTTGCTTATCAAAACTGGTTCACGAAAGTAGAAGCCAAAAAATCCCAGCAATGGGAAGAGCTAGGCATTTATAACCTCATTAAGCTATCGAAACCTGGATTCACCTATAGTCATCCTCTGCTATTTGCGTCCCTCTATTTCTGGGATAGTACCTACAACACTTTCCATCTTCCAGGTGGAATGATCACCCCAACCTTCTTCGATATAGCAGCCATTACTGGGCTGTCGCCAGTGGGGGAAACTTATGTTCCTGACAATGAAGAGCACTCAAGCATAATTGACTTCGAAGTCAAGTTAGCCAGCTTCTCCAAATTTATCGGCCATTATCATGCTGAAGGGGATAATGTGTCTGACACAGAGCACATTGCTTTCTTAACCCTGTGGCTGTCTAGGTACGTTTTCTGCAGTAGATCCCTGCAGGTAGCTAGTAGGTTCATTCCTTTAGCCAGGGATTTACATGAAAATCGCAAAGTGTGCCTAAGTGAATTACTCTTAGTTGACCTCTATGAGAGCCTGAGGTCAGCTGTTTCGAGCCTCAAATCCCACACTTCCAAAAACATTCTTTTAGCTGGCCCATTTTGGTTACTTCAATTATGGCTCAACGCCATGTTCGAACCTTCTTTATCAACCGCCAACACCATAGATGAACAAGATTCAGAAATAAGTGATAGGATAGTCGAAGGCACTAGGCTTCGCAGACTAACCCCTAATGATGACAAGGACGACTTCAAGGTTCAATTTTCGAAGTACATCTTGATACTCTCAAAAAGACATAAGTTCGAAGAGAGCATGGCGCCCTTTGCTTCGAGGGCGCATGGACCTTCTTGGTTCACCATGGCTCTCTCAGAAGCCATCAAGAGTAAGGAAATCCAAGATGTGTGGAGAGCTTTCTTGCTTCCTAGACTTATCTCTTCAAGGATAACCCCAGCTAAGAACCAAATTCTTCTCTTTGCCTACCAACCAAACTTCGTTTCGAGGCAGTTTGGCCTATGCCAACTGATTCCTGAACCTTTGTTCCAGACTGAGAGCGCCATCACCTCTGGTCGAACTTTCAAGGCAAGGGAAGCTAAGATCCAGCAAGAACAATATCAGGGCTTTGCCCAATTTGAACTGATAGCCTTCGAACCTACCCATCTCGCGGCCAAAGGATTTCTGGAGTGGTGGATTAAGTTTTATCAAGCTTGTATGTTCGATACACTTACTATTCGACAGAAACTAATTGATGCCTTCGATGTGCAGGTACCAGCAAAGAAAGGTATGTTTACTCATGCCAAAGAAATAAAAGCTTTTCAAAATTACTTCGAAACTACTTACGACCCCGCACGCTTGGACTCCACTGTGCATCAAGCGGCTGAGACCTTGAAGGAAAAATTTAAACAAAAAGTTTCTAAGCTAAAACTTCCTTCAGGGCTGTCACCTGAGGATAGGTATAGGTTGGCATTCGAAATGCATCCACCTAAATTTCCCAGATTGCCTACCTCAGAACTGGCTCTGGCTTGGTTTCCCCCATATCCATGGTGGTTTACTTGCAAAGAGATGTTCAAATATCTTCAAAGGAAACCAAAGCCATCTGAGACTGTGACATGGGCTCGACACTGGCTTCATGATTTCCCAGGACATCTTCGATATGACCTTTCTGCCATGTCAATTAAATCTGATCAAGGCACAGGTGCGAACGCTTGGGAAAAACTCCCAAATATCTTTTATTTTCCAAATCTTTAACCTTTGCTTTAAATGTTTTGATTTTCAGCTATCAGGATAAAGACCACTGCCTCGAAATCGAAGGAAGGGAGTGCCTCTCAAGCCTCCATCGAAACTACCGAAAAGGCTAATCCACCCGAAACGACTACTACTGCTGCAACTACACCAACAACAACAACGCCAACAACAACAAGTGCCCCAATTCCAACGGTAATCACTTAGTTTTTTATGCTTCGAATTCACTCAATCCTTTTATATCTAACTTCGTTAAAATTCGTCCAGACCAACAAGCTTCCCCCCACTACTCCCAAGAAGCGGAAACCAAGCACCACTGGGGAAGATCTCACTGCTGGAGGAAACTCAAACACTGCTTCGAAGAAGAAGCTAAAGAAAGCTACACCCAAAAGTACTGTTCCTACTAGTGCCTCTGGACTTGACTCCAGGGATGCTGCTCCCTTACCACAATCCAAAAATCCACCTTCGACCTCCAACCCACAGTTGGAACGCATAGCTAGCAACCTCTCTTCTGAGGGCCCACAGGTAAATCGAACTTCTTCTAAAAAATGTTTAACTTCTTATTACCTTGGTGAGTGTCATCCTTTAACATTTTGCTGTTCCTTGCAGAACATCCTGAATCCTACTTCTACCATTTCGACCTCACCGTCCAGGGCTGCTGTTCCGCTTAACTCCTCTCCTCAAGGAGATTCCAGCAATTTGGTCCAAAACAAAGGTTCTTCCAACGTGGCGGTTTTGGCTGGAACTTCTGAGCAGCCAGATGACCAAGGTACCTCCATTCCTCTGAAAGAGGTGAACGAAACCATACCTCAAACGTCTGCAGAGGATTCACAAAGGGTTCTTCAAAAGTCCCCTCTTGAAACTCTTCAAGAGGATCCAAAGGATACTCAGACTGAAGAGGAAAAAGCTGATTCTGGGCAAGGATTCGAAGAATCTGCAGACGAAGAATCTGAGGAGGGAGACGCCAATGATGGGGAAAACGACAATGATGGTTCGACTGCCGGGACGGAGTCTAATGCACATAGCGGTGAAAAGGATGGTATCGAAGTGGTAGATTTGGACGAGGATGAAGAAGACCAAGAGCACGAAGCAAATGAAGGGGATGGTGATACAATCAACGAAAACCCAGAGGTTGAAACAAACGAGGTTCCCCTACGCGTGGAATTCCCCCAATCCTCTCCGTCTCGAATGACTGACGAGGAACTGGCACTTCTGAGGCGAAATGACCCTATTGGGTACATGAAGGCAAAGTTGGCCCAGAGGGACATCCCACTCGCTAGGGCTGGCACAAGTTCAACCAGCTATCCTCTTCCCACAGATGAAAGAGTTGTTCTTCTCAACAAAATTAGGAGAACTATTCTCAATGTGGATATCTTCGAAGTGCTTAAGCAAGACAGTACTGCTTGCTATACTATGAAGGAGCTGCTTACAAAGGTTAATCTTTCCAGCTGCTCTTTGCCAGTTAGTACTCTCTTGTTTGATCTTCAGAATTTGCTGGACAACGTAACTGGCTATCTTCTCCAAGACGAATCTGCTGCCAAGAAGGTTCACGAGAAACGCATTGCTATGGATGCCGCCTATGAACAAGCTTCGAAGCTTTCTCAAGAAGCTGAAGATCAGGCTATGCATCTGAAGCAGGCAAAAACTGAATATGAGGCTCGAGCTGAGTCCATTCTTATTTGGGAAAGGCAGATTCTGGAACTTCAGCAGAAAGTTAAAGAGGCTAAGGAACGACAACTAGCCTTCGAAACTAATCCTGCAGGTAACCAATTCGAAGAGCTTCTCAACCGGGGGCTTGCAGAAATGGAGACTGCAGAACAACTTAAAGGAGAAGTGGCAACCTTGGAAGGTGCCAGGCGGTTTGCTCAGCAGAAACTTGAAACATTTCGAAGTACCTTTACTCGATTGAAAAATAATGTTTATTTCTAGATTTTTTTGTCTATCTGACCATAACTTTGGTTCTTTCAATGTAATATTCGAACAACGCCATTTTGGCATTCTTATCTTGCCATCTTGGCTTTTTTATAATATTTTGTTTACGTTGTTACTATTCGAATTTCCCGCAGGCTTGGTTTATATTTCTTTAAATATTTCCCATTAACCTTTAGGATACGTTTATCATCCAAGAGTTCTTCGACTTCGTAGGCATTGTTTGAGAAAACTTTTAATACTCGAAAAGGTCCTTCCCAATGAGGTGACCATTTACCTAATGCTTTGTTCTTCTTATCCATAGGCAATATGACTCTCCAAACCAAGTCATTAATAACGAATAATTTTTTCTTCACCCTCTTATTGTATGTTCTGGCCACTCTTTCTTTTTGCCTTATCAAAATCTCCAACGCACGTAATCTAATTTCGTCCAATTCAACTAATTCATTCATCATCATTTCCCAATATAACGCGGCTGGAATTTCGTTTTGTTTCTGTATTCGAACTGATTGCAGATGAATTTCTACTGGTAACACTGCATCATGGCCGAATGTAAGTTGGAAAGGAGTAGTGTTAGTGGCTTCCTTTGGAGATGTTCTACAAGCCCATAATACTTGGTCCAGAGTTTTGTGCCAATTTCTTGGCTTCTTGCCAATATGCTTCTTGATTAATCCTATTATTACTTTGTTTGCCGCTTCGACTTGTCCGTTTGCTTGAGCATAATATGGTGTTGAAGTTAGCAATCTAAACCCCATTTCTTGGGCAAATCCTTGCATCTTTCTACCAGTAAATACAGAACCTTGGTCTGTAGTTATACTTTCTGGTAATCCAAACCTATAGATAATATGCTTTTGTATAAATTCGATAATTGCCTCTTGATCAGCAACTACCAAAGGTATAGCTTCGATCCATTTGGTAAAATAATATACTCCTACCAAGATATATTTCTGACCTTTGGACGAAGCAGGATTTATTTCGCCTATCAGATCTAATGCCCATCCTCTGAATGGCCATGGTTTGATGATCGAATGCAGCTCACTTGCAGGGGCGTGTTGAATTCCTGCATGTTTCTGACATTCCTCACATCCTTTCGCAAAGTCTATGCAATCTTTGAGCATGCTAGGCCAATACAAACCATATCGAAATAGCAACCATTTCATTTTATGGCCTGCTTGGTGTGCCCCACATGCCCCATTATGGACTTCAGACAATGCTAAATATGCCTCACTTTCTCCTAGGCATTTCAATAAAACACCTTCTTGGGTCTTTTTGAACAATTCGTTCCCCATGAGGAGGTATGACAATGCTCTATATTTTGTTTTTCTATCTACTTTTAGAGTTGGGTCTGCTAAATAACTCTTTAATGGACTTCGCCAATCTGTATCTGACAAAGTATTTATGGCTAGAATTTCGAATCCCTGTTTCTCGGCATATCCCAATCTCATACTTTCCAGATCCGATGGTGTGAATCTAGTAGCCATAACTCTTCCCCTTATTTCGACCAAATCCTTAAGATTCTTGGTCGATACTCTATAACCTGAAGCCAACTGCGCTAAGTCATTTGCTTCTTGGTTTTCTAATCTTGGTATGTGTTGAATATCCATGTATTCAAACTTTCTCAATAGCCTATTGACTATGACGAAGTATATCATTAGATTTTCCTTTATGCACTTATATTCTTTTGTGATTTGTTTGACCACCAACTCAGAATCTCCTTTAATTTCGACTCTGGTTGCCCCCAATTCCAACAAAGCTTCAAGTCCAACAATGAGCTCTTCATACTCAGCTTCGTTGTTCGAACAACGAGGGCCATCCAATTTATACTTGAATTTTGTTGGAATTCCTTCAGGAGAAATTAGAAGGACTCCAACACCACTTCCATTCTTGTGGGTTGAACCATCAAAGTACAATTTCCATGGTTGCATTTCGACGTAACTCATGCTTGTCTGCTCAACCAACGAATGATCCACAATGAAATCAGAAATCACTTGACCTTTCATAGCTTTTAAGGGCATGAACGTCAATGAATATTCTGTTAAGGCCAGAGCCCACTTTCCAACTCTACTATGCATTATTGGCTTTGAAAGCATATGTTTAATGACATCGAAGTGAGACGAAACATAAACATCAACAGGTTTTATATAATACTTGAGTTTCATACAAGAGAAATATAAACAGAGACATAGCTTTTCTAAATTGCTATATCTGGTCTCAGCATCATTCAGCACTCTACTTAGATAGTATATGGCTCTTTCGACGCCATTGTTATCCTCTTGTGCTAACATACTACCTATGCTAACTTCAGAGGCAGATATGTACAATCTCATGGGCTTCCCCCATGATGGTGGAGACAACATAGGAGGCTGAGAAAGATATTCTTTTATTTTGTCAAACGCCTCCTGGTGAGCTTCGTTCCATTCGAAGGCCTGACCTTGCTTCAAACGAAGTAACGGAGAGAAAGCTTGGGTCCTTCCACTCAGGTTCGAAATGAATCTTCTGAGGAAGTTAACTTTCCCTAGTAGAGATTGCAACTCCCTTTTTGACGCAGGTGCTTTCGTCTCCATTATGGCTTTGGTTTTGTTCTGGTTGATTTCAATTCCTTTCTTGTGGACCACAAAACCAAGAAAATCTCCAGCCTGCACAAAAAATGCACATTTAAGGGGATTCATTTTTAAGCCATGTTTTCTCATTCGCTCGAATGATTGGCTTAAATGATGCAAATGTGCTTCTGCAGATATAGATTTGATGACTATATCATCAATATACACCTGCATGAAGGTTTCGATAAAGTCATGAAAGATTGAATTCATCGCCCTTTGATAAGTTGCCCCAGCATTTTTTAAACCAAAAGGCATCACCACCCATTCGTAGGTGCCTAAGGCTCCTGGGCAACGAAATGCTGTTTTTGCAACATCTTCTTCAGCAATGAAAATCTGGTTATATCCAGAGTATCCATCTAACATGCTCAAGTATTCGAATCCTGCAGCAGAATCTACTAGCATTTCTGCCACGGGCATGGAATATTCATCCTTAGGGGTTGCAGTATTTAAATCCCTAAAATCTATGCAAATCCTTAAAGAACCATTTTTCTTGATAACAGGTACTATGTTTGCTAACCATTCGACGTACCTTGTTGTTCTGATGAATTTGCAACGCAGCAACCTTTCGATCTCAGCTTTAATTTTTGTGAGAACCGCTGGCGCGAATCTTCTGGGAGTTTGTTTGATGGGCCTCTTGCCATCTTTGATTGGCAGCCTATGTTCGACCAACTCCCTCTTTAAACCAGGCATCTCATCATAATCCCATGCGAAACAATCTTTGTTCTTCTTAAGGATTTCGATCACTTTTTCCTTGAGGCCTGGGTTAAGTTTAGCACTTACGTAAGTTACTCTTTTCGTCTTGTCATCCCCTAAGTTGACTTCTTCGAGCGGGTCTTGTGCCAACATTTTGACACCTGAGTTTATGGGATCCCTTTCGAAGCCTAAGGGTTCTTTGTCATAGATGGCATCCAACCTTTGATCCATCTCCAACTCTTCGCTGGGTGAGCATTTCGAACCCCCCCCCCACTAACTTCATTCGTTTTTTCAAATGATTCATTTATTTCAGCCTTTAAGGCCGCTTTCGATTCATTCTCAGCCATATAGGCCGAAATCCTTTCGAAAAAGGTAGACTCAGTCATGGTTAAGGTTGTCGAAGTCCCAGCCTGCTGGCCGTTTTGGTATAGCACCTTCAACTTCCTCTTCTTTACTAATTATTGTTCTATCCCAGTAGAGTCCATCATGACGAAGTGTCATGTAGTAGTGGGCATTTCTAGTTTCATTCATCTCATCATTTGGAACACATGGAGCGATCTTTGCCAGATTTTTATCATAATCCCTTTTGTCAACTAAATTGACAGTTGACATAAAGTAACTCTGGTCTGCTTCGATGTTTTCCACGATTCCGTCATCTCTCCACAGGACTAGTCGTTGATGCATTGACGAAGGAACTGCTCCCACGCCATGGATCCACTCTCTTCCTAGCAGTAGGTTATAGTTGGCCTTGGCTTCGACAACCATAAACATTGTGGGCCTGCAACTTGAGCCTATTGTCAATTCCAACTGGACCACCCCCAGTGTTTTACCCACTTTTCCTTCATAATTGGATAGAACCATATTATGGGGCTTGATATCTCCTTCGCGGATTTCCAACCTTTTTAGCATGAAATGGGGAATCAGATTGATTGCAGCACCCCCATCCACTAGAACTTTGTTCACACCATGGACACCTATTTTCGCCCGAATGAAAAGTGGCTTGAGATGATTCTTCATTGTAGGCTCTGGACGTTCGAAGAACGCATTTTGTTCTTCAACAGCCCCATTGTCCATCACGTAGTAGCATACGGGCCTATGTTTCATTAAATCTGTGGTGTCTTCTTCCTCATATTCACTGATTTCGGTTTCCTGCCCGAATTCGCAGGGAAGCACAGACACTACGTTACAGTTCAGGTTAAATGAAGACTCCCCCTCCGATTCGAAGTTATCTGTTATCATATCTTCGTCCTCTTCCGGGCCTGGAGTGTATTCCTTTGGTCCGTCTTGTTGGTCTTCAGAAAAAAGCCTTCTGTTGACTGGAGGTTTCTCTTCCGTCTGACTTTTTGGTTTGTTGGTGCTCGATTCACCTTGTATCTTTGTTGAAGTATCCCCTTTGTTTGCCACAGCTTCTCTTTCAGCCTTTCGAATCCTTTGCTGTCTGCGCCACTGGGATCTTGACATGGGGTTCCTTCCTTTGTAATTTTCTAATCTGACTTCCTCCCTTTTTGTGTGTTGAATTGCCTCCTGTATGTCACAGCATGTCGTGCATTTCGTTCAGCATTCCTCCATTTGTCTTTGCCTTTGTCATTTCTGGCTTGCAGCCATCTATCGGTTGGTACTTCAGCAGGGAGTTTGAAAGTCACTCTTCGAGCAACTTTGGGGTGAGGGCTATCAGGTCTTCGCTGTTTGTATCTGCTGTCGAAACGCGGACCCATCTGGGCAGTTTCTTGATGGCTCCAGCAAGGGGCGAAGGGGATCGTTTCGAAGGCCCTAGCCATGCTTTGGTCATACACAGCAGAACATCTTGGGCACACCAAGCACTTAGTTGCCCCCTTGTAGCAGCGAAAAACAAACTCCAACAAACTCTCTCCAGCCTTGGGGTAGCATCTAAAAAGTTGGTTATCCTGGCGCCAATTGTTGCCAGTTCGAGCCCTCTGTACCCTTTCGAAATTTGCAGCAATTCTTTGGTTGCAGAGGATGCTGCACCTAGGGCACAGTATCATGCATGGATCTCCTTTGTGGCATGACATGAGATAGTCTTTGAGAGTATCATCTCCAGTGTGATTGTCCCCCATCCTATGCTTTTCTTTTTCTAAGTATTTTTCCACTTCCTTCATCTCAGAACGGGGTCTTTCCATGTCCACCATATTTATTTCCAAATCCCCCTCTTTTGTTTCGTCATCGCCCCATCCTGTGGGCTTTATATCTTCGATCTGGACCCTCGAACTTTCTGGGGCAGAATATTTGACCAGATAGTCATATTTTCCACTGGGTTCCCCTAGAGTGTCCCATATTTCCTTCTGAGAGGGAACTGGCTGCGTAATTTGGACTTTCTCTAATTCCAACCTCAAGCCCTCAGTGACTTGTGTAAATCCTTCGTTGTGATCCCCTTGGCCTTCAGTAGCCTGGGTTTCTCCTGCAACAGCCACAGGTCCAGCAATCGAAGTGTCTGGTGTATTCTGGATGCCTTCAATGACTTCCTCGCTGACTTCGACTATCACCCAGTTTTCGACTCCAATGTCCTTCTCTCCAGTTAGGGTGTCGCTTCGATCAATTTCCACCATGTTGACTTCTCCAATGCATGCAGGCTCGGAGTAGTTGGTGTCTGCGACGTCCAAAGGATCTTCGTCCACTTTCATCTTCATCTTATCAACAAACTTTAATCTGCCATCTTTGATTGCGTTTTGAATCAAATCCCTGAAAAGAAAACATTGTGAGGTCTTGTGGCCTAGGAAACTATGATATTTGCAAAATCCCCTTTTCTTCCTCTGGTCCAAAGGGGGTATTTTGACATTTGATGGCACAATTAGTTGGCCATCCTTGACAAGCAAGTCAAAGATTTCGTCACATTTAGTGACATCGAAGGTGTAAACCTTCTTTGGAAACTTATCACTTTTCTCATTTTCAACAATATCTTTCCCTTTCGTAGGAACTAACATTTTGCAGGAGTAAGGCGGGGCCTGTTTTAATTCAGCGAGGTCGATTTCGACCTCTTCGAATTCGAATTCAGGATATTCTTCTACTTCCTCAGTTCCAACATAGGAAATCCTTTCTTTCTTACTATTCTTAAAGACTCGGGCTTTTTCGGCTTTTAGTCTTTCGACCTGTCGAACCCTATCGGCTAACTGAGCCATATCCCTCAAATGCTGAGTATCTAATTTCTTTCGAATAGAGTAATCCAATCCCCCAGCGGCCATTTCGACTAACTCGTGCTCAGGCACTACTGTGTAACATCTGGATTTTAACAGCCTAAATCTATTCAAATAGTCATCAATGGGTTCAGTGAACTTTCTCTTAACACTGGCCAATTCCTTCAGACTTATTTTCGATTGTCCCATGTAAAATTGTTCATGGAATAATCTCTCTAAAAGGGTCCAAGTGTCAACAGACCCAGGAGGCAACGTGGTAAACCAAGTGAATGCATTTTTTGTCAAGGAACTTGGGAAATATTTGATTCTAAGATCTTCATTATTGGCTATATCCCCCGCTTCGGTTAAATATCTCGCTATGTGTTCGACTGTTGACTCGTTGGTATCCCCAGCGAACTTTGTAAATTTAGGGACTTTGTATCCCCTTGGTAAATCAGTATGCATTATACAATCTAATATAGGAGAAGCGTAATTTGGCCTCCTCATTCCCATATTGAGGCCGTTTTGAGTCATGATCCTCTCTATCATGGTGGTCAGATTATTTTCTGCCAAGATGTTATCGTTTCGAATCCTATGAACGACGGCATCGGCATCTTGGTTTCGACCAACCAAAACAACTCCCCTAGGTTGTTCTCCTCGAAATTCTGGGGCTTCTGGTCTTTCGATCCTTGCCCCTGGTTCCATAACTTCCCTTTGTGGGCCCGGAATTATTGGGGCTTCTAACCTTGGTGCTCTGGCCCCTAAGTTAACCTCTTCTCTGGGTGGTCTATGAATTGGGTCGTTGGCAATTTGTTCTATAACAGGCACGTTTGTTCGAAATCCCACCTGGTTCTGCCTACGCCTTTCTGTGGGAGCAAAGAAATCTGCTATTCGACTCATATTGTCAGCGTTTTCCCTGTTCGTCACAGTCACATTCTGAACTATTGGGGCGAATATTTCCTGCATGGTTTGCGCTAACACCCCTATCATATTGTGGTTGCTGTCATCCATCAATTGCCTAAAAGCCAACTGGTTATCTGTGGTTAGGATAGGCAATGTGCTATAACCCACTGACCCTTGGTTATTTGACATAAATTGGTTTGCCCCAGACCCAGATCCTAGTTGTGGGGATGAATTCGATGTGGAATTGTGTAAACCTGCCATAAAAGATGTTGGCATTCCGTAAGAAGAACTTCTAATTCTATTCCCATCGAAGCCGGGTGGTCTAGTTGATGGAGTGGCGAAATGGGATTGTGTCCCAGGTGGCGGAACGAATCCCCCAGGGTAGCCCATAGTTCCAGTATTTCCTAAGATCGAACTGTTGGTTGATATGCCACTTACTCCGTTGGTGGCCATGTTACTGGTTGAAGATGCAACAGACTGCATTCGAAGGGATTACATTAGATGTTCCGCTCGAAATGGACGCGTTAGTGCCTGTTGCCTGTGGGCCACCTTGGTCTCCTTGTTGATTGTCTGAATTAGACATTTTGTCCAAACGTTTTCTTCTGGATAAAGGTTGGTTGCTGTTGGTTATCTTACCACTTCTCAGGTTCATAAAACAGCAAACTTCTTAGGTTCCTACGTTTCTGGGATGGCTATGTCTCGACAATCCTTAATTCTGATATCCAACTATTGGTCCCACCAGGTGTGCCAATTTGTTTCCAGTGATTTCTGGTAAACAACCGCTAGTCTTCCAAACTATTGAATAATCTTTATTAACGCTACTCAATCTCTTTGGTGACTCACAGGATCGACTAGATTGATCCTAGGACTCCTTGGATATTAAGGTTACTCTCACAATCGAACAATTATTCATGGGTGCTATTGTACAAATGTTTGGTTTATTTCGATCCCTCTCTCTAAGAGTTTAAAAATGTGGTCAAAATGTATGTGAAAACTAAGTTATACGAATAATTGCTAATTGTAATGCTGATTGAAAAGACATATAAAACTGTATGGAAAATGAAGTAACTGGTTTCGACCCATAAAACTTTTAACACAAAAGGTTTCTGGAGTGTGGAAGTTTAAAATGTGAAGAAAGCGTTTAATGCAAGAAATCTAGAAATGACTTTAAGTGAAAGTACATGTTAGGAGAATAATACTTGAAAGTAAAGGTATTGAGAGCGTAAAAGTTCTCTGAAATATAGAGTGCTCGAAATATAAAGAAAGCAGTAAAATGTAAAACTTTGAAGAAAAGACTTCGAAATGAAAAGACAGTAGATAAAGAAACTTGCAAATGTTATTCGACAGAAAGAAAAAGAAGGAAAGTGCTGGGAATAGTAAAAAGGCTTTTATTAAATTAGAAATACATGGTGCTATCATACATACATCTCTCTTGCATTCGTTTCCCTTGCCATGTGGTAGTTTGAATGTTATTGAGTATTTTGTATAACAGATATGACACACTGAAATCCTAACACTAAGACTTCTATTTATACTAATTCGACCCTAACGGTCTCGCTACAAGATCATGCCACGTTTCGAACATGCAAGACAATGCTTCTTTCATCTTTCCACGTGTCCCCAAATGCTCCAACACATAACTTTCAAACTTTGAAAGTCCCGCTTTCATTTAAATTTTAAATGCTTTGGTGTTTCTCTGTTTCGAACGCTCTTCTCAGACCTAGCTTCGCTGCTGTTTCGAGACCCCTTTGGATACGCTCCCATGATCACCGTTCGAAGCTTCAAGCTTTGACACACTCATTCGAAACACTGCTTCTGCAATTTCGAAGCGTGGTGTTTTAATTCCATTTCGATCAGAACTTCTAGCTCTTTTTGAATTCTAAATAACACTATCAAAATCTTCAGCCAACAGACACATACTTTAAGACTTTGGCTTTGTTGAGGATCTGAACAAATGTATTTCAGGGGATTTCTTCTGGAATGGCACAAAGATATGTTCCTACACCTTCAACCTATCAGTAATTATCCTTTCTTAATTTCGTTTTATTTGTAAGCAGTGATTATATTCAAATGCATATGCCTATTTAACAAAACTTTGGACGTTTTTAAATAAAAACATAAGTGTAAAAAAAGAAAGAAAGGCAAGTAAATTTCTGCATTTTGAACTATCTTTGTATTAACTTTTGTAAGTATCTTTGTACAAAGGAGACATACACCCTAGTAAGAGAATGTTGTCGTAAAAATTGAAAAATTTTATACAAAAGAAAGATGGCTATGTGTAACATTTCCATGGGATTCCCATTCTGCTATAGCCTTCATAACTTTGAGTATCTTGTCCATTCGCTGCTTCGTCCGCCGATGACTGGATTGATCAGAAGCTTGGAGCTTTGTTGGTGAATAGATTATTCTTAAAGTGATCCGACGAGACATAGTCATACACTTTAATTCCCTAACTTTTTCCTGGACCGCCCTTTCGGGTTTTCGATCCACCGGGAAACCCTTTTTTTCCCAAGTCGCCCTTTCGGGTTTTCAACTTGCCGGGTGTACAAATTTTTTTGTTTTATCCCTAATTTTTGCCTGAACCGCCCTTTCGGGTTTTCGATTCACCGGGATGCCCTTTTTTGCCCAAGTCGCCCTTTCGGGTTTTCAACTTGTCGGGTTATTTTATGTGTAGTATCTTTTGACTATGTCTGCGTTCACAGGGTGCAGCAAGTCGTCGCCGTCCATGGTGGTCAGAATCATTGCTCCACCAGAAAAGATGCTCTTGATCACAAATGGTCCTTCGTAAGTAGGAGTCCACTTGCCCTGAGATCACTTTTCGGTAAGATGATCCGCTTGATTATAAGATCTTCGACTTGATATTCCTGACGCATGACTTTCTTGTTGAAAGCCTTGATCATCCGTTTTTGATTTGTCTGACCATGACAAACAGCAGTAAGTCGCTTCTCGTCGATCAAATTAAGTTTACCAAGCCGAGTCTGAATCCAATCGTCTTCACTCAAACCGGCATCCTTCATAATCCTCAAGGAAGGAATCTAAACTTCCATGGGTAGAACAACTTCCATGCCATATACCAAAGAAAATGGGGTTGCCCCTGTTGAAGTACGTGCCGTGGTACGATATCTATGCAAAGAAAACGGTAACATCTCATGCCACTCCTTGTAGGTGACTGTCATCTTTTGAATGATCTTTTTGATATTTTTGTTCGCGGCTTCAACAGCACCGTTCATCTTTGGCCGGTAGGGAGATGAATTGTGATGACAAATCTTGAACTGTTCGCATAGAGCGGTGATCATAGTTGTTGTACCCCAAAATTAGCCCTCCCATATTCCTCAAGATTTGTCAAGAATGATCTTCAAAATTGCTCAAGATTGCTCAAGGGTTGTACAGTCAAGTCACCTCCTAAGACAGTCAACTCAAAATTAGGGTTTTGGTTCTTTCAAGGAATTTGGGGTTTTCAATGGTTCAATCAAGTCTCATAGGCCTATATACATTCTCAAGCACCTACATGCCAAGTTTCAAGACTCACAATGCCAATGTGCACAGTCAAAAGCTCCATTTAACCTATAGTCAACTGCAAGGGCAAAATGGTCATTTTGCAGTCAAAAGTCATAATTTTTGGTCAACATATTATTTTGAGTTCACAATCATCATTTGATCAAGTCTTGATCATGATTTCACAAGAATAGCTCAAAAATCATCAAAGATGCAAAAGTTACTATTTTTGGACAGTAGAAAAGTCAACTGTATCTTGACCAGGGCATAACTCTTTCATGGTTTATCAGAAAAATCCCATCCAAAGCTCATTTTGAAGAGAATGCAATTTACTACAATCCATCTTCACACTACAAGTTCAAGAAATGCACTCACAAAAAGTTACAAGTTTTTACATTATAGGTCAAATTCAAAAGTCAACAAAAGTACACTTTGAGTCAAAGGCCATAACTTGAGATTGGTAAATCCAAATGACATGGGACCAAAGGCATTGGTTAGAGGACTTCAAGAGATTTCCAAAATGTCCAAGAACATGGTCATATGATCAAAATTGAGCAAGTTGTGCATTGGAGAAGTTGGGAAATTTTCATGAATTTGCAAAAGTCAACTTTGCTCAAAACACCTTCTTTTTGCTAATGGGCCTCAAATCTCTTCTTGAAACTTCATCCATGACCTATGCACGACCCACCAAGCTGAATGGGATTTATTTTCTTATTTTTATTGATTAATTGGATTTTTAATACATATTAATTCATTTAATTAATTTAAATCATAAGAAAATAGAAGATTTGATTTTTTAAATCAATTTGTGAACCAAATATGACCAAGATATGCTGGCAAATTCGTGCACAAGTCAAAGATACAAAAAAATCCAAATTTTGCAACATTGTTCAATCATGGAAAATCAAGAATATTTGATTTTCAATCAAGGATTTAATCTTCAATGCACATGGATTGGACCCAAAACTTTGACCTAATTTGTTTCTCCTATATGTATGCAAGCCAACCATGACCTAGTACACGTGAAAAAGCTGCAGAAACGACCCTGTCAAATTCAAGAAATTTCAAGAAAAGTCAAAACTTGTTCTTGCATTCTAGGCCAATTCAAGGCGTTTTGACCATCCAAATACATTGTAGGAGGTTCCAGGAACGATTTACAATCGAATTCACGCACCAAAGCTCAAGGAATCGCTACATACAGTCCCACGGTTTGCACTTATATTTCATAATCGTATCTCTTAATTCATGCACATTTAACATGTTTTTGTGATTGAGTTGCATTGCTAGGGATCATACAAAGCTAATGGAATGGTTGAATTGAACCATAGTGCCCTGAATCAAAAGATGCCATGTTTGAATTTCTAGGGTTTCCAAGCTTTCAATTAGGGCTTTTCAATCCAGGAAAAATTAGGATTAATGGGATATATGTTTGAAACCGTGAGGCCAAGACGGTTGGAACACGCACCTCGCGAAACATTTATGATTGTTGTGTGCCTAATCGCTATTTTTCCTTGCAGGATGTAGTGGAGGTTAAAAACCCCAGCTATTTGATGTTATTTACACAGGACAAAGGTTGAAGACGATGATGTGTTGATATCTGGTTGGCCAATTTGAAGAAAGCGCGCGTTTTAATTTTTATTTACTGCATTGTGATTGTTTCATATATATTAATTGCTTATCATTATAATATCAATTGAAGTAGATTGGTTGAGTGGCTGGGGCGTTGGCTTGTGAACATTGGGACCTGGGTTCGAATCCCAGGACCCCCAAAACATTATTTCAATTTTGTTTTCAGGTATTCCCATATAACGCCTAGAATGCAGACCACCATGCACCTCAACTATCAACACGCCAAGTGGCTTGCAAAGCAAATCTAATGGTCACGAGATGATGACCACCATACTCCCTGGTCAGCGCATGCGTAGCAAGTCCAGAAAAGTCAAACAGGCTAATGAATAATGGGCCTGGAAATTGCTGACCCTACCACAAAATTGGGCCCAACACCCCCTTCAAGTTTATTTCTTTTCTTTTCTTTTTTTATTTCTTTCATTTAATTATTTTTTATAATTATTATTTTCACTAACAAATTAATATTTATTTTCATAATAAAAATCAGAAAACACAGAAAAATATAATATTTTTATTTATTAAATTTAATTAGTTATTTTTTGTAAATAAATATTAACATAATTAACTTAGTTTTAATTAGGTTAATTCTAACTTTTTTGCAATAATTTAAAATTAATATAAAATTAGGGTTTTTAATAACTTTTGACCATCTTTTATTTTTTTCCTTAAAAAACATAAAAAACTCAAAAAAATATTTCTTTTTTTATTTAATTAATTAATTAGTCTAGGTTTAATTTAATTAAATGCAAGATAACAAAAAAACCTCCTTCTTTAATAAAAAGGGTCAAAACCCTAAAAACTCTCCGATTCAATTTTTCTCGCGCATGATTTATTTGATTCATATTTTTATCCATATAAGTGTATTTGCTTCGAGGATGTAATCGCTTTAATTAGGACTTCTTATCGCTTTCATTTATTTTCCGCATTTACTTTTTCAAGGGTTTGTTTTTGGCGATGTAAATACCCGACGCCTTGTAATAGCTTAGTTTTATTTTCCGCAACTATTAATTGCTAGATGTATGCTAACTAGGCTATGCATGTCAAGATCTCTCTTAAATTAAAATCAATCGTAGCTCACCATAACATGTACAAAGATAACATAACTGAAACCTGACACACTCGCACACGCCACTCCTAGGGCACGCCTCACTTGGTTGCCTCGACGTGGTCATTGAGTATAGGGGTTTTAGAGGTCGCCCTCCTGTCTAAAGATCAAAGTTGCCTCGAAATGGTTGCCTCGATAAAAAATGATCTAAGACACTAGGGTTACCGCTAAGGCGTCCTGCCATTGCTTTAGTGACCACATGTCCCATAATCGAATTGACCCGAAAAAACTCCAACGACGGTGCTACCTACTTCTCAATAGTGGGATAGTACTGTCTAAAGGACATTTACACAGCTTAATTTCTTTTGAGTAGGTAGAGGTTCTTAGATACTTGCTCTTTCAAAACAAAAATACTTTTCGCACTTACACTTTTCAAACAAAGTTTTCAAACAAAGTTTTCAAACAAACACTTCATACACTCTTGAGGACAGATACAAGAGTTAAATCGAAGTTTTCAAACAAACTTTTTTCAAAACCCACAAACACAAGAAAAGCAAAACTTTTTGAAAACATAGTGAGCAAGTACCTAAGAGCCCGTGGATAACCACTGATAGAAAGGGTGCTAACACCTTCCCTTTCTATAATCTACCTCCCGAACCTGAGAAACATCTCGAAAAGGAATTTTGCTGTGCTTTTGTCCTTTCCTTGTCGGAGAAAATAAAAGACGGTGGCGACTCTTTCTTACCGCGACATTTTGCAAAACGCAAACGCGAACCAGCATTCCAAAACAGTCAGTTCTATTTCCACCAATCACAGAACTGGCGTCTCTGCTGGGGATATACTTATAAGTGAGGTGTACCTTAGGATTAGATCACTTATGTTTTCAATTGTATGCTTTGTATGCTTTATATTTGTGGGCTTGTATTGGAGTTTTATAGATCCTAACCCGGATCTGGGGGTGCTCTTTTTAGGTAAGTAGCAATAGACTGTGAGGGATCTGTCCGGCGTAGACCGACACGGATGAAGCAGTAGCTACATTGGTGTGACACCTTGGTCTGTACCGATATCCCTTGTGTTGGAACGAGGAGAATATGGGTCTTCTGAGGAGTCGTTAAACACCAACTGACCTTAGAACCTTAAATTGACCAACTCGGCCATAGAACAGTAGCAGTATGCTACACTCATTGAGACTAAACTCTCGCGATGGTTCCAGCTGCAAGAAAAGGTTGCCAAACTGGAATTATGACCGATTGAAGGTAGTCAGTGATATTGAGATCCTCTAGAACCCGGTTACTATTTTTAGGACAGGTCTTAACCAACTAAACTAAAAGAGGGTAATACCTAAACTCCATGCCAGCCTAAACTTAAGGCTGTTTGTGTGACTTGTGTGCCTTCAAACTTGAACTACTTGCACATTCTTGTTATCTGACAACATGAGTTCCTTGCAGGTTTTGTTTACAGTCCTTATCTAACAATTTGGATTAATTGCAGGGCTTATTTACATCACCTCACACGCATAGCATACACATCATAACATCATACCATAGCATTTCCTTAACCATTTCAAGGATCTCAAGGGTTTGTGATGCAGGTCAGGATGAACCAGACGTCAAACAAGGGGCAAAGGGGATTTATTTTCCTCTAGCCAAGGTTGTCTAGAAGTCCAAGCATGATAACTTGAGTTAGGGGCTATGACCCGTTCGATATGGTGAGCTTGACTCTTGAAGAAGGACTCTCAACAACATGAAGTTCCTTCAATCAAAGCTACCAGATTCAAATTCTAACAAGTTTCTTTGTTTACCCCACGAGATCCTTGAAAACATTGCATATATACATATCATTGCATAACAGGTCACCCTTTACAGGTCTCTCATATTCTCGCTGTTTATTTCAGCAATGGCTCTCCAACAAGACAACCAGGATCTTCATACTCAAGAGACTCAGTTCAGGGAAATCTTCCTAAACCTATCCAAGGGGCAGGAAGAGTTGAGAACACTCCTCATGGGGAATTTGGTCAAGGAAAGTCCTGAAGACAATAAGGACGAACGACTGAAACATCTGCAAGCTGAGGTAGATGCAATGAGAACCCAGATGCTGGGGCAGATGGCTCTTATCCAACCAAGGCTTAGCTCGGGAGCAAGAAGAGTTGAGAACCATGATCAATCAGCTTCATCAAGACAGATACAACAGTATGAAGCAAACAGTCAAGGTTGAGGATCAAGTCATTAATCAACTTCAGAGAAGTTAAAGGTTTGGTTTTATGAATAGACCTCTTCAAGTCGCTGCTACCTCACAGGTCCAACAACAACCTCGCCAAGAACAACGAGTTGATCAGAGCAAGCCAAACAAGCCTAGGAGGCAATTCACCAAGCTCAACGTGTCACTGTCTCAAGCTTTAAAACTCCTGTTGAGATTGAATCTGGTGACGTTAAAGGACCCTCCTAAGAATCCCAACACAGCCTCCCCAGGTATAACTCTGATGAAAGGTGTGCATACCACTCTGACAGTCCAGGACATGACACCGACGACTGTTGGACTCTGAAGAACAAGATCCAGGACCTGATTGATGAAGGAGCATTGGAATTCACCCAAGGTGGTCAGGCTGAGTTCTTCTACCATCCCTCCTAGGTTCACCATTTGAAGTAACAAGTCCTGAGACGAGAAGACTTTTTGTTCATTAGAATTTTCAATTTGCAATTTTCTTTTGATTGTTCAAACATTTATTCATGTCAAACTTTATTACTTTATCAATGCATTGCATATGTATGTTTTGAATCAATCCATTCGTATTCACTATATTCAAATTGCTTTCATTTTTTTGTGATGTTCAACTCTCGATAAAAAAAAATTCTAAACCTTTTGAGGGAGGATGACAAAAACGATACCACGATCTTTACAGTATGCTTTTGAACAGACCCCGCTGACGATGTACAAGCATTATTTCAAATCCTAAACAGTTGAGTTATAAGGAAGATAATCCCTCGTCAACCCCTTCGAGCCAAAGAAGTTGGAGTTTTTCTTTTCACGCAAAAATTAAAACCCTTAATTATAACCTGGGGCAGGGTAGTTCTCTCAGTTGATCCAGGTGCACAATGAATGGTGTTGTACCCCAAAATTTGCCCTCCCATATTCTTCAAGATTTGGCAAGATCAAGCTTCAAAATCTCTCAAGGGTTGCACAGTCCAATTGCCTCCTAACACAGTCAAAATTAGGGTTTTGGTTCTGGCAAAGAAATTGAGGTTTCCAAGGGTCCAATCAAGTCCCAAATTCCTATAAACATTGTCAAGCACCTACATGTCAAGTTTCAAGACTCACAGCACCAAATTGGACAGTCAAAAACCCTAATTGCTCCACAGTCAACTGTAGGGGCAAAATGGTCATTTGACAGTCAAAAGTCAAAATTTTGGTCAACATCTTATTTTGAGGCCACAATCATCATTTGATCAAGTCTTGATCATGATTCCACAAGCATGGCTCAAAAAGTCTCAAGATGCAAAAGTTTCTATTTTTGGACAGCTGAAAAGTCAACTGCAAATTGACCAAGGCATAACTTCTTCATGGTTTATCATAAAAATCCAATCCAAAGCTCATTTTGAAGGGGATGACATTTCCTACAACTCATCTTCACACTCCAAGTCCAAGAAATGCTCTCACAAAAAGTTATCAATTTCAACATTATAGGTCATTTTCAAAAGTCAACAAAAAGGCACTTTAAGTCAAAGACCATAACTTGAGATTGGTAAATCAAAATGACATGGGACCAAAGGCATTGGTTATAGGACTTCAATACCTTTCCAAAATGTCCAAGAACATGTTCATAGCTTCAAAATTGAGCAAGATATGCATTGGAGAAGTTGGGAAATTTTTGGGAACTTTCAAAAGTCAACTTTGCCTAAAAAGCTTCAATTTTGTTAATGGGCCTCAAATTCTTTCTTGAATCATTACCCAAAGCCTATGCACGACCCATTGAGCTCAAAATAATTTATTTTCTTATTTTTAATTAATTAATTGAATTTTTATTATTATTAATTAATTTAATTGGTTTTAATTGTAGAAAAATATCAAAGAAGGGTTGTCAAATCTTTTTATGCAACAAATACATTCCATATATGCTAAAGATTTCGTGCATCACTCAAGGGGACAAGATCTTCCATAATTGGAAAAGTTTTCATGGCAAAAGATTGAAAATCACATAATTGAAAAATCAAATATTCAAGTCATAAATTCATGGACTTTTGGGCTCATTCTTGACCTAATTCACATCACATACATATGCATAAGCTAACCCTACTCAGAGATACCCGAAAAAGCTGCTCATACGCCAGAACCAATTTGCAAATTTTCAAGAGAAACTTGAAAACTAAAATCATACTTGCAGCGTGTTTCAAAGCCTAAAAAGGATTCTAATCCCTTGCTGAGAGTCTCCTGAACGTATTGCAAATACTTTCCAACCTCATAGCTCAAGGAAACGGTAAAACAGAGTCATGGTTTTAACAAATACTTCCATAATCGAATTTTAATTTCTACGCATCATTGCTATGTTTTGATCATTGATTTGTATTACTGACATCTCCCTGAAACTTTTGATATAGTTTAATTGTGCTAAAACTGCTTGTATCAAAATCTGCCATGAACAAACGTTAGGGTTTCAAAACATCCACATTGGGGCTTTCCTTATATGGTAAAATTGGACCTCCAAACCTATATGGACAAATTTGTTGCAACAAGACGAATCGATTGAAACCCTCGCGCTCAATTTATGTTGTCTCCTCTTCTATTCGCTATTTTCCACAGTTATACTTAATGGGGGTTTAAAACCCCCGCTATCTCATTCATATTTTGCAGGTAAAACGAAGAAGAAGACAGGCGTGTCATCACATGGTTGGATAGTTCAAAATCTGGCGCGTTTTTTTGTTTTATACCACTAACATTTGTTTTTTTTTATATAATAATTATTCTCCACTAATACTACAAACGCGCTTGAATGGCTGGATGGTGGATGACACGCTTGGTAAACGCTGGGACCTGGGTTCGATTCCCAGGTCCCCCCACATAATTCATAATTTTTGTTCTAATGCTTTCACATGTAGCACTCCTTCAACGCTCCACCATGCATCCTCACACCTAAGCATGCCACGCGCTCATGATGATCAATCCAGTGGTTACAGCATGAAGAGCATGATGCACTCTAGTCAACCAACGTGCACACGATTGGGAAAGTCAAACAAAGGCTTTGTCTCATGGGCCATAATTCCTCAATATCACCTCCATATGGGCCTGACACCCCCCTTGGTTTGCTTTACATTTTAATTTAATTTTCTTTTCTTTCTTGTTCTTTTTATTTGTTTTAATTGTTTTATTAATTCACCATAAAATAATTTTTTTCATAATAAAAACAGAAAATCAAAATAAAAAATATGTTTAATTATTTATTAATTTCCTCACTAATTTATTTTGTAAATAAATAACTAACAATTAACTTTAGTTTAATTTAGGTTTAAATTCTAATACTTTTCTTAACAAATAAAATACGTAGAATTAGGTTTTTGACATTTTTTAATCTTTTCTTAATTAATTATTTTCATCATTATTTATTATTATCAATTACCATAATTTTTGTACATAAATATGTAAATTAACTAATTAGTTTAAATTAGGTTAACTTTAATATTTTCTTTAATAATTAAAATAATTTAGAACTAGGGTTTCACTAACTTTAATTTTAATTCCTTTTTTTCTTTGTTTTCATAAATACCAAAAAAACATAAAAAAACATTTTCTTTTCTTTAATTAAATAATTAATTAGGTTTTAATTTAATTTAATTTCAAGCAAAGGGTCAAAACCCTCGGACGTTCATTTTAATTCTCTTCGCGCCTTATTTTTCTTGTTGATTATTATGTAACTGCTTTCCGAATGTAATAGTAATTAGGTTTACCGTATTTTTACTTTCCGCATTTTTATCGAAAACGGGTCTTTGTATTTTGGCGATGTATAGACCCGCGCCTTGTAATAGCGTAGCTTTTATCTTTCCGTCTTTTAATTTTCCGTACTCCTAACTGCTAAACTCGCATGAAAGAATGTATGGTAATTAAAAACAACGCGTAGCTCACAATGCCATGATCAAAGACAAAACATAACATGAAAACAACACACAAATACACACACCACTTCTAGGGTATGCCTCACTCGTTGCCTTCGAAACGTGGTCGTCAAGTATAGGACGTTTTAGCGGTCGCTCTTATGTCCATGATCCAGTTGCCTCGAAACAGTTGCCTCGAAACGGTTGCCTCAGATTAAAAAAGGATCTAGGACATAAGGGTAGCTTCTAAGGTGTCCTGCTATTGCTTCGGTGACCACACTGTCCCTAAAATCGAATTGATTCGAACACCTCCAACGGTGGTGCTACTTACCTCTCAATGGTGGGATGACACTACTTTAAGGACTTTTACACAGCCTAATTCCTTAGGGTAGGTAGATGACTCATGGATACTTGCTCTCTAAAAAACAATCAAAACTCTTTTCACACCGACACTTTCAAAAACTTTCGAAACAAATTTTTCAAACACTCTTGAGGACAGATACAAGAGTCATTCAGAAATCTTTCAAAGAAACTTTTTCAAACCCACTCACATTTTGAAAAGCAAACATTTTGAAAACATAAGAGCAAGTATCTAAGAGCCCATGGATAACCATGGATAGAAAGGGTGCTAACACCTTCCCTTTCTATAAATCTACCTCCCGAACCGAGAAACGTTCTCATAAGGAATTTTACTGTGCTTTTGTCCTGTCCATGTTGGAGAAAATAAAAGACGGTGGCGACACTTGCTTCCGCGACATTTCACGAACCAGCTTAAAACAGTCAGTTCTAAATCCACCGATCACAGAACTGGCGACTCTGTTGGGGACACTTAAAGTGAGGTGTACCTTAGGATAGCTCATACTTGTGTTTTCAATTGCTGTGTTTTGTTTGCTTTATTATTGTGGGCACTGTCTTGGGAGTTCTATAGATCCTAACTCGGATCTGGGGGATACCTTCTTAGAAAGTAGCAACAAGACTGTGAGGGAACTGTGCGGGGTATACCGACACGGTTGAAGCAGTGTGCTACGTTGATGTGGCACTTTGGTGAGTACCGATAACCCTTGAGTCAAGTCAAGGAGAGTACGGGGCCGCCGCGTGGTGTCGTGAAGCATCAACTGACCTTAGGAACCTTAATTGAACCATCTTGGCCTCTTTAGGGTAGTGAGATAACTGACTTTGGTGCAGTCCAAAGTTGGTTGATACTCGATACTACACTCATTGAGGGTTGTTTTCTTGGAATATTTTGATCGCCAGTTTAGTGGCTAAATCGAAACGATGAACACAGAAAACAATCCAATGATATTGAGATCCTTAGAACCCGGTTACTTTCGATAGGACAGGTTTTGAGCCCACCAACTTCAAGAGGGTAATACCTAGACCCCATGCTGGCCTAAACTCTAAGGGCTATGGTGTGACTTGTGTGCTTTACCATGTTTGCTTTTGTGAATACTTGTGGTGTGTCCTTATCATAGCATCACAACATCATACAGCATCATATGCATCCACTAACCACTTCAGGGGTTCGAATCTTCATCTTTGTTCTTATTTTGTAGGACATGGAAACTATCCGCAGAAAGACAATTCAGATCAACCTCATAAGGGTCCCTCCTCAGCTTAAGGAACTTATATCCAGGATTCCCGAGAGCTCTTCTTTCAGTGAGAAACATGGAATACTCATCAGCTTGGTCAACACCAACATTGAGGAAGATATGATAAAGGTCCTCTTCCAGTTCTTTGACCCTCTGCACCATTGCTTTACTTTCCTGGATTATCAACTGGTGCCTACATTGGAAGAGTTCTCCCAGCTTCTGAAGATCCCTATCCTTAGTCAACTACCCTACAACGGTACGGAAAGGGAACCCAAACTTGAAGAGGTTGCTAAAGCATTACGCCTACAACCATCTGACATCAAGGGACATTGGGAAGTTAGAAGTGGTGCCAAAGGATTCTTGGCAAAGTTTCTGTTTGAGAAGGCCCAAGAATGTTGGAATTCCCTTGACCTACAAGCCTTTGAAGAAGTTGTGGCTCTCCTTGTCCATGGGTTGGTGTTGTTCCCGAATCCCGATCAGCTTATAGATCTCAATGCTGTCAAGATCTTCATGTCCAGAAATCCTATACCTACGTTGCTTGGGGACATCCTTCACTCATGTTACACTCGAACCATGAGAAAAAGAGGTGTTCTTATGTGTTGCACTCCTCTCCTGGGAAGGTGGTTTATTTCGCACCTTCCACAATCCGTTTTGAAGAATGAGCGGGGTTTGAGATGGTCACAACGATTGATGACTCTTACACATGCTGATATACATTGGTGCTCTCGGTCCAGAGAGGATGTCACTATCATTGATCGTTGCGGGGAGTATCCTAATGTTCCTTTACTTGGAATCAGAGGAGGTATTACTTACAACCCATGCCTGGCTTTGAGACAGTTTGGTTATGCTCGGAGGGATGGCCCTCACGACATGTTAATTCCTGACATAGTTTTTGACTTCGACAACGATGCACAAGGACTCCGCCAGAGATTTATCAGAGCTTGGAGGATGCCCAACAAGGTAGACAGCAAGACACTGGGGCACAAGAACTCCATCCCGTTGGAGCCTTATCTCAAGTGGGTACGAGCCCGCTCCCAGAAGTTAGTGATGCCATATCCTCATGTTCTCCCTGTAATCAAAGAGCCAGTTTTGGAAGGAGAGGTCTCATACACCATTCAACATCCTGACATGCCTACATCCTGGGAAGAAATGCAGAAGAGCTGGATCCAGCTTAAGGAAGAACGGAATTCCCTTAAAGCCAGTCTACATGCTAGTGAGAAGAAGGTCTTGGAGCTCACCCGCCTACTGCACGAGGAAAAGACTCTCAACACTTACATAGCTCCAAAGAGGATGCGCAGTGTCTTTTGGGATTAATTTGCTTTGTAATGTTTTGCCCATGAGGCCTTGCTGTACTGAACAATTATTTCTTAATGATAATGTGTGTTCCTTTTTGTCTGCAACAAATTTGAACTTTCGAACCCTTGAATGCATTGCATAAACAGCATATCATGCATCATGTGCATCACAGGTACTCTTATTTTCAGGTTGCTTAATGTTCTTCGCTATTTATTTCAGCTCGTCATCATGAATCCTGAATCATCTACTGAGCAATCCATCAAGGCCCTTCAGGCCCAAAACGCCCAGTTCCAAGAGCTGATCATGAGTTTGGCCCAAGGTCAAGAGGAGTTGAAGGCTCTGCTAGTCAAGAAGAAGAAGAAGAGAACTGTACTATTCAACACTGGTCGGAGGTTTGGTAACACACTGCATAATGAGGTTGATCAAGCTGGTTCTTCTGTAGGGAAAGGCAGTCCCCAAGGGGGAAGGGTTCCTAGTCCGGTGGTCTCTGACAACGAGACCGATTTCAATGAAGAGCAGTACCCTCCAGCTGAAGACAAGTACAAGCAGTTAGAGGATCGTCTGAATGCCATGGAAATTCAACAAGTGCCGGGGTTGGATTTTGGAGACCTGGGTCTATCTTCTGGTGTGGTGATCCCACACAAGTTCAAAGCACCATCTTTCGCAAAGTATGACGGGGCGTCCTGCCCTAAGCTACATCTCAGATCTTATGTGTGGAAGATCCAACCGTATACTGTGGACAAGAACTTATGGATCCATTTCTTCCAGGAGAGTCTTTCAGGGACTCATCTCGAATGGTTCTATCAGCTGGATGGAACCAAGGTTCGTAACTGGGAGGACTTGGCTACTGCTTTTTATAAGCAGTATCAGTACAATGCCGACCTCGCTCCTACACGTACCCAACTCCAGGGTATGTCGCTAGGATCGGGAGAAGGTTTTAAAGAGTATGCACAGAAGTGGAGGGACCTGGCTGGCAGGGTGCAACCACCGTTAAACGACCGTGAACTCGTGGACATGTTCTTAGGGACCCTATCCGGGCCGTTCTTCAATCATCTCATTGGCAATTTGTCTGTAGGGTTTACAGACCTCATTCTGACTGGGGAAAGGATAGAAGCTGGCATGAAATCAGGGAAGATACAGAAAGGTGCGTCCTCAAGTTCTGAGAAAAAGCCTTTCAAGAAGGAAGCCAGTGCTGTGTATGGGCCCATGAGGCAAAATAAACCAAAACGCCGCCAAGCTATCAACACGGTGGTAATTGCTAAGCCTGCTGCCGCTCCTCGACAACCTAACCAACCAAGGGGTGAGAGTCCCAGAAGAGAATATACTCGGCTCAGCATGACTCTCTCTCAGATCTTGCCACAACTGCTATCGACCAACTTGGTAACTGTCAGAGAAGCTCCGAAGGTGGTGAACACAACCTCTCCGAAGTATAATCCCAACTCCCGCTGTGCTTATCACTCTGATAGCCCGGGGCATTCTACTGATGATTGCTGGGCCCTAAGAAATAAGGTTCAGGACCTTATCGATGCCAAGGAAATACAGTTTGAGGCGCCCGAAAGGCCCAACGTTGTGACTGCTCCTATGCCCCAGCATGGAGTAAATGCTATTGAGGAAGACCTGTATGCAGTTTCTGTGGATGACGTTGCTACCCCTTTATTGACTGTCAAGAGGAACCTGTTGCTGGCCGGTTTATTTCCGGGTTGTAGCAAGGGTTGCCTTCTGTGTGCTGTTTCCCCTGCTGGTTGTCCGTTGCTGAAGTCAGGTGTCCAAAACCTGATGGATAGCAAAGAAATCTTGTTCAAGAAGACCGCTGTTCCTATTGTTCCTACTGAAGAAGTATTTGTTGTCACCATTTTCAACAATCCTACCAAGGCTCCCCCGAGGAAGCCAGTCAAAATCGTGTCTGTTGCACCTATTATCATTACTGTTCCGGGGCCCCTCCCCTATAAATCTGACAAGGCTGTCCCATGGCACTATGGGGCAGATGTGTATGTGCTTGGAGTGAAGCAGGAGTTCAACACTAATACCGGCATCAGTAACATCACCGGTCCCGCTAAAGTTACTCGCAGTGGTAGGCTCTTCTCGCCTGACATTGCGCCACCAGTTATTCGAAGACCTCTTATCATCACGCCTACAAGTGCGTCTGTTTCCCCTTCTGATCAAGTTTCTACCCCTGCTGCCGAGTCCTATGACACTCGGGGTAAAGGGATTGCTGATGTGCCTGCCCGAATGGAGGCACCAAAGACTGTTAATGTTGAAGCGTCACAGCAAGAGATGGAAGAAATCCTTAAGATCATCAAGAAGAGTGATTTCAACATCGTTGAACAGCTGGGGAACACCCCCTCTAAAATCTCTATGCTATCACTGTTGTTGTGCTCAGAGGCCCATGCCAAGGCCCTGATTTCCTTCCTAAAGACAGCCCATGTGCCACAAGAGACATCTGCGGACCAATTTACTGATTGTGTGGCCAACTTGACCGCTGACAATGGGTTGGGTTTCTCTGATGCTGATCTGACCGCCAAGGGAAAGAACCACAATGATGCCCTGCATGTCTCCATTGAATGCAGGGGAACTACTCTTGCACACGTGTTGGTAGACACCGGTTCTTCACTAAATGTATTGCCCAAGAAGGCCTTAGACAGGTTGGATTGTGAGGGTTTGGAGGTGAAGCCTAGTAACATCGTTGTCCAAGCCTTTGACGGGTCGAAGAGGATGGTACATGGTGAGGTAGATATTCCGATTCAGGTTGGTTCTCAAGTCTTTGATTCAATGTTCTATGTGATGGACATTCAACCATCATATTCCTGTTTGCTGGGTCGACCTTGGATTCACAAAGCTGGGGCTGTGACCTCCACTCTACACCAAAAGCTCAAATACCCTGTCAGAGGGAAGATTGTTACAGTGCAGGGGGAGGAAGAATACATGGTTAGTCATCTGAATTCATTCCGGTATATAGATATGGACGGGGAGTTCATTGAGACCCCCTTTCAACATTTCGAAGAGGTACCTCCAACATTGGCGTCAGCTGAGACAGTAATTGAAGAAGACTCTCCTTTGAAGATGGCTTCCTTGAAGGACGCCCGGGCTGTAATTGAGAAAGGTGAATGTGCTAACTAGGGCAGGCTCACTGATTTTACTCCTAAAACTGACAAGTTTGGGCTGGGTTTCACTGCAGAGGCTCAGAGGGCTGTACGCAAAGCAAGGATCGGAAGACCTCCCGTGTTCATCACCAACCTGGGAGTGAATGCCATTGAAGGCGGTGCGGAGGAATCAGAGTTTGATAGCTGGATCTACCTGACGACCGATGGTGGACTGAACAATTGGACTGCAAAAGACCACATACCTGTTACTTTTGTTACTCAGTAATGAATTCCTTTGTTTTTTAATTTGTAATGAACAATAAATTGAAACTTTATGGCCCGGTGTCTTACCCGGGGCACCGTGGTTTCATTTGTGAGGGCTTATTACTTGTCATTTCCATATATCATGAATAAAAACATTGGACGTTTTTCGCATTTCAAATCTTGTGCTCCCTTTCTTTCTTTCTTTATATATTGCAAAACAGCTATATTTACACACACTCACCCATACAGGTTTCAATCCACTCTGGATCTCACTGGTAACGACTCTGCTACTGCCAGTTATGACTTCGAAAATCCGATCAACTTAGCCGAAGACGAAGGTGAAGATGATTGCGAAGTGCCTGGTGAGCTTGCAAGACTGTTACTCCAGGAAGAGAGGGCCATTCAGCCACATGAAGAGCCAGTGGAAACGGTAAATCTGGGTACTGAGACAGATAGAAAGGAAGTTAAGATTGGTGCCAATCTGGAGCTCAGCGTAAAACAACGGTTGATTCAGATGTTGCATGATTATGTGGAGATCTTCGCCTGGTCTTACGAAGACATGCCTGGGTTGGATACCGACATTGTGGTTCATCACCTGCCTACCAAGGAAGATTGCCCTCCAGTTAAACAAAAGGTCCACCGTATGCGTCCAGAGATGTCCGAGAAGATCAAAGCTGAGGTTATGAAGCAATTTGATGCCAGGTTTCTAGCAGTGACTTCTTACCCTCAGTGGGTTGCCAACGTGGTTCCGGTGCCGAAGAAAGATGGCAAGGTCCGAATGTGTGTTGACTACAGGGATTTGAACAGGGTGAGCCCCAAAGATGACTTCCCTTTGCCTCACATCGACGTTCTGGTTGACAATACTGCTCAGCACAAGGTGTTCTCCTTCATGGATGGTTTTTCAGGTTATAATCAGATCAAGATGGCTCCTAAAGATATGGAAAAGACCACCTTTGTTACTCAGTGGGGCACCTTCTGCTACAAGGTCATGCCTTTTGGACTGAAAAATGCTGGGGCAACCTACCAACGTGCCATGGTTGCTTTATTTCATGACATGATCCATCATGAGATAGAAGTGTATGTCGATGATATGATTGCAAGGTCCCAAACTGAGGAGGAACACCTTGACCACCTACAGAAGCTGTTTGACCGTCTGAAGTTGTACAAGCTGAGGTTGAATCCGAACAAGTGCACCTTTGGGGTAAGATCTGGAAAGTTGCTAGGCTTCGTCGTAAGCGACAAAGGTATTCAAGTGGACCCTGCAAAGGTTAAAGCCATACAAGAGATTCCAGTGCCCAAGACAGAGAAAGAAGTCAGAGGCTTTCTAGGACGTCTGAATTACATTGCCCAATTCATCTCACATCTAACTGCTACTTGTGAACCAATCTTCAAGCTGCTGAAGAAAGATCAGGTAGTACGTTAGAATGATGAATGTTAGGCCGCGTTTGACAGAATCAAAGAGTATCTCCAAGAACCACACATTCTTATGCCACCGGTTGAAAGGAGACCTCTAATATTATACTTGACAGTACTTGACAGCTCAATGGGGTGTGTGTTGGGGCAGCATGACGAGTCTGGCCGAAAAGAGCACGCCATTTATTACCTTAGCAAAAAGTTTACCGACTGTGAGACCCGATACTCACTGCTCGAGAAAACTTGCTGCGCTTTGGTATGGGCTGCTCGCCGGCTGAGACAGTATATGCTGACTCACACTACTCTGTTGATTTCAAAAATGGATCCAATAAAGTACATATTCGAAAAGCCTGCTCTGTCCGGAAGAATAGCAAGATGGCAGATGATCTTGACAGAATACGACATCCAGTACACGACTCAGAAAGCTATCAAGGGAAGTGTATTGGCGTACCACTTGGCACATCAGGCAGTAGATGACTACCAGTCAATGAACTTTGAATTTCCTGACGAGAGCATCATGGTAGTGACTGATTGTGAAGTATCTGGACCGGATGAAGGACCTGAGGAAGGATCCCGATGGTCTATGCACTTTGACGGAGCCTCCAATGCTTTGGGTAACGGTATCAGCGTTGTGATCATATCCCCAAAAGGCACTCATACTCCACTTACTGCCCGTCTATGTTTCAACTGCACCAACAATATGGCGGAGTATGAGGCATGCATCATGGGTCTTCAAGCGGCTATTGACTTAAGGATCAAGTTTCTGAGTGTCTTCGGAGATTCCGCTCTCGTGATCAATCAGATCAAAGGCGAGTGGGATATGAAACACCCAAATCTTATTCCTTACAAAGAATGTGTGTTGACATTGATCCCCCATTTCACAGAGATAACTTTTGAACACTTCCCAAGAGAGGAGAATCAGTTGGCGGACGCGCTAGCTACGATGTCTTCTATGTTCAAAGTTAAATGGGACAATGAGGCTCCTCGGATCATTATCTGGAAACTGGATGAACCCGCATATTGCTGTGATCTTGAGGCTGAGGAGGTAACCGAGAAACCCTGGTATCATGAGGTGAAGAGGTACTTGGAAGCCCAAGAATACCCTGAAGGTGCATCTGTCAATGACAAAAAGTTTCTGAGAAGGTTCGCAGCAAAGTTCTTCCTCAGCAACGGCATTCTATACAAGCGAAACCATGATTCAACCTTACTGCGTTGTGTGGATAAGACTGAAGCAGAAAGGATCATGGCAGAACTGCATGAAGGTACCTTCGGAACGCATTCCAGTGGACACACCATGGCAAAGAAGATCCTTCGGGCAGGATATTTCTGGTCCACAATGGAAGCCGACTGTTACCAACATTCTCGGACATGTCACAAGTGCCAGATATATGCAGATAAGGTGCACGTTCCTCCAGTCCCTCTGAATGTCTTGACAACACCTTGTCCTTTTGCAATGTGGGGCATTGATATGATCGGCGAGATTAAACCTACGGCATCCAACGGGCACCGCTTCATCCTGGTAGCGATCGATTACTTTACGAAGTGGGTTGAAGCAGCTTCCTACGCTACGGTAACCAAGAACTTCGTGGCACAATTCATTCGTCATAACCTGATCTATCGATACGGCGTCCCGGAAAGGATCATTACGGACAACGGCACCAATCTTAACAATAAGATGATCACTGAGCTCTGCGAGCAATTCAAGATACAGCACCACAAATCTTCTCCTTACCGGCTGAAGATGAATGGGGCTGTAGAAGCGGCGAATAAGAATATCAAAAAGATTGTGCAGAAGATGATAGTGACCTATAAAGATTGGCACGAGATGCTACCGTTTGCTCTTCATGGGTACCGTACCTCAGCAAGAACGTCAACAGGGGCAACTCCCTTTTCCTTGGTCTACGGCATGGAGGCAGTCTTGCCGATTGAAGTCCAGATACCATCTCTCCGGATAATGAAGGATGCAGGTTTGAGCGAAGATGACTGGATCTAGACTCGACTTGATCAATTAAACCTAATTGACGAAAATAGACTCACTGCTATTTGTCATGGTCAAACGTACCAAAAACGGATGATCAGGGCATTTAACAAGAAAGTCAGACCACAAGAGTATCAAGTTGGGGACCTGGTAATCAAGCGCATCATTCTTCCTCAAAGTGATCCTAGGGGAAAATGGACCCCTACGTACGAAGGGCCATTTGTGGTTAAACATGTCTTCTCAGGAGGAGCCATGATTCTAACCACCATGGATGGTGACGACCTTCCTCACCCCGCCAATGCAGACATAGTAAAAAGATACTACGCATGATAAAAGACCCGCTAGGTTGACATACCTAGGCAAAAATTAGGGCTTCCCGGCGAACCAAAAGGGTTCGGGCAAAAATAAGGGATGAAATGAAAAAAATCTGTACACCCGGCAAGTCGAAAACCTGAAAAGGAGGCTTGGGCAAAAATGGGTATCCCGGTGGACTGAAAACCCGAAAGGGCGGTCCAGGCAAAAGTTATGGATAAGCGTAATACTATGTCTCATTGGATCACCTTGCATCCAGAATCCGGTATCAACATCAAGTTCAGACGGCATCGATCAATCAGCTTCATCTTCAACTAAGCAGCCGAGTGATGAGACGCTCGAAGATATAAAGGCGATAGCAGAGTTGGAACCCAGTGGGATTACTCTTTTCACACAGCTGTTTTGTTTTCTTTTTCACAAAATTGTATAAACTCTGTTGTTCGGCGGCGTTCTCTTACTAGGACGCCAGCCTCTTGTACATAAATGCCTATTTACCGGCAAATTCAAAAATCAATACAAATTCACTTTTCAGACCAATTGCCAATTGTTTTTTTTCTTTTTCTGTTTTGTTTTGTAAAGAACGTCCAATATTCAATTGTGATATATGCATTTGACACTAATTGCTAACTCATAAATAGTTGCATGCAAAACAAAGGATTAATTACAGGTGACATCAGAAACAGGGGCAATAATGAGTTCTCTAAGCAATCTAATTGCTTTCTCCACCAAGGTACCAAGGTAAGTTCGGCTGAAGAACGTAACCCAGATACCTTCACTCCCCGCCGAGTAAGACAAGATTCTCTCCCAAGCAGTTGGTCTCCCATCAACCCTAACAAGGCACAGTATCCCAAGCAAGTCAGCAACACTCTCCCCCAAGCAGAGTTATCCTCAGTCAGCCTTAAGAAAGTTAGAATCCCCCGAAGATCTCAACATTCCCCAGCGGAGTATACAGACATTCCTAACAAGCATCCCCGGCAGTCTTGATCTAAGATTGTTCCCCGGCGGAATACCGGACAAACAGTGGAGCCATTCCCTAGTCCAATCTGAAAAGTCTCCCCAGGAGAGTTGAATCCATCTCCCCAATAGGAAGCTTATCCCCAGTAGATTCTGGAAGCTTACCCCTGCAGAGCATGAACGCGTCTCCCCGGACTTTATTCAAAGGTCATTCCTCACCAGAGCTTATAACTGGGTTATCCTCAGCTAATTACCACAGGAAGATCGTCCCCGGCGAGTTCTTCCTATTCCCCAGCGGAGTTCATCGAATCTTCCAACAGAGCTCAACAATGGTATCCCCAACGGAGTTATCATCGACCTCAACAAAGTACCTCTCTTTCCCCACAGAGTTCATTCCCCGCAGAATAATCTCTCCAACAAGTTTATCCCTCAACGGAGTCATCTTCTCCTACAGGTTTATTCTCGCAACCGTCATCCCCAGCGGAAACAAAAACTCTACTCTCGACATCAGCCCAGGATTCAAGCTCCCGACATTCGTCAAGGATTTATTTTCCTAGATGAAAATACAGTCATAAACATCACATCTTCATATATTATAGCATGCACATATGCATCATGAACATACAATCTCATTTATTTTGAGAACATCACGCATTTCATACATCATAACATCACATACAACTAACGTTTTATCTTTTCAGGACAAAGGTCAATACAAAGATGATTACTATCAACTGTCGCAATTCCAGATTCGATACCTGTATCTAGCCAGGGCATATCTGTGAGCGATTATTTTCCGGACTCGATTCCTGTATCCTGCCAGGGCACGTCTGAAGAGGTTGAAGATCTGATTCCTGTATCTTGCCAGAGTGTATCTGTTGACGACTAATTCCAGACTCGATTCCTGTATCCTGCCAGGGCACGTCTGAAGAGTTTGAAGATCCGATTCCTGTATCTTGCCAGGGTGTATCTGTTGACGACTAATTCCAGACTCGATTCCTGTATCCTGCCAGGGCACGTCTGAAGAGTTTGAAGATCCGATTCCTGTATCTTGCCAGGGTGTATCTGTTGACGACTAATTCCAGACTCGATTCCTGTATCCTGCTAGGGCACGTCTGAAGAGTTTGAAGATCCGATTCCTGTATCTTGCCAGGGTGTATCTGTTGACGACTAATTCCAGACTCGATTCCTGTATCCTGCCAGGGCATGTCTGAAGAGTTTGAAGATCCGATTCCTGTATCTTTCCAGGGTGTATCTGTTGACGACTAATTCCAGACTCGATTCCTGTATCCTTCAAGGGCACGTCTGAAGAGTTTGAAGATCCGATTCCTGTATCCTGCCAGGGTGTATCTGTTGACGACTATTTTCCGGACTCGATTCCTGTATCCCTCCAGGGCACGTCTGAAGAGTTTGAAGATCCGATTCCTGTATCCAGCTAGGGCATATCCGCTGACGACTAATTCTAGATTCGATTCCTGTATCCAGCAAGGGCACATCTACATAAAGAGTTTGAAGATTAATCCCTGTAACAGGCCAGGTAATTATTTTTCTTTCTCAGGTACACAAGTTCTCGCTAAGAAATCTCTTACGCGATCGGCAGCTAGATGGCATCTATAATCCCATCCTCCCATCACAGTTCCAAATGGCATCTATAAGCCCATTCCTGACAAGGTTCTGTCGCACCTCCAGATGGCATCTATAAGCCCATCCTCCTATCCATCATCTCCCCAAATGGCATCTATAAGCCCATTCCCGACAAGGTTCTGTCGCACCTCCATATGGCATCTATAAGCCCATCCTCCTATCCATCATCTCCCCAAATGGCATCGGTAAGCCCATTCCCGCCATCACACTGCTGATACTCTACTATGTGAGTGCAAATTTCTGGAAACTCTAGTGTTCAATCATCTTCCACCTTCGGATTACGAAAGGCACGCCAGCCAATCTACATCCTCAGGTCTAAGAAGATTAAACAGGGGCAACTGTTGTACCCCAAAATTTGCCCTCCCATATTCTTCAAGATTTGGCAAGATCAAGCTTCAAAATCTCTCAAGGGTTGCACAGTCCAATTGCCTCCTAACATAGTTAAAATTAGGGTTTTGGTTCTGGCAAAGAAATTGAGGTTTCCAAGGGTCCAATCAAGTCCCAAATGCCTATAAACATTGTCAAGCACCTACATGTCAAGTTTCAAGACTCACAGCACCAAATTGGACAGTCAAAAACCCTAATTGCTCCACAGTCAACTGTAGGGGAAAAATGGTCATTTGACAGTCAAAAGTCAAAATTTTGGTCAACATCTTATTTTGAGGCCACAATCATCATTTGATCAAGTCTTGATCATGATTCCATAAGCATGGCTCAAAAAGTCTCAAGATGCAAAAGTTTCTATTTTTGGACAGCTGAAAAGTCAACTGCAAATTGACCAAGGCATAACTTCTTCATGGTTTATCAGAAAAATCCCATCCAAAGCTCATTTTGAAGGGGATGAAATTTCATACAACTCATCTTCACACTCCAAGTCCAAGAAATGCTCTCACAAAAAGTTATTAATTTCAACATTATAGGTCATTTTCAAAAGTCAATAAAAAGGCACTTTAAGTCAAAGACCATAACTTGAGATTGGTATATCAAAATGACATGGGACCAAAGGCATTGGTTAGAGGACTTCAAGACCTTTCCAAAATGTCCAAGAACATGTTCATAGCTTCAAAATTGAGCAAGATATGCATTGGAGAAGTTGGGAAATTTTTGGGAACTTTCAAAAGTCAACTTTGCCTAAAAAGCTTCAATTTTGCTAATGGGCCTCAAATTCTTTCTTGAATCATTACCCAAAGCCTATGCACGACCCATTGAGCTCAAAATAATTTATTTTCTTATTTTTAATTAATTAATTGAATTTTTATTATTATTAATTCATTTAATTGGTTTTAATTGTAGAAAAATATCAAAGAAGGGTTGTCAAATCTTTTTATGCAGCAAATACATTCCATATATGCTAAAGATTTCGTGCATCACTCAAGGGGACAAGATCTTCCATAATTGGAAAAGTTTTCATGGCAAAAGATTGAAAATCACATAATTGAAAAATCAAATATTCAAGTCATAAATTCATGGACTTTTGGGCTCATTCTTGACCTAATTCACATCACATACATATGCATAAGCTAACCCTACTCAGAGATACCCGAAAAAGCTGCTCATACGCCAGAACCAATTTGCAAATTTTCAAGAGAAACTTGAAAACTAAAATCATACTTGCAGCGCGTTTCAAAGCCTAAAAAGGATTCTAATCCCTTGCTGAGAGTCTCCTGAACGTATTGCAAATACTTTCCAACCTCATAGCTCAAGGAAACGGTAAAACAGAGTCATGGTTTTAACAAATATTTCCATAATCGAATTTTAATTTCTACGCATCATTGCTATGTTTTGATCATTGATTTGTATTACTGACATCTCCCTGAAACTTTTGATATAGTTTAATTGTGCTAAAACTGCTTGTATCAAAATCTGCCATGAACAAACGTTAGGGTTTCAGAACATCCACATTGGGGCTTTCCTTATATGGTAAAATTGGACCTCCAAACCTATATGGACAAATTCGTTGCAACAAGACGAATCGATTGAAACCCTCGCGCTCAATTTATGTTGTCTCCTCTTCTATTCGCTGTTTTCCACAGTTATACTTAGTGGGGGTTTAAAACCCCCGCTATCTCATTCATATTTTGCAGGTAAAACGAAGAAGAAGACAGGCGTGTCATCACATGGTTGGATAGTTCAAAATCTGGCGCGTTTTTTTGTTTTATACCACTAACATTTGTTTTTTTTATATAATAATTATTCTCCACTAATACTACAAACGCGCTTGAATGCCTGGATGGTGGATGACACGCTTGGTAAATGCTGGGACCTGGGTTCGATTCCCAGGTCCCCCCACATAATTCATAATTTTTGTTCTAATGCTTTCACATGTAGCACTCCTTTAACGCTCCACCATGCATCCTCACGCCTAAGCATGCCACGCGCTCATGATGATCAATCCAGTGGTTACAACATGAAGAGCATGATGCACTCTAGTCAACCAACGTGCACACGATTGGGAAAGTCAAACAAAGGCTTTGTCTCATGGGCCAGAATTCCTCAATATCACCTCCATATGGGCCTGACACCCCCCTTGGTTTGCTTTACATTTTAATTTAATTTTCTTTTCTTTCTTGTTCTTTTTATTTGTTTTAATTGTTTTATTAATTCACCATAAAATAATTTTTTTCATAATAAAAACAGAAAATCAAAATACAAAATATGTTTAATTATTTATTAATTTCCTCACTAATTTATTTTGTAAATAAGTAACTAACAATTAACTTTAGTTTAATTTAGATTTAAATTCTAATACTTTTCTTAACAAATAAAATACGTAGAATTAGGTTTTTGACATTTTTTTATCTTTTCTTAATTAATTATTTTCATCATTATTTATTATTATCAATTACCATAATTTTTGTACATAAATATGTAAATTAACTAATTAGTTTAAATTAGGTTAACTTTAATATTTTCTTTAATAATTAAAATAATTTAGAACTAGGGTTTCACTAACTTTAATTTTAATTCCTTTTTTTCTTTGTTTTCATAAATACCAAAAAAACATAAAAAAACATTTTCTTTTCTTTAATTAAATAATTAATTAGGTTTTAATTTAATTTAATTTCAAGCAAAGGGTCAAAACCCTCGGACGTTCATTTTAATTCTCTTCGCGCCTTATTTTTCTTGTTGATTATTATGTAACTGCTTTCCGGATGTAATAGTAATTAGGTTTACCGTATTTTTACTTTCCGCATTTTTATCAAAAACGGGTCTTTGTATTTTGGCGATGTATAGACCCGCGCCTTGTAATAGCGTAGCATTTATCTTTCCGTCTTTTAATTTTCCACACTCCTAACTGCTAAACTCGCATGAAAGAATGTATGGTAATTAAAAACAACGCGTAGCTCACAATGCCATGATCAAAGACAAAACATAACATGAAAACAACACACAAATACACACACCACTTCTAGGGTACGCCTCACTCGTTGCCTTCGAAACGTGGTCATCAAGTATAGGACGTTTTAGCGGTCGCTCTTATGTCCATGATCCAGTTGCCTCGAAACAGTTGCCTCGAAACGGTTGCCTCAGATTAAAAAAGGATCTAAGACATAAGGGTAGCTTCTAAGGTGTCCTGTTATTGCTTCGGTGACCACACTGTCCCTAAAATCGAATTGACCCGAACACCTCCAACGGTGGTGCTACTTACCTCTCAATGGTGGGATGTCACTACTTTAAGGACTTTTACACAGCCTAATTCCTTAGGGTAGGTAGATGACTCATGGATACTTGCTCTCTAAAAAACAATCAAAACTCTTTTCACACCGACACTTTCAAAAACTTTCGAAACAAATTTTTCAAACACTCTCGAGGACAGATACAAGAGTCATTCAGAAATCTTTCAAAGAAACTTTTTCAAACCCACTCACATTTTGAAAAGCAAACATTTTGAAAACATAAGAGCAAGTATCTAAGAGCCCATGGATAACCATGGATAGAAAGGGTGCTAACACCTTCCCTTTCTATAAATCTACCTCCCGAACCGAGAAACGTTCTCATAAGGAATTTTGTTGTGCTTTTGTCCTGTCCATGTTGGAGAAAATAAAAGACGGTGGCGACTCTTGCTTCCGCGATATTTCGCGAACCAGCTTAAAACAGTCAGTTCTAAATCCACCGATCACAAATGGCATCAAAGGAGTCCTTCCAAAACAAAAGACAGTGATGGGTCCCGTATAATCGTAAGGACAGGCAGTCATTATCTCTCAAAAATAGAAGCCCATTAAGTCAAAAACTACGAAGGAGACTTACAAAAAAACTGGGGCATCCCGCTGACTGTAATCACAAAAGAAACAGTTCAGGCAAAAATACAGGGATAACACAATAAAAAAGGAAGGGGTCCTACAAACCCTCAACAAACAGAAATGACTGCCTGGTCAAAATAAACTATCAGTATCCGAACCATCACCGGAATATCAGAGCAAAGACTCAAACAAGATAATGCACGATTAGCTGAGTTTAGGATCGAAGAACATCACGAAGAGCGGGTGGGTACAAATAAATTTGGAGCCTTTATACTTTGTTTCTTAAACCGTGAACCAGACCACGTCATAACCCTTAAAAGTCCTAGCTGAAGCATGGGTTAGTTCGAAAGCATACTGTTACAAAAGGTATCCTGACTCCTGTAGGGCTTGCTGTAAAATCCCGAGTTGACATCACATTTTACAAAAATTCACTTGTTTTATTGAAAACTTCATTTTCAAAGAACTTCAAAACAGACATAAGATTTGCATTCTTAAAATAACATTGTTTGCATATGACTATTTGTTCGAACAACAGAGAAATTCGCACGATGAATATCTAGTGAACAAAAACCTTCTCAATAAAAAGGATCACCTCAAGTGGAAAAACACTTCCAATCAAGGGGCATGGCATGATCATTGTCCATCATCTGGGGCAGTCAAGTCAAGATTCAAGGAATCTCTCAAAATGCCAAATAGCCAGGGGAAAATCTCCATCTGAATCAATTGGGGCAGTGGACGTGAATGCCAGCAACGAATCTTGCATGATCAACGAAGATCTTATGGTAGTATGGCAACACAACACTACCGACAGTGACAACTCCCTGCACTCTGAGAACGTGGACATAGTAAAAAAATAATACGCATAATCAAAGACCCACTAGGTTGACTGGCCTAGGCAAAAATAAGGGCTTCCCGGCGAACCAAAAGGGTTCGGGCAAAAATAAGGGATGGAAATGAAAAATCTGTACACCCGGCAAGTCGAAAACCTGAAAAGGCGGCTTGGGCAAAAAAGGGTATCCCGATGGACTGAAAACCCGAAAGGGTGGTCCAGGAAAAAATTAGGGATCAAAGCGTACGACTATGTTCCGTCATCTCGTCACTTGCCTACCAGAAGAAGATCTGTCTATCGGCAGTTATCAAGCACCTCATAGGCCTTTTTCTCCCGCAGAAACTGGGGCAATAAGAATTGTCCGAACTGTACAAGCTGCTCTGTCCACCAGGTACAAGGTAGATTCAGCTGAAGAATATGACCAAGATACCTTCACTCCCCGCAGAGTAAGACAGTAAAGGAAGCTCTCCCCACTGAGACTTGCAACTATGAACGAATCAACCATACTCTCCCCCAAGCAGAGTTCGTCTACCATATGCCTTAAAAAGATTGGGTATCCCCGGAAGGTCTCAATATTCCCCAGCGGAGTATAAGGATATTCCCCAACAAGCATAGCAAGCATCCCCGACAGTCTTAATATTCCTTGACGAAATATAAGAATATTCCCCGGCGGAATACAAGATACCCCCAGTGGAGCCATTTCCCAGCGCAGTCTAAAAAAGCTTCCCCGCCAGAGTTGAATCATCTTCCCCTGTAGATTCTGGAAGCTTGTCCCCTGCAGAGTACAAATGCATCTCCTCAGCCAAATTCAGAGGTTATCCCCACAAGAGCCTAACTGGGTTATCCTCAGCAAGTTGCAATGGAAAGATCATCCTCAGCGAAGTTCTTTCTATCCTCAGCGAAGTTCTTTCTATCCCCAACGGAGTTCATCAAAATCCCCAATAGAGATTATCAACGGAACCCCCAACAGAGTTATCGTTAAAATCTCAGCAAAGCATCTCTCCCCACAAAGTAATTCTCCGCAGAGTAATCTCTTCACCAGGTTTATTCCCCAACGGAGATCTTTTCCTCCTGCAGGTTTATTCTCACAATCATCTTCGTTCATCATCCCCAGCGGAAACGAAGAACTCAACACTATTCTCCAGCAGATCCGGGATTTATTTTCCCCAACTAAAAACATCACATCTTCATACATCATGACATGCATACGCATCATACAACACAAATCTCATTTATTCTTGAGAACATCTTGACATCATGCAGTTCATGCATCATGACATTGCATACAACTAATGTTTTGCCTTTTCAGGAAAAGGTCAATCAAAAGATGGCTACCATCAACCTTTCCAAGTCCCAGATTAATACCTGTAACAAGCCAAAAAAAGCATTTGTGGACGACTAATTCCAGATTAATACCTGTAACAAGCCAGGAAAATTCTGTGGACGACTGATCGTAGGTTAATACCTGAAACCAGACAGGACAATTATCTACTTGACAATCATGAAGCAACCCTACAACGGTTCCTTCTCTTTCAGATGAAGTTTCACACGGACTCATCATCAGGCAACTCTACACTGGTTCCTTCTATTTCAGATGAAGTTTTACACGAACTCATCATCAGGCAACCCTACACCGGTTCCTTCTCAACTTCAGATGTAGTTTTACACGGACTCATCATCAGGAAACCCTACATCGGTTCCTTCTCAACTTCATATGTAGTTTTACACGGACTCATCATCAGGAAACCCTACACCGGTTCCTTCTCAACTTCAGATGTAGTTTTACACGGACTCATCATAAAGCAACCCTACATCGGTTCCTTCTCAACTTCAGATGTAGTTTTACACGGACTCATCATAAAGCAACCCTACACCGGTTCCTTCTCAACTTCAGATGTAGTTTCACACGGACTCATCATCAGGCAACCCTACACAGGTTCCTTCCCTCCAAGATGAAGTTTTACACGGACTCATCATCAGGCGACCCTACACCGGATCCTTCTCGTTCCAAGATGCAGTTTCACACGAACTCATCGTCAAAGTAACCTTACTCAGGTTCCTCCAGAAGTTTTACACGGACTTATCACAAAGTAACCTTACCCAGGTTCCTCCAGAAGTTTTACACGGACTTATCACAAAGTAACCTTACCCAGGCTCCTCCTTACAATTTCCCGACGTAGTTTTATCCAAACTCCTTACAAAGCAACCCTACACAGGTTCCTTCCTTCCAAGATGCAGTTTCACACAGACTCATCATCAGTCAACCCTACACAGGTTTCCTTCCTTCCAAGATGCAGTTTTACACGGACTCATCATCAGGCAACCCTACATAGGTTCCTTATTTCAACTTACAAAATTACAACAAACAACCTCCAGATGGCATCTATAAGTCCATCCTTCTACAAAAAATCTCCAAATGGAATCTATAAGCCCATTCCCGACATCACATTGCCAATACTACACCATGTGAGTGCAAATTTCTGGGCACTTTAGTGTTCAATCATCTTCCACATTCGGATCACGAAAGGCACACAAGCCAATCTACCTCCTCAGGTCTAAGAAGATTGAACAGGGGCAAATGTTGTACCCCAAAATTTTCCCTCCCATATTCCTCAAGATTTGTCAAGAATGATCTTCAAAATTGCTCAAGATTGCTCAAGGGTTGTACAGTCAAGTCACCTCCTAAGACAGTCAACTCAAAATTAGGGTTTTGGTTCTTTCAAGGAATTTGGGGTTTTCAATGGTTCAATCAAGTCTCATAGGCCTATATACATTCTCAAGCACCTACATGCCAAGTTTCAAGACTCACAGTGCCAATGTGCACAGTCAAAAGCTCCATTTAACCTATAGTCAACTGCAAGGGCAAAATGGTCATTTTGCAGTCAAAAGTCAGAATTTTTGGTCAACATATTATTTTGAGTTCACAATCATCATTTGATCAAGTCTTGATCATGATTCCACAAGAATAGCTCAAAAATCATCAAAAATGCAAAAGTTACTATTTTTGGACAGTAGAAAAGTCAACTGTATCTTGACCAGGGCATAACTCTTTCATGGTTTATCAGAAAAATCCCATCCAAAGCTCATTTTGAAGAGGATGCAATTTACTACAATCCATCTTCACACTCCAAGTTCAAGAAATGCTCTTACAAAAAGTTACCAATTTTTACATTATAGGTCAAATTCAAAAGTCAACAAAAGTACACTTTGAGTCAAAGGCCATAACTTGAGATTGGTAAATCCAAATGACATGGGACCAAAGGCATTGGTTAGAGGACTTCAAGAACTTTCCAAAATGTCAAGGAACATGGTTATATGATCAAAATTGAGCAAGTTGTGCATTGGAGAAGTTGGGAAATTTTCATGAATTTGCAAAAGTCAACTTTGCTCAAAACACCTTCTTTTTGCTAATGGGCCTCAAATCTCTTCTTGAAACTTCATCCATGACCTATGCACAACCCACAAAGCTGAATGGGATTTATTTTCTTATTTTTATTGATTAATTGGATTTTTAATACATATTAATTCATTTAATTAATTTAAATCATAAGAAAATAGAAGATTTGATTTTTTAAATCAATTTGTGAACCAAATATGACCAAGATATGCTGGCAAATTCGTGAACAAGTCAAAGATACAAAAAAAATCCAAATTTGGCAACATTGTTCAATTATGGAAAATCAAGAATATTTGATTTTCAATCAAGGATTTAATCTTCAATACACATGGATTGGACCCAAAACTTTGACCTAATTTATTTCTCCTATATGTATGCAAGCCAACCATGACCTAGTACACGTGAAAAAGTTGCAGAAACGACCCTGTCAAATTCAAGAAATTTCAAGAAAAGTCAAAACCTGTTCTTGCATTCTAGGCCAATTCAAGGCGTTTTGACCATCCAAATACATTGTAGGAGGTTCCAGGAACGATTTGCAATCGAATTCACGCACCAAAGCTCAAGGAATCGCTACATACAGTCCCACGGTTTGCACTTATATTTCATAATCATATCTCTTAATTCATGCGCATTTAACAGGTTTTTGTGATTGAGTTGCATTGCTAGGGATCATACGAAGCTAATGGAATGGTTGAATTGAACCATAGTGCACTGAATCAAAAGATGCCATGTTTGAATTTCTAGGGTTTCCAAGCTTTAAATTAGGGCTTTTCAATCCAGGAAAAATTAGGATTAATGGGATATATGTTTGAAATCGTGAGGCCAAGACGGTTGGAACACGCACCTCGCGAAACATTTATGATTGCTGTGTGCCTAATCGCTATTTTTCCTCGCAGGAGGCAGTGGAGGTTAAAAACCCCCGCTATCTGATGTTATTTACACAGGACAAAGGTTGAAGACGATGATGTGTTGATATCTGGTTGACCAATTTGAAAAAAGCGCGCGTTTTAATTTTTATTTACTGCATTGTGATTGTTTCATATATATTAATTGCTTATCATTATAATATCAATTGAAGCAGATTGGTTGAGTGGCTGGGGCGTTGGCTTGTGAACATTGGGGCCTGGGTTCGAATCCCAGGACCCCCAAAACATTATTTCAATTTTGTTTTCAGGTATTCCCATATAGAGCCTAGAATGCAGACCACCATGCACCTCAACTATCAACACGCCAAGTGGCTTGCAAAGCAAATCTAATGGTCACGAGATGATGACCACCATACTCCCTGGTCAGCGCATGCGTAGCAAGTCCAGAAAAGTCAAACAGGCTAATGAATAATGGGCTTGGAAATTGCTGACCCTACCACAAAATTGGGCCCAACACCCCCCTTCAAGTTTATTTCTTTTCTTTTCTTTTTTTATTTATTTCATTTAATTATTTTTTATAATTATTATTTTCACTAACAAATTAGTATTTATTTTCATAATAAAAATCAGAAAACACAGAAAAATATAATATTTTTATTTATTAAATTTAATTAGTTATTTTTTGTAAATAAATATTAACATAATTAACTTAGTTTTAATTAGGTTAATTCTAACTTTTTTGCAATAATTTAAAATTAATATAGAACTAGGGTTTTTAATAACTTTTGACCATCTTTTATTTTTTTCCTTAAAAAACATAAAAAACTCAAAAAATATATTTCTTTTTTTTATTTAATTAATTAATTAGTCTAGGTTTAATTTAATTAAATGCAAGATAACAAAAAAACCTCCTTCTTTAATAAAAAGGGTCAAAACCCTAAAAACTCTCCGATTCAATTTTTCTCGCGCATGATTTATTTGATTCGTATTTTTATCCATATAAGTGTATTTGCTTCGAGGATGTAATCGCTTTAATTAGGACTTCTTATCGCTTTCATTTATTTTCCGCATTTACTTTTTCAAGGGTTTGTTTTTGGCGATGTAAATACCCGACGCCTTGTAATAGCTTAGTTTTATTTTCCGCAACTATTAATTGCTAGATGTATGCTAACTAGGCTATGCATGTCAAGATCTCTCTTAAATTAAAATCAATCGTAGCTCACCATAACATGTACAAAGATAACATAACTGAAACCTGACACACTCGCACACGCCACTCCTAGGGCACGCCTCACTTGGTTGCCTCGACGTGGTCATTGAGTATAGGGGTTTTAGAGGTCGCCCTCCTGTCTAAAGATCAAAGTTGCCTCGAAATGGTTGCCTCGATAAAAAATGATCTAAGACACTAGGGTTACCGCTAAGGCGTCCTGCCATTGCTTTAGTGACCACATGTCCCATAATCGAATTGACCCGAAAAAACTCCAACGACGGTGCTACCTACTTCTCAATAGTGGGATAGTACTGTCTAAAGGACATTTACACAGCTTAATTTCTTTTGAGTAGGTAGAGGTTCTTAGATACTTGCTCTTTCAAAACAAAAATACTTTTCGCACTTACACTTTTCAAACAAAGTTTTCAAACAAACACTTCATACACTCTTGAGGACAGATACAAGAGTTAAATCGAAGTTTTCAAACAAACTTTTTTCAAAACCCACAAACACAATAAAAGCAAAACTTTTTGAAAACATAGTGAGAAAGTACCTAAGATCCCGTGGATAACCACGGATAGAAAGGGTGCTAACACCTTCCCTTTCTATAATCTACCTCCCGAACCCGAGAAACATCTCGAAAAGGAATTTTGCTGTGCTTTTGTCCTTTCCTTGTTGGAGAAAATAAAAGACGGTGGAGACTCTTGCTTACCGCGACATTTTGCAAAACGCAAACGCGAACCAGCATTCTAAAACAGTCAGTTCTATTTCCACCGATCACAATAGTGTTGTTCAAATTTGTACCGTTATCCGTGATAATCCTGTCGGGGATACCATACCGGCATATGAGGTTCTGCTTGATGAAGCAGGCAACCACATTCTTTGTAACTGAGGCATAGGAAGCTGCTTCGACCCACTTGGTGAAGTAGTCAATAGCTACCAGGATGAAGCGATGTCCATTGGATGCCGTAGGCTTGATCTCTCTAATCATTTCAATGCCCCACATTGCGAATGGCCAAGGAGCTGTCAGAATGTTGAGAGGAACAAGAGGAATATGTACCTTGTCGACATAGACTTGGCATTTGTGGCAGGTACGGGAATATTGATGACAATCAGTTTTCATGGTAGACCAGTAGTAGACTTCCCTTAGAATCTTCTTAGCCATCATATGTCCGCTCAAGTGGGTGCCAAATATGCCACTATGTATTTCGGTCATGATCAACTCTGCTTCAACCTTGTCCACACAACAAAGTAGAACACAATCATGGCTGCACTTATAAAGGATGCCATTGCTTAGGAAGAACTTGGCAGCAAATCTCCTTAAGAACTTTTTATCATTGACTGAAGCTCCTTTAGGATATTCTCTAGTCTGGAGATACCTTTTGATTTCATGAAACCAGGGTTGTTCCACTACTTCTTCGGTGTTAATCTCGTGACAGTGCGCAGGTTCGTCCATTCGTTCAATGGTGATTTGGGGAGCCTCGTTATCCCAATTGAGTTTAAACATGGAAGATATTGTAGCCAGAGCATCGACTAACTTATTTTCTTCTCGCGGGAAATGCTCGAAGGTAATCTGCTCGAAATGAGGCAACAATGTCAAGACATGTTCTTTGTATGGGATAAGATTAGGATGTTTAGTGTCCCACTCTCCTTTGAATTGACTGATAACCAAAGCCGAGTCGCCAAATATGACCAAAGCTTTAATTCCCAAGTTTATAGCAGCCTTGAGACCAAAGATGCAAGCTTCATATTCAGCCATGTTATTGGTACAGCTGAAGCAAAGTCGGGCAGTGAAGGGTGTATGGCAACCTTCCGGAGAAATGAGTACCGCACCGATACCGTTGCCAAGTGCATTTGAAGCACCATCAAAGTACAGGGTCCATCGAGATCCTTGTTCAGGTCCGTCATACGGTCTGTTACCTTCAATGTTGTCCAATGTCATGATGTCCTCGTCAGGGAAGTCGAATCTCATAGATTGGTAATCTTTGACGGCTTGATGAGATAGATGGTCAGCTAGTACACTCCCCTTTATAGCTTTTTGGGTAGTATACTGGATATCATACTCAGTCAGGATAATCTGCCATCTAGTGATTCTTCCAGATAAAGCGGGCTTCTCGAAGATATACTTGATCAGATCTATCTTGGAAATCAGCAAAGTGGTGTGAGTCAACATATACTGCCTTAGCTGGCGAGCAGCCCGTACCAAAGCGCAACAAGTTTTCTCGAGCAGTGAGTAGCGAGTCTCACAGTCGGTAAAATTTTTGCTAAGGTAATAAATGGCATGCTCTTTTCGGCCAGAATCGTCATGTTGGCCCAATACGCACCCCATTGAGTTATCCAAAACAGTCAGATACATGATTAACGGCCTTCCTTCGACGGGTGGCATCAAAATAGGAGGTTCCAATAAATACTCCTTGATCTTATCAAAAGCAACTTGAAAATCATTGTTCCATTCAACTACCTGATCTTTCTTCAATAGTTTGAAAATTGGCTCACAGGTAGATGTCAGGTGAGAAATAAACCTCGCGATATAGTTTAAGCGTCCCAAGAATCCCCTAACCTCCTTTTCAGTGCGGGGGGCAGGCATTTCTTGTATAGCCTTTACTTTAGCTGGATCAACCTCAATTCCTTTGTTGCTGACAATAAATCCCAAAAGTTTACCAGACCTAACTCCAAAAGTACACTTGCTTGGGTTCAGTCTGAGCTTATACTCCTTCAACCTGGCAAACAGCTTTTGTAAATGATCAAGGTGTTCTTCTTCTGTCTGTGATCGAGCTATCATGTCGTCTACGTAAAATTCGATCTCATGATGTATCATATCATGAAACAAAGCTGCCATGGCGCGTTGATAGGTTGCTCCTGCGTTCTTCAGTCCGAACGAAATCACTTTGTAGCAGAAGGTACCCCATTGCGTGACAAAAGTAGTTTTCTCCATGTCCTCGGGGGCCATTTTGATCTGGTTGTATCCCGAGAATCCATCCATGAAGGAAAAAACCTTGTGTTGAGCTGTGTTGTCAACCAAGATGTCGATGTGTGGCAGTGGAAAATCGTCTTTAGGGCTAGCCCTGTTTAAATCCTGAAACTCCACACACATTCTGACTTTGCCGTCCTTCTTAGGCACGGGCACAATGTTAGCAACCCATTATGGATATGAAGTAACAGCCAGAAAACCAGAGTTGAATTGCTTCACTACCTCAGCTTTGATCTTCTCAGACATGTCGGGCCTCATTTGGCGAACCTTTTTCTTGATCGGTAGGCAGTCTTCTCTTGTAGGGAGACGGTGGACCACGATATCTGTGTCCAATCCCGGCATGTCTTCATAGGACCAGGCAAAGATCTCAACATATTCGTTTAACAATTGCACCAAGCGCTCTTTGACACTTGGTTCCAGGTCGGCACCCACTTTTACCTCTTTCTTGTCTTCCTCTGTTCCCAAGTTGATGGTTTCTAGCAACTCTTCATGAGGCAGAATAGCCCTCTCTTCTTGTTGCCAAAGTCTGGCTAACTCTCCCGACACTTCACAGTCTTCGTCAACTTCGTACTCGACATGATTGACCAAATCTTCAGAGTTACTGAAGGCTAAAGCAGAATAGTCACCCATGAAATCCGGAGTGGATGGGTACCTGCATTTGTGAGTGTGGGTGTGTGTAAGGGATAGCCATCCTTAAACAAAACAAAATGCAAAAGGAAAGAAAATGAACACGACAGTTTATAGATGAAGACGTCCAATGATTCATTAAAACATGGCATATGATAATGAATAAAATTAAGCCCTTACAAATGGACCTATATGCCCCGGGCAAGGCATAAAGTGAAAATAGTGTACGAATTGTTTAGTTATTACAGACCAAAATAGGAAATTGTTCAAAGATAAATTTACTGGTTGATGAAGGTGATGGGAATAAAATCCTTTGCTTCCCAGTTGCTTAAACCCCCTTTGACGGTTGGAAAGATCCAATCTTCAAAGTTGTTCTCTTCATCCTCATCTTCTACAACATTAATTCCATGGTAGGTGATTTTTACGGGTGGTCCTCCAGTCTTGGAGCGACGCATAGCCTTCTGTCTTGCAGCAGTAAACCCTAATCCAAACTTGTCCGTCTTATAGGGAAAATCAGGCAGTTACCCCCACATTGTGCTCTTTCCTTCTTTAATTACAACCTCTGTGTCCTTGAGAGATGCCATCCTAGATACATGCTTGGGAACGATAGGAACCTCAACCATTGTCTTCGCAACTGCGACCTCAGGAGAAACTTCCTCAAAATGTTGGAAAGGCGTTTCTATGAACTCGCCATCCAACTCCACATAGCGGAAGGAGTTGAGGTGACTTATCATGTACTCTTCCTCACCGTGCAACGTTATAATCTTACCCTTAACAAGATACTTCAACATTTGGTGTAAAGAGGAGGTAACTGCCCCAGCATAATGGATCCACAGTCTTCCCAACAAACACGAATATGAAGGACGAATGTCCATCACATAAAAGGTGGAGTTGAAAACTTCTGTGCCCACTTTGATAGGAATGTCAACCTCTCCGTGAACCATTCTTTTGGACCCATCAAAGGCCCTAACAACGATGTTACTGGGTTTGAGGGTCAATCCTTCGCAGTCCAAACAGTATAACACTTTCTTCGGCAGCACATTCAAGGAAGAACCAGTATCAACTAAGACATGGACGATGGTGGTTCCCCTGCATTCAACTGAGACATGTAGCGCGTCGTTGTGTTTCCTTCCCTTGGGAGTCAAATCAGCATCGGAAAAACCAAGACCGTTATCAGCAGTAAGACTGGCCACGCACTCCTGAAACTGGTCAGCCGAAGTTTCTTGGGGCACGTGTGTCGTCTTTAAAAATTTGATTAAGGCCTTAGCATGGGCCTCAGAGCAGAGTAGAAGAGCCAACATGGTTATTTTGGAAGGTGTCTGCCCTAGCTGTTCCACGACGTCGAAATTGCTCCTTTTGATTATTTTCAAGATTTCCTCCATTTCTTTCTGGGTGGTTTTGGGGATAACCACGGTATGAGCCTTCGTCCTGACAGGCGCTTCTAGTATCCCCTTACCCTTATCGGTAGTATCAACAGATGGTCTTACTTTAGGAGTATCCAATTCTTCAATTATTGGGTTTTGCACAGATGGCTTAGCAGGCACAGAAGCTTTCGAGGGTCCGAAAACTGCTCGACGGGGAGCAATCTCCGGAGAAAAAATCCGTCTGCTGCGAGTTATCTTGCTTGTTCCCGTAATGTTCCCTATGTCAGGGGTTTCCTCTTCAGAATTATCTTGGACTGCTTCAATCTGTTTGATACCATGATAGAAGATTTCTCCTCCGTAGTTCCATGGTATCGTTTTGTTAGATTGATACGGGACAGGCCCCGACATGGTGATTTTTAATGGTACAAACTCAGGATCAGGTGTAATCTTGACAGGCCCTTTGCAAGCCTTGGGAAGATTGTCAGAGATGGTTATTATTGCAATATCATTGGTTGAAGTAGCAAAAGTAGCAAGAGTAACAGGAGTGAAGGTATCAACAGGGGTCTTTTGGAAGAGTATATCTTGGGTATCCATCAGGCGTTGGATGCCTGATTTCAACGTTGGGCAGTCAACTCGTATGTTTAAACAAAAGTAGCAGTCTTTTCCACAGCCTGGGAATATCCCGGCTCTCATCAAATTTACTTTAATCACTGGTAAGGGAGTCAAAAGGTCAGCAACATTGGTAACATGAAGGTCTTCCATAACGGCATGAACATTATGACCGTGCTTGGGCATTGGGGCAAAAATCACATTTGTCTTTTCGGGCGCATCGAATTCTACTTCCTTGGCGTCAATCAGGTCTTATATTTTGTTCTTAAGCGCCCAACAGTTATTGGTATCATGCCTTACGCTGTCAGAGTGGTAAGCACACTTCGCATTGGAGTGGTAATATGGAGAGGAGGTATTAGGATTCTTTGGCGCTTCCTTCAAACTGGTAAGATTCATCTTTAACAAATGAGGGAGTACTTGAGCTGGCGTCATGTTGATTCAGGTGAACTACCATTGTGGCCTTTCTACCCGTTGTTGATTAGGCATTGGCTGATTGCCGCGAGGTTGATCATTTGAAGAGTTTTGAATCATCACAGCCCTCACAGTTGGCCGACGCTCGGTTCTTCCTTGACTTTTCTGAGAATAAACAGCAGAGGCTTCCTTCTTAGCTGGGAAGGTTTTCTTAACAGTAGTGGATGCGGAGGTATCTTTCTGAATCTTACCACTTTTAATACTGGCCTTAACCCTTTCGCCGGTTAAAATTAGTTCGGTGAATCCTGTGGAGGAACTCCCAATTAAATGATTGAAGAAAGGTCCAGACAGGGTCCCTAGAAACATGTCAACCAGCTCTCTATCCGACAACGGTGGCTGCACCCTTCCAGCCAGATCATGCCACTTCTGGGCATACTCTTTAAATCCTTCATTGGAAGCCATCCCCATACTTTGTAGTTGAGTACGAGTGGGCGCTAAATCAACATTGTATTGGTATTGACGGTAAAAAGCAGCAGCTAAGTCTTCCCAGTTTTGAACCTCAGATCTCTCAAGTTGATAGAACCAATCCAATTGTGTGCCTGACAAACTGTCTTGGAAAAAGTGTACCCAAAGGTCTTTATCAAATAAGTGAGGTTGGATCTTTCTGACATAGGATCTCAGATGCATATTTGGGCAGGACAGACCATCATACTTAGCAAATGTTGGTACTTTGAACTTGGGAGGAATGACAATCCCCGCGACCAACCCTAGTTCTTCAAAATCTAAACCAGGTACCCTTTGCAACTCCATGGCTGCCAATCTATCCTCAAGATTCTTATATTTATCATCCGCCGGGGGATATTGCTGTTCGGAGTAGTCTTCATCTTCTTCCTCTTCAACTTTAGATTTAGAAGGTACCACAACTCCCTTTCCTTTACCAGCCCCTTCATCAGACGTTGAGGGGAACTCGAGAACTTTTCTAGCATTGCTTTCAAACCTTCTTCCAAAAGTGGCTACTCTGGGCCTTTTCTTCTTTTTCTCTTTATTTTTCTCCAACAATGCTTTAAGGTCCTCTTGACCCTTTGCTAAGGTCATGAGGAGTTGCTGGAATTGAGAATTCTGTGCTTACAGATCCTTAACCGTCTGCTCCAAATCCATCTTGCTGAAATAAACAACAGAAAGATAAGGAAACCTGGTGTGAATACCTGTTTATGCATATGATGAATGGTATGTTATTCATGTAATGCATTCAAGGATTCAGAAATTCAAATTTGTTGCAAACAAAAAGGAGCACACGTCATATTAAGAAGAAATTGTTAGTACATAAGTGCCCCATGGGAAAAATATTACAAAATTCTTAATGTAAAAAGACATTGTGCATCCTCTTTGGTGCGATGTAAGTGTTGAGAGTTTCCTCCTCATGAAGTCAGCGAGTAAGCTCCAAAACCTTCTTCTCACTGGCATAGAAGCTGGCTTCAAAAGTATTCCGTTCTTCATTGAGTTGGATCCAACTCTTTTGTAATTCTTCCCATGATGTTGGCATGTCAGGATGTAGGAGGGTGTATGGAACCTCTCCTTTCATCACAGGCTCTTTGATCACGGGGAGAATGTGAGGGTATGGCATCATAAGATTCTGGGCGCGGTTTCATACCCACTTGAGATAAGGCTCAAGGGGGATGGAATTCTTGTGCCCCAATGTCTTACTATCCACTTTGTTGGGCATCCTCCAAGCTATGATGAACCTTTGTCGAAGTCCTTGCGCATCATTGTCGAAGTAAAAAACCAAGTCAGGAATCAACATGTCATGAGGGCCATCCCTCTGAGCATATCCAAACTGTCTTAGAGCTAAACAGGGGTTGTAGGTAATGCCTCCCCTAATGCCAAGTAGTAGGACATTAGGGAATTCCCCACAACGATCAATGATGATGACATTTTCTCTGGACCGAGATCACTAATGTACATCAGAATGTGTGAGGGTCATCAATCGTTGTGACCACCTTAAACCCTGCTCATTCTTCAAAACTGATTGTGGAAGGTGAGAAATAAACCACCTTGCTAGGAGAGGAGTACAACACATGAGAACACCTCTTTTCCTCATTGTTCGTGTATAAAATGAGTGTAGGATGTCCCCGAACAATGTAGGCACAGGATTCCGAGATATGAAAATCTTGACAGCATTCACATCTATAAGTTGATCAGGGTTTGGGAACAGGACCAACCCATAGATAAGGAGTGCCACAATCTCTTAAAAGGCTTGTAGATCAATAGAATTCCAACAGTCTTGTGCCTTCTCAAACAGAAACTTTTCCAAGAAACCCTTGACACCACTTCTGGTTTCCCAATGTCCCTTGATGTCAGATGGTTGCAAGTGTAATGCTTGAGCAACATCTTCAGGCTTTGGTTCTTTTTCCATACCGTTGTAGGGTAGTTGATGAAGAATAGGAATTATCAGGAGTTGAGAAAATTCCTCTAAAGTAGGTACTAGTTGGTAACCAGGGAATGTGAAACAGTGGTGTAGGGGGTCAAAGAACTGGAAGAGAACTTTCACCATGTCTTCTTAAATGTTGGAGTTGACCAAGTTGAGAAGCCTACCATGTCTTTCACTGAAGAGAGAATTCTCTGGAATCCTGGAAGTGAGCTCCTTGAGTTGAGGAGTGATTCTCACAAGGTTGACTTGAATTATTTTCCTGCGAAGAGATTCCATGACCTACAAAACAAGAACAAAGATGAAGATCCAAACCCTTAAAATGGTTAGTGGATGCATATGATGTTCATGATGTATGCACAAGCAAATGTACAAACAAGTCACACAAAACCCTAGTTTCAGGCTTGCATGAGGTTTCATAGGTAAGTACCCTCTTGAGTTTAGTTGGCTCAAAACCTGTCCTATAAATAGTAACCGGGTTCTAAGGAGCTCAATATCACTGGATTATTTTCTGTGTTCATTGTTCCAGTTTAGCCACTTTACTGGAGACCGAAATATTCCAAGAAAACAACCCTCAATGAGTGTAGTATCGAGTATCTACCAACTTCGGACTGCACCAAAGCCGGTCATCTCACTACATCCTAAAAGGCCAAGTTGGTCAAGTAAAGGTTTTAAAAGTCCATTAGTGCTTCATGACATCACTCAGCGGCCCCGTATTCTCTTTGATTAACTCAAAGGCTATCGGTACCCACAAATATGTCGCACTAATATAGCTATTGCTTCAACCATGTCGGTATACCCCGTATAGTTTCCATAATGTATTGCTATTTACCTATGAATGTTTCCCAAATCCGGGTAGAGAATTCAAACCCAAACATTAGAACAAAATGTAAAGAAATCAAGTAAAGCAAGATAAGAATGTAAAGGTGATCTAAAACCCTAAGGTAACCCCACTTTTATAATATTTCCCCAGCAGAGTCTCCAGTTCTGTGATGCGGTGGGAGAACTGACTTGAGGTTTTGCGTTTGTGTTCGCAAATGTTTTGGTTTAGCAAGAGTCGCCACCGACTTTTTATTTTATCCTAAGGAAGGGTCAAAAAGCACAGGAAAGACCTTTGAGATGTTTTCTTGGTTTCGGGGAGTAGATTATGGAAAGGGAAGGTATTAGCACCCTTTCTATCCATGGTTATCCATGGGCTCTTAGTTACTTGTTTAGATCACTTGCTTTGCTTTTCAATTGTTTGAAATGGTGCTCTTCAATTGTTTGAAATGGTGCTTTGTGTGTGGTTTTGAAATATGTTTTAAAAAGAGGCCATCGTTGTGGCAACCTTTGTAATGATTCTTGTTTGAATGTATACAAAGGTGTTTTTTTTGTCTTTTGAACAGTTTCCAATGTTTGAAAGTAGGATTTTGAAATTGTGTGGTGAAATGTGTTTTGAAAGTAGCAAGGATGTTTTTGCAAGTTTTTGATCAAGTAACTAAGAGCTATCTACCCTATTTTACTCAAAGATATTTCTTATGTTTTTAACCCTTTTAACAGTGTTGCTTCACCATTGTATTTGGTGAACAACCTTGTGTTAGGATGTTAAACGGGACAGGCGCGAGTCATCGTATAGACCATGATAGCAATTGTGTCAAGCATTTTTGGCAATTTTCTTGAGGGACTTGATCATTTTTGTTTAGGAAATTTAGATAGCGTCATCGAGGGACTATGATCTTTTGTTTTGTTTTTGTTTTTCCAAAGTACTTGACATGCATACCATGGCCCATTTTTGAAGGCAACAAGTGGATTGTAACCCTAGGGATGCAAGTGTGCATTGTGTTAGTTTTTCATGCATTTTTGTCTTTGATTAGGTCAAACTAATTGTTGGTTTTGATTTTGGCATACAAACCCTAATTCTAATCATGGCATAATTGAAAGCTTAAAGGTGCGAGAATTTAAATTCTAAACTATTACAACATGATATAGGGAGGGGGGTACAAATTTGAATAGGGGATTATTTGGCAAGAAATTAAACCCTAAATTATTACAACCAAATTAAATTTGCAAGGCATAATATTTAAATGTACAATATTTAAATAAATACAATAAATAAATATTAAATAAAATGCATTATGCAAAAAAGGTTTTTAGGTATGTAAAGTATTTTCAATGGAAAGAAAGGTAAAGAAATAAATAAAAAGTTAATTTTAATTGTGTAAAAAATATATTAAGTGTGTAAAAAATAAAATAAATTATTTACAAAAATGTATATATTTCAAGAAAATATTTTCAAATGTGAATAAAAATAATAAATTAAAATAAAAGTATTTTTTACATTATTTTTAAGTTTAAACAAAATAATATAAAGTATTTAAACATTTTAATGTTAGAAATAATTAAAATAAATATAAAAATTTATGAAAATATTTTTTAGGCATTTTTTATGTTTGGAAATAAAATAATAAATCCAGAAATGAAATTAAAATGCAAAAAATAATAAATATACAAAGAAATGGGCCAGGGGGGTGTGAAACTGAAAATGAGGGTGTCAAAAGCAGGAAATAGCCAGGCCCAGCCGAACTACTTCATCTTCTTCCTCTGTTCAAACAAAAACACGCGCCTTCTGTGTACAAACTGCCAACTTCTGGAAACGTGATCCTTTGACAAAACTCAAAACATGAAACTTGTAGAGCATCAAACAACGATTTCAACCATATAAAACATTAAATCTAACTCTCAAAGACCAGAGGGAATTTCTCTGGCCCTAATTTCTAACCTAGTTTTTTCAGAAAGTTCATGGATGAAATTCTCCTAGCACGATTAATATAAATGAAAACTAAGCACATGTATGGTTTCAGGGTAATGAATACAACATCTTTCATTCACAAACCTAAGGCTAAATGTTCCTAAATAGAGAGATAGAAGTTCATGAAATACCTGTTTCAGTTGAGTTTGAGCTGGACAATGCAGTAACTTTCAATGGGGCCTGAGGTTCTTTTGAGCTTGCTTGATGTCCCCTGAACCTTTCCCAATGCTTAGTTTGTTTGAAGTGGCCTGAATCGTGCTACAGAACTCAACCTGCAAACCTTCCAAACAAAAATGGTGATGTGTGTAAATGGAGTTACATCAACTTGTGAATGTTCTGGACAACTTAGGTGTATTATTTAGAACGTGTTTGAAGTGATTTTGGATAAAACGCACGAGGGGATTTGATTGTGGCTTGTGATTTGCAAAACTGGCCTTGTTTTAGGCAGAAATGGAGATTTTGTGCACAAGGGGGTTAGAGAGGTCAAAGACTCGTGTTTCTGGCTTACAAGGATATGAGAAACTTCTTTGAAAACTTTTCTTGAGTTCAATATATCAGATGTGTGAGTTATGAGCTTTTGGCCATTTGACTTGTTTTGAAAGCAAAGATGTGAGGTGACCAAGATATGGCTTGTACAGGCTAGTTACAAGCATGCTCAAGTTGGTGTACTATGCCTGAGATTAGGGAACTTGTTTGCTGCAAGGAAAAAGTCCAAGGCTCAAGAAAATGCAAATTGACATAAAGTTGCCTTTATGAAAATGGAAGTGTGACCTTTATGCTCAAAATGGAAATGTTCATTGTACAATGCTAATGTCAAATGTATTTGCATTCAATTTTTGAGTTTAAATTGGTTTAGAGGCCTGTAATTATGTACTAAGCTAGTTTGGTCAGTTTTGGCAAGTGGTATGAACATGTATTGGCCATGGTTACAAAGTGAGTTTTTGCCAACTTCAAGCATTCGATTCTCCCTAACCCCAAAAGTGTTTGAGGATTTCTTGGACAATTTGGAAAGCTTGCAACATGTACTATAATCCATCTTTGAAATTCAACTTAAGACTCCAAGTGGAACTATGTGAAAAATGGCTAAGAAGATGGGTCAAAATCCTGCCTAAACTAGGGCAAAATTTCTCTAAGTTAAAAGTTTTAGGTACCCTTGTTCCAAAATTCATAAATTAAGATCCAAGATTCTTTTGAGAAAACTTTGTGCATAAAAGTTGTATACTTTGTGATGGACTACAACTTTCATGTTGTAAGTTTTGTTTGAATCCATTTGGATCTTGGTGAATATGTGGGACAAAGTTAGGAAAAATTAAGAAAATTTCATAACTTAGAAAATTTCTAAGTTATGAAAATTTTCCATTTTAAACCCTAATTTGCAATTTTGGGTTTCTTGATGAACAAGTTTCATAATTTTACATGTCTTGATGAAAAATGACCCTTGACACTTGATTTTGGCCAAAAAGTCAGAGTTTGACTTTTTAGTGTACAGTCAAATTTTGATTAGTTGACTAAAAAATTCATTTGTCAATTCTATGCATTTGAGATCTTTTGAACTTTTTGAATGGGTAAAGATAATGTAATTGAGTCCTTGAGTCCATGGTTAATCTTGATTTGCCCTTGGCTAGTTCAAACAGTCAAAAATTGCCTTTGCACAGTTAAAACCCTAAAAATGACCATTTTGCCCTTTTGGTGATCTGATCAAATTTCTTGTGGAATTATGATCCAAACTTGATAAAATGGTTAATATGAGTTCATAATGTTGATGTGGGTCAAAATTCATGAGGTTTGACTGTCAATTGGCCACAATTGACTTTTTCCTCAATACAGTTGATTTCTAGGTCAACAGTCCAATTGACTGGGCAAAAATTTGATTCAAGGCTTGAAACTTGGTATGGACAAACTTGTGAGTCCAACATGAAGTATGAAAGTCACTTTGGGCATTGTAGGTCAAAACATCCCTGTGCAAACTCAAACCCTAATTTAGGTTAATAGTGCAAGGAGGTGTCTTGAGCAGAGCAAACCCTAGCTTGATCTTGATTTCCAAGAGTCTTGTGATTAGAAATGTTGATGAAATGAGAGGGCAAATTTTGGGGTACAATAGTAGGAATTGGGGTAGGGCCCAACCGAGCACAACTTTTATTTTCCATACATTGTTTTTTCTTCTTTTTTCCGCATGCATTCCTTTTTTAGCTTTAAGCCATAGACATAGGTTTTGACCACACCCATTAGATTAGACAACAAGAGTGGATACCGTAGAGTACTACGGGCGTGTAGGGTGCTAATACCTTACCCTCGCATAACAGATTCCCTTACCCGATATCTTGGTCGGAAGACCGTGATTTCTCCCTTTTCAGGTTTTCTCGATGTTTACCTTTCCCTTTTGGCGGGATAAAAGATGTTCGGTGGCGACTTCATTGATGTTTCATTATGAGATGATGGTTCAGCCAGGTCGTTTCAGCTGGCGACTTCACTGGGGACAGATTGACCTCTTGCTGGTCCATCCCGGAGTCGATCCTAGATCTTGTTTGTTTTCTTTTTTGGGTGTTTATATAACCGCTTTGCATATTTATCCGTTTGCATTGCATCTTATGTGCATTTTACTTTCTGCATACTAGATTTGGCTGGACTATTTGGATTCTGGATTTCTTGGTGGGTGGGTTATTCCATGAGGTAAAAGGCCTCATACCCAGGCTATGAGTGAATTCCATAGGAACTAGGAATAGAGTGTCCATGGCAGCTATGAGGCGAATGCTTTGTAGACCTGACCATGAGACCCATGACTTCAGAGGTAGTTCGGATAGGTGTTATCGTATGATGATACCGACAGTCGAGCTCTTGTACTCTGATTTGGCTTTTAACCTTACCTTGACCTAGACTACACCCGTGAGATGGGCAGGAAAACTTTTCTTACAAGTACATGTACTGTTGGTGACTTTGTGTTGCGAAGGTGACTCATGTTCCCATGATAGTTTTGAAGCTTTGGGATTTTCTTTTAATCTTGAGTGGTGTTGTTCTGTAATGGTCCAACCATTATCCAATGTGAAACTTTGATCCTGTCATGTTGCATCATAGCATATTTATTTCTAAAAAAATTGATGTATAAAAAATAACTAGCATGCGCATGTTATCTTCCAGGGACATTCAAGAGTCTTCTTTCCATCAGAAATGGCTGGCCTCCCGTCAGAAGAGTTTGATTCAGTTCGTGTTAAAGAGCCCAACATGCATACATTCGCTTATCAGATTCCTACTATTGATGTGTCCAAATTGAAGAGGTTGATTTCTTATCTGAAGGGTGATGTTCTGAATAATTTCAACAAAAATTATGGCAATTTGTTACTAATCCTTAACACTCCAGTTGACCCAATGGCTTTGATCACCCTCTTCCAGTTCTATGACAAGGAATTACGGTGTTTTACTTTTCAAGATTATCAACTGGTTCCCACACTAGAAGAGTACGCGTACCTACTTAATATCAAGTTGTCCGATGAAGTTCCTTTTGTCCAAGTGCCAGAGAAGCTGAAGTTCGAAGTTATTGCTGAAATTCTTCATTTGAGTTGCAAAGAGGTGAAAGACAATCGGAAATCAAGTGAGGGTACTACAGGGTTTTATTTGGATTTCTTAGTGAAGAAAGATGAAGATTGGGCAAAGAAAGGGAATTGGAGTGACTTCAGCTCTCTGTTTGCTCTCATGATATACGGGATCGTCCTCTTCCCTCACAAGAGAAATTTTGTGGATTTGATGGCTATTTGTGTTTTTAGAAATAAGAACCCGATACCGACACTCTTGGCAGATATTATTTACACCATTCATTTCAGGCATGGGAAAGGAGGTAATGTAAGTTTATGTCATTCGATGTTGTATCAATGGTTCAAATTGCACCTACCGGTAAGTGGCCCTTTCGTGGATACAAGACATTCTCTCCGATGGTCATCAAGACTTGTCAACCTTACTTCATTTGATATCTGGTGGAATTATTACATGGGGGAAGTACGAAGTATTATCACTAGCTGCGGAGATTTCCCTAATTTCCCCCTTATAGGAACTAAGGGGTGTATCAACTATAATCTTGTGCTTGCTTATCGTCATTTGGGATATGCAATGGATGGACCTCCAAAGGTTGAGGAAGTGTCTGAATCAGTGTATTTTGTTAGAGGAAGTGATCCTGTGATGTTGAAAAGAGTGACAAGTGCTTGGAAGGGAATTCACAAGAAGGATAGAACTACTTTGGGCAAGAAGGTTCCTATTGCTAGAGTTCCTTACTTGGAATGGATTAGAGACAGGGTTAAGATTTTACGGTTACCGTTTGCAAGGTAGGCTCCTATATGTGAGTAACATCCTACTGTTCTGAGTAACACGGTGCCTATCGAGGTGTTCACCCAGGTTCATGTTGAGAACATTCAACTTCGTGCAAAAGACCGTGAGGCAGGGATGAAACTTTATTGGGTAGATCAAGAAAGGGCCGACTTAGCTCGCAAACTCAAAGAAGCTCAAGGGGAAACTTCTGATGCAACCAATTTTAGGAAGAGGTCTCATGCTGAAATGGAAGAAGAGTTGAGTAAGACCCAACAAGAGTGCCAGAAGCTTCAGGCATCTGAGAATAGCTATAGGAACAAGATTCAAAACTTGGAGAAACAACTCAAAGATAAGGATGCTCAGCTTAAGAAGGAAGTAGCCCATAAGCGTGTCGCATACGATCGGTTTCAAGAAATTAAAGTAGTCGTATCACAAATTTTGAAGGAGAAAGCCAGGCTTGAAGAGTATTGTCAACACCTTGAAGCGTGTCTTGTTCCGGAGATTTAGTTTTTGTTACTTACCTTTGGTGTATTTGGTCACCCCCAGGATTGTTGGAAGGGACCATTTGTTTGTTTTTTTATTCAGTTCTTTGTTAAGTTTACTTTGAAACACGTATTTTGTTGTTTATCGCTACACTCTTAAATGTCTGAAGTCACTCGAACATCATTTCTTTTGTTTGTAAATAATTGAAGTGTTTGTCTTTTTGTCCTTTTTTCCCCTTGATTGTATGCTTGATTATTGGTTGCGCGCCGTGATTGATGAATAAAAGGACTCTTGAATACCGGGAAATGACAAACATATCATGCACATCATGCATTTCATAACATTATAGGTTATCTCAAGACGGTATTCTTATTCTTCTACTTTTCTTATTCAGAATTCAAGACGACTACTCATCGGTATTCCACCTGAAACAATTTTCCAAGACAGATGGAACAAGTTCAAGCTGAACTCGCTGAAATAAGGGCCCAGATGGCTACTCAAATGATCCAATTCATGGAGGTCATCACCAATGTGAATCTCCGACAGGAGGAACTGGCTGCCATTGTCAACAACTAGCGCCACTATCCAGGGGATGGTGGAAATCAAGGGCTCTATCAGGACATTTCTGTAGGATTGTGGGATGTCCAAGATCATCCTGTTGGATATTTTCACGGATGCCTGGAAACCCTTTTATGCGCAACGTATGACAGTTTCCCCCGTCTCCGGGACCTCGTCTTGTACGGAAGAGAAGAGATAATCAGGGTGGTGTAAGGGGCTATCAGGAGCAGGATTATGACTTTGACCAGGATGAAGATCAGTTTTAAGTTCGGCGTTCAGAGCCAGAAGTTCAGGTTGAGGATAGGAAGTATCAGTTGTTAGAAGAACGTTTGATGTGGAAGGGCAGAGGGCCCTTGGTATGGATGCTAATGATCTCGGGTTGGTGTCTGGGGTGAAAGTTCCTCCAAAGTTCAAGCCTCCTATATTTGAAAATTACAACGGAACGCCATGTCCTGTTACTCATGCAACTTCTTATTTCCGAAAGATGTCAGTGCATACTGAGGATCAAAGGCTTTTGATTCACTTTTTCCAGGATAGCCTATCTGGGGCATCCCTAGAGTGGTATATGAAGTTGGAGAAAACCCATATTCGTTACTGGAATGATCTTGCTCGGGCTTTTTTCAAACATTATCAGTACAATGTGGATATGGCACCTAATTGCACTCAGTTACAGAATTTGTCACAAGGACCAAGAGAATCTTTCAAGGAATACGCTCAGAAGTGGCGTGAGTTGGCTGTGAGGGTTCAACCTCCACTCATGGAGAGAGAACTCATTGATATGTTTATGAGTACCCTACAAGGGCCATTCTATGAGCACATGATAGGAAGTACTTCGGCAGGATTTGCAGACTTGGTTATGGCTGGTGAAAGAATTGAGGTAGGTTTGAAATTGGGGAAAATTCAGATTGGAGGTTCTAGTGGCTCATCAGGGGGCAGTAAGAAACCATTCAACACTTACCCTAAGAAAAAGGAAGGCGACACAGGTGCGGTTTACTCTCATAGAGGAAGAAGAGAGGATCTTCAGCACCAACAAATCAATGTTGTTTCTATTCATGTTAATGCTCCCCGCAGCAGAGACCGAATACAGTGCCTCAACTACAAAGACAGTAAGATTCTCCCCATCAGTATAATAATCAACAATAGAGACAGTTGAGAAAATTCGATCCCTTTCCGGTATCTCTTACTGAAGCATTCCACCATTTGCTCGATTTGAATTTGATCGGTTTGAGAAATATGCCACCACCCCCCGCAAGACTTCCTCCTAACTATGATGCTAACGCAAGATATGAATTCCATTCAGGCAGAGTTGGTCATTCTACTGACAATTGCTTTGCGTTGAAGTGCAAAATACAAGACTTGTTGGATGCTAAGGAAATTGAGTTTACTCCAGTGACTGGTCCGAATGTTACTCAAAATACAATGCCTAGGCATGAAAGGGGTGTTGTTAATATGATTGATGATAATGGTGAAGTGTTGAATTTAATCATGAATGTGGAACAAGTAACTACTCCGTTGTGGTATGGTAAGAGGTATTTGCTTGATAATTCTATTTTCCCGGGTTGTACTTCAGAGTGTGCCAAGTGTAGAGAGAAACCAAAGGGCTGTGATGATTTAAAAGCCGTTATCCAGTTAATGATAAAGGAGGGTTCCCTGCAGTTCGATAGAAAACCAAGCTACTGTAAGGTTATCGAAGAAGATATTGCTGTGGTATCTATTCCTTACACCCCTGTGCGCATTCCTACCCCATCTAGGGCACCTCCTTTGATGATTATGGTACCTGGTCCCATGCCGTATACCAGTGAGAAGGCCATCCCATGGCATTACTGTGCTGATGTTTATTACCATGGGGTGAAGCAGGAGGTAAGTACCCGTTCGTCTGAGGAAGAACGTGCTGAAGATAATGAAGGGGAAGTTCATAAATTTTATGGTATGGGTCAAATGACTAGAAGCGGGAGAGTATTTGGTCCTTCCAATGTGCAAGATGTGGAAGATGCTTCTGCAAGAGAAAAAGGAAAATAACAGGCGATGATTGGTAATCCAAGGGTTACGCCATCCAATGTGACTCAACCAATTCTGATACCAGAAGCTTCTTCAGTTCCCGATGAGGTTGAAGAGTTAATGTGAATTATCAGAAAGAGTGATTATAGTATAATTGATCATCTGAGCCATACTCCTTATAAGATGTCTATCTTGTCTCTGTTGATTTATTCAGAAGCTCACAGAAATGCTTTGATGAAGTTGTTAAAGAATGCGTTCGTGCCACATGAGATAACAGTCAATCAGTTTGAGAATGTTTGTGCTAACATATCTGCCGGGGACGGTCTGGGCTTCACAGATTTTGATCTTCCTCCGGAAGGGCGAGACCATAACAGAGTGTTGCATATTTCAATGGAGTGCAGGGGCACTACTTTATCCCGGGTTTTCTTGTTTTCTTTTATCATATCATAATTCCTACGCTCTGCCCAAGGCGTGGTGGATCATTTGTGTAGGGCCACCATGTTTATTTTCAAAAGTTTATCATGAAATAAAGGACGTTTTTGCATTCAAAATTTTGCTCCATTTCTTTTTTATTTGAATGGAAATATTTCACTTTTCACACATTGTCACTAAAAAATTCCAAAATGTCATTCATGCAGATACACTTCCACCACCGATTATATTGATAACGACTCTTCTATGGCTCATTATGACTTTGATACTCCTATTTATCAAGCTGGAGAAGAAGCATATGAGGATTGTGATCTTCCTGAGGAATTAGCAAGATTGTTAAAACAGGAGGAGAAGGTTATCCAACCGAATCAGGATTCGATTGAGGTGGTGAATATTGGCACAGAAGAGGTAAGAAGATAACTCAAGATAGGGGCCAATCTCGAAGAAAGTATAAAGGTCAGATTGGTTAAACTACTCCGTGTGTATTCTGATATCTTCGCTTGGTCTTATAAGGATATGCCTGGGTTGGATACAGACATAGTGGTTCATCGGTTACCGCTTAAAGAAGATTGTTCCCTTGTCAAGCAAAAGCTCCAAAGAACTTATCCTGAGATGTCCAAGAAGATCAAGGAGGAGGTCCAGAAGCAGTTGGACACGAATTTCTTAAAAGTCATCAATTATCCACCATGGATTGCAAATATTGTGCCTGTGCCGAAGAAGGATGGTAAGGTCAGGATGTGCGTGGATTATAGGGATTTGAACAGGGCCAGCCCTAAAGATGACTTCCCTCTTCGGCATATAGATGTGTTGGTCGATAATACTGCTCATTCCAAAGTGTTTTTGTTCATGGATGGTTTTTCGGGTTACAATCAAATTAAGATGGCTCCAGAGGATATGGAGAAGACAACATTTATCATGCCTTGGCGAACTTTTTCTATAAAGTGATGCCGTTTGGTTTGAAAAATATCGGGGTAACATATCAGCGTGCCATGGTCACTCTCTTTCATGATTTTATTCACAAAGAGATTGAGGTATATGTGGACGATATGATTGCTAAGTCTGACACGGAAGAGGAACATCTTGTTCATCTGAAAAAATTGTTCGAGAGACTGAGGCAGTTCTTGCTGAGGTTGAATCTGAATAAGTGCACCTTCAGGGTGAGATCCGGCAAGCTGTTGGGTTTTATTGTAAGTGAAAAAGGTATCGAGGTGGACCCGGCCAAGGTAAAAGCTATACAGGAAATGCCTGAGCCAAGGACAGAAAAGGAAGTACGTGGTTTCTTGGGAAGGTTAAACTACATTTCTAGATTTATTTCTCATCTCATAGCCACCTGTGAACCTTTGCTCAAGTTGTTGAAGAAAAGTCAGAGAGTGAAATGGAACGAGGATTGTCAGAAGGCCTTTGACAAAATAAAGGAGTATTTGCAGGAACCTCCGATACTCATGCCGCCAGTGGAAGGAAGGAAACTAATCATGTATCGAACTGTGTTGGAGAGCTCAATGGGTTGTGTCCTCGGTCAGCACGACGAGACAGGGAAGAAAGAGCAGGCTATTTACTACTTGAGTAAGAAGTTTACAGAATGCGATTCGAGGTACTCATTGCTGGAAAAGACTTGTTGTGCGCTTGCCTGGGCCGCCAAACGTTTGAGGCAGTACATGTTAACTCACACCACCTACTTGATATCCAAAATGGATCCAATCAAGTACATTTTCGAGAAGCCAGCTCTTACAGGCAGGGTAGCCCGTTGGCAGATGATACTCACCGAATTTTATACACTACTCAAAAAGCAATTAAGGGTAGTGTACTGGCCGACCATCTTGCTCATCAGCCCATGAACGATTATGAACCGATGAAGTTTGATTTTCCAGATGAGGAAATTGTGTATATTCAGGATTGTAATATGCCAGACCCAGACGAAGGACCCGAGCCGGGATCACGTTGGACGCTTGTTTTTTATGGTGCCTCCAATTCCATGGGCAACGATGTCGGAGCTATTATCACTTCCCCTGAGGGATACTACATTCCTTTCACGGCTCGTATTTGTTTCGATTGCACTAACAACATGGTTGAATATGAGGCTTGCATTTATGGCGTTGAAGCGGCGATCGACCTGCGCATCAAATTTTTGAAAGTTTACGGGGATTCCAATCTTGTTATCAGCCAGATTAATGGAGATTGGGAGACTCGCCACCAGAACCTAATTCCCTATCGTGAGCATGTTATGAAGCTGATTCCGTACTTCGAAGAGATCACATTTGAGCACATTCCCAGAGAAGAAAACAATCTAGCTGATGCACTGGAAACTTTGTCCTCCATGTTCAAGGTTAAGTGGGCTAATGAGGCACCTTCCATTACCATCAGAAGTTTGAGTGAGCCAGCTTTCTGTTTTGAGGCTAGTTTGGAATCAGATGGTAATCCTTGGTTTTAAGATGTTAAACGATATCTTGAAACGCAAGAGTACCCTGAAGAGGCATCCATCATAGATAAGAAGTTCTTGAGAAGATTTTCAGCCAAGTTCTTTCTCAGTGGTGGTGTGTTGTATAGAAGGCATCATGACGGTTTACTGCTCAGATGTGTTGACAAGAAAGAAGCAGCTAGAATCATTGAGGAGATACATGAAGGTGATTTCGGGACCCATTCCAACGGGCATACCATGGCTAGAAAGATTTTGCGAGTATGTTATTATTGGTCCACCATGGAGACTGACTATTACAATCATGCACGGGTTTGCCATAAATGTCAAGTCTATGCTGATAAGGTGCATGTGCCGCCAGTACCTTTGAATGTCTTGACTTCCCCTTGGCCGTTTTCGATGTGGGGAATTGATATGATCGACAAAATTGAATCGACTGCATCCAATGGGCACCGTTTCATTCTGGTTGCCATTGATTATTTTACAAAATGGTTCGAAGCTGCATCCTATGCCAATGTCACCAAGAAGGTGGCAACTCAGTTCGTTAAGCACAATATTATCTATCTCTACATAGTGCCTGAGAAGATCATTACCGATAATGGGTCTAATTTGAACAACAAAATGATGAAGGAGCTTTATGAGTCCTTCAAAATCAAGCATCATAACTCTTCCCCATACCAACCAAAGATTAACAGTGCTGTCGAAGCGGCCAATAAGAATATTAAGAAGATCATACAGAAGATGGTGGTAACCTATAAAGATTGGCATGAGATGCTGCCTTTCGCTTTGCATGGTTATCGCACCACTGTGTGTACTTCGACTGGGGAAACCCCATTTTCATTGGTTTACGGCATGTAAGAAGTATTGCCGATAGAAGTCGAGATTCCTTCTCTTAGGATCATGAAGGACGTTGAGCTGGATGAAAGGGAATGGGTACAGAATCGGCTGGATCAGTTGGAACTTATTGACGAGAAGAGGTTGACGGCTGTATGTCATGGTCAGGTATATCAACAAAGGATGAGGAAATCTTTTGATAAGAGGGAACGACCTCAGTGTTATAAGCCAGGTGACGTTGTGCTAAAAAGGATAATTCTCCCCCAGGGAGATCCCAGGGGCAAGTGGGTTCCGACTTATGAAAGTCCTTTCGTGGTCAGAAAAGTTTTCTCTAGAGGAGCGATGATGCTCGCGACTATGGATGGAGAGTACTTCCCTCTCCCTGTGAATGCTGACGTAGTTAAAAAATACTTTGCATAAAAAAATAATAAAAAAAACGAGCTAAACTGAAAACCCGAAAGGGCGATTCAGGAAAAATTTAGGGACTTAAAGAAAATGACTACGCTCAACATGAGATCCTTTATTTCTTTCCTTCATTCCGTCACCTAGCATAAGCTCGAAGCTAATCCAAGAATGATCTGTCTGAAAGCATGAAGATGAAAGCATGAGAGTCATACGATTCATAGCAGAGTCGGGACTTGATGGATATTCACATTCACATTACCATTTGTAAACACCTGTTTGCTTTGATTTTGTAATTACTTGCTTCCAAATGTAAATGCCTTTTTCACAGGCTGATTTCTCAAAATCAATAGAATACATTCTTTCAAGTACACGTATACGTTTATTTTCTCCCTTTTTACTATTTTGTTTGCAAAAACGTCTAATATTTTGATAAGCATGTGCATATAAACTTCGTGGACCTTACACGGAAATGGTAATCTAATTCATGGTTAGTTGATCACTTGAAATACGGATAACAAACACAACTACTACTGTGCAAGGGGCGTGTTTGGTTCTATGATTTATAAGGATTCTCATTCACTTTAATGGTGGATGCCTTGCCAATTTGTTTCACAGCTCCATGCTGTTGGTAAAGGTCATGGGTCAGGGTAATATCAAGATTACGGCAGGTCGGCGAGGCCGGCGAACCTAGTTGGAGATATTTCTTCCCCATAATGGTTTTTATTACGTTTCTTTGCCGCACTTTCATGTGTTATCTTGATTGATTGTTTTAGCATTGTCTGCATATAGGATTTTGTTTATGGCCGAATGTCAGTCTTGATGCGTTGAATATTTTTTCCTTGAAAAAAATTGTTTCATTTTACTTAATCCATCCAGTATCACTCTTTAATCGATTTTTCGGGCATTTTGATACCAACTGTGCCAACTCTTTTGCTTAGCCAAGAGTTTGGAGGAAGAATTTCAGCTAAAAACAATAACTGTAGTGGTATGCTTTTGAGTAGAACCTTGTTGACGATGTACAAACATTGTTTCAATCCCCAAACACCGGAGATATAAGGGAGTTAAACCCTCGTTAACCCCTCTGAGCCTTCGAAGTAGGAGTTTATTTTCTGTTAAAAAAACCTAATTTTTTTAACCAGGGGCAGGGTAGATGTTCAGTTAATTTGACCAAGCATTCAAATTTCAGAAGGAATGTCCCATCTGAGGATCACCACATTTTCATCTTTCGCATCATGAGATCAGGAAAAATGTCTAAACCACGATGTTCATTTCCTCACAAAGTCCTAAGGTCGAGATCGAATCGATACAATAATGACTATCCCTCGCCGACCAAGGAATGAGGCATTTGTTTTCTTCAAAAAAAAAGAGAGAAAGAAATAAAAAGTTCAAAAACCTAAAGTCATATTGACTTGTTCGAAGTGGAAAGTATGAATAAGAATGAAACAAAAAGCCCCGCTAAGTCGAAACTTGAAAACAAGTCGCTTAGGCAAAAGTTAGGGCGTCCTGCTGGACTCCCAAAATTGAAATTCAAAAGATTTTGTCCAGGAAAAAGTTAGGGAAAAGAGAGCATAAAAGGCCAACAAAAAAGATTATTCAATAAAAGTTTCATCAAAAGAAGAGGAACAATAATATCAAAAACAAAAGCAGCAAAAGTTAAGTGACAATCATGTTGGAGAATTTGTCGTGATCACTCAACCATTATAAATCCTTTTGAAAGATGAATGCTTGTGATAAGTCAGCTGAACTTAGGACAGGAGAATATCACGAAGGGGGTGGGCACCAAATAACTTGAGCCTTGAAAAACTTTTTTTTCTAAAAAACCTCGAACCAGGCCACATTACAACCTCTAAAAGTCCTAACTGAAACAAGGGTTTAACTCGAAAGCATACTACAACAGGATAACGTTTCCTAAACTCCCAAAAATGTGTTGCATATTCATGTTGGTATCTTATCACCCGCATCTTGACTCGTTTTTTTAAAAGGGGGAAGAAAATTTTTGAAATCTTTTGCATTCTAGCCAGTGATTCATTCACAACAGAGATGTGACACTTTGTTAAGGTTTTCAACTTCAAGGCTTGAATAATCATCGCATCAGGTCTGTCATTCCAAAAATAAACATCTTTCTGCATGCAAAACATTTGTTTTACATAAAAAAAAGAGTTTACACGTTGAACACCTGTAAAGAGCTTAATGATTGTCAGGAAGGGAATATTTGGACGGAGCCCATGTATGAATATGACTTTACCTATCCCCAGTGAAGTTTCGTTTCTGCAGCGAAGTTTTGTTGCCCCAGGAATCTTCTTTTAAAGGCTTCATTCTAAGACTCCGGATTTGAGGATGTCGCATATCCCCAACGGAGTTTCCAACAGAGATCCCTCGCCATGACCTCTCATTTCCCAGCCGATATGTTGATTGGGGCATCCTTATGTTAAGATCTTTCCTTATCCCCAGTAAGGTCGGTACTGTGTGACTATCCGCATGATCCATCCAATGGTTGCATTCCAAAAAAATCTCTCTCCAACAAAAAATCTTCAATAGAGTTCTGTCTCCCTGATGATGTCCCGTTTCCTCAGCAGAGATTTATTCCCCTAGCAAAGGTTTTCACCCCTCACGTCGGGTTTGTTGTCTTGGTGTCATCCTCAACACAGCCACACGCTATCTTTTCCAGAGATTACAGTCTTGCCTTGATATTCTCCCTCAATGTCTAATCTTCAGATGACGTCTCTCTCTAAAAGCTACAGTGTCAATTTGATCTTCTCTAGGAGCATGCAATTTATTTTTGCAGCTCCTCTCAATGTTTGTGGCCCGTTTCTACTGATTGCTCGATTGTTATTCCCCGCGAAGCTTCACCTCTTCGAGGTTCCTTCTCCAGCGGTTCCCCATATTTTCTCCTCTCCTTTGGATTTCGCAATTTATTTTTACGAGTCATGTCAGATTCTGACTTCTTGGTTATTGGCTTCTCAGTTGGCCCTTCCCCAGTGAAACTTTTAAACATGCATCATTACATTGCATCTACCAAAACGCGTAGCATTTCCAGTATATGGAACATTGTGCTATATAGAAAGAATTCAAACATGCATTAGAATATAAGCCATTATTGTTTCTGTTGTCCCCGGTGAATTTGTTAATACTTTGGGTTAAATCCCCAGCGAGGTCTTCGTCCTCATTATCTCAGTTTTCCCCCCATACCAATATCTTTTTGATGACAATCATTTGTTTGTTTGAGTGTCTACTCTTGATAGTAGTTCAGTTTCGCCCTGACGCGGTCTTCTCGGGTTTAGTCTTCACTACCCTCTCCGGTTCATTCCAATGTCTATTGATACACCTTTCGAATACCAGTTTCGTCCTGATATTCGCTTTTAGCAGGTTTTTAGGTGTACGCCCTAATCTCCCTGCTTTGGGTTGAGCTCAGAGTTTCGTCTCCTCACCTTGCGCATGAAATCCAGTTTCGTCCTGGTGCTCATCTAGTTTAGTTTCGCCTAACTAGTTATTGAGTCGAGTTTCATCTCGTTTTTATTTTCATACCTTGGACCCTTTGACGGTGTTCGTTTACCAAGTGCAGTGTTCGTACTGTGTCCCTGGTTTGAAATCAGTCTCTTTTGCTCCTGGGATTCTTCTATCAATTTTCGTCATTGTTTATCCATTGATCTGAGACCAGCAGGTGCTCTGAGAAACATGCGCTCTCATCACTCTCGCTTTGGGTCGAGTTTCGCCTCGTCGCCTATGCATGAAATCCAGTTTCGTCCTGGTGCTCATCTAGTTTAGTTTCGCCTAACTAGTTATTGAGTTGAGTTTCATCTCGTTTTTGCTTTCATACCTTGGACCCTTTGACGGTGTTCGTTTACCGAGTGCAGTGTTCGTACTACGTCCCTGGTTTGAAATCAGTCTCTTTTTGTTCCTTGGATTCTTCTATCAGTTTTCGTCACTGTTTATCCATTAATCTGAGACCAGCAGGTGCTCTGAGAAACATGCACTCTCATCACTTTGCTATGGGTCGAGTTTCGCCTCGTTACCCGTGCGTGAAATCCAGTTTCGTCCTGGTACTCATCTAGTTTAGTTTCGTCTAACTGGTTATTGAGCTGAGTGTCATCTCGCTTTTGTTCCTCTTTTCTGGGATTCTTTCAGTTCCTTCATACTGTCTATCTTAGTTGATATTGGTAAGTGCTCATAGAATCACGCACTCTAGCCACTTTGCTTTTGCTCGAGCTCAGAGTTTCGTCTCCTCACCCGCGTACGTTTTCTTTTCCAGAGCTTAGTTTCGCCTATACTCTGTGGTTTGAGTTTTATCTCACCTTTTTTTTGAAGTCCAGTTTTGCCCTGGCACATCTGTCCGAAAGTTTAGTTGCGTCTACTCTTCTTTTTTTTGTTCTGTTTCAACATGCGTTATAGCTTCATTCTGACGCATGTCTTGGGTTTTTTTTTTCTGTTTCTTTTTCTTTCTTCTTCAAGAGTGTAAATTTTCGGGTTCTTTTGTATTCAATCATCTTCAACTCTGAACGCTCGAAAGTTGGCACTTTTCTCACTTATCATGTTGAAGATATTTGAATAGGGGCAGCTGTTGCACCCTAAAATTTACCCTCTTGATTTAAGCTTATGTTTCATCATGAATATCATATTGCATTGCATTCATACATTGTGATGGGATCAAAGTACTTTGGTTATCAAGTCTTCCTCAAGCTTTGGAGGTTGATTACATTGACAAGTTGCTCAAGTAGAATCTTATCATCTAAACCTTTGGATCTTATAAGCTCAAAAGTTATTGCATATCTCAAGATATTTTATCCATCTCTTTGGATCATCAGAGGATTGAAGTTTGAGATTGATTATAAGAGGAATCACTCTTTTGATTCACCAGTCAAATTAGGGTTTTGTTTGATCAAGGCTATTGATCAATGTACAAATCTTGATTTGGAAGCTAAAACATCTCATTGGTATTTGAAAGGTCTTTGTACAAGAAATTGGTCAAGATGCCCAGAGGATTTGAAATTTTGGAGATGATTCATCAGTCTCCTAAGGTGTTAAGAAAAACTAAGGTTTGGGATTTCATCAAGATTTCTTGAGAATTTTGAAGTGAAACTTTGTACATGGCCTCTATATATTTGGAAGATCATATGTTTGAAGTTTTGATCATCAATTTTGAAGGGAAGTGGATCAATCGATTCAAAGGGGCAAAATGGTCATTTTGGTCAAAATTAGTCAAAGTCAAGGTTGACCATAGGAAATTTTGGTGAACCATCAATTCAAGGGTGTACTTTTCACATTTCAAGTCCATTTTGATCATTGGATAAAAAAGATTGAGGTTTGGGTTGAAACTTGTTCATGAAGAAACCCTAAAAGTTTCTAATTTTGGAAAATGAGGACTTAACTTCAAAAATTCATATTTTATTCACCTTTGATCAAAAAAATGAAAATGAAATATGCTTGGAAATATAACAGGGTGATCTTTCATCTCCTTTTGGTCTCATGTCCAAATTGGCAAAGAGTCAAGAGTTATGGTCTTTGGAAGTTCATGCCTTAAGTTAAAATTATAGGTCATTTTCCAAAATTAGTGAATTTCATGTAAACTTTTGAGGACCTTAATGGATTCAATTGCAAAAACTCAAAACCAAGGGATTATATATATTTTCAATACCTTTCCAAATTGTACTCATTTGTGTCCAAATTCCAAAGTATGAGCAAGTTATGAGCTTTGGAATTTTGAGGCATTTTATTGAAATTTTACAAGTATGCAAAATGGCCAATTCTTGAGAACTCAAGTTTCAGCCATCCCTTTTGTTTCTAATCAAGCCCATAACCAATTTGTAACATGCTGGGGCCCATTACACTCACTATTTCATGCCTCATATGGTATTGCACTTGTTTGATTGAAAAAATCACAAACTTGCCCGATTTTGCAAATTCATCAACACTCTCTCATTTCAAACAATCATGAGCTGGCATTTTGAGCATGTATTTCTGACCTCATTTGGCTCACAAAACGCACAAAATGCAAGCAAATACACGAGTGAAACGCATGCCCCATGTGCAACCTCACTTTTGGCTTAAACTACCAAACTTGCCCTCCAACGGCTTTGATTGCCAAATACCACTTCTATCCTCTTCCTCTCATGCTATATAACAAGAATCAAGGATCAATTGTGAAGAAGGAGGCTCATAATCGCTACATTCCAAATCTGAAAATTTTCAAGTATCTCTGCAAATTGCTTCGAATCTCTCTTCTCCTTGGATCATTCTTCAAAATTCTTGGTGGTTCAGCTTTAGTGAAGTAAGGAGATCAAACTTGCACCATTGGATTGCTTCTGGAGTGAAGGAATCGAGTTTCCAATTTTCACATCCATGTGAGTTTTCTTGAACTTTGATTTATGTGTTTCAGTTTGAATTGATGATGTAGATCATGTCCATTGAGTTGCTAGCTGGCCAATCACTAGGATTGATGTATATTTGAGCTTTGATTCAAGCAGAATGGATGAAATCGTGTTCCTGGTTTTGATGTTTGCAGTGAGTTTTTTCAGTTTTGTAGACTTGATTTCTTGATCCATGCTTGATCTTTGAGATTGATTCAAATTGCATAATGTAGTATGATATGTTAGCTTTAATTTGCACTTGATTTGATGGATTTTGGTTGAGAAGCGAGCACGATTGATGGATCTGAACATAGGCTCATGACCTGTTTTGTTGTACACATTTTGATATGCTGGAGGTTGAAGACGAAGTGAGGTGGCGCGCTGTGATTGATTTATTTGAAGTTTTAATGCATTTCATATTATTTGTTTTTAATTGATTTTCTTCTGATTTTATTTTATGATCAAAACATCTTCAAAAATCATGAAAAAATTACCATAGGCCAATAATAATTTCTAGTATTAGTCATATTTTTTTTTGAAATTTTAAAAAATGTTTTGATTGGTTTAAAATTTCATAAGTTTAATTAATTGTTTTCTCAATGATTATTTTTATTTTAATAGCTCTTTTGATCTAAAAATTCCACAAAAATTATCTTTGACTCATAAAATAATTTAGAAATTAATTCTGATTTCGATTTAGCATTTTTCCTATTTTTGATTAGAAATTTAATTTTGAGAAGTTTATTTGAAATGTTTGCTTCATAATTTTTGTTTTAATATTTCCTTTAATTCAAAAATCCTCAAAAAAATCATATAAGTTTGTTTTTAATCATAGTGTCTGAATATAATTTTTTTTGTTGACCTTTTTATGAATTTTGGATAGGGTTTGCATTTTTTGTCTTTAAATAATAGTTTAATTGTTTAATTGTTTGTTTGATTTTCATTTTAATATTTCCTTTAATTCAAAAATTCCACAAAAAATCATGGATGCTGGTTTTTAATTCTAATATTTGAATATAATTTTAGTTGGATATTTTTTTTACTTTTGATTGGAATTTTATTTTGAGATGTGAATTTTTGTTTAATTGTTTAAAGGTTTGAATTTTGATTTTATTTTTGACTTTTCTTTAATCCTAAAAATGTGAAAAAAAATATGTAATCTGATATTCAGGGTTTCCTTGTGATTTGCATGATCTTGGTTTGAATTGCTTGAATTTTTATCTTACCTAATTAATATTTAAGATTAAAATTCAAACAATTAGGGTTTTGTAGCTTACATTACAAGTTTCAATTTCAAAACCAATTTTCCCTGGGTTTCCATTGGAATTTGGATCTTGTTTAAGGTTAATGGATGTATTGAGGATCTGAAAACCATTTTTCTTGAATTATTTGACTTGATTGGATATTTTTCCACAAATTATTTTGAAAGCTTGTCTAGTTTGGTAGTTTGGCCAACTAGTTTTGATCTTTGGGCCTCATTAGATCCTCTCCTCTACTATCCATGAACTTAAAACTTGTTTTCTGACCTATACACATCTCAAATATGTTATGGAAATTTTGGTTTGAATTATTGAAATCCTTTTCTATCTTTGATGTATTTTTGAAGTGAAGGTACCCAATTAATGTTGCACATCTTGTTGCAATTTGCTTGATGGCCAATGAACTTGAGTGAGGCCTATAATTGGGCACCTAATGATCATGTTGGTTCTGTTTATCCACATAAACTCAAGTCATTTCACTTAATGCCCCATACTTGAATGATTAAACCTTTTGATGCATGATTTATGACCTTTTGCTTTCTTGTTGATCTTCACTTTGAAACTTGAATTTTCAATTTGAGTTTGAGGTCATTAGATGGCCAATGATAACATGAAGGGAAATTATACTTCAATGATAGACTCATGAATACTTGATAGTAATTGATCCCTATTACTTAAGTTAGTTCTAATCATGAATAGGGTTTGGCTTCTTTCTTTCATCCTTGTTGAATTTTTGAGGCATTTTGAATGCACTTGTGTAGCATGTCATGGAATCAACACTTTAACCTTTTGATCATGTCCTAATCATGTTTTATAAGCTTTACTTCAAATATTTTATTGTTACAAGCTCTCTAATTTTGTCCTTGTTTGACTTTCTTCCATGGTTAGCTTGAAATCTAAGTTTTTGATGCATTGTGTGGGATTCCTCTTCTATTATGCTTGTGAGCTGTGATGAAGTAATTGAGTATGATTGAATTGTGGTTGCTACTGACCTTCATGGTCTTTGATTGTATTCTTCTCAAGATCCCATGATCCTTGATTGATATTCAATTTTCAATTCAATATGGTGATAGAAAGGAGCAACATTCCTCTAATTTTTGACCAAATTGTGCATATGCCTGTTTCTTTTTGTCTATCATATCTAATGTTTTGATAGTTGTTATCATGTTTTCTCACTTCATTATGATGTCATCATCCATCCCTTATGTGAGTCATCATTCAATTTATGGGAATACTAACTTGGTTGTTGAATGTGCGAGGTACTTTGAGAAAAGTTTTCCATTTTTGACTCGAGGCTACTGTATTTCACTTTATTTATGGAACACAATTCATTATGTTGGTACTACTCTTGTGCTAGGCATATTTGATAGTCTATACAGGATACATGTGTGTGATTATGAATGTTATACATTGCCCATGGGATCTGTTCATATCTGAAAATCTCAATACTTACATCCTGATGGCGTAATTTCTGACTTGATTTGTCTGCTGATGCCAGGTTACTTGAAGTTCTCTGGGTTTATTTAATTCTTGCTCAATTGCTATGGATAGTTATCCGTTTGGTATTGCACTATTTCTTTTCTTCTATTCTCATAGTTCTATGTTGCATGATGGGACCTCTGTTGCTGATATATGTCAGGAGGCCCTCTGTTTTGTTTGATACATGTGTTGTGTTTGTGTTTGTTTCTTTAACTATTGATCGATGAATCACTCAATTTAGAAATTGAGATCACGACTTCGCTCTCAGTGCATGTTCCCCATAGGATTTTTTTCTTTAATTGTTGATCAGTGAGTCACTCAATTTAGAAATTGAGATCACGACTTCGCTCTCAGTGCATGCTCCCTATAGGATATTTATTGGTTTTTTAATTGTTGATCAATGAGTCACTCAATTTAGGAATTGAGATTACGACTTCGCTCTCATTGCCTGTTCCCTATAGGATAGTTTTGTTAAGATTCCTTTGACATATTGATTAAGGTAGGAATCCATGTATGCTAGCATAGGGTAGGATTTTCCTTTATCCTCAACCTTAGGGTCAATCATTATATGATAACACTAGGGATAGTGCTAGGCTAGTTTCCCTTAGTTGTTTTTTTTCCTTCCTTTGCATTTTGAATCTTAAAACAAAAATTGTTTTCTTGGCAAATCATAAAACACCTCTAATAAACTCAAACCCTTCTTCAAGGTAAAAGATACAAATCAATCTTATTTGTTTGTGCGCCTCTTGGTTTTGTTTTTAAACCTGGTTTACCGATGTTTCGCCATCGCATATTTGTTTGAAGCCGATGTTTCACCATCACACATGTTTGTTATCCTACTTTGATTCTCAATATCATTGTTATGTGTGATGTTTTGTCATCCGGTTTATTGATGTTTCGCCATCTTTGCCATGATACCTTGTTATCTTTTAGCCGATGTTTCTCCATCGCATACTTGTTTGAAGCCGATGTTTCGCCATCGCACATGTTTGTCATCCTACTTTGATTCTCAATATCATTGTTAGGTGTGATGTTTTGTCATCCTGTTTATTGATGTTTCGCCATCTTTGCCATGATACCTTGTTATCTTTTAGCTAATGTTTCGCCATCGCATGCTTGTTTGAAGCCGATGTTTCGCCATCGCACATGTTTGTTATCCTACTTTGATTCTCAATATCATTGTTAGGTATGATGTTTTGTCATCCGTTTTATTGATATTTCGCCATCTTTGCCATGATATCTTGTTAACTTTTAGCCGATGTTTCGCCATCGCATACTTATTTGAAGCCAATGTTTCGCCATCGCACATGTTGGTTATCCTACTTTGATTCTCAATGTCATTGTTAGGTGTGATGTTTTATCATTTGATGTTTCGTCATCTTTGACATGTTACTATGTTCTTATTTAGTCAATGTTTTACCATCTCATTGTTTTGTTGTTTTATTTGATGTTTTTCCATCTTAACTGTTTTTGTTGTCTTAACTAAAAAACACAAACCAACCAGAATATATAAGCCGAACTACGGTTGCTCTGATTCCTTAAAAGGGATACGTAGGCATTGGGGTAGGGCCCAACCGAGCACAACTTTTATTTTCCCTACATTGTTTTTTTTCTTTTTTTCGCATGCATTCCTTTTTTAGCTTTAAGCCATAGACATAGGTTTTGACCACACCCATTAGATTAGACAACAAGAGTGGATACCATAGAGTACTACGGGCGTGTGGGGTGCTAATACCTTCCCCTCGCGTAATAGACTCCCTTACCCAATCTCTCGGTCGAAAGACCGTGATTTCTCCCTTTTCAGGTTTTCTCGATGTTTACCTTTCCCTTTTGGCGGGATAAAAGACATTCGGTGGCGACTTCATTGATGTTTCATTACGAGATGACGGTTCAGTCAGGTGGTTTCACAATCCCCCTTTGACTCAGAAGCCTTTGGTTTTGCATGTTGGCCAAACTCTCAAGGAAGAATTTCCCCTCTATGCTAGCTGTTGGTGTAAGCCCTAGAGGCCAATACTTTTGGTACTTGTATCGAATTATTTATTAATAATAAAAGGCATTTCTTTATTATGTTTGCTTTCCAAAATAATAAAGTCCCTAGAATGGTTTATTGGTTTAATGAAATGTTAAGTGTGACTTAATCATGAGATCCCATTAAACATAAGACACTATTCTTAAAGTATCCGTAGTCAAGCTTTAATGTGAAGTGGGATAACATTAAGGCATTAAGATTATTATGAAGATAGATTGATGATCACATCTCATGGATCATAGATAAGGAGTTATCAAGTCTTGACATAGGTATGAATATTAGGAGTAATATTTATACTGGATTGACCCGCTATGAGAATACTACATAGAATGTTATGCAAAGTGTCATAAGTTATTCTCATGATGATAATGGTGTATACCACCCTTCGACCTGAAACCACTATGGACCCTAGATGTAGAGTCAAGTACTTTATTGCTGATCAAACGTCATCCGTAACTGGATGACTATAAGGACGGTTGATGGGTACTTCACAAAGCATGCTAAGGGACATGAGTGACCTAGATGGAATTTGCACATCCTGCATAATAGGATAAATGTCTAAGGGCCCAATATTGAACTGGACAAGGGTGACACAATGTATGCCTTGTTTTCAATATAGACATGAGGGCAAAAGGGTAATTGTACAACACAAATATTATCACGAAAAAGGTTTGGTCAGATCACATGACATTTTCGTGACTTGGGTAACAGTGATGTGTTGCTAGATACCGCTCATTGTTTATTATATTAAATGTGTGATTTAATATAATTGCCAACGTCGCGAAAACCTACAGGGTCACATACATAAGGATAGGTTGATGAGAGATAGAATAAATAAGGAACACCGTAAGGTACGGTGCACTTAAGTGCAATACGGAAAGTGGTAAGGTACCACGTGGATAAGTGATATATGGTACATCATAAGGTACGATGTCCATAAGCTTAATTGGGCTTTTAGCTTATAGCTTTAATTGGGCTTTTAGCTTGTAGCCCACACGAGTGATTCTATAAATAGATCCCTTGTGATGAAGCAATTTCACTTGATGCATTTTCGTTTTTGATTCTCTCTCTCACTCAAAGTTTCCGTTCGTGATCAGCTAGCACTGTGACCGGAAGCGATCTGTTCGTGTGGACTGAGTAGAGGCGTTGTTCTTCATCAACGCTCGTGATCACAACATCAAAGGTCTGAATCGCCACAAGAGGTAAATATTTCTATCACTGACCATGCTCATTCGTAAGGATCTCTAAAGGAAAATTTTAAATTCCGTTGCGCTTTTGTTCGCAATTTTCATTCAGTGGTATCAGAGCCACTTACGAAACCATGGATTTGATAGTTGTTTATGTTCTATATTTTCTGTTTTGATTCGATTAAAACCAGAATGAATTGAATAATAAACGATTAATTAAATTTGGCATCTGTTGTGTACGATTTGGATGATTGATGTTGACTATGTGTTGTACCCCAAAATTTGCCCTCCCATTTTCTCAATATTTTCTCATCACAAGGCCCTTGGAGCTCAAGATCCAGTTAGGGTTTCCTCTGCTCAAGACTTCTCCTAGCACTGTTGACCCAAATTAGGGTTTGTGTTGGCACAAAGGTGTTTTGACCTAAAATGCCTAAGTTGACTTTCATGCTTCATGTTGGACTCCTAAGTCTATCCATACCAAGTTTCAAGCCTTGATTCCAAATTTTGCCCAGTCAATTGGACAGTTGACCTAGAAATCAACTGTATTGGGGAAAAAGTCAACTATGGCCAATTGACAGTCAAACCTCATGATTTTTGACCCATATCAACATAATGAACTCATATGAACCATTTGATAAAGTTTGGATCACAATTCCACAAGAAATTTGATCAGATCACCAAAAGGGCTAAATGGTCATTTTTAGGGTTTTGACTGCACAAAGGCAATTTTTGACTGTTTGACCAAGCCAATGGCAAACCAAGCTCACATATGGACTCAAGGACCCCATGGAATTGTCTTGACATACTCAACAAGTTCAAAAGATCCCAAATGCACAAGATTGACAGTTGAATTTCCCAGTCAATTGATCAATTTTGACTGTATACTGAAAAGTCAAACTTTGACTTTTTGGTCAAAATCAAGTGTCAAGATTCATTTTTCATCAAAACATGCCAAATCATGAAACTTGCTCATCAAGAATTCAAGAATTACAAATTAGGGTTTAAAATGAAGATTTTTCATAACTTAGAATTTTTCTAAGTTATGAAAAACCCTAATTTTTTCCTAACTTTGTCCCATTTTCTCACCAAGATTCATTTGGATTCAAGGAAAAGTCAAAACATGAAAGTTGTAGCCTATTGCAAAATCTACAACTTTGATTCACAAAGTTTCCTCAAAAGAAGCTTGTAGCTCAAGTTACAATTTTTGGAACAAAGATACCAAACCATTCTTAACTTAGAGAAATTTTGAACCATTTTAGGCAGGATTTTTTCCTAACTTCAAGACCACTTTTCACATGCTTCCACTTGGAATTTCAATTTGCATTTCAAATATGGATTGTAGTACACATTCCAAGCTTTCCAAAATGTCTAAGAACTCATCAAACAACCTCATGGTTAGGGAGAATCGAATTTGGCAAGTTGGGAAAAACTCACTTTCGTTATGGCCAATTTTCATGTTCATACACTTAGGCAATTTTCAAATCAGCATGCATAAGCTAGTTACAGGCCTCTAATCCCATTTTCACTCAATAATTAAATGCCAATCCATTGTGTGTTAGCATTATTTTGTGCATTTGGACATTACATGTTAGATTAAGCCTTAATTAGAAAAAGCACTTTATCCATTTTTGTAAAGTTTGGCTTTATGTCAAGTTTGTGAATCAAGGAGTACAATGCATATCTTTGGACACAATATTCATGGAGATATCACACTGATCAAGGCTCAAGTGTGCAGCATACTTGAGGGGCATGTACAAGTCTAGAGAACCACTTGACATTTTCTTGCTTAAGTGTGAAGAAAGCTTGCATAACAACTACCAACTCTCATTTCTGCCAAGACCAACTTAAGCAAACTTGTAAAAAACATTCTAAACATCCATCCTGACCTGAGACACGAGCCTATCACCTCCAATACCTCCCCATTCACAGAATCACCATTGAACTGCACAAAAACAGGGCATCCATGCAGTTTGAGTGGCACAGTTCATTTCCATCGTGCATCTTGGCCAAAACTAGTTCAAACACTTTCCCTACCATCCATACAAACTGTCCAAAGCATTAGGAGTAGACTGTAACACCTCTAATCAGTTTTGCCATTTTCATTTCTTCCTCTTGCAGGTTGACTTCTGCAGCTTGATATAGAAGGTTTCAAAGCATACCAAGTATTGGAATAGCATCCTCATACATCAAACAAGCTATCCAAATCCTTATCTTGTCCTGAAAGCTCCTCCATTGCCAGACACGATTCCAACTGAACAGGTAAGTTCATGAACTTCTATCTCTCAATGTAGGAAGAATTAGCTCTAAGTTTGTGAATGAAAAATGTCATGCTCATGTCCCTGAAACTATACATATCTTTACTTTCCATTTATTTTGCCTGTGCTATGAGAATTTGAGGTCTGAACATTGATAAAAAGTTAGGTTAAGATTTGGGAATGGAGAAATTCTCTCTCTTTTCTGAGAGTTAGGATGAGTTCTTTACATGTCCAGAATCGTGGCTTGATGCTTAACACTTTTCATGTTATGAGTTTGTGCTAAAAGTCCAGGAATCAGGAGTTGTGTTTGAAGCAAGAAAAGGCGCGTGTTTTCAAAGGTTTTGTCTGAAGGTTGAAGACAAAGTCTTCTTGGGTTGGGCCTGAGTTGATTTCTTTTTTGCACCATGGTTTTACAGTTGCACCCCCCTGGCCCATTTTGAGTTTTATTTGCCATTTTCAATTTTTTCTTTTTTATTATGAATTTTTATTTTTCATTAAAGCATAAAAAATATTAAAAACATTTTTTCACATTTTTTTTCATTTTATTTGATATTTATTAGCTTTAGTTAGTTATATATATAAATAAATACTTATTACTTTTTGTTTAGAATATTAGAAATAAAACAAAATACATTTATTTTCTAATTTTATTTTTATCTTCTGAAAATATTTTATATAAAATATACTTTTTTTTAAATATTAAATATTTTATTTTTGTACATATTTAATATATTTAGTAAATAATACAAATACATATACATTTATTAGAATATTTAGGACAAAAATACAAAATATATACATTTTTATTTTTATTGATATTTAATATTAAAAATACCTTTTTTACAAATATACTTCATTTTTATTTTATTTTTGTACATAATTAATAAACATTGTATATATTAAATAATAAATACCTTTTATTTGCAAAATTAGGGTTTTGCCCTAAATACATAAAAAACTCCAAAAATTAATACTTTTTATTTTGTTTATTTGACATATAAAAAACACTTTTTTTCATACATATAGAAAACATTCTCTTTGCATCTTGCATATTTATTCCATTTTTATTTAATTATTGTATATTAATTAATTTGTATAATTCAATTTTGATGTAATAGTTAGGTTTAAATTCCTTGTCAAAATACCCCCATTTGAACATTTGTATCCCCCTTCCCATATATTGTGTTGTAATAACTTAGGAACTTTATTTTTCGCACTTTAAAGTTTTTCTAAATATACCATGATAGAATTAGGGTTTGTAGGCCAATCAATTAACCAAAAATAGTTTGACCTAAATTCAAGATAATCAAGCATGAAAATGGACAACACTAATCACACTTGCACCCCTAGGGTATTCCACTTGTTGCCTTCAATAATGGGCCATATTGCATGTTAGGTCTCTTTGGGCAAAACAAACACAATTCAAATGATCATAGTCCCTCGATGACGCTTTCAAAAGTTGCCTTAAAAATGATCAAGTCCCTTAAAGGAAAAATTGCCCAAAGATACTTGGCACCATTGCAATCATGGTCTAAACGATGACCCGCGCCCGTCCCGTTAACATCCTAACACAAGATTGTCCACCAAATGTAATGGTGGAACAAAATTGTTAAAAGGGTTAAAACATAGAAAAAATCTTTGAGAACTTTAGGGTAGATAGCTCTTAAGTACTTGTCAACTTGCAAAACAAAAACACTTGCCTATTTTTCAAACCACACATCACTACACTTTCAAAACAACTTTCAAAAACCTTGAAACATCTTTTCAAAAAGACAAACACCTTTTGTAAAACATTCGAGTAAAGAATTGTTACAAGGGTTGCCTAGACAAGGCATCTTTTTCAAAACATTTTCAAAACCACGCACAAAGCACCATTTCCAACAATTGAAAATCAAGGCAAGTTGATCTAAGCAAATAACTAAGAGCCCATGGATAACCATGGATAGAAAGGGTGCTAATACCTTCCCTTTCTATAATCTACTCCCCGAACCCAAGAAAACATCTCAAAGGTTTTTGCTGTGCTTTTTAAACCTTTCCTTAGGATAAAATAAAAAGTCGGTGGCGACTCTTGCTCAACCGAAACATTTGCAAAAACAAACGCAAACCTCAAGTCAGTTCTCCCACCGTATCACACTATGCTTCGGAATCCGACATTAGTATGGTGAAGCAGCGATACATCGATAGTCCATAGGTTACACAAATAAGATCGATCACTTTTATATATGATATAAGTAAATCTGATGCAACGGTGGTATATGGGATATACTGTTTCTGTTTCGTTCATTCAAACACTTGATGATTGTTATTCCTTTGACCGATCACTGTTCATATGCTTCGGAATCCGACATTAGTATGGTGAAGCAATGGCATGTGATTAATCATACTGAATTATCAATCGAGATGTGTTTGACAGCATGAAACTGTTGCATTAGGGTTCATGACGGCACAAGGGTTGTGTTGTTGCAGAGTTATGCGATTAGGGTTGTGAATGCACAAGAGTTGTGCGAAAATGACGTTGATTTCAAATGAATTATTCATTAAAATTTTGCGTCGGGGCGCTGCCCCTAACAACCCCGCAAAGGGGCGCTGCCCCCTTGACCCCCATCCACTGAATGGTCAGCGAAACCACCATCCCCTGACCGGGCAGCAGAACCCCCGGCTAACTCTGCGTAGTGTGATCAATCGTCGAAATTTAATTTGCCTTTTTCTTAATTAACAAAATTTAAACTAATAATAAAAGTGTGTTTATTATTATTGTCTTGTGGTGATCAGTTATAGCCTTAGTTTTTTTTCCCTTTATTTTGTTTTGGGATTGTAAAATACGGCCTGCGTGTCGTGCCTCTCTCTAAAATTCTTGATGTAACTTCTTTTCTCATATCACTCCCTCGTATGTAAAACGAGTTTATTTTATGTAATGTAATGTTATGAAGAAAGAGAAGAATACAATATCAAAGGAGGATAACCTTGGAGATCTTGCTTGGAGAAGTGTAGATCGTTATTAGGTTAGCTTAGGTTCTCTCATTGGCTTGGGAGAACAATTGCGCTAGGGGCCATAACTGTATCCTTTTATGTATATTGATGCATGTGTTTATATGTTGATGCATGAGAGAGACGAATTGCATGTTAAGCCGGTGAGATCAAACTAATAACAAAATCCCTCAAGTTAAATATTAAGTTCATGCTTTCCAAGTTTTAGCACTCATCAAGACTAGTATCGAACAATGTAGGTTTCGCCTACGCGAGGTGCATGTTCTATATTAGTAAGGTGCGATGGGATAATTGTAATATCCAACTGCTAAAACAATGGGTCAAACTTAACTAAACACATTATAATAAGATTATACATGTTTAGAAGCAAGAGTTTGGAATGATTCATATGATGAATTAGAATAAGGAGTTATTCACCCAACTGAAAATATTCGAGAGTTGTATGAGATACAATTGGAAGGAGTTCCTACCTAAATAACCTAGTTTTGTGTAATCAGCCTAACGCTGACTTAGAACGAAGTGAAATGTGGATCTCGACCCACTAGAAAGTCTTCCAACGGGATTTTCCGAATCAAATGAAGAGGGTCATTTGGTTTGAGTAAAATAGTGGGAGCATATTTGATTAAAGGCCTAATTAAATATGTTGTTTTAATGATACTTATATTTTCATTTTTTTGTAGATTACCATGACAACAAACAACCATATTTTGCGATCAATCCTAGATAAGGAAAAATTGTCTGGGACAAATTTCCTGGATTGGCACCGAAATCTGAGGATTGTCCTCAAGCACGATAAGAAGCTGTATGTCTTGGAGACACCTGTTCCTGAAGAGGAACCACCTAGTTCGGCACCTAAGGCAGAAAGAGATGCTTATAAGAAGCATCTTGATGATGCTAACGAAACCACTTGTCTCATGCTAGCTACTATGAACTCGGAGTTGCAAAAGCAACACGAGAACATGTCAGCGTTCGATATGATCGGACATCTGAAAATGCTCTATCAAGAGCAGGCAAGAAATGAGAGGTTTCAGGTTTCAAAGGCCCTTTTTAACAGCAAGTTATCTGAGGGAAACCCTGTAGGTCCCCATGTACTCAAAATGATTGGGTATGTGGAGAACCTTGAAAGGTTAGGGTTTCCGCTTGGAAAGGAACTTGGAACTGATTTTATCTTGCAATCGTTGCCAGATAGCTTTAATCAGTTTGCCATGAATTTCAACATGAATGACATGGATAAGAGTCTTCCAGAATTGCTAAGCATGTTGAAAACTGCTGAGCAGAATATGAAGACAAAAGGGAAGTCCATTCTGATGGTCAGTAATGGAAAGAAGCTGAACAATAGGCCTACCAAGCAGGTTGGTAAAGGGAAAGGCAAGGAAGTTGCCAAGCCTAAACCTACTGTTCCTGCTTTGAAGCCTAGTGGAGGCATAGCAAAGGAGGGCACTTGCTTCCATTGCGGTAAGACCGGACATTGGAAGAGAAACTGCCCAAAGTACCTGGAAGATAAGAACAATGGAGTAGGGACTTCAAATTCAGGTATTTTTGTTATTGAAATTAATTTATCTACTTCTGCATCTTGGGTATTAGATACTGGATGCGGTTCTCACATTTGTACTAATGTGCAGGGGCTAAAAAGGAGTAGAGGTTTGGCAAAAGGTGAAGTTGACCTACGAGTTGGAAATGGAGCAAAGGTTGCTGCTTTAGCCGTAGGAACTTATGTTTTGACTTTACCTAGTGGTTTAATAATTCAGTTAGAGAACTGTTATTATGTACCTGCAATTAGTAGGAATATTATTTCCGTTTCTTGTTTGGACAAGTTTGGTTTTTCATTTATAATAAAGAACAATTGTTGCTCTATTTATTTGAATGATATATTCTATGCTTCTGCACAAATGAACAATAGACTATATGTCTTTGATCTTGAAATGCCAATTTATAACATTAGTACTAAACGGATTAAACCTAATGAGTTAAATCCAAGCTACCTTTGGCACTGTCGCTTAGGCCACATAAATGAGAAACGCATTTCCAAACTCCATAAAGATGGACTCTTGGACTCTTTTGATTATGAATCATATGAGACATGCAGATCTTGTTTAATTGGAAAGATGACAAAGTCCCATTCACAGGAAAAGGTGAAAGGGCTAATGATCTTTTGGCCCTCATACATACTGATGTATGTGGACCACTGAACATACCAGCCAGAGGAGGTTTTCAATACTTCATCACATTTACTGATGATTTCAGTAGATATGGTTATGTGTATTTAATGAAACACAAATCTGAAACCTTTGAAAAATTCAAGGAATTCAAGAATGAAGTACAAAACCAACTAGGTAAGAATATTAAAGTTCTTCGATCAGATCGAGGCGGTGAATATTTAAGCCTAGAGTTTGATGACCATCTAAAGGAATGTGGGATTTTATCCCAACTTACTCCTCCCGGAACACCACAATGGAATGGTGTATCTGAGAGAAGAAATCGAACCTTGTTAGACATGGTCCGATCCATGATGAGTCACGCCGATCTTCCGAACTCCTTTTGGGGACATGCACTATTGACTGCAGCTTACACACTTAATCGGGTTCCATCCAAAAAGGTTGAGAAGACACCATATGAGATATGGAGTGGTAAGAAACCACATATGTCTTACATGAAGATTTGGGGTTGCGAAGTTTATGTGAAACGACAAATTTCAACTAAGCTTGAGCCCAAATCTGACAAATGCTTATTTGTGGGGTATCCTAAAGAAACAAGAGGGTATTACTTCTACAATCCTTCTGAGGGAAAAGTGTTTGTCGCTCGAACTGGAGTTTTTCTGGAAAAGGATTTTATTTCCAAAAGAATCAGTGGGAGGAAAATAGAGCTTGAAGAAATTCAAGAACCACAAAGCATTAATACACCTATGGAGGAATTAGAGCAGGAAACACAAGTAGTTGTGGAAGAGCAACCTGCTCAAGTAGAACAAGACCAGCGTAGGTCAAGCAGGATACGTCAACAACATGAGAGATATGGATATCTCATAAGTGATCAGGGTGATGTATTACTCATGGATCAAGATGAGCCTGTGACCTACCAAGAGGCCATAACTGGTCCTGAGTCCGAGAAGTGGCTAGAAGCCATGAAATCTGAAATGGATTCCATGCACACAAACCAGGTTTGGACCTTGGTAGAGCCTCCTATAAGATTTAACCCTATAGGATGCAAGTGGGTCTTCAAAAAGAAGACTGACATGGATGGTAAGGTACATACCTATAAGGCAAGACTGGTTGCAAAAGGCTATAAACAAATTCATGGGGTTGACTATGATGAAACCTTTTCACCAGTTGCAATGCTTAAATCTGTTTGGATTTTACTTGCTATCGCTGCATATCATGATTATGAAATATGGCAGATGGATGTCAAAACTGCTTTCCTTAATGGGAATCTTCTTGAGGATGTGTACATGATACAACCTGAAGGATTTGACATACCAGAAGAAACCCAAAAGATATGTAAGTTACAGCGATCAATTTATGGATTGAAGCAAGCTTCCAGAAGCTGGAATCTTTGTTTTGATGAAACAGTAAAACAATATGGATTCATCAAGAATGAAGATGAGCCTTGTGTCTACAAGAAGGTTAGTGGGAGCATGATCGTATTCCTGGTATTATATGTAGATGACATATTACTCATTGGAAACGATGTCCCTACCTTGCAATAAGTGAAGACTTGGTTAGGGAAATGCTTTTCAATGAAGGACCTAGGTGAAGCAGCCTATATATTAGGAATCGGGATCTATAGAGATAGGTCACAAAAACTGCTTGGCCTAAGTCAGAGTACATACATAGAAAAAGTGTTGAGACGCTTTAATATGCATGATTCCAAGAAAGGATTCAGACCTATGCAACATGGCATGTGTCTGTCAAAAACACAATCCCTTTCAAGTAAGGAAGAAAGGGATCGCATGGATAAGATTCCATATGCATCTGCAATAGGATCTATCATGTATGCCATGCTATGTACTCGACCAGATGTCTCGTATTCTTTAAGTGCAACGAGTAGGTACCAGTCTAATCCCGGTGATGCTCATTGGGTAGCTGTCAAGAATATCCTTAAGTACTTGAGAAGAACTAAGGACTCATTCTTGATATATGGAGGTCAGGAAGAGCATGCTATAATTGGATACACCGATGCTAGCTTCCAGACAGATAAGGATGACTTTAGATCGCAATCTGGTTATGTGTTTTGTTTAAATGGTGGCGCTGTGAGCTGGAAAAGTTCAAAGCAAGATACAATTGTTGATTCTACAACCGAGGTTGAGTATATTGCTGCCTCAACTGCAGCAAAGGAAGCTGTTTGGATCAAGAAGTTCATTAGTGAACTTGGCATAGTCCATAGCATTGTGGATCCCATTGATCTCTATTGTGATAACAATGGTGCTATCGCACAAGCTAAGGAGCCTAGATCTCACCAACGATCCAAACACATACTTAGGCGTTATCATCTCATTCGAGAAATAATCGATCGGGGAGATGTGAAAATATGCAGAGTACCTACACTTGACAATGTTGCTGACCCATTAACAAAGCCTCTTGCGCAGCTGAAGCATGATGGACATACTAGATCTATGGGTATTAGGGGTATGCCTGATTGGCTCTAGTACTAGTGGGAGATTGTTGGTGTAAGCCCTAGAGGCCAATACTTTTGGTACTTGTATCGAATTATTTATTAATAATAAAAGGCATTTCTTTATTATGTTTGCTTTCCAAAATAATAAAGTCCCTAGAATAGTTTATTGGTTTAATGAAATGTTAAGTGTGACTTAATCACGAGATCCCATTAAACATAAGACACTATTCTTAAAGTATCAGTAGTCAAGCTTTAATGTGAAGTGGGATAACATTAAGGCATTAAGATTATTATGAAGATAGATTGATGATCACATCTCATGGATCATAGATAAGGAGTTATCAAGTCTTGACATAGGTATGAATATTAGGAGTAATATTTATACTGGATTGACCCGCTATGAGAATACTACATAGAATGTTATGCAAAGTGTCATAAGTTATTCTCATGATGATAATGGTGTATACCACCCTTCGACCTGAAACCACTATGGACCCTAGATGTAGAGTCAAGTACTTTATTACTGATCAAACGTCATCCATAACTGGATGACCATAAGGACGGTTGATGGGTACTTCACAAAACATGCTAAGGGACATGAGTGACCTAGATGGAATTTGCTCATCCTGCATAACAGGATAAATGTCTAAGGGCCCAATATTGAACTGGACAAGGGTGACATAGTGTATGCCTTGTGTTCAATATAGACATGAGGGCAAAAGGGTAATTGTACAACACAAATATTATCACGAAAAAGATTTGGTCAGATCACATGACATTTTCGTGACTTGGGTAACAGTGATGTGTTGCTAGATACCGCTCACTGTTTATTATATTAAATGTGTGATTTAATATAATTGCCAACGTCGCGAAAACCTACAGGGTCACACACATAAGGACAGGTTGATGAAAGATAGAATAATTAAGGAACACCGTAAGGTACGGTGCACTTAAGTGTAATACGGAAAGTGGTAAGGTACCACGTGGATAAGTGATATATGGTACATCATAAGGTATGATGTGCATAAGCTTAATTGGGCTTTTAGCTTGTAGCCCACACGAGTGATTCTATAAATAGATCCCTTGTGATGAAGCAATTTCACTTGATGCATTTTCGTTTTTGATTCTCTCTCTCACTCAAAGTTTCCGTTCGTGATCAGCTAGCACTGTGACCGGAAGTGATCTGTTCGTGTGGAATGAGTAGAGGCGTTGTTCTTCATCAACGCTCGTGATCACAACATCAAAGTTCTGAATCGCCACAAGAGGTAAATATTTCTATCACTGACCATGCTCATTCGTAAGGATCGCTAAAGGAAAATTTTAAATTCCGTTGCGCTTTTGTTCGCAATTTTCCTTCACTAGCGCCCCACAACAAGGACCTCCTGCATGCACCCTTTCGTTTGGCACTGTGACCTTAGGCAGGCAAGCCTTCGACTGGACAAAAACCACCTTCACAAGGTTTCGATCATAACTTTGATTCCCTTCGAATCAACATGTTTCAAACCCAAATCTTGGCCCTTCGAAGCAAGTTTGTTTAAAGAAATTTGAGCAAATCTCATAGCCTTACCCTGCTTGTCAGGCTATGTTGCTTCCAAATCTTTATATGATCAGAGGCTTGTACAAAGTTTTGAAGCTTTGTCTATTGGATAATATCATTTTTGGTTAAAGTAGTAAAAGGCTACGTACCCTTTTTTCATAAAGGTTACTTTTATCACAAAATCAACTTCCAACCTGATTCAAGTCTGAACAAAAAGCAGTGCCAAAAGCACAAGTCCAATCCCCTGCCAGCAGCCCCCCACTTGTACTGGAAACTGGGGATCAACAAAAAAGGACAAGACTTGTATCATTTTCAACCAAACCATGGTTTGTTATCTTACAAACCTGGTTACTTCAAACACATTCATTCTTTTCTCTATAAATAGAGAAGCATTTACAAGCTCAGGGAGAGGACTTTTTAGCTAGAGGAACGAATCTTCAAAATTCTCAAACACTCTAAAAAATAATCAAACTCTCAAACACTTAAACACTCATCAAACACAAACCCAGAATCTAAACATTTGTCCCCTTCGAATCTGAAACATCCCCATACCTTGTTACCCTTCGAATACAGTAGAAAGAAGATCACACTTGTTCTTCTCCTTCGAATCCAGCCTTAGGGACGCCAACTTCGTTTCCTTCCTTTGAATCTATAAGAACTCAAGGAAACCACTTAAAGGCCCAGAACACGTCCCAACCTCAAGCAAGGTAAGTCACTCTTAACCTTGGACCTTTCGTTTCTAGCATAACATGTGGATATACTTCCTTTTCGTTTCATCATGTACATAGTATTTGTTTCCTTTTCGTTTCCACCTTTTTAGTTTGTTTTTATTGCCACTCCTTTTGGTTTTATTCTTTGGTTTGTTATAAATTCTTTAAGAACTAACCTGGCCCTAAGGTAATGCTAGCATGGCCTTAGGCCATGTTGCTATTTAATATCTCAAACGAAAGAAATAGGAGACAGGAGTATGAAACGAAGCCTTAGGATTCCTCACTGACTCCAGGCCCAATCAAAGGATGCAACAAAGGACTTGAGGTGAAGAGGACACTCCATGCTGAATGAAAAAAGCAGCCAGAAGGGTCACCATGCTGACTCCCAGGAAGCCAGAAGGGTCACCATGCTGACTCCCAGGCCCCAGTCGAAAGGCACACCATGCTGACTCCCAGGCCCCAGTCGAAAGGCACACCATGCCGACTCCCAGGATCCAGTCGAAAGGCACACCACGCTGACTCCCAGGCCCCAGTCAAAAGCCACGTCTTCACCACTTCCAGGCCAAATCTAAAAGAACCAGAAGGGCATAATCGAAGGGTGTTTCTGCCTAAATCTAAAGACCCCTTTTTCTTGCCTTTATTTTTTTCTTGCCTTTATTTTATGCTATTAAATATGGTTGTAATAGTGTAGGATTTTATTTTTCTGTATTTTATTACTTTTGTATAATTACTAGTAAGATAGGGCATGTATGGTAAGATAAAAACAACAAGTAGACTACTCTAAAAATCAAATACAAATGCATGCAATCAAACACACTATTCACACATGCACCCCTAGAGTAATCTCACTTGTTGCCTCAGAAAAATAGTCATGTCCCTCGAATATGGATGTTTTAGCAAAGATCCTAGATAAAAGATCGTAGTCCCTAGATGATCCTTAATGATGCCTTCGGTAAATGATCTAGTCCCTAAACAACATTGCTAAAACATCCCATAGGTTGCCTTCTATGACTATACAAACGTCCCACGCCCGTCCCTTCACATCCAATGATGAGGCTTCTTACCAAATCAATGGTAAGATAGCAACATCTAAAGGAGGAGGAAAAGAAGATTAAGACCTTTTGAGCAGGTAGGATGCTCATATATGCTCGCTTGCTCACAACAAAAACATTTTATACACCAACACTTTCATTTTGAAATATTTTCAAAAGACAAAGCTCTTTGTACGCGTTCTTATAGAGACGAGAACCATTAAAAGGACACTTTTCAAAATCACTTTCAAAAACACATTCCACAAACACCTCTTTGAACTATTTTCAAAATAACACTTTGTACGCGTTCTTATAAAGACGAGAACCATTACAAAGACACTTTTCAAAATAACTTTCAAAAATACATTCCACAAACACCTCTTTGAACTATTTTCAAAACAACACTTTGTACGCGTTCTTATAGAGACGAGAACCATTACAAAGACACTTTTCAAAATCACTTTCAAAAACACATTCCACAAACACCTCTTTGAACTATTTTCAAAATAACACTTTGTACGCATTCTTATAGAAACGAGAACCATTACAAAGACGTTTTCAAAATACTTTCAAAACCCACACCACAAGCACATTTTCAAACAAAAGTAAGTGATCTAGCAAGCAACTAAGAGCCCGTAGATAACTACGGATGAAAAGGGTGCTAATATCTTCTCTTTTCATAACCTACCCCCTGAACTCAAGAAATTATCTCGAAAAAAGGTATTTCCTGTTCTTTTCAACCTTTCCTTATTGGATAAAAGAAAAGTCAATGGCGACTCTTGCTATCCGCAATAATTGCGATCAAACGCAAAACACCCAAGTCAGTTCTCCCACCGTATTACAAATAGCTTAGAGAATTTTTATTGACATGAAATCAGACACTATAACATGTTTTTTTTTTTGTATTAATCCCATACTTTTTAGATCTCTTTAGGTCTTGTTTTGGTAATTCTTTCTGTTGCAACCCAATAATGCACAATTTGTTGACATGTTAACCTAGTTAGGAGTTTGTTTCTCTTGTATGGTTTTCCATGCTTTGATAAGTGTTGAAGTAACTTCTTTGATAAAATTTTAACAAGTTTAAATGAATTTTACCTTGGTGTTTAGGTTTAAATTGATTCATAAGTTAAGTCAATCACAGTGTTTGGTTCATAGGTCGATAGTTGGATACTTTTGACCTAATTTGGGTACCTAGTTTGCCTTGATGCTTACCTTTCTTGTGAGATTTATGTAACATGAATACTTGTGAGTATTCTATTGACTTGTAAGTTTGAATGTCTTGTTTATATTGAAGTTTACTTGCATGCTAAGCTTTGATTACATTATGATACTTAAAAGCACGTTTCTTCTTGTAATTATTGAAAATGCTTAATGTAGGTTTGAAAACCATGATGCATGACCCTTAGGATTGAACTTTAGGTTGTATTTATAACTTGTACATTGATGAATCATCTTCTAACATGTGTATATATCATGTTATGAATTGGTTTAAGTGTATGCTTTAGAAGTTGAAACTTGAAGCATGTTTTTGTTCCATCTTTTGGTATTTGAACTTGGTGTTTGTAAACCCTCTTGTTATGGATGATTAGGTAGATACCTTTGAGTCTTAATTCTTGTTTGTATAACATGTTTAGTTTTAGTTTGTTAACTTTTGGATTATTTGTACACGATGCTTGTTAATGATGTAGCAACTTTCTTGCATGTCTTGCCTTTGTTGAGGTAGATTGATGATTATGAGCATACTTAGGTTATAACCTTGATGCTTAAAATTTATTGTATATATTCATGATATAAATGGTGTGCTTTATGACTTGTAGAGGATTTCATCTTTCCTAAATCCTTTTACCTTTGCTTGCTAAGCATTGGTGTTGTCTTGACACCTTAAGCCTTGAGTGCTTGTGTGATTGTTGATTGATTTTGACATGGTTTGTAACGTCTTAGGGTAGACCCATTTAAGCATGAACCTTAGGGGACCTTAGTGTTTGTGTTTGACACATTCATGTTAATTGATTTATGACTTGAAGTATGCATTAGAGCTTAGAATCTTGTTTGATACTTCTTGATTATTGTTGCTAGACCTTTACACTTAGGTGTTTTGTGGGCTCTCAAGTCATTTTTATTTTGTTGCTTTGTCCTTGTTTTGTATTTGTATGTTCCCTTAAGTTCACTTGGTTCATCTTTGAGTCAAGGTATATATTGGGCTTTTAAACCATGCATGCTACTATTAGGTAGCTTTCCCTTTTGTTATCCTAACTTTAGGAACACCATTGCATGTCAACCTTAGGAGTTGAGATTCCTTTAGATTTTTCATTCCAATTTTGCATCCTTAAGACTAAAACTCTTTTTCTTAATCAAATATTGAAAACACATAACAATAATGATGCAAACTGTAACACCCCATTTTTACCCAATGAATTATATAAAATCAGAGTTATAAAATTTCCAACAAACAAATGGAATGCTACACTTTCAACTTATAAACAACGATATTCAATCACCTATAGTTCAGATACATAACACATAAAATTCGGATGAACCGATAACAACCTATTTAGTCTTTAAAAAATAATACAACTTTCGTTGCGATGCAGTGGATTCATAAATTCAACTGAAAACATCATAACATCTTGTCCAACTCAAAACGACTTTAAGAAACAAGTATTTAATGAAAACAACTTAAAATAATTCAACAACATAATGAAAACCAACAATAAAGAAAACATGCGTTCATCCCCCTGAGTGCTATATATCAGAGCGACAACACCGACTCGAACTAACAAAGGTAACATCTATCCTTCTTAATTACCTGCACGTTACCAACAGAGGGCAACATTCAAACATAATGGGTGAGATATCAGACCATATAATTGAGTGTATGACAAACAATTTATTAGATCAGGTTATATAAAATCACCACTTCACAACTTTCAACAAATATCAATCATCACAAGTCAACAACAAAACATGTTAAATATGCAACACAGAATATGACTCGTTACAATGCACATGCATGTGATACCAATGGAGCAGAACTCCCAACTTAGAAATCTTCTAATTAATAGAGGCATCAATAAGGCATAAGCCTTCAACTTAATTTGCCAATTTAGGCCAACTTACCGAGCATCAACTCCAACTTGATATATTATGTATACGACCCAATATGAATGTCAGGATAACAACAACAAAATTCCATAGCAACGCAACAACAAACCAACATTGGCCATAAGCCCACAACTTAATATTTTTCCCATAAATAGAGGCAATAATATCACCTTCTAATTCACATTTTTCAACAAAGAACACAATACAACGAGTTAACTAAAATTTACTATAAATAAACCGCATAATTATTCAGACTATTACGACTATTTCTGGTTAATTAATTATCACCTAAAAGTTCTATTATTTCTACTTTGTTTTAATGTTTTTATTATGTCTCTGTTAAATTAATACTACAGTGTTATTAGAGCTTGTACTGTCAATAATATAGTTCTGCTATTTTATTAACTTCTAAACCTGCTACTGATTTAGTCTTCTAAATATTAATTCTACTATTGCTACTTTATACTATTTCCATTTTATGCTACTTATAACCATATACCACACTATCACTTTATTAATAAGCTTACCACAAATTCCTGCTACTTATCTTAATTTATTCTAGTGGCATACTACTACAATTAATTAAACAAATTTTCATACTGATAATAAATCATAATTTAGCAAAGATGTATTATTATTTGGAAACTACAACTTACCCTACTGACAACTCTAAATATGTCAGAATTACGCAAACGATTAAAATATGACTCATAATAACTCAAAACAACTCTGACAACTTTATTGACAACTCTAGAAACTCTATTGATAACTCTATTAGCAACTCTAACAACTCTATCGCAATTTAGACTAATTTAAATTAACTCATTAATCTAATTGTTTATCTCTAATTCCAAAACTCCTAAAATATCATATTAATAATATAATATAATTGTTATTATTATTTTACTATAATGAAATAAGTAAATGATAAATTCCACAAAGTAAAATTTCATGATACATCCACGCCTGATCTTTCTTTTTGGAGCAGAAAATATTCCTGATACTCTCTCGTAGCCGCTACAGTATTATTCACCCATGACACTTTTATTTCTATATCTCATGCTAGTATACTACATGAAAATAACTTATATGTAGTACGTATAATTTTCACTACAGTAAAAAAAGTGGGTATGTTATTTTAATTTCGCAACAGAGTCAAGCACATAATGCTCTTATAGTCCTGCTACAATATGCCCAACATATAGGTACTAATCATTTTCGCTACAATATTCAACCATTAGAGTCACTTATAGTTCATATTTCTTTCAAGTGGTTATGCTACAGTATTTGTCAAATTGGATTTCCAATTAATATTTCTTACAAAAACCTATGGCCGCTACAGTATTGTCATTCTCACTTTGATTTCTAAGTGTACTACATTGTCTACATATTAAATTGGATTCTCAATCATCTCTCAATTTCAACAATATATCAATTTCAAACACAAATATATACAATTTTATAACCCAATCCCACATACCATTCATCACATACCTTATTATAGAGTCAGAACCCCACCCTTACCTTGGATTAAAGGTTGCTCTAACTCTCCGATTGCACCTAGCTTTGCCTCCTCTTTGTACTTCTATGTATCTCTTCTAAAATCCTTATTTTCTTCTTCTGCCAAAACCTATTCTTCTTTCTTTCTACTGATACTTCTATTTTCCTATTATTTCTAAACATCTATTATAATATAACTACTATAATATTATTCTTATTTTGCCTTGTTGGGCTTAAATTTCTACACCTCCCTTTCTACTACTTCTATCATTAAAATAGGTTCACATAAATAATAATAGTATTATTCAATATTAGTCCTACAACTTAATCAACTAACTAATTCAACTAATAACGACATAACTTAAATCAATATTTCACAACTTCGAAAATTTAATCGGAAAAATATTCGAAAATATTTAATTAAATAATTAATTAAATGTTGGGCGTTACAACTCTCCCCCACTTAGAATATTTTCTTCCTCGAAAATTTACCTTGTTCAAACAACTCAGGATAGGAGTCCTGCATCTTGCTTTCCAACTCCCACGTCATGCTTTCTCCAGCAGCTCCTAACCATACTACTTTGACCAAAGCAATCTCCTTGCTTCTTAGAGTCTTCATTTCACGATCCGCGTTTCGTACATGCATCATCTCTATAGTAAGATTATCCCGTACTTACACATCATCCATATGAATCTCATGAGATGGATCTGAAATATACTTCTGGAGTTGTGACACATGGAACACATCGTACAAATTAGAAATATTAGGCGGTAAAGTCCCTCTATATGCAACCTTGCCAACTCTGTCTGAAATATGATACATGCCAATAAAATGAGGAGTGAGCTTCTAAGACTTTAATATACGCCCAACACCAGTCACAGGTGTAACTCTCAGAAGCACATGGTCACCTTCTTGAAATTCTAAATCTTTCCTTCACTTGTCATGATAACTCTTCTGTCTACTTTGGGAAGCTTTCATCTTTTCTCGAATTAACTTCACCTTCTTGGTAGTTTCTCAAACAAGTTTAGGTCCAAGTACTACGCTTTCCCCAGATTCATGCCAACATAAAGGAGTTCTACATCTTCGACCATAAAACGCTTCAAAAGGTTTCATTCCAATAGTAGAATGGTAACTGTTATTATAAGTGAACTATATTAACGGAAGATAAGTATCCCATGAAACTCCCTGCTTAAGAACACATGCTCTCAATAAATCTTCCAACGACTGAATAGTCCTCTCCATTTGACCATCCGTCTGAGGGTGATACGCCAAACTTAACCTCAACTTAGAACCCAACTCATCTTGAAAACTCTTCCAAAAATCTGAAGTAAACCTCAGATCTATATCTGAAACAATAAATAAAGGAATACCATGCAGTTTCACAATTACACTAGTGTAAATCTCCACGATCTTTGATATTGGGAAAATGATATTAATAGGAATAAAATGATCCGACTTTGTAAGCCTATCAACAATGACCAAAATTGTATCATGCCCTCTTGAAGTATTAGGTAGCCCCGTCACAAAGTCCATTGAAATGCTATCCCATTTCCATTCTAGAACTTCTAACGGTTGCATCAACTCTGCAGGCTTCTGATGTTCAACTTTCGACTTCTGACAAGTTAAACATGTATACACAAACCGAGCCACATCACTCTTCATTCCAGGCCACCAAAACAAATTCTTTAAATCTTGATACATTTTTGTAGCTCCCGAATGAATGCTTAACTTGCTTCTATGACTTTCCTCGAGAATCACTTTCTTCATCCCCGCATCATCAGGAATACAAATTTGATTATGGAATCTCAACACACCTTGCACATCTAACTTAAAATATTTATTCTCGGACTGATTGATCCCAACCATCGAATCTACCAATTTCACATCTAACTTCTGAGCTTCTTTGATACTGTCCAGAAATTCATTATTAATTTTCAACATTCCCTACATAACACTCTGTAGTGTCACTTCGCAAAATAAGCTCATATCTCTGAACTGTTCAATCAATTCCAACTCTTTAACCACCATTACTGAAATATGTAAAATCTTTCAACTTAACGTATCAACCACCACATTCGTTTTTCCAGGATGATAATTCAAACCAAAATCGCAATCCTTTAACAACTCCAACCATCTTAATTGTCTCATGTTCAATTCTTTCTGATCAAATAGATATTTTAGACTCTTATGGTCACTAAATACTTCAAATTTATAACCATAAATATAATGCCTCCAAATCTTCAACACAAAAACAACTGCAGCAAGCTCTAAATCACGCGTAGGATAGTTCTTTTCATGAGTCCTCAACTACCTTAACGCATAAGAAACTACCTTTTCATTCTGCATAAGCACACCTCCTAGAACCATCTTGGAAGCATCACAATATACCATAAAAGGTTCTCCTAGATTAGGTAATGTAAAAATCGGAGCCGACGTCAATCTTTTCTTCAATTTGGTAAAACTTCCTTCACATTGAATGTCCCACATAAACACTTTACCTTTACAAATCAGCTTAGTCAACGGAAGTGCCTACTTAGAAAAATCTTTGATAAACCTTCTATAATAACCAACTAATCCCAAAAAGCTTCTAATCTTGGTAGCCGACTTTGGATTTTCCCATTGCAACACATCATCTACTTTAGATGGATCTATAAAAAAGCCACTACCTAATATAACATGACCAAGAACACTAATCTCCTTTAACCAAAATTCACACTTAGACAGCTTTGCATACAACTTCTTCTCTTTCAAAACTTGCAATGCTATTCTTAAGTGTTTTGTATGCTCTTCTTCCAATTTAGAGTAAATCAAAATATCATCAATGAACTTCACTACAAACCGATCCAAATAAGTATGAAAGATATGGTTCATGTACTCCATGAATACTCCAGGCGCATTTGTAACACCAAAAGGCATCATCGAATACTCATAATGTCCATAACGCGTTCTGAAATCCTTCTTCTGGATATCTTCATCCTTCACTTTAATCTGATGATAACCCAACCTTAAATCAATCTTACTAAACACTTGAGCATGAACCAATTGATCCATCAAGTCGTCTATTCTCAAAAGCTGATACTTGTTCTTAATTGTCACTTTATTCAATTGTCTATTATCAACACAAAGGCTTATACTTCCATCTTTCTTCTTTACTAGCAACACTGGAGCTCCCCATGACGATACACTTGGCCTTAGAAATTTATTTTCAAGTAACTCTTCCAATTGCTTCTTTAATTCTGACAATTCAGATGCAGACATCCTGTATGGTGCCATAGAAATAGTTCTGGTACAAGGTACAAGATCAATAGCAAATTCGACTTCTCTCTTTGGCGGTACGTCAAGAATTTCATCAGGGAAAACTTCAGGAAATTCACGGACCAATTTCAATTCCTTAATTATAGCTTGATTCTTGACAGATAGAGATTCCATTATCGAGAAAATCTGAGCCTCTTCTTGCATCAACTGCCTCATCTGTCTACTAGACAACAAACCAGCTTCCCCCTCTTCAGGAGTAGAAAACCTCACCGACTTGTTAAAACAGTTAATATGAACATAGTTATGTTCTAACCAATTCATGCCTAAAATCACATCTAACCCACTTAAAGGCAAATAAACCAAATCAACAACAAAGTCTCAGTCGAAGATCGACAAAGGACACTTTAAACACACAAGAGAAGTAATCACCGATCCCTTAGCTGGAATTTCGACGACCATTTCTCCATTCAAAGAAGACAACATAAGACCCAATCTTTCAACACAGTCACCGATCCCTTGTCAAATTGGATTTCCACTTTATATTTCTTACAAAAACCTATGGCCACTACAGTATTGCCATTCTCACTTTGATTTCTAAGTGTAATACAATGCCTATATATTAAATTGGATTCTCAATCATATCTCAATTTCAATAATATATCAATTTCAAATACAAACAAAAATAATTTTATAACCCAATCCTACATACCATTCATCACATACCCTATTATAGAGTCAGAACCCCATCCTTACCTTGGATTGAAGGTTGCTCTAACTCTCCAATTGCACCTAGCTTTGCCTCCTCTTTGTACTTCTACATATCTCTTCCAAAACCTTTATTTTCTTCTTCTGCCAAAACCTATTCTTCTTTCTTTCTACTGATACTTCTATTTTCCTATTATTTCTAAACATCTATTATAATATAACTACTATACTATTATTATTATTTTTCCTTGTTGGGCTTAATTTTCTACACCTCCCTTTCTACTACTTCTAACATTAAAATAGGCCCACATAAATAATAATAGTATTATTCAATATTAATCCTACAACTTAATTAATTAATTAATTCAACTACAACGACACAACTTAAATCAACTTTTCACAACTTCGAAAATTTAATTGGAAAAATATTAGAAAATATTTAATTAAATATTGGGCGTTACACGAACCATGTGGAACGAGCCTTAAGAATTGGGAGAAGTATGAGGCAGTGCATTCTAAACCTTGTGCTTCCTTCCAATCATAGTCTTTAATGTGATTCAAATCGCCAAATCCTTTCTCAAGGTAAAAAAGACTACACCAATTCAAACCTTTTTCCTCCAGGCCTTTCTTTTAATAAATATTTTTCATAAAAGGATGTCTTATTTCCATTCCACACAAACGACACGTGAGTCCCCAAAGGTCGGGCGGAAAATGTCTAATGCTAAAGTGCGAATGTAACAATATCTACCTAAAAAACTCAAAACAAACAAAAACTTTTGAGCCAAACTACAATGCTCTGATTCCTTAAAAGGGATATGTAGGCATTGGGTTGTAGGGCCTAAGCGAGCACAACTATTTAAAACATTTGTTTTCCCTGTATTTTTCTTGTGCATTCACGCATCCCCTTAGATTGTAAGCTTTAGATTTTACACACCCTTTGAATAGAACAACAAGAGTGGATCCCGTGGAGTACCACATACTTGAAGGGTGCTAATACCTTCCCTTTTCTTTTGGTTCAAAGAATTTTTTCTCTCTCAAGTTTACTTGATGTTTTCCTTTGCCTTCTTTTGAGATAAATAACATTAGATGGCAACTTCATTGATCATCATTTTTTCTAGTTGCTTCAGCTGGCGACTTCACTAGGGATACCTAAGTGAGTCAGCCCTAGCTCTTGTTAGTTGTGTATTTGGGTATTTATTTTTTAATGCTTTTATAAGCTTGTTCATTTGTATATATGATCATCAATATATATGTTTATATGTATTGCATCTGGATATTGGTTGTATATACTATATATATATATATATATATATATATATATATATATATATATATATGTTGTACTGTTATTTCTTTGGTGGGTGGGAAGAAACTATGAGGTAAAAGGCCCAATACCCAGGCTACAGGGACACATTTAGGAACATATAGGACTAGAGTGGATAGTCATGACGCCTACTGGGTGCAGACTCTACTAGCGTGATCATGCGATCCATGCACAGACGAGGTACACTTGGGGGTCACTATCGTCAGGCAGGTTTGTTTCTATGTGTAATACGGTGGGAGAACTAACTTGGTTGTTTTGCGTTTGATCGTAATTGTTGCAGATAGAAAGAGTCGCCACCGACTTTTCTTTTATCCAATAAAGGAAAGGGTGAAAAGAACAGGAAAGACCTTTGAGATTTTTTCTTGAGTTCGGGGGGGTGAGTTATGAAAAGGGAAGGTGTTAGCACCCTTTTCATCCGTAGTTATCTACGGGCTTTTAGTTGATTTCTAGATTACTAATGCTTTGTTTGAAAATATGCTTTGTGGTGGGTGTAAGTTTGGAAATATTTTACAAAATGCCTTTGTTGCGGCAAATTTTATAATGATTCTCGTCTCTCTAAGAATGCATACAAAGTGTTGGTTTTGAAAATAGTTTAAAGGGATGTTTGTTTTTTAAAGATGTTTTGAAAGTGTATGTGTGAAAATGGTTTTAGTTTGAGAAAAAGAAACTACGAGCGTCCTACCTACTCAAAACGTCTATGTTATTTTCCTCCTCCTTTAGATGTTGCTATCTTACCATTGATTGGTAATAAGTCCCATCGTTGGATGTGAAAGGACCAATGTGGGTCATCGTATAGTCATATAAAGCAACTTATGAGACGTTTTAGCAGTTTTTGTATGGAATTAGATCATTTACCGAAGGCAACATCGAGGGACTACGATCCTTTTTTTATCGAGGGTCTTTGCTAAAACGCCCATATTCGAGGACATGACTATTTTCCAAGGCAACAAGTAAGATTACCCTAGAGGTGCATGTGTGTGAATAGTGTATTTGATTGCATGCATTTTTGTATTCGATTAGGATTATCTACTTGTTGATTTTAACACTTTCCATACACACCCTAATTACTAGCATATTATATTAAATAGGTAAATTACGGAAATAAAAATCTTAAGCTATTACATCACTTTAGGGAATGGGGGATACAAGTGTACAAATAGGGTGAAAAGCAATAAAAGTCCTAATTATAACAACCATATTGAATAGCAAGAAAATATATAGAAAAATATAAAAATAAAAATAGTGCAAAAGAGAGAAAGAAAAGAAATTCTGGATCGAAGCATGTGTCCTTCAATTCACACCCTTTTTCCTTATTTCGTTTGGGATTGTAAGTCAGCGTGTATCGAAGCATACACCCTTCGATTCACACACCTTTTCCTTTCGTTTGGGCCTGAAAATCAATGTGTATCGAAGCACACCCTTTGATACACACACCTTTTTTCTGTTTTTCTTTCGTTTGGGGCTGGATAGCAGTATGGTTCGAAGCCATGCTAATATTGATTCATGGTCTGTACAGGTTAGTCTTTAACATATATTTGTACAAGAAAATAAAACAAACGAAAAGGTAGAAATGAAAAATAAACAAAAGGTTATTTACATGCTTGAAATGAAAGATTTAAAGTCAGGAAGACTTACCTTGAATCTGGAGTTGGTGTTTTGAACTTTGAGTTAATGCCCTGGATATTCTTGAATTCGAAAACAAAGAATAGGGGTATTGTGTTTCTTTGATTCTGGATTCGAAAGCAAAGAAAAAAAAGAGTTATGTTTCTTTGGTTCTGGATTCGAAGGAAAAGAAACAAGTGTTGTGTTTCTTATGTTCTGGATTCGAAAGAACATAAACAAAGGTGTGGGTTTTTTGATTCTAGATTTGAGAATGTGTTAAGTGTTCTCTCCTTTCTTTGCCTTGCCAACAAATCTCTCTCCATCCACTAAAAAACCACCCCTTAGATGTGTTGTGAAACATCTTATTTATAGAAGAGTTTGGCTGAGATTTGGGGGGGGGGGGGGGGGGGGGGAACAAATGAAATTTGAACAAATTGGGTATGATGTATTCATAGCCTTCGAGGTTCAGCTCTTGTATGCCAATTTGGTGCAAATATGGGAGCAGTATATCAGGACTGCTTCGCAGCAGTTTTGGAGTGTTGTGGCAGCTTGGTGCAGGACTGTTTCATAGAAGTAAAGAAGACATGGACTTGGAAGCACATAAGACTTTGTTCAACTTCCTTAGACCATACTCATCAAGAGACAAAACACCAATTGTATGTTCTTCGAATAGACCCATTGTATGTCCTTCGAATGGACCAATTGAATGTTCTTCTAATGGACCATATTGTATGTCCTTCAAATGAACCATATTGTAGGTTCTTCGAATCCTCCAATTGTGCTCTTTGAATGGACCAAATATGTGTTCTTCGAATGGGCCACCAAATATGTGTCCTTCAAATCTACCAAATTGTGTGTCATAGTGTAGAAACTATGTGTGTTAAAGGGTTTAAAGGTGGAACCGAAGCAAGCGTGAAGGGAGTCATTGCCTTGTGGGTGCTAGCATGAAGGAAGTCATTGCCCTGTAGGTGCTAGCATGAGGGAAGCCATTTCCTTGTGCATGCTAGAATGAGGGAAGCCCCTGCCTTGTGGATGCTAGCATGAAGGAAGCCATTGCTTTGTGAATTGAAGCAAGCATGTAGGAGGTAATTTCCTTATGAATCGAAGAAAACCTGTAGGAGGCCATTGCCTTCTGAATTGAAGCAAGCCTATAGGAGGCCATTGCCTTCTGAATCAAAGAAAGCATGTAGGAGGCCATTTCCTTCTGAACCGAAGCAAGCCCGTAGGAGGCCATTGCCTTCTGAATCAAAGCAAGCCTGTAGCAGGCCATTGAAGCAAGCATGTAGGAGGCCATAGTCCAATCGAAGCTTGGGAAATCGAAGCAAACTTGAAGGAGGCCAAAGTCCAATCAAATTTTGGGAAATTGAAGCAAGCTTACTTTTCTTCAATTTTGTCAAAAAATAATTTTTATCTACTTTGCCCTTTCAACAATTTCCTTTTTGATTTGATGCTTGAAAAACCCAATATGATCCATGGAAACTATATGGGGCATTAAAAATCCAATTGTACTTGTGCAGATTTGAACTTTTGAAAATCCTTGTTAGAAAAGTCTTGAAAAAAGGAGAGGGCAAATTTTGGGGTACAACACTATGGTGATAAACCTTCCATTTGACTCATGACTCTGTGGACCTTTTGACCTGCCTGAGACCAAACTTACCTGTGAGTGGAGTGGGAATATTCTTAACAAGTATCGTTATTGAGCTAATGATACTTGGTTCTAATGTGTTCTAAATTGATGTTAGACCTTTGATCCTGTTATATTTAACTTATTCAGAGATAACACAATAGCATGGCAGTTTATTCAAATATTGTGGAGCTTTGGTTCCATACCCATTGCATTTGCATCATAGCATTCATGAGAATATATATATATATATATATATATATATATATATATATATATATATATATATATATATATATATATATATATATATATATATATATATATATATATATATATATATATGAAAAAATAACTAATTTACATGTTATTTCCTTTTATTTAGATTCTCCATCTCTTACTTGCTTAAAATCTTAATCAAGGCATGTAGAATTCTTGGAAGTGATTGAACATGTCATTTAATCCACTCATGCAGCTCATGCATCTTTATGCATCCATAACAGGTACTCAAAGTTGGGTGATCTTCTTATTCCAGTCTTGATATTCTCCGTTAGAATTGCAAATATGGACTTCTTACCGCTCCATGCTCAGAGATTAGCTATGGAACAAATTTTTGGGGAATTGGTCAAGATAAGGGTTTAGATGGGGCTGATTGTGGGAGATATACCAGCCATGGCATGTGATCAGGAACTCTTGAAAGAGGAAAACAACCAGTTTAAGACTCAGTTGAGTTTGGTCATGGAAATTCTGAAAATAGTACTGAGAAGAGAAGGTAATCATATACATGCTGCTGCAACAAAAGTTGTCATTCCTCTTCATCCTGTGGGATCTCTTTCAAATCACAAGGTATTTTATGGATCTCTTCCACAACCTTGGGTTTTGGGGTCTTCCCATCAACAACCAGTTTTTGCTCCCCAAGTGAATCCAAAGGGGAAGGCTTATCAACAGAGATCAAAGAAGCTTGAGCCGAAAGTTGACCCAATTTCAATGCCTTATGCTCATTTACTTCCTTGCTTGTTGAAAGTTCAGTTGATTAAGCTTCGTGCTTTGGGTCCTCCTCCCATAAACCTCTCTCTTGATTTCGATGTAGATGCTAGATGTGATCTCCACATAGGGGAACCTGGCCATTCGATGGAAGATAATATGTCGTCCAGAGACAAGGTCTAAGATAAGATCAATTTAGAGAAAAGTGTGTTCACACCAGATTAGAAATGGAATCTCTTGCCCGAGTGAGCACCAAGGCTGCAGAAAATATCCAGAAGTAATAAGTCCATACTGAATCAAGTCTCCTCTACAATGGCAACCATCTTGTTCCTTACTACATTTTCATTTGTAAATTTGCTCGTATGTTTAAACATTGTTAGCATTTATGAATTTTTTTGTTTTTTAATGTTAAATTTAATGCAATGAGTATGTTTGTCTTGAAGTAACCCATTCGTTTTCACTCATCCATCCGTTTTCACTCATCCATTCGTTTGAACTCATGAAAAATGTTTCTTGCATTACGATACCAACTTTATTAGTCTTTCGCTTAGGAAAAGATTGGGGGGAGGGTGATGCCAATTGAAAAATGCCAAAATCTCTGGTTGTATGCTTTCGAATAAAGCTCTGTTGATGATGTACAAGCATTGTTTCAAATCCAAAACACCGGAGATATAAGGGAGTGAAACCCTTGTTAACCCTTTTGAGCTTTGAAGTATGAGTTTCTTTTCGTATGAAAAAAACCTAATTCTTAACCCAGGGGCAGGGTAGAGTTCAGTTAATCTGATCAACCGTTCAAATCTCATCAGGAGAGTTCATATAAGGATCAACCACAATGGTTATTCTTCACCCATCAAGAGGTCAAAAAATGATGAACCACAACAGTTATCCCTCATCTACCCAATGAAGCAAGGTAGTCACCACTTTTCGGCAAGTCAAAAGACTTAGGATCACACGACTTGTTCAAAGAAAAGAAAGAAATGATTAAAGAAAGAAACCCCGCTAAGTCAAAAGAAAAAATCTTGAAAGCATATGACTTAGGAAAAAATTAGGGCATCCCGTTGACCGCAAAATCAAAATTCAAAAGAAGTTGTCCATACAAAAGTTAGGGAAAACGATGAAAAGCAAAAGCTTGAGAAACGAAAAAAAGAGGATTTCAACATACAAATCCTCATAAAAGAGAAAATCCGTATGATGAGACACCAAATAATGAAAGGTGAATGACTATTGTGTCCAAAAACCTTGTTTATTCCTTAACCATCTTAAATTCATGTTGAGAGATGAATGCTCGTGCTGGGTTAATTGAACGTAGGAATGGATAACATCATGGAGAATGGGTGGGTTAGGTAAGAATTTAAGCCTTAAATCCTTTTTTCGAAAACCGTGAACTATGACACGTTACAACCTTTAAAAGTCTTAATTGAAACAAAGTTTATTTCAAAGGCATGCTACAATGAGATATCGTTTAACTAACTTCTAAGTGGTGTGCTTAAATACTTGTGTTGGTATCATATGCTTGCTTTATCTTTCATGTCTTTCAGACCATGTCTTCACACCATGCCTTAGACCATGTCTTTTAGACCATGTCCTCAGACCATGTCTCCCGAACATGTCTTAGACCATGTGTTCTGAACATGTCTTAGACCATGTCTTCCGAACATGTCTTAGAACATGTATTAGACCATGTCTTTTGAACATGCCTTGGAACATGTCTTAGACCATGTCTTCCAAACATATCTTAGAACATGTCTTAGACCATGTCTTCCGAACATGTCGTAGAACATGTCTTAGACCATGTCTTCTGAACATGTATTAGACCATGTCTTTTGAACATGTATTAGACCATGCCTTTCAAACATATCTTAGAACATGTCTTAGATCATGTCTTCCGAACATGTCTTAGAACATGTCTTCTGAACACGTCTTTATAACATGTTTTCAGGTGGTTCACAACCTCTAAAACAACTTGGTTAACAACAAACTTACTATACTTAAACAAAGTTCACAACTTCTAAAGTATCAGAATCCGGTAAAACGTAACCTGGTTACAAACGCTTTCATACAGTTAACAACTTATGAATAATCTTATGATAGTGGATCAAACGTTTCCAAAGCACACATTAACATTATTTCAGGTAGTTCACAACTTCTAAAATGAATGCTAAGTAACATAACAACTTTGTTAAGCTTCTAGACAATTCATAACTTATGAAGCAACAAAGTTTGATTTCCTTATTTTCAAAAAGTTCACAACTTCTGAACAATAGGTATTGTCAACATACAATTTACTTACTTTCATAGAGTTCATAACCTTTTTGAACAATAGGAATATCAGAGCTTGATTTAACCATATTTTCACGAAGTTTACTCCTTTTGAACAATAGGTATTATCAACTCACGATTTCCTTACTTTCAGTCAGTTCACAATTTTTTGAATAGTAGGAGTATCATAGCTTGATTTAACCATATTTTCACAAAGTTCACTAATTCTGAACAATAGTTATATCGGATTTTATTTCAGCCTTTAACTTAATCAGAGCCTTCTGACCAAATCATAGTTCCAATTTATGATTCGTTTTTAGACAGTTCACAACTTCTAACGAATACATATTCGCTTAGCTCATCATAGCTTTCTCCATGCATCTTGATATTGATTTCTTCACAGATTCTTATCTCATCAGAGTATTCTCCGTGCATCTTGATCTTGATTTATTCCAGATGCTTAGCTCATCAGAGCATTCTTCATGCATCTTGATCTTCTAGTTGGTAGATGATAATCTTCTGATAGCTAATTAACCTATCTATGAAAACCAGTGAACTTTAGCAAAGTTCCTGAATCAAACATCAAACAAATAGTTAGTAGTAAAAGCATTATATTATGTTTGGGTTTGAGATCTCAAATTAAGTGCTATCAAAAGAATTTACTCTTTCTCCCCGTTTGTTAGAAATCAAAAAGGATTTAAGGATAAAAAGAAATTTTCATAGAACCCCAAAAGTACAAAGATACAATTGTTATAGAAACAAAAGAAAAACTATTCTTAACTTCTAATACAAAGGGCTAAGGCTTTAAGCACCATCCTTCTTGTCAAACTTCACCATGAACTTCATCACCGCATCAAATAATTCCTTAAAAGAAACTGCTTAAGCTTCAATCATTTCATCCTAGCTATCCAAGAGTTGATGGATGAGATGATTCTTTACCTGCTGTTTTTTCATAGCAGCCTCCAGCCAAGCTGGTTGGTCTTCATCATTCATAACTTGTTTACGCTTTGTGCCAAATGATTGTCCCACAACCAATGACATTATGGACCTAGAAGCAGTAGCAGCATCAATATTTTCTGAAGAGTCAACAAATACATCATCTTATTCCTCAATTTCAAATCCATGAACCTTTGGAGCAGGTAAACTTAAGGAAATGTTTGAAAATGTCTTGAGCCATTCTTCATACTTCCTCTCAGTTTCTTGGTGAGAGATGATTCTCATGAAATCAGAGTTGATCTCTATCCATCTTCTGAAGGAAATCCATATGGAATTTGTTTTCTCAATACTCATGCACAGTGAATAACTTTCCAAGGTATGTTGCAGAGTGAGAAAAGCATTTTGGTTAAACTGTTCTAAGAGCTCAAATAAGTTTGGATGATGAACAAAAGTTCAATGAAAAGCTGGATGGTATGAGGTATTTGGGATGTTATAGAAGGTGTGAGATGGAAGCCTTATGTGGGTGGTTTCTGGTGAAGGAACAAAAGGACTTTTTTTTAAACCAATGGATTTATCTTAGTGGATTATGTTCCAAGTGTGGAAACATGTGGGAGAGTTGGAGTGGTAGGTTTGGATGAATGTACCGAGATATCAAGATCAGAGTCATCATATTCCTGTAAGGGAATATCTGAGTCATACAGTTCAGTATGATGGGTTGAAACAAGTTATGTTTTTGAATCAGATGAGATATTAATAAATTGATTAGAACTAGAGGATGTTTCATCATTAAGAGACTATAGAAATGCAGTAACTTACTCTCTGCTGAAATAGGTAATTTTGGATGAGGATGGAAGGATTGTTTGAAGTGGAAGAGGTTCAGAAGGTAGTGGAGATTATATGGGATGTGATGTGGAGGATGAGCTTAAGTTGTCTTTGTTGAATGAACTTTCACAATCCATGCGTGCGAAAAGATCACCATCAGATTTCTGATGAACAACAATTTTTTTTCTTCAGATTTTATTATGAGCTTAAGAAATATTTGGAAGCTTGTCACCACATCCATAAATTTCAGCAATACTGTAGATACTTCTGAGAACTTCGGGAGAAATGATTTCAGAAGGATCAAGAAAAATTGATATCAGTGCTTCAGGGGACATACTGGGAGATTCTTTCTTTGAGAGAAATTCTTGTAGATAGCTAAGAAGATTTATTGGACCATCAGTGGCTGTGAACATGTATTCCATCTTATATCCCAAGTGCATAATAAGGTGTAGCTCCTACTGAAAACTCTTCTTAAGGAGAAATAACTGAAGCGGTCATAGATTTTAGGTTTCTTCCATCAAACAACCTTTCTGAATGAGGAGTCAAATATTCCATTTTATTTTAACTTCTAAATTAATCAACTAACCCACGGTTAATCAGGAAAGTTGTAATAAGTCCTCCTAGAGGTATCCACCTGATAGGTTCTTTCTTATCAAGCCTAGAGCTTTGTGAGAGTTTCTTAAATACTTGAAAAGTATAAAAAGGAAGATTAATATTTTTATCACAAGCTATATTATACAAGATATCTTTTTCATCATAGTTGATTTTGGGTGAAGCATTGGTAGAAGGTTTGAGATTCATGCATTGTTGGATGATTTTGGCCCAGATATTGAGAGAAGGTAGAAGATCCTTGACCATTGAGGAACTCTTTTTTATTTTGAAGATTTTTAAGATAACATATTTTGGTGTCTTCAAGCTGGTTGTCTTACTATTTAGGATGCAACATTTTAGACCAATTCCATCAAGATTGAGTAGTTGAGTGATAGATTCTACAGTGATACTTATATCCATCCCAACCATATTAGCTGTAATGCCTTGTCTTGATTCTTTTGCCATAACCTAGAATTACTTGACTAAGTCTAGAAAGGTCAAACCTTTAAGAATATTAAAGAAGGTTCCCCAATCTTGAGAGTTCACAGTTCTAGACAAAATAAAGCCATTTACCTTGAGATTTTTAAAGTTCATTATAGACTCAGAAAGGACCAATAACTGAGATGTGGGAATGAAGCATTATAGTTCAGTAAAACCATTACGCACTTGACTTTGTTGTGAAAAAGAAGGTGTTGTACCCTGATTTTTGACCTAAGATTCTACCTTCTTTTGCATCATTTAGAAAATTATATAATTCATGTTTGCATCACTAACCTTGAAGAAATACAAGATATGCTCTATTTGTTTATTGTTTAAGCAAGATAGGAGTTCAAGAGATTGACAAATCAATGGTCTTAAGGGATTCATGTTCATCATGCATCCATGATGATTAAGTAATCATCATCTTTATCACCTAGGAAAGTCAAGAAAACACGCTTCAAAGTATCTTGAGGACCCATGTTTACTAGATGTCTCTTCTCCAAAAGAAGACAAAAGATGGATGACTCATGTTTACTAGAGGATTGTTCCCCACAAGAAGACAAAAACATGATGTCATCATGACATCATCATCATGACATCAACATCATGACATCATCAATATGATGCCATCATGACATCATCAAAAAATTTCATCATGACATCATCACCCAAAAAAAAATAACTAGAGGATTTGGTCATACTAAGGGATCTAGAGGACTCATTTCACTAAAAAGATAAATTTCACTATTTATAAGTACAAATGATGTCATCACTTTACCAATGATTTGACATAAAGCCTATTGACACATCAAATCTTGTTTTTACCATGATGGAAGACCGATGACTCATTTTAATGAAGAAATGGATAATAATATGTGACAAAATTCCAAGGACTCTTTACCATTACTCATTTATATAAATACAAGCTTTCTCTTCAAGGAAATGGAGGGATAATTTTTCACTTAGGAGATTGCACTAGAGAAGAAAACAAGAGTAAAACCACCATTTTCATCACCACCTCCATCAAAACAACTTCATTTTCTTCAACACAACAAGCTAAACCTTTGTTAGCTTTGGAGTTTGTAAGTATCATTCATCCTTATTTTTTGTTCATACCATATGTAGCTAATTGTTTTGTTCATATTGTTTCATTTTATTTTTACTATTTTTACTAATTGTTTTATTTATATTGTTTCATGTTATTATTTTACTAATTGTTTTATTTATATTGTTTCATTTTATTTTACTATTTTACTAATTGTTAATCAAATTTGTTAATTGTTTTTATCTATTTGTTTCCAAAACTTTTTTATTCAATTTTCCAATAGAATTTATATGAGCAAATCAACTCATTTTGGCTTGATTTTTTGTATAATTATTTATTTGTCTATATTTTGTCAACCCATGAAAAAACTCCAAAAATATTTTTATTTTTGACTATTTTTATATAGTGGAAACTCATGTCTTTTGTTGTTCTTTTAACATATTAAAACACCGAAAAACATTTTATTTTTATTTATTCAAAATTTTGATTTTATTTTATGTCTTTGTTTAACATATTAAAAATACCAAAAAATAGTTTCTATTATTTTAGTTTGATTAAAGTCTTAGTGTTTTCTTTAAAACCTTTGGGAACATTTTTTGAATGACTCTTTTAAAAGTCATGCTATTTTGTGACATCATCCTCTCATTTGTGATGTGTGTTTACCTCCATTTTTTAGTGATTAATGTCTATACTTTGTTTTGTTAATGTTTGTAAATCCAAAGAAAAGTGATAGTTTTATTGACTTTATTACTCATGTGCATATGCATTGCTATTTGTATAAAAAAAGTCTTGTGAAAACTCACTCTATGTATTCTCATGTACTCTAAAAATATTTTAACTCAAAAAATTAATTTTAAACTTGAACCACTTTTATATAAAACCTTGACTTTGTGTTATTGTGTTGTACTCCAAAATTTGCCCTCTCATATTTTTCCAAGATTTTCCTCTTGCATAGGTGGTTACAAACCTTTGCCTAAAGACAAGGAAATGTTTTAAATGATGTTTCTAAGTTTCCTCTGATTGGCCTGTTTCTAAATGTCCTTCGATTGCCATATATATAGCGCTCTTCGATTACCATCTATGTAGTGTCCTTCGATTGCCATCTATATAGCGCTCTTCGATTACCATATACATATCGTCCTTCGACTGACAACTGCAAAAGGCCTTTTGATTGGCATCATGACAAGCCTTTCGATGGGCATTGTGTCAAGGCTTTTCGATTGGCATAGCAAAGGATTCTTCTTTTGATATCTCAACAAATACCCTTCGATTGATACTTAGACAAGGGCCCTTCGAAAGACTCCCTCCAGGCCATTCGAAAGAGGCCATCAAGAGGGCACTCTGAAAACATGCCCATGCCAGAGTCTTGCCTGGTTGGGTCACAATGCCACAAGAGCTATTTAGACCAGAGACTTCTCTTCAAATGGACATGAAATCGAAGCAAAGGGGGGGGGTACCAATCGAAGAAGTCTTAGTACTGAAGCTGGAACAGTTCTACTCAATCCCATCAAGGAGAGCAAGGTTCTAATGAGGAAAGGAATGATTAGTTCGAATGAAGTAAAGCTGTCAAGGAAGGCTTTCGAAGGAATGAAGCTGGGACTTGGTCCAAAACAAGCCAGAAAGCCCATAATCGAAAGAAGATTGAAGCAGGCTGGCAAATCAAGGAAAACGTGTGGAAAAAAACAACAGAGATTTGGCCATTTTAGAAATAAAAGATGAAAGATAAATCAAATCTTTTTTCACTCAATCTTCAAGATTCAGTTTAATTTTATTAACCTAATTCATCCCACTATATACATAATGAACCCTGATCAAAAAGAGAAGAATTTTGGCCATGTAGAACACACAAGACTGTCCAGAATTTTGATAAAAAAGTGTTGATCGAGTTTTGTTTTAGAGGTAGATACAAGGCATTTCAAAGACTGCAACCCATTCCTGGCATATTTGGAAACTTTCTGGACCACTCTCGCGCACCAACTCCAGGAACGATCAGTATAAGTATCAAGGTTTGCACATTTTCTTGAAACTGGTCTTTGAAATATATGCATGATCAATGAGTTTTAAATAGATATTCATGTTTGTATGATTATTTAGAACATGTCTGCATGATTAATTATATGTTTTGATGCATATTTGATGAATACCATGGTTAGGGTTTTCAAGCTTCGTTTTAGGGCTTTTTATTTCAGGCAAAATCAAGATAAACAATGAGTACCATTGTACTCAGAAGCCAAATCCAATTGATCTGCATATTTGGTTTAAATTTATATTGCATAATTATGATTTTTGAGATGTGCAGGTTTGTAGCTACAACGCTGCCTGTAGGTAAAACCTTTAGGCTAAAACGACAGTCTCAACGAAGAAGATGATTGTGTGTCAAAACCTGAATGGCCTGTTTTAATTCTTACGTGTTTTTTATTATAGCCTCTAACCATTATCACATATAATACATGTTGTTTGTTTATATTAATGATTGAACAACTGGCTCAGTGGCAAAGGGGAAGGCTTTTCAGCGCGTGTGTGTAGGAGGTCAGTGGTTCGATCCCTGCTTCCTACATGTTATTTTTATTAATATTTCTATGCAGATTCAATGCCTCCTTTCCAAGCGTGCACACCATAGGCCCCAGATTCTCATCCTTGGATCAATCAATGCATGGATCCAATGCTCCCAATGAAGCTCCCTGTGGTGGACACTTCTGGGATAACCACACTGAATGACGCACAGCTATGGGCCTACTGGATTGGGCTTTGAACAGAAATTTAGCATGCACCCTCCAATTTGGGTTTACACCCCTCAGGCTCACTCTTTTTCCTTTTAATTTTGTTTTATTTAAATTAGTTTATTTTTTTGCTTAAATTAATTTTTCCATAAAATCATAAAAATCAACATCACAAAAATAGGATTTAGTATTTTTTTTCAAATATATTAATTTTTGTAAATCAATTAATTTCATCAATTTTAATTTGTTTCATTAATTAAAATTAGTTAGAAAAATTAGGTCAAACTCTAATTTTTTTCAAAGAAATCCTAAAAATATTTTCAAATGATCAAATTAGGTTTTTAGGGTTTCAAACTTATCTCAGTTTTTTTATTCTCACGCATAATTATTTTTACCGTAGGATTAACTTTTACTATTGATGTAACTGCGTCCGGTTTGTAATAGTTTAATTAGGGTTTTTATTTTCGCACTTTATTTTTCAGTCAAATTTCTTATGTATCTACACCAAAGCCTTGTAATAGCTTAGGGCCTCTGTTTCTTGCTTTTATGTTTTATATTCTGTATATAATTGTTAGCAACTTAGGCGTGTATGCTCAATTAATCAATAGATCACTAAAGTCAAAGATAAATATATCTGAAAAAGCACACTTTTGCACACTTGCACCCATAGGGTATTACCTCACTTGGTTGCCTTCAGAAACATTAGTCATGTCCCTCGAACGTAGGGATACTCTTAGCAAAGACCCGCAGTTTAAAACCATCATAAAGATCATAGTCCTTAAATGTCCCTCGAGTTGCCTACGAGAAATGATCTTATGATGATAGTCCCTTCGAAATGCTAAAGTATCCTTACATGTTGCCTTCAATGACCATAGACGTCCCTTTCGATAGCCCCTCAAACACCCAACGACTAGGGTTACCTACTCACTAATAGTAGGATAACACGGTCTAAAGGATAGGAGGAAAAGAACAGTATTTTTTCGAGTAGGTAGATAACTGTTAGGTATTTGCTCAAATAACTTTTCACACCACACTTTAAAACATACTTTTCAAACAAATGTTTTCAAAACGCTTTATCACACTCTTGAGGACTGATACAAGAGTTACCATAAAGTGAATCACCTCCCTAAGGAATTTTCAAAGCTTTTCAAAACACACAAATACAAGAAATTTAAAAAATGAGCAAGTACCTAAGAGGCCATGGAAAACCGTGGATGGAAAGGGTGCTAACACCTTCCCTTTCCATAATCTACCCCCCCCCCCCCCCCCCCCCCCCCCCCCCCCCCGTACTCAGAAATCTCGAAAAAAGGTCATTTTATGTTCTTTTCACCCTTTCCTTTGTTGGATAAAAGAAAAGTCGGTGGCGACTCTTGCTTACCGCGACATTTGCAAACAAAAAATGCAAACCAGTATTAACAGTCAGTTCTGCCACCGTATCACAAAACTGGCGACTCTGCTGTGGAATAATTATAAAGTGGGGTTTACCTTAGGGTCTAGATCATTTTAAATTTCTTTCTTTGTTTGCTTTGATTGCTTTACTTTTAAAGGTTTGTTGGGGTATTCTTGTATAAGTCCTATACCCGGATCTGGGGACACTTTTTAGGTAAACAACAATAGATTATGGAGACTGTACATCATAGACCAATATGGTTGAAGCGATAGCTATGTTGGTGTGACACTTTAGTTGGTACTGGTATCCCTTGTGTTGAATCGAGGAGAATACGGGGCCGCCGCATGGTGTCGCAAAGCACTAACGAACCTTAGTTGAACAAACTTGGCCATTAGAAAGTAGTGAGATAGCCGGTCTCGGTGTAAAGCTAGGAACTGGTTGATACTCGATACTACACTCATTAAGATCAGACTTTCGGGATGTTTCGGTCGTAAGAAAATATTGCTAAGCAGAAATAGTATCGATAAAGAAAGATCAGTGATATTGAGACTCCTTAGAACCCAATTACTATTTCTAGGACAGGTTTGAAACCAACTAAACTTCAAGAGGGTATTTACCTATAAACCTCATGCAAGCCTAAACCTAAGGTCTTGTGTGCTTTGGTTGTGTGTGATTAATTTGCTTAAACATTACATCATGCATCATAAACATTCATTCTTCATTACACTAACCATTTCAAGGATTAGGGGAATTTATCTTTGTTCTATTTTGCAGATCATGGCTTCCGCTCGTAGAAATATCATCTGAATCAACTTTGTGAGAATACCTCTTCAACTCAAAGAGTTAGTATCCAGGGTTTCCGAGACTTCTTCATTCACCAAGAACTATGGTCGACTCCTCAATCTGGTTACCTCAGGTTTTGATGAGAAGATGATGAGTGTGCTCTTTCAGTTCTTTGACCCTAAGCATCATTACTTCACCTTTCCAGACTATCAGTTGGTACCCACCATAGAAGAATTCTCTCAGATATTGGGTATACCTATTTTGGATCAGTTTCCTTTCACCGGTTTGGAAAAAGCTCTGAAGCTAGAGGTTATTGCAGCATCTTTACACCTGAAACGGTCCGATATTGTATCCAACTGGGAAATAAGAAGCGGAGTTAAGGGTTTTCTAGCCAAGTTCCTAATAGAGAAGGCTCAGTTGTTTTGGGATGATTTGAACTTCCAGGATTTCGAGGAGGTCTTGGCTCTTCTCATCTATGGGTTAGTACTTTTCCCTAATCCAGACTTACTCATAGATGTGAACACTCTCAAGGTCTTCCTTTCCCGCAACCCTGTGCCCACTTTACTCGGAGATATCTTGCATACCTTCCACACTCGTACCACCAAGAAAAGAGGGATTATTATGTGCTGCGTGACATTGCTTTCGAGGTGGTTTATTTCTCACATCCCTAAAGCAGTACTGAAGAATGAAGTAGGTTTGGGTTGGTCACAAATGATAATGTCTCTCTCTCACACGGATATTTTATGGTATTCCCGGTCTATAGGAGATGTCTCTATTATTGACCACTACGGGGAATTCCCTAATGTCCCACTACTTGGCATTAGGGGATGCATAACCTATAATCCTTCTCTGGCTCTGCGATAATTTGGTTACGCTCGAAGGGATGGTCCTCACGAGATGCTTATCCAGGGCATTGTGTTTAACTATGAAGATGATGTTCAAGAGTATCGCCAGAGGTTCATACGAGCTTGGGGCATGGTAAACAGATTCGACGTCAAGACTTTGGGGCTGAAGACTTCCATTCCTATGGAACCTTATCTCCAATGGGTGCAAGCTCGTGATCAGGATCTTATGATGCCATATGTAGCCATCTTACCAGTGATTATGGAGCCCATTAGTGAAGGGGATATTCCTTATATGGTTCTTCATCCTGACATGCCCACTGACCTTGAGGAATTACAAAGATCCTGGATTCAGCTGAAGAAAGAGAGGGATACATTTAGAGACCATTTCTATGCCCATGAGAGGAAGGTTTTAGAATTCACGAAGCAACTTAATGAGGAAAGAAGCCTCAATATCTATCTCGGCGTGAAGAGGAAGCGCCCTTGGGAAACTTGATTTTGGTTTAAGTTTTTATCGAACCTTCAATTGAAATGCCTAAAAGGCAATTGTATTTTGAATTCTACTAATAAAATCTTTGTTTCATTTTGGTTCGCAAATTTAAATTTCCCGAAATCCTTGCAATCATTGCATACACATATCATACATGTCATTGCATAAACATGTTTCATAACATGTCTCTCATGTTCTCTCTGTTTATTTCAGCAATGGCTCTCAAACAAGACAACAGAGATCTCCAAATATAAGAGGCCCAGTTCATGGAAATGTTCCTAAACCTATCCAAGGGGAAATAAGAGTTGAAAGCACTCCTCGCAGGGAACCTGGCCAAGAAAAATCCTTAAGATGATAAGGAAGAACGGATAGATCAAACTGCAAGAAGAGGTAGAAGCAATGAGAACCCAAATGTTACGGAAGATGACTCTTATCCAAGGCTTGGCATGATACGGTGGCAGAATCGACTTTTATTTTATCCAATCAGTAAAAGGAAAAAGAACAGAAAAAACCTTTTTCGAGATGTTTCTGTGTACGGGGGATAGATTATAGAAAGGGAAGGTGTTAGCACCCTTTCCATCTGTGGTTTTCCACGGGCTCTTAGGTACTTGCTCATTTTGAAAACTGCTTGTGTGTGCTTGTTTTGAAAAGTTTTGTTTTACTTTGTTTTAACTCTTGTTTCTGTCTTCAAGAGTGTTACAAAGTTGTTTTTGAAAACTTTATTTGGAAAGTGTTGGTGTGAAAAAAGTTTTTGTTTGTTTGAGGAAGTACCTAGGAACTAATCTACCTACTCGAAAAAGGTTTGTTCGTTTTCCTTTTAGACAATGCTATCCCATTATTGAGAAATAGGTAGCATCGTCGTTGGAGTTTTTTAGGGACATTCGAAGGGACAAATACGATCACAAAAGCAATGTTAGGAAATGTTAGTAATCATCCTAAAGCCTTAAAGATCTTTTTTCGAGGCAACATCTGAATGGGTCATTTTAGATCTTTCAGGGCTAGAGGACAACCACTAACAAACCCTATAATTCATGACAGTTTACTGAAGGCAGCCGGAATGGAGTAAACCCTAGGAGTGAGCATGTGCGAGTGTAATTTTCAGTTAATTCATCTTTGCACATTTAGGGTTTTCTACCGTATTAATTTTCAGTTTGTCTTTCCATACAATCCTATTAACATACATCTAAGCAGTTTATAGTTTGCGGAAATTAAAGCGAGAAAGTTAAAGTCCTAGTTATTACAAGGCTTTTGCAGATACATAATTATTTTGACCGAAAAAAGATGCGGAATTGAAACCCTAATTACTATTACAAACTCGGAGCAGTTACAGTAATAATAAAAAGGAAATTAAAAAATGCGCGCGGTGAATTAAATGCGAGAATAATTAGCAAAACCTAAAAAATCTAATTGAAAAATATTTAGGTTATTTTTTGAGAAAAATTAGATTATGTACAAATTGAATCCCAATTCTAAGTGATTTTAATTATAAAAAAGGATTAAATTGCCCTAATTTTGATTAAACTAATTAATTAAAAAAATATAATATTTAATAAAAAATGATTTTTAATGTTTTTTTGTGATTTTTTTTATTAAATAAAAAATAATTTTTTGTGTTATTTTTGTAAAAGAATTAATTAATAAATAATTAAAAAAAATAAAGAAAAGAGAAAAAGAACTTGGGCCTGTGATGAAAGCTGAATGGGAGGTGTGACGCCTGAATTTCATTGAGCCCAAATCCTTTGGCCCAATCAGGCATTTGGATCCAGTGCTGGCCACGTTTGAGGGTTCACCATGGTCTGCATGTGTTGAGTGTTAGATCTGGATATGATGAGATCTTGTGGTATGGTGATGGAGGTGGATGAGGAGCACACAGGGACCTGGAGCATTGGATCTGAAGACACAAATTAGTGAAAATTAACTTTGCAAAAGGGCTGGATCGAACTCACCCCTTTTGGACTAAAGCCTTATCATGCCCTGCCTTGCCAACTGAACCAAGCGTGTTAATTGTTAACAAAATAATACAAAATAAATATAAGGCAAATAAAGATCTATGGCCACATGTCAAAAACGTGCGCGCTGTGGGTTCCCAATGTTTTGAATGGACGAATCAGTGAGTACCACGCTATCACCTTCTTCATGGATCCGTCGTTTTAGATGGGGAACTTTTACCTACATCATTTTTCCGTCACTATAGGTTGTAGTGACAGATTTTGTTCGTAACTAAAAACTTGCAAAATCCAAAAACGCAGCACAACCAAAATAAATTCAAACCAAAGGCATGAATCAACTGCAAATCATCTCCTGAGCATGATAGTACCCCTAATTTTGTCCAATTTTTCCTTTATATAAAATTCTCAATTTGGGAACTCAAAACCCTAACAATGGCATTGTGCCATTCCTGCACTTAAACTTCAATCAAACCAATTAAAAAGATTGCAAATATGATAGCAAGCATGGATATATGATCAAAACATGTTTATGATGGATAAATAATTGAAAACGAATCTTGATAAAAGATGCAAACCGTGGCACTGTGAGGCGTGATTTATGAAGGTTTTAAGGCTTGAGGATGATTGGAATGGCTTCAGAAGATGTCCAAGAACGGATTGCTAGCCTTGGAATTGCTTGAAATGGCCTATAGAATCGAAACCGACCTGCAATTTTTTTAATAAAAAATTGAGACTTGTCCTCCTTCTTTAACGACCCCAATCCTCTCTTTTTTTTCCTTGAGAATTTTATGTCCTTATATTGGAATGAATTAGGTCAATAAAAACTAATCATACCTTTGCAAATTATGGAGATTTGATTTCATTCTTTGTCTTGTATGATTTGTTTCCAAAATAGACCAAATTAAGATCTTTTCCAATCAATTGGCTCTTGCACGAATTTTTGAATTGCTAGCTGTCCATGGACTCACAATATACTCATTAAATCAAATCTTTGATTTTATTTGATTATTCTACTATTTAAATTGATTTATTTTGCTTTAAATGAATAAAAAATTAAAATAAATAATAAAAATAATAAAATAATAGGTGTATAAGATCAGGGGTCATGGGCCATCTTAGGAACAAGTTTAAAACAAGAAAACATGGGCCCAATTAGAAAAAAAATGACATTTTGATCAATGTTGACTTCATGCACATTTCCAAAAATTGGTCAAATTTGATAATACATATCTCATCCAATTTTAACCCTAGAGAGGTGTTCTTGGACTTTTTAGAAAGCTTAGGATGTCCCCTAAACAACCCTTTTGGTTTCATCTCAATTGGGCCTTCCATGTTCATGTAAGAAGCTTCTACCCAAAAGGTGTTTTTGTTGACTTTTCAAAAGGACCTATAATGTAGAAATTCATATCTTTTGATGAGTGCATATTTTGAACTTGTGGGCTGAAGTTGAATTGTAGGGAATTGAGTCCACTTAAAAATTAGCCTTGGATGGAAAATTTATGATAAAGTATGAAGAAGTTATGCCTGGTCAAAATTTGGTTGACTTTTCCTAAGAAATCCTAATTTAGCAACTTTTGGGTTTTGATGAATTTGGGGGAATTCCTTGAGGAATCATGATCAACCCTTGATTAGATGATGGATATCACTTAAAAATGTTTATGTTGACCAAAAATCTTGAAGTTTGACTGTATGTGGGCCACCGTTGACTTTTGACCTAGTGCAGTTGATTTTCAGGCATATGGGCAATTGACTGAGCAAACTTCTTGTGCAAGGCATGAAACTTGACATGGATGATCTTGAGAACATATTGGGACCATGGAAGGAATTTGAGACCTTTGGAGTTCCCACACCCTGATGAAAATGGAAACTCTAGTTTGAAGCTTGTTGCCTTAGGAAGAGGATTTGTCTGGTCAATCCTTAGTCATCCTTGAGCAATTGAGGACCTCTAGAGGCATGTCTTGAGTGAAATGAGAGGGAAAATTTTGGGGTACAATATCTTCCCCAGTTCAATCTTCTTAAACCTGAGGATGTAGATTAGCTTGTCTGCCTTTCGTAATCTGAAGGTGGAAGTTGATTGAACACTAGAGTGCCCAGAAATTTGCACTCGTCTAAGATTGTGCTGGACTGTGTAGGTAGTATCGGGAATGGGCCTACAGATTCCATTTGGAGGAGATGATGGAAGTTCACCATAGATGGGCTTAAAGATGCCATCCGGAATATATGACGGAGAATCGTCGGAGATGGGCTTAAAGATGCCATCTAGAGGATGTTGATTTCCCGAGATATTCCTTTGATGAGAATTCCTGCTACCGTCGTTGAGGAGGAATCTGATGAGGAATGTTGGTCTCTATCTTGGGAGAAATGGAATTTTAGGAACTTCAGTTGTCCGTTACTCAACTGGGGAATCATCTCTTATTCGAGGAGATGAAAATGAACTGCTATCCGGTCATGCTCCAGGCCTTACAGTGATTTGCTAAGGATAATAAGACTGACTGCTATCTGGTCGTGCTCCAGGTTTTACAGTGACTTACTGGGGAGATGAGATTAAACTGGCTATCTGGTCGTGCTCCAGGCTTTGCAATCTCAAAAACTGTTATCTGGTCGTGCTCCAGGCTTCAGAAGGAATTAAATGGTTATCCGGTCGCATCCGGGTTTCAACTTAAATTTAAGGCATACTAACATCCGATCGTTTCCAGGATTCAATAGTAATTGGCCGAGTAAACTGCTACCTGGTCAGATTCCAAGCTTCGCAGTACCTTATACTATTATCTGGTCTTGCTCCAGGTTTCACAGTATCTCTTGCTAATATCTGGCCGTGCCCCAGACTTCACATCGTCTTATACCGTTATCTGGTCGTGCCCCAGGCTTCAGTAGTTTATAGAAATTAAGATATTATCCGGTCAATTTCCAGGCTTCATATCTTGAATTTGAGATATACAGCCATTTGGTTGACTTCAGGCTTCGTAGTATTAAGATATTATCCGGTCGATTCCCGGGCTTCATAGCTTTTTTAACTGGAATAGAAATCTTAATATCGATTTGACTGAACCAGGGAAAGGTATCGAGTTATCTTCAACTGGGAGAGAAATCTTAGTATCGATTTGACTGAACCCGGGAGAGGTCTCAGATTAACTTTGACTAGCATAGAAATCAGGGGAATCTTAGTGGCGATTCGGATGACCCAGACGAAAGTATTAGAACATCTTCAACTAGAATAAAACCTTAGTGTCGATTTGACTGAACCAGAGAAAATCTTGAAAAGCGCTGGAATATCTTAAACTGGAATAGAAACCTTGGTGTCGGTTTGACTGAACCAGAGAGAACTTGTGAGAACTTGATTGCATCTTTCCCTGAAAGGTAAAGAGTTAGTCGTATGTAATGTCATGATGTATGAAATGTATTGAGTAATGACGTTCTCAAAATAAATGAGATTGTGCTGTATAACATGTATGCACATGACATGATGTATGGATATGAAATGCTATTGTGATATTCTCTAGCTGGGGAAAATAAATCCTGGACTGCTGCTGGAGAGTATAAGGAGTTGAGTTCTTTGTTCCGCTGGGGATAGTGACTGAAGATGATTAGCTGGGGATTTACATCCATTCTGCTTGAGGACATTCTTCCGGAGGAGACTCTGTCTAAGAATAATCCTGCAGAGGAATGATTCTTTGGGGAAGAGATACTCTGTTGGAGGATCTGCTGATTTGGAGAAATAAACTCAGCTGGGGAATGAACTTCCATTGTTGGAGAGAAGAGCTCTGTTGGAGATTGAGCTTCTGCTGTCAGAGAAATAAACTCTGCTTGGGAGATGGCTTTATAAACTGCTCATGGTTATAAAACTCAGCTGGGGAATGCAAATATCAGCTTTCTGAAGGAACCTGCTAGGGAAGGAATTCCTGCTTGGGGATACGGAGGTTGGACCTTGGTTGTCTCGGCTCTGTGGGGAATATAGGTATCACTGGCTTGTATGTGATAGTGACTTCGCTTCCAACTATCTCTGCCCCTTGTACCATGATGGAAAAAGTACACGCGGAGATTTTATGGTTGGATCTATGTCGTGATTGTACTTGAACATGTATTTAATGAGTGTCAGGATGACATCCGTCTCTGGATCGTATCTAAACTGTACTTGAAACGTGTGTTGAATGAGTGTCAGAATGACATCCGTCTCTGGATCGTATCTAAATTGTATTTGAAACATGTGTTGAATGAGTATCAGAACGACATCCGTCTTTGGATCGTACCTGAACTGTACTTAGAGGAGAATTTGGAGTAAGTATCAGGATGACATCCGTCTCTGGATCGTATCTGAACTATTTCTAGAAGAGAAATCTGGAATAAGTACCAGGATAACATCCGTCTCTGGATCGTACCTGAACTGTTTCTCAATGTATGAAAATATTGAATAAGTAGCAGAATGAAATCCGTATCTGGATCATATCTGAACCGTTTCTTGATGTATGAAAATCTTGAATAAGTAGTAGAATGACATCCGTATCTGGATCATATCTGGACCGTTTCTCGATGCATGAAAATATTGAATAAGTAGCAGAATGGCATCCGTATCTGGATCGTATCTGAACCGTTTCTCGATGTATGAATATCTTGAATAAGTAGCTGAATGACATCCATATCTAGATCGTATCTGAACTGTATCTGAAAGCTGAATCTGAATGAGTATAAGAATGGCATCCGTATCTGGAGCGTATCTGAACTGTATCTGAAAGCTGAATCTGAATGAGTATCAGAATGGCATCCGTATTTGGAGCATATCTGAACTATATCTCGAAACATGGTGCTCTTGATGAATTCTGATCAAGGTATAAGCTTTCCACTGATAGACAAGTGACGAGACATAGTCGTACGTTTTAAATCCCTAACTTTTTCCTGGACCGCCCTTTCGGGTTTTCAGTCCATCGGAATACCTTTTTGCCCAAGCTGCCTTTTCAGGTTTTCGACTTGCCGGGTGTACAGATTTTTTTATGTATATCCCTAACTTTTGCCCGAACCCTTTTGGTTCGTCGAGATTCCCTTATTTTTGCCTAGGTGTGTCAACCTAGCGGGTCTTTTTTCATGCGTAGTATTTTCCGACTATGTCCATGCTTTCAGGATGTAGAGAGTTATCATTGTCCATAGTGTTGTGTTGTAGTACTGTCAAAAATGTTTTCTTGATGGCACATGATTCGTTGCTGGAATGCGTGCATAATGCCCCAAGCGATTCAGATGGAGATATGCCCCTGGTTATTTGGAACTTTTAGAGAGACTGCCCCAGGTGTGTTTAGACATCATGTCATGCCCCTTGCTTATGGAAGACCTGTTATTGGAAGTGTCTTTCCCACTGAGGTGATTCTGTCCATTGAGAGGATGTCTGTTCATTGAATATCTATTATGCGGATTTCTCTGCTGTCAAATAATTAGTCATATGAAAACAATGTCATTTAAAGAATGCAAACTCATGTTTGTCTTGAAATTTTTTTGGAAATGTGTTTTGTGTAGTAAAACGAAATTTGCAAGAATGTGATATCAACTCAGGATTCGTAACAAAGCCTACAGGAGTCAAGATACCTTTGTAACAGTATGCTCTCAAACTAACCCATGCTTCAACTAGGACTTTTAAGGGTTATAACGTGGCCTGGTTCACAGTTCAAGAAACAAAGGATAAAGGCTCAAATTTTATTTGTACCCAACCCGCTCTTCGTGATGTTCTTCAGTCCTATGCTCAGTTAATTGCGCATTTAGATCCTGATTGAGCCTAGAATCTTTGCTCTGATACTTGGTGATGATTTATTTTGAAAAGGCAGTCATTTTTGTAATCTTCTTTTTGTCGAGGATTTGTAGTAACCTCTTTTTTTGGTTTTCGATATCCCCTCTTTTTGCCTGAACCGTTTCTTTTGTGATTACAGTCAGAGGGATGCCCCAATTTTTCTCTTAAGTCTACTTCGTAGGTTTTGACTTAATGGGCTTTTATTTCGAGAGATAATGACTTCTTGTCTTGACAATTTTACAGAACCATCACCGTCTTTTGTTTTAGAAGGACGTCTCCAATGCCATTCATTGTGTACGAAGCGGCAGATTGTGACTGAATGCGCCTCTGAATTAACTGAGAAAACTACCCTGCCCCAGGTTATGATTAAGGGTTTTAATTTGTGTGAAAAGAAAAACTCCTACTTCTTTGGCTCGAACGGGTTGACTAGGGATTATCTTCCTTATAACTCCACTGTTTAGGATTTGAAACAACGCATGTACATCGTTAGTGGGGTTTGTTCAAGAGCATACTGTAGAGATTGTGGTATCATTTTCGTCATCCTCCCTCTAAGGCTTAGAGTTTTTAATCAAGAGTTGAATATCACAAAAGGAAATAAGAACGCGTTTTTGAAATAGTGAATACGAATGAATTGATTCCAGACAAACATGTGCAATGCATTGATGAAATAACGAGGTTTGATATAAATAAATGTTCAAACAAATCAAAAGAAAATTACACATTGAAAATTCTAATGAACTAAAAGTCTTCTTGTGAGAACTTGTCACTTAAGATGGTATGCCTTGGAGGGATGGCAGAAGAACTCAACCTGGCCGTCTTGTGCGAATTCTAGCGCTCCTTCATCAATCAGGTCTTGAATTTTATTTCTCAACGTCCAACAGCTGTTGATGTCATGTCGAGGACTGTTGGAGTGGTACGCACATCTTGCATTTGGATTGTACCTTGGGGAGAATATGTTGGGATTCTAAGGTGGGTCCCTTAACATAACCAACTTGGCCTTCAACATGCGTTGCAATGCTTGAGCCAATGACATGTTGATTTCGGTGAAGCGTCTTTCAGGTGTATTCTTCTTATGCCGATTGCCCCATTGTCATTGGCGAGGTTGTGGTTGGGCTTGTAATGTAGTAGCAATCTAGAAAGGTCCGTTCCTGACCAAACCAACCTCTTCTCTCACTGGGGGCTGATTAATGCCTTGATCCACAATTTTAACTGTTTGTTTCATGGATCTGCATCCATCTTTGTGAATCTTGTTGAGGAAGGCTCTTAGCCCTTCTTGTCCTTGAGCTAAGTTTTGGATAAGAGACATCTGCCCCAGCATCTGGATTCTCATTGCTTCTACCTCAGCTTGAGTTGTTCCAATTGTTCATCCTTGTTGTTGTCAGGACGTTCCTTGTTCAGATTCCCGGTGAAGAGTGTTTTCAGGTCTTCTTGCCCCTTGGATAGATTCAGGAGAAATTCCTTGAACTAGGCATCTTGAGCTTGGAGATCTCTATTGTCTTGTTGGAGAGCCATTGCTGAAATAAACAGCGAGAACATGAGATACCTGCTTTAAAACCTGCTTATGCAATGATATGTATTATATATGTATGCAATGTTTTCAAGGATCTCGCGGGGTAAACAAGAAAATGTCAGAAGTTGAATTTTGCAGCTTTGATTGAAGAACTTTGTATCGTTGAGAGTATTTCTACAAGAGTCAAGCTCACCATATCAAGTGGGTCATAACCCCTGACTTAAGTTATTGAGTTTTGATATTCTAACGACATTTGGCTAGAGGAAAATAAATCCCCTTGCCCCTTGCTAGACGTCTGATTTATCATAACCTGCATCACAGGGCCTCGAGATCCTTGAAATGGTTAAGGAAATGTTAAGGCATGATGTTATGATGTGTATGTTATGCTTTTAAGGAAAGGTGTGAAGTGATGTAAGCAAGTAAACCCTGCAAGAAATCAAAGTTATTGGATAATAACTGTAAACAAAACCTGCAAGGAACTCATGTTGTCAGGTAATAAAACTCTGCAAGTAGTTCAAGTTGAAAGCACACAAGTCACGCAAACAACCTAAGGTTTAGGCTCGCATGGGTTTTAAGGTCATACCCTCTTGAAGCTGGATTAGTTCAACCTGTCCTATAAATAGTAATTGGGTTCTAAGGGATCTCAATATCACTGATCTTTCCCCCAAGCCTTGTTCAATCGACGATTGACTCGTAATCAAACAAAACTCAGAAGTCAAACCTCAATGAGTGTAGCATCGAGTATCTGTCGACCTTGGGAATACACTAAAGTCGGCCATCTCGCTACGTCCTACTGGCCAAGTTGTGAAATTAAAGGTTCTAAGGTCAGTTGATGCTTTATGACACCATGCGGCGGCCCCGTACATCTCCCTGATTGACTCAAGGGTTACGGGTACCAACCAAAGTGCCACATCAACATAGCTACTGCTTCAACTGTGTTGGTATACCCCAGCACAACTCCCTCACAGTTTATTTCTACTTACCTAAAAGGTGTTTCTCGATTTGGGTGTAGGATCAAATAACCCAAACAGTTCCCGTAAATATAAAGCAAGCAAGAAAATCAAGAGAAAGAAATTAAATATGACCTAGATCCTAAGGTTTACCCCACTTTATATTTTATTTCCCAACAGAGTTTCCAGTTCTGTGATACGGTGGCAGAACCAACTACTAATACTGGTTTGCATTTTTTATTTGCAAAATTTCGCGGTAAGCAAGAGTCGCCACTGACTTTTATTTTATCCAATCAAGAAAAGGAAAAAGAACATAAAAAACCTTTTTCAAGATGTTTCTGAGTACGGGGGGTAGATTATAGAAAGGGAAGGTATTAGCACCCTTTCCATCCGTGGTTTTCCACGGGCTCTTAGGTACTTGCTCATTTTGAAAACTGCTTGTGCGTGCTTGTTTTAAAAAGTTTTGTTTTACTTCGTTTTAACTCTTATTTTTGTCCTCAAGAGTGTTACGAAGTTGTTTTTGAAAACTTTATTTGGAAAGTGTTGGTGTGAAAAAAGTTTTTGTTTGCTTGAGGAAGTACCTAGAAACTAATCTACCTACTCGAAAAAAGTCTGTTCGTTTTCCTTTTAGACAATGCTATCCCATTATTGAGAAATAGGTAGCATCGTCGTTGGAGTTTTTTAGGGACATTCGAAGGGAAAAATACGATCACAAAAGCAATGTTAGGAAATGTTAGTAATCATCCTAAAGACTTAAAGATCTTTTTCCGAAGCAACATCTAAATGGGTCATTTTAGATCTTTCGGGGCTAGAGGACAACCACTAACAAACCCTATACTTCATGACCGTTTACCGAAGGCAACCAGAGTGGAGTAAACCCTAGGAGTAAGCATGTGCGAGTGTAATTTTCAGTTAATTTATCTTTGCACATTGAGGGTTTTCTACCGTATTAATTTTCAGTTTGTCTTTCCTTACAATCCTATTAACATACATTTAAGCAGTTTATAGTTTGCGGAAATTAAAGCGAGAAAGTTAAAGTCCTAGCTATTACAGGGCTTTTGTAGATACATAATTATTTTGACCGAAAATAAAGATGCGGAATTGAAACCCTAATTACTCTTACAAACTCGGAGCAGTTACAATAATAATAAAAAGGAAATTAAAAAATGCGTGCGGCGAATTAAATGTGAGAATAATTAACAAAACCTAAAAAATCTAATTGAAAAATATTTAGGTTATTTTTTGAGAAAAAATAGATTATGTACAAATTGAATCCTAATTCTAAGTGATTTTAATTATTAAAAAGAATTAAATTACCCTAATTTTGATTAAACTATTAATTAAAAAATAAAATATTTTATAAAAAAATGATTTTTAATGTTTTTTTGTAATTTTTTTGATTAAATAAAAAATGATTTTTTGTGTTATTTTTGTAAAAGAAGTAATTAATAAATAATTAAAAAAGAAATAAAGAAAAGAGAAAAAGAACTTGGGCCTGTGATGAAAGCTGAATGGGAGGTGTGACGCCTGAATTTCATTGAGCCCAAATCATTTGGTCCAATCAGCCGTTTGGATCCAGTGCTGGCCACGTTTAAGGGTTCACCGTGGTCTGCATGTGTTAAGTGTTAGATCTGGATATGATGAGATCTTGTGGTATGGTGATGGAAGTGCACGAGGAGCGCGCAGGGACCTGGAGCATTGGATCTGAAGTCACAAATTAGTGAAAATTAACTTTGCAAAAGGGCTGGATCGAACCCCCCCTCTTTTGGACTAAAGCCTTATCATGCCCTGCCTTGCCAACTGAACCAAGCGTGTTAATTGTTAACAAAATAATACAAAATAAATATAAGGCAAATAAAGATCTATGACCACATGTCAAAAACGTGCATGCTGTGGGTTCCCAATGGTTTGAATGGACGAATCAGTGAGCACCACGCCATCACCTTCTTCAAGGATCCGTCATTTTAGATGGGGAACTTTTACCTACAACATTTTTCCATCACTATAGGTTGTAGTGACGGATTTTGTTTGTAACTAAAAACCTGCAAAATTCAAAAACACAGCACAAGCAGAATAAATTCAAACCAAAGGCATGAATCAATTGCAAATCATCTCCTGAGCATGATAGTACCCCTAATTTTGTCCAATTTTGCCTTTATATAGATTTCCCAATTTGGGACCTCAAAACCCTAATAATGGCATCGTGCCATTCCTGCACTTAAACTTCAATTAAACCATTCAAAAACATTGCAAATATGATAGCAAGCATTAATATATGATCAAAACATGTTTATGATGGATAAATCATTGAAAATGAATCTTGAAAAAAGATGCAAACCGTGGCACTGTGAGTCGTGATTTATGAAGGTTTTAAGGCTTGAGGATGATTGGAATGGCTTCAGAAGATGTCCAGGAACAGATTGCTGGCCTTGGAATTGCTTGAAACGGCCTATAGAACCGAAACCGACCTGCACTTTTTTGACAAAAAATTGAGACTTGTCCTCCTTCTTTCACGACCCCAATCCTCTTTTTTTTTCCTTGAAAATGTTATGTCCTTATATTGGAATGAATTAGGTCAATAAAAACTAATCATATCTTTGCAAATTATGGAGATTTGATTTCATTCTTTGTCTTGTATGATTTGTTTCCAAAATAGACCAAATTAAGATCTTTTCCAATCAATTGGCTCTTGCATGAATTTTTTGATTTGCTAGCTGTCCATGGACTCACAATATGCTCATAAAATCAAATCTTTGATTTTATTTGATTATTCTACTATTTAAATTGATTTATTTTGCTTTAAATGAATAAAAAATCAAAATAAATAATAAAAATAATAAAATAATAGGTGGATAAGATCAGGGGTCGTGGTCCATCTTAGGAACAAGTTTCAAACAAGAAAACATGGGCCCATTTAGAAAAAAAGTCATTTTGATCAATGTTGACTTCATGCACATTTCCAAAAAATTGGTCAACTTTGACAATACATATATCCTCCAATTTTAACCCTAGAGAGGTGTTCCTTGACTTTTTAAAAATCTTAGTATGCCCACTAAACAACTCTTTTTGTTTCATATCAATTGGGTCTTCCATGTTCATGTAAGAAGCTTCGACCCAAAAGGTGTTTTTGTTGACTTTTCAAAAGGACCTATAATGTAGAAATTCATATCTTTTGATGAGTGCATATTTTAAACTTGTGGGTTGAAGATGAATTGTAGGGATTTGCATCCTATTCAAAATGAGCCTTGGATGGAAAATTTATGAAAAAGTATGAAGAAGTTATGCCTGGTCAAAGTTTGGTTGACTTTTCCTAAGAAACCCTAATTTAGCAACTTTTGGGTTTTGATGAATTTGGGGGAATTCCTTGAGGAATCATGATAAAACCTTGATCAAATGATGGATATCACTTCAAAATGTTTATGTTGACCAAAAATCTCGATGTTTGACTGTATGTGGGCCATAGTTGACGTTTGACCTAATATAGTTGATTTTCAGGCATATGGGCAATTGACTGAGCAAACTTCTTGTGCAAGGCATGAAACTTGACATGGATGATCTTGAGAACATATTGGGACCATGGAAGGAATTTGGGACCTTTGGAGTTCCCACACCCTGATGAAAATGGAAACCCTAGTTTGAAGCTTGTTGCCTTAGGAGGAGGATTTGTCTGGCCAATCGTTAGTCATCCTTGAGCAATTGAGGACCTCTAGAGGCATGTTTTGAGTGAAATGAGAGGGAAAATTTTGGGGTACAACACTTGGCTCAGGGACAACAAGAGCTGAGAGCCATTATTAACAAACTTCGTTATGACAGATATAACCGTATGAATCAAGCTGTCGAGGCTGAGAACCAAGTCATTGATCAACCTCCGAGAAGACAAGAGGTTGGTTTGGTGAGGAGTGGACCTTTCCAAATTTCTACTACCTCACGGGTCCAACAACAACCACGCCAAAAACAACGGGTTACTCAGAATAAGTCGGATACACCCAAGAGGCAGTTTACCAAACTCAACATGCCGTTGTCTCAAGCTTTACAACATATGTTGAGGATGAATCTGGTTACATTGAAGGATCCCCCTTGGAATCCTAATACTTCCACTCCTACTTACAATCCTGATGCAAGGTGTGCATATCACTCCAACAATTCGGGGCATGATACTGATGATTGTTGGATGTTGAAATACAAAATTTGAAACTTGATTGATGAAGAAGTGCTGGAGTTTACACAAGACGGTCAGGCTGAGTTCTTCTGCCATCCCTCTAAGGCACGCCATCTGAAGTGACAAGATCAGACGAAGAAGCTTTTGTTCATTATAATTTTCAATTTGTATTTTTCTTTTGATTGTTCGAACATTTATTCATGTCAAACTTGGTTACTTTATCAATGCATTTCATATGCCTGTTTTGAATCAATTCATTCGTATTCACTATATTTAAACTGCTTTCCTTTTTGTGATATTCAACTCTCGATCAAAAGCTATGAGCCTTTAGAGGGAAGATGAAGAAAATGATACCGCAATCTCTACAATATGTGTTGTCCCTCAAACTTTTCCCTCTCATTTCTCAAAGGATCATCCTAGACCCTCGGGTTTGCTTCTATCAAGTTTCAAGTCTTGAATTACAGTTTTTCAAGAAAATCATTCACAAGGGCAAAATGGTCAAAAGCTACTGAAAAGTCAAACTTTGACTTTTAGGTCAAAAATCAAGTTTCAACAATTATATCTCATCAAGACATGAAATTGGTTCATCAAAAATCAGAAGTCAGAAATTACTTTAAAAAATCAAATTTCTAAACATTTAGAAAATTTTATAAGTGTTAAGAGAAAAGGATACTTCATAACTTCTGAGCCAGCTTCCACGCAAGTGTAGTCAGAATTTGCAAACATGGTTCAGAACATGATTCTTCAATCAGAACATGACTCTTCAGCATATGCTTCAATCAAAGCATCACACTTCGAGTATCATTCTAGTCTTCTTCGATCAGAACGTCACAAAGCCCCAAAACCTTGTTTGAACAGCCTACTGCGTTGCTATAGCACAGTCTTGCAACCAGCTGCCACAACACTCCAAATTGCTGTTGATCTATCCACGCCTTCATTTTTCTCAAACCCTATATTTGCACCAAATTAGCATACAAAAACTGTGATTAAAAAGCAATGGAACAATATACCAAAAAGGTTTAAATCCCATTTCTCCCCCCCCCCCCCAACCACAACAAACCCATCTATAAATAAGTTGCTCCATCACACGTTCAAGGGGCTGCCTTTTGGAGAGAGAGAATTATCAAAAGAGAGAAAAGAAAATTGTGAAACCTTCATAAAAATCCAGAATTCCCAAACAGAAAACCAAACCTTTGTTCTTCCTTTTGAATCAAAGAACTTGGCATTTTCTCTTCTTTTTCTCTTGCTGACTCCAGAACATCTGAAGGCAGCAGTTCAAGTTCGAAGCACACGCTCCAGATTCAAGGTAAGTCTTTCTGACTTTGCATCTTTTCATTCAGAACATCATTAAATATGTAAATATCATAGTATTGATGTTGTCCATATCATTGCATAAGTAGAAAAACTGTGGATCAGAACTTCTTGATTAAGGCTAGGCTCAGAATTAGGATTAGAACTTCTATAAACTGTTGCGCTTTTATCCTTTTGATTTGCTGTTTGTTAAGAACTGAATAAATTTCTGATGTGTTGATTAATATTAGGAAATAGTTGAAATGTGGCACATAACTTCTGATTTTCACTCACAATTTTAGCACAACACAGAACTTCTGAGTTCTCCTCACTATTTTAACATATAGAACTTCTATGATTTTCTCACTTTTTAGACACACTGAACTTCTGATGTTCACTCGTTAACACACATTGAACTTCTGACATTCACTCACTGTCTTAGCACATACTAAACTTCTGAGTTCTATTCACTGTTTTAATACACAGAACTTCTAAGACTTTCTCATTGTTCTAACACTCAGAAGTTCAGCACATAGCAACCCAGAACTTCTATGTTTTCCCTCTAACGTTTCTTGCAGGACCTTAGAGTGTATTCGATCCAGAACTTCTGATTCCCACTGACGTTTCTTTCTGAGACACAACGCGTTTGGCATTAGAACTTCTGATCCCTATTGTTCTGCTTGAGGCAGCACGCTGATTGTATCTCTCATTATTTTACTTTTTATCATTTTCAATATTAACACCTTTTTTATTAATATAAAAAAGGACATAAAAATATTTTCTTTTTTTTATTTAATTTATTTATTTCTTTTTTGATTCATTAAGACAAAAAAAAAAACACTTTCAAAGCAAGTCCTTTTATATTGTATATTTCAATATGGTTGTAATAGTTAAATAGGATTTAAATTCTTATAACCCCCCATTTATAAATTGGTACCTGTAGGTGTTTAGGTATTGGCTTGCATTTTTGGTAAATCCCAAGTGTATGTGTGAATGTCATGACTGATGTCATAACATTCTAGTTCAGTTTGTACTAACTCATTAGGTACCTTTGCAGAAAAATATTGTAATTCAAATACTGATGCTTATAAGTGTGTATCTGAGCATTTTTGCAAAATGATCACATTTTGCTAAATCAGTAGACAGGTTTTCTCAGATGTCATAACAGATGTTATGACATCCTGTTCTGAACTAACAGGATTGCAGGATTGGATAAGTCTGAGTTTTTTCAGGAAATAACTCAGTCCTTTCTGAACAGAATCCTGCGTTTTCTGAGGGGTAACCTAGCTCAACCCTAACCTGGTTAATAAAGTCCTGTGACCTGATCTTTAGGTAAAAACGGAATTAACCCTAGGTTTTTGGAAACCCTAACTGAAGTTGCAGCTGCTATATATTCAACAGAGCTGCTGTTTTTCATGGATGGCTTTTATTGATCAGAAGATCATTTGTAATCTGTATAGATTTGTTTATTGTACTCCAAGCAATTATCATTGTGATAAGTGCCTTGGAATAGGTTTCAAATTGTAAGGGCTGTGTAGCACTCAAAGCTTTGAAGCAAGAGTGTTTGAATGTTCCTTGACTAAAGCTGTGAAGCAGAGTCAAGTTAGTTGTGTACATCACTCAAAGCTGTGAAGCAAGAGTGATTGTGTTGCTTGATTAAAAAGCTGTGAAGCTTAATCAAGTGTTTGTCTTTGAAGAGTGTCTTCATCAATTCTTAAGTCAAATTGGTTTATGTATCACTGCTGTGATTGAGGGGGAGTGAGTAGGAACTCAGGTTTAAGTTGTACTTAGATTGGAATTGCATTGGGTAGGTCTTAAGTGAAGGAGATAAACTGGTTGGTTTATTCCTGAATTAAAATCTCTTATAGTGGATTTCCTCCCTGGCTTGGTAGCCCCCAGAGTAGGTGTTGTTGCACACTGAACTGGGTAAACAATTGACTGTGTTCTTTATTGCTTTTGTATTTACTGTCATATAGTAATTCAGATACGGTGTCATAACATTGAACGTGACATTGAGTATCTGCAGCCAGAATTTCAATTGGTATCAGAGCAGGCACCCTGCCTGTATTACTGGGTGAGATCTAGGGATATCACTTTCTAGCACTATGGACAAAGAAGGAGTTTTTGGAAATAGACCACCCATTCTGGACGGAACCAATTATGACTACTGGAAACCTCGTATGATTGCCTTCCTAAAATCTCTGGACAAAAAGGCTTGGAGAGCTGCTGACAAAGGATGGATTCATCCCACCATAACTGAGAGAGATGGGACAATCAGTCTGAAGCCTGAGGAAGATTGGAGTAAAGAAGAAGATGAGTTAGCTCTGGGAAATTCAAAAGCTCTAAATGCCTTGTTCAATGGAATTGATAGAAACATTTTCAGACTAGTACATCAATATGAACTGGCCAAGGAAGTTTGGGACACTTTCAGAACTACTCATGAGGGAACTTCCAAAGTAAAAATGTCAAGGCTTCAGATGTTGACCACTAAGTTTGAGAATCTAAAAATGATGGAAGATGAAACCATTCATGAGTTTCACATGAACATCTTGGAGATTGCCAACACCTCAGGAGCACTGGGAGAAAAAATGTCAGAAGAAAAACTGGTGAGGAAGATTCTCAGATCCTTGCCTAAAAGATTTGCAATGAAGGTAACTGCCATAGAGGAAGCCCAGGACATTAGCAAGTTGAAAGTGGATGAACTTATTGGGTCTCTTCATACTTTTGAGATGGGGATCACTGATAATGGTGACAAGAAGAACAAAAGCATAGCACTTGTATCCAACACTGATGTTGAATACAAGGAGGATGAAGAAGAAAACATATCTGAAGCTATTGCCATGCTTGGAAGACAATTCAACAGGCTCATCAAAAGAATGGACCCAAAGTCAAGGTCTAATGTTCATAACATTCCCTCTGACATTGACAGTTCCAGCAGAAGACCAAGGTCAGAAGATAAGGGAAACCAAGGCAGAAGTATTCAATGCCATGGATGTGAGGGATATGGACATATTCGAGCTGAATGTCCCACCTTTCTTAAGAAGCAAAAGAAAGGAATGACTGTTACTTGGTCTGACTATGATTCAGAAAGTAATTCTGAAGAAGAATCTGCCAAACTAGTTACTGCCCTAACTAGTGTTTGTACTTCTGAAAGTGACACTAGTGATGAAGAAGTGTCATTTGAAGAACTGGCTGATACCTACAAGAAATTGTGTATCAGAAGTGCTGAAGTCTGTGTGCAGAATGAAAAACAATCAAAACTCATTATAAAGCTGGAGGATGAAAAAAGGGCAAATCTTTAAACTATAAGTCATCTAGAAGGAGAAGTTCAATTGTTGAACTCACAACTGAATCAAATGACCAAATCTGTCAAGATGTTGACCAATGGAACAGACAAATTGGAAGAGATCCTTCAGGTTGGACAAAATGTGGGAAATAAATCTGGACTAGGATTTATGGAAGCAAAGAAATCTGGTACTGGTAAGCAAATGTCAAAACGGATGTCTCAACACAACTCTCAACATCAGGAACAGAGACATATGAAGAAGAGGTACCAAAGATGGAAATGTCATCATTGTGGGAGATATGGTCACATAAAGCCCTTCTGCTTCAGACTACATGGATATCCTAATCAGAGCTCAGGTGTCAAACCTAAGTCTAAAAAGGTGCCTCATGCTCCTAAATGGAAGAAAAAGGCTACTGCACTAATAGCTCACACTTCCCTGAGGGTCTCTGCAAAGGAAGATTGGTACTTTGACAGTGGATGTTCCAGACACATGACTGGATTCAAAAATCTCCTCAATAATGTTATGCCTCACACCACCAGTTTTGTGACCTTTAGAGATAGTGCTAAAGGTGAAGTCAAAGGAGTTGGAAATTTGGATTGCCCTGGAGTTCCAAGTCTGAATAAAGTACTGCTGGTAAAAGGGTTGACTACTAATCTCATTAGTATCAGTCAATTATGTGATCTAGGATTCATGGTCAACTTCTCAAGATCTGAATGTCTAGTAATTAATGAAAAACTAGATGTTGTAATGAGAGGAATCAAATCCAAAGAATACTGTTACGTGTGGCAGCCTGAGAACACTGTTATCTCCACTGTGTGTCAAATCATCAAAGAAGAAAAAGAGATGAAACTGTGGCAGCATAAGCTTGGTCTCCTTCATCTAAGAAGAATGAAAAGAGCTATTTCCTTGGAAGCTGTCAGAAGAACTCCAAAACTACAGGTTGATAATATCTGTGATGTGGCAAATAAACTTGAAGAAGAATGTGTTGTCAGAACCTTAAGTCATCTTGACAAGGATGTTGGAAATAACAAGTCAAATAAATTCTGTTCTCAAAACATCTAGTCAAAACAGATGCTCCCTGAGTACAATGTTACACAAGATGTTGTGACATTGTGTTGTGACAATCTGAAAACAATCAACATTTCCTTGAATCCTATTGACTTTGAAGAGAAGAAGTCATTTAAACTGGAACATAGTTTCTCTAAGCTTCAGCTGACTGATTCTTCTACCAAGGCTCTTGTTGGAAATAAACTTGAAAATTTGAGGGGCAGGTTGGGTATTCACCAACATGAGAAATTATAGCAATTAATTTTGCTTAAAACAAGGGTTGAAGGGATTAATTTTATTAAGTCTATATTTAGTGGGTTAATCATATTCTTTCACAATTCCTTCAAAAGCTTTAAGAAGTTGAAGAGACTCCCTTTTATCTCCTACCTCTCAGTTCCTTGCAACCTGTTTCCTCCTCCAAATCAAAGATTTTTCTCAAACTGCTATCATTACTCAAAGTCAATCAAAATGTCTCAGACATCGTCTTCAACCATGGCGACTTCGTCTTCCTCATCATCATCATCATCTGACCAAGATTCTAGGGCAATCACTACATGCATAGAATCTGAAGTTCTTGAGGTCACTCCTCTCAGGGAGATGGCAACTGACCCAGCCAGAGTCAAAAAGCTCAGAACCAGACATGCAGGAAGAGCTCAAGCTTCAGCCTCTGGTAATTCTTCTCATCCTTCGTCTTCTGTACCTAATAGAGAAGGATCAGTTCAAGTTCACCAAGCTATTGCTAGGCTGGTTACTAGTATACTGAGTGGCAACCAATCTGTACCGGGGATTTCTATCCCTTTAAATCAATCAGAAAGTCCAAATGTGGAAGTTTATGAAAATGTAGATGTCACTGAGAATGTTGTGACACCAAAAGACAACATTCAGAACCCCTCTGAAAAGGCTGCTGATCCACCTATCATTGATGTGGATGAAGATTACTCAGATAATGAACTGATTGCTAATGTGAACCCTAGCATAGCTAGGAGATTGATGAAGAGAAAGAGTAGTCAGAATGATAAACCTGATGCTAAGAAATCCAAGGCTGAAGGCATGGCTGAGAAAAGTATTCAGACAAAAGGGAAGAAGGCCCAGGTGCAGACTGCTAGACAACCAATCTCTAAGAAAAGTAAAGAACCTGAAACTTCTGATTCTGATGATGAATCAGAATTTGAGATTGATATTGAAGAAACTCCCATCAGAAGGAAGCTCCCCTCCAGCAAGATTGCTAGAGTGCCTGAAGTGCCAACAGACAACATCTCTTTTCATCATCCTGACAATGCAAACAGATGGAAGTATGTTTGCTTAAAGAGAATAGCCTTGGAGAGAGAACTCAACAATGATGCCTTGGAGTGCAAAGACATCATGGATCTGATCAAAAATGCTGGGCTAATGAAGACAGTGATAAAGTTTAACAAATGTTATGAAAATCTGGTTAAGGAGTTTGTAGTGAACTTGTCAAATGATTGTGCTGATGGAAGGTCAGCTGACTTTGAAAGTGTCTTTGTTAGAGGAAGAAGGGTCAAGTTCTCTCCATCAGAAATCAACAAGTTTCTTGGAAGAACAAATAAGGACTGTCCTGATCTAGAGGCAACTGACAATGAAGTTTGTCTAACCATCACAGCCAGGCAAGTAAAGTGCTGGCCCTTGAAAGGGAAGCTGAATGCTAGTAAACTCAGCATGAAATTTGCCATCTTGCATAAAATAGGAGCAGCCAACTGGGTGCCTACAAATCACAAATCAACTATCTCCACAGGATTGGGGAGATTTATCTATGCTGTGGGAACCAAGACTGCTTTTGACTATGGGAGGTACATCTTTGAACAAACTTTAAAGCATGCTGGCAGTTATGCTGTCAAAGGACCAATTGCCTTTCCCTCCCTCCTTTGTGGAATCATCCTTGCACAATTCCCTGATATCCTTGTGGCAAGAGATACAGTCTGCAAAAGAGCTCCTGCCCTTGGCCTGCACTACAAACTGTTTCAGGGATCTCATGCTCCAGACATTGTCATAACATCAGCTGAGACATCGTCTGTAAAGACCCAGTCCAAGACATCAGATGTCATAGCTGTTTTAAAAGAAACTTGCAAAGAGCTGGATGCTAGAAAAAGGACCCTAGAAATTCTAATTGCCAGGCTAGAAAAGGAGGAAGCTGAAGAAAGCAGAAGGGAAGAAGGTGTAGAAGCTGAAGGACAGCTCAACATTGAAGAAACTATCTCCTCTGAGTCTGATGACAGTGCTTGAAGGTTGATTGCTGCTTGGTGGTGTTGCTGGTTGGTTGCTGAGTTTGGAAGTGTATTCTGTTGTTGTCTGCTGCTGATCTTATTATTTTGTTTTGGATAACTGTATAATTTTCTGAACATGTATCTTTGGCCCATTTGTGGCTAAAGAGGGGGAGAATATTTTGGTACTTACTTAATTAGTACTTGACATTCTATTTTTCTGCTGTCACTTATTTCTGTTGCTATCTATCTCTGATTGTTTAGGGTCTTTAGCCAAAAATCTGCCAAAGGGGGAGTTTGTAGGTGTTTAGGTATTGGCTTGCATTTTTGGTAAATCCCAAGTGTATGTGTGAATGTCATGACTGATGTCATAACATTCTAGTTCAGTTTGTACTAACTCATTAGGTACCTTTGCAGAAAAATATTGTAATTCAAATACTGATGCTTATAAGTGTGTATCTGAGCATTTTTGCAAAATGATCACATTTTGCTAAATCAGTAGACAGGTTTTCTCAGATGTCATAACAGATGTTATGACATCCTGTTCTGAACTAACAGGATTGCAGGATTGGATAAGTCTGAGTTTTTTCAGGAAATAACTCAGTCCTTTCTGAACAGAATCCTGCGTTTTCTGAGGGGTAACCTAGCTCAACCCTAACCTGGTTAATAAAGTCCTGTGACCTGATCTTTAGGTAAAAACGGAATTAACCCTAGGTTTTTGGAAACCCTAACTGAAGTTGCAGCTGCTATATATTCAACAGAGTTGCTGTTTTTCATGGATGGCTTTTATTGATCAGAAGATCATTTGTAATCTGTATAGATTTGTTTATTGTACTCCAAGCAATTATCATTGTGATAAGTGCCTTGGAATAGGTTTCAAATTGTAAGGGCTGTGTAGCACTCAAAGCTTTGAAGCAAGAGTGTTTGAATGTTCCTTGACTAAATCTGTGAAGCAGAGTCAAGTTAGTTGTGTACATCACTCAAAGCTGTGAAGCAAGAGTGATTGTGTTGCTTGATTAAAAAGCTGTGAAGCTTAATCAAGTGTTTGTCTTTGAAGAGTGTCTTCATCAATTCTTAAGTCAAATTGGTTTATGTATCACTGCTGTGATTGAGGGGGAGTGAGTAGGAACTCAGGTTTAAGTTGTACTTAGATTGGAATTGCATTGGGTAGGTCTTAAGTGAAGGAGATAAACTGGTTGGTTTATTCCTGAATTAAAATCTCTTATAGTGGATTTCCTCCCTGGCTTGGTAGCCCCCAGAGTAGGTGTTGTTGCACACTGAACTGGGTAAACAATTGACTGTGTTCTTTATTGCTTTTGTATTTACTGTCATATAGTAAGTCAGATACGGTGTCATAACATTGAACGTGACATTGAGTATCTGCAGCCAGAATTTCAGTACCCCCATCCCTAAATATTGTAATAGCGTAGGACTTTAAATTTCTGCAATTTACCGCTTTTCAAATATAATGCTAGAAATTAGGGTGTGTATGGAAAGACATGAAATCAATAAATAGATCATCCTAATCAAGACTAAATGCATGCAATCAAACAAACTTTGCACACACGCACCCTTAGGGTAATCTTACTTGTTGCCTATCGGAAATTAGTCATGTCCCTCGAACATGGGCGTTTTTTTAGCAAAAGACCCTCGATAAAAGATTGTAGTCCCTCGATGACCCTCGATGTTGCCTTTGGTAAACGATCTAGTCCCTAAAACGAAATTGCTAAAACGTTCCATGGGTTGCCTTATATGACTATACAAACTTCCCGCGCCCGTCCCTTCACAGCCAATGATGGGGCTTCTTACCAAAACAATGGTAAGATAGCAACATCTAAAGGGGGAGGAAAAGAATATCTAAGACCTTTTGGTAGGTAGATTCTCTCCTAGTTGCTCGCTTGCTCACAACAAAAACATTTTATACACCAACACTCTTATTTTGAAATGTTTTCGAAAGTCAAAACACTTTGTACGCATTTTCATAGAAACGAGAGCCATTACAAAGACATCTTTTCAAAATCACTTTCAAAAATACATTCCACAAACATTTCTTTGAACGATTTTCAAAATAATACCTTGTACGCGTTCTTATAGAGACGAGAACTATTACAAAGACGTTTTCAAAATACTTTCAAAAAACACACAAAGCACATTTACAAACAAAAGCAAGTGATCTAGCAAGAAACTAAGAGCCCATGGAAAACGATGGATGAAAAGGGTGCTAATACCTTCCCTTTTTATAATCTACCCCCCCCCCCCCCCCCCCCCCCCCCCCCCGCCCCGAACTCAAGAAAACATATCTAAAGGTCTTTCCTGTTCTTTTCAGCCTTTCCTTATTGGATAAAAGAAAAGTTGGTGTCGACTCTTGCTAACCGCAATATTTGCGAATACAAACACAAAACACCCAAGTCAGTTCTCCCACCATATCACAGAACTGGAGACTCTGCTGGGGACATTCTTAAAGCGGGGTTACCTTAGGGTTAGATCACATTTACTTGCTTTCATTGTTTGACTTGTATGCTTTACATTATGGTTCTTTGTTTGTGTTTGAATCCTCTACCCGGATTCGGGATACCTTATAGGTAAGTAGCAATACATTGTGGAAACTGTGCGGGGTATACCGACATGGTCTAAGAAATAGATACGTTAGTGCAACATATTTGTGGGTACAAGTAGCCCTTAAGTAGTCAAGGAGAATACGGGGCTGCTGAGTGATGTCATGAAGCACTAATTGACTTTTAGAACCTTTATTTGACCAACTCGGCCTTTAGGACATAGTGAGATGACCGACTTTGGTGCAGGTCAAAGTTGGTAGATACTCGATTCTACACTAATTGAGGTTTGGTTTTTTGGAATATTTCGGTCGCCATTAAAGAGGCTTGCGCTGAAACAATGCCCGAGAAAACTAACCAGTGATATTGAGCTCCTTAGAACCCGGATACTATTACTAGGACAGGTTTGAGCCAACTAAACTTCAAGAGGGTACTTACCTATGAGACTTCATGCAAGCCTAAACCTAAGGACTTGTTTTCTTTGTTTGTATGTATATAGTGGTACATAACATCATAAACATCATCATACTCATATTCACTAACCATTTCAAGGATCTTGGGATTTATCTTTTTTCTGTTTTGTAGGACATGGATTTTATTCGCAGGAAAACCATTCAAGTCAATCTTGTAAGAATTCCTCCTCGACTTAAAGAGCTAGCATCAAGGATTCCTGAAAAATCTCCATTCACTGAAAGGCATGGTCGCCTACTAAACTTGGTTACCTCCAACACTGATGAAGATATGATGAAGATGCTCTTCCAGCTCTTTGATCCTTTACACCACTGCTTCACATTTCCTGATTATCAACTTGTACCAACTTTGGAAGAATTCTCCCAAATCTTGAGAATTCCCATTCTCAATCAACTACCTTTCAACGGTACGGAAAGAGATCCAAAGCCCGAAGAGATTGCTCAAGCTCTACACTTGCAACCATCTGATATCACAACTAATTGGGAGACAAGGAGTGGTGTCAAGGGTTTCCTAGCAAAGTTCTTGTTTGAGAAAGCCCAAAACTATTGGAACTCTTTGGATTTGCAAGATTTTGAGGAAATTATGGCTCTCCTCATCTATGGGATGGTTTTGTTTCCAAATCCTGACCAACTCATAGATGTGAACACCGTCAAAATCTTCATGTCTCGTAACCCAGTGCCTACTTTTCTTAGAGACATCCTACATTCCTTTCACACTCGCACTATGAGGAAAAGAGGTATCCTTATGTCTTGCACTCCTCTCTTGGAAAGATGGTTTATTTTGCATCTTCCCTAATCTGTATTGAAGAATGAGCAAGGTTCAAGGTGGTCACAAAGGTTGATGACGCTCAAACATTCAGACATCCATTAGTGTTCCCAATCTATAGAGAATGTTATTATCGTCGACCGTTGTGGAGAATTCACTAATGTCCCCTTACTTGGAATTAGGGGAGGTATCACCTATAACCCCTTCTTAGCTTTAAGATAGTTTGGCTATACCCAAAGGGATGGTCCACATGAGATGCTGATTCAAGGTTTAATATTTGACTACGAGAGTGATAATCAAGGTTATCGCCAGAGGTTTATCCGAGCTTGGAGGATGTTGAACAAGGTAAATAGAAATACATTGGGGCATAATAATTCCATCCCTCTTGAGCCTTACCTCAAATGGGTACGAGCTCGTGCTCAAAGTCTTATGATGCCTTACCCCTCCATTCTCCCAGTGATCATAGAGCCTGTTGTGGAAGGAGATGCTCCATACACTATCCTGCATCCTGACATGCCCACCTCTCTTGAAGACTTACAAAGGGATTGGATACATCTTAAAGGGGAACGAGACACTTTCGAGGCCCAATTCTACGCCAACAAGAAGAAGAATCTGGAGCTCACCAAATAACTTCATGAGGAGCAGACTCTAAACACCTACATCACACCAAATAGGATGCGTACAACCTTTTTATCTTAGAGTTTTTGTATTTCTTTGTAAGCCCAAAGAGGCATGATATACTCAAGCTTTGATTTATTAATGTAACGTGTGTTCCTTTTTTATCTAAAGCAAATTTGAATCTTTAATTTCCTTGAAATCATTGCATATACATATCATCTATAACATTGCATAAGCAGGTACCATTACGGGTTTCTCATCTTCTTCGCTGTTTATTTTAGCGAAAATGTCTTCTGAACAGAGCATCAAAGATCTTCAGGCATAAAATGCCCAATTTCAACAGATGTTCATAACTCTGGCAAAAGAGCAGGAGGATCTGAAGGCCCGCATCCTGAAAGAGAAGAAGAAGAAGAAGAAGAAGAAGAAGCCCGCCGGTGCCCTCAATATGGGAAGAAGATTTGGGGGGCCGCTAAGGCAACCATTCGATCTGACCTCCTCGTCCAAAGAAGGGGAAAATCAAGAGATAGAAACAAGGGAGGAGAACCCTAGTCCTGAAGTCTCTGACAATGATACAGACTACAATAATGAGCAGTATCCTCCCACCAAGGATATGTACAAGCAGTTAGAGGATTGGTTAAGTGCTTTGGAGATCTAGAGAATACCAGGGCTGGATTTTGAAGAGCTGGGATTGGTTTCTGGGGTAGTCATCCCATAAAAATTTAAAGCTCCGGATTTTGCAAGGTCTGATGGGGTGTCTTGTCCCAAGCTTCATCTTTGTTCCTATGTGAGGAAGATCCAGCCTCACACTGCTGATAGGAACTTGTGGGTTCACTTCTTCTAAGATAGTCTGTCAGGGACTCAGCTTAAGTGGTCCTACCAATTAGAGGGAAGCAATGTCCAAAACTGGGAGGATTTGGATGCTGCTTTTTATAACCAGTATCAATACAACACCGACCTTACCCCTACCCGTACTCAACTTCAGAGTATGTCCATGGGTGCAGGTGAAGGCTTCAAGGACTATGCGCAGAAGTGGAGAGATTTGGCCGGGAGAGTCCAACCCCCTTTGTCTGATAGGGAGTTGGTCGACATGTTTCTTGGGATGTTGTCTGGTCCATTCTTCAACCATTTGATCGGTAGCTCATCGGCTGGATTCACTGAACTGATTTTAACTGGATAAATGGTAGAACCTGGGATAAGGAGTGGAAAAATACAGAGAGACGCCTCCTTGAGTTCAGTAAAGAAGCCCTTCATTAGTAAGAAGGAAGCCAGTGCTATCTATAGCCCAAGAGGTCAGAGCAGAGCTGAACACCGTCAAACGGTAAGTGCTGTAATGATACCTAGGCCTGCGACTACTTCACAATGCAACAATCAACAAAGGGTAGAAAGACCACAAAGGCAGTTTACCCGGATTAACATGATATTGACAGAGGTTCTACCCCATCTGCTTAGGTCCAACTTGGAAACCTTGAAAGAGGCTCCCAAAAATCCTAATATCACCTCTCCTCGGTACAATCCAAACCCTCGGTGTGCCTACCATTATGAGAGTCCTGGTCAAGATACAAATGATTGTTGGGCTCTAAGAAATAAAGTACAAGATCTGATTGAAGCCAAGGAGATTGAGTTTGATGCTCCGGAGAAGCCCAATATCATAACTACTCCCATGCCTAAACACAACCGTGGAGTTAATGTCGTTTATACCGATCTGTTTGTGACCTCAGTTGATGAAGTTTCTACTCCCCTTATGACTTTTAAGAAGAATTTGTTGCTGGCCGATTTATTTCTGGGTTGTGGTGAAGGTTGCCACATGTGTTCATCTCTGCCTTTTGGTTGCTATTTGCTGAAGATAGGTGTCCAGCGCCTGATGGACAATAAGGAAATTTTGTTCGAGAAACTTTGATTCTAGTTGTTCCGTTCGAAGATATTGCTATTATAACCATTTCTGCCAATCTTTCCAAGGCCTCCTCGAGAAGACCTGTTAGGATTACACCCGCTTTTTAAGATTCGCTACGTTAATAATCACTTTTCCTGGTTCTGTCCCGTATGCCTCAGAAAAAGCTGCCCCTTGGCATTATGGCGCCGATGTTTACTATCATGGCGTTAAACAAGATCTGAAGAATGAAGAGGCTGATCCTGATGTCAGTAACATTTTCAGGACCATTAAGATTACCAGAAGTGGAAGGGTTTTCTCTCCCGAGATTTCCACGAAGACTATCAATAAGCCTGTTGTTATTTCACCTGCTATTCCTACCGGTATTTCAACTATTACTCCTGTTCTTACTCCAATTTCTACTCATGCCGATGAGTCATCTAGGGCCCGAGGAAAAGAAGCTATAGGTGAGCCTGCCCAGACGGAGGCACCTAGAAAGATTGTTGTAGAAGCCTCTAAGCAAGAGATAGAGGAAATATTAAAAATAATCAAAAAGAGCAACTACAATGTGGTCGAGCAACTGGGGCAGACCCCCTCGAAAATATCAATGTTGTCTTTGTTGTTGTGTTCCGAAGCCCATGCGAAGGCTTTGATTGTGTTCCTCAAGACTGCACATGCGCCGCAAGAAACGTCAGCCGATCAATTCAAAGACTGTGTGGCCAGCTTTACTACTGACAATGGGTTGGGTTTTTCAGATGCCGACTTGACACCGAAAGGGAGGAAGCATAATGATGCTCTGCATGTCTCGATCGAAAGCAGGGGTACCACTATGGCTCATGTGCTGGTGGATACTGGGTCTTCACTGAATGTTCTGCCTAAGAAGGCTCTTGATCGGCTGGATTGTGAAGGCTTGACCCTAAAGCCCAGTAATATTGTGGTAAGGGATTTTGACGGGTCGAAGAGAATGGTGCATGGGGAGGTGGACATCCCTGTCAAGGTAGGCTCTCAGACCTTTGGGCCCACCTTCTACGTGATGGACATCAGGCCATCATACTCTTGTTTGTTGGGTCTTCCTTGGATCCATGAAGTTGGGGTTGTTACTTCTACACTGCACTAAATACTAAAATATCCGGTAAAGGGGAAGATTGTCAATATGCATGGCGAAGAGGAGTATATGGTGAGCCACCTGAACTCCTTCAGGTATGTGGAGATGGACGGAGAATTCATAGAGACTCCTTGTCAAAACTTTGAAGAGGTTCCCCAGATTTTAGCGTCAACTGAGACTACCACCAGCACCAAACCTCCTCTGAAGATGGCTTCTCTCAAGGACACCAGAGCAGTGGTCGAAGAAGGTGGGTGTACCAATTGGGGACGACAACCTAATTTTACTCACAAAACTGAAAAATTTGGTTTGGGCTTTACTTCATGGGTTCAAAGGGCTGTTTGACGCGCTCGGGCTGGAGGACCTCCCCTACGCATCAGCAGTCGGGGGGTCAACGCTATTGAAGACAGTGAGGAAGACTCTGACATTGACAGTTGGATCTACCCTACTACCAACAGTGGACCGAGTAACTGGACGGCTAGAGATTTTATACCAGTTTCTTTTATTCCGCGGTAATTGTCTTACTTGTGTTATGAATTTGTAATAAACAATCTTTAACTTTTTGGCCTTGTGTCTTACCCGAGGCACATTGGTTCTATCTACGAGGGTTATTATATTTCATTTCATATGTCATCAATAAAGCATTAGACTTTCCTTACATACAAATTTTACGCTCTCTGTTTTTCTTTTCTATTTTTACTTTATCAATAAAACTATGCTCTTACACACACTCACGTATCAAACTGCAGATCCATATCCACTCTGGATCCCATTCATAACAATCCTGCTATTTCCAGTTATGACTTCGAAAATCTGATCAACCAAGCCGAGGACGAAGGTGAGAACGATTGTGAGGTTCCTGGAGAACTTGCTAGACTATTACAACAGGAAGAGAGGGCTATACAGCCTCATGAAGAGCCAGTTGAGACAATAAACTTGGGCACGGAGATGGACAGAAAAGAAGTCAAGATCGGTGCAAATCTGGAGACTAAGATCAAACAGCGACTGATACAAATGTTGCATGACTACGTTGAGATCTTCGCCTGGTCATATGAAGACATGCCTGGTTTATACACTGATATCGTGGTACACCGTCTGCCAACTAAAGAGGATTGTCCTCCGGTTAAATAGAAGGTCCATTATATGCACCCTAAAATGTCAGAGAAGATCAACGCAGAGGTCATGAAGCAGTTCGACACAGGGTTCTTAGCTGTCACCTCCTATCCGTAGTGGGTTGCTAACATGGTTCCGGTACCTAAGAAGGATGTCAAGGTACAAATGTGTGTGGATTACAGAGACCTGAATAGAGCAAGCCCCAAGGATGACTTCCCGCTTCCCCATATTGATGTTCTGGTTGTCAACACCGTGCAACACAAAATCTTATCCTTCATGGATGGTTTCTCTGGCTACAACCATATCAAGATGGCTCCTGAAGACATGGAGAATACAACCTTCGTCATACAGTGGTGAACCTTCTGTTACAAGGTGATGCCTTTTGGGTTGAGGAATGCTGGGGAAACTTATCAGCGAGCCATGGTTGCTTTGTTCCACAATATGATTCACTGTGAGATCGAGGTTTATGTTGATGACATGATAGCCAGGTCTAAAACTGAAGAGGAACACCTGGATCATCTACAAAAGTTGTTTGACAGGTTAAAGATATACAAGTTGAGGTTAAATCCGAAGAAGTACACCTTCGGGGTAAGGTCTGGTAAGCTTCTGGGTTTCATCGCCAGTGACAAAGGTATTCAGGTAGACCCCGCAAAGGTACAGGCCATACAAAAGATGCCGGCTCCCTGTACAGAGAAGGAAGTTAGAGGTTTCTTGGGACGCTTGAATTATATCGCCAGATTCATTTCACATCTAACTGCTACTTGTGAGCCCATCTTCAAGCTTCTGAAGAAAGATCAAGTGGTAAAGTGGAATGATGAATGCCAGATTGCTTTCAAGAGAATCAAGGAATACCTTCAGGAACCACCAATTATGATGCCTCCAGTTGAAGGAAGACCTTTGATATTATACTTAACAGTGCTAGACAATTCAATAGGGTGTGTGTTGGGGTAGCATGACGAGTCTGGTCGAAAAGAGCATGTAATATACTACCTTAACAAAAAGTTTACCGACTGTGAGACACGATACTCACTGCTCGCGAAAACTTGTTGTGCTTTGGCATGGGCTGCTCACCGACTAAGACAATATATGCTGACCCACACTACTTTATTGATATCTAAGATGGATCCAATCAAATACATCTTCGAGAAGCCCGCCCTCTCCGGAAGAATAACGAGATGGCAAATGATCTTAACTGAATATGATATACAATATACAACCCAGAAAGCAATCAAGGGAAGTATATTGGATGATCATTTGGCTCATCAGGCCGTGGACGACTACCAGTCCATGAATTTTGAGTTCCCAGACGAGATCATTATGCTGGTGACTGACTATGAAGAATCTGGACCGGATGAAGGACCTGAAGAAGGATCCCGATGGACTATGGTTTTTGACGGGGCTTCGAACGCACTCGGTAATGGCATTGGCGCCGTAATCATATCTCCTAAGGGCTGTCATACTCCTTTCACTGCCCGATTATGTTTCAACTGCACTAACAACATGGCGAAGTATGAAGCCTGTATCATGGGTCTCAAAGCTGCTATTGACCTCAGGATCAAGTTCTTAAATGTCTTATGGGATTCAGCCTTGAAGATAAGTCAGATCAAAGGTGAATGGGATACGAAGCATCCGAATCTCGTCCCATACAAAGAGCACGTAGTGACATTGCTCCCACACTTTGAGGAGGTAACCTTTGAACATTTCCCACGAGAGGAGAATCAGTTAGCGGACGCGCTAGCTACCATGTCTTCTATGTTTAAAGTCAGGTGAGACAATGAAGCTCCCCGAATCACCATTGAAAGGTTAGATGAACCAACGCACTGATGTGAGGTTGATATTGAAGAGGTAGCAGACAAAGCCTGGTTTCATGAAGTGAGGAAGTACCTTGAGACTCAAGAGTATCCCGAAGGGGAATCTGTCAATGATAAGAAGTTTTTGAGAAGGTTTGCTGCGAAGTTCTTTCTCAGTAATGGAATCCTCTACAAGCACAATCATGACTCTACCTTACTGCGGTGTGTATACAAGAGCGAAGCAGAGAGGATCATGACAGATCTACATGAAGGTACCTTCGGAACCCATTCCAGTGGACATACCATGGCTAAGAAGATCCTACGGGTAGTATACTACTGGTCCACTATGGAAGCAGATTGTTATCAGCACTCCCGAACTTGTCATAAGTGCCAAATTTATGCTGATAAGGTGCATGTGCCTCCGGTTCCTTTGAATGTCTTGACAGCTCCGTGGCCTTTTGCAATGTGGGGCATTGACATGATCGGAGAAATCAGGCCTACCACTTCCAATGGGCATCGCTTCATCCTAGTGGCCATCGATTACTTCACGAAATGGGTTAAGGAGGCCTCCTTTGCTACCCTTACCAAGAATGTTGTGGCGCGGTTTATCAAGCATAACCTGATCTATCGGTTTGGTGTGCCAAAGAGAATTGTCACTGACAACGGTACGAATCTCAACAACACGATGATCACTAAGCTCTGTAAACAATTCAAGATACAACATCATAACTCTTCTCCCTACCGGCCAAAGATGAATGGCGCTATTGATGCGGCTAACAAGAACATCAAAAAGATCATACAGAAGATGACATTGACATACAAATACTGGCATGAGATGTTACCATTCCCTCTTCATGGGTACCGTACCTCAGCACAGACGTCGACAGGGGTAACACCTTACTCTCTGGTATATGGCATGGAGGCAGTCCTACCCATCGAGGTACAGATTCCTTCTTTAAGGATTATGAAAGACGCGGGTTTAAACAAAGATGATTGGACCCATACTCGACTTGATCAACTAAATTTGATCAACGAAAAGAGACTTACTGCTGTTTGTCATGGTCAGACGTATCAAAAGCAGATGATCAAGGCTTTCAACAAAAAAGTTAGACGTCAGGAATATCAAGTCGGGGATCTGGTAATCAAGCGCGTCATACTGCCGCATGGTGATCCCAGGGGAAAATGGACTCCCACATACGAGGGACCATTTGTGATTAAAAACATTTTCTCGGGCAGAGCCATGATTCTAACCACCATGGATGGTGACGACCTCCCTCACCCTGTCAATGCAGACATAGTGAAAAGATACTATGCATGCTAAAAGACCCGCTAGGATGACTGACCTAGGAAAAAATAAGGGCTTCCCGGAGAACCAAAAGGGTCTGGGCAAAAATAAGGGATGAAAATAAAAAATCTATACACCCGGCAAACCAAAAACCTGAAAAGGCGGCTTGGGAAAAAAAGAGTATCCCGGTGGACTGAAAACCCGAAAGGGCAGTCCAGGAAAAAGTTAGGGATGAAAAGCATATCACTATGTCCCATTGGATCACCCTGCGATCAGACCTCAATATCAATTGTCAAGCTCGAACGATATCGATCAACTTAATCAACTTCGGACAAGCAGCAAAGTGATGAGACGCTCGAAGACATAGGGGCAATGACAGAGTTGGAACCCAATGGGATCGTAGTACATAACTATTTTCTTTTTACACAATATTGTATAGCTTCTATTTTTACAACGGTGTTCTCTTACTAGAGCATCAGTCTCCTTGTATAAAAACGCCTATTACAGGCCAACTTCGAAAAATCAATACAAATCATTTTTACAAAAACTATGAGTTTTTTTCTTTTCTGTTTTGTTTTTCAAAAACGTCCAATGATTTATTCTTGACATATGCATTGAATATGGTTACTGCTCATAAATATTTACATAAGAAACAAAAATACAATTGCTCGTAACTTAAGAAACAGGGGCAAAAAACCAGAAATATCAAAACCCGACAGTTACTCTGTCCAGACGGTACCGTGGCAGAGACAACTTTGAAACATAATCATTAGCATATACGACCTCGTAGAATCTGTATTCCTCATAGAGTAAAGGTAATCAAAGTATTGATATCAGTTCTCTCGAAATAGGAAGTAATCTCCCTAGCCAGGGTTGTCCAGAAACCTAACATCTATATCCCCCAGCCAAATTTCATAATTGCGAGCTGATCATCATAAATTTTTATCTCCCCAAGCAGAGTTTATTTCTCTAGATACAAAAGCTCAATCCCCAACAGAGCTTATTACTTCAGCTACGTAAGTCCACCTTCCAACAGAGTCATTCCCCCGTAGAGCTATTCTCATACATAGTCTCTCCCTAGTAGAATATTCACAAACAAAAAAGAGAAAATCTCTAGCACAGTCAGTTCCGTTCACTGTCCCCAACGGAAGTAGAAGAATCACAGTTCTCTATAACAGTCGGGAATGTTATACTCTTCGGCAGCCGTCAGGGATTTATTTTCCCAAACTCGGACATGTCACAATAGCATTTCATGTTCATACATCGTGACGTGCGCATACATATTGCATACTGCATAATCTCATTTATTTTGAGAACATCATCACACAATGCATTTCATGCATCTCATATAATTAATCCTGTACCTTTTTAGGAAAGATGGTTATCATCAACAATTCCAACAGTTTAAGATTAATCCCATAAGCCCTACTATCCAGGCTTTCATCTCGAACCCTACTACCCAGGTTCCTTCTCATATCCCCACTATCCAGGCTTTCATCTCGAAGTAACCATACTACCCAGGTTCCTTCTCATAGCCCTACTATCCAGGCTTTCTCTTGAAGTAACCCTACTACCCAGGTTCGTTCTCATAGCCCTACTATCCAGGCTTTCATCACGAAGTAACCCAACGACCCAGGTTCCTTCCCATAAACCCTACTATCCAAGATTTCATCTCGAAGTAACCCTACGACCCAGGTTCCTTATTATAAGCCCTACTATCTAGGCTGTCATCTCGAAGTAACCTTACTACCCAGGTTCCTTCTCATAGCCCTACTATCTAGGATTTCATCTCGAAGTAACCCTACTACCCAGGTTCCTTCTCATAGCCCTACTACCCATGTTCGTTCTCATAGCCCTACTATCCAGGCTTTCATCTCGAAGTAACCTTACTACCCAGGTTCCTTCTCATAGCCCTACTATCCAGGCTTTCATCTTGAAGAAACCCTACTATCCAGGTTCCTTCCCATAAGCCCTACTATCCAGGATTTTATCTCGAAGTAACCCTACTACCCATATTCCTTCTCATAACCCTACTATCCAGGGTCTTTCTCCATTATCTCCAGACAACAGTTTACAACACTGTAAGGTCCAGACCCGACCAGATACGGTCAATTTCACATTTCCCCAGCAGAGTAATGGACAAACGAAGCTCCTAGAATCTACTTCCCAGGACATAAATCAACAGTCCCTGGCGAAATCCTCCTCAACAGCAGGTACAAGAATTCTCGCCAAGGAATCTCTTATGCAATCGATCTTTTCTGGATGACATCTTTATGCCCATCTCCGACGATTCTTCGTCGCCTTCCAAATGGCATATGTAAGCCCATTCCCGATATCACCAATCCATATTAATTCATGTGAGTGCAAATTTCTGGGCACTCTAGTGTTCAATCATCTTCCACCTTCAGATCACGAAAGGCAGACCAGCCAATCTACATCCTCATGCTTAAGAAGATTGAACAGGGGCAACTATTGTACCCAAAAATTTGCCCTCCTATTTCTCAAAGGATCATCCTGGACCCTCAAGTTTGCTTCTATCAAGTTTCAAGTCTTGAATTACATTTTTTCAAGAAAATCATTCACAAGGGCAAAATGGTCAAAAGCACACTGAAAAGTCAAACTTTGACTTTTAGATCAAAAATCAAGTTTCAACAATTATATCTCATCAAGACACGAAATTGGTTCATCAAAAATCAGAAGTCAGAAATTACTTTAAAAAATCGAATTTCTAAACATTTAGAAAATTTTCTAAGTGTTAAGAGAATAAGATACTTCAAAACTTTTGAGCCAGCATCCACGCAAGTGCAGTCAGAATTTGCTAACGTCGTTCAGAAAATGATTCTTCATTCAGAACACGACTCTTCAGCATATGCTTCGATCAGAGCATCACCCTTCGAGTTTCATTCTAGTCTTCTTCGATCAGAACATCACAAAGCCCCAAAGCCTTGTTTGAACAGCCTGCTGCACTGCTATAGCACAGTCCTGCAACCAACTACCACAACACTCCAAATTGCTGCTGATCTAGCCCACACTTGCATTTTTATAAAACCCTATATTTGCACCAAATTAGCATACAAAAACTGTGATAAAAAAGCAATGGGACAATATACCAAAAAGGTTTAAATCCCATTTGTCCCCCCCCCCCAAAAAAAACCACAGCAAACCCATCTATAAATAAGTTGCTCCATCACACGTTCAAGGGGATGTCTTTTGGAGAGAGAGAGAATTTTCAAAAGTGAGAAAAGAAAATTGTGAAACCTTCGTAAAAATCCATAATTCCCAAACAGAAAACCAAACCTTTGTTCTTCCTTTTGAATCAAAGAACTTTGCATTTTCTCTTTCTTTGCTCTTGTTGTCTCCAAAACATCTGAGGGAAGCAGTTCAAGTTCCAAGCACACACTCCAGATTCAAGATAAGTCTTTCTGACTTTGCATCTTTTCATTCAGAACATCATTAAATATGTAAATATATCATAGTATTGATGTTGTCCGTATCATTGCATAACTAGAAAAATTTTGGATCAGAACTTCTTGATTAAGGCTAGGCTCAGAATTAGGATTAGAACTTCTATAAACTGTTGTGCTTTTATCCTTTTGATTTGATGTTTGTTGAGAACTGAATAAATTATTGATGTGCTGATTAATATGAGGAAAGAGTTGAAATGTAGCACAAAACTTCTGATTTTCACTCACGATTTTAGCCCAACACAGAACTTCTGAGTTCTCCTCACTGTTTTAACATACATAACTTCTATGATTTTCTCACTATTTAGACACACTGAACTTCTGATGTTCACTCGTTGTTAACATACACTGAACTTCTGACATTCACTCACTGTCTTAGCACATACTGAACTTCTTAGTTCTTTTCACTGTTTTAATACACAGAACTTCTAAGACTTTCTCATTGTTCTAACACTCAGAAGTTCAACACATAGCAACCCAGAACTTCTATGTTTTCCCTCTAACGTTTCTTGCAGGACCTCAAAGTGTATTTGATCCAGAACTTCTGATTCCCACTGACGTTTCTTTCTGAGACACAACGCGTCTGGCATTAGAACTTCTGATCCCTTTTGTTCTGCTTGCAGCAGCACGCTGATTCTATCTCTCATTATTTTCCTTTTTATCATTTTCAATATTAACACCTTTTTTATTAATATAAAAAAGGACATAAAAATATTTTCTTTTTTTTATTTAATTAATTTATTTCTTTTTTGATTCATTAAGACAAAAAAAAACCACTTTCAAAGCAAGTCCTTTTATATTGTACATTTCGATATGGTTGTAATAGTTAAATTGGATTTAAATTCTTATAACCCCCATTTGTAAATTTGTACCCCCATCCCTAAATATTATAATAGTGTAGGACTTTATATTTTCGCAATTTATCGCTTTTCAAATATAATGCTAGCAATTAGGGTGTGTATGGAAAGACGTGAAATCAACAAATAGATCATCCTAATCAAGACTAAACGCATACAATCAAACACACTTTGCACACACGCACCCTTATGGTAATCTCACTTGTTGCCTATCGGAAATTAGTCATGTCCCTCGAACATGGGAGTTTTTTTAGCAAAAGACCCTCGATAAAAGATCGTAGTCCCTCGATGACCCTTGATGTTGCCTTCGGTAAAGGATCAAGTCCCTAAAATGACATTGCTAAAACGTTCCATGGGTTTCCTTCTATGACTATACAAACGTCCCACGCCCGTCCCTTCACAACCAATGATGGGGCTTCTTACCAAAACAATGGTAAGATAGAAACATCTAAAGGAGGGGGTGGGGGGAAGAATATCTAAGACTTTTGAGTACGTATATTTGCTCCCAGTTGCTCGCTTGCTCACAACAAAAACATTTTATACGCCAACACTCTCATTTTGAAATATTTTCGATAGTCAAAACACTTTGTACGCGTTCTCATAGAAACGAGAGCCATTAAAAAGACATCTTATCAAAATCACTTTCAAAAACACATTCCACAAACACTTCTTTGAACTATTTTTGAAACAATACCTTGTACGCATTCTTATAGAGACGAGAACCATTACAAAGGCGTTTTCAAAATACTTTCAAAAACCACACAAAGCACATTTTCAAACAAAAGCAAGTGATCTAGCAAGCAACTAAGATCCCATGGAAAACCATGGATGAAAAGGGTGCTAATACCTTCCTTTTTCATAATCTACCCCCCGAACTCAAGAAAACATCTCTAAAGGTCTTTCCTATTCTTTTCAGCCTTTCCTTATTAGATAAAAGAAAAGTAGGTGGCGACTCTTGCTAACCTCAATATTTGCGAATACAAACGTAAAACACCCAAGTCAGTTCTCCCACCGTATCACAGTATGCTTTTGAACAGACCCCGCTAATGATGTACAAGCGTTGTTTCAAATCCTAAACAGTGGAGTAATAAGGAAGATAATCCCTAGTCAACCCCTTTGAGCCTAAGAAGTAGGAGTTTTTCTTTTCACACAAATTAAAACCCTTAATCATAACCTGGGGCAGGGTAGTTTTCTTAGTTAATTCAGATGCGCAATCAGTCGCAATATTCTACTTCATACATAATGAATGGCATCGAAGACGTACTTCCAAGACGGTGATGGTTCCGCATAATCATTAAGAACATGAAGTCATTATCTCTCTAAATGAAAGCCCACTAAGTCAAAACCTATGAAGGAGACTTAAGAAAAAAACTAGGGCATCCCTGTTTACCGTGGTTTTTGGTAAACAACCGCTGATCATCCAAAAATGAAAGTCCTTTTGGTTACTCGCGAGATCGATCAGATTGATCCCAGAACATATGCTAATTTTTATGCTGGTTTGATGTGAAAGTTAATATCTAGAAAGAACGCACGTTCGACCAAGGATATTGTGTTTGTGGTTTTGGAAAGTAAGAAAGTGACTAGAAGTGCAGGTAAATATGCAGAAATGTAAACTTTGAAAAAGAAGATCAAGGCAATGTAAAAAGACTTTATTAATAAAAAATGGTGTTTCCAACGTACATTCTCAGTTATTCTTTCACACACAGCGGTTACTTGAATAATATTGAGTAACTAGCACAATAGGTTGAACACACGGAAACTCTATGCAAACTTACTATTTTTATACTAAAATTATGTAACTGTCGAGGGTGGCTTTGCTTCTAGGATGAAGACAAGTGTCTTATGCATGTCCCTCGACCTCTATCTTCCTGCCACGTCGCTTTCCCTTAACTGCTGGCAAACTGCATTTCCCTCCAATCTTCAAATTCAAATATCCTTCGTCTTTGGTGCTGACACGAAGGTTTGTTCTTCTAGTCGAAGGTCACAGGACCTTTCCCGTCGAAGGCTTGATGGTGATGTCTGGTCGAAGACCAATTTGTAACTCAGATATTTTCTCTAAGTTTTTCCATCCGTTGAAGCATTTTCCAGCTTGGCTTTATCTGCTATATTTTTGGTCTATGGGGCCAATATATAGTAGGTGTCGAATTCAAAAGCCAATAAATTACCCCCCAAGAATGCCTGTTTCGACATCGAGAGAAATAGTCATTCTTTGACATTCCCATTCGACACCTGTCTTTTTGTCCAAAAAGGCTTTAACGTGCGCTTTTCGTCTTCCAACAGTTGCCACACTCAGAACCATCATTACTCTTTTCCCAAGACATCTTTTCAATCAGCCGTTACCATGCTGCCATTATGACCATTACTCCTAGAACCTAGGCAAGCATATCAAATGTTCCCCATCATCTGCACGATAATTGCTTTGCAGCTTTCCACGTGCCCCACTACGTCCATAGCATTAAATGGCCTTGACGAGACACACTTCCCTCTGGACATTATAAATAGCCTTGAGCCCTCACTTTTGGAACTTTCTCAACACTTAGCATTTTTAATCTCCTTTGCAGAAAAAACACCTTACACCGTCATCTTCGTTCCTTACTATCTCAAAACAATGGCTTTCCTTTCTAACGCTCCCAACAACCCCAAACCTAAGAATGTTACTGACGTACAACGTTGTGATACGGTGGCAGAACCGGAACTGTTTTTAGGAAAATGCTGGTTTGCATTTTGCGTTTGTGTTCGTAAAATGTAGCGGTAAGCAAGAGTCGTCACCGACTTTTATTTTATCCAACTGGAAAGGAAAAAAGCACAGAAAAATTCCTTTTTCAAGATTTTGAGTACGGGGGGTAAATTATAGAAAGGGAAGGTATTAGCACCCTTCCTATCCGTAGTTTTCTATGGGCTCTTAGGTACTTGCTCATCATTTTTAAATTGCTTATGTGTTTGTGTGTTTTGAAAAGTTTTGTTTTTTCTTCGTTTTAACCCTTGCTTCTGTCTTCAAGAGTGTTACGAAGTGTTTTTGAAAACTTTGTTTGAAAAGAGTGTAAGTATGGAAAAAGTTTGATTTTGAGCAAGTACCTACTAGCATCTACCTACTCGGAAAAAGAATGTTTCTGTTCTTGTTTCCTTTAGACAACGCTATCCTACTATTAGTGAGTAGGTAGCACTGTCGTTGGAGTTGTAATGGTCAATTCGAAAGGGACGTACGATCACTAAAGCAATGTTATGACGTCTTAGTAATAACCGTAGTGTCTTAAGATCATATTCGAGGCAACATTTCCGAGGCAACATTTCTGAACGGGACATTTTGATCTTTGTTTAGACAAAAGAGCGACCACTAAAATACCCTATACTTAATGATCATTTACCGAAGGCAACCGAAGTGGGAGTGTACCCTAGGAGTGCGCATGTGCGAGTGATTCAATTTCAAGTTATTATCTTTGCACATTTAGGGTTTGCTAACCGTTTTAATTTTAACATACATTTTTGTCATGCAACCCTATTATCATACATCTAACAGTTAATATTTGCGAAAAAATTAAAATGCGGAAAATAAAACTACGCTATTACAAGGCTTCGGGTGGGGGATTAATTACATAGCCAAAAACTCGTAAAACGATAAATGAAAGAAAAAACCTAATTAAACTATTACATCCCATGAGCAGTTACATTAATATTGTAAAAAATAAATAAACGTGCGATGAATTGAGAATGAAAGAAAACTAGGGTTTTGACCCCGTCTAAACCTAATTAAAAGAAAAATCATTTTTGTTGTTTTTGATTATTTTAAGAAAAAGAATAAGGTTTTAAATTAAATACAAACCTAATTACTAGTTAAATTAAATTAATAAAAATAATTATTTTTGACCTATTTTTATATTTTGTGATTTTTAAGAAAAGAAAATAGAAACTAAATTAAACAAAATCCTAACTTCTAATTTGTTTTAATTTATTTACAAAGAAGATTATTATTACCCTAAAAATTAAATTAAAATAATTGAATTAATTTTTGATAAAATAAAAAAGCCTAAATTCTAATTTGGTGAAAATTGATTTTATGGATTTTTGATAAAAAAAGAAATTAATTTTGTGTGTTTAGTAAAATAATTTAAATAAATTAAATAAAAGAAAATATAAAAGAATAAAGAAAAGAGAACATTGGGCCTGGTAATCAGCAATTGAGGGGGTGCCATTAGCAGCTTTGGGGCCCAAAAGCAAAGGTCCACGTTGACCCTCCTGGATCCAGCGTTGCACTTTGACTAGGAACTTTGGTAGACCCTCAGATGATGACCTTTAGATCCAGCACGTAGACATCTGGCTGGCTAAGCGTTGAAGGCGTATGGTGGATGCTCTGGGAACCTGCACATGGAATCATGCATAGAAAAAATATATTGAATAAATGAGGGGACCTGGGAATCGAACCCAGGTCCTATGGCCTTTTCGCTTATCTCAACACCAACTGAGCTGACACGCTTTTGTTATACAATGGAAAAAAACAAAGATTATATTAAACAAGTATAATAATATCTTTCAGCATGCAAAATGTCAAATAGGCAAATGGGGTGGTGCCACGCAGGTCTTCTTCTTCCTCTCTCCGTTGGTAAAAGTTATGGACTTTTACCTATGGACAATGGTCCGTAGCTATAACCCCTGCAGTTTTCAAAATCACCTATAAGCATGATAAATGAAATCTAATGCCACATACCAATTCTCCTTGGCCTTGTGAACATCATGGCACCTTTCTTGTGGACCAATTTTGCCTGTACAAAAAGATCCCAAAATGCAACAAGAAACCATAACAATGGTGTATCTTTATAGGGTTAGCAAAAATGCAATTAATTATTACCAATAGTTTGCAAATGCTTCCAGGATTCGGAATATATACATGATTCATGCTACAAATTCCTAAACAATGATATTGGATTTCAAAAAGGGAGGGAGGTCGTGAAGCTCTTACCTCGCGTTTTTGGGCACAAAAACGCTTGCTTTTGATTGTCATAGCTTCCTTGTACTCCCAGGAAGCGAATGAGATGGCTTGGGAGTCTTGAAACTGCTTGGGAATATGGAATCAGATCACCACTTTTCTTGAGTTTTTCCAAGTTTGTTCTTCACTCTACACGCCTCCAAACCTTGTTCCTTTGGTCTGCATTTGTTCAATATATATCAATGATAGAATTAGGTTTGCAAATGTGCATCCAATCTTTTTCAATTATGGTCTTTGATCATGATTTTATTCCCATGAAGATCTTTCCAAAATAATCCAAAAACCAATCTTTTTATGCACAAACATGCCTTGCACGATTCGATTTTGTTGCTAGCTGTATAAGGGACCTGAAATATGCACCAAATCTCAAGGCTTAAATGATTTTGATATTTCCATGATTTATTTTGATTTAATTTGATTTAATTGAAATAAAAATCAAAATAAATGGCAAAAATAAAATAAAGGCAAGTGTGAAGAGTCATGACTCGTGGACCATGTTACAAACTCAAAACAAGTACAAAAAATTGGGCCCATTTGACAAAAATTGCAATTTGAGGCACTTTTGACTTTTGGCAATTTTGCAAAAAAGGTCAACTTCACCAATGCATAACTTCTTTAATTTTGACTCTATGAAGGTGTTCTTGGACTTTTTAGAAATCTCAAGATGTCCTATAAGCAACCCTTTTGTTCTCATCTCAATTGAGTCTTCCATGTTCATGTATGAAGCTTTGACAAAAAAGGTGTTTTTGTTGACTTTTCAAAATGACCTATAATGTCCAAATTCATAACTTCTTGTGAGTGCATATTTTGAACTTGGGAGATGAAGATGGATTATAGTTACTTAAATCATCTTAAAAATGAGCTTTGGATGGGTCATTTCTAATAAAGTATGAGAAAGTTATGCTTGGTCAAATTTGAGTTGACTTTTCCTACAAAACCCTAATTTAGCAACTTTTGGGTTTTGATGAATTGTGAGCAATCCTTGATGAATCATGATCAACACTTGATAAAATGATGAATAATACTTCAAAATGAGAATGTTTACCAAAAATATTGAAGTTTGACTGTATGTGGGCCATAGTTGACTTTTGCCCTAGCACAGTCGATTTTCAGGCCTTTGAGCAATTGACTGAGCAAACTTCCTCTGCAAGGCTTGAAACTTGACATGGATGATCTCGAGAACATATTATGACAATGGTCAGCATTTGGGATCCCTTGGACTCAAGTATCTTGATGCAACATGAAACCCTAATTTGAGGTAGATTGCCTTAGGAGAGAGTTTGTCTGGTCAACCCTTGGACTTCCTTGAGCAATTTGAGGACCTCGCTTGAAATGTATTGAGAAATATGGGAGGGAAAATCTTGGGGTACAACAAACGTCAACCAGAGATAGTCCCCACAAACTCTTCTCCTGCTTCGATTGAGGGACCATGGTTCGTCTCTGAACCTATGACTAAAGAAAGGCGTGAGGCGTATAATTCCCAGCTCCTCATCCCTGTTAGATATTCCGAGAATGTATATGCCATGTTTGGCCCTTTATCTGCATGCGTCGAGGATCCCACGAAAAATATTGCTTTCTTCCCCACTCACTGTAGGCTCAAGCCCATAGGTTGTGCAAAGAAACCCAGGAACAATCCTGAGGATGCGACTCCAGCTAACCAGCAACACGCTCAGACAAAGGAGGACATTAACCTTCAGTTCATGAACAAAGGGAATAGGATCTTTCGATCGTGCCCTAGTCTCTCTTCAGAATATTCAGACTGGCTGAATAAGATGGAGAAGGTACAAGCCCCAGTTTGGAAGGAAATGGGGATTTATTATTTGGTGATGCTGTCGAAGACGGGGTTGTCTTACTGCCCTCTTATGTTAGTGTCCTTACTATACTTCTGGGACAGTGCCCACTTCACGTTTCACCTTCCTTGTGGAATGGTAACCCCAACTCTTTTCGACATAGCAGTAATCACCGGCCTTCGACCAACTGGTGACTACTTCAACCCAGAGGATTTATCTGAAGATGCCATTGGGTTTTCAGCTACAAAGCCCACATACACCACATTCATCAACCATTTTCATGATAAATCCTACAACACTGTGTCAGAGGTGGAACATATAGCTTTCTTGGCTATGTGGCTGTCTCGATTCGTCTTCTGTACCAAGTCACTTCAAGTGACTAAGAAGATGCTCACACTCGCAACACAACTTCATCATGGGTACCCTCTCTGCTTGGCTGAATTGATTCTGGCCAATCTGTATGAGTCCATCAGCAATGGTGTGACTCAACTCAAAGTCATAGGAGATAGGGAAAGCTTGCTCCTTTCTGGCCCCTTTTGGCTTCTTCAACTTTGGCTCAACGCCACCTTCGAATATTTTCTTCCTCAAAAGAGTACGATAAACGAAGAAGCCCCAGAAATTTTGAATAGGAGGGTCGAAGGTACCAGGATAGCTTTGTTGACTCCGAATGACGAGGGTCAACAATTTCAAAAGGCCTTCACCAGCTTTATGATGATGTTTGCAGAGCGCAAAAATTTTGTTTCGACCATGGCTCCCTTCGCCAGTCGAAAAGTTGGCCCATAATTGTTTACCAGACCATTTGCTTCGGCTGATGAGGAGGACTTGGAGGACGAGTATGTGGCAATTTGGGAGTCGTTTCTTCGACCCAGAATCATGCTACTGAGATTCAAGAGTTCGAAGAATCAATTAAGTTTAATTGCTTACCAACCGAATCTTGTCTCTCGACAATTAAGTATTGTCCAGTCACTCCCATCTCCAATCTACTCTCGAGAGAAACTGCTATTATTTTATAACGCAAATTACTCAGAGGATGCTGCTACCAAGCACATTGGTAGGTACGTTGGTCGAATCGTACTAACTCTGTTCGACTTTAATCTCAATTTTATGTGTTCACCCCATTTTGAGGGATGGTGGAGGCAATATTATAATGAGGAATTCTTCGACGAGAAGGATTTCACCCACCACCTTCGCGAGGCGTTCAAACTGGTCCTTGATAAGATCAAGAAAGGTAATATTTTCTTTCTTTTTGTTTCCTTGTCTTAGATTCAATCATTCGGTGTCAACTTATATTTATTTCTTGTATAGCTGTCAAGAGGACCAGCACAAAAAAGGCTACTGAAAGCACCAAAGAGGGAGACCCTTGTGCGAACCTTTCACCAAAGGTATTCACTTTCTGCTATACCTTTCTCCTTTACTTTTTTCTGGTATAGATGCTGATGTCTTCGACTCTTATCTTTATGGGTGTTCAGAAAACCACTCCTAAGAAACAGAAGGTTTAAGAGATTGAAATCTCTAGTGATGAAGAAGAGGAGTCTCCTCCTGTTCCTCTGAAGAGACCAAAATTGAAGAAACCAGCTCCCGCACCTGAGCCTCGTCCCAATACAAAAATTAAGATTACAGCTACCAAATCGAGGTCTCCTCCTGTAGTCATCAGAGAGCCCACTGAGCAAGAGGTATCCGCTAGGCTAAATAATACTAGTGAGAGTGATAATTCTAGCCCCGGTGCCAAAGTTCCTCTTCAGGTATTCACTTCGACAGACATCTACTTACTTCTTGAACTAAACCCCTTTTTCCTTAAGAATTCTGAGAATAAAACTTCTTAATCTTCAGGATACTGCCGGCACTTCTAAACAGGCTCCCACTCCTGTCGAAGTATCTGCCACTCTACTAAATAGTGAGAGAGATCCCACTTATAGGCCTTCTTCAGCAAAAGGCTCCTTTGTTAGCTCTGCTGATGAGGTGAACCAAACTTCTGAGCCTAAATATGAGACCATAGAGGAAGCAAACGAAGGAGGCCCTATAGGAGAACAGGAAGAAACTAGGGCTCCACTGGGTGATACACAGGAAGGTCAAGAGGAGGAGGCTACTAATGCCGTAGCTGGAACAAAGGGGGAAGGTATGCTGGAGGGGGAAAATTAGGATGAAAGAATTCCAGATGCTGATGGTAGAGAAGACTCTACTGAAGAGGCCCAAAATCTGACGAACACTGAAGCTGCCCATATTCCAGCACAGGTGGTTAATGTGTCTACTGCCACTAATGAGGGTGCCCCTTCGACAGGGTCTCGAACCAAAGAAGCTTTGGCCTTGATGAAACAGCAAAATCCTCTGGGCTATTTGACTGCCATTCTCGAAGGGCTAGAAAGTTCTTCTGACCATAGCGTTTCGACTGCGTCCGGAAAGTCTACCTCAACATCCCCTCTTGATGAGGCACTTCAGAAGGTTAAGGCGCAAATTTTCAAAAGAGATTTAATGCTAACCTTGGAGGGAGAACCTACTGCTCCTTCCTTCCTGAAGACCACTTTGAGGGTTATTGATCTCCTCGTTGCTTCTCCAGACGTAGCTAGCGTTATTCTGGATTTAACTTCCATTATTGACCAAGTGTTAGCAGACTACAATCGTCGAAGGACTCTTACTTGCGATATTGAAGAGGCCAACGGCCATGTAGCTGCTGCTTGGCATGCTGCTACTGAATCAGCCTCCAAAGTAAAAGAACTGTCGAAGGCTCAAGAGGCTAGGCATAAAGAAGTTGAGGAGATTGATTAAGACACAACTAAAATGACGACGCATATCAAAGAACTGGAGGCTAAAATTGCCGCCAATGGTAAAAGGAAGGAAGAACTTCTCGCCACTAATACCGAGTCTGAAATCCAAGAGGAACTTGCTGAAGGGTTAAAGCATGCTGATTGGGCCCAAATGCTTGATGCTAAACTTGAAACCCTTCATCAGTCGAAGGCTCTTTGCGAATAGCGTCTGGAATTATAGAGGATCAAATACCTCCAGATCAAGGCCAATCTCCCCTTTTAAATTTTGTCTCTATATTTGCATAATCACTCATTGTAATGACTCAAGCATTTTCGCAATTTTTAATGAAATTTAAATTTCCATTTTGGCTTTTTTCTTATTTTGACTGTGACTATACTTTGTCTATTTTAACCTCTTGAAGCATAGATCTATACTTTTTCAAGTATTTACTGTTTACTCTCAGAAGCCTTTGATCTTCATTTAACTCCTCGATCTCATAGGCTCCACCAGAGAAAGTTTGGATAATTTTTAAAGGTCCTTCCCACATAGGGGACCATTTTCCCATATTTCTATCTTTTCGATCCATTGGAAGAATTACCTTCCATACTAGATCCGCAGGCAGAAATGTCTTAGGTTTTACTTTTCGATTATAGGATTTCTTGACCCGTTTCTTTTGTAATCTTAAGAGGTCTAAAGCTTTCAACCTTTCTTCATCCAAATCAACCAATTCATCCAACATCATATTCCAATACTCTTTAGAAGGAATATCCTGATGTCTCTGAACCCTTGTTGTCTGTAGACAAATTTCCACTAGCAATACCGCATCATGGCCATAAGTTAGGAGAAATGGTGTTGTTCCCGTGGCCTCTTTAGGAGATGTTCGACAAGCCCATAAAACTTGATCCATGTCTTATGCCAGTTTCTTGGTTTCTTTCCCACGTGTTTCTTTATTAAAATGATTACTACCTTGTTTGCAGCTTCGACTTGGCCATTAGCTTGTGCATAGTAAGGTGTAGATGTTAACAGCTTGAATCCCATTTCTGTAGCAAATTCTTTCATTTTTCGACCAGTAAAGATTGATCCTTGATCTGTTGTTATTGTCTCAGGGGTTCCAAATCTATATATAATATACTTTTTAATAAATTCAATAACAATCTCTTGGTCTACATTGACTAAAGGAATTGCTTCAATCCATTTAGTAAAATAATCAATGTCCACCAATATGTATTTCTGGATATAGAGGATGCTGGTCGAATCTCTCCAATAATATTTAAAGCGCATCCTCTAAAAGGCCAAGGTGTCACAATCGAATGAAGTTCGCTTGCCGGTACATGCTGGATGCCTGTGTGCACTTGACATTCTTAACATCCTTTTGCAAACTCAACACAATCTTTTAACATAGTGGGCCAATATAGTCCTTGTCAAAACAACATCCATTTCATATTATGGCCTACTGGATGTGCTCCACATGCCCCGGAGTGTGTGGTAGAAAGAGCTATGTATGCTTCTGTTTCACTTAGGCATTTCAGTAGCACACCTTCAGGTGTTTTCTTGAACAATTCATTTCCCATTAGTATATAGCTTAATGCCCTATACTTTATCTTTCGCTCTGTCGAAGCCACTGGATTCTGTAAATAATCTACTATAGGCTTTCTCCAATCTTGTTCTGTTAGATTGTCTATGAATGAAATTTCAAAGTTTTCGTGATCAGTGTATCCCAACGTTGTTGTTTCTAAATCTATTGGAGACAACTTAGTGGATGCTACTCTTCCTCTAACTTCGATTGCTTGTTGTAGTTTTTCTTTCGAAACTTTATACCCGGAAGCGATCTATGCCAAATCATTAGCCACTTGATTTTCCAATCTGGGTATATGTCGAATGTTAACCACTTAAAAGTTCTTCAACAAACGTCTGGCTATCACGAAATACATGATAAGATTTTCTCTTATGCATTTGTATTCTTTCATAACCTGTTTTAGGACTAACTCTGAGTCTCCCATTATTTTGACTCGAGTTGCCCCCAATTCTAACAAGATTTTAAGGCCTACGATCAAAGCTTCGTATTCAGCCTCATTATTGGAACAATCTCCCTCGATCTTGTACTTAAATGTTGTTGGAATTTTATTTGGAGAAATAATGAGAACCCCTACTCCAGTTCCGTCTTTATGACTAGAACCGTCATTGTATAACTTCCAAGGTTCAATCTCCAAATAATTTATTGATTCTTCTGTTATTGAGTGGTCAACTATAAATTCTGCTACCACCTGACCTTTCATAGCCTTGAGAGGCATAAAGGTTAATGAATACTCAGTTAATGCAAGTGCCCATTTGCCAATTCTACTGTGCAAAATGGGTTTCGACAACATATATTTGAAAACGTCAAAATGAGACGAAACATAAACATTAACTGGTTTAATATATTGCTTGAGTTTTGTACATGAGAAGTAAAGACATAAACATAGTTTTTCAACTTCGTTATATCTAGTTTCCGCATTATTTAAAACTCTACTGAGGTAGTAGATGGGTCTTTCGACACCATTCTCATCCTCTTAAGCTAACATGCTCCCTAAGGTTTTATCAGATGCAACTATGTACAATCTCATACTTCTATTTCTACAAGGAGGTACCAGAATCGGTGGTTTGGTGAGGTACTCTTTGATTTTTTCGAAGGCCTCTTGTTGTTCTTGCCCCCATTCAAATCCTCCTTTACTGAGTCGAAGTAGTGGTGAGAAGGCTTGCGTTTTCCCACTGAGGTTGGATATAAATCTCCTTAGGAAATTTATCTTCCCAAGTAGATACTGTAATTCCTTCTTGTTGGTTGGCGCTTTTGTTAGAACATAGTTTCATTACAACCCTTAGTTAGAGTTTTTATGATAACAACTACAATGAACTAATGACAAATACAAAGAAAAAGTATGCACCCTAAAAATTATGTTTTATGTATGCAGAAGTTCTGACCAATGCAGCATCAGAAGATAAGACATAAGAGCTACACGCTGAAGCAATCAGAACATGCGCTGGAGATTGATGACCAGAATATGCGCTTAAGCAAAGTAAACTCTGATTCTGAACAAGAACATGTTAATCCAAGTCATCAATATTCTGAAGCGTCATCAGCAAGTAAGGAGATAAGATTCTGAAGCGTTATTGATCATTCAAGACAACATCAATTCCAACGGCTTCTTTCAGACAAGATCTTATCCAAATGGAAAGCGTGTTAATGACATTAAACATTCTTGATGATCTATGTTATTCCACTGCCTATATAAACAAAGTCAGTATTCAAAATCGAAGACGATTTTCTACATAACCACTTACGCATATTCAAAGCTGCAAGCAATATTATTTACATTTCCAAGCTATAATCTTGTGTAAATTATCACAGTTGTGATAAACAGTTTTTGTAAGAAAAAGAACAACACACATCTTGTATAATAGTTTTGAAATAATGTTCCTTGAGATTAACCGGATTGTGGTTGTACTCAAGAAGACTTTAACAGTTGTTAAAGTAGTGATTGTAATCCTTTTGAGATTAATGGATTAAGACCTCGTTGGAGAGAGGAGAAATCACCTTGACGGGTGGACTGGGGTAGTTTGAGATCAAACGAACCAAGATAACAATTTTGTGTCATTGAGCGTTTAATTTCAAGTTTTCAATTTAACCCCTCCTTCTTGTGTTTTTCACATCTTCAATTGACATCAGAGCACCTGGTTCTGAGCTTAAACACTTAACCGTGTCAGTACAAGATCCAAGCTTCAGAAAAACACTATGGTGGGAACAAGCCAAAACATCAGCAATGGCAACCATGAAGACAAGGACATACTCAGTGGAAAACCTCCAATCTTTGATGGAGAAAAATTTGACTACTGGAAAGACAGAATTGAAAGTTTCTTTCTGGCCCATGATGCTGATCTGTGGGACATGGTGACTGAGGATACACGCACCCAGTGGATGGACGTGGTCAGAGGATAGACAGAAAAATGATGTCTGATCAGCAAAAGCGTGAATTCAGAAACAACCACAAGGCCAAAACAATACTCCTCAGCTCCATCTCATACTCAGAATATGAGAAAATATCAAACAGAGAGACTGCCAAGAACAAGTTTGACTCTCTGAGAATGACGCATGAAGGCAACATTCAAGACAAATAAACCAAGGCCCTTGCGCTCATTCATAAGTATGAGGCATTCAAGATGGAAGATAGTGAATCAATAGAAACTATGTTTTCAAGATTCCAAATCCTTGTTGCTGGACTGAAGGTTCTTGACAAAGGGTATTCTATTGTTGATCACGTTAAGAAGATCATCAGAAGCTTGCCCAAGCAATGGAGGCCAATGGTCACAACACTTAAGCTAGCCAAAGATCTCAACGAAATATCTCTGGAGGAACTTGTCAGCTCCCTCAGAAGTCACGAGATAGGGCTAGAAGAAGATGAGCCTCAAAATCAAGGTAAGGCACTAGCTTTAAAATCTAACAGAAAATCTAACTCTAAGGTTTTGCAGGCTGTGGAAGAAACTTCTGATGGATCCTCATCAGAAGAAGATGAATTGTATCTCCTCTCCAGAATGGTGAACCAACTGTGGAAGCAGAGACAAAGGAAATTCAGAACACCTAGAAGATCAGAGAATCACAATGAATCCTCCTCCAAATACAGAAAGTCCGAGTCTTCGTCTGGACATAGAAGATCTGAAGGTTCTTCAGGATACAGAGAGCCAAATAATAAGGACATGATCTGCTATGAGTGTAACGAGCAAGGGTACTACAAAAGTGACTGCCCAAGGCTTCAGAAGGAGAAGTCCAAAAATAAGTTCTTCAAGGAAAAGAAGAAAAGCCTCATGGCTACATGGGATGATTCTGACACCTCTGAAGTTGACTCAGAATCAGATGATGAAAGAGAAAACATAGCTCTCATGGCAAACATATCAGAAGACAGTGAAGCTTCTGGTTCAGACTCAGAATCAGACACCGAAGAGGTATTTCCTGATTTTACCATAAATTTTACTAAGGATGAACTTGCAGAAATCCTAAATGAAATTATGGAAATGTATCAGCAAATCAGAGTCAAATTCAGGAACCTGAAAAGGAATCTTGCCTCTGACTCTGAAAAGTATGAGAGTCTCAGATTAGAGAATTCTGAGTTAAAAGAAAAAATTTCAAAATTAGAAAATGATTTGCAAAACTCTCAGAAGGAAACAATCTTTGAGACTCCCAATAATGTTGATGAGATCATCAAAGAGTATGATCACATCTTTCAGAAGTTTCTAGCTAAAAACATAGACTGAAGCAAGATGGCTTCAATGATCTATGGAGTTAGCAGAAATGGCAGAAAAGGGATAGGATATCAAGGTAAGGTATCTACACTAAAAATGCCATGGACCTAGTTATAAAACGCACACCACTCAATTCACATTTTATATATGGGCACACGCATGACATAAAATACACAAGTAGTGATTATTCTGTCAAACCAAAATTCAATCAGAATTTTGGTAAAAACTAACAAATCAGGACCCAAGAAAATGTGGGTACCTAAGGATAAAATTATACATGTAGCAGATATCTTTAGCAGCAAGACTAAGACACCAATCATGGTACCTGGACTCTGGATGCTCGCGACACATGAAGGGAAGAAGGCATATGTTCCAAAGCCTGGAACTTAAGCCTGGAGGCTACGTGGGCTTTGAAGGCAATTAGAGAGGAAAAATCATTGGCTCTGGAACAATAGAATGAATTCCTTGTAGGTATGGAAGTTGAACTCATAGGTACTGAAGACAACTCATCAGAAGGTCTCAACAGAGACGCTCCCTTAACATCAAAAAGAGTTACTGTAAGCAATCCAACACATTTTATTGATCAACTTCAGAAAAGGCTATCCAGAAGCAACATTGATCACCCAGAAGATACAATACTTGGAAAGAAGGATGATCCAATCAGAACAAGATCAACTTTCAAAAACTCTAAAGAATCCCTTATGGGACTGGTCTCTCGATTGAACCAACAACTATTGATGAAGAACTTCTGGACAATGACTGGATTCTTGCAATGCAAGAGGAACTGAATCAATTCACCAGAAATGATGTATGGGATCTGGTTCCCAAACCAAAAGGATTCAACGTCATTTGAACAAAGTGGGTGTTCAGAAACAAACTGAACGAGCAAGGAGAAGTCATCAGAAACAAAGCACAACTGGTAGTACAAGGTTATAGTCAGCAAGAGGGGATAGACTATACAGAAACCTTTGCTCCAGTCGCCAGGTTAGAATCTATCAGACTTTTAATATCATTTGCTGTAAATAAAGGCATCACTCTGTATCAGATGGATGTCAAAAGTGCGTTCTTAAATGGCTATATAGATGAAGAAGTATATATGCACCAACCCCCTGGGTTTGAGAATTCCAAATATCCAGAATATGTTTTCAAACTAAAGAAGTCACTCTATGGTCTGAAACAAGCTCCCAGAGCTTGGTATGAAAGACTAAGTAACTTCTTGTTAGAAAAGGAATTCACCAGAGGGAAAGTGGACACAACCTTATTCTGTAAGACAATTAAGAATGACATATTAGTATGTCAGATTTATGTTGATGACATCATCTTTGGATATACTAAACCCTCTCTGGGAGGAGAGTTTGCTAAATGTATGTAGCCAGAGTTTGAGATGAGCTTAATGGGGGAACTCAAATTCTTTCTGGGCATTCAGATAAACAAAACTTCAGAAGGAACTTACATTCATCAGAGCAAATACGTCATAGAACTTTTGAAGAAATTTGATCTCTCAGAATGTAAGCCCTCAAAGATTCCAATGCATCCCACGTGCATTCTAGAAAAGGAAGAGGTAACTAAAAAGGTAGAACAGAAGGTCTACATAGGTATGATTGGTTCTCTTCTCGATCTGACGGCTTCAAGGCCTGACATTTTATTTAGTGTTTTCTTATATGCTAGATTCTAATCAGATCCTAGAGAAACTCACTTAACAACAGTTAAGCGAATTTTCAAGTATCTGAAAGGTACTACTAATCTGGGTTTGTTTTATAGAAAATCAAATGATTACAGCTTAGTAGGATATTGTGACGCTCACTTCGCTGGAGACAGAGTAAAACGTAAAAGCACTTCTGGAAGCTGCCAGTTTTTGGGAGAATATCTGATCTCATGGACCAGCAAGAGACAGTCCACAATAACACTATCAATAGCAGAAGTTGAATACATAGCAGCTGCTGGATGTAGCACGCAAATGCTCTGGATGAAAAGTCAACTTGAAGATTTCAACATATTTGAGAGTAACATTCCTATCCTCTGTGACAATACTTCTACTATTTGTCTCAGTAAAAATCCAATTTTGCATTCTAGGGCTAAGCATATAGAAATAAAACATCATTTTATTAGGGACTATATTCAGAAAGGGATTCTTAGCTTAAAATTTATTGACACAGACCATCAATGGGTTGATGTCTTTACAAAACCTCTTTCTGAAGATAGGTTTAACTTCATTCTGAAACATCTCAGCATGAAGCTATGCCCAGAATAAATTGTTTTATTTACATATCTTAACCATCAGAACTTTATTATTTTATGTGAACTACTGATCAACCTGTCTTCAGAGTTTAGAAAGTACATATTGCATCAGAATCTATCCATGAAGATCTGAGCGTTTCATTTCAAGGATAGAAGCGTGCAGTTCACATAATCAAATTGTTGTCATCCATTCATCAGCTACTTTCGGAGGATGAACACATGTTCACTTTTCTGAAAGGTCAAAACGCTGATTGGATGCATTGAGACACATGTCATGGGTAACCGTTCCAGTATCTTTCTGAATCCCCTAATTTCAGCTGTCATTAATGCTTATAATCATGACTAATTATTTCTCTCTCTTACTGTTTATGCTTTCAAGAAAAACTATTTAAACTCAAATTTCACTCTTTATATTCTTTCGCTTTTACCCTCTCAATATTTTCTATCGTTTCAAGCTCTCGTTTTCAAAAACCCCTTTCATCTTCCTCAAAATCCCGTGTGAACAATGGCTTCTTCAAGTGTCACAAATGTCAGTGCTCAGGAATCTTCTTCAATGGACCAGTATGAAGAACCCTACAGAACGATCCTCACTTCTATTAATAATCTGGAAGTTCTCTCTGAACTGATTGTTGATTTTGGGAGTCTTCAAGAAAATGGCTTCAATCTGTATGAAGACGTTACTGCTCAAGGATGGAACAAGTACTTTGACCGTCTGGTTGGTCCAACATTTCCCATTCTTGTCAAAGAATTCTGGATACATGCTTTTTCTTCAAATCATCAGGTTACTTCTTATGTCATGGGGAAGAAAATTGTTATTACAAAAGACCTAATTGCAAAGCTTCTTGGTTACAATGATGGAGGTGTCAGATGCATTGACATGGCTGAGAGATGCTCTGACGTAAGTTCTATTGCAAAGGAAATATTTACTCATGGACTACCCTCCAGTAAAATCAGAAATCTGAAGGATCACAACAGAATTTGGGCAAGAATTATTCTGGGGTGTATCAACCACATGAAGCCAACTAGCTCTCCTGATTACATCAACATTATTCAGAAATTTCTGATCTATTTCATTTCCAAGAGGACTAAGGTAAACCTTCCACACTTCTGTTTAATCATCTTAGAACTAGTGTGAAAGAAACAAGATAAGATGAACGAACCAAGAGGGACTGGATACCCTTAGGAAGACTCATATCAGATATTCTGACAGAGAATAGGCTGATAGAACATTTGACTGAAGCCCAAGAAATCAACACATTGGAAGCAACCGCTGGGAAGCCCCTGAACCTAAAAATCTGAAGAACATGAAAATCATTGAGAATATCAAGAAGGAACCTACTATTACTTCTCATGCAACCATCACTTCAAGAAGGATACCTCTGGATGATTTTCCTCTATTTTTTGATATTGACTCCAAACCAGAAATAATAATCAGATATTTGGACGCTTGCAAGGAAGATGGTTGATAACACGAAATTGTATCGTTTATTTTCCATGAAATTTACCCGTTCTGTATTATTTTGGCCCGATTAACTCCCGAATATTTCGAGTTTGTCATTACTTTTTGCAGGTATTCATAACTCAGCTCAAAACAGAAGAAAACATGAAACAATGCAAGAAAGCATCAAAAGAACAGAAGAAAAAGATAAATCTGTCAAGAATTACATTTTTGTAGCTGTGACGGTCGTAATGTAGCTGCCACGACCGTAAGCCATCTTGAAGCGTGTTACGACCGTAACACATTGGCCACGACCGTAACACGGGGAAAGACCAAAGCTGCTCGTAACGCTCATGTAACGAACGTAATGCGTATATCAGTTTATTGAAAAGTGCAGAACGTGGCAAAGCAAAACTGAAGGAGTTTCCAAACTCCTTATTTCTCTCCATTCAAACTCCACGTTCACCACTTCTTCCTCAACTACCCACGTTCCTACATTTGTGGAGATTTTCAAGGAAAGCTTAGTTAAATGTTTTCAAGCCAACTGCCAAATTTATTCTTCTATAAATACCTCAACATTCAACGTTAGAAGTACATAGTTTATTACAGCTTACTTGTGCGGAAGCTCTGCCAAAATCAAAACCAGTATTATTTCAGTTGTTATTTTTCAGCATTTGTTTATTTCAGTTCTTTTAATTCCACTGTCCAAATAATAATTTCCAACATCAGGGAATTATTATTATAGTTTAGGATTTATCATTCAAGCCTCAGAATTTTCCATATTCCCGATACCAAGTCCGAGTTTCCGATTTGTGGAAGAAGGATTGAAGTATTGGCTTTATTTTCATGTTTCTATTTTGCAATTGTATTACATACCCTTTAATTAATTAATTAATGCATGCTTGATTTATTATTTATAATGTCCAATTTATATTTATTTGTTTTTATTTCTAGTATGTTCATTATAATTTCTATGGCTAGCTAAACATTTAGTGTTGGTATGGGATAGTAAGAGACATTAGGTATCTGATCAACCTTAGGCTAAAACTTTAATCAACTTAACTCTGGTTATAACTTTATATGCTTAATAATAAAACCTTTGTTACGAAAGTAAGAAGAGTAAATAGGTTAGATCGAGACCACAAAAGTGTGAGGTTTTTAACCGGATAGCTAAAGTTAGGCATTTGATTTAAATACAGTGAAAGCGCTTTAAACCAAATTAGAATTAATTAAGTTTCCAAAAAATACTTCTAAACACTTATAGGCTAGCGAAAGCAGGTATAGGGCTTTAGACGTATAATCTGAGATAAGACCATGAAAGTGTGAGTTGAGGGTTTTTAAATTGACTAATTCTACAGATAAACCAAGTTGACCATCCTTATATGCCTAGGTCCGATTAGATCCTTTAGGTCGACTCTATTGCATACCGACCATTTCGTTTTATAATTACTTTAAAATCAATTAATTTACCTTCCTTAATTTTCCCAAAACCAACGCGACAATTTCCGCCTTAGCTAAACCAACCTGTTTTACAAAACTAGAGTGATTACAAAGTCCCTGTGGATTCGACAATCTTTTATTACTACCGCGATAGGCTGTGCACTTGCAGTTAAGATACCGTCAGACATTAAGTCGATCGCAGACACATCAAGTTTTTGGCGCCGTTGCCAGGGACTTTAGTTTAGTCACTAGTGTAATCTGAAAACAAAACTGTCTAGACTAAGGCAACTTTTTATATTTCCCTCTGTTGTATGCCAAACACTCGTTCTCAAAACGAGCCTTTGCATCTACAGATTTTGTCCCAGTTACTATGTATCATCCAAATTTTTTCTACAACCCCCACTCTGAGTATTTCGAGGAATCACAAGAATCCCATAAATCTAACCTCGAAATACTATTGGAGAATTTCAATGCATCACAGACTCGTTCTCACCCGAATTACCTTTCCAACCACCAATCCCAATGTTTTGAGAAATCGCAAGAATATTATTATTCCAACCAAACTTATCCTCAACCAAATTTCCCCTACAATCACTACACCCAATATTTCGAGGAGACGCAAGTATCCTATAAATCCGACCTCAAAATATTAATGGAAGATTTTAATGAAATATCAATGATGACAAAGCGCTTTACGGAAACACAAAATGCGACTCTAACTCAATTTGAAGAATCAGAAGAATCGCATAATTTCAACTTTGAAACATCAATGGAGGATTCCGATGCGACGCCAACTCACTCTAGGTTAGAATCTCTGATGGAGCACTTTGTAGAGACACAAACTGTCCAGAACAAAGAGTTTAGAAAACAAAGTCTTCAAAACAGTGAAACCCTTCGGCAACTGACCACTGCGGTTGACTCGCTCGCGACCCACAACATAGCCTTAGAGACCCAAATCTCCCAGCTTGAACAAAACCCTCTAGGACCCTTCCCTGAGGAAAAATTGGATGTTGTAACAACCATTAGTGAAAAACAAGTTGAAAATCCTAAGGAGAACGATAACGAGGTTGAGGAGAGCGATAATGAAGTTGAGGAAAGTGATAATGTGGACGAGGAGAGTTCAGACTAGAAAAGAGTAAAGATTGAGAAAAATCCTCCAACACCATTTAAAAGGGAGGTTGTAGAAGAGGTAGAAAAGGGAGCACCTATTGTTATGCCTCACCCCTATACCCCACCGTTTCCTTTCTCGAAAAGTTTTATGGAAGCTCAGATAGACTCCAAATCTAAAACGTATGTGGAGGTATTGGAAAATGTCCACACTAATGCACCCTTGTTGGAAGTCTTGCATAAAAAGAGAAAATTAGAGGACCGTGAAACTAGGGATATAATTACTGTTAAGAAGGCAAGGTTAACCTTTGAGGTGGTGGATGAAATCACTAACCCCAAACTTGAAAAGTTGATACTTAGGATAGATCCAGAACCACCACCACAAGTTCAGAAGAATGAACCACCCCACAGAAGAAAGAAAAGAAAAGGTGAGGGATATGTGAGATGGCTTGATAAGTGGCCATGGAAAACGATGATTACTAAAAGTTTCAACCGAGGAGTCATTCTCGAGAGAACCACCATGAGTGTTTGCACTCCTGAGCTGTCAGACTTTTGACGTTAAAAACAGCGCTAAGTGGGAGGCAACCCACCTATTTGTTAATTGTTAGTTATTATTCTTTTCATTTTTGCATTTATTTCTATTTAAAGTTTCATTTTCATTTTCTTTCTTATGTTATATTTTTCATGAAAACTGCTGCTAATTTCAAAAATAATTTCACTTGCCACAGGATTTCTGAAAAGTTTTTGTTTCTTTTGCACCTTCTCTTTTGACTAGTTTCCCTAACAATACCCATGGAACCAAAACAACATAATTTCTTAGATACCACCTTTAGGGGTATAAACCAGAAAAGAAAATTCGAGGAATTGTCTAAAAGAAACATTTGCATAACACTTTATCATGATGAACCAACTATGAATGCCCTAGGTATATTAGATAGTGTTATGTACTTGTTTAACCAGTTGGGGTGGGAAAAAGCCCTTATTAAGACTAGATTTGCTACCTACCGTGAGCTCACTTTCAAATTCCTAAGCTCCCTAGTCCATTTACCAGAACACGGGAAAGGAACCCGTAAAGGATTCTTAAGTTTCCGTCTCTTCGGCATTAACTTTGTTTACAATCATAAGGACTTAGCTGACTTGTTAGGATTTCCTAGCGGCCCTTTTGCCTTTTCCACTACCCAGGTTGAGCTAATGGGCATTGAGCTAGACTACTTTTGGGGCACCTTGACTGGTAATTATCACCCCGACCCGGATAATATGGATAACGATGAAATTCATAACCCTGCTATCCGCTATTTCCATAAGATGCTAGCCCATACTATATTTGGGAAAGAGGAGAACCAGACTGCCGTGTCCAAAGACGAGATATTTTTACTGTATTGTATGCACCAAGGCCACCCTGTTAATGTTGTACCCTTCCTGATGCAAACTTTTTACCGCATTATAGATAACCCTGATGAACCAATCATCATAGGTGGCCTGGTCACAATGATTGCACATGCCCTCGGCCTAAGACACCAGCTGAATAGGTGCCCGCATTTTGGAACGATCCGTCCCATGAATCTTGCTTTTTGCTTTAACCACTGAATGATTGCAAACCATGCTTACCCACCTTATGATTATCTGATAAGAGATGAAGTTGTAAACTTATTTACCCTTTCGAACCATGACAAAGTGAGCGTCCACAACCGTGACAACTGGCTCTATGAGCTAAACCCGCCTGACCAACCTCCTACACCTGAGACACCGTAAGATTACCAAATCTTTGATGATATTATGTCCGATATGGGTGACCCAGAGACTACTCATGGTTATTACGAAAATGTCAACATGGCGGAAGCCCATGCAGCCCCTGAAACAACAACTAAGGATTATACTGATAACCTTAACAAAATTGCCACCACGCTTAATACTTACCAGACTAATATTAATGGCTTAAAAGATGAGATAAAAAGCATGCGTCTGGAAATAATGGGATTAACCGACATAACAGTGGAGCAGTTTTATCATATTCATAATTCACTCGAAGAAATTAAAGCGAAGCTTGGATGAAGTCACGAATGGCAGCTGCAGTTTTTATATTTCATTTTGTTTTGTTTCTAGGTAGTTTCGATTTTTTGTTAAATTACTGCATTTCAATTTACAAGTCATTTATTTTCTGTCAAAAAGAACAAGTTACTCAATTTGAATTAATGCAATTGTTTGTTTTCAATTTTAAACTTACAATCATTATGCTGCTTACAATGTTTTATGGTTTTCTACTCTATTGCGAATTATATATGTTGGATTATATGTTGAATAAATTAATGTTGTGTTTATGTTGGAATGCCTGAGATGTTCTGCCTGCTATAAAAATATATACTCTATGTAACTGTGTTCTGTTTTGTAAAAATTTGCAAAAGTTGTAGCTGCCACGATCGTCATCCACCCCCCCACGACCGTAACGCGCCCTTCAGAGCGTTACGCTCGTCAGCTTGGTGTTACGACCGTAACACGGGCTACATCAGTAACCCTGTTAGCAGAACGTTCCCTTTTCCTGAACCTTTCTCTCTTCTTTTTCCATAACTCCCCATTAACCCCATTCAACCCACCATTAATCCCTATCAATTTTCAAACTTCCACTATCTCCTTCCACCATATATACATCCATTACCCGTATCATCTTCTCATTCTATCATTCACCAACCAACAACCATTCTCACTCAAACACTTTGCATGCAAATGGCGAACAATCTCCAACCCATTCCTGGAATTACCCTACGAAATGGCGAAGCAGGTGAAACTCAGCGGACACGGTTCCTGAAATTCCAACGCCGAGGCATCCATCCTACGAGGTTCGTCGACACTGACTGCCTCCGAAACCTCAGGTTACTTGAAAGTGTCCAACACCTACTACAGAATGTCAACCTTTGGACGCTATGTAGCCAGCCACAACCAACGTACGAGAATCTCACCCTTGAGTTTCTCAGTTCATTTTGCTACATCACTCCAAACGGCCCAAGAAATCAACTTATCGGTGTGGTAAGGTTCCGCATTTTCAGCACTGAATACGAATTCCCTCAGAATGCATTCGGTCGCCTCCTTGATTTCTGTACTGATGAAGGCGCTCACCTATGTGTGCCTGACACTTTTCATGAGGAATCATTCAACCTTTGGCATAGCTTGACCAATAATCGGGGTGATTCATACGATCACCTCAATGCCACCCAAATCCACAACCCACCATTCGCTACTTCCACCGCATCTTATCCAACACAATCTTTGCAAGGGATAGTAACCACAAGCTCAACTCAAAGGAGCTATTTTTCATGCATTGTGCATTCTTGGGTCAGAAAATTAATGCCGCACCTTTCCTCCTGGCTCATATTCACTCCATCTGCACCAGAGGCGGCAAACCTTTCTATTTTGGAGGGCTTGTCACTTCTCTTGCTTTAGCACTAAACCATGGTGACACCCTTGTTCATCTGCCATCCCGACCATCGGGTCTGCTTACTTTGGATCATTGCAAATCGGCCCACCTATCCACGAGCGGGACGACGGAAGATTTCATCCAGTGATACAAAACCGAGTTTACACTAACATTGTTTTGCCTTGCAGGGACCGAATCGACCCTCAGAACCGAGCCAACTGGCTATTTAACCCTGAAGGCCCTGCTGCTGCTCAAGAAGAACCCCATGTCGGCCCCGCTGATGAGATGCAGGAAGAACTGGATCGAGCCGTTCCCGCGCTTGACATTCCTGAATCGTCGTCTTCTGCACCACCTCCTTTTACTATGGAGGACGTCCTCAAAGCCCTCCATCAGCAAAATCAGATGGCTGTAGCTCTTGAAAGGAAGCATCAGGAGCGTTTCGACGCCTTACACGCACAAAATGTCCAAATCTTGAGTGGTCAACGCTCGACGAATGAAAGGCTTGATGAAGTGCTATGTGAGCTTAATGCTTTAAGGATGGATGTTACATCTCTTGGACTCCATGACACTGACCCTGAAGCTACTCCTTCCAGACGGTCACGAACCCGAAGCCGCCGCGGTCGCCAGTAGTTTTTCCTTTTCTTGTTGTTTTCCTTGTTTTTCCGATGTAATTTTCATTTAACCTCGCCATTATATCATAACATTGAGACAATGTTTGATATAGTGTGGGAGGAGTACTGCATTCTTAATTTCAGAACGAGTAATTTCATTTCTATTTCAGTTATATTTCGTTATTTCATTTCCTCCCCGTTTTATTTAGCCATACCAAAATTTTTCGCCTTTTATATTCGCATAACCGTTAGTTACCTACTTTAACTGAAATCTTAGTTAGAAGGCCGAGAGCGATCCAACGAGAACTATACGATTATGACACCTTCGACTCCCTACTTACGCGAATCGTCTCCATTTTCGTTATACCGATACTTTGAGTTTTAAGTCTTAAATTAGCCCCTAGTAGTTTATATTAGCAGTCGGCACCAGTCTTAACACAATCCACGTGGAAAGTCGATGAACATAAGTGGATGATCTTGCAAATTGATTTAAATAAAATGTTACATGCTTTAAGGAAATAGATATTGCACCAATTAAATTGGGCGATCCTCACCCGATCGTTTAATCCAACGGATGCAAAAGCTTCTACTAAGTAACATGAGAATCCATTGTCTAGGTGGTTCGGAAGCATCTGGTACTGAACTCGGTAGGGAAAACTACGGTTTGATCCCCCGCATCTTGCAATTGGATAAAAGAGGTTGCCACATAATTGTGCCAGAAACCGTCGTGTTTTGATCAGAACCACTAACCGACTATTCCACTAAGTGCGTGCAAGGATAATGGGCTTAATGTGATTGGCAAGAACGAAACCGGGTGAAATATAAACGAGAAACCTTGAGTTGAATTATAACGGTATAATTGGACGTTTCGTTTAAAACGGATAGTCGTCGACTAGCTTGTTGCTTGTGTCATTTACGTATCGTTGTGGTTTCATTCAATTTTCTCGGCCGAACTAACTTAGGATTTCTTGAAATTATTTGAAAACGAAAGGTATACTAGTTATGTGCATTTATAAAAACTTGTCCGATATTTTAAATTGATTATTTTGCTTGAGGACAAGCAAAGGTTTAAGTATGGGGGAATTTGATAACACGAAATTGTATCGTTTATTTTCCATGAAATTTACCCGTTCTGTATTATTTTGACCCGATTAACTCCCGAATATTTCGAGTTTGTCATTACTTTTTGCAGGTATTCATAACTCAGCTCAAAACAGAAGAAAACATGAAACAATGCAAGAAAGCATCAAAAGAACAGAAGAAAAAGATAAATCTGTCAAGAATTACATTTTTGTAGCTGTGACGGTCGTAATGTAGCTGCCACGACCATAAGCCATCTTGAAGCGTGTTACGACCGTAACACATTGGCCACGACCGTAACACGGGGAAAGACCAAAGCTGCTCGCAACGCTCATGTAACGAACGTAATGCGTATATCAGTTTATTGAAAAGTAAAGAACGTGGCAAAGCAAAACAGAAGGAGTTTCCAAACTCCTTATTTCTCTCCAGTCAAACTCCACATTCACCACTTCTTCCTCAACTACCCACGTTCCTATATTTGTGGAGATTTTCAAGGAAAGCTTAGTTACAAGTTTTCAAGCCAACTGCCAAATTTATTCTTCTATAAATACCTCAACATTCAACGTTAGAAGTACAGAGTTTATTACAGCTTACTTGTGCGGAAGCTCTGCCAAAATCAAAACCAGTATTATTTCAGTTGTTATTTTTCAGCATTTGTTTATTTCAGTTCTTTTAATTCCACTGTCCAAATAATAATTTCCAACATCAGGGAATTATTATTATAGTTTAGGATTTATCATTCAAGCCTCAGAATTTTCCATATTCCCGATACCAAGTCCGAGTTTCCGATTTGTGGAAGAAGGATTGAAGTATTGACTTTATTTTCAGGTTTCTATTTTGCAATTGTATTACATACCCTTTAATTAATTAATTAATTAATGCATGTTTTATTTATTATTTATAATGTCCAATTTATATTTGTTTGTTTTTATTTCTAGTATGTTCATTATAATTTCTATGGCTAGCTAAACCTTTAGTGTTGGTATGGGATAGTAAGAGACATTAGGTATCTGATCAAACTTAGGCTAAAACTTTAATCAACTTAACTCTGGTTATAACTTTTTATGCTTAATAATAAAACCTTTGTTACGAAAGTAAGAAGAGTAAATAGGTTAGATCGAGACCACGAAAGTGTGAGGTTTTTAACCGGATAGCTAAAGTTAGGCATTTGATTTAAATACAGTGAAAGCGCTTTAAACCAAATTAGAATTAATTAAGTTTCCAAAAAATACTTCTAAACACTTATAGGCTAGCGAAAGCAGGTATAGGGCTTTAGACGTATAATCCGAGATAAGACCATGAAAGTGTGAGTTGAGGGTTTTTAAACTGACTAATTCTACAGATAAACCAAGTTGACCATCCTTATATGCCTAGGTCCGATTAGATCCTTTAGGTCGACTCTATTGCATACCGACCATTTCGTTTTATAATTACTTTAAAATCAATTAATTTACCTTCCTTAATTTTCCCAAAACCAACGCGACAATTTCCGCCTTAGCTAAACCAACCTGTTTTACAACACTAGAGTGATTACAAAGTCCCTGTGGATTCGACAATCTTTTATTACTACCGCGATAGGCTGTGCGCTTGCAGTTAAGATACCGTCAGACATTAAGTCGATCGCAGACACATCAATGGTACTGCACCAGAAATCAATATCCAGGACTTGCATAAGGCTGCTCCAGAAGTTGTTTTAAAGAAGACCAAGAAGAGGAAAGCTACAACAGAAGGACCATCTCAGAAGACTCCAAAAGCTGCCGAAAAGAAAGGTAATCCTTCCTCTGTTTTTGTTATAGAATCAATAAATGTATCAACATCTGAAGCCATGCCTTCTCAACCAGCAAACCCATCACCCCAAACATTTGAAGACTTTGAAATAGGGTTTGACCCATTAGAAACTCTAGGTATGAATGAAACTCACTCCCTTTCTCATAATCCAAATCCTGAACAAACCCAACCAGAACTTGCCAAAGTTCTGTCTGATATTGATTTATTTGACCAAGACTTTTCAGCCCCCGTACCACAAAATCCAAATTCTCAACTCCCTGAAAATCCAAACTCTGATACCACACCAGAAATTCCGCATCCACAATCACCTCAACACGATATTGCTCAACCTGAAATACCACAACCAGAAGCTCAACCTTCTGAGAATCAATCTTCTGATATCCATGAACCAGAACCTCACCATGTTTCAACAAACCAATCTGAAGAACCTCATTCAGATTCTGATACAATCCCAATACCTGGAATAACAGAACCACTTGCTATTTGCATGCCTCTCACCATCCACGACATTCCAGAAATCCCTTCATCTTTGGAATCCACTCCTCTAAACACCCCCACTAGACCAATCATCATTCCTGACTCTCCCACTCCTTCACCCACTAACAGTCCAGCTGACAACGTAAGACTTATCATTGATCCAATTGTGCTGGAAAGACTAGCTTCCATATCACACATAACTGCCATTCCCAAACCTAAACCAACTGAAACCACATCAGATATTGGTACAAGTTTATTGATTTTTGAAACAGGAATGCAGGAATGGATAAATTCTTTAAAGCATGCTAGTCAAGAGATGACTAATCCTGCTGCTTCTGATTATATGTGGACAAAATTCAGAAACTGGCTTAGTTCTGAAACGCTGAAGCTGAAGGAACAGAGTTATGAACAGGTTCAGCAGAACTTTAGTGCTAAGACGAAGGCTTTTCAAGACCAAGTTCTGATCCAACTGCTCAAGAAAGATATCCTCTCTCTGGATAATTCTCCCTGGACAGAGCATCATCCCTCAGATGAAGTTCAACTAGAATCAGAAAGTCTCTCCCTGACTGTTGCTCCAGAAGACATGATCATAACTGAAGAAATGGTTCACTCTGAACAAGCTGCAGAATGCTCTGAGCAACGTCCAATTTCTGAAGAAACTCCATCACCTTCCTTAGTCATGCAAACTCTGGAAGAGTTGAAGAAAGAAAATGCTCTAATCCATGCAAGGTTGGATAAGCAGGAGTACACGAACAAAGAGATTAAAAGCATTTTGGGCAAGCAAGAAGAGTCTAATACTCAGATCAAGAGCTTGCTGGAAGCTTTGTTCACAGGTCTTCCCCTTCCTTCTTAGATTTTAGTTTTAAATTTGTTTATCTGTAATGCTTAATTTTTACCTCTTCTATTCTGGAACTTATCATTGCATCATGTTTTTTTTATTATATAATTCAACTATTTTGGCTCTGATTATATTGCCTTTTTGATAACTGACAAAAAGGGGGAGAAAGTAAGATATTTTTAATTATGGTTTACCGAGACAGAAGTCTAAAACATTCTGAATTACTTAACCTCTATCTTCTGAAAAGTTTGAGCAGGTACAAATTCTGATGAAAGATGCAGCTAAACTCTGATGCTCAAGAAACTTAAGGGAAGTAATCAACTCAGGGGGAGTTTCTCTTAAAACTTTTGTTCTTTATTTTTAATTGAAAATTCTAGTTTTTGTCATCATCAAAAAGGGGGAGATTGTTAGAACATAGTTTGATTCTATAACCCTTAGTTAGAGTTTCGATGATAACAAATATAATGAACTAATGATAAATACAAAGAACAAATATGCACCCTAAAAATTATGTTTTATGTATGCAGAAGTTTTGACCAAAGCAACATCAGAAGATAAGCCATAAGAGCTACACGCTGAAGCAATTAGAACATGCGTTGAAGATTGATGACCAGAACCTGCGCTTAAGCAAAGTAAACTCTGATTCTGAACAAGAACATGTTAATCCAAGTCATCAATATTCTAAAGCGTCATCAGCAAGTAAGGAGATAAGATTCTGAAGCGTTACTGATCATTCAAGACAACATCAATTCCAACGGCTTCTTTTAGACAGGATCTTCTCCAAATGGAAAGCGTGTTAATTACATTAAACATGCTTGATGATCAACGTTATTCCACTGCCTATATAAACAAAGTCAGTATTCAAAATTGAAGACGATTTGCTACATAACCACTTACGCATATTCAAAGCTGCAAGCAATATTCTTTACATTTCCAAGCTATAATCTTGTGTAAATTATCACAGTTGTGATAAACAGTTTTTGTAAGAAAAACAACAACACACATCTTGTATAATAGTTTTGAAATAGTGTTCCTTGAGATTAACCGGATTGTGGTTGTACTCAAGAAGACTTTAACAGTTGTTAAAGTAGTGATTGTAATCCTTTTGAGATTAGTGGATTAAGACCTCGTTAGAGAGAGGAGAAATCACCTTGACGGGTGGACTGGAGTAGTTTGAGATCAAACGAACCAGGATAAAAATTATGTGTCATTGAGCGTTTAATTTCAAGTTTTCAATTCACCCCCCCTTCTTGTGTTTTTCACATCTTCAGCTTTGGCTTCCAAAATAGCTTTGGTCTTGTTTTGGTTTATCTTGATTCCCTTTTTATGGACCATAAAGCCTAAGAAGTCCCCTGCTTTGACACCAAAAGCGCACTTCAGAGGATTCATTTTTAGACCATAGCGTCTCATCCTCTCAAAGGATTGTTGAAGATGGTCCATGTGAGCCTTCCCTTAAACAGATTTGACAACAATATCATCAATGTAAATCTGCATAAAAGTCTCAATGAAATCATGGAAGATAGATTTCATTGCTCTTTGATATGTTGCCCCTGCGTTTTTTAGGCCAAAAGGCATCACTACCCATTCCTAAGTGCCTAAGGCCCCAGGGAAACGGAAAGCTGTTTTTGACATATCTTCTTCAGCAATAAAAATTTGATTATATCCAGAGTATCCATCAAGCATACTCATGTACTCAAAACCAGCGGCAAAATTGACAAGCATTTCCGCCACAGGCATTGGATATTCATCTTTAGGTGTTGCAGCATTCAGATCTCTGAAATCGATGCACACCCTTAAGGTACCATTTTTCTTTATAACAGGTACAATATTTGCAATCCATTCGACATACATGGTCGTTTGAATGAACTTGAATTTCAGCAGTCTTTCGACTTCCGTTTTGATTTTCGACAGAATCTCCGGTGCAAAACGCCTTGGAGTTTGCTTGACAGGCTTTTTTCCAGGTTTTGTTGGCAATTGAAGTTCCACCAAGCTTCTGTCGAGACTAGGCATTTCGTCATAATCCCATGCAAAGCAATCTTTGAACTCTTTTAACAATTGGATCATTTCGACCCTGAGCCATGGATCTATATTTGCGCTGATATACGTTGGCTTTTTTACAGGACCTTCGCCTAGATTTATTTCTTCTAAGGCATCTTGTGCTAGAATTCTAACACTGTTCGCCAACGAATCTTTTTTGAAACCTAGAGGTTCATCATCATAGATGGCGTCTAACCTCTGATTTCACACTTCTTTCTCTTCCAAGTCAGGAGGTTCTGGGTCAAAATATTTCCCAGGGCCTTCTTGGGAAGATACCTGTTCATTGGCTTCAAGAGCCATGTACTTGACTTCAGCCTCTAAGGCCGCTATCATTCTATTTTCGGCTACATATGCCGAAATATTTTGTAGAGCTTGTGACTCAGTCACCATCACCAAACTTACTTCACCAGCCTATTGGCCGTATATCAACAACTCTTCCATAGTCGATGTTTCATAAATCCTCTCTATCCCACTGAAAACTATAGTCAGAGTGTAGATAAAGAGAGCAGAAAGCATTAGGTGCTGGAGTCAGATCGAATTCAGGAGGGCTGCATGGCCTTATATGAGCCAAATTACTGTCGAAGCTATTCTTTCCAATGTTGTTAACTTCGTCCAGGTAGTAACTTTGATCCGCCTCGATGTTTTCCACGATACCATCAAGACGCCATATCGTAACCCTCTGATGCATCAAAGACGGCACTGCGCCTATGCCATGTATCCACTCTCGACCCAAGAGCAGATTATAATTTGGTTTTGTTGAAATCACCATAAACATGGTAGGTCGAAGAATTGAGCCCACCTTGAGATCCAGTTGTATAACTCCCATGGTGGTTCCAATACCCCCTTCATAATTTGAGAGGACCATGTTGTGGGGCTTAATATCAGCATCCCTTTTTCCTATTTTTCCCAGCATAGATTGAGGAATTATGTTTATGGTTGCTCCACAATCAACCAGGATTTTATTTATAGTCACTTCCCCTATCTTTGCTCTGATAAATATGGGCTTGAGGTCATTTTTCATTGCCTCAGTTGGTGGCTCAAAGAAAGCGTTCTGCTCCTCAACGAAACCATTATTCATTACATAGTAACACATTGGCCTATGTCTGGCCATTTCCTATTCGACCATCAAGTCAGTTTCTTCAACTTCGACCTGACAGTTGTATTCCCTAGGCAGCACTGATATGACGTTTACCATAATGTCTAAAGTATCATCAGATTCAGAGTTACCTTCGTCATTCGACCCACATTGTTTTGGCCACACCAGTTTTCCAGCAATTGGTTCCCTCTCCAGAGGTTTCCTTCGATTTCCTTTTCTTTGCACGTTGGTGCTATATTTTGGGTGAGGCTCTGGTGCAGCCTCTTTCTCGGCCTTTCGTTGTCTTTGTAATCTTCGCCATTGTGAACGAGACATGGGGTTCTTACCCTTGTAGTTGCTCGATATGTGAGTCACTTTATTTGATGTAGTGGCATGGTACTCTTTTCTGTAATCCAAAGAAGAGCCCCTTGGCACGTCAAACATTCACCATTTTTCCTCATTGGGCCTTTTTTTCCTACTGTGTTGAGCAAAGTACCTATAAGTACATTACTTGGAGGCTGATAAGTTGGTGGCCTCCTTACCTAGTTCATGGGTCCTTTTTGATGTCCCCTCCTAGGATCGTATCTAACTTCTGGATCCATTTTTGGTTGAGCATTGGTTCCCCATTTTGCCTTCACTGCTCTCATACCTTGTATGTGTCCTGCAGCTTTCTTGTCGAAGATAGAACTGCATCTGGGACACAGCATCACTTTAGACTTTTTCTTCTGGCATCAATGTAAAAATTCTACCAGATCCTCATTTTCTTTTGGAAAAGTTGTTTTGTTCACTTCCTCCTGTCGAATGGCCTCTACCGAAGCCTTGGCTTCATATACCTCGACCATGTTTACCTCCATGTTGCTTTTGGCAACGAGGTTCAGTTTCTGCATCTTGGCCTCCAAGTTATCTGTCGAACCTTTAACGGAAGCCAAGTAAGAACCTATTGTGGTTCTCTTGCTGGAGCTTTCAGCAACTCCTTTGTTTGTGTTTGGGCCTTCAGTAACCCTTTTGCTTGAGCCTTCAGCAGCTCCTTTGTTTAGTTTCAGGACTTCAGTGGCCTTCCTCACCCCTTCGATAGTTTTCCTAGATATGTTTCCAATAAAACTTCAAAATACGGGCTTGTTAACGAAGTCCTCAGAAAGTTCAACCATATGGACGCCAACTGGTTCAACATAATATGCATCCATTTATAGCGGGTTCGCATCAATTTTCATTGCCGGCTGAAACAACCGGCTGAAAATCATCAAACAATGAAGTCGCCATCGAACGTCTTTTATCCCACATGTAGGGAAAGGTAAACATCGAGAAAACCTGATGAGGGAGAAGTCACGGTCTTGCGACCGAGAGATCGGGTAAGGGAGTCTGTTACGCGAGGGGAAGGTATTAGCACCCCACACGCCCGTAGTACTCTACGGTATCCACTCTTGTTATCTAACTTATGGGTGTGTTTAATCTATGCTTACTGTCTACTATACTACTGAAGGGAAAATGCATGCAAAATAAAAGGAGAAAAAGAATGTAGGAAAAATAAAATTGTGCTCGCCTGGGCCCTACCCCAATGCCTACGTATCCGTTTTAAGGAATCAGAGTAGTCGTAGTTCGGCTTATGTGTTTTTGTTTGTTTGTGTTTTCTTTAACGAACAATATTAATCTCGCCTTCTGCCGCAACTCGACCTTTGGAGATTTATGCGTCAGCACAGAAGTGAATTAATACGCTCTTTTGAAAAGGGTTTGAAAGAAAGGCCCGAGGGCAAAAAGATTTTTTATATTGGTTAGTGTTTTTGCTTGTAGATAATAGCTAGTTAACCTCAAGAGAGGTTTTAGCCATTTCTCTATTTATTCATGAAATGATTCTTTGAGACTTGAATCATACCAAAGCTTAGAACAAGAGAATAATAATGTCGAGAAGAAACCCGCTCATCATCTCTCAAACTTAGCCAAGACATGGTTTTTGTCAGTAAATTTTTATGTATTTTTGAAGTTTGTAAAAAAAAGTTTTTTTTGTTTTAACTGCATATGCAAAGGAGGAAAGAAAGTCACAGAAAGACAAAAGTCACAGGAAGACGAAAGTCACAAGAAGACGAAAGTCACAGGAAGACGAAAGTCACAGGAAGACGAAAGTCACAGGAAGACGAAAGTCACATGAAGACGAAAGTCTATTTCTAAATCTAATGTTATCGTGTATTAGACCTAAAGTTAGACTCTTGAGGGAATTCTACCTAGAAAGTGGTAAAGTGCAGGAGTAAAAATAGAGTTGTGACGATACCGAACGGAGAAGGTCCGTCGCCTCTTCATAACCATGCAAGCCATAAGAGAATTCTATAAAAGCTTCCTTGAGCGAATGATTGAAAATTATGCTCTTAGCTAGCTTTGAAACTTCATGAAACTCCTCACTCAAGTCTCTTTTATTTACCAATATTGCCAAAGAAAATAAATCTCCAAAATTAATCGCAATCGAAATGAGTATGGGAAATAAGATCTCAGGAGGTGCGAACTAAATTCACTATGTGCTACAAAAAATACAATGACATTAGGCCCCATAAAAAATGGACACAATCAGTAAGAAAAATAAAAATAATCATAGTCCAAGAATTGATTAGTTTGGCCCATATTAATCATTCTTAATTTTATTATTAATCATATTATTATATTTGTTTGTTGAAATGATAATAAAAAGAATAAAACATGTAATAATATGATTCAAAAAGAAAAAAGAAAACAAAAAAAAACAATTAAAACTAAAAAATAAAATATAGGAAAGTTGAAAAAGGGGTTAGGGTAAAAGAGAGAGGTGTTCTCTTCTTCTCCACTTGCGAACAGCAGCGGCACCGCCGACCTTCGCCTGAGTTGCTCCGTCTCACTCTCTTCTTCTCATCACCGCGTCGTTCTCTCAACCTCGCAACCATGGCGTCGCTCTTTTCAGCATCATAACCGCCGGACAACACCACATCATATCCCTGCTTCTCTTCTCTTCGTATCTCCCGTGTTCTTATTCCATCTCTCTTCAGTAAAACTGAATCTAAACCTAAGTGCAAAAAGATGGACAAGGCCGTGTACGAATTCTCCGCGATTTTGAATCTACATACTCTAGGCTATACAGAGATATGAGGAGATCAAAGATCGAATGAGTTCCCAGGATTACCTACCAAAGGATTCCGGTGGTTCTTCAGCGATGCTGGTATTCCAAGAAAACCAGAGGTGAATTCTTCACTCTATTATTCTTCTTCTGTTTCTCTGTGTGCTCTGCGTTGTTGTGGCGTTGATCATCTTCTTCTATTCAACTTTTCTCTTTTGTGTTTTTTGAATTCATTATTATTGCATGTTATAGTGTAGAGAACAAAGATGATGATGTTTTTTGTGTTGAAGAAGAGAATGGGGAGTATTGGCGATGGAGTGATGTGAGTAAGGTTCGGAGAAAATGGTGGAGGTTGAAGTTGTGAGATGATGACTGAAGAACTGTGAAGATGCGATTGAGGGACAGTTATGGAGAAAGGATCCAAGAAGATTGCAGAGAGATAGAGATATTTGTTCAGGTGTTTTTATTGATTCTTTTGGAAGTTGAAGAATGAGGATGAAGATGAGATGAGATGAGAGAGCTTTTCCTGGTTTTTGTGGTGATTCTTCTGCCCGTTCCAGAATGAGATGATTGAGAGGTAAATCATTCTTTTTTTTCTGTGTTGAATCCTCCTCCCTTCTGTCAATCCCCATTATGTATATATGCTGGAAGTTTGTTGTAAAATAAGCCATGAGTTGGTTATGTGGTTAGTTAATTCTGTTAGGATAATGTTAGAAATTAGTTAGGAGTTTGTTACTAGTTAAGTTAGTTATGCTGTTAGGGAATTGGTTATGGTATGGTTAAAATTTGGTTAAGAGGTGGGAAAAAAGGAAAGCTGGTTACAGTTGAGTTAGTTTTTGCTGTAACTGTTTTGGGTTGTTATTGAATGTTAGTTATGGGGCTGTTTTAGGAAACGGTTTAGGGAATGTTTAAAAATCTGTTAGAAGCGGTTAGGAGGTTTGTTAGGTTATTGGGAAAAATGAAAAGTTGGTTATAGAATTGGTTAGGAGTTAGTAACTGTTTAGAGTTAGTTAGAAAATTTTGCATTCTGTTTTGTTACAATTTCTTAGAATTGAACTGTTAACTGTTTATTGATTTTTTCTTTTTAATCTTTCTATGCAGGGCTGAACTGGTTGCTTTTGTATTGGGTTCAAATTTTCCATTTAACTTTAAAACTAGAAGGATCCCTATGTCTTATGTATCATCGGAACTGCTGGGAGATGACACATCCTCTTACAGAGAGATTTCTAGTATGTGATTAGTCCCATTTCCACAATCCCTCGGAAGGTAAGGCAAAGGACATGCTTGAGGTGTAACTTCAGCTACTTGTTGGAAGTTGGTATCTGTGGCTAAGTTGGTATCTGTTGCTAAGTACATAAATTGTTCCCCAAGATCGGAGGTTTCCTCCGTCGAAAATATCGAATTATTGAAACGATAATCAGATGGTTGATGGTCAAAAGAATGGCACTGTGCCGATGTTGCCGCTGAAGCACCTGGCTCAAAGAGGTCCTTAAGAACCATTCCTGGGTCGTTAAAAGATTGAGGATCCAAAGACGATGATCCAGACAATAGAGTCATTTCTATTCCCTGCCCATCAAAGGAAATTTTTGACTCCCTGTTGACTTCAGGATGCTCAATGCAGATTCTGTTTTCTTTATTTTCTATGTACTGGGAGTCATCACTACAGTCCGAGGACGAGATTTCACGTGAATCACGGTTTTCCACAAGTTCGGAAATCAACTTCTGGATCAGTGTTCGCTTGAGATATGTCTCGGCAGGCAGAAACCAATCTACATTGAGAAAATTGGAAAACTTGGTTAGTTTGAATGGATTGAAAGTAAGAGGAGCTTCGGCAAGGAAGAGCTCTAGGTAGTGCAGCAGAAAGAGGCCACAATCATATGAGTTATCCTGCTGTGGCAACGCTAGGGGGAGAAAACGCAAATTTGAAAATAATGCTGAAAGGTCTTCTTCCGGTGCATCTTTATGTCTCTCTTTCCATTCTTCCCACAAGTAACTTTGCAGCAGGTTTTTTCAAACCGCTATGATTTCCTTTTATAGAATCCATATGTAATATACAGGGTACTCTAAGCGAGTTGGCCAACTCTTCATCATTGAAATTAACCACTTCACCAGGATGACATATGACTATTAAGCTCCAATGAAGATTGAAGTTCATAGGAATGAAGATGTAATCCTTTTCAAATAAATTTACTTTTCTTGTCCATTTACGAACACGTAGAAATGCTGCTTTTCCATCCGAAGCACTAGATGGATTTTTGTCCAAATCAGCTAGCTTTCGAAAGAAAAAACTATAAAAAAAAGAAATCTCGGTTTTTCCTCCTCTTGTATTTGATTCTTCAGATACTGGATGTAAAAGTCAATTATTGTGTCATTAATGAATGTATCAGGTTGTAATAGATCAAAATCTCTCTTGCTTAGAGAAACAGCATCTGGGTCCCCTTCAGGATATATGACTTCATCAAAAGGCTCCTCAAAATTAGGAAAGTATTTTAGATTAAGAGATGTGATCTGTTTATGTATCAGGGCCCAATTGGAATCAATAACTGCAATCTCCAATTCCTCAATGCCTGAAGTGTCACTTACATGATCTAACTGATCTGCATTCCTTGATATTACATTAATCTTTATGATGACCGTTCCACTACTTGGAAACAACTGACACTTAATATCAATGAGATCATCAAGTCCCCATCAAGATCAAAGGCCCCTTGCTTCATACTTGCAGTTGAAACATTGATCTTGATGCAACGATGTGAAAAAGTTAACATTGGCCCCAAAGTTAATTGTCCAAAGCTTACTTTAACCGAAGTCAACAGATCTTATCCTCGTATCTTTGAACTTGGCCCATGATTATGCATCTCAAGGTCTCATAAGAGCTTGTAAGCCCATCAACCAGGTATGCCATGTTGAACAAAACCCTGCCTTGAATGCCTTGAACCTTTAATTACCTTGCATGAATTCTTTCCTGAGAAACCCACTTCAATCTCAACCTACTCGCATCGCAGATAACAAATGACAATGATGAGGACAATGATTGCCTTGGTTAAGGAGAAATCTATGAATTCATATCTTAGGTCACGAACGACGCTTCACAATTCAATCCCCAGCCCTTAGCGATCGGTTATTTCAACTTGAAATTAGCGTCATAAGGAACATCTTACAGAGGGATGATAAAGTCTGAATCACAGAATAATTCCCTTGACGTGAAACCTAGTTGCACAAATGAAAACCCCAGCACTTGCCAAGACTGGATAAAAGCAATTATATCTTAAAGAGAAAGAAATCATGTTAACCACACCTCACGATCTTGATTCCCCGTTTAGATGCACAGAGAAATATCCGGATAAAACATCTTTGAACCATGATTCAACAAAACCTAAATTGATTAACTGAGGAGTAGATGAATGTCATGTCACAGTCATTAATCCTAATCAAATGACAAGCATACTTATAGGAAAGGATGCCATGCTTCAAAGTCCACATATGCTAGGTCACGTCCTAGAGTTCTTGACCAGAATGACCTACAACCAGTTGTTCATCAAAAGATATTAGCCCAGTAACTTGGTGGAGAAGAAGTCCAGAAATGAGCCTAAAAAAACCTAATTCCAAAACTTGTTGCATGAATAAGAAATCATCCTTTATTGGATACGAGCTCCTCAACCACTGTGAAGCCCTAGTATCGCACAACCATTGAACTTTGAACCTCAGAGCTATATTGAATGAAATGTATGCCATGTTAGTGACCTAATGAAATAGATGCAGATGAATGCAAAAGTATAAGCCAAGAATAAAAGAAATTAGGAGGGCAAATTTTGGGGTGCAACAGCTGCCCCTATTTAATCGCCTTCAACCTGAAGGTGAGATTGGCGCCAGCCTTTCGAACTTTCAAGGTAAAAGAAGATTAAATACTAAAAGAACCCGAAAATTTGCGCTCCGAAGCCAGTCAGGTATTATTATATTTTTTTTGTATTTCTAGGTTAAAGGGGTTATCGGGGTTAGGTGTATGGATATACAAGAAAGAGACATCAAAAATACATATCCGTGGTCGGTATCGGACACATAAGAAAGAGATAGAAAAGATACATATCCGTGGTCGGTATCAGACACGCACAAAAGGTATAGAAAAGAGACATATCCTTGGTCGGTATCAGATACATACAAGAGAGATATCAAAGATACATATCCGTGGTCGGTATCGGATACGCACAACAGAGACATCAAAGATACATATCCGTGGTCGGTATCGGATACGCACAAAAGAGGTATCAAAGATACATATCCGTGGTCGGTATCGGATACGTACAAAAGAGACATCAAAGATACATATCCGTGGTTGGTATCAGATACGTACGAAAGAGACAGACCGAAGAAAGCTCTTGCAAAGAAACACCAATCGAAGGCAGACTTACTGAGGAAGGAGACCAAACGAATGGGACTCCGGAAAAATGATGTCAATCAAAGGTGTATTTAAAAGAAACGACACCATCCGAAGCGGGATTTTGACAAAAGATACCTAGCCGAAGCGGGGTTTTGAAAGATACAGGTATGCACGTCTGGTCAGAGTTAGATACACAAGAGCGAAGTTGATCATCAAGAAACAAATGTTTAGAATCGCTAGCGAACACAGGAACGAGACTAACCGAAGAAAGCCCCAATAAAAAGGGCGCATTCGCCTAAATAAGGATGCTAGATAACTAGACTTTGAAGAGACACTGAAAGACTCTTAACATAAAAGATTAGCTAGGCTAACGAAAGGAGGACCCGACTAACGTGGATAAACCAAAACAAGGAACCGACTAAGCAGGACCTTCAAAGAGCACCGATCGAATATGAAGTCTGCAAGAGAAAGGGACTGGTCCAAGCAGACTCTAACGAAGAAAAACATGTTAGGCTTTCGATACATTGCAAATACGCAAGAACTAAAAAATCCCTCAGGCCAAAGGCGGGGTATAATTCTTCAAGAGTGGCAATCATCTGAATTACCACACACCAAGTATGGACACTCAAATACTTGAGAAATAAGAAAGGCTATACGCCGACTCTTACTCGCACTCTAACGGCAAAGCGAACACGGGTAAAATAACCAAAGGCTTGCAAAGGCAAGCGCAAACCACAAACTTACTGGGGAGATGGAGGAATACCAAAGACCCGAATGATGGTGAATCAAAACAAACCCCGCTGGGGAAACATAATAGAGTCACCCTTAGACTTATTATGGAGATAAATCAAATCTGAGCGCATAACAATCTGGTTACCACAAGTGGACATAATTGGCTTATACTTATGCATGTTTGAATTTTTTTATAGCATAATGCTCCATGCAATGGAAATGATATGCATTTTAGTAGATGCGATGTGATGATGCAATGTAATGATGCATGTTTAGTAATGCATTGGGGAGACCACGTCAATAATCGGATGTTGGGAAGACAATGAACTTTCAAATGATTATTATTGCATATCTAATCTTCTGTAGAGAACATGCAATATGAACTTCAGTAGGAAATCGAGATTCGAAACCATCAACCTCGAACGATTGATAACATTGAAGAAATAACTTCCTGGGTAGTAATACTGCAAAAAATAAATTGCAGTTTGAGAGAAAATCTTGAATTCTGATCAAACTTCCAAATTCCTAGGGGATAGATACTTTATCTTCTGTTAGAACGGGGAGAGCTTCGCTGGGGATGGAAGCTTTCTCTTGCGCAGAACTTCTTTACGAAGATAGATTCTACTGGGGAGTATAGAAATTCTTAAATAAATAGAATTCTACTCAGACCACACTGGGGATAACAACACCGGGGGATAAAAATCTTCACTTGGGGAAGAACCAAAACATCCTAGGACAGAAACTCCACCGCTGACATCTCAACAAAATCTTTCATATTCCGGGATGAAGGAGTTACAATTGGTGCTCCCATGTGCACCATACTGGGGAGAAGATGACACTTGTTCTAGAAAGCATGCTCCACTAGGGAATGAAAACTCGCTTCACTGGGGAAAATACTGCAAAAATAAATTGCAGTTCAGGGAAATTTTCGAACTCTGATCCAACTCCCAACTTCTTAGGGAAAAATCCAACATCTCTTTCCAAGGATAAAGAGAATCTTGCTGGGAATTGGGACCTTCCTATGTAAGTCTTCGATAGAAGCGACTTTGATTGGGGAATCACAAAAAAAATTGGTTTTTTGGTTTTTTTTTTTTTGATAAAATAATTCTGCCCAGGCCACACAGAGGATACTACTGTCGAGGGTAACAATCTTCACTTGAGGAAGAGAAGGTCATCTTTGAACCATAAGCTTGAGGTTTGGAACTCTACCGAGGAAATATTTCATCCATATCCCATCACTGGGATAAAAGAATTTTAAACGGCATTTGTCCATGTACTCTGCCCCAGAAGAAAGAAAAAAAACTATTGGAGACCTGCTCCGCTGGGCATAACAAACATGTTAATCAAACATCTCTTCAAGAAAACCTGACTTGGGCAAAACTTCCCTAGGGAGAAAAGATACGAACTTCAGAGAGACGATGAACAACAACCTCCCTAGGGAGATAAATACCTACCACGGAGATATATGGTGTTGACTTCGAGAGGATATAACAAAGGTCTACAATCCAATGAAATGATCTTTCTAGGATTTATCGAAGCTGAGTAGACTATGCTGATGAAGAAGTTTATACAAAACTTGTTGAAATGCATTTATTCAGAGATAAGTCTTATGGGAGGGACAAACTCTTAAACAAACTCTCATTGAGAGTACTGACTTCAGTGGGGATTACGCACAGACATACTTTTAATGGAGATAAGGATTTATGTCTGGGAGGGAGTACGCCCTTATTGGGGATACATGATTCTGTCTTGAGAAGAAGTGAGCATTCACTCGGGAGATTGAATCCCATTCTACAGAAATCCTCATGTTGGTCATATGCAGACCTTTCTTGATTCACTTGCTGGTATGCTTCTTGTCATGCAAGACCAACAAGTATTTGCAAAACAGAAATTGGGGTGACATGCCCCTGTTTGGAATGGAAAACCTTACTGAAGAATATACAAATTGAACGATCAATCACTGGGTAAAAACTGCGATGCAAGATTGCTACTTCAACATTTCGACTCTAAGGAGGAATGCCACTGAAAAGTGGACTTTGGAGAAGATGCTGCAAAAATAAATTGCTGTCCACTGAAAATAAATCATCTTGACTTTAAACAACTTCTGAATTTCTAGGGAGAAGGACCAATCTCCTCTTGCAGAGAAATGAGGATGCTTTCTTGGGGAATAAAGATCTCAGAAGAGAAACCCTTTGGTAGACAGACTTTTGTCAAGTAGCAACAGATCTTTTACTAGGGATAGGCGTCCTCCTATGAAACGACACTTCCATCACGTCTTGTATGGGTAAATAATCTTCAAATGATCTTTACGTTACTGCTCATATCCTGCTGAGGATAACAATCCAAACTTCAACTGGGGATAATGACCTTAACTTAGGACAAAGGATATCAGTAAATGGTCTTGAGTCTCTGATAAGTTGAAGATAACAATCTTAACTTCTCGGCATGATTTTCAAATTCATAGGTCGTTTAGCCTATACATGGATGTGATCTGATCAACCACTCAAGAAGAGAGAAAGCCCTTACATGAATTCTTGCCCCAGTCTGTAAGGCTTTTGCAGAAAAATTGCCTCGAGAGGACTTTTTGAGATTTATACCACCAAGATAAACTGCCCCAGTGTTATGAATTTCAGAATACTGCCCATGGCTGACCAAAGTTGGAAATAACTTTAACAATGCTTGATTGAATTCTCGTGCATCTCTGAATTCTAAAAAAATTCTCCCCTAATCAACAAATTCTTAGAGAGATTTATCAAATCTCGACATAACTGCCCCAGTTTGACTGCCCTTTGAGGGATGAAATCCTAACTTGAATGCCTCAGATTGGATGAATACCTACTCGATAGAGTACTTGACATGCTTCCCCCTGCTCAACAGAGTCTTGACAGATCTTGTCCTTGTCCCATGCTCACGGAGAGATGAAGGCTTGAGTATTTTTTGAAGACAACATAACCTTAGGGTGGTTGGCTCTTGAATATAGGTTACCTCACAACCATACTCCTCGACTTGAACTGCTTCAATCTCTAATCAGATACTTGAAGAAGTATCTCCCTTGGGACCAACCGAAAGTAATGTACCGCTGCTTATCAGAAACTTTGGGCGATCAACTTTTGCAATCTACTTCAGATCATTTCTCAGATTGGTATTCTTTTACTCGACGGAGTCGATAGAAGATTTGCCCCAGGTTAAGACCATTCCCACAAATGATTTACCTTTAAACGGTGTCCTGAAGCAATTTGTCCTTTGAGATAATTAAATTCTCATCTGATGCTCATTATGCAAGCTTACTCGATGTTTAAGCACTTGCTCATATGAAAAGAATGTTTATTATAAGAATAATAATTATAATGCAAAGTTCATGTTTGTCTTGAAATTTGCAAACTTTTATTGAAAAGACAAAATAAAAAAAAATTGTACAAAAGATGGTAAAAAGATGGAGTGATACCAACTCAAAAGTTTTTGCAAGCCTCCTGGGAGTCAGATTACCGTATTCTTGTTACAGTGTGCTTTCGAATTAACCCTTGCTTCAGTTAGGACTTTTCAGGGTTGTAACGTGGCCTGGTTTATGGTTAAAAAAAACGGATTTAAGGCTCAAAATATTTGGTGCCCACCCATTCTCCATGATGTTCTCCAATCCTAAATTCAGTTAAACTAATACGAGCACTCATCCCTCAAAAGAGTTTACCATGGTTGAGAAGGATATGGCATTCACTCACCCTTTCATTATTGGTATTTTGATCACACGACCTTATTTTTTGTGGAGAATCTTTATTTGGTAATCCCCTTTTTCTCTTTTCGCGCTTTTCGCTTTCTTTTTGTATTCCCTAACTTTTGCCTGGACAAATTCCTTTTGATTTTGACTTTGAAGTCCAGCGGGATGCCCTGACTTTTGCCTAAGCGACTTGTTTTTCAAGTTTTGACTTAGCAAGGCTTTTTTTTGTCTTTTTCTCTTATTATCCTTTTTAGTTTGAACCAGTCATGTGATTTCGAGTTGATTTTGATATCCTGAAAGGGTGCAACTGCCTTGCTGTTTGGTTGACAAGGAATAACCATTATGGTATCGTCATCTTTTGACCTTTTGATGTGCGAGAGATATCCATTGTGGTATAGTTCTCTTTGATGCACACTGCTGATATATGAGAGTTAACCATTGCGACTTTTACTTTCCTTAGCCTTTTGATGGATAACCATTATTGTATCCTTAGGTGCGCACTCTTGGTGAGTTCTGAACGCTCGATTAGATCAACTGAAATCTACCCTGCCCCGGGTTAAATGTGAGGTTTTTTCTGAAAAGAAAAGAAACTCCTACTTCAAGGCTCAAAGGGGTTGACGAGGGTCTATCTCCCTTATATCTCCGGTGTTTGGGAATTTGAAACAAGGCATGTACATCGTCAACAGGGTCCTACTCAAAAGCACACCGTTTGAAATTTTTGGTATATTACTCATCATCCTCCCTTCATATTTTTTTATTTAACAAGATTTAAGTATCAAAAGGTAAAGAAAAAAACATTAATGAGTGAATACAAATGGATTAATTCAAGACAAACATATTCAATGCATTATGATTAATATTCAAGAATCAACAAGTTTTGCATACAAGAAAGTACTGAACCAAAGCAAGAAAGATTACAAATGAGAATTGAAAATGAAACTAGAAATTACTACGTTGAGGAGACCAGTCTCGGTATGGACTTGTTGCTTCAGATGATGATCTGGCAATCTTGACATTTACTGAGTCGAAGGAGACCTCAAATTTAACTGACTGGCCCGAAATTGATAGCCTTTTCATCAAGCAGGTCTTGCACATTTTCTTTGAAAGCCCAGCAGTCTTCAATAGAATGACCTAGTGCCCCAGCATGGTAATCACACTGCACATTAGGATTGGAATCCATAGAACAAGGAGGAATGACATGCTTCAGTGGCTTGGGTTCCACCAAGGAAAGCTTGAGTAACTGAGAGAACAGCTGGCCGTAAGTCAAAGGAACAATGTCGAACACCCTCTTAGGCTTCTTATCCTTTTGCTTACCTTGTTGCGTATGTCTTTGTTGATAGGTTTGTTGCCGAGTAACACACTGAGCCAAGTGAACACGAGGAACATTCTGGTTTTGATTAACCAACCGATTTCCACAACTTACAAACGACTGCTGGTGAGAACTTTCAGGGATTATAGGTTGTGGATGACGTGACTCCGATCGTGAGATAGAACTTTGAAGAGGAGAAGGCGTAGCCCTATTCTTTGCAGTGGTTGGCATAAGATTGATTTGCACACTCAGACCTTCGGGAGTGAAGAGAATTGTCCCTGCATCAAGCAAGTCCTGGACTTGGTGCTTAAAAGCTACGCAATCTTCAGTATCATGACCAGGTGCCCTAAAATGAAAATCGCACCTAGCATTGTCGTTAAAGCCATAAGGGCGTTTTTCATGTGTAGTGAAAATTCGGAGTTTAACCAAATGTAATTCTAGCAGGGGAGGAAGCAATTGTGCATACAACATTGGAATAGGATCAAATTTTCGTTCAGGCTGTTTTGGCCTCTGCTGACGGGCTTTGCCTTTTGGGTCCCCTCGGGAAGTGACAACTTGTTGCGGATGGGAGGGTCCTTGAATGCACGGTTGCGGAGGAGATACTCCCTGACCTACAAGAGTCCTCAGGTTATGGGGAGGAATGGTAACTCCTATTGTGGCAGGCATAGAAACATCTTCTTTCTTCAACATTGTCCCCAAAATTTCCATAACCAAATTCAATTGAGTCTTCAACTGAGTGTTCTCTTCTTTCAGGAGTTCTTGTCCACGGACCAAATCCTGCATGTCTAGTACCACGAATCCCATCTGTTCTTTCATCTCGTCCAATTCCCCACGAAGTTGTTCCATATCTTGAATCTGACCACGAAGCAACGATAAGTCAAGATTTGCAGCTCTGAAAAGAAAATACCGAGTCTGAATAAGGATTCCCCCTTTCTGAATACCTTTGGAGTACCTGCTATGGATGCATGAGGTGAATGAGCGGATGCAATGCCATGTTCAAACATTTTTTTTTTTGCATATAATCTTTCACATTTCCTTTTTTATGTAAAATAAACATGTTATGATGCAAGGTGCAATGACATAAGTTCAAAAGTTCGGCATAACAATTGTACAATCCTCTGGATAACTGCTGTATAAATCTGCTGAATAATATGGATATCACAGGATCCAAGGTTCAGAACCAAATTCAGCATACACTGGAACCAAGTACCATGATTAAACGTTGTATAATCTCTGACCAAATGGAATATATCAGGATCAAAGGTCCGGAACATAACTAGATAAGCATCCTGAATACCGAATCCGGAAATTCAAAAAATAAATAAATCTGAGACCCATATAGTCACTAACAGAACAACAGTCACTATCAGAACATAGTCACCAACTGAGCACGAGTAACCATTTGAACATAGTCACCAACTGTACCTGTGATAAAATTCCCTCCCCGCTCACGGGTGAAGACTAGGTCAGGGTAAGACAATGGTAACTCGAAAATCATGGGTCTGCCTGAAAGTACTATGGGCTTACCCACAGACGTGGGTGCCGATAGTAATTCATTTGAACCTCATCCGAGCGTGGTATATAACAAGACTGCACTAATCGAACCACGTCTTATAGCCGTCATGCCCCCACTCTATTCCTAGTGTCCTAGTGCACTCTGGCCTGGGTACTGGGCCATTTACCTCAATAGTGACATCCCCACCCAACATGGAAAACAGAGTCCAGCATAATAGATAACAAATAGGGAAAGCAATAAAATGCAATGCAAACTTATGCTCAGGAAAACATGTACAAATGAGTAAACTGAAAGCATAAAAATAAACACCCAAAGAAAAGAAAGCAAGAGCTAGGAGCGACTCCGGGATGGACCAGCATTTGGTCGACCAGTCCCCAGTGAAGTCGCCAACTGAAACAACCGGCTGAAAATCATCAAACAATGAAGTCGCCATCGAACGTCTTTTATCCCACATGTAGGGAAAGGTAAACATCGAGAAAACCTGATGAGGGAGAAGTCACGGTCTTGCGACCGAGAGATCGGGTAAGGGAGTTTGTTACGCGAGGGGAAGGTATTAGCACCCCACACACCCGTAGTACTCTACGGTATCCACTCTTGTTATCTAACTTATGGGTGTGTTTAATCTATGCTTACTGTCTACTATACTACTGGAGGGAAAATGCATGCAAAATAAAAGGAGAAAAAGAATGTAGGGAAAATAAAATTGTGCTCGCCTGGGCCCTACCCCAATGCCTACGTATCCGTTTTAAGGAATCAGAGCAGCCGTAGTTCGGCTTATGTGTTTTTGTTTGTTTGTATTTTCTTTAACGAACAGTATTAATCTCGCCTTCTGCCGCAACTCGACCTTTGGAGATTTACGCGTCAGCACAGAAGTGAATTAATACGCTCTTTTGAAAAGGGTTTGAAAGAAAGGCCCGAGGGCAAAAAGAGTTTTTATATTGGTTAGTATTTTTGCTTGTAGATAATAGCTAGTTAACCTCAAGAGAGGTTTTAGCCATATCTTTATTTATTCATGAAATGAGTCTTTGAGACTTGAATCATACCAAAGCTTAGAACAAGAGAATAATAATGTCGAGAAGAAACCCGCTCATCATCTCTCAAACTTAGCCAAGACATGGTTTTTGTCAGTAAATTTTTATGTATTTTTGAAGTTTGTAAAAAAAAAGTTTTTTTTGTTTTAACTGCATATGCAAAGGAGGAAAGAAATTCACAGAAAGACAAAAGTCACAGGAAGACGAAAGTCACAGGAAGACGAAAGTCACAGGAAGACGAAAGTCACAGGAAGACGAAAGTCACAGGAAGACGAAAGTCACAGGAAGACGAAAGTCACAGGAAGACGAAAGTCACAGGAAGACGAAAGTCTATTTCTAAATCTAATGTTATCGTGTATTAGACCTAAAGTTAGACTCTTGAGGGAATTCTACCTAGAAAGTGGTAAAGTGCAGGAGTAAAAATAGAGTTGTGACGATACCGAACGGAGAAGGTCTGTCGCCTCTTCATAACCATGCAAGCCATAAGAGAATTCTATCAAAGCTTCCTTGAGCGAATGATTGAAAATTATGCTCTTAGCTAGCTTTGAAACTTCATGAAACTCCTCACTCAAGTCTCTTTTATTTACTAATATTGCCAAAGAAAATAAATCGCCAAAATTAATCGCAATCGAAATGAGTATGGGAAATAAGATCTCAGGAGGTGCGAACTAAATTCACTATGTGCTGAAAAAAATACAATGACATTAGGCCCCATCAAAAATGGACACAATCAGTAAGAAAAATAAAAATAATCATAGTCCAAGAATTGATTAGTTTGGCCCATATTAATCATTCTTAATTTTATTATTAATCATATTATTATATTTGTTTGTTGAAATGATAATAAAAAGAATAAAACATGTAATAATATGATTCAAAAAGAAAAAAGAAAACAAAAAAAAACAATTAAAACTAAAAAATAAAATATAGGAAAGTTGAAAAAGGGGTTAGGGTAAAAGAGAGAGGTGTTCTCTTCTTCTCCACTTGCGAACAGCAGCGGTGCCGCCGGCCTTCGTCTGAGTTGCTCCGTCTCACTCTCTTCTTCTCATCACCGCGTCGTTCTCTCAACCTCGCAACCATGGCGTCGCTCTTTTCAGCATCATAACCGCGGGACAACACCACATCATATCCCTGCTTCTCTTCTCTTCGTCTCTCCCGTGTTCTTATTCCATATCTCTTCAGTAAAACTGAATCTAAACCTAAGTGCAAAAAGATGGAAAGGCTATGTATGAATTCTCCGCAATTTTGAATCTACATACTCTAGGCTATACAGAGATATGAGGAGATCAAAGATCGAATGAGTTCCCAGGATTACCTACCAAAGGATTCCGGTGGTTCTTCAGCAATGTTGGTATTCCAAGAAAACCAGAGGTGAATTCTTCACTCTATTATTCTTCTTCTGTTTCTCTGTGTGCTCTGCGTTGTTGTGGCGTTGATCATCTTCTTCTATTCAACTTTTCTCTTTTGTGTTTTTTGAATTCATTATTATTGCATGTTGTAGTGTAGAGAACAAAGATGATGATGTTTTTTGTGTTGAAGAAGAGAATGGGGAGTATTGGCGATGGAGTGATGTGAGTAAGGTTCAGAGAAAATGGTGGAGGTTGAAGTTGTGAGATGATGACTGAAGAACTGTGAAGATGCGATTGAGGGACAGTTATGGAGAAAGGATCCAAGAATATTTCAGAGAGATAGAGATATTTGTTCAGGTGTTTTTATTGATTCTTTTGGAAGTTGAAGAATGAGGATGAAGATGAGATGAGATGAGAGAGCTTTTCCTGGTTTTTGTGGTGATTCTTCTGCCCGTTCCAGAATGAGATGATTGAGAGGTAAATCATTCTTTTTTTTCTATGTTGAATCCTCCTCCCTTCTGTCAATCTTCATTATGTATATATGCTGGAAGTTTGTTGTAAAATAAGCCATGAGTTGGTTATGTGGTTAGTTAATTCTGTTAGGATAATGTTAGAAATTAGTTAGGAGTTTGTTACTAGTTAAGTTAGTTATGCTGTTAGGGAATTGGTTATGGTATGGTTAAAATTTGGTTAAGAGGTGGGAAAAAAGGAAAGCTGGTTACAGTTGAGTTAGTTTTTGCTGTAACTGTTTTGGGTTGTTATTGAATGTTAGTTATGGGGCTGTTTTAGGAAACGGTTTAGGGAATGTTTAAAAATCTGTTAGAAGCGGTTAGGAGGTTTGTTAGGTTATTGGGAAAAATGAAAAGTTGGTTATAGAATTGGTTAGGAGTTAGTAACTGTTTAGAGTTAGTTAGAAAATTTTTCATTCTGTTTTGTTACAATTTCTTAGAATTGAACTGTTTATTGATTTTTACTTTTTAATCTTTCTATGCAGGGCTGAACCGGTTGCTTTTGTATTGGGTTCAAATTTTCCATTTAACTTTAAAACTAGAAGGATCCATATGTCCTTTGTATCATCGGAACTGCTGGGAGATGACACATCCTCTTACAGAGAGATTTCTAGTATGTGATTAGTCCCATTTCCACAATCCCTCGGAAGGTAAGGCAAAGGACATGCTTGAGGTGTAACTTCAGCTACTTGCTGGAAGTTGGTATCTGTGGCTAAGTTGGTATCTGTTGCTAAGTACATAAATTGTTCCCCAAGATCGGAGGTTTCCTCCGTCGAAAATATCGAATTATTGAAACAATAATCAGATGGTTGCTGGTCAAAAGAATGGCATTGTGTCGATGTTTCCGCTGAAGCACCTGGCTCAAAGAGGTCCTTAAGAACCATGCCTGGGTCGTTAAAAGATTGAGGATCCAAAGACGATGATCCAGACAATAGAGTCATTTCTATTCCCTGCCCATCAAAGGAAATTTTTGACTCCCTGTTGACTTCAGGATGCTCAATGCAGATTCTGTTTTCTTTATTTTCTATGTACTGGGAGTCATCACTATAGTCCGAGGACGAGATTTCACGTGAATCACGGTTTTCCACAAGTTCGGAAATTAACTTCTGGATCAGTGTTCGCTTGAGATATGCCTGGGCAGGCAGAAACCAATCTACATTGAGAAAATTGGAAAACTTGGTTAGTTTGAATGGATTGAAAGTAAGAGGAGCTTCGGCAAGGAAGAGCTCTAGGTAGTGCAGTAGAAAGAGGCCACAATCATATGAGTTATCCTGCTGTGGCAACGCTAGGGGGAGAAAACACAAATTTGAAAATAATGCTGAAAGGTCTTCTTCCGGTGCATCTTTATGTCTCTCTTTCCATTCTTCCCACAAGTAACTTTGCAGCAGGTTTTTTCAGACCGCTATGATTTCCTTTTATAGAATCCATATGTAATATACAGGGTACTCTAAGCGAGTTGGCCAACTCTTCATCATTGAAATTAACCACTTCACCAGGATGACATATGACTATTAAGCTCCAATGAAGATTGAAGTTCATAGGAATGAAGATGTAATCCTTTTCAAATAAATTTACTTTTCTTGTCCATTTACGAACACGTAGAAATGCTGCTTTTCCATCCGAAGCACTAGATGGATTTTTGTCCAAATCAGCTAGCTTTCGAAAGAAAAAACTATTAAAAAAAAGAAATCTCGGTTTTTCCTCCTCTTGTATTTGATTCTTCAGATAATGGATGTAAAAGTCAATTATTGTGTCATTAATGAATGTATCAGGTTGTAATAGATCAAAATCTCTCTTGCTTAGAGAAACAGCATCTGGGTCCCCTTCAGGATATATGACTTCATCAAAAGGCTCCTCAAAATTAGGAAAGTATTTTAGATTAAGAGATGTGATCTGTTTATGTATCAGGGCCCAATTGGAATCAATAACTGCAATCTCCAATTCCTCAATGCCTGAAGTGTCGCTTACATGATCTAACTGATCTGCATTCCTTGATATTACATTAATCTTTATGATGACCGTTCCACTACTTGGAAACAACTGACACTTAATATCAATGAGATCATCAAGTCCCCATCAAGATCAAAGGCCCTTGCTTCATACTTGCAGTTGAAACATTGATCTTGATGCAACGATGTGAAAAAGTTAACATTGGCCCCAAAGTTAATTGTCCAAAGCTTACTTTAACCGAAGTCAACAGATCTTATCCTCGTATCTTTGAACTTGACCCATGATTATGCATCTCAAGGTCTCATAAGAGCTTGTAAGCCCATCAACCAGGTATGCCATGTTGAACAAAACCCTGCCTTGAATGCCTTGAACCTTTAATTACCTTGCATGAATTCTTTCCTGAGAAACCCACTTCAATCTCAACCTACTCGCATCGCAGATAACAAATGACAATGATGAGGACAATGATTGCCTTGGTTAAGGAGAAATCTATGAATTCATATCTTAGGTCACGAACGACGCTTCACAATTCAATCCCCAGCCCTTAGCGATCGGTTATTTCAACTTGAAATTAGCGTCATAAGGAACATCTTACAGAGGGATGATAAAGTCTGAATCACAGAATAATTCCCTTGACGTGAAACCTAGTTGCACAAATGAAAACCCCAGCACTTGCCAAGACTGAATAAAAGCAATTATATCTTGAAGAGAAAGAAATCATGTTAACCACACCTCACGATCTTGATTCCCCGTTTAGATGCACAGAGAAATATCCGGATAAAACATCTTTGAACCATGATTCAACAAAACCTAAATTGATTAACTGAGGAGTAGATGAATGTCATGTCACAGTCATTAATCCTAATCAAATGACAAGCATACTTATAGGAAAGGATGCCATGCTTCAAAGTCCACATATGCTAGGTCACGTCCTAGAGTTCTTGACCAGAATGACCTACAACCAGTTGTTCATCAAAAGATATTAGCCCAGTAACTTGGTGGAGAAGAAGTCCAGAAATGAGCCTAAAAAAACCTAATTCCAAAACTTGTTGCATGAATAAGAAATCATCCTTTATTGGATACGAGTGCCTCAACCACTATGAAGCCCTAGTATCGCACAACCATTGAACTTTGAACCTCAGAGCTATATTGAATGAAATGTATTCCATGTTAGTGACCTAATGAAATAGATGCAGATGAATGCAAAAGTATAAGCCAAGAATAAAAGAAATTAGGAGGGCAAATTTTGAGGTGCAACAGCTGCCCCTATTTAATCGCCTTCAACCTGAAGGTGAGATTGGCGCCAGCCTTTCGAACTTTCAAGGTAGAAGAAGATTAAATACTAAAAGAACCCGAAAATTTGCGCTCCGAAGCCAGTCAGGTATTATTATATTTTTTTTGTATTTCTAGGTTAAAGGGGTTATCGGGGTTAGGTGTATGTTTAACCAGGGTTTGACATGCCGAAGGGTAACTTGGTTATCGAGGAACTTCTGTTGGTATTTAGTAACAAACACCTGTAAGAAAGATATCAAAAGATATACGCCTGAAGTCCGTAGCAGACATGCGAAAAAATATTAGAGACACATATCCGGGGTTGGTAGTGGATATACAAGAAAGAGACATCAAAAATACATATCCGTGGTCGGTATCGGACACATAAGAAAGAGATAGAAAAGATACATATCCGTGGTCGGTATCGGACACGCACAAAAGGTATAGAAAAGATACATATCCTTGGTCGGTATCGGATACATACAAGAGAGATATCAAAGATACATATCCGTGGTCGGTATCAGATACGCACAACAGAGACATCAAAGATACATATCCGTGGTCAGTATCGGATACGCACAAAAGAGGTATCAAAGATACATATTCGTGGTCGGTATCGGATACGAACAAAAGAGACATCAAAGATACATATCCGTGGTTGGTATCAGATACGTACGAAAGAGACAGACCGAAGAAAGCTCTTGCAAAGAAACACCAATCGAAGGCAGACTTACTGAGGAAGGAGACCAAACGAATGGGACTCCGGACAAATGATGTCAATCGAAGGTGTATTTAAAAGAAACGACACCATCCGAAGCGGGATTTTAACAAAAAGATACCTAGCCGAAGCGGGGTTTTGAAAGATACATGTATGCACGTCTGGTCAGAGTTAGATACACAAGAGCGAAGTTGATCACCAAGAAACAAATGTTTAGAATCGCTAGCGAACACAGGAACGAGACTAACCGAAGAAAGCCCCAATAAAAAGGGCGCATTCGCCTAAATAAGGATGCTAGACAACTAGACTTTGAAGAGACACTGAAAGACTCTTAACATAAAAGATTAGCTAGGATAACGAAAGGAGGACCCGACTAACGTGGATAAACCAAAACAAGGAACCGACTAAGCAGGACCTTCAAAGAGCACCGATCGAATGTGAACTCTGCAAGAGAAAGGGACTGGTCCAAGCAGACTTTAACGAAGAAAAACATGTTAGGCTTTCGATAGGTTGCAAATACGCAAGAACTAAAAAATCCCTCAGGCCAAAGGCGGGGTATAATTCTTCAAGAGTGGCAATCATCTGAATTACCACACACCAAGTATGGACACTCAAATACTTGAGAAATAAGAAAGGCTATACGCCGACTCTTACTCGCACTCTAACGGCAAAGCGAACACGGGTAAAATAACCAAAGGCTTGCAAAGGCAAGCGCAAACCACAAACTTACTGGGGAGATGGAGGAATACCAAAGACCCGAATGATGGTGAATCAAAACAAACCCCGCTGGGGAAACATAATAGAGTCACCCTTAGACTTATTATGGAGATAAATCAAATCTGAGCGCATAACAATCTGGTTACCACAAGTGGACATAATTGGCTTATACTTATGCATGTTTGAATTTTTTTATAGCATAATGCTCCATGCAATGGAAATGATATGCATTTTAGTAGATGCGATGTGATGATGCAATGTAATGATGCATGTTTAGTAATGCATTGGGGAGACCACGTCAATAATCAGATGTTGGGAAGACAATGAAATTTCAAATGATTATTATTGCATATCTAATCTTCTGTAGAGAACATGCAATATGAACTTCAATAGGAAATCGAGATTCGAAACCATCAACCTCGAACGATTGATAACATTGAAGAAATAACTTCCTGGGTAGTAATACTGCAAAAAATAAATTGCAGTTTGAGAGAAAATCTTGAATTCTGATCAAACTTCCAAATTCCTAGGGGATAGATACTTTATCTTCTGTTAGAACGGGGAGAGCTTCGCTGGGGATGGAAGCTTTCTCTTGCGCAGAACTTCTTTACGAAGATAGCTTCTACTGGGGAGTATAGAAATTCTTAAATAAATAGAATTCTACTCAGACCACACTGGGGATAACAACGCCGGGGGATAAAAATCTTCACTTGGGGAAGAACCAAAACATCCTAGGACAGAAACTCCACCGCTGACATCTCAACAAAATCTTTCATATTCCGGGATGAAGGAGTTACAATTGGTGCTCCCATGTGCACCATACTGGGGAGAAGATGACACTTGTTCTAGAAAGCATGCTCCACTAGGGAATGAAAACTCGCTTCACTGGGGAAAATACTGCAAAAATAAATTGCAGTTCAGGGAAATTTTCGAACTCTGATCCAACTCCCAACTTCTTAGGGAAAAATCCAACATCTCTTTCCAAGGATAAAGAGAATCTTGCTGGGAATTGGGACCTTCCTATGTAAGTCTTCGATAGAAGCGACTTTGATTGGGGAATCACAAAAAAAAATTGGTTTTTTGGTTTTTTTTTTTTTTGATAAAATAATTCTGCCCAGGCCACACAGAGGATACTACTGTCGAGGGTAACAATCTTCACTTGAGGAAGAGAAGGTCATCTTTGAACCATAAGCTTGAGGTTTGGAACTCTACCGAGGAAATATTTCATCCATATCCCATCACTGGGATAAAAGAATTTTAAACGGCATTTGTCCATGTACTCTGCCCCAGAAGAAAGAAAAAAAAAATATTGGAGACCTGCTCCGCTGGGCATAACAAACATGTTAATCAAACATCTCTTCAAGAAAACCTGACTTGGGCAAAACTTCCCTAGGGAGAAAAGATACGAACTTCAGAGAGATGATGAACAGCAACCTCCCTAGGGAGATAAATACCTACCACGGAGATATATGGTGTTGACTTCGAGAGGATATAACAAAGGTCTACAATCCAATGAAATGATCTTTCTAGGATTTATCGAAGCTGAGTAGACTATGCTGATGAAGAAGTTTATACAAAACTTGTTGAAATGCATTTATTCAGAGATAAGTCTTATGGGAGGGACAAACTCTTAAACAAACTCTCATTGAGAGTACTGACTTCAGTGGGGATTACGCACAGACATACTTTTAATGGAGATAAGGATTTATGTCTGGGAGGGAGTACGCCCTTATTGGGGATACATGATTCTGTCTTGAGAAGAAGTGAGCATTCACTCGGGAGATTGAATCCCATTCTACAGAAATCCTCATGTTGGTCATATGCAGACCTTTCTTAATTCACTTGCTGGTATGCTTCTTGTCATGCAAGACCAACAAGTATTTGCAAAACAGAAATTGGGGTGACATGCCCCTGTTTGGAATGGAAAACCTTACTGAAGAATATACAACTTGAACGATCAATCACTGGGTAAAAACTGCGATGCAAGATTGCTACTTCAACATTTCGACTCCGAGGAGGAATGCCACTGAAAAGTGGACTTTGGAGAAGATGCTGCAAAAATAAATTGCTGTCCACTGAAAATAAATCATCTTGACTTTAAACAACTTCTGAATTTCTAGGGAGAAGGACCAATCTCCTCTTGCAGAGAAATGAGGATGCTTTCTTGGGGAATAAAGATCTCAGAAGAGAAACCCTTTGGTAGACAGACTTTTGTCAAGTAGCAACAGATCTTTTACTAGGGATAGGCGTCCTCCTATGAAACGACACTTCCATCACGTCTTGTATGGGTAAACAATCTTCAAATGATCTTTACGTTACTCCTCATATCCTGCTGAGGATAACAATCCAAACTTCAACTGGGGATAATGACCTTAACTTAGGACAAAGGATATCAGTAAATGGTCTTGAGTCTCTGATAAGTTAAAGATAACAATCTTAACTTCTCGGCATGATTTTCAAATTCATAGGTCGTTTAGCCTATACATGGATGTGATCTGATCAACCACTCAAGAAGAGAGAAAGCCCTTACATGAATTCTTGCCCCAGTCTGTAAGGCTTTTGCAGAAAAATTGCCTCGAGAGGACTTTTTGAGATTTATACCACCAAGATAAACTGCCCCAGTGTTATGAATTTCAGAATACTGCCCATGGCTGACCAAATTTGGAAATAACTTTAACAATTCTTGATTGAATTCTCATGCATCTCTGAATTCTAAAAAAATTCTCCCCTAATCAACAAATTCTTAGAGAGATTTATCAAATCTCGACATAACTGCCCCAGTTTGACTGCCCTTTGAGGGATGAAATCCTAACTTGAATGCCTCAGATTGGCTGAATACCTACTCGATAGAGTACTTGACATGCTTCCCCCTGCTCAACAGAGTCTTGACAGATCTTGTCCTTGTCCCATGCTCACAGAGAGATGAAGGCTTGAGTATTTTTTGAAGACAACATAACCTTAGGGTGGTTGGCTCTTGAATATAGGTTACCTCACAACCATACTCCTCGACTTGAACTGCTTCAATCTCTAATCAGATACTTGAAGAAGTATGTCCCTTGGGACCAACCGAAAGTAATGTACCGCTGCTTATCAGAAACTTTGGGCGATCAACTTTTGCAATCTACTTCAGATCATTTCTCAGATTGGTATTCTTTTACTCGACGGAGTCGATAGAAGATTTGCCCCAGGTTAAGACCATTCCCACAAATGATTTACCTTTAAACGGTGTCCTGAAGCAATTTGTACTTTGAGATAATTAAATTCTCATCTGATGCTCATTATGCAAGCTTACTCGATGTTTAAGCACTTGCTCATATGAAAAGAATGTTTATTATAAGAATAATAATTATAATGCAAAGTTCATGTTTGTCTTGAAATTTGCAAACTTTTATTGAAAAGACAAAATAAATAAAAAATTTGTACAAAAGATGGTAAAAAGATGGAGTGATACCAACTCAAAAGTTTTTGCAAGCCTCCTGGGAGTCAGATTACCGTATTCTTGTTACAGTGTGCTTTCGAATTAACCCTTGCTTCAGTTAGGACTTTTCAGGGTTGTAACGTAGCCTGGTTTATGGTTAAAAAAAACGGATTTAAGGCTCAAAATATTTGGTGCCCACCCATTCTCCATGATGTTCTCCAATCCTAAATTCAGTTAAACTAATACGAGCACTCATCCCTCAAAAGAGTTTACCATGGTTGAGAAGGATATGGCATTCACTCACCCTTTCATTATTGGTATTTTGATCACACGACCTTATTTTTTGTGGAGAATCTTTATTGGGTAATCCCCTTTTTCTCTTTTTGCGCTTTTCGCTTTCTTTTTGTATTCCCTAACTTTTGCCTGGACAAATTCCTTTTGATTTTGACTTTGAAGTCCAGCGGGATGCCCTGACTTTTGCCTAAGCGACTTGTTTTTCAAGTTTTGACTTAGCAAGGCTTTTTTTTTGTCTTTTTCTCTTATTATCCTTTTTAGTTTGAACCAGTCATGTGACTTCGAGTTGATTTTGATATCCTGAAAGGGTGCAACTGCCTTGCTGTTTGGTTGACAAGGAATAACCATTATGGTATCGTCATCTGTTGACCTTTTGATGTGCGAGAGATATCCATTGTGGTATAGTTCTCTTTGATGCACACTGCTGATATATGAGAGTTAACCATTGCGACTTTTACTTTCCTTAGCCTTTTGATGGATAACCATTATTGTATCCTTAGGTGCGCACTCTTGGTGAGTTCTGAACGCTCGATTAGATCAACTGAAATCTACCTTGCCCCGGGTTAAATGTGAGGTTTTTTCTGAAAAGAAAAGAAACTCCTACTTCAAGGCTCAAAGGGGTTGACGAGGGTCTATCTCCCTTATATCTCCGGTGTTTGGGAATTTGAAACAAGGCCTGTACATCGTCAGCAGGGTCCTACTCAAAAGCACACCGTTTGAAATTTTTGGTATTTTACTCATCATCCTCCCTTCATATTTTTTTATTTAACAAGAGTTAAGTATCAAAAGGTAAAGAAAAAAACATTAATGAGTGAATACGAATGGATTAATTCAAGACAAACATATTCAATGCATTATGATTAATATTCAAGAATCAACAAGTTTTGCATACAAGAAAGTACTGAACCAAAGCAAGAAAGATTACAAATGAGAATTGAAAATGAAACTAGAAATTACTACGTTGAGGAGACCAGTCTCGGTATGGACTTGTTGCTTCAGATGATGATCTGGCAATCTTGACATTTACTGAGTCGAAGGAGACCTCAAATTTAACTGACTGGCCCGAAATTGATAGCCTTTTCATCAAGCAGGTCTTGCACATTTTCTTTGAAAGCCCAGCAGTCTTCAATAGAATGACCTAGTGCCCCAGCATGGTAATCACACTGCACATTAGGATTGGAATCCATAGAACAAGGAGGAATAACATGCTTCAGTGGCTTGGTTTCCACCAAGGAAAGCTTGAGTAACTGAGAGAACAGCTGGCCGTAAGTCAAAGGAACAATGTTGAACACCCTCTTAGGCTTCTTATCCTTTTGCTTACCTTGTTGCGTATGTCTTTGTTGATAGGTTTGTTGCCGAGTAGCACACTGAGCCAAGTGAACACGAGGAACATTCTGGTTTTGATTAACCAACCGATTTCCACAACTTACAAACGACTGCTGGTGAGAACTTTCCGGGATTATAGGTTGTGGATGACGTGACTCCGATCGTGAGATAGAACTTTGAAGAGGAGAAGGTGTAGCCCTATTCTTTGTAGTGGTTTGCATAAGATTGATTTGCACACTCAGACCTTCGGGAGTGAAGAGAATTGTCCCTGCATCAAGCAAGTCCTGGACTTGGTGCTTAAAAGCTACGCAATCTTCAGTATCATGACCAGGTGCCCTAGAATGAAAATCGCACCTAGCATTGTCGTTAAAGCCATAAGGGCGTTTTTCATGTGTAGTGAAAATTCGGAGTTTAACCAAATGTAATTCTAGCAGGGGAGGAAGCAATTGTGCATACAACATTGGAATAGGATCAAATTTTCGTTCAGGCTGTTTTGGCCTCTACTGACGGGCTTTGCCTTTTGGGTCCTCTCGGGAAGTGACAACTTGTTGCGGATGGGAGGGTCCTTGAATGCACGGTTGCGGAGGAGATACTCCCTGACCTACAAGAGTCCTCAGGTTATGGGGAGGAATGGTAACTCATATTGTGGCAGGCATAGAAACATCTTCTTTCTTCAACATTTTCCCCAAAATTTCCATAACCAAATTCAATTGAGTCTTCAACTGAGTGTTCTCTTCTTTCAGGAGTTCTTGTCCACGGACCAAATCCTGCATGTCTAGTACCACGAATCCCATCTGTTCTTTCATCTCGTCCAATTCCCCACGAAGTTGTTCCATATCTTGAATCTGACCACGAAGCGACGATAAGTCAAGATTTGCAGCTCTGAAAAGAAAATACCGAGTCTGAATAAGGATTCCCCCTTTCTGAATACCTTCGGAGTACCTGCTATGGATGCATGAGGTGAATGAGAGGATGCAATGCCATGTTCAAACATTTTTTTTTTGCATATAATCTTTCACATTTCCTTTTATATGTAAAATAAACATGTTATGATGCAAGGTGCAATGACATAAGTTCAAAAGTTCGGCATAACAATTGTACAATCCTCTGGATAACTGCTGTATAAATCTGCTGAATAATATGGATATCACAGGATCCAAGGTTCAGAACCAAATTCAGCATACACTGGAACCAAGTACCATGATTAAACGTTGTATAATCTCTGACCAAATGGAATATATCAGGATCAAAGGTCCGGAACATAACTAGATAAGCATCCTGAATACCGAATCCGGAAACTCAAAAAATAAATAAATCTGAGACCCATATAGTCACTAACAGAACAACAGTCACTATCAGAACATAGTCACCAACTGAGCACGAGTAACCATTTGAACATAGTCACCAACTGTACCTGTGATAAAATTCCCTCCCCGCTCACGGGTGAAGACTAGGTCAGGGTAAGACAATGGTAACTCGAAAATCATGGGTCCGTCTGAAAGTACTATGGGCTTACCCACAGACGTGGGTGCCCATAGTAATTCATTTGAACCTCATCCGAGCATGGTATATAACAAGACTGCACTAATCGAACCACGTCTTATAGCCGTCATGCCCCCACTCTATTCCTAGTGTCCTAGTGCACTCTGGCCTGGGTACTGGGCCTTTTACCTCAATAGTGACATCCCCACCCAACATGGAAAACAGAGTCCAACATAATAGATAACAAATAGAGAAAGCAATAAAATGCAATGCAAACTTATGCTCAGGAAAACATGTACAAATGAGTAAACTGAAAGCATAAAAATAAACACCCAAAGAAAAGAAAGCAAGAGCTAGGAGCGACTCCGGGATGGACCAGCATTTGGTCGACCAGTCCCCAGTGAAGTCGCCAGCTGAAACAACCGGCTGAAAATCATCAAACAATGAAGTCGCCATCGAACGTCTTTTATCCCACATGTAGGGAAAGGTAAACATCGAGAAAACCTGATGAGGGAGAAGTCACGGTCTTGCGACCGAGAGATCGGGTAAGGGAGTCTGTTACGCGAGGGGAAGGTATTAGCACCCCACACGCCCGTAGTACTCTACGGTATCCACTCTTGTTATCTAACTTATGGGTGTGTTTAATCTATGCTTACTGTCTACTATACTAATGGAGGGAAAATGCATGCAAAATAAAAGGAGAAAAAGAATGTAGGGAAAATAAAATTGTGCTCGCCTGGGCCCTACCCCAATGCCTACGTATCCGTTTTAAGGAATCAGAGCAGCCGTAGTTCGGCTTATGTGTTTTTGTTTGTTTGTATTTTCTTTAACGAACAGTATTAATCTCGCCTTCTGCCGCAACTCGACCTTTGGAGATTTACGCGTCAGCACAGAAGTGAATTAATACGCTCTTTTGAAAAGGGTTTAAAAGAAAGGCCCGAGGGCAAAAAGAGTTTTTATATTGGTTAGTATTTTTGCTTGTAGATAATAGCTAGTTAACCTCAAGAGAGGTTTTAGCCATTTCTCTATTTATTCATGAAATGAGTCTTTGAGACTTGAATCATACCAAAGCTTAGAACAAGAGAATAATAATGTCGAGAAGAAACCCGCTCATCATCTCTCAAACTTAGCCAAGACATGGTTTTTGTCAGTAAATTTTTATGTATTTTTGAAGTTTGTAAAAAAAAAGTTTTTTTTTGTTTTAACTGCATATGCAAAGGAGGAAAGAAATTCACAGAAAGACAAAATTCACAGGAAGACGAAAGTCACAGGAAGACGAAAGTCACAGGAAGACGAAAGTCACAGGAAGACGAAAGTCACAGGAAGACGAAAGTCACAGGAAGACGAAAGTCACAGGAAGACGAAAGTCACAGGAAGACGAAAGTCTATTTCTAAATCTAATGTTATCGTGTATTAGACCTAAAGTTAGACTCTTGAGGGAATTCTACCTAGAAAGTGGTAAAGTGCAGGAGTAAAAATAGAGTTGTGACGATACCGAACGGAGAAGGTCTGTCGCCTCTTCATAACCATGCAAGCCATAAGAGAATTCTATCAAAGCTTCCTTGAGCGAATGATTGAAAATTATGCTCTTAGCTAGCTTTGAAACTTCATGAAACTCCTCACTCAAGTCTCTTTTATTTACCAATATTGCCAAAGAAAATAAATCTCCAAAATTAATCGCAATCGAAATGAGTATGGGAAATAAGATCTCAGGAGGTGCGAACTAAATTCACTATGTGCTGCAAAAAATACAATGACATTAGGCCCCATCAAAAATGGACACAATCAGTAAGAAAAATAAAAATAATCATAGTCCAAGAATTGATTAGTTTGGCCCATATTAATCATTCTTAATTTTATTATTAATCATATTATTATATTTGTTTGTTGAAATGATAATAAAAAGAATAAAACATGTAATAATATAATTCAAAAAGAAAAAAGAAAACAAAAAAAACAATTAAAACTAAAAAATAAAATATAGGAAAGCTGAAAAAGGGGTTAGGGTAAAAGAGAGAGGTGTTCTCTTCTTCTCCACTTGCGAACAGCAGCGGCGCCGCCGGCCTTCGCCTGAGTTGCTCCGTCTCACTCTCTTCTTCTCATCACCGCGTCGTTCTCTCAACCTCGCAACCATGGCGTCGCTCTTTTCAGCATCATAACCGCCGGACAACACCACATCATATCCCTGCTTCTCTTCTCTTCGTCTCTCCCGTGTTCTTATTCCATCTCTCTTCAGTAAAACTGAATCTAAACCTAAGTGCAAAAAGATGGACAAGGCCGTGTACGAATTCGCCGCGATTTTGAATCTACATACTCTAGGCTATACAGAGATATGAGGAGATCAAAGATCGAATGAGTTCCCAGGATTACCTACCAAAGGATTCCGGTGGTTCTTCAGCAATGCTGGTATTCCAAGAAAACCAGAGGTGAATTCTTCACTCTATTATTCTTCTTCTGTTTCTCTGTGTGATCTGCGTTGTTGTGGCGTTGATCATCTTCTTCTATTCAACTTTTCTCTTTTGTGTTTTTTGAATTCATTATTATTGCATGTTGTAGTGTAGAGAACAAAGATGATGATGTTTTTTATGTTGAAGAAGAGAATGGGGAGTATTGGCGATGGAGTGATGTGAGTAAGGTTCGGAGAAAATGGTGGAGGTTGAAGTTGTGAGATGATGACTGAAGAACTGTGAAGATGCGATTGAGGGACAGTTATGGAGAAAGGATCCAAGAAGATTGCAGAGAGATAGAGATATTTGTTCAGGTGTTTTTATTGATTCTTTTGGAAGTTGAAGAATGAGGATGAAGATGAGATGAGATGAGAGAGCTTTTCCTGGTTTTTGTGGTGATTCTTCTGCCCGTTCCAGAATGAGATGATTGAGAGGTAAATCATTCTTTTTTTTCTATGTTGAATCCTCCTCCCTTCTGTCAATCCCCATTATGTATATATGCTGGAAGTTTGTTGTAAAATAAGCCATGAGTTGGTTATGTGGTTAGTTAATTCTGTTAGGATAATGTTAGAAATTAGTTAGGAGTTTGTTACTAGTTAAGTTAGTTATGCTGTTAGGGAATTGGTTATGGTATGGTTAAAATTTGGTTAAGAGGTGGGAAAAAAGGAAAGCTGGTTACAGTTGAGTTAGTTTTTGCTGTAACTATTTTGGGTTGTTATTGAATGTTAGTTATGGGGCTGTTTTAGGAAATGGTTTAGGGAATGTTTAAAAATCTGTTAGAAGCGGTTAGGAGGTTTGTTAGGTTATTGGGAAAAATGAAAAGTTGGTTATAGAATTGGTTAGGAGTTAGTAACTGTTTAGAGTTAGTTAGAAAATTTTGCATTCTGTTTTGTTACAATTTCTTAGAATTGAAATGTTAACTGTTTATTGATTTTTGCTTTTTAATCTTTCTATGCAGGGCTGAACTGGTTGCTTTTGTATTGGGTTCAAATTTTCCATTTAACTTTAAAACTAGAAGGATCCCTATGTCTTCTGTATCATCGGAACTGCTGGGAGATGACACATCCTCTTACAGAGAGATTTCTAGTATGTGATTAGTCCCATTTCCACAATCCCTCAGAAGCTAAGGCAAAGGACATGCTTGAGGTGTAACTTCAGCTACTTGCTGGAAGTTGGTATATGTGGCTAAGTTGGTATCTGTTGCTAAGTACATAAGTTGTTCCCCAAGATCGGAGGTTTCCTCCGTCGAAAATATCGAATTATTGAAACGATAATCAGATGGTTGCTGGTCAAAAGAATGGCACTGTGCCGATGTTGCCGCTGAAGCACCTGGCTCATAGAGGTCCTTAAGAACCATGCCTGGGTCGTTAAAAGATTGAGGATCCAAAGACGATGATCCAGACAATAGAGTCATTTCTATTCCCTGCCCATCAAAGGAAATTTTTGACTCCCTGTTGACTTCAGGATGCTCAATGCAGATTCTGTTTTCTTTATTTTCTATGTACTGGGGGTCATCACTATAGTCTGAGGACGAGATTTCACGTGAATCACGATTTTCCACAAGTTCGGAAATCAACTTCTGGATCAGTGTTCGCTTGAGATATGCCTCGGCAAGCAGAAACCAATCTACATTGAGAAAATTGGAAAACTTGGTTAGTTTGAATGGATTGAAAGTAAGAGGAGCTTCGGCAAGGAAGAGCTCTAGGTAGTGCAGCAGAAAGAGGCCACAATCATATGAGTTATCCTGCTGTGGCAACGCTAGGGGGAGAAAACGCAAATTTGAAAATAATGCTGAAAGGTCTTCTTCCGGTTCATCTTTATGTCTCTCTTTCCATTCTTCCCACAAGTAACTTTGCAGCAGGTTTTTTCAGACCACTATGATTTCCTTTTATAGAATCCATATGTAATTTACAGGGTACTCTAAGCGAGTTGGCCAACTCTTCATCATTGAAATTAACCACTTCACCAGGATGACATATGACTATTAAGCTCCAATGAAGATTGAAGTTCACAGGAATGAAGATGTAATCCTTTTCAAATAAATTTACTTTTCTTGTCCATTTACGAACACGTAGAAATGCTGCTTTTCCATCCGAAGCACTAGATAGATTTTTGTCCAAATCAGCTAGCTTTCGAAAGAAAAAACTATTAAAAAAAAGAAATCTCGGTTTTTCCTCCTCTTGTATCTGATTCTTCAGATACTGGATGTAAAAGTCAATTATTGTGTCATTAATGAATGTATCAGGTTGTAATAGATCAAAATCTCTCTTGCTTAGAGAAACAGCATCTGGGTCCCCTTCAGGATATATGACTTCATCAAAAGGCTCCTAAAATTAGGAAAGTAGCATCTTGATCCACCCGATTTAGTATCGGTATCTTCTACATCCATATTAAGCATGACGTTCCAAATAGCCAAGTATTTTAGATTAAGAGATGTGATCTATTTATGTATCAGGGCCCAATTGGAATCAATAACTGCAATCTCCAATTCCTCAATGCCTGAAGTGTCGCTTACATGATCTAACTGATCTGCATTCCTTGATATTACATTAATCTTTATGATGACCGTTCCACTACTTGGAAACAACTGACACTTAATATCAATGAGATCATCAAGTCCCCATTCAATATCAAAGGCCCCTTGCTTCATACTTGCAGTTGAAACATTGATCTTGATGCAACGATGTGAAAAAGTTAACATTGGCCCCAAAGTTAATTGTTCAAAGCTTACTTTAACCGAAGTCAACAGATCTTATCCTCGTATCTTTGAACTTGGCCCATGATTATGCATCTCAAGGTCTCATAAGAGCTTGTAAGCCCATCAACCAGGTATGCCATGTTGAACAAAACCCTGCCTTGAATGCCTTGAACCTTTAATTACCTTGCATGAATTCTTTCCTGAGAAACCCACTTCAATCTCAACCTAGTCGCATCGCAGATAACAAATGACAATGATGAGGACAATGATTGCCTTGGTTAAGGAGAAATCTATGAATTCATATCTTAGGTCACGAACGACGCTTCACAATTCAATCCCCATCCCTTAGCGATCGGTTATTTCAACTTGAAATTAGCGTCATAAGGAACATCTTACAGAGGGATGATAAAGTCTGAATCACAGAATAATTCCCTTGACGTGAAACCTAGTTGCACAAATGAAAACCCCAGCACTTGCCAAGACTGGATAAAAGCAATTATATCTTGAAGAGAAAGAAATCATGTTAACCACACCTCACGATCTTGATTCCCCGTTTAGATGCACAGAGAAATATCCGGATAAAACATCTTTGAACCATGATTCAACAAAACCTAAATTGATTAACTGAGGAGTAGATGAATGTCATGTCACAGTCATTAATCCTAATCAAATGACAAGCATACTTATAGGAAAGGATGCCATGCTTCAAAGTCCACATATGCTAGGTCACGTCCTAGAGTTCTTGACCAGAATGACCTACAACCAGTTGTTCATCAAAAGATATTAGCCCAGTAACTTGGTGGAGAAGAAGTCCAGAAATGAGCCTAAAAAAACCTAATTCCAAAACTTGTTGCATGAATAAGAAATCATCCTTTATTGGATACGAGCGCCTCAACCACTGTGAATCCCTAGTATCGCACAACCATTGAACTTTGAACCTCAGAGCTATATTGAATGAAATGTATGCCATGTTAGTGACCTAATGAAATAGATGCAGATGAATGCAAAAGTATAAGCCAAGAATAAAAGAAATTAGGAGGGCAAATTTTGGGGTGCAACCTCGGCTTATCAGCGAACTTAAGTCTTCCTTCTTTGAGTGCTCCTTTAACAAGATCCCTGAAAAGAAAACATTATGAGGTTTTATGGCCCAGAAAATTGTGATATTTACAAAAACCTCTTTTCTTCCTTTGTTCTAAAGGAGGCATTTTTGCCCCTAGGGCACTATAATTTGGCCATCTTTGACTAATAAATCAAATATTTCATCATATTTAGTGATGTCAAAACTATGTGTTTTCTTTGGGAATTTATCACTGTTCCTTTCAGACTCCACATGATTCTTCCCATTTGAGGGCACTAGCAATTTGCAAGAGTATGGCGGCCCTTGTTTTAATTCTGCTAAATCTATCTCTCCTTCTTCGACATCTATAGGATCACTAGACGCCTCTGGATCATCATCATCCATTTCGACATAGGCTACTCTTTCCCTTCGATGAGTTTTGGCTGCTTTAGCCTTTTCGGCTTTAAGGTGTTCTACTTGTCGAACTCTATCATCCAGCTGGGCCATATCTCTCAAGTATTGGGTATCTAACTTTTTCCTAATGGAATAATCCAGGCCCCCTGCTGCCATTTCGACCAATTCATGTTCAGGCACTTGGGTAAAGCATCTGGCTTTAAGCAGTCGAAACCTATTTAGATACTCATCTATTGGCTCAGTGAATCTCCTCTTCACACTAGCTAGTTCTTTTAGACTTATTTTGGTCTGTCCCATGTAAAATTGTTCATGGAACAAACTTTCCAATTGATTCCAATTATGGATCTAATTGGCTGGGAGGGTAGTGAACCAAGTAAAAGAGTTTTTTGTTAGAGAACTTGGGAAGTATTTAATCCTAAGGTTTTTGTTGTTTGCTATTTCCCCGATTTCTATCAAATATCTCGCCACATGTTCGACAGTGGATTCTGTCGTATCCCTTGAAAATTTGGTAAACTTGGGGACTTTTCCCCTAGGGGTAGGTCTGTTTGTAGGATATATTCTGACAATGGGGATGTGAAGTTTGGTCTGTGAAAACCAATGTTCATCCCATTCTATATCATAATCCTTTCGATCATGGCAGTCAGTTATTATTTGTTCCATAATTTTGGTGTCGAACTTGTTGTATCAATTCATCAGCATTTTGGTTCCTATTCACCATAATCACTCCTTGATCGACATCTCTAGGGATCGGTGGGGGATTTCGAGGTATTTCGACCCTAGGTTTTTCTATTTCTACTCTAGGGATATGTGGATTTTGATTAACGGTTAAATCTTCTTCCACGATTACCCATTGGTTTACTCTTATTGGTATTATTTGGGGTTGTCGAATAGTTTGGGGTACCCCAAAGAATTCAGCCATGCGCGTCATTTGTGCTGCCATTTGTTGATTCGACTGGGTAGTATTTTGTATTAGGGGGTTCAGCACTGTACTTAGGGTTTGTGCCAACATTTGCACCATATCATGGTTGCTTTCATCCATCTGTTGCCTCAAAATTGTTGTAGAAGCATTTGTGAGGCTTTGTATTGCATGTGATGGTCCTCCTAAAATTTGGTTTCTACCCAAATTTGCCATACTGGCTCCAGATCCATCTAATGGTGATGATGCAATCACCACAGGTTCTGAAAAAGTAGACACAACCTTCATAAGGCTCGCTATTTTAGTGGTTGGCATGCCATATGGCTGTTCTCGACCCATCCAGGCTGTCGAAAATCTTGGGGGAACATATGGTCGAGATCCTGGATTTTTCCTTGGTGGGGGTGTTTCTAATGGACCTCTAGGACCTACATACGAAAGTAAGGGTCTTGTTTGATTCGTGGTTAACATTGGTACCGACCCAACAGAAGTGGAGATATTTTCTCCAACGGTAGTTATAACCGTTGTTCCAGTAGTGTTTGGTGGAGGTATTTCTCCATGATTTGGCTCATTAGCCATTCTACTTTCTCTATTTCTCTTTCTAACAGTATGCTCGTTGGTTATTCTACCCCTTCTTAATAACATGCAACACTGTATACTTATAAAAGGAAAGCAATAACATGAACAAACAGATGATAAAAAATAGCAACGTCCCACTAGACGTGCCAATTTGTTTACCGTGCTTTTTGGTAAACAACCGTTGATCCTCCAAAAAGGAAAGTCCTTTTAGTTACTCACGGGATCGATCATATTGATCCCAGAACATATGCTAATTTTTATGCTGGTTTGATATGAAAGTTAATATCTAGGAAGAACGCACGTTCGACCAAGGATATTGTGTTTGTGGTTTTGGAAAGTAAGAAAGTAACTGGAAGTGCAGGTAAAGATGCAGAAATGTAAACTTTTCAAAAGAAGATCAAGGCAATGTAAAAAGACTTTATTAATAAAAAATGGTGTTTCCAACGTACATTCTCAGTTATTATTTCACACACAGCGGGTACTTGAATAATATTGAGTAACTAGCACAATAGGTTGAACACACGGAAACTCTACGCAAACTTCCTATTTTTATACTAAAATTATGTAACTATAGAGGGTGGCTTTGCTTCTAGGATGAAGAAAAGTGTCTTCCGCATGTCCCTCGACCTCTATCTTCCTGCCACGTCGCTTTCCCTTAACTGCTAGCGAACTGCATTTCCCTCCAATCTTCAAATTCAAATATCCTTCGTCTTTGGTGCTGACACGAAGGTTTTTTCTTCAAGTCGAAGGTCACAGGACCTTTCCCGTCGAAGGCTTGATGGTGATGTCTGGTCGAAGACCAATTTGTAACTCAGATGTTTTCTCTAATTTTTTCCATCTGTTGAAGCATTTTCCAGCTTGGCTTTATCCGCTCTATTTTTGGTCTATTGGGCCAATATATAGTAGGTGTCGAATTCAAAATCCAACAATCCCGCAGGCTGTAATCACAAAAGAAACAGTTCAGACAAAAGAAGGGATAATAATAAAAAAATAGGTCCTACCAATCCTCGACAAAAAAAAAGATTACAAAATGACTGCCTCTTCCAAAAAAACTTTCAATATTCGAACCATCATCAGAACATCAAGGACAAGATGCCAGACTCAATGGGGATCTGCACAACTAGACGAGCATAGGACTGAAGAACATCACGAAGAATGGGTGGGTACAAATAAATTTTGATCCTTTATCCTTTGTTTCTTAAACCGTGAACCAAGCCACGATATAACCCTCAAAAGTCCTAGCTGAAGCATGGGTTAGTTCGAAAGCATATTGTTACAAAAGGTATCCTGACTCCTGTAGGGTTCGCTATAAATCCCGATTTGATATCACACTTTTACAAAATTTGTTTGTTTTACTAAAAAATGAATTTTCAAACTTCAAGACAGACATAAGCTTTACATTCTTAAAATGCCATTGTTTGCATATGACTATTTGTTCAACAGTAGAGAAATTCGCACAACAAATATTCAGTGAACAAAGATCTTCTCAATGAACAGAATCACCTCGGACAGAAAGAAATTCCATTGATAGGCCTTTCATAATCAAGGGGAATAGCATGATGTCCAGCTGATCTGGGTTAGTAAAGTCAAGATTCAAGGAATCTCTCAAAGATGCCAAATAGCCAGGGGCAGATCTCCATTTGAATCACTTGGGGATTTGGACATGAATTCCAGCAACGAATCATGTACGATCAAACGAGCATCTTCTGGAAGTGTGGAAACACTTACTACTATGGACAGTGACAATTCTCCATACCCGGTGAACATGGACATAGTCAGAAAATACTACGCATGAACAAAGATCTGCTAGGTTGACTGGCCTAGGAAAAAATAAGGGCATCCCGACGAACCAAAAGGGTTCAGGCAAAAATTAGGGATAAAAACAAAATATGTACACCCGGTAAGTCGAAAACCTGAAAAGGCGGCTTGAGCAAAAAAAGAGTATCCCGGTGGACTGAAAATTTGAAAAGATAGTCCAAGCAAAAGTTAGGGATTAAAGTGTACGACTACGTCCCATTATCTCGTCACTTATCAATCAGTAGAAGGTTTGTTACCTTGATCTTCATCTACTAAAGACTCCAAGAGTGGGGATAATAGTCAAACCATCTACAAAATCCCCGTTTGATATTTTCTAGAACAGGTATCGAGACATGGGCATTCTACTACAAGGTCACTGCCATATTCTCAGCTTACAACCTATTGATGTCAGGTGTTCTCATACCCTCGGCAGAGAAAAATCTCCAAATTACTGCTACAATGAAAATTCTCTAATGAAGTCGCCAAGCTTCTCGGGATTCCCCAAGCGGATTACAAAGTTTCCCTTCTCCAACGGAAACATCCTCAAGAAATAATTCAGGTACGATCCAGATACGGACGTAATCCTGACACTTAACCTAGATTATCATCGAGAAATAGTTCAGGTACAATCCAGATACGAATGTCATCCTGACACTTACTCAAGATTCTCATCTAGAAATGGTTCAGGTACGATCCAAGACGGATGTCATCCTGACACTTACTCCAGATTCTCATCTAGAAACGGTTCAGGTACGATCCAAGACGGATGTCATCCTGACACTTACTCCAGATTCTCATCTAGAAACGGTTCAGGTACGATCTAGAGACTGGTATCATCCTGATACTTATTCAGATCATCTTCTAGCAACAATTCAGGTACGATCCGAAGACGGATGTCATCCTGATACTTATTCCAGACTATCTTTTAGCAAAGTTCAGTACAAATATGATCCAGAGACGGATGTCATGCTGACACTCATTCAATACAAAATTCAAATACAGTTCAGATACGATCTAGAGACGGATGTCATTCTGACACTTATTTCAACACATCCACAAAGCCTCCGACAGTTATTCCTTCCAGCAGGTATAGGGGCATAAAAAGTTTTGAAATGAAGTCACCATTGCATGCAACCCCACGAAATCTACACTCCCCACAAAGTAGAGGCAACCAAAAGTTTTGATCTCTGCTTCTCCAAAGAGGAGTTACTTTCCCCAATAAAGTTCCTTCAAAGAGTCAATATCTATATTCCCCAGCCGAGTTTTATAATCGCAAACAGTTTATAAAGTTTTCTCTCGAGCAGAGTTTATTTCTCTTAATGCAAAAGATTGATCCCCAACAGAGTTTATTTCTCCAGCTACGGTAGTTCATCCCCCGGTGGATTTTATTTCTCCGAATCGGCAAAATCTTCCAGCAAAGCATTTCCTCTCTCAAACAGAGTTATTCCCCTGCAGAGTTATTCTCAGGCAGAGTCTCTCTCCGGTAGGATATTCTCAAATAGAAAGGAATAAATCCACAACATAGTCATCTTCATTCACCATCCCCGGAGGAAATGAAGAATTCAGCTTCCCAATAATCTTCGGTAGCAGTCCAGGATTTATTTCCCCCGACTAAGAAGTACCACAATAGAATCCCATATTCATACGTCATGGCATGCGCATACATATTGCGTACAGGACAATCTCATTTATTTTGAGAACATCATCACAATGCATTTCATACATCATGATATTGCATATGACTAACTCTTTACCTTTGTCAGGGAAAGATCAAATCAACAAACACCGCTACATGTGTGGCCTGGTAGTTTTCTCAAAAGCTACGTCTGATGAAGATCTATTTTAGCAATCTTCTCAGAAAGATGTCCTCACAAGATTTTCCATGGGTCAGACAGGTCGACGCCAAGATCTCTCTGATTACCATGTTGGTGGAAGATGTACCAAGACTTTCGTCTGGGTCAGTTGAACCGCTACCAAGATTCTCCTGATTACTATACCAGTCAAAGTTAACCCAAGATTTTCCCTGGGTCAGACAGGTCGACACTAAGATCTCTTTGATTACTATGCCAGTGGAAGATGTACCAAGACTTTTGTCTGGGTCAGTTGAGTCGCTACTAAGATTCTCCTGATTACTATGCCAGTCAAAGTTAACCCAAGATTTTCCCTGGGTCAGATAAGATCTCTCTAAGATCTCTCTGATTACCATTCCAGTGGAAGATGTTCCAAGACTTTCTTCTGGGTCAGTTGAGTCGCTATTAAGATTCTCCTAATTACTATGCCATTCAAAGTTAACCCAAGATTTTCCCTGGGTCATACAGGTTGACACTAAGATCTCTCTGATTTCCATTCCAGTGGAAGATGTTCCAAGACTTTCGTCTGGGTCAGTTGAGTCGCTACTAAGATTCTCCTGATTACTATGCCAGTCAAGGTTAACCCAAGATTTTATCTAGATCAGTCAGATCGACACTAAGATCTCTCCTGATTACTATTCTAGTCATTGTTAACTCAAGGCCTTCCCCTGGTTTAGTCAAATCGGTACTAAGATTTCTATTCCAATTAAAGACGGCTCGAGACCTTTCTCTGGTTCAGTCAAATCGATACTAAGATTTCTACTCTAGTTAAAGAAGCTATGAAGCCCGGAAATTGACCGGATAATACTCAATCAACAATTTAAGACACTGTGAAGCCTGGATATGACCAGATAACTGTATACCTCAGATTCAAGTTGAATCCTGAACCCGATCAGATAATAGCTTAATTTCTTCAAATCACCGAAGCCTTGATATGACCAGATAACGGGATACTTCATATTCAATTTGAAGCCTGGACCCAAATAGATAACAGCTTAATCACTGAATCCTGGATACGACCAGATAACGATATACCTCAGATTCAAGTTGAAGCCTGGACCTGACCGGGTAACAGCTTAATTTCTTCAAATCACCGAATCCTGGATACGACCAGATAACGATACACCTCAGATTCAAGTTGAAGCCTGGACCCGACCAGATAACAACTTAATTTCTTCAAACCGCTGAAGCATGGATACGACCAGATAATAGTTCAATGTATACAATTACTGCGAAGCCTAGATCCCGACCAGATAACAGTTTAATCTCATTTCCCCAATAAGTCGATGTGAAGCCTAGAGCACGACCAGATAACAGTTAGCCTTATTATCCTTAGCAAGACACTGTAAAGCCTAGATCCTGACCAGGTAGCAGTTCACTTCCGTCTCTTCAATCAAGTGATGAATCCCCAGTAGAGTAACTGACAACTAAAGCTCCTAAAACTCTATGTTCCAAGACAGAGACCAACATTCCTCAGCGGAGTCCTCCTTAACAGCAAGAGTAGGAATTCCCACAAAGGGATGTCTCACGAAATCAACATTGTTCTAGAAGGTATCTTTAAGCCCATCTCCGATGACTCTACGTCATATTCTTTGGATGGCATCTTTAAGCCCATCTCCGATGATCTGCCGTCATCTTTTCCAAATGGCATCTATAAGCCCATTCCCAATACTATCTACACAGACAAGTATCATCTCAAACGAGTGCAAATTTCTGGGCACTCTAGTGTTCAATCATCTTCCACCTTCCGATCACAAAAGGCATACCAACCAATCTACATCCTCAGGTTTAAGAAGATTGAACAGGGGCAGCTCTTGTACCCCAAAATTTTCCCTCTCATATTTTTCCAAATTTTCCACTTGCATAGGTGGTTACAAACCTTTGCCTAAAGACAAGGAAATTTTTCAAATGATGTTTCTAAGTTTCCTTCAATTGGCCTATTTCTAAATGTCCTTTGATTTCCATATATATAGCATTCTTCGATTACCATCTATGTAGTGTCCTTCGATTTCCATCTATATAGCGCTCTTCCATTACCATATTCATAGCGTCCTTCGACTGACAGCTGCAAAAGGCCTTTCGATTAGCCTCATGACAAGCCTTTCGATGGGCATTGTGTCAAGGATTTTCGATTGGCGTAGCAAAGGATTTTTCATTTGATATCCCAACAAATACCCTTCGATTGGTACTTGGACAAGGTCCCTTCGAATGACTCCCTCCAGGCCATTCGAAAGAGGCCATCAAGAGGGCACTCTGAAAACATGCCCAGGCAAGAGTCTTTCCTTGTTAGGTCATAATTCCACAAGAGCTGTTTTGACTAGAGACTTCTCTTCAAATGGACAGGAAATTGAAGTAAAAGGGGGTACCAATCGAAGAAGTCTTAGTACTGAAGCTGGCACAATTCTACTCAATGCCATCAAGGAGAGCAAGGTTCTAATGAGGAAAGGCATGATTAGTTCAAATGAAGTAAAGCTGGCAAGGAAGGCATTTGAAGGAATGAAGCTGGAACTTGGTCCAAAACAAGCCAGAAAGCCCATAATCAGAAGATGATTGAAGCAGGCTGGTAAATCAAGGAAAACGCGTGGAAAAAACAGCAGAGATTTGGCCATTTTAGAAACAAAAGATGCAAGATAAATCAAATCTTTTTTCACTCAATCTTCAAGATTCAGTTCAATTTTGTTAACCTAATTCATCCCTCTCTATATATACATAATGAACACTGATCAAAAAGAGAAGAATTTTGGCCATGTAGAAAACACAAGATTGTCAAGAATTTTGACATAAAAGTGTTGATCGAGTTTTGCTTTATAGGTAGATTCAAGGGATTTCAAAGACTGCAACCCATTCCTGGGCATATTTGGAAACTTTCTAGACCACTCTCGTGCATCAACACCTCCAGGAATGATCAACACAGGTATCACGGTTTGCACGTTTTCTTGAAATTGGTCTTTGAAATATATGCATGATCAATGAGTTTTAAATACGTATTCATGTTTGTGTGATTATTTAGAACATGTCTGCATGATTAATTATATGTTTTGATGCATATCTGATTGAATACCATGGTTAGGGTTTCAATCTTCGTTTTAGGGCTTTTTATTTCAGGCAAAATCAGGACAAATGATGAGTACCATTGTACTCACGAGACCAAATCCAATTGATCTGCATATTTGGTTTGAATTTATATTGCATAATTATGATTTTTGAGATTTGCAGGTTTGTAGCTACAGCGCTGCCTGTAGGTAAAACCTTTAGCTAAAATGATAGTCTCAACAAATAAGATGATTGCATGTCAAAACCTGAATGGCCCGTTTGAATTCTTGCATGTTTTTTATTATAGCCTCTAACCATTATCACATATAATACATGTTGTTTGTTTATATTAATGATTGAACAATTGGCTCAGTGGCTAAGGGGAAGGATTTTCAGCGTGTGTGTGTAGGAGGTCAGGGGTTCAATCCCTGCCTCCTACATGTTATTTTTCTTAATATTTCTATGCAGATTCAATGCCTCCTTTCGAAGCGCGCGCCCCATAGGCCCCAGATCCTCATCCTTGGATCAATCAATGCATGGATCCAATGATCTAAACGAAGCTCCCCATGGTGGACACTCCTGGGACAACCACACTGAATCACACGCAGCTATGGGCCTATTGGATTGGGTTTTGAACAGAAATTTAGCATGCACCCTCCAATTTGGGTTTACACCCCTCAGGCTCACTCTTTTTCCTTTTAATTTTGATTTATTTAAATTAGTTTATTTGTTTGCTTAAATTAATTTTTCCATAAAATCATAAAAATCAACATCACAAAAATAGGATTTAGTATTTTTTTCAAATAAATTAATTTTTGTAAATCAATTAATTTCATCAATTTTAATTTGTTTCATTAATTAAAATTAGTTAGAAAAATTAGGTCAAACTCTAATTTTTTTCAAAGAAATCCTGAAAATATTTTCAAATGATCAAATTAGGTTTTTTAGGGTTTCAAACTTATCTCAGTTTTTTATTCTCACACGTAATTATTTTTATCGTACGATTAATTTTTACTATTGATGTAACTGCGCCCGGTTTGTAATAGTTTAATTAGGGTTTTTATTTTTGCACTTTATTTTTTCACTCAAATTTCTTATGTATCTACACCGAAGCCTTGTAATAGCTTAGGGCCTTTATTTCTTGCTTTTATGTTTTATATTTTGTATATAATTGTTAGAAACCTAGGTGTGTATGCTCAATTAATCAATAGATCACTAAATTCAAAGATAAATATATCTGAAAAAGCACACTTTTGCACACTTGCACCCCTAGGGTATTACCTTACTTGGTTGCCTTCGGAAACATTCGTCATGTCCCTCGAACGTAGGGATACTCTTAGCAAAGACCCGTAGTTTAAAATCATCATAAAGATCATAGTCCCTAAATGTATCTCGAGTTTCCTATGAGAAATGATCTTATGATGATAGTCCCTTCGAAATGCTAAGGTATCCTTACATGTTGCCTTCAATGACCATAAACGTTCTTTTCGATAGTCCCTCAAACACCCAATGACTAATGTTACCTACTCACTAATAGTAGGATAACACGGTCAAAAGGATAGGAGGAAAAGAACAATCTTTTTTCGAGTAGGTAGATAACTGTTAGGTACTTGCTCAAATAAATTTTCACACAACACTTTCAAACATACTTTTCAAACAAAAGTTTTCAAAACGCTTTATCAAACTCTTGAGGACTGATACAAGAGTTACCATAAAGTGAATCTCCGTACTAAGGAATTTTCAAAGCTTTTCAAAACACACAAACACAAGCAATTTCAAAAATGAGCAAGTACCTAAGAGCCCATGGAAAACTGTGGGTGGAAAGGGTGCTAACACCTTCCCTTTCCATAATCTATCCCCCCCCCCCCCCCCCCCCCCCCCGTACTCAGAAATCTCAAAAAAAGGTCTTTTTCTGTTCTTTTCACCCTTTCCTTTGTTGGATAAAAGAAAAGTCGGTGGCGACTCTTGCTTACCGCGACATTTGCAAACAAAAAACCCAAACCAGTATTAACAGTCAGTTCTACCACCGTATCAAACTTTCATTTTTACTCAAATGCTTCAATATACTTAAGCATATCAAAACAATTTCAAAAGACTAAAAGTGATTCAACGTCACTCAAATGTTTTTGCCACTTGGCTTTTAGTTTAAATTATTTTCTTAAAGAGATTAGATATAAATCCTCTTTATAGTTGAGATATGATTCTCCTATCTCTATAGTAATCGTTGAAGTAAGTGTGGTTCTTTCCACATGAAGATGTTAAATGGAAACTTATTGATCTTTATATGTAAGTTAGTATATTTTCCTTCCTGAGGATGCAAGATTCATCTTCTCATACTCGTGGTGGTATTAGTTGAGCTTTATCCCTAAAATATGATGAAATATCTTTTTCTCCTAAAATCAACCACAACAAACCATTTTATTACTTTTACCACGAAGTACAAGGTTTTAATCCTTAATTGATACATAATTGATACAAAAATATCATAAAATATACTCCTTTTCTCATCTCCACACTCATTTAACAAACAAACAATTTTAAACCAAAAAACAGATATTATAAGTGGTTCATATATAGTATTGTAGATACATAGGGTGTCAATACCTTCCCTTTATATAAACAACCACGGTAGTTTAGATCTCTTCCTTATGCTTTGCTTTTAGTCTTTACTTATTGCATTGCATATTAAATAATAGGGTTTTGATATTTTCCCTTTTCCTTGGAAACAATAAAGTTTGGTGGTGACTTCTTAAGTCTTTTGTAAGTCAAGTTTCTCAGTAGTTTGGTCTCCTCGATTTTTCACCACGACATAAATGGCGACTTCACTGGGGAAATTATATTCTCAAGAGGGTTAAACCTAGTTTATTTTATCTGTTTTATTATTATTGTTTATTTTCATACATGTGTTGTTTTGTGGTTCTTTGGGGGTGGTATTGGTGTTTTGTAAAGGACAAATCCTACACCCTAATTAAAGTAACCCTTAAGAATTAGGATGGTGGTATAATCAAAAGTTACATAACTAGAGTAATCCTGACATAAGTAGCATATGATAACCCCAATCAGTGGAGAACTCCTTGGGATGGTAATGCTAAAACAAGCGAGTTGTTAAAGCATTGCTACTTTCAACATGAGAGCCCATGAAGCTGAGAATCTATAGAACGCCTTTACCCATCTTGGCCTTTAGGATATATTGCGGTGTCAATTCAAAAGTAGTCTTGAATTAGCCGTTATGCGATACTACGCTTTGACGAGTTTTTCTTGAGAATATTATTGGTACTCACAAGTAGTTGTGTAAATCAATAATATCCAAAAGAAGAGTCACGACTCCAAAGGTACTTTTAGAAACTTGTTTTACAGGTACAAATGAACCTGTAGTACATATCTTGTGGAGTGGTTCTTACCTTTGGCTCCATATTCGTGACTTTGATGACCTTAAAACCATGTTTGTGATTATTGCATAACCATGCATTCATACATTCATTAAAAACTTTTTTCAAGGAAATTATAAAATTTTCTTTGAAAATATAATAGGATCTATAATCATGGAAATTAGAAAAAGGAACACTAATAAGTACGATTTCAAGAAGCCTGAGTTACAAAAATTGAGAAAGCTAGGGTCTTTAGTATCTAATCATGAAGATTTCAGAAAACATTATGGAGGGCTTTTGGGTATTCTCCAAGTTAACATACCGGATGGAATTCTTGAGACTCTTGTTCTGCTCTATGATCCCCTTTACCATTGTTTTATGTTTCCCGATTATCAGTTGGTTCCTACTTTAGAAGAGTACTCCTTTTGGATTTATTCACCAATAACGAGTGTTGTACCCCAAAATTTTACCTCTCTTTTCTCAAGACATTTCTCATAAAGATTTTCAAAATCTCAAGTTTGAACAAGTACAATTGGACTTTTAATGCCCCATATAGTTTCCATGGATCATATTGGACTCTCAAGCATCAGGTCGAAGATGGAACTTCTGAATCCTCGAAAGGAGGAAGAGGAAACTGTCGAAAGGGAAAAGTAGATCGAAAGGTGTGCAGCTGTAGATAACAGTTCAAATTCAAAATATGGTTCAGACTATTCGAACCACATGAGTGATCAAAAAGGAGTGGTGGGAAGATTTTGACAAATCTAATAAGATCAAGCTTGCTTCGATCCACAAGCTTCAATTGGGCAATGGTTTCCTTCAAACAACCTGCTTTGATCCACCTCTAAACCTACTTCGATCCACATACTAAACCCTTCGACACACATAGTTTCGACACTATGAATTACAAGTCTATCTTCATTCTTGCTTAGATCCACAAGCTTTGGTTGGGCAGTGGCTTCCTTCGAGCAACTTGCTTCGATCCACCTCTAAACCCTTCGACACACATGGTTTCTACACTATGAATTACAATTTGAGGTTTGGACATTTGAACTTTCGGCCACTTAATCAACTGATGGTTACTGGTAGGAAAGCAATCCATAAATTCTTTTGTTTTGACTATACCAATGATATCATCTTGCATACTCAAAGTGGAACATTCAGATGAATATGGTTCATTCGAAGATCACACAATTGGTGGAAATAAATATTTTTTGTTTGTTGATGAGTTTGGTCGAAGGTTGTAAATGGTCCATTCGAAGAACACACAATTGGTGGATACAACATTGTTTTGTCTGTTGATGAGTTTGATTAAAGGTTGTGGATATATGTGATCAAAATGAAAGGGTGAAGTATTCAAGATGCTTGCTGAACAAAGTCCTATATGCTTCCAAGCACAAACTTGATGTACTGTCCATATAATAACTTGAAAACCATGTGAAAAAGAAATATGTTGTACTGTTACGAAACAGACCTGCACCAAGTTGCCACAACACTCCAAAACTGCTGTTAAATAGTCCTGTTATGCTGCTCCTAAACCAGTCCCATATTTGCACCAAACTAGCATATAAGAGCTGCACCTCGAAAGCTATGAAAAGAGCATACCCAAATTGTTCAAATTTTATTTGTTTTCCCCCCCAAAACCCCATCAAGACTCTTCAATAAATAAGTTATTTCACAACATAAAAGGGGGGCTTTTGGAAAAGAAAAAAGAGAAGAAGAAAAAAAGAGAGAGGATAGAACACAAGGTTGAAGCCTTAAAAACACTCTTAAACCCATAACCAAAAACAACACCTCTGTTTTCTTTTCGGTCTCAAGAACATTCAAGGCAACAACTCAAGTTCGAAACACCAAGTTCCAGCTTCAAGGTAAGTCTTCTTGACTTTAAACCTTTCGTTTCAAGAATCATTGATGATTCATCTTCGAAGATAACATGTAATAATCATTTCCTTCGAAGCTACCCTTTTGTTTGTTTTCCTTTCTTGTCAATTATATGTTAAGAACTAACCTGTACAGACCATAAAACAATGTTGGAGTGAAAAAATCACAACATGGTTCGACACATACTGCTTTACAGGCCTAAACAGAAGGGAAAACGGGTGTGTGATTCGACATAGCACATTATGCTTTGACTCATACTAAGTTTGATTTGGAATTACAGGGTCGAAAGAAGGGTATGCTTCGATGCATATAAGCATGCTTCAATCCACATGCTTCGACACGCCATGTCGAAAGATTTGTTTTTTCTCTCTTTTGCGCTGTTTTTTTATATTTTCATATTTATTTTAATTAACCAAAAGCCTCCCATAAAAAAACTAAAAAAATGATTTCTTGATTAATTTGATTTCCTTTTAACTTAGGATTAATTTTCCTATTTTTTATTAATCATATCCCTTTAGATTAATTAGGTCCAAACAATTTTCCTAACAAAAAATCCAAAGCAAAATCCATTTCTTTTTATATTCCTTGTACATTATATTCATGTCATTTCTTGTACATTGATTCAATATGGTTGTAATAGATAATTAAGTTTAATTTCTTGCAATTCCCATTTGTATATTTGTATCCCTCATCCCCTAATGATGTAATAGCTTAGGATTTTAATTCCCGCAATTTACCGCTTTAAAATAAATTGTTAGTAATTAGGGTGTGTATGGCAAGATAAAATCAACCGTTAGAAAACCCTAATTTCAAAGACAAAAATGCATGCAATCAAACACACTATTCCCACACGTGCACCTCTAGGGTAACCTCGCTTGTTGCCTTGGAAAATAGTCATGTCCCTCGAATATGGGTGTTTTAGCAAAGACCCTCGATAAAAAAGATCGTAGTCCCTCGATGTTGCCTCTGGTAAACGATTTAGTCACTTACGAAAATTACTAAAATGTCTCATAAGTTTCCTTATATGACTATATGATTGACCCACGCCCGTCCCTTCACATCCAATGATGGGGCTCCTTACCAAATCGATTGTAAGATAGAAACATCTAAAGGAGAAGGAAAAGAACAAAGACCCTTTGAGTAGTTAGGATACTCGTAGTTGCTTACTCACAAACTAAAACCATTTCCACACTTACACTTTCAAAAAACATCTTCAAAAAAAATCTTCAAAAAACAAATATCTCTTTGAACTATTTTCAAAATCAACACTTTGTATACATTCTTATAGAGACAAGAATCATTACAAAGTTTTCCGAAACAAAGTCATTTTCAGAATACTTTCAAACTTACACCACAAAACACATTTTCAAACATATAATTTTCAAGTGATCTAGCAAGCAACTAAGAGCCCGTAGATAACTACGGATAAAAAGAGTGCTAACACTTTCCATTTTCATAACCTACCCCCTGAACTCAAGAAAATAATCTCAAAGGTATTTCCTGTTCTTTTCACCCTTTACTTTATTGGATTAAAGAAAAGCTGGTGGCGACTCTTGCTATCCGCAACAATTGCAATAAAACGCAAAACAACCAAGTCATTTCTCCCACCGTATTACAGAACTGGCGACTCTGCTGGGGATTACTTAAATGTGGGGTTACCTTAGAGCTAGATCATATTTATTTGCTTTCATTGTTTGACTTGATTTCTTTACATTTATGGTTCCTTGTTTGGGTTTGTATTGATCCTCTACCCGGATCGGAGAACACCATTAGGTAAGTAGTAATAGATTGAGGAAACTGTGTGGGGTATACCGACATGGTTGAAGCGATGGCTATGTTAGTGTGACACATTTGTTGGTATCGGTAGCCCTTGAGTTTAGTCAAGGAGAATACGGGGCCTTTGTATGGTGTCATGAAGCAATAATTGACCTTAGAACCTTTAATTGAACAACTTGGCCATTAGGAAGTAGTGAGATAGCCGGCTTTGGTGTAGTCCAAAGTTGGTTGATACTCGATACTACACTCATTGAGATATGAATTTTGGGATATTTCGGTCGCCAATAAAGAGGCTTGCGCTAAAACAATTCCCAATGAAGAAAGATCAATGATATTGAGATCCCGTAGAACCCGATTACTTTCTAGGACAGGTTGAACCAACTAACCTTTAAGAGGATACTTACCTATGACTCCATGCGAGCCTAAACCTAAGGACTTGTATTCTTTGTGTGTATATGATTATTTGTACATAACGACTTGTTTATACTTGTACATAACATCATGATATCATACCATATCATTTCCACAGACCATTTCAAGGATCTCAAAGGGCCTGTGATGCAGGGTCATGATAAACCATACGTCTATCAAGGGGAAGGATGATTTACTCTCCTCTAACCAAATGTTGTCAAAGACTAAAGCACGATAACTTGAGTCAAGGGCTATAACCCACTTGAGATGGTGTCATACCCCAAATTTGCCCTACCTCTTTTACTTTTGTCTGGCTTTGAACTTTGCATCCCATTTGCATCATTTTTACTAAGTCATTGACATATCCCGCATCTCATTGAATCAGGCACCTTGGTTTGAGGTATTAGGGTTGTGCCCTCTTTATGCCTAATTTTGTTTTAAAGTTCTCTTATCAGATAAAAGGGAAGGATTTTTTGAGAGGTCATGGATTTCTTTCTTATCAAGTTACAAGGTTGTTTCTCGCTTGAATTCATCAGAGCCTGGATTAGGGTTTATTTCCCCATTTGTTCGTCAAGATGCTAGGGTCTTGGATGCTTGGTTTTTGTGAAGATGTTTTTTTCGCCTGCCTCACAGATACCTCAAAGTTCAGCGCATTTGGTCAAGGATTTCATCTCCTTGCATTTCAAGTTTTCTTCTTAATGTCTATAAGTCACCGAGTCGAGAGCTTGAAGTTTAAGTTGACGAATGTGGAATTTGGGCATAAGAAATAAGGTTGGAGTTTCATGATAATCAAGACATGTTTTGGTTGCTTCAATTATAAATCACTTGCGATTTGGATATCAAAGTTAAGTTTCTCATTGAGAGTGCAAGTTTAATTTGTACAGGATATGAAGATTAAGGTTTTCATTTAAATGACTATTATTTTGGGTTTGAGTTAACCAAGTGGAATTAAATTCTTAAGCATTTATTTTGTTCAAGAATTTAATTGAAGTTTGAAAGACAAGGCATGTGGTTTGCTTGAAATACAAGTTACAAAGGCAAGATGTATCATTCAAATCATTCAAGTAGGGAATTTCCATGTTTAAACAAGATTCAAGAATTACAAAAGAGATTACAAGTTAAATCACAAGTTACAAGTTAAATAATAAATAAATAATTACAAAAGAGATTACAAGTTAAATCACAAGTTACAATTGTTGTTTACAAAATAAATAAATAAATAAATGTTTGTTTCTTCAAGTCTCTTTGCTTCATCTTTAAGCCGCTCATCCTCACTCCTCTCCATGGCCTCTTCGCCTTTTAACCTTGCCTCGATCGTCCAATTCCCGTGTTCATGAAATAAGAAAAAGAAAGAGTTAGAAATGATCAACATCTGAAAAATTCCAAACAATTATTTATTAAACAAGAAATCTCATCATTAGGGTTTGCATTTGGAATGAGAAATAAAAAGCCATCTCCTCCTATTTTGCAAATCTCGAAAACGGCTTTTGGTTCATTAAAGGAAAAGAAATTAGTATTTATTTTGCACTGCCAAAAACAAAGTCAAAATTGCCAAACATACAAAACATCAAGCAAACAAACCAAAACAATTGCAGTAAAACTGCAACGCAGCAGTCCAAAAACAACAGGCAGCAACAAGTATAGCGTAGCAAAATTGGCAGACTTGCCGCAAGCAAACCCGAAGCAGAAATACAACAGATAGCTGCAATAAAATGCAGCACAAAAATAGCAACAAGTAAAACAAGGAGCAGATGCAAGCTTAGCAGCAGGTTGTTAAAATAGCACAGCAACAATTCAAAATAATGCAAGCTAGCTAGCTCACAAAACCCTGCATCATCATTTTCCTAAAATATGCAAACCCTTCAGAGATTATTGAATAAAAAGCAGATGAGCTTTACATCATTGAAAGATAAAAGAGGAAAAGAGGTAGGGTTAGAGAGATGTCACCCTATGCATAAGCTTGCCCCTCAGCCTGCTGCAAAATAGTAAAAAACATCTGCTATGCTGCTATGTTATCCTTGCACCAAAATGGACAAAAACAGAACCTGCACTTTAAAAGCTATGAAGACAGCTTATCAATTGTATTCAAATCTCATACATTTTCCCTCCAAATTTTCACCTTTTCTCACATATAAAAGCAACTTCAGATGCACACAATAAAAGAGAGAACAGTAGGGAAAAGCCATTGTTCCATTGCAAAGGTGGGAAATAACACAACCAGCAAAGAAATCGAGGGAGATTTTTTTTCACGCAGCCAGCTAACCAAGAGAGATTTTTACAACAAAAAAAGATAACAGAAAATACCAGATACTGTAGCGATAAAAAATGTAGCGGGGTAAATCGGAGATCGAATTATTGATTAATTCGTCTCACAAAAGCAAGAGTCGCCACCGCGCTTTATTGTTTCCAAAGGAAAAGGGAAAAGAGCGAAATAAAACCCTAAATATGCAATGCAAAATAAAAATACAAATACAAAGCGTTTTTGAAAAGAGATCGAGAGTTCGGGGGTTGGTTATGCAATGGGAAGGTATTAGCACCCAATGCATCTATAGTACTCTATAGGAACCTTTTGAAATATCTGTTTTAAAATTGATCGCTTGATTGAAAATAAATCGTTTTGGCCGAAAAAAAGGATACGGACGGGTTTTTGAAAATACGACAACCTAACGTTGAAGTTTTTGACTTAAAAGGTGTGAGTTTTGGGGAAATCGGATATTTGGAAAAATTATCCTAAAGTTTTAATGAATGAGAGTATTTGCTCGATCATTTTTGAGGACATGAAGTCAACAAAAATTAGACTATTCCCTTTGGATTGACGCAAACAGAATAAACAGGTAAATGCGAGATATTTAAACAAAAAATGATACACAACAATTAAATGTGAACATGCATTTTATATGATTTTTGTTTAATATGCGAAAGAAAAAGTTTTTAATTGGTTTTCGTTTTTTACGCATTTTTAATAATAAAAGGTAACGAGAATTAATAGAAATGTTTTTTTTTAGTTTTATATGTTTTTATTTTTTTAGGTCTTTTTATATTGGTATTTAATCAAAACGAGGGGAATAAAATAAAAAAATAAAATGTCTTTAGTTTTCTCATTTTTTTTACTTTCACATGTTTTTTAAGGGTATTAAATATTTTTTTTAAAATTAAGTAAAACTTATAAATCAAAAATCTAATTAAGAAAAGGGGAGACTAAAGTTATTGACATAACCTAAACTTAGATAAAATTAACATTGTCTATTTAAAAATTAAATGTTATTCCTAAAACTAATTAATCTAAATTAGTTAAACTAAGAAAAAAAATGAAATAAAATTAACCAATAGACCAAATAAAAGAAAAATGGGGTAGGAATAACAATTGCAGTGGGCTTTAGCGTAAGAAAAAAAAGAATAGGCTTAGTTGAGACAAATGTGGAGCGGGTCGTGGGTTAAAAGGGGATCCAAGGATTAGATTGGGATTAGGGTTGTGTTGGTTTGATAAAAGGTTTTAGGGTTTGGTTTAAGGCAAAAACGGCGCCTCATCACGATCTTCATCTCTCTCTTGCGCAGTTCCCTTGCTCCTTCGCTTCCAACGTCGATGCTTCCATGTCCGGCCACCCACACCAAGTCTCTATCTTCCCTCCATCGTGGACGCGGCAGAATCCGAGCGGAGACGGTAAGGATCAAAAAACATCTCGTTACTGTTTATTGTTGATTCAAAACGCGTATAAGTTTTACAGATTTGCGGTTGATTTCGTGATTTCTTAGTTGATTTTATGGCCTCTGGGTTGATTCTGACTAGTTACCGTTTTTATTGTCCATGCCGATTTTGAATGATGCTTTAAGGAATGAGAAAGGAAAAGGGCGTTACCTAGATGGAGAAGGAGGAGGGCTTGGGGTGATGGAGGCCGGACAGCTGGGAGGCAACGGGCGCACGCGACGGTGAACGGTATTTGACTTCCTTCCCTTTGCTTGAATGCTACTGTGTTGCCATTATGGAACTTGCTGAACTGTGTTTTTGCTCTTTCTTCTTCTTCTATTCTGATTTTTGTACGATCCTTGAATTTGGATATGCTGGATTCTGAGGTTAGGGATGGATTTACGAAATGCTGTGGCTTAGACTTGATGAAGATTTTGTCAAGTTTTTTTGTGATTAGGCCTTTGCAGTAGGGATGTCGTTTTTACTGGTATGAGGATTTGAGCTATGTTTTATGGTTTTTTCTGGGCACTATGTTCTGGTAGAGATTTTGGTTTGTTTATGATGGTGGATGGTGTTGACAGTGGGATAGTGATATTGGCTAAAGGGCTCAATCAATTGGTAGCGTTTTGTATTGTTTTGAAAAATAGTTTTCTCAGTACTCATGCAGGTTTTGACATGGTGAACTGGTTTTTTTGGGTATGTTGGACAGGGGCAAAGCGTTTACTGATGTGAGGCTATTGCAGGTTTTTGTTGGTTTTTTGTCATGACTATTTTGAATGATTGCTCTATATGTTTTATGAAAATGGCTTGAGGTTATGGAAAATGGTTTCTTGGTTATGTGTTTTCTCTTGTATCTCTGGTTTTCTCTTATGCTGTTTTGTGTATCTGTCCCTTTGTTTTCTCTTGTGCTAATATAACAGCCCTCCTCTCTTCTCTTGCGCTACAGGCCAGGAACAAATCTCTTGGGATCTCCCTGAGTATTCTGCACTACTGTCCACTCAGTTTGCCTTTATTCTTCTTCTATGCTATTATTCCTACTGGCTATATTTCTTAGTTTGTTTTGTATATCTCTTTCTGCCTAAACTAAGCCTGCAAATCCCACACTTCTCCCTCTCTTTTTCTCTCTCAGAATGGCTTTGACAAAAGTGTGATAAGCTGTCTATTTCTGAAAATGCAGTGGCTGGAAAATGATGAAAGAAAAAGGAAATTTTTTGCTTGCAAGAATAGTCAAAACTGCATATTGTTTTTTTTACATCACATATTGTCTGCTTCTTGATGTAGGCCACGTTAAAAGGCATGCTTGCATGTGGTTACTACATATTTGCTTATGTTGTATGCTGTATGCTGTATGCTGTATGCTTTGAAATTGTATTTGGGATTAAAACTAATGTGATTAGCTTAAGTATGCAGTTTTTTTGGAAAACAATTCATGCATATGTTTGAAATCCTTCTCTTTTTTTTTGTGAACCGGGAGTAATCCCGTGATTTGCAAAAAAATAAAATAACTGATTCCGGCCATTACATTTAATGATGAATATTAAAATTTATTTTCTGCATTTAATTATTTATTTGGATTCTAATTGTTTTCTTTTAATTGTGCAGGTAAAATTAAATGAGCGGACACGCATTGGATTGGAAGCTTTAGAATTAAGATAGACTAGTTTATTTTATTTTAATTTCGACAATTCATTATTGTAATTTATTGCAATATACAATAATTTACAAAATAGCTTGTACAAAAAAATGAATAAAAGAAACTATTTGTCTATTAATTCTTCTTCTCTATTTATTTATCGTTTATTATTTTATCCAAACAAATAATAATTGAAAACGAATCTCCAATCACCTTCATTCAAAATAATAACAGATAAATAAAAATTATCATTGACCAACTAATACCTTCGCTTATTTAATCCATCATTCTCAACTAAATTATAATAATTAAAATAGGATTTCAATTATTTAATCTAGACCGACGAACGATTAAACAGTCGTTATTGACCAATGAATTTCCTCAAATGCTTATTTATATTATTCATAACCTTTAAATTATAGAATAACTAAGAATAAATTCTAGTTACTTAAATTTAAAAATAATGAGTAAATAAATAAAACGTCCGCACAATTAATGCGCCTCTTCTCTGATGTTCATTTCATTATCCCTATATCTTTAAACTAAATAATAATCAAAAAATAAATTTCAATTATTCAAGTTTTAGATAATAGATAATTAATAAACATCATTTTCGCACGAATCGATTAAATGATTCAATGTTCAGCATAAATAGCTCTTGGCCCGAAAAAGTCATGAAATTTAAAATCAATGGATCAAAACAAATGTAATGTAAAGATGCGGATAGGAGATGACGTCTTAGGTCAAAATTTGGGGTACAACAGCTGCCCCTATTTAAGTTTCTTCTATCCGGAGATATGAAGATTAAAATCTTCGTGTCAACGAGATTGAAGGTACTTAAATACATAATGACGCAAATTTTGTCCTAAGATGCCGTCATCACACGGTGGTAAGAATGCAACGATCTAACTCACAGAGAGAGATACCGTGAAACGAGACAATGTTGAGGGAATCGAACGTCAACAAAACACAAATACATGAGTAATACGCTACTGGGAGAACGAGCTATCGACTTCAGACGACAAACTCCTGACAGCGACTAAAACTGAGGGAATACGACCTCTAACCCTAACAAAGAGAGCACCTTGCATAGGCCATGACAGATTATTGATCCAAATAATGAATTCGCAACTCAAGGTCGACGGTAGACAGGGAGCATCGAATTGCTGATAACTGGTTACCGACTTCTGGAGGTGTCGATTCGTACCAGACTTCTCTGCGGGATTTCAGAGGTATACTCATTGATGCTGTAGATACGAAGGTTGTTCAAATAAAGAAAATTGCCAGCTGTTGGCGTCCAAAGAAAATACCGATAACGAACAAGTCGCTCGAATAAAGAGGCTGCCGCTTGCTGTCGTCCAAAGAAAATACCGATGACGAACAAGTTGCTTAAATAAAGAAGCTGCCGCTTGCTGTCGTCCAAAGAAAATACCGATAACGAACAAGTTGCTCAAATAAAGAAGCTGCCGCTTGCTGTCGTCCAAAGAAAATACCGATAACGAACAAGTTGCTCAAATAAAGAAGCTGCCGCTTGCTGTCGTCCAAAGAAAATACCGATAACGAACAAGTTGCTCAAATAAAGAAGCTGCCGCTTGCTGTTTTCCGAAGAAAATACCGTACTGGTAACACGTACTGATAACTCATGAAGAGTTTGCTGCCTGAAGCTTTCAAAAAGAGTAAATGACGCACTAGTAGTTCATGAAGAACTGCTGCTCGGCGCTTCCCAAAAAGGGTAAAATGACGATGACGCACCAGTAGCTCATGAAGAACTGCTGCTCGGCGCTTTCACAAAGTCATAACTGACGCACTAGTAGCTCGTGAAGAACTGCTGCTTGGCGCTTTTCGAAAGCTAAAATAACGCACTAGTAGCTCATGAAGAACTGCTGCTCGGCGCTTTCACAAAGTCATAACTGACGCACTAGTAGCTCGTGAAGAACTGCTGCTTGGCGCTTTTCGAAAGCTCAAATAACGCACTAGTAGCTCATGAAGAACTACTGCTCGGCGCTTTTCGAAAGCTAAAATAACGCACTAGTAGCTCATGAAGAACTACTGCTCGGCGCTTGTCGAAGATAGTAACGTACAAGTTGCTTGTTAGGAGTTACCGCTTGTCGTTTTCCAACATACTTCAGAGGAGAACTGCGATAATATTGGCAGAGAATAAAATCTTCATCAAAGAGAAACCTGAATCAATCCTTCCCGAGGAGATCACATATTCAAAAATGTGCAAAATAAATGCACCAACCGTCTAGGTCGCAATTTCACTGGGGAAAAAAAACAACTGAGGTAGCCTATGCAAGAGGCAACAACTTCATTCAGGAATAACCAGAGAGAAAACAGTCAAACAAGACTTCTCCCAATGAGAAAGTAAATCGATTGGGGAAATTATCCTATCGTGAAATGGACAAGGTGAACTAAATCAAAAATCATCCACGAGGATTAGCTCAGTTGGGGAATTAGAAAAGAGGCGCACTTTATGCTTAAGCTGACACCCTATTTGGAAGGATCAAATATGTTATTTGAAAAAAAAGACACGACTAAGGTGTACGAATTTAATGACATTAACAAATACAACTGTGTGTGCATGATGCAAGTGTGGATGAATAAATGAATGTCATGTATATGCTGACAAAACAGACAGATGGGATATCTTGGAGATAATAAGGTGTCACAGCAACGTAAACGCTCGGCCACTCTTGAAAAGATGGAAGATAGACGGAATACGAAGCAACGTCGGAAGATGTCACGCTACAAGGCCCAAGTCTTCTGAAGAGACGAACAATCAAATCCAAACTTCTAGCACCAATAAACCATTGGCATAAGACGAAGTGTACCGCACTTCAACATCTCCCAAATAAAGGTAGCTAAAACCACACTTAACTGGAACAACTGGGGAATCACCAAGTTAGCACCACCATAACCAAGCGTGTACACAGCCAACCCTTAATGACGATTTTGAAAGAAAACAAATTCATCATGCAAGCATAAATTACTGTACTGTTTTGCATTTCATGGCTTGACCAATTTCGGAACGACTGTTAATATTCCCTTCGTTATTCACGACACATTTTAGAAATAAGAATATTTTAAGTAAATTTGTTTCAAGTATCTCCATAAAATTAAAAATTTTGCCCACAAAAGGTAAATGCTCAAATTTCATTAATACGATGGTAGTTCGCTAACAATGCGACTCCAACGGTTTACAAAAGTTTGGGGAAATAGTATGTGAAATAAGAGGTCATACAAAACAATGATCACTATTCTCCCTAACAACTTTGAATTCCAGAAAATGTTCAAGTACCAAGACTGGTTTGACCAGGAATTTGCCTAAGCAAAATACTTCTTGACTGCATCGGCGTTCAGGGGACGCGGGAGATCTTCGCCATCCATATTGGCGAGAATCATGGCACCTCCGGAGAAAACTTTCTTAACAACATACGGCCCCTCATAGTTAGGAGCCCATTTCCCCCTAGAATCGGGTTGGAAAGATAATATCTTCTTCAGCACGAGGTCACCTTCTCTGAACTCGCGCGGCCGAACCTTCTTATCAAAAGCCTTCTTCATTCTTTGCTGATACAACTGACCGTGACACAAAGCCGTTAATCTCTTTTCTTCGATTAAATTCAACTGATCGTACCTACTTTGACACCATTCGGCCTCGGAAAGCTTGGCTTCCATCAACACTCTCAGAGATGGAATCTCAACCTCCACGGGGAGTACCGCTTCCATACCATAAACTAGGGAGAAAGGCGTCACGCCCGTTGAAGTTCGAACTGAAGTACGATAACCGTGTAAAGCAAACGGAAGCATTTCATGCCAGTCCTTATAAGTGACCACCATCTTCTGGACGATCTTCTTGATATTCTTGTTAGCAGCTTCGACAGCCCCATTCATCTTTGGCCTGTAAGGGGAGGAATTATGATGCTCGATTTTGAACTCTTCACAAAGCTCCTTCATCATCTTGTTATTCAAATTCGACCCATTATCAGTGATGATCTTACTCGGGATACCATACCGACAAATAATCTGATTCTTGATAAATCTGACTACCACCTGTCTGGTTACATTAGCATAAGAGGCGGCTTCCACCCACTTAGTAAAATAATCGATCGCCACCAAGATGAAACGGTGACCATTTGAAGCTTTGGGTTCAATCATCCCAATCATATCAATGCCCCACATGGAGAAAGGCCAAGGTGAAGATATAACATTGAGGAGGGTCGGCGGTACGTGCATCCTGTCCGCGTAAATCTGGCATTTATGACACTTCTTCGCATACTTGCAGCAATCAGATTCCATGGTCATCCAGTAGTAACCAGCTCTCAACATCTTTCTAGCCATTGCGTGTCCATTGGCATGAGTGCCAAAGGACCCTTCGTGCACCTCTTGCATCAGCATGTCTGCTTCACGTCTGTCTACACATCTGAGCAAGACCATGTCGTAATTCCTCTTATACAACACTTCTTCATTGAGGAAGAAACTGCTGGCTAATCTTCTCAACGTCTTCCTGTCTTTGTTGGATGCCCCAGGCGGGTACTCTTGAGTTTGAAGGACACGTTTGATGTCATAGAACCAAGGTTTGTCATCGGTGACCTCTTCTACTGCGAACACATGAGCAGGTCGGTCGAGGCGCATAACCCGGATTGTAGGCACGTCGTTCCAATCATTCACTTGAAACATTGAGGACAAAGTAGCCAAAGCATCCGCCATTTGATTCTCATCCCTAGGGATATGATGCAATTCCACCTTGTTGAAGAAAGTTAACAACCTTCTAGCATAGTCTCTGTACGGGATCAAACCAGGATGACGAGTTTCCCATTCTCCTTTGATTTGATTAATCACCAGCGCCGAATCTCCATAAATATCCAGAATCTTAATCCTCAAGTCCACTGCTTCTTCGAGACCCATAATACACGCTTCATACTCCGCCATGTTGTTCGTACAATCAAACTTCAGTCTTGCCGTGAACGGGATATGAGTACCTCGGGGAGTAACGATGATTGCCCCAATTCCATTTCCATAAGAGTTCACAGCTCCGTCAAATATTAAACCCCAACGGGATTCAGGATCAGGTCCTGCTTCGGGTAACGGCTCTTCACAGTCTTTGGCTTTCAAGTACATAACATCTTCATCGGGGAAGTCAAACTTGATGGACTGATAGTCTTCAATTGGTTGGTGAGCCAAATGATCGGCCAAAATACTCCCTTTGATCGCTTTCTGAGTGTGATACTCAATGTCATATTCAGATAACAACATCTGCCAACGGGCTATCCTTCCAGATAAGGCGGGCTTCTCAAAGATATACTTGATTGGGTCCATTTTGGAAATCAACCAAGTAGTGTGATTAATCATATACTGGCGCAGACGGCGAGCGGCCCAGGCTAAAGCACAACAGGTTTTCTCAAGCAATGAGTATCGAGACTCACAGTCTGTGAATTTCTTACTCAGATAATATACAGCGTGCTCCTTTCTTCCAGTTTCGTCTTGTTGACCAAGCACACATCCCATGGAGTCCTCTAATATGGTCAAGTACATAATCAAGGGCCTTCCTTCCACCGGAGGAATCAGAATGGGAGGTTCGAGCAAATATTCCTTGATACTATCGAAAGCTTTCTGACAATCCTCCGTCCACACGCATCCTTGGTTCTTGCGGAGAAGCTTGAAAATTGGCCCACAAGTAGCAGTCATGTGAGATATGAACCTGGAAATGTAATTCAATCTCCCAAGGAATCCTCTTACTTGTTTTTCCGTCTTGGGCGCGGGCATTTCCCGAATAGCTTTGACTTTATCGGGATCCACTTCAATACCTTTCTGACTGACAATGAAACCTAAAAGTCTTCCCGAACGAACGCCAAAAGTGCACTTATTGGGATTCAGACGGAGTTTGTACTTTCTCAACCGCTGGAATAGCTTTAACAAATGCTCCAAGTGATCTTCTTCAGTCTGTGATTTGGCAATCATATTATCCACATACACCTCGATCTCCTTATGCATCATGTCGTGGAACAAAGCAGTCATGGCCCTTTGGTACGTTGCACCAGCGTTCCTCAAACCAAACGGCATAACTCGATAACAGAAAGTTCCCCACGGTGTAATGAAAGCGGTCTTTTCCATATCTTCCGGCGCCATCTTGATTTGATTGTAACCAGAGAAACCATCCATGAAAGAAAAGACTTTGAACTTGGCAGTACTGTCGACCAATACATCAATATGAGGTAATGGGAAATCATCTTTCGGACTAGCTCTGTTCAGGTCTCTGTAGTCTACACACATCCGAACCTTACCATCCTTCTTAGCAACGGGCACGATGTTGGCTAACCACTGAGGATAGACCGACGTCACAAGAAAACCTGCGTTGATCTGCTTCTGAACTTCTTCTTTAATCTTATCGGCCATGTCAGGACGAGTCCTTCTCAACTTCTGCTTGACCGGTGGACATTCAGGTTTCAATGGTAAACGATGCTCCACAATGTCGTTGTCCAACCCTGGCATATCTTGGTAAGACCACGCAAACACATCAACATACTCCCTGAGAAGCTCCAACATCTTCTCCTTAACTTCCGGGATAAGCAAAGCTCCGACTTTGACTTCCTTTCTATCCTCTTCATCACCCAAGTTGACCAACTCTACAGGTTCTTCAAATGGTTGGATGACCTTCTCATCCTGCTCAATCAAACGGGAAATCTCAACAGGAACCTCTTCATCATCCTCTCCTTCGGCTCTGAACACAGGGAATTCAAAATTGGGAGAGGGCATAGGATCATTGTTTTCGATGGTTAAGTCATGAAGTAATCTGCACACATGATTATGCTTTATTTTAGAAATCGATTTGTGCAAATAAAACAAAATGCTCTTAATCAATTTTCATTATTATTTCCCAAAAAATGAAAAATAAAACAGCAGTGGACAAAATAACATTTTATTCATTAAAGAGGAAATACTTGAAACAACAAGCCCAGACATTTCTCTTTTGCCTTGGGCAGAGCAAAAGGAGTTATTTTTCATAGCCCGACACAAAATACGTTTCGCCTTGGGCAGAGCGATTTTTTTAAAGAAAAATGAACAAAACATTACTCGGAAACGTGCATAACCACAGGAATATCAACAGCTATCCAGTTTTGGCAAGCCAATCCAGGCGTCACAAACACGGGCAAATCTTCCTCGGAATCATCATCTATGACAGCATCAACCTCAGGATGTACAAACCCTGCACTCCGAAAGACCTCTTGAATTGGACGAACGACCACCTCTTTCTTGACCCTTGCAGCTATCGGATGAAAACCCAAACCTTCCCCAGACTTGTTCTCGGGTAACGTCAACACCTGGCCCCATCCTTCGGCCGAACCACTCTCCACTACTCGCCGTGCATCCTCAAAAGAAGAGATGGATGCCCCCTGCTTCTTCACAGTATCCTTAGCAACTGATAGGCCCTGAAACTGGGTCCCGACGTCCTCGTCAGCATCAATAAAAGAAAACGATGATAAATGACTCACCACCATGGCCTGCTCTCCCCCAATCATCACTAACTTCCCATGTCTCACAAACTTTAATCTCTGATGGAGCGTGGAGGTGACCGCCCCGGCATCATGGATCCAGGGACGGCCCAATAAACAACTATAAGCAGCACGGATGTCCATCACTTGGAAAGTGATTTGAAAAGTATGGGGACCAATCACTATGGGAAGATCCACTTCACCGATAACCGTCTTCCTGGAACCGTCAAAGGCTTTAACAATTACCCCGCTAGGCCTCATAGGAGCACCTGGATATGAAAGTCGAGACAACGTGGTCTTGGGCATCACATTCAATGACGAGCCGGTATCCACTAACACGCTTGATAAGGTATCGTTCCCACAACTTACTGAAATGTGCAGAGCCATATTGTGGTTTCTCCCCTCCTCCGGGAGTTCTTCATCACTGAAACCCAAGTTGTTACACGAGGTTATATTCCCCACAATCCCGTCAAACTGATCAACTGTCACATCATGGTCTACGAACGCCTGGTCCAACACTTTCATCAAGGCTTCTCTGTGTGCCCCAGAATCTCTCAATAAGGCAAGCAAGGAAATCTTGGAAGGTGTTTGCAGAAGCTGGTCCACAATTTTATACTCGCTTCTTTTGATAAGCTTTAAGATTTCATCTTCTTCAGGGTGAGGGATAGGTTCACCGGATCGACCTACCTCAACCCTTGGTTCATTTCTTACAGGGATCTCCGCCGGCATGGGCCTCCTTATTTGAACTTCTGGTCTTCTTGTCGGTACCGCGGCAAAAACACGCCCACTTCTTGTCACTCTACTTACATCGGCAATATTAACGAAAGACGGTCTGGTTGGTATGGGGACCTCCACCCCATTCTCGATCATGGTGGCGTTATACTTGTACGGCACGGCTTGGTCTGAGCTATAAGGCACAGGGCCAGGTGGGTAAATAATCAAAGGATCAGCAGGCGCAGTCTGGCTGTTGTAAGCAATCTCTACTGATTCTGGTAAATTAAACTGTGGGGTTATCACATTCACTTCATCTTCAGGATTTCGGTCATAGGTAATAGTAATAATTCTCTGATCTAGCAACTTCTGAATGTCCTCCTTCACAATAGGACAATCCTCTTCTCTTGAACAAAACTGGCAAACGTCATAGTCATGTTGGTGCCTAACAAAGGCAAGTCTTCTCAAACTTTGGTGTAACCTGATCAATGATTCTCTGATGTGCTCGACTTGGAAAACTCGGAACTTCCCCGGGCAACCCTCCACCATATTCACAGAAGCTGCCCCATGTCGGGGCAAAGGGTTATCTCTGACATTTGGATTCACATCCTTAAAAGACAAGATGCCATGCTTAATTAATCTCTGCACATCCGCCTTCAACGCAAAGCAATTCTCAAGGTTGTGTCCCGGTGACCCTTGATGATATTCACAGAATTGATCCGCCTTATACCACGGGGAAGCACTGTTCGGTGCGACAGGAGGTGGTTTTGTTGTGATGAGATTCTTTCTAATGAGAGCGGGAAACAATTCAGTATACGTCATGGGAATGGCGTCAAACTGCGGCTTTCTGGGCGAACGGTTCTGATGGTTGAGCGGATAGGCCTGTTGTCGAGGCTGCTGTTGAAAAGGTCGTTGTTGAGGTGGCGGAATCTGATGAGATGGGGCTACCAAAGCCGGGCGGACAGCCGGAGTGACTGCCGCGACGTGAGAGTAGCCTCTCCTAGGCCTACCTGGAAACAAAGCACTAACATCTTGTTCTTTCCTCTTCGGGAAAACACCTCCGAACTTCTTCACACTGCTGGACGTACTCCCCTCTTTAATCAAACGTCCTTCACGAATTCCTTCCTCTAATCGCATACCCATGCTCACCATCTCGGTAAAGTCACTGGGCGCGCTGGCTATCATCCTCTCATAGTAAAAGGATCCCAAGGTCTTCAAAAATATCTTAGTCATCTCTTTCTCCTCCAGGGGTGGATGGATCTGAGCAGCAATTTCACGCCACCTCTGGGCGTACTCCTTAAAAGATTCTCGGTCTCTTTGCGACATTGCCCGGAGTTGATCCCGGTCCGGCGCCATGTCAACATTATACTTGTACTGATGGACAAAGGCTTCACTGAGATCGTTAAAATTGCGGATTCGAATGCTGTCCAATCCCATATACCACTTCAAGGCAGCACCCGTCAAACTATCTTGAAAATAATGAATCAATAAATCATGATCGTCAGAATACGTGGACATCTTCCTCACGTACATCGTCAAATGGCTTCTAGGACACGAATCTCCCTTGTATCTTTCAAAGTCTGGTGTTTTAAACTTCGCCGGAATCTTGACATTCGGGACCAGGCAAAGATCATGTGTGCTCTTCCCAAACAGATCCTTCCCCTTCAAGGCTCTAAGCTCTTTCTGCATTTCCTGGAACTGATCCTGGAACTCCTCCATTCTATCAAAAAGGCCCATACTTTCAGCAGGTTCGGCAGGATAAACCGGTTCGTTCAGGTATGGCACTGAGTGGATCACAGGAGCAACGGTCGTCATGATCGGTTGCGGAAAAGATGTTACAGATGGAATTACTGGCGGCAGTGCAGTCGTCTCTGGTTGCGGAAGGGACAATGCAGGCTGAAATATAGGTTGGGCGGTAGGCTGGCACCCTTCCGGCATAAAGTTGTAAGGCATCCCCCAAGGAAAACCTTTCGGCATCTGATGCTGGATCGGAGAGTTGATTTGAGTTGCGGAGGCAGGAGCGATAATAATCTCGGAAACCACTGGAGTTGAAGTCTGAATCTCGGCAGTCGTAGTCGGTGGCTGATTCTGAACAGCCACCAGACTTTCCACCAATGCTGTTAACTTTTCCATCTCGGCACGAAGCGTAGCAACTTCCCCACGGAGCTCTTGATTTTCCTGTTCCAAATCTTCCATTCTTTTCTGACGACTGGCCCGAGTGTCGTGTTGGTGAGACAGCTTGGCAACCTTCGGTGGAAAAAGAACAAGAATGAGACTCTAGAAAACATGTGATGTGAAATGATGCATGATAGTGATGCAAATGATGACTCATTTTAAAAGTTTTTCAAGGAACTTTTAGTAACTTTGCATTCATCAATGGTAAAGGAATTTGGAACGACAAAAACTCAATCCGTCAATCGAAAACGATAAATTACAACTTACAATTCGGAATAGTGAATTACAACCTTGGAATAACAAATCCACTAATGAAAGCAATAAATTACAACTTACAACCTGAAAACCATAATAAAGTGATAAATTACATTTTAAAACATGAAGCAGTAAATTACAACTCGGAGCATGAAGCCCGAAATAAAACCATAAGTTACAACTTCGGAGCATGAAGCCCTTAAGAAAACAATAAATTACAACTTCGGAGCATGAAGCCCTTAAGAAAACAATAAATTACAACCTCGGAGCATGAAGCCCTTAAGAAAACAATAAATTACAACTTCGGAGCATGAAGCCCTTTTACATAGTTTTACAAAATGACATCAATAAAATAAACTAAAGCTAAAGCTCACTCAGAATCCTCAGATGACGGACCAAACACCAGCTGCAGTCGGAGCTTCTTGATCTTTTCTTCATAAAAGTCTTCTAAATCTTTCTTTTCCGCTATCAGTCGATCGATGATTTCTTCTTGCGGATTAGGAACGAGAGCCAAGTTTACTGAACATTCCCTTTTCCTCTTCCTTTCACTCGCGTATTTCTTCAACAGGGCATCCTTCTGGCGAAGCTTCTCATCGTGGTCAACGAATCGGCCGTCTTGAATAAGCAACAACTCCTTCTTCTCTTTCAGCTGTCGAGTCAGGACTCGATTCTCGTACTCGGACATATGGTACTTTTCCTTCCAAGCATCCCTCTCGGACTTCATCCTAGCCAGGTTCCCTTGATATTCTCCTACATCTGCGATCGGGATAGCAACTGATGATGGTGCGATGGCAGGAAATAAAGGTTTCTCAAGTTTATACGGCATCTTGAGAGCATTAGCCCTAGCACGGACCCACTGCAGGTAAGGTTCCAAAGAAACGGCACCTCTATGTCCCAGCATATCTCTCCCTTTCTTGTGGATATGGCGCCAAGCTCCTTCAATCTCCCTCTTAGCAGTCTGATGATCTTGTCCTTCCTGAAGAAAGAAACCACTCACATGGATACTGTTCGGCTTATCTCTCATCGGGTACCCGAACTGACGGCGCGCTAGAACAGGGTTGTAGTTGATTCCACCCTTCGTACCAAGAAGAGGTACATTGGGAAAAGCACCACAGCTGTCAATGATCTCTACGTCATGGTAAACTCGATTGTACCAGTCAATATCGAAATGAGTGAGAGCCATAATCTTTGGCGCCCAACGCGGTTCTTTCTCGAGATCCCAGAAAGCATCGGACCCAGGTAAATGCGAGACATACCACTGATACAGCAACGGCACGCAACAAATAATCATTCCTCCTTGACGAGAGTTTCGCAGGTGGATGGAGTAATATGCATCTCCTAGCAGCGTAGGGACCGGATTTCCAATCAGGAAAACCCTGATGGCATTGACATCCACAAATTTATCAATGTTAGGGAATAAGAAAAGACCATACGCGAGTAAAGCAAACACGTCCTCGAAAGCAACGGTATCCTTTGTATCAGCAAAATGACGAGCTTTCTTCAACAGAAACTGAGCCGGCAAACCCCGGATTCCTCCTTTCGTAGTCATATTCTCTTCTATCTCTGACCTCTTCAGATGGGTGATGGCTGCTATCTCATGAGATTTAGGCTCCTCTTCTAACCCCGAAAAAGGAACACGGTCGACGATCGGCAAACCAAGGATATAGGAGTACTCCTCTAAGGTAGGCATCAATTGATAATCCGGGAAGGTGAAACATCGATACAAGGGATCATAGAACTGAACCAGAGTGTTAAGGATGCCTTCCTTCATCTTGCGCTTCATGAGCGGTACGATGGACCCATATTTCTTCTGAAAATCTGTCGGACTCTCTATCTTCGGAATCAAACTCTTCAATTCTTCAATCTCGGGCTCCTTGAAGCTAAAGCTTCGAGTATTTCTCCTTCCAAATTCCATAGCATCCTAAGACGTTTGCAAAAATCATTCCAAAGTTCCTTGAAAAACGAGTTTTTACAAAGATGTTGATGAATGCATGAATGAATGATAATGCGACAGTCACACACAAATTTGCAAACATGGGGTTTAAAGGTTCAAAGTTCAGCATGGAGTCGAGGGTAAAGCCCACCCAACGGTATGTACTAATGTTTCAATCACACCTGTAAGACAAGGTTCTAAGAGTTCCCAGAGTCTGCATCCCTCTTTCGGATATTACCAACGTCTTGATTACTCAATAATTAGCAATATTCTCAAGAGAAACTCGTCCGAGCGTAGCATCGCGTAACAACTACTTCCGAATTACTCCGTAATAGTCTCCGCGCTACACCTAAAAGGCCAAGATGGGTTAGGGTTCTACGGTCCTCAACTTCTCGGGCTCCTAGGTCGAAAATAATAATGTCTTCCCGATTACTCGGTAAACAAATATTAAGTTCAAGAGGGCCTTCCATTGAGTGGGGGATCTCATGCCTCCTTCTTCGGGATTACTCCCTCAAAGTTAACATGACTATACCGCCCGTCCTATTCCTTAAGTGTTACTTAATCCGGGTATAGGATTTGTCCTTCAAAGACCCAAACACCCCAATTTAAACATATAATCAAACATATCAAATAATAATAAAACAGATAAGACAAGTTAGGCTTAACCCACTTAAGGATGGACCAGCAAGAGGTCAATCTTTCCCCAGCAGAGTCGCCAATTCTGTAGCGATAAAAAATGTAGCGGGGTAAATCGGAGATCGAATTATTGATTAATTCGTCTCACAAAAGCAAGAGTCGCCACCGCGCTTTATTGTTTCCAAAGGAAAAGGGAAAAGAGCGAAATAAAACCCTAAATATGCAATGCAAAATAAAAATACAAATACAAAGCGTTTTTGAAAAGAGATCGAGAGTTCGGGGGTTGGTTATGCAATGGGAAGGTATTAGCACCCAATGCATCTATAGTACTCTATAGGAACCTTTTGAAATATCTGTTTTAAAATTGATCGCTTGATTGAAAATAAATCGTTTTGGCCGAAAAAAAGGATACGGACGGGTTTTTGAAAATACGACAACCTAACGTTGAAGTTTTTGACTTAAAAGGTGTGAGTTTTGGGGAAATCGGATATTTGGAAAAATTATCCTAAAGTTTTAATGAATGAGAGTATTTGCTCGATCATTTTTGAGGACATGAAGTCAACAAAAATTAGACTATTCCCTTTGGATTGACGCAAACAGAATAAACAGGTAAATGCGAGATATTTAAACAAAAAATGATACACAACAATTAAATGTGAACATGCATTTTATATGATTTTTGTTTAATATGCGAAAGAAAAAGTTTTTAATTGGTTTTCGTTTTTTACGCATTTTTAATAATAAAAGGTAACGAGAATTAATAGAAATGTTTTTTTTTAGTTTTATATGTTTTTATTTTTTTAGGTCTTTTTATATTGGTATTTAATCAAAACGAGGGGAATAAAATAAAAAAATAAAATGTCTTTAGTTTTCTCATTTTTTTTACTTTCACATGTTTTTTAAGGGTATTAAATATTTTTTTTAAAATTAAGTAAAACTTATAAATCAAAAATCTAATTAAGAAAAGGGGAGACTAAAGTTATTGACATAACCTAAACTTAGATAAAATTAACATTGTCTATTTAAAAATTAAATGTTATTCCTAAAACTAATTAATCTAAATTAGTTAAACTAAGAAAAAAAATGAAATAAAATTAACCAATAGACCAAATAAAAGAAAAATGGGGTAGGAATAACAATTGCAGTGGGCTTTAGCGTAAGAAAAAAAAGAATAGGCTTAGTTGAGACAAATGTGGAGCGGGTCGTGGGTTAAAAGGGGATCCAAGGATTAGATTGGGATTAGGGTTGTGTTGGTTTGATAAAAGGTTTTAGGGTTTGGTTTAAGGCAAAAACGGCGCCTCATCACGATCTTCATCTCTCTCTTGCGCAGTTCCCTTGCTCCTTCGCTTCCAACGTCGATGCTTCCATGTCCGGCCACCCACACCAAGTCTCTATCTTCCCTCCATCGTGGACGCGGCAGAATCCGAGCGGAGACGGTAAGGATCAAAAAACATCTCGTTACTGTTTATTGTTGATTCAAAACGCGTATAAGTTTTACAGATTTGCGGTTGATTTCGTGATTTCTTAGTTGATTTTATGGCCTCTGGGTTGATTCTGACTAGTTACCGTTTTTATTGTCCATGCCGATTTTGAATGATGCTTTAAGGAATGAGAAAGGAAAAGGGCGTTACCTAGATGGAGAAGGAGGAGGGCTTGGGGTGATGGAGGCCGGACAGCTGGGAGGCAACGGGCGCACGCGACGGTGAACGGTATTTGACTTCCTTCCCTTTGCTTGAATGCTACTGTGTTGCCATTATGGAACTTGCTGAACTGTGTTTTTGCTCTTTCTTCTTCTTCTATTCTGATTTTTGTACGATCCTTGAATTTGGATATGCTGGATTCTGAGGTTAGGGATGGATTTACGAAATGCTGTGGCTTAGACTTGATGAAGATTTTGTCAAGTTTTTTTGTGATTAGGCCTTTGCAGTAGGGATGTCGTTTTTACTGGTATGAGGATTTGAGCTATGTTTTATGGTTTTTTCTGGGCACTATGTTCTGGTAGAGATTTTGGTTTGTTTATGATGGTGGATGGTGTTGACAGTGGGATAGTGATATTGGCTAAAGGGCTCAATCAATTGGTAGCGTTTTGTATTGTTTTGAAAAATAGTTTTCTCAGTACTCATGCAGGTTTTGACATGGTGAACTGGTTTTTTTGGGTATGTTGGACAGGGGCAAAGCGTTTACTGATGTGAGGCTATTGCAGGTTTTTGTTGGTTTTTTGTCATGACTATTTTGAATGATTGCTCTATATGTTTTATGAAAATGGCTTGAGGTTATGGAAAATGGTTTCTTGGTTATGTGTTTTCTCTTGTATCTCTGGTTTTCTCTTATGCTGTTTTGTGTATCTGTCCCTTTGTTTTCTCTTGTGCTAATATAACAGCCCTCCTCTCTTCTCTTGCGCTACAGGCCAGGAACAAATCTCTTGGGATCTCCCTGAGTATTCTGCACTACTGTCCACTCAGTTTGCCTTTATTCTTCTTCTATGCTATTATTCCTACTGGCTATATTTCTTAGTTTGTTTTGTATATCTCTTTCTGCCTAAACTAAGCCTGCAAATCCCACACTTCTCCCTCTCTTTTTCTCTCTCAGAATGGCTTTGACAAAAGTGTGATAAGCTGTCTATTTCTGAAAATGCAGTGGCTGGAAAATGATGAAAGAAAAAGGAAATTTTTTGCTTGCAAGAATAGTCAAAACTGCATATTGTTTTTTTTACATCACATATTGTCTGCTTCTTGATGTAGGCCACGTTAAAAGGCATGCTTGCATGTGGTTACTACATATTTGCTTATGTTGTATGCTGTATGCTGTATGCTGTATGCTTTGAAATTGTATTTGGGATTAAAACTAATGTGATTAGCTTAAGTATGCAGTTTTTTTGGAAAACAATTCATGCATATGTTTGAAATCCTTCTCTTTTTTTTTGTGAACCGGGAGTAATCCCGTGATTTGCAAAAAAATAAAATAACTGATTCCGGCCATTACATTTAATGATGAATATTAAAATTTATTTTCTGCATTTAATTATTTATTTGGATTCTAATTGTTTTCTTTTAATTGTGCAGGTAAAATTAAATGAGCGGACACGCATTGGATTGGAAGCTTTAGAATTAAGATAGACTAGTTTATTTTATTTTAATTTCGACAATTCATTATTGTAATTTATTGCAATATACAATAATTTACAAAATAGCTTGTACAAAAAAATGAATAAAAGAAACTATTTGTCTATTAATTCTTCTTCTCTATTTATTTATCGTTTATTATTTTATCCAAACAAATAATAATTGAAAACGAATCTCCAATCACCTTCATTCAAAATAATAACAGATAAATAAAAATTATCATTGACCAACTAATACCTTCGCTTATTTAATCCATCATTCTCAACTAAATTATAATAATTAAAATAGGATTTCAATTATTTAATCTAGACCGACGAACGATTAAACAGTCGTTATTGACCAATGAATTTCCTCAAATGCTTATTTATATTATTCATAACCTTTAAATTATAGAATAACTAAGAATAAATTCTAGTTACTTAAATTTAAAAATAATGAGTAAATAAATAAAACGTCCGCACAATTAATGCGCCTCTTCTCTGATGTTCATTTCATTATCCCTATATCTTTAAACTAAATAATAATCAAAAAATAAATTTCAATTATTCAAGTTTTAGATAATAGATAATTAATAAACATCATTTTCGCACGAATCGATTAAATGATTCAATGTTCAGCATAAATAGCTCTTGGCCCGAAAAAGTCATGAAATTTAAAATCAATGGATCAAAACAAATGTAATGTAAAGATGCGGATAGGAGATGACGTCTTAGGTCAAAATTTGGGGTACAACAGATACCAACGCACAGGGCCAAGAAAAACGAAGGAGGAAGGGAACACACAAAAACTCAGCAAAAGCAAAACAAGAAAGAGAGAAATTATCAGAAGCTCCATAGGAGAGGCTCCGATAGGTATTTTTCTTCCTCTCTTTTATATCTACACAACTCTTTCGCATATGCCTCCATGTATGCTAGATTCATTTTCTTAGTAACCTATCTTTATGCTTGGATCTTTGGTTAATGCTAAATCTGTTACACGCCCAAAACACTAAAACTTGTTTTAAAAAAATAGAATATTTGCTATATGTTAAACCTACACAATAGAAATAACTATTTCAATCCCAGTTTTTTTCCAAGTTTTCCAACAGAATAGAAACAATGTCTAAACCAAACCCCTCTTCATCCCCATAACCAGTTCCTACAACTTTATCAACACCAACTTCAGTTCCATCTCTTACTCCAACATCACCTATACCATCAAACCAAAAGACATTTTATTTTCATTGTCTCAAACATAAACTTTCAAAATCTCACTACTTACCATTCTGTTGAAGTTGTTAACCCAAATCTCGTTGCTACTAATCTCTCTATAGGTGATAATGTTGGTTTTCCTATCTTATGCAAGTGTCCTGAAAAAAAAACCAGAAACAGTTCAAGTTCATGAGTTTGTTCAGTCTTTTGATAATGTTTCATCTATCACGGTAGTCCCTCCATGCTTCCTCTGAAACCCTACTTCATTCCATGCATTTAATTTCCATTGACCTGTATACATACATAACACACCAATGAATAGGATTGAACAAAGAGGAACGAAATTAGCAGAAGCATAAGCGAATCTAATTAAACAGAAAAAACAGACCTAATGGCAATATAGATAAACACTGAGAAACTGATTTTCAATTTCAATTGTAACCGTCAATCTCGTTAACTTAGAGTGAAAAAAAAGCGATTTTTGAAGAGTTTTGAAATCCTAGCGGAGTGAAAAAGAAGAGGATAACAAGTAAAAAAACAAAATATTACTACACAAAAAAACTATAAAAAACATTGACTTACCTATTTCAAACCTTGAATTAACCTCCCTCTGTCACCGTTTCTGAACCATCACCTTCGGCTCACATCTCATCACAACCCTCACCAAGCCACAACTCCCTTCGCCCATCATCACCATCAATTTTCCACAAGCATGCAACACCCTTCTTCATCCATTCGCCCAACAATCCGTAATTCCACTAAACCCTAACTTCCACCGTCTACAAACCACCATCTTCACGCTACGACAACAAGATAGTGAGTTCCAAAGCGTTGCAAGAACAATCAATGAAGGAATTTGTTTGATTTTGCACCGCTGGTCAGCTCTCCGAACCGCCGTCGAAAATGACTAGGGAGATCGTGACTCTCATCTCACCCTTAATAATATATGGATTCGTCGGAGCACTCAGGTCCAGCTCAGGAGAAAAAGGAGATCGGTCTCTAGATGACTTTGACGTTTGGAAAGTACAGGGAGATGAAGTTGGTTTCAGAAAGGAGTTTTTTTTTGTTTTTTTTGTTTTACAGTAAGACAGAAATAAAGTGTTGATATTAAGCTTGCGTGTTCCTTCCCTATATTAACAGTATAATTAATCCTTTTTTATTTCCCAATAACTAATAATTATTAAATATTTTCTTTTTCCCATAAAACAATTCCCAGCGACACATTCTTTGGTCTAGGGTTCCCACAATCTTTTCGTTGTTCTTCATTTAGCCGGGTAAGCCCATTGGGCTTATTGGCCCAATCACCCGTCATTGTTTTCCCTTATTTATAACAAATTTATGATAATAATAGATAAGAAACTTGGCATAGCTGGTAGAGCATCTCACCATTAACCTTAAGGACCCGGGTTCAACCCCTGTTGGGACCTTCTTTTTGTCTTTTTATTTTTATTTCTTTAGGTTTTATCTCACCATATTTTATTATACTTCTTAAGAAAAATATAATTTAATTCATTCATATAATCATTTCATGAGAAAAATACAAAAACAATGTTTTTTAAATTAATCTTTCTTTTTGTTATTCACTTAATCTTTTATTTAATATCTTTTAATTTAATTTTTTTTATTTAACTTAATAAAATACCCAAAATAAGTTATAATTAAGTTTTAATATTTATTTCACAGTAAGTCGTAAAAATATTATAGTACTATTTTCTTTTATTTAAAACCATAAAAATATTTAGAGTCTTAGTTTCTTTATTTGCTCGCTCAAACCTCGGTGTCATATTCTCTTAGGTAGCTCGATGAGGTGATTAAACCCCGTTTCGATCGCCTTATGTCGAAATAGACTTTTAGCTCACTTGTACATAACAAACAATTAGATTTTTAGTTTCCCTCTTAACCTTTTATTCTTTTGTAATTAAAACTTAGCTGTCACAAATAAAAAATCCAAAACACTTTAATCATTACTTGAATTTATTTTAAAACTTACAAAAACACTCAACAAATCAAAACTCCCCAAAAGGGGCACGTTATCTCCATTCTACCGCGATACCGGTCGTGCCTATTGCTAGAATGCGTGCGTTAATCTTGCCCACTAAAAAACACAAACAAACCAACCCTTTTTTTAGAGGAACTACAATGTTCTGATTCCTTCACTGGATACGTATGCAAAGGGTCACGAAACCCTCACGAACACAATAATAAAAAAACATCTCTTTCCCCTTAAGCAAGCATAGTTGTAGATAAATACACCCTTAAAGATAAATAAACAAAATGGATCCCATTGAGTACAATGGATGTGAGGGGTGCTAATACATTCCCCTCGCATAATCGACTCCCTTACCCTTTCTTTTGGTTGCAAGGCCATCTTATCCATTCCCTTGTGGTTTTATCGATATTTCCCCTTCCTTCGGGATAAATAAAGTTTGGTGGCGGCTTTGTGTTTTCTGCTGGTAGCTTCAGTTGGCGACTCTGCTTGGGACCTTTTGCGAGTCTCTCCTAGTTTTGTTTATTTGTCTTTTTTGGTGTTTATTTATTTGCTTTATTTTGCTTTACTGTTTTATTATTGCTTTATTCTTTTATATATATTGCATATATTGTTGCTACTCACATATTCTGGATACATTGTGATGTTGGGTTGGGTGGTTACATTTGATAAGTCCTATACTCGGACTTTGGTTACACTTAGGATTAGGACGGGCGATATAGTCATGTTAACTTTGGGGGAGTAATCCCGAAGAAGGAAGCATGAAAATCCCCCACTCAGTGGAGGTCCCCTTGAAAGTAGTGATGTTTACCGAGTAATTGGAAAGAAATTGTTGCCTTCGACCTGGGAACTCGAGAAGCTGAGGGCCGTAGAATCATTAACCCATCCTGGCCTTTTTAGGTGCAGTGCAGAGACTATAACAGAGTAATCCGGATGTAGTTGTCACATGATATTGCACTCGGATTTGTTTTTCCTGCGAATATTATTGATTAACAAGTAATTGGGACGTCGGTAATTTCCAAAGGAAGAGCGTAGACTTTGAGATATCTTTAGAACCTTGTTCGGAAGGTGATAAACCCTTAGTACATACCTTATGGGTGGTTACTTTGACTCCATGCTTGTGACGTCGTACTTTTTATCCTGTTTCTTTCATCCTATACAACGGATTATGCAGTGGTTATCCAGAATATGTGGAGTTGAGACTTCATGCCATAGCATACCATGACATCATATCATCATGTATATATATCTCTTATTTAAGGAAGTCTAAAGACAAGTCTCATTGGTATAGCTTTTCAAAAAGGAAAATTTTAAAAGATAGACGAGTCTTTGGATTTCCTCAGAAATAAAGATAAAGCATTCATTCATACTATCATGCATTCATTTTTCACAACAAAAACTCATTGGGGTCCCTTTTCCGACAAACTTCAGTAAACAATAAAGACGAATTCTCCACATCCTTACCATACAAGAGGCAACCAGCAAAGACTTATGGATCTTTTTGAAGAGAATCATAATGCATTCCACTGAGATATGCACACCGTGGGCACTCAAATGGATCAGCTTATGGAAACCCTTCATGCTGTGATCAAAGGTCAAGAAGAGTTACATCAAAGTGTTGCCAAGCCTACTACTGCCGCTCCCTCCACTTCTGCTAATGGGAGGAATGACAATGCAAATGTTGAGACCCCTACTGGAGCTCTTAGGAATGATGTTGAAGATCATCACGATGTTATTGATCTTAATAAACCCCAAGTGAACCTTGCCGCCGGAGTTGCTGAAACTACGAAAATGTACCATGCTCTCGAAGAGCATCTCAAAGCCATGTAGGGTATCAAGGCTTATGGATTTAATACTATTGCAATGTGCCTCGTGCCTGGGGTAGTTATTCCTCCCAAGTTCAAGGTTCCTGATTTTGACAAATACAAAGGCACTTCTTGCCCAGAGACTCCTCTCCGTTCCTACTGTCGCAAGATGGATACCTATGCTGAAAATGAACAGTTACTCATGCACTTCTTCCAAGGTAGCTTGATCGGGGAACCATTGGATTGGTATATGCAATTAGAAAGATCTCATGTCAGTACTTGGGGAGAACTTGCTGACGCCTTTTTGAAACATTACCATTACAATATTGCCATGGCTCCTAGCTGTACTTAGCTCCAAGGGATGATACAAAAATCTGAAGAGTCATTCAAAGAGTACGCTCAGAGGTGGCATAAACTGGCTGCAAAGGTCCAACCTCCTCTCTTGGACCGTGAATTGATTGATCTGTTTATGGGTACTCTACGAGGCCCTTATCTCCAACATATGCTCAGTAGTACCTCTACTTCTTTCTTTGATATGTTCATTATTGGTGAACGTGTTGAGACTTGCATTAAGGCTGGAACGATCCAAGGTATTCCTAACAATACCAACAATAATGCGGGCATTGGTAGAAATTCGTTTTATGGTTTTTTCAAGAAGAAAGAAGGTGAGACTAGTGTTATCACCATCAACCAAGCAAAAGCTCCTGCATATCCTCAAGTTCAATTTCCTTATTTTCCTACACCTGATGGTGTTCCCAACCAATTTGTTCCTCAAGTGTATGCTGCTACAACTCCAGCACCTTGGATGGCCCAACAACGACCTTTCAATCTACAACCTCAGTATCTTCCACAATAACTATTTGCACCTCCTCCAACTTATCAATAACAGAATCAACAACCTCAAGGTCCTAGAGCTCCTCAAAGACAAAGAGCGCCTGGAAGAAGATTTGATCTCATTCCTATGTCCTATGCTCAGCTTCTCCCTCAGTTACTTGCTAATTAGTTGGTTTAACTATGTAAACTTGGTCCACCACCAAATCCTCTCCCTAGGGGGTATGGCATTAATTCTCATTGTGAATTTCATTCTGGTGCCCCAGGACATACGATTGAGAATTGTAGAGCATTAAAATGTAAAGTTCAAGACCTCCTCGATGCAAAGGCCATCAATTTCAACCATGTTGGTCCTAATATTCATAATAATCCCATGCCTCCTCACACAGGGGCAATGACCAATGCTATTGAAGAAGGTAGTGAATAGATTCTGGTAACCAAGGTCGACGAGATCAAGATATCATTAAGAACTGTTAAAGAACATTTGTTGGAGCATGAGGTGTTGCAAGAACTCCATGATTTCTGCTTAACATGTTCCTCTAAACCTGAAGAGTGTACTGGTTCGAAGACGGCTATCCAACGGCTAATGGATGAAGGTGTCCTACAAATAGAAATGATATTCTGAGAAGAAGAGATTGATGTCTTGGAATATCCCTATTATCCGAGAAGCTTTTCAGCAACACCAAGTATCCCGTTGACAATTCAGGCTCCTACTACCCCAGTAATGATTCAAGTTCCCGCCACCCCCGCAACGATTCAAGCTCCTATTCCTCCTACAAGTAACGACTCAAAGGCAGTTCCGTGGGAGTATAATGTGGTCTATATTCATGGGAAGAAGTATGAGTGTCCTCCAGTGGTTGACAAGAATATTACCAACATTGCAGGAACCAGTAACATGACTCATAGTGGCCGGATCTTTTCTCCCCCACCACCGCCTCCTAAAGAAACTAACAGTGATGCTCTAGCCAAGGCTAGGGGCAAGCAAGTGATGGATAATCATCCCGAACCTTCTGTAGGACAAGAAGCAGGGGAACTTTTGAGGATTCTTAAGAGAAGTGATTACAGAGTGGTGGATCAACTCAACCAGACGCCATCCAAGATTTCTATCTTGTCTCTCCTTTTGTGTTCGGAGACCCACCATAATGCTCTACTGAAGATTTTGTGTTCTGCTCATGTTACCCAAGACATCTTTGTGGCCCAGTTTGAAGGAATCGTCACCAATATTGTTGTGGGAAATTGTTTGGGTTTCTTTGATGATGAACTCCCAGTTGAAGTTAGACCCCATAACAAAGCGCTGCATGTTTCTATGAAGTGTTTGGATACGGTTTTATCTCGAGTTTTGGTAGATACGGGTTCTTCACTCAATGTGATGCCTAAGGCTACTTTGTTTAAGCTAAATATGGACAGGGTAATGATGAGGCCTTCCACTCTAAATGTTTGAGCGTTTGATGGTTCAAGAAGATATGTGGATGGAGAAGTGGACTTACCTGTCAAGATTGCTCCCCACACTTTCTATCTGTCATTCTATGTTATGGAGATCTGCCCATCCTATACTTTCCTTTTGGGTCATCCATGAATCCACGTAGCAGGAGCTGTGATCTCTAATCTTCATCAACGCCTGAAGTTCATTGTAAATGACCAAGTTTTCATCGTTTCTGGAGAAGAAGATATAGTGATTAACAATCTAACAACCTACCGTTATGTGGAAGTGGAAGGCGAGGTGCAGGAGTTGCCCTTTCAAGCTCTAGAGATTGTTACTATTGACAAGTTCCCCGTCGTGGAATGTAAGAAGTCTGAAGCACACCTGGCCTCTTTGAAGGATGCCAAGGCCCTCATAGAAGCTAGACCTCCCCATGACAGTTGGGGAAAATTGATTGAAGTGCCAGAGAAGAAAGATTGATATGGTCTTGGGTATCAGCCATTGTCCTCCGTGCAAGCTGGTTGGGTTCCTCTCAAAGGGAAGCAGGTTCCCCCAATTTCTAAAGTGTTCGTCAGTGCTGCTGTAAGCAAAGAAGGACAAGTGCTCTCCACAAATGATGAAGGTGACGATGAAGATGTTTCAAGATTTATCTATTAAGTTGCATCGAACCAGGAGCTTGACAATTGGACTGTCGTGGACATCCATGAAGTTGTTTTCCTTGATGTGTAACTTTCTATTTTGATTTAAGTCATATGTCCTGCCAAGGCATAGTGTCAACTTGTAGAAGGGGCCCCTTATGTTTCAATCTTCGTTTAAAATTGAATGAACATCGCACTTTTGCATACAACTTTATTCCCTGTCTTTTCTTTTACTTTTACTTTTTCAAAATAAAAATGGCAATACTTTTATTTTCATATTCTAAATATTTTCTTGCACTTTCTAAAAATAAAACATAAAATCATCAATCATGCAAATCCGTCTCGAACTCCATTGGAAATGATAGTGTTATGGTTCCTTATATCCTTGAGAATTTAGTTGATCATGCTAACGAAGATAGTGGGAAAGATTGTAAAGTCCATGAAGAACTAGCCAGGCTCTTGAGACAGGAAGAGAAGGTCATCCAGACATATCAGGAAGAAACAGAAGTCATCAATCTCGGTACTGAAGAGGTAAAGAGAGAAGTCAAGATAGGTGCTTCTTTGCAAAGTGAAGAAAATAAGGGGTTGATTGAATTGCTTCGAGAGTATGATGACATCTTCTCCTGGTCGTATGAAGACATGCCCAGTTTAGACACTGATATAGTGATGTACAGATTGCCACTCAAGAAAGAATATCCTCCTGTAAAGCAAAAGCCGAGAAGGACCAGACCCGACATGGCTTTGAAGATCAAAGAAGAAGTTCAAAAATAGCTTGAGGTAGGCTTCCTATCTGTGATAAATTATCAGCCTTGGATTGCTAACATTGTGACTATACCTAAGAAGGATGGTAAGGTACGCATGTGTGTTGACTACCTAGATTTGAATAGAGCAAGCCCGAAGGATGACTTCCCATTGCCTCATATTGATGTATTGGTTGATAATACTGCTCAGTCTTTAGTGTTCTCCTTCATGGATGGGTTCTCGGGCTACAATCAGATAAAGATGGCTCCGGAAGACATGGATAAAATAGATTTCACAACTCCTTGGGGTACCTTTTGCTATAGAGTCATGCCTTTTGGTCTCAAAAATGTTGGTGCGACATATCAGTGAGATATGGTGACTCTCTTTCATGACATGATTCATAAAGAGATCGAGGTGTATGTGGAAGACATGATTGCGAAATCACAAACTGAGGAAGAACATTTGGTCCATTTGCAGGAGTGGTTTGATCATTTACGAAAGTTTAGGTTAAGGCTTAATCCCAACAAGTGTACCTTTGGGGTTCGATCAGGCAAGCTACTTGGTTTTATTGTAAGTCAACAAGGGATTGAAGTAGATCCAGATAAGGTGAGAGCAATACAGGATATGCCGGTGCCGAAAAATGAAAAGGAAATACGAGGTTTCCTTGGAAGGTTGAATTACATAGCCAGGTTCACTTCTCACCTTACTGCTACCTGTAAACCCATCTTTAAATTGTTACGCAAGAATCAAGATGTCCGTTGGGATGAAAGTTGTCAAGAAGCCTTCGATAAGATTAAGCGTTATCTTCAAGAACCACCAATACTCATACCACCAGTTCCAGGGAGACCTCTCATTATGTATTTGACTGTGCTTGAAGGATCTATGGGTTGTGTGCTCGGACAATGATGATACTGGACGAAAAGAACACACCATTTATTACCTAAGCAAGAAGTTTACTGATTGTGGGTATCCCTTACTTAAGAAGACTTATTGTGCTCTTACGTGGGCAGCTCGACGTTTGAGGTAGTATATGTTGACACATTCTACACTTTTGATATTTAAGATGGATCCGATAAAGTACATCTTTGAGAAACCAACACTTACAGGGAGATTGGCTTGGTGGAAAATGATTTTGTCTGAGTATGACATCCAGTGCGTAACACAGAAGGATATCAAAGGTAGCATTCTTGCTGATCATCTTGCTCACCAGCCATTGGAAGAGTATCAATCAATGAAGTTTGATTTTCCAGACAAGGACGTTATGAGACTTGATGATAAAGAAGGACCTGAACCAGGGGAGCGATGGACTCTCACATTTGATGGAGCATCAAATGCTATGGGACACAATATTAGGGCAGTTCTGACCTCTCCATGCAACACTCACATACCTTTCATTGCCAGATTATGTTTTGATTGTACGAATAATGTTGCCGAATACGAAATTGTATGATGGGGCTTGGAGCATCCATTGATTTGAAGCTCAAGATTATTGAAGTTTATGGGGACTCTGCCTTAGTGATACATCAAGTTCGGGGTGATTGGGATACACGAATCTCTAATTTAGTCCCATATTGGGATTACATATTAGAGTTGTTTCCAGCTTTCGATGAGGTCACATTTGAGCACATTCCTAGAGAAGCAAATCAACTGGCAGATGCTCTGGCCACTTTAGTAGCAATGTTCAAAGTCAATTATCTGAATCATGCATCCAATATAAGTATCGGTTGTTACAAGGAGCCAACGCACATTTTCCCTGCTCATTGTCTCACAACTGAAGATGTATCAAGCGAAAAGCCGTGGTACTTCGACATCAAAATATATCTTGAGAAGCAAGAGTACCTTGAGGGTGATACAATTTGTGATAAGCGGACTCTTAGAAGGTTGGCATCTAAGTTTTTACTGTCAGGAGAAGTTTTGTACAAGAGAAACTATGATTCGGTTCTACTCAGATGCATGGATAGACACGAAGCAGAATCCATTATACGAGAAATACATGAGGGTTCTTTTGGGACTCATGCCAGTGGATATTCCATGGCCAAGAAAATCCTATGAGCAGGTTGTTTCTGGATGACGATGGAAAGTGACTGTTGTGTATATGCAAAGATGTGACACAAATATCAGGTTTACGTGGACATGATACATGTTCCTCCCACTCCTTTGAATGTGATGACTTCACCATGGCCCTTTTCAATATGGGGCATTGATATGATTGGACGCATCGAGCCGAGCGCTTCAAATGGACATATGTTTATTCTTGTTGCTATTGATTACTTCACCAAGTGGGTGGAAGCAACTTCGTACAAGAATGTGACTAAGAAAGTTGTCACTCGTTTCATCAAGAAAGAAATCATTTGTCGTTATGGAACTCCTAACAAGATCATCACTGATAATGGGTCGAATCTCAACAACAAAATGATGAAGGAAATGTGTGAAGTATTCAAGATCGAGCACCATAATTCATCACCTTATCGGCCGGAGATGAATGGGGTAGTCGAAGCTGCTAACAAGAACATAAAGAAGATTGTCCAGAAAATGGTGAGAACATACAGAGATTGGCATGAGATGTTTCCTTTTACCCTGCACGACTATAGAACTTCGGTGCATACTTCTACTGGGGAAATCCGTTTTCACTAGTCTATGGTATGGACGCGGTACTCCCGATCGAAGTGGAGATTCCTTCCTTGAGGGTTCTGATGGATACTAAACTTGATGAAGCTGAATGGATTCAAACGAGACTCGACCAACTCAATCTCATCGAAGAAAAGCACCTAGAAACCATTTCTCACGGTCAGTTATATCAACAGCGTCTCAAGAGAGCATTTGACAAGAAGATTCGGCCTCGAGAGTTCCACACATGTAACTTGGTCTTAAGGAAGATTCTCCCAATCCATACAGATCCAAGAGGCAAGTGGACTCCCAACTATGAGGACCCGTACATCGTGAAGAAAGCTTTCTCAGGAGGTGCTCTAATCCTGACAAACATGGATGGGGAAGACGTTCTTCTTCTAGTCAATTCAGACTCAGTCAAAAAATACTTCGCATAAAAGGACCCGCTAAGTCAAAAACCCGAAAGGGCGGCTTAGGAAAAAGTTATGGCTAAAAAAAATTAAAATAATAATAATAATAATAATATAACCCGCTAAGTTGAAAACCCGTAAGGGCGGCTTAGGCAAAAATGGGTGTCCCGGTGGATTGAAAACCCGAAAGGGCAATCCAGGTAAAAATTAGGGACAAAAAGCGAGAGACTGCAGTCTGAAGACTCTTCACGTACACCCTCCTAATAAGGTATGGATCAATTCAGCTATTATCCTTTGGAAGCATGACGCTAGGACGACCCTAGATATGGGAACTATAGTAATATCAGTTTTAACGGAAGTTCGAGATTTTCTTATTGCCATTTTACTTGTTGTATTTTGTCTTTTTCTTTGCAACTTCCTCATTTAGGAGTTGTTTCCATGTATGAATGCCTATTCACAGGCCAAACTCATTAATAAAAAATTTCCCTTCCACCAATTTATTTTGTCCTTTTTACTTTATTTTCGTATGCGAATTGTAATTTAAATTATTTGTTAAGCATTGCATTGAAAACAATAAGTCAATAATAATCACAAGCTAAGATGTGAAACACTACATTACATGGATATGAAGGCATCCCAAGGGAAAGCCATGGCGTTCAAGTGTTTGTTTTTCTGTGCAGGTAGCAAGTTATAACGGTCACCTCGACCAAAGTTTCATATTCGTCGCCTCCTTACAGTCGAACGAGCACTCGATTCTCTAACACCGAGAAACTTGGGGCATTTGATGAGATCCACGTCTCTGTTCATTTATTTGCAAGAAGTCCAACATATGAAGAAAGGAAGATCAATCTATTTCTCCTCAGCAAGATTTAATCCCCAATGAACTCGATAAGGCTAACTCCTTTCTCTCAGTTTTCAAGCACCAATCCATATTGGTATCTCAAGGCGACGAGCAACGAATCCCAATGAGCTTAGCATTTGGAACTTTGCATACAATAATCATCACTTCATATTGCATTGCATCCTCAAACGCATAACATATTCATGGATCATCATGCCATACTTCACATGCATATGAAGCATGAGCCAGATTTAGTACCTTGCCCAAATCAATCCCAAATCAACAAAACATCCCAAAAAAAATATCGTCCTCATAATTCCCATTTAACATTTGTTACTAAATTACCAACTAAAATAAACCACGGTGCCAATACGTCGTGCTCCACTACTCTTAATACTCACGTTATCTTTTCCTAAGGTCGTAGATCGTGCGTATATCTTACCCTCACTTTACTTTTCCTAAGGTCATAGATTGTACGTAGATATTACCTCCGCTTTATCCTATAGGGTCGTAGGTTGTCCGTAGATCTTAGCCTCACAGTATCATTGTTAAGATCGTAGGTCATCTTTAGATCTTACCTTCACTCTATCTCTCTTAGGGTCGTAGGTTGTCCGTAGACTTTACCCTCTCCTCGTCTTATTTTTAAGGTCGTAGGTCGCTCGTAGATCTTACCTTCTCATTATCATTTTAGGGTCGTAGGTCATCCGTAGACTTTACCCTCACATCATCTCTCCTAAGATCGTAGGTCATCCGTAGACTTTACCCTCACGTCATCTCTCCTAGGGTCGTAGGTCATCCGTAGACTTTATCCTCACATCATCTCTCCTAGGGTCGTAGGTCGTCCGTAGACTTTACCATAGTGTTATCTTCATGTTAAGGTTGTAGGTCGTCCATAGATCTTACATTCACTCTATCTCTCTTAGGGTCGTAGGTCATCCGTAGACTTTACCCTCTCCTCATCTTCTTTTTAAGGTCGTAGGTCGCTCGTATATCTTAGCTCCGCATTATCATTTTTGGGTCGTAGGTCATCCTTAGACTTTACCCTTACGTCATCTCTCCTAGGTTCGTAGGTCGTCCGTAGACTTTACCCTCGTGTTATCTTCATCTTAGGGTCGTATGTCGTTCATAGATGTTACCCTCATGTTATCTTTTTAAGGTCGTAGATCGTCTGTAGATCTTACCGTTGCGCTATATTTTCTAGGGTCGTAGGTCATCTGTAGATCTTACCCTCGTGTCATCGTTTCTTTGGTCTTAGGTCGCTCATCGGTCTTACCCTTATGATCTCCTTTCTCTCGAGTCATAGATCATACGTCAATCCTTACCCGTTGTCTTTACTTTTCTTTTGTGTCGGGAATCCCACACGATAGATCCTCTGTTTGTCTCACTGTCTTTAAGTTTTTATGATGTTAGTGATCCTACTTTCAGTCATCACGACATCATTAACCATATTCTTTCATTCACTTTACCGCCCACTCCCTCAAGAACCTTGTATTGGCACTATTACCCCAGTACGAGCTACCATTATTCAACCATGTTTATCCATCGTTCCCAGTTTACCTGAAAACCAATTTTTATTTCCCCAGCAGACGTCACCAATAAATAACACTCACACCATCTCTACAGGACAAATTTTGGGTCCTGGTATTTAATTATCTTCCACCTTGAACTTTCGAAAGGCTGACGTCAATCTCACCTTCAGGTTTAAGACGATTAAATAGGGGAAGCTGTCGTACCCCAAATTTTCCTTACCTGTTTTACTTTTGTCTGGCTTTGAACTTTGCATCCCATTTGCATCATTTTTACTAAGTCATTGGCATATCCCGCATCTCATGGAATCAAGCGCCTTAGTTTGAGGTATTAGGGTTGTGCCCTCTTTATGCCTAATTTTGTTTTGAAGTTATCTTATCAGGTAAAAGGGAAATTCACCTGGTTCTCGATTAGTGGATCGTGGGATGGATTTTTTGAGGTGTCATGGATTTCTTTCTTATCAAGTTACAAGGTTGTTTCTCACTCGAATTCATCAGAGCCTGGATTAGGGTTTAATTCCCTATTTGTTGGTCAAGATGCTAGGGTTTTGGATACTTGGTTTTTGTGAAGATGTTTCTTTTTCCTGCCTCAAAGATACCTCAAAGTTCAGCACATTTGGTCAAGGATTTCATCTCCTCACATTTCAAGTTTTCTTCTTAAGGTCTCTAAGTCACCGAGTCAAGAGCTTGAAGTTTAAGTTGACGAACGTGGAATTTGGGCATAAGAAATAAGGTTGGAGTTTCATGATAATCAAGGCATGTTTTGGTTGCTTCAGTTACAAATTACTTGCGATTTGGATATCAGAGTTAAGTTTCTCATCGAGAGTGAAAGTTTGATTTGTACATGATATGAAGATTAAGGTTTTCATTTAAATGACCATTGTTTTGGGTTCGACTTAAGCAAGTGGAATTAAATTCTTAAGCATTTATTTTGTTCAAGAAATTGATTGGATTTTGGAAGACAAGGCATGTGGTTTTCTTGAAATACAAGTTACAATGGCAAGATGTATCATTCAAATCATTCAAGTAGGGAATTTCTATGTTCAAACAAGATTCAAGAATTGTCTAATTTTTGTACGAATTCATCTTTCATAAAATTCAAAGAAATATCATTCAAGTTACATTTTTTGTGGACAATTTACAAAAGGGATTACAAGTTGAATCACAAGTTACAATTGTTGTTTAAAAAACAAAGAAAAAAATAAATGTTTGTTTCTTCAAGTCTTTTTGCTTCATCATTAAGCCGCTCGTTCTCACTCCTCGCCATGGCCTCTTTGCCTTTTAACCGTGCCTCGATCGTCCAATTTTCGTGTTCATGAAATAAGAAAAAGAAATAGTTAGCAATGATCAACATGTGAAAAATTCCAAACAATTATTTGTTAAACAAGAAAGCTCATCATTGGGGTTTGCATTTGGAATCAGAAATTAAAAGCCATCTCCTCCTATTTTGCAAATCTCAAAAAGGGATTTTGGTTCACAAAAGGAAAAGAAATTAGTATTTGTTTTTCACTGCCAAAAACAAAGTCAGAATTGCCAAACATACAAAACTGCAAGCGCATAAACCAAAGCAAATGCAGCAAAACTGTAACACAATAGTCTAAAAACAGCAGGCAGCAACAAGTATAGCACAACAAAATTGGTAGACTTGCAGCAAGCAAGCCCGAAGCAGAACAACAACAGATAGTTGCAATAAAATGCAACACAAAAAATAGCAACAAGTAAAACAAGGAGAAGCTACAAGCTTAGCAGCAGGCTGTTAAAATAGCACATAAGCAATTCAAAACAATGCAAGCTAGCTAGCTCACAAAACCCTGCATCATCATTTTCCTAAAAAATGTAAACCCTTTAGAAATTATTGAATAAAAAGCAGATGTGCTTTACATCATTGAAAGATAAAATAGGAAAAGAGGTAGGGTTAGAGAGATGTCACCCTATGCATAATCCTGCCCCTCAGCCTGCTGCAAAATATTCAAAAACATCTGCTATGCTACTATGTTATCCTTTCACCAAAATGGACAAAAACAGAACCTGCACTTTAAAAGCTATGAAGACAATTCAACAATTGTATTCAAATATCATACATTTTCCCTCCCAATTTTAACCTTTTCTGACATATAAAAGCAACTTCAGATGCACACAAAAAAGACAGAACAGTAGGGAAGAGCCACTGTTCCATTGCAAAGGTGGGAAATAACACAACCAGCAAAGAAACTGAGGGATATTTTTTTTCACACAGCCAGCTAACCAAGAGAGATTTTTATAACAAAAAAAGAGAACAAAAAATACCAGATACCAACACACAAGGCCAAGAAAAACGGAGGAGGAAGGGAACACACAAAAACTCAACAAAAGTAAAACAGGAAAGAGCGAACTTATCAGAAGCTCCATCGGAGAGGCTCCGATAGGTATTTTTCTTCCTCTCTTTTATATCTACATAATGCTTTCGCATATTTATCCATGTATGCTAGATCCATTTGCTTAGTAACCTATCTTTATGCTCGGATCTTTGGATAATGCTAAATCTGTTACACGCCCAAAACACTAAAACTTGTTTTAAAAAAACAGAATATTTGCTATATGTTAAACCTACACAATAGAAATAACTCTTTCAATCCCAGTTTTTTTTCCAAGTTTTCCAAAAGAATAGAAACAATGTCTAAACCAAACCCCTCTTCATACCTATAACCTGTTCCTGCAACTTCATCAACACCAACTTTGGTTCCATCTCTTACTCCAACATCACCTATACCATCAAACCAAAAGACATTTTATTTTCATTGTCTCAACCATAAAATTTCAAAATCTCACTACTTACCATTCTGTTGAAGTTGTTAACCCAAAGCTCGTTGCTACTAATCTCTCTATAGGTGGTAATGTTATTTTTCCTATCTTCTGCAAGTGTCTTGGAAAAAAACCAGAAACAGTTCAAGTTCATGAGTTTGTTCAGCCTTTTGACAATGTTTCATTTGTCACGTTAGTCCCTCCATGCTTCCGCTGAAACCCTACTTCATTCTCCGTATTTAATTTCCATTGACATGTATACATGCACAACACACCAATCAATAGGATTGAACAAAGAGGAACAAAATTAGCAGAAGCATAAGCGAATCTAATTAAACAGCAAAAACAAACCTATTGGCGATAGAGATAAACACTGAGAAACTGATTTTCAATTTCAATTGTAACCGTCAAACTCGTTGACTTAGAGTGAAAAAAAAAGCGATTTTTGAAGAGTTTTGAAATCCTAGAGGTGTGAAAAAGAAGAGGATAATAAGTAAAAAAACAAAAAATTATTACACAGAAAAACTGTAAAAAACGTTGACTTACCTATTTCAAACCTTGAATCAACCTCCCTCTGTCACCATTTATAAACCATCACCTTTGGCTCACATCTCATCACAACCCTCCCCAAGCCACAACTCCCTTCGCCCACCATCACCATCAATTTTCCGCAAGCATGAAACACCCTTCTTCATCCATTTGCCCAGCAATCCGCAATTCCACTAAACCCTAACTTCCACTGTCTACAAACCACCATCTTCGTGCTACGACAACAAGATAGTGATTTCCAAAGTGTTGCAAGAACAATCAATGAAGGAATTTGTTTGATTTTGAACCGCTGGTCAGCTCTCTGAACCGCCGTCAAAAACGAGTGGGGCGGCCGTGACTCTCATCTCACCCTCAATAATATACGGATTCGTCGGAGCATTCAGGTCCATCTCAGGAGCAAAGGGAGATCAATATCTAAATGAATTTGATGTTTGGAAAGCAGAGGGAGATGAAGTTGGTTTTAGAAAGGAGTTTCTTTTGTTTTTTTGTTTTACAGTAAGACAGAAATATAGTGTTGATATTAAGCTTGTGTGTTCCTTCCCTATATTAACAGTATAATTAATCCTTTTTATTTCCTAATAACTAATAATTATTAAATCTTTTCTTTTTACCATAAAACAATTCCCAGCGACACATTCTTTGGTCTAAGGTTCCCCCAATCTTTTCCTTGTTCTTCATTTAGCCGGGTCAGCCCATTGGGCTTATTGGCCCAATAACCCGTCATTGTTTTCCATTATTTATTAATAGATTCATGATAATAATAAATAATAAACTTGGCACAGTTGGCAGAGCATCTCACCATTAACCTTAAGGACCCGGGTTTAACCCCTGTTCGGACCTTCTTTTCGTCTTTTCATTTTTATTTCTTTAGGTTTTATCTCACCGTATTTTTTTATACTTCTTAAGCAAAATATAATTTAATTCATTCATATGATTATTTCATGAGAAAAATACAAAAACATGTTTTTTTAAATTAATCTTTCTTGTTTTTATTCACTTAATCTTTTATTTAATATCTTTTAATTCAATTTTTTTTATTTAACTTAATAAAATACCCAAAATAAGGTAGAATTAGGTTTTCATATTTATTTCACAATAAGTCGTAAAAATATTATAGTACTATTTTCTTTTATTTAAAACCATAAAAACATTTAGAGTCTTAGTTTCTTTATTTGCTCGCTCAAAACTCGGTGTCATATTCCCTTAGGTAGCTCCATGAGGCATTTAAACCCCGTTTCGATCGCCTTATGTCGAAATAGACTTTTAGCTCACTTGTATATAACAAACAATTATGTTTTTAGTTTCCCTCTTAACCTTTTATTCTTTTGTAATTAAAACTTAGCTGTCACAAATAAAAAATCCAAAAAACTTTAATCATTACTTGAATTTATTTTAAAACTTACAAAAACACTCAACAAATCAAAACTCCCCAAAAGGGGTATGTTATCTTCATTCTACCGCGATATCGGCCGTGCCTATTGCTAGAATACGTGCGTTAATGTCGCCCACTAAAAAAACACAAACAAACCAACCCTTTTTTAGAAGAACTACAGTGTTCTGATTCCTTCACTGGATACGTAGGCAAAGGGTTACGAAACCCTCACGAATGCAATAATAAAAAACCATCTCTTTCCCCTTAAGCAAGCATACTTGTAGATAAACACACCCTTAAAGACAAACAAATAAAATGGATCTCGTTGAGTACAACGGATGTGAGGGGTGTTAATACCTTCCCCTCGCATAATCGACTCCCTTACCCTTTCTTTTGGTTTCAAGGCCATCTTATCCATTCCCTTGTGGTTTTATCGATATTTCCCCTTCCTTCGGGATAAATAAAGTTCGATGGCGGCTCTGTGTTTTCTGCCGGTAGCTTCACATGGTGAGCTTGATTCTCGTATAAGGACATCTGACGATACAAAGTTCTCCAATCAAAGGTGTGATCAAAGTTCAAATTCTAACATCTTCTTGTGTTTACCCTGCGAGATCCTTGAAAACATCGCATCCACATATCATGCATGTCACCATAACAGGTTTTCCCCATACAGGTTTCTCATCTGCTTACTGTTTATTTCAATAGAGATGGCTCTCGAAAAAAATATTAAGGATCTTCAAGCACAAAATGCTCAATTCCAGCAGATGTTCCTGGCTCTAGATAAAGGATAAGAGGATCTGAAGGCTCTCATTCTCAAAGACGAGAAGAAAAAGACAAAGAAACCAATGGGTGTCCTGAATATGGGAAGGAGACTCAGAGGACCAGCAAAGCAAGCTCTAGAATTGGAAACTACGTCAAATGAGGGAGACAATCAGGAAGAGAAGACACAAGAAGAGGACCATAGTCCAGGGTATCATGAAGAAGAGGCTGACTATGCTGAAGAACAATATTCTCCTGTTGATGTGAAATACAAGCACCTGGAGGATCGTCTCAAAGTCATGGAAATTCAGAGGGTGCCTAGTCTAGATTTTTAATAATTAGGGTTGGTTTCTGGAGTGGTCATTCCATAGAAGTTCAAGGTTCCCGCGTTTGCTAAATATGACATAGTTTTATGTCCTAAGCTGCATCTGAGGTCTTATGTCAGAAAGATCCAACCTCACACCGTAAATAGGAATTTGTGGGTGTATTGTTTCCAATAAAGTTTATCTGGGACTCAATTGGAATGGTTCTATCAGTTGGAGGGAACCAACATCCACAACTAGGAGGATCTGGTTGCTGCTTTCTACAGGAAGTACCAATACAATGCTGACCTTGCTCCAACTCGTACACAACTCCAAAGCATGTATATGGCTTCCAGTTAGGGCTTCAAAGATTATGCCTAGAAATGGAGAGATGTTGCAGGAAGAGTACAACCTCCTCTGTCTGATAGAGAGCTGGTAGATATGTTCTTGGGTACTTTATCAAGCCCATTTTTCAACCATCTGATCGGAAGCTCTCCAGCTAGGTTCACCGAGCTGATATTGACAGGTGAAAGAGTAGAGGCTGGTATCAATTGTGGTAATATTCAAAGGGATGCATCTTCAAGTGTAGTGAAGAAGCCTTTCTTTGGGAATAAAGAGTCTGTGATACGGTGGGAGAACTGACTTGGGTGTTTTGCATTTGATCGCAATTGTTGCGGTTTAGCAAGAGTCGCCACCGACTTTTCTTTTATCCAATAAGGAAAGGCTGAAAAGAACAGGAAATACCTTTAGAGATGTTTTCTTGAGTTCGGGGGGTAGATTATGAAAAGGGAAGGTATTAGCATCCTTTTCATCCATGGTTTTCCATGGGCTCTTAGTTACTTTCTAGATCACTTGCTTTTGTTTGAATGTGCTTATGGTGTGGGTTTTGAAAGTATTTTGAAAATTTCTTTGTAATGGTTCTTGTTTCTATAAGAACACGTACAAAGTGTTTGTTTAGAAAATATTTCAAAGAGGTGTTTGTGTTTTTTGAAAGTGATTTTGAAAAGGGTTTTCTTTGTAATGGCTCTCGTTTCTATAAGAACGCGTACAAAGTGTTGTCTTTTGAAAATATTTCAAATGAGAGTGTTGGTGTAAAAATGTTTTGTTGTGAGAAAGAGAGCAACTAGGAGCAAATCTACCTACTCAAAAGGTCTTAAGTGTTCTTTTCTTCCTCCTTTAGATATTGCTATCTTACCTTTTATTTTGGTAAGAAGCCCCATCGTTGGATGTGAAGGGACGGGTGCGGGATGTTTATATAGTCATAGAAGGCAACCTATGAAAATTTTAGCAATGTCGTTTTAGGGACTAGATCGTTTACCGAAAGCAACATCGAGGGTCGTCGAGGGACTACGATCTTTTATCGAGGGTCTTTTGCTAAAACGCCCATGTTCGAGGGACATGACTAATTTCCAATAGGAAACAAGTGAGATTACCCTAAGGGTGCGTGTGTGCAAACTGAGTTTGATTGCATGCATTTAGTCTTGATTAGGGTGATCTATTTGTTGATTTCATGTATTTCCATACACGCCCTAATTACTAGCATTTATATTTGAAAATCGATAAATTGCGGAAATATAAAGTCCTACGCTATTACAATATTTTAGGGATGGGGGTACATATTTACAAATAGGGGGTTGCAAGAATTTAAATCCTATTTAACTATTACAACCATATTGAAATGTACAATGCAAGAAAGAAAAAGGACTTGTTTAGAAAATGGTTTTTTGTCTTAATGAATTAAGAAAAAGAAATAAATTAATTAATAAAAGAAAATATTTTTATGTCTTTTTTATATTAATAAAAAATGGTGATTAATATTGAAAATGATAAAAAGGGGAATAATGAGAGATAAAATTAACATGTTGCTGAAAGCAACACAAAGGGGATAAGAAGTTCTGATGTCGGGCGCGTTGTGGTTTAGAGAGAAGCGTCAGAAGTTCTGGATTGATACACTCTTAGGTCCTGCAAGACAAGTTAGATGGAAAACACAAAAGTTCTGGGTTGCTATGTGTTGAACTTCTGAGTGTTAGAACAATGAGAAAGTCTTAGAAGTTCTGTGTATTAAAACAGTGAGGAGAACTCAGAAGTTCAGTATATGCTAAGACAGTGAGTGAACATCAGAAGTTCAGTGTGTGTTAACAGCGAGTGAACATCATAAGTTCAGTGTGTTTAAACAGTGAGAAAATCATAGAAATTTTGTATGTTAAAATAGTGAGGAGAACTCAGAAGTTTTGTGTTGTGCTAAAATCGTGAGTGTAAATCAGAAGTTCTGTGCCACATTTCAACTCTTTCCTCATATTAATCAGCACATCAACATTTTTTTCAGTTCTTAATAAACAACAAATCAAAAGGATAAAAGCACAACAGTTTATAGAAGTTCTAATCCTAATTCTGAGCCTAGCCTTAATCGAGAAGTTCTGATCCACAGTTTTTCTACTCATGCAATGATCTGGACAACATCAATACTATGATATTTACATATTTTAATGATGTTCTGAATGAAAATATGCCAAGTCAGGAAGACTTACCTTGAATCTGAAGCGTGTGCTTGGAACTTGAATTATTGCCTTCAGATGTTCTGGAGTCAGCAAGAACAACGGAAGAGAAAATGTTAAATTCTTTGATTCAAAGGGAAGAACAAAGGTTTGGTTTTCTATTTGGGAATTCTGGATTTTTGACGAAGGTTTCACAATTTTCTTTTCTCTCTTTTGATGATTTTCTCCCTCCAAAAACCAGCCCCCTTGAAAGTGTGATGGAGAAACTTATTTATAGGTGAATTTTTTATGATTTTGGGGGGGAAAAACAAATGGGATTTGAACCTTTTGGCATCCTGTTCCATTGCGTTTTGATCACAATATTCGTATTCTAGTTTGGTGCAATTATGGGATGCAGACATGGATTGAATTAGTTGTTGGTTATAGGACTGGGCTGTAGTAGTGCAGCAGGTTATATAAACGAGGTTTTAGGATTTTTGTGATATTCTGACTGAAGCGTTGAACATAGCCTTCATATGCTAGGGCGCTGCTTTGTTCTTGAAGCAAGTATGGTGGTTAGCAGCTTTTAGCCATGCCTAAGCTGAATTTGTAAGCATGTATTAAGGAAAAGTACCCTCAGAGATAGAAGCAAAGCATGGGCCTAGCATAACCTTGTACAAAAGTTTGTTTTTCAAGGACAACAATGGTACTTCTATCTCACACATGGGGAAATCCCTTGGATATAAACTCAAAAGTGGTTGTGAGCATTAAATGATGATAAGATTTATCAAAACAGAAATCTTGCAATGTGAGATTGTGCATCATAGCTTAGACTTGGACCACAAGTTCAGCATCAACGCAACTTAGAACCAATATCCAACTTCCGATCCTTGAATCTCCCTGCTCCATCATGTTCTGAAGGAGTTCTAAGACTTTCCAGAAAGCTTGTAACATGCTTTGTAGACTTTCTTTGAATTACTTTTGCAAACTCTGGTTGAACCTTCGTGAAAACTCGCTCAGAAGTTCTAACCAAACTCTGTCTTGAAAATGTCCAGAATTTGCTGAGTGCTTCAGTTTCATGGACGTGTCTTTGAAGATTTATAACTTGAAATTCCAACATTTCCAGGAGAAGTTTTGTTCTGCAATGTTTCATATCTTGTTGAAGTCTACAACTCTTGTGTTAGAAGTTCTTCCAGAATCAGCTTGCATCATTGTGATAATCTGATCAGAAGTTTTGAGCTTGTCATATTTCTTAAACACTTAGAAAAATTCTAAGTATTTAGAATTTTGACTTTTCCAAAGTGTTGTACCCAAAAATTTTCCCTCCCATTTTTTTACTCAAGATGCTATCCCAGGTTTTTTTAAATACTCAATTTGGCTCAAAAGTTGATCAAACAAATTCTCCTCCTAGGCAACCAGTCAGCAATTAGGGTTTTGCACTTCTCAAAGGTTTTCCCAATCCATGGCCCAGATAACTACAAACGCATTTGAGTGATTTCTATTTGTTTTTTTTATCTATAATCTTCTGAAGATTGATGTTACTTTTGAGGGCATATTCTGTTTGAATAAGGTGCAAAGTTTAAAGCTATCATCTTTAAGCAAATCATGATTGAGGATTCAATTAATCATTTTGGTTTGAGCTTCTAAACTTTTATTTTGTTTAAAAGTACAAGATACATGATATATCCTATCATATTATGTTTACTTGAAGTGCAAGTTATCAAGCTAGGATTCTTATTTAAAACATTCAAACCAAGAATTGCAAAATTAAAATAAAACTCAGAAGTTTTGTACAACAAATTTTCATTATTACTCAAGCTTTGTTCATTACAGTTTGGTGGGTCTTTCACAAATGATTACAAGTGATTACAAAAATTACAAGTAAAATACAAAGTTTAAATCTACAAAGAAAAGTTTTCTTCTTCTTCTTCAAGACTCCATGCTTCATCCTCAAGAAATTCCTCATTTGCTAGCCGTTGTCTTGTTTGCTATTTGTTTGTACATGTGACAGAAGAAAATAAAATATTAGCAAAACAAATCAATATTAAAAAACCCAAGAAAATTTGGTTTTTCATCATTAGGGTTTGCTTTTAGGAATCAAAATTTTGTTTGTTCATTTTTCCCTATTTTTGGAAATCTCAAAACCTAGGTTTTGGTTCACAAAAAAGGGGAAAAAATAAATAAATATACAAATTGGACAGACAAGGCAACAAGTTCAAACAACCGCAGTCAAAATGCACAAGTCAAACAATACCAAACATCCAAACTGCATCACAAAATAGAACTAGTGTTTTGCAAAGCAATTACAGCAGTACAAGATGCAAGGCAACAAGCTGTAAATAGCAGACAACAAGGAAGTTGTCCAAATAAAAAATCAAAGGCAGCAATACAATGCTACAATAGAACAAAACAAACAATATGCAAACAACCAGCCAAAAGCACCAAATGTTGCAATATAAGTCAGCATCATTATTTTCCCAAAGAAATAAAGCAAACCCTTCAGAAATGCATCAAAAGCAAAAATGCTTTATCTCACAAAGAGAGGAAAGAGGAAAGATATCACCTAGCCAGCAAATGCCAAGACAAACAAGTTTCTATAAGCAACAGTCCAAGAAGACCTGCTCAAAAAGCCTCCCTATGCTGCCCATAGCAGTCCAAAGATTTGTCCAAGTTTTGCACAAAAGCATGTCAACATAAACCATAGCAACTAGTCTGCAATACAGTCCAAAAATGCCCAGACTTGCACCAAAATGGAAACAGTCCAAGCTGCACTCAAAAGCAAAAACTAAAAAATCCAAAACAGAACATTCAAACCATCTCCAAACCAAAACAAAACATTCAAACCATCTCCAAACCAAAACAGAACATTCAAACCATCTCCAAACCAACAGAACATCATCAAACCATCTCCAAACCAACAGAACATCATCAAACCATCTTCAAACCCAACTGAAACATCACTAAAACACCACAAAAAAACCAGATACAGAACTAGCAAAAATAGCAAAACCACAAAAACTCAGAACAAGAGGTTCAATAAAAATCCTTTGTCTAAAACCTATTGAAACATCATAGAACAAAAAAAGCCATCACTATAAAAAACCAGCAGCCAACCCCACCATCCAAGCATCATAAAAAAACAGCAAATAACAAAAAAACACAGAACCAAAAGTCCACCATTCAAACCTTGTCATCAAACATCATTATTCAAAAAACAGCAAATCATTAGCAAACATCATTATTCAAAACCCAGCAAATCAGTAGCAAACAAACAAACAACAACAACCCTAATCTGATAACCAGAACAATACAATCTCAGAAGAAGAAAAGTAACACAAGCTCAGAAGGAGAAAGAAATCACTCACAAACACAGAGTCAGACGCATCTTACCGAAAAGAACATTAGGAGGTTAGTAAGGTTATAGATATGGACCTCACCAAACGATCTCTTCTCTTCTCTTTCCTTCCACTCTTTGAATCTACCGTTGCATGCATCTCTATCTTCGTCGTTTTCATCAAAAGAAAATTAGGGTTTCACTTTCCCCCTTTTTAGATTTAGTGCCAACAACAAAAAATCTGTAGAAATAAGTCACAAATTAGTAACTAGCAGAAAGAGACGATCATAAAAATGTAAGAAAAGTAAGGTTTTGAGACACGTTGCCGCCGTCACCACCACGAGGTGATTTCCGGCGCGGCCAAAGGGTCTTCTCCGGTGAAGGCCCATGGTAAGAGAGAAGAGAGAGGGCAGAGCGTTCAAGAGAGAGAAAGAAAGTTGAGTTATGAAGCCTGGCTGCAGTGTAAGTGGATTTTGTGTTGTTTGATAACAACACTCTGGTCAAATCCGGTGGTGACACTTGTGACCACCTCTTTAGTTGCCCTGAGTGATCCCCCGCTTGCAACCCCATGATAACTTGATGCGCCCTCATCATTTGTCCCTCTGATCAATTATCACATCCTTTCAACGCGTCTTAGATGCATGTCCATGATACACCACCAGGGAGTTGCTGCACTGGATTAGCCAGAAGCATTTGGGCCTATTAATTTCTGCACCCCCTGTTTTTACTTTTTTTGCAGGCCCATTTCTATTTTTCTTCTTTATATTTTGTTGTTAATATTTTCTTCTTCATTATTTTATTTTTATTTTATTCTTTAGCATATATCTAAAAAATGTAAATATGTTAACATTTGTTTTAAATAATTATTAATCTTAAAATAATTTTTGTTTGACATTATTAATTAAGTCCTTAATTAATCTTTTCAAATGAAAAGAGTTTTAAGCTAAATAATTATTTAATGGTTTGGATTAGTATTGTGTGATTTAAATATTTATTTCTTACTGTCACCCCCATTCATTAATTTGTACCCTCATTCCCGAAGCTCTGTAATAACGTAGAATTTCAATTTCTGCATTTTTATTGTTTTACTCAATATTGTATAATAATTATGCGTGTATGGAAAGATAAAAAACAATCGTTAGTTAACCTAATTTCAAAGATCAAATTAACTTGAATCAAACACATTTTTTCACACGTGCACCTCTAGGGTAACCTCGCTCGTTGCCTCTGAAATACAGTCATGTCCCTCAAATATGGGACGTTTTAGCAAATGACCCTTCGATAAAAAGATCGTAGTCCCTCGATGACCCTCGATGTTGCCTTCGGTAAAATGATCTTGTCCCTTACGAAAAATTGCTAAAGCGTCTCATAAGTTGCTTTCGATGACTGTAAAATTGACCTGCGCCTGTCCCTTCATATCCAACGATGGGGCTTCTTACCAAATCAATGGTAAGATAGCAACATCTAAAGGAGGAAGAAAAGAACATTTGTGACCTTTCGACTAGGTAGATTCGCTCCTAGTTACTCGCTTGCTCACGACAAAAAAAACATTTTTACACCAACACTTTCATCTCAAAACATTTTCAAAAGACAAAATATTTTGTATACGTTCTTATAGAGACGAGAACCATTGCAAAATATCTTTCAAAAACCACTTTCAAAAACACATTCCACAAACACATCTTTGAACTATCTTTCAAAACAACACTTTGTACGCGTTCTTATAGAAACGAGAACCATTACAAAGACATTTTCAAAATATTTTCGAAGCCCACACCACAAGCACAATGTCAAAGTAAAAGTAAGTGATCTAGCGAGTAACTAAGAGCCCGTAGATAACTACGGATGGAAAGGGTTCTAATACCTTCCCTTTTCATAATCTACCCCCCGAACCCGAGAAATAATCTCTAAAGGTCTTTACTGTGCTTTTTAACCTTTCCTTTTGGATAAAAGAAAAGTCGGTGGCGACTCTTGCTAAACGCACAAATGCGATCAAAACGTAAACACCTCAAGTCAGTTCTCCCACCGTATCACAGAACTGGCGACTCTGCTGGGGAAAACTTGTTCTAGAAGTGAGGTTACCTTAGGGTTAGATCACCTTTACTTGATTTCATTATTTGATTTGTGTGCTTTATATTTAGTTCTTGGTATTGGGCTTGCTTTGATCCTCCACCCAGATCTGGTACACCTTTTTTAGGTAAATAGCAATAGATTATTGAAACTGTACGGTGTAGACCGATACGGTTGAAACAATGGCTATGTTAGTGTGACGCATTTGTGGGTACCGGTATCCCTCGTGGTAAATCGAGGAGAATAAGGGGCCGTTGAGTGGCGTCATGAAGCACTAATTGACTTTAGAACCCTAATTGAACAAACTTGGCCATTAGGACGTAGTGAGATAGTCGGTTTTGGTGTAGAGATGAAAATTGGTTGATACTCGATATTACACTCATTGAGGCTAGAATTTTGGGATATCTCGGCCGCAAGAAAATATTGTTGTGCTGAGACAATGCCTAAGAGAAAGGTCGGTGATATTGAGATCCTTTAGAACCCGATCGCTATTACTAGGACAGATTGAGCCAACTAAACTTCAAGAGGGTACTTACCTGCAAAACTCATGCAAGCCTAAAACATAGGGACCTGTTTGTTGTGTGTATATATTTACTTGTACATAAACATCATAAACATCATGAACATCATACGCATGCTCACTAACCATTTCAAGGATTTAGAAATTTACCTTTGTTTTTTTGTTTTGTAGGACATGAATTCTCTCCGAAGAAACACCATCCGAATCAGCTTTGCAAAAGCACAATGTCAGCTTCAAGAGATAGCTTCAAGAGTGCCTGGGGATTCTCCTTTTACCAAGAAGTATGGTCGACTCCTCAGTTTGGCTACATCCAACCTCCAAGAAGAAATGATGTGTGTACTATTCCAATTCTTTGATCCCGTACATCATTGTTTCACTTTCTCGGACTATCAGTTGGTACCTACATTGGAAGAGTTCTCCCTACTCTTAGGGGTGCCCGTGCTTGATCAGATATCGTTCACCGGTCTAGAAGGGATTCCAAAACTTGAAGTCATCGCTGAAGCTTTGCATATGAAGAGGACCGACATCATAGCCAATTGGGAGACAAGAAGCGGGGTTAAAGGCTTTCTAGCTAAGTTTTTATTGGAAAAAGCTCGTTCATTCTGGGATGACATAGATTTCCAAGCTTTCGAAGACATCCTAGCTCTTCTCATTTATGGTTTGGTTCTGTTTCCCAATTCGGACCAATTCATAGATGTTAATGCCATCAAAGTCTTTCTATCTCGCAATCCTATACCTACCTTACTATGAGACATCTTGCATTGCCTTCATACCCGCACCATGAAGAAAAGGGGTACTCTTTTGTGTTGTATCCCCCTACTTGCTAAGTGGTTCACTTCACACCTATCTTAATCAGCATTGAAGAATGAGCAAAGACTGACATGGTCCCAAAGGATGATGTCTCTCACCCACTCTGATATCCGTTGGTGTTCGAGATCCTTGGAAGATGTTTCTATCATCGACCGTTATGGGGAGTTCCCTAACGTACCTCTGCTTGGTATTAGGGGAGGTATCACCTACAATCCCTGCTTAGATCTTCGACAGTTTGGGATTTCCCAAAGAGACGACCCTCATGAGATTCTCATCCAAGGTCTGGTGTTCGACTACGACAAAGAATACCAAGGTTACTTCCAGAGGTTCGCACGTGCTTGGGGAATGGTGAACAAGGTGGACAGTAGAACTTTGGTACACAAAAACTCTATCCCTCTCGAGCCTTACCTAAGGTGGGTACGGGCTCATGCTCAGAGTCTCTTGATGCCTTACCCTTCCATCCTTCCTGTCATCATGGAGCCTGTTGTTGAAGGAGATGTCCCATACACCGTTCTTCATCCTGACATGCCTACCTCTCTCGAGGACTTGCAGAAATCCTGGGTTCAGTTGAAGAAAGAGCGAGACACCTTTGAAGCCCAATTTTATGCCAGTGAGAAGAAGGTTCTGGAGCTCACCAAGCTTCTTCATGAAGAGAAAAACCTGAATGCCTACATTGCTCCAAAGAGGATGCATTCAGTCTTTCTGTCTTAGGAGTTTTTGTTATATTTTGTTTCTTTCATTGTAAGCCCAAGAAGGCATTATGTATTCAAAACTTGGTCTTATTAACATAACGTGTGTTCTTTTTTGGTTTGAACAAATTTAAATCTCTAAATTTCCTTGAAATCATTGGCATATTGCATCTTCATTCATCATAACATCATACATGTTTCTCATAACAAGTCACCTTATCCTTCTACTGTTTATTTCATTGAGATGGATGTTGAACAGACTGTGAAAGATCTTCAGGCACAGAATGCCCGGTTTCAACAAATGCTCTTGGCTCTGACAAAAAGAAAAGAGGAGTTGAAGACTCTGCTGGCCAAAGAGAAGAAGAAGAAAACGAAGAAATCAACTGGTGTTGTGATCATGGGAAGAAGGTTTAAAGGACAAGCCAGATGGAATTTGGACTTTGCAACATCATCGGGTGAAGGAGATAATCAAGGAGACGGGACCCAGATAGTGAGCAACGACCCAGCATCTACAGAAGAGGAAGAACCTGATTACCCTGAGGAGCAATATCCTCCTACTAATGATAAATACAAACAACTAGAGGATCGTTTGAATGCTATGGAGATTCAGAGGGTACCTGGTTTGGATTTTGAAGAATTAGGACTTATCTCAGGGGTTGTCATCCCGCAGAAATTCAAGGTTCCCACTTTCGCCAAATACGACGGTGTCTCTTGCCCAAAGCTACACCTAAGGTCATACGTCAGAAAGATTCAACCTCATACGACTGACAAGAATCTGTGGGTGCATTTCTTCCAAGAGAGCTTATCTGGGACGCAGTTGGATTGGTTCTATCAATTGGAAGGGACTAATGCTCGCAACTGGGAAGAGTTGGCCGCCGCTTTCTATAAACAATATCAGTATAATGCTGATTTGGCTTCGACTAGGACGCAATTGCAAAGCATGTCTATGGGGACAGGTGAAGGTTTCAAAACCTATGCTCAAAAATGGAGGGATCTCGCAGGCAGGGTCCAGCCCCCTCTATCCGACATAGAATTAGTGGATATGTTCCTAGGCACCTTGTCAGGACAATTTTTCAATCACCTGATTGGGAGTTCCTCAGCTGGGTTTACTGAATTAATCATGACTGGTGAGCGGGTCGAGGCCGGTATAAAAAGCGGCAAAATTCAAAGAGATGCATCCTCGAGCGTGATGAAGAAAGAGGTCAATGCTGCATATGACTATAGTGTAGGTGTTTAGGTATTGGCTTGCATTTTTGGTAAATTCCAAGTGTATGTGTGAATGTCATGACTGATGTCATAACATTCTAGTTCAGGTTGTACTAACTCAATAGGTACATGTGCAGAAAAATATTGTAATTCAAATACTGATGTTTATAAGTGTGTATCTGAGCATGTTTGCAAAATGATCACATTTTGCTAAATCAGTAGACAGGTTTTCTCAGATGTCATAACAGATGTTATGACATCCAGTTCTGAACTAACAGGATTACAGGATTGGATAAGTCTGAGTTTTTTCAGGAAATAACTCAGTCCTTTCTGAACAGAATCCTGCGTTTTCTGAGGAGCAACCTAGCTCGATCCAAACCTGATCAATAAAGTACTGTGACCTGGTCTTTAGGTCAAACGGAATCAACCCTAGGTTTTTGGAAACCCTAACTGAAGTTGCAGCTGCTATATATTCAACAGAGCTGCGGTTTTTCAAGTAGCCCTGCTGATTGATTAGAAGATCAATTTTGTAATCTGTATAGATTTGTTTATTGTACTCCAAGCAATTATCATTGTGATAAGTGTCTTGGAATAGGTTTCAATTGTAAGGGTTGTGTAGCACTCAAAGCTTTGAAGCAAGAGTGTTTGAATGTCACTTGACTAAAGCTGTGAAGCAGAGTCAAGTTAGTTGTGTACATCACTCAAAGCTGTGAAGCACGAGTGATTGTGTTACTTGATTAAAAAGCTGTGAAGCTTAATCAAGTGTGTGTTTTTGAAGAGTGTCTTCATCAATTCTTAAGTCAAATTGGTTTATGTATCACTGCTGTGATTGAGGGGGAGTGAGTAGGAACTCAGGTTTAAGTTGTACTTAGATTAGAATTGCATTGGGTAGGTCTTAAGTGAAGGAGATAAACTGGTTGGTTTATTCCTGAATTAACATCTCTTATAGTGGATTCTCTCCCTGGCTTGGTAGCCCCCAGAGTAGGTGTTGTTGCACTGAACTGGGTAGACAATTGACTGTGTTATTTACTGCTTTTGTATTTACTGTCATATAGTAAGTCAGATACGGTGTCATAACTTTGGACGTGACATTGAGTATCTGCAGCCAGAATTTCAATTGGCATCAGAGCAGGCACCCTGCCTGTATTACTGGGTGAGATCTAGGGATATCACTTTCTGGCACTATGGACAAAGAAGGAGTTTTTGGAAATAGACCACCCATTCTGGATGGAACTAATTATGACTACTGGAAACCTCGTATGATTGCCTTCCTAAAATCTCTGGACAAAAAGGCTTGGAGAGCTGCTGACAAAGGATGGATTCATCCCACCATAACTGAGGAAGATGGGACAATCAGTCTGAAGCCTGAGGAAGATTGGAGTAAAGAAGAAGATGAGCTAGCCCTGGGAAATTCCAAAGCTCTAAATGCCTTGTTCAATGGAATTGATAGAAATATTTTCAGATTAGTTCATCAATATGAACTGGCCAAGGAAGTTTGGGACACTCTCAAAACTACTCATGAGGGAACTTCCAAAGTAAAAATGTCAAGGCTTCAGATGTTGACCACTAAGTTTGAGAATCTAAAAATGATGGAAGATGAAACCATTCATGAGTTTCACATGAACATCTTGGAGATTGCCAACACCTCAGGAGCACTGGGAGAAAAAATGTCAGAAGAAAAACTGGTGAGGAAGATTCTCAGATCCTTGCCTAAAAGATTTGCAATGAAGGTGACTGCCATAGAGGAAGCCCAGGACATTAGCAAGTTGAAAGTGGATGAACTTATTGGGTCTCTTCAGACTTTTGAGATGGGAATCACTAATGATGATGTCAAAAAGAACAAGAGCATAGCACTTATGTCCAACACTGATGTTGAAGAAAACATTTCAGAAGCTATAGCCATGCTAGGAAGACAGTTCAACAAACTCATCAAAAGAATAGATCCAAAGTCAAGGTCTAATGTTCATAACATTTCCTCTAACATTGACAGTTCCAGCAGAAGACCAAGGTCAGATGAGAAGGGAGTTCAAGGCAGAGGAATTCAATGCCATGGTTGTGAAGGATATGGGCATATTCGAGCTGAATGTCCTACCTTTCTTAAGAAACAAAAAGGAATGACAGTTACTTGGTCTGACTGTGATTCAGAAAGTAATTCTGAAGAAGAGACTGCCAAACGAGTTACTGCTTTAACTGGTGTTTGTACCTCTGAAAGTGACATCAGTGATGAAGAGGTGACTTTTGAAGAACTGGCTGAAACGTACAAGGAATTGTGTATCAGAAGTACTGAAGTCTGTGTGCAGAATGAGAAACAATCAAAACTCATCATAAAGATGGAGGCTGAAAAACGGGCAAACCTTGAAACTATAAGTCATCTAGAAGGAGAAGTTCAATTACTGAACTCACAACTGAATCAAATGACCAAATCTGTCAAGATGTTGACAAATGGAACTGACAAATTGGAAGAGATCCTACAGATTGGACAAAATGTGGGAAATAAATCTGGTCTAGGATTTATGAAAGCAACGAAATCTGGTTCTGGTAGGCAAATGTCAAAACAGATGTCTCAACACAACTCTCGACATCAGGAACAGAAACATATGAGGAAAAGGTACCAAAGATGGAAATGTCATCATTGTGGTAGATATGGCCACATAAAGCGTTTCTGCTTCAGATTACATGGATACCCTAATCAGAATTCAGGTGTCAAACCTAAGTCTAAAAAGGTACCACATGCTCCTCAATGGAAGAAAAAGGCTACTGCACTGATAGCTCACACTTCCCTGAGGGTCTCTGCAAAGGAAGACTGGTACTTTGACAGTGGATGTTCCAGACATATGACTGGAATCAAGAACCTCCTCAATAATGTTAAGCCTCACACCACCAGTTTTGTGACCTTTGGAGATGGGGATAAAGGTGAAATCAAAGGAGTTGGTGATTTGAACTGCCCTGGAGTTCCAAGTCTAAATGAAGTACTACTGGTGAAAGGACTGACCGCTAATCTCATTAGTATCAGTCAACTGTGTGATCTAGGATTCAAGGTCAATTTCTCAAAATCTGAATGCCTTGTAATCAATGACAAACAAGAGATAGTAATGAAAGGAGTCAGATCCAAAGACAACTGTTACTTATGGGAGGCTGAGAACACCAATTTCTCATCTGTGTGTTGCATTGCAAAAGAAGAAAAAGAGGTGAAACTGTGGCACCAAAAACTTGGCCATCTTCACCTAAGGGGTATGAAGAGGATTATCTCCTTGGAGGCAGTCAGAGGGATTCCAAAACTGCTAATTGATGAAGGAAGAGTTTGTGGTGAATGTCAGGTGGGTAAGCAGACGAGGATGTCAAATCCAAAGTCAAGACATCTGACCACCTCTAAGGTTCTAGAACTCCTCCATATGGATCTGATGGGACCAATGCAAGTAGAGAGCCTTGGTGGTAAAAGATATGCCTATGTGGTTGTGGATGATTTTTCCAGATTCACCTGGATTAATTTCATTAGGGAAAAATCAGATGCATTTGAAGTCTTTAGAGAACTGTGCAAGAGAATTCAAAGAGAGAAGGAAGGATGTATTGTCAGAATCAGAAGTGATCATGGCAAGGAATTTGAAAACAGCAAGTTTGATGACTTCTGTGCTTCAGAAGGAATCAGTCATGAGTTTTCTTCTCCCATAACACTCAGCAAAATGGAGTTGTGGAAAGAAAAAACAGGACCATACAAGAATCTGCCAGAGCAATGTTACATGCCAAAAGACTTCCTATGTATTTTTGGGCTGAAGCTATGAATACAGCTTGCTATGTTCATAACAGGGTCACCTTGAGAAAGGGAACCTCATCCACCATATATGAACTCTGGAAAGGAAGAAAACCAACTGTGAAGTACTTCCATGTGTTTGGCAGCAAATGCTATATCCTGTCTGATCGTGAACAGAGAAGAAAATTGGACTCCAAAAGTGATGAAGGCATATTTCTAGGATACTCCTCAAACAACAGAGCTTATAGAGTATTCAACTCCAGAACCAAAACCATGATGGAATCAATAAATGTCATAATTGATGACTATCATGAAGAAATAGATGCTCCTTGTACTGTTGAGACATTCTTTGAGACTTCAACCCAACAGGATGATCTACCCAACTCCACCACAACAGAATCTGAATCAAAGGAAGCTAGCAAGACTCCTTCCATCAGAATTCAGAAGGATCATCCAAAAGAGCTCATCATAGGAGATCCTAATAGTGGAGTCATCACAAGATCTAGAGAAATCATCTCAAATTCTTGTTTTGTGTCCAAAATAGAACCAAGAAATGTCAAGGAAGCCTTAACTGATGAATATTGGATTGGTGCAATGCAAGATGAACTGAACCAATTCAAGCAACATGAAGTTTGGGAACTGGTTCCTAGACCTGAAGGAACTAACATCATCGGGACAAAATGGATATTCAAGAACAAGTCAGATGCTGAAGGAGTTGTCACCAGAAATAAGGCGAGACTTGTTGCTCAAGGATACACCCAGGTTGAAGGGGTTGACTTTGATGAAACCTTTGCACCTGTAGCCAGGTTGGAATCAATCAGACTCTTGTTGTCAATTGCTTGTCTTCTGAAGTTCAAGTTATTTCAGATGGATGTGAAAAGTGCCTTTCTAAATGGGTACTTAAATGAGGAAGCTTATGTGGAACAACCTAAAGGTTTTGTGGATCCAACCCATCCTGATCATGTCTACAAATTGAGAAAAGCTCTATATGGGCTGAAAAAAGCTCCTAGAGCATGGTATGACAGGTTAACAAAGTTTCTCTCAGACAAAGGCTACAGAAAAGGAGGCTTGGACAAAACTCTATTTGTCAAAACTGAAGGAGGGAAGTTGATGGTTGCCCAAATATATGTTGATGACATAGTGTTTGGCGGAATGTCAGAACATATGGTTAAACACTTTGCTGACCAGATGCAGGCTGAATTTGAAATGAGTCTCATGGGAGAACTAACTTATTTTCTTGGACTACAAGTCTCACAGATGGAGGACTCAATCTTCTTATCTCAAAGCAAGTATGCTAAGAATATTGTAAAGAAGTTTGGTATGGAGAATGCAAGTCACAAAAGGACTCCTGCTCCTACTCATCTAAAGCTCTCCAAAGATTCATGTGGGGTTAAGGTGGATCAAAGTCTGTACAGAAGCATGATAGGAAGCCTGTTGTACTTAACTGCCAGCAGACCTGATATTGCCTTTACAGTTGGAGTTTGTGCTAGATACCAAGCTGATCCCAAAGTCAGTCATATCAATCAAGTGAAGAGAATTTTGAAGTATGTAAGTGGTACTTACAACTATGGATTGTTGTATACTCATGGCTGTGAACCGACTCTGACTGGTTACTGTGATGCTGATTGGGCTGGTAGTGCTGATGATAGAAAAAGCACCTCTGGAGGATGTTTCTTTTTGGGAAGTAATCTGGTTTCCTGGTTCAGCAAGAAACAGAATTGTGTGTCTCTTTCCACTGCTGAAGCTGAATATATTGCAGCTGGTAGTAGCTGCTCTCAAATGTTATGGATGAAACAGATGCTCACTGAGTATAATGTCACACAAGATGTTATGACATTGTACTGTGACAATCTGAGTACAATCAACATATCCAAGAATCCCATTCAGCATAGCAGGACCAAACATATTGACATACGACATCACTTTATTAGAGACCTTGTAGAAGAGAAGACAATCAAATTGGAACATGTTGCCACAGAGCTACAGCTGGCTGACATTTTTACCAAGGCTTTGGATGCAAACCAATTTGAAAACTTAAGGGGTAAGCTGGGTATTTGCCAACATGAGGAATTGTAGCAATTAATTTTGCTTAAAACAAAGACCAAAGGACTTATGCCTGTTCTGATTGGTTTAAAATTGTATTTTCTCATTTCCTACAATTCTTTTAAGAAGTTGAATAGGCACTCCTTTGCTTCCTTCCCCTCTCGTCTTCTCATCAATCAGGAATTTCTTCTCATTCGCTGTTGGTCCTTCAAAACTGACAAAATGTCTCAAACGCCATCATCATCCAATACGACCATCTCAACCTCTTCCTCTGATCAAGATTCTGGGACAATCTCTTCTTGTCTGGACTCTGATGTTCTGGAGATCTGTTCTCATAGAACTAACCCCAGCAAGGCCAAAGAGTTGAGAACAAGACATACAGGTAATCCATCTCATCCTTCCTCTTCAGTTCCCCCTGAAATTGCAAATAGGGAGGGACAGCCTATGTTAATCAAGCAATAGCAAAAATTGTTTCACGAATTCTGAACGAGAACCACTCAGTTCCTGGCATTTCTGTTCCTCTGAACCAAGAAAACTCAAATGCTGAAACAAATCCAAATGTCTCTAAGAATGTTGAGACATCAAACAAAGAGAAAAATGCTGACATTGCTCACAAGAAAAGAAAGAAACCTGAATCCTCTGGATCTGATAACAGTACTTGAAGGATGTTTGCTACTTGGTGGTGTTGCTGGTGGAGTTTGGAAGTGTGTTCTGCTGTTGTCTGCTGCTGATCTCATTATTTTGTTTTGGATAACTGTATAACTTTATAAACATGTAATCTTTGGCCCATTTGTGGCTAAAGTGGGGGAGAATATTTTTGGTACTGCTTAATTAGTACTTGACACTATATTTTTCTACTGCTATCTATTTATCTCTGATTGTTTAGGGACTTTAGCCAAAAATCTGCCAAAGGGGGAGTTTGTAGGTGTTTAGGTTTTGGTTTGCATTTTTGGTAAATTCCAAGTGTATGTGTGAATGTCATGACTGATGTCATAACATTCTAGTTCAGGTTGTACTAACTCAATAGGTACATGTGCAGAAAAATATTGTAATTCAAATACTGATGTTTATAAGTGTGTATCTGAGCATGTTTGCAAAATGATCACATTTTGCTAAATCAGTAGACAGGTTTTCTCAGATGTCATAACAGATGTTATGACATCCGGTTCTGAACTAACAGGATTACAGGATTGGATAAGTCTGAGTTTTTTCAGGAAATAACTCAGTCCTTTCTGAACAGAATCCTGCGTTTTCTGAGGAGCAACCTAGCTCGATCCTAACCTGATCAATAAAGTACTGTGACCTGGTCTTTAGGTCAAACGGAATCAACCCTAGGTTTTTGGAAACCCTAACTGAAGTTGCAGCTGCTATATATTCAACAGAGCTGCGGTTTTTCAAGTAGCCCTGCTGATTGATTAGAAGATCAATTTTGTAATCTGTATAGATTTGTTTATTGTACTCCAAGCAATTATCATTGTGATAAGTGTCTTGGAATAGGTTTCAATTGTAAGGGTTGTGTAGCACTCAAAGCTTTGAAGCAAGAGTGTTTGAATGTCACTTGACTAAAGCTGTGAAGCAGAGTCAAGTTAGTTGTGTACATCACTCAAAGCTGTGAAGCACGAGTGATTGTGTTACTTGATTAAAAAGCTGTGAAGCTTAATCAAGTGTGTGTTTTTGAAGAGTGTCTTCATCAATTCTTAAGTCAAATTGGTTTATGTATCACTGCTGTGATTGAGGGGGAGTGAGTAGGAACTCAGGTTTAAGTTGTACTTAGATTAGAATTGCATTGGGTAGGTCTTAAGTGAAGGAGATAAACTGGTTGGTTTATTCCTGAATTAACATCTCTTATAGTGGATTCTCTCACTGGCTTGGTAGCCCCCAGAGTAGGTGTTGTTGCACTGAACTGGGTAAACAATTGACTGTGTTATTTACTGTCATATAGTAAGTCAGATACGGTGTCATAACTTTGGACGTGACATTGAGTATCTGCAGCCAGAATTTCATATAGGAATCAAAACAAAACTGACCATCACACGACGGTAAGGGCTGTTATGATTTCTAATCCTGTGCCAAATCAGCAGCGAAATTCTCAGCGCAAACCAAAAGCGCTCATGAGATGATTTACCCAGATCAACATGACCATGTCTCAAGTTTTGCCACACCTTCTAAAGACCAATCTGGTAACTCTAAAGGAAGCTCCCAAGAACCCCAATACTTCTTCTCCTCGCTATAACCCGAACGCTCGATGTGCCTACTATTCTGAAAGCCCGGGGCACGATACAAATGACTGTTGGGCCTTAAAGAATAAGGTGAAAGACCTTATCGATGCGAAAGAGATTGAATTTGATCCCCCAGGAACGCATAATGTAATAACGGCGCCAATTCCCAGACATGGCCAAGGTATCAACGCCATTGATGATGATCGTTTTGTCTCCTCCGTGAATGACTTAGTTACTCCTCTGTTGACCATTAAACAGAAGCTACTGCAAGCCGATCTGTTTCTGGGTTATGATGAAAATTGTCACTTGTGTAAGTCTCTACCGAATGGTTGTTTGTTACTAAAGATAGGCGTCCAGCGCCTGATGACTAGCAAGGAAATCCTATTTGAAAAGCTACCCCTTATCAAAAGTTCTTATCAAGATGTTTCGATAATCACCATTTCCGACAATCCTCCCAGGGTCTCCACCAAAAGACCCGTCAGGATTACATATGTCCCAAGATCTGCACCTTTAATCATCACTATGCCAAGACCAATATCATACTCTTCGGATAAAGCTGTTCCCTGGAGTTATGAGGCTGACGTTTATTACTATGGCATCAAGCAAGATCAGTTGGCTGTCAAAGGCGAAGTTGTAAGAGATATTGATCCCGATATCGGTAACATCACTGGGACCAACAAAATAAAAAGAAGTGGAAGAGTCTTCTCACCTGAGATTTCTCCAAAGACCGTTGTTACTCCTGTGATCATTCCTTCTGCCACTCCTACCGACACTCCCAGCGATACTCCTACTATTATCCCTGCTACTGATACAAGGGGCAAAGAGGCTTTGATTGAGCCAGCCCAAGCAAGAGAACGTCTCGAGATCATCCTTGAAGCTTCTAGAAAAGAGATAGAAGAAATATTAAAGATAATCAAGAAAAGTGACTACAACATTGTCGAACAGTTGGGGCAGACCCCCTCGAAGATATCATTATTATCCTTACTTTTGTGTTCTGAGGCCCATGCCAAAGCCTTGGTAAAGTTTCTTAAGACCACCCACGTGCCCCAAGAGACCTCCATCGACCAATTTGAAAACTGTGTGGCCAGCCTAACTGCCGATAATGGATTGGGCTTTTCCGACGCTGATTTAACCTCTAAAGGAAGGAAGCACAACGATGCCTTGCATATTTCCATTGAATGCAGGGGCACCACACTTGCCCATGTTCTGGTGGATACTGGCTCATCATTGAATGTCTTGCCCAAAAATGCTCTCGACCGAATGGACTGTGAGGGGATCATCTTAAAACCTAGCAACATCATAGTAAGGGCCTTTGATGGTTCCAAGAGAACATTGCGCAAAGAGGTTAGTATCCCCATAAAAATTGGGACTCAGACTTTTAAATCAACTTTCTATGTGATGGACATCCGCCCTTCACACTCTTGTCTATTGGGTCGACCCTAGATCCACGGTGTTGGTGCCGTCACTTCTACCCTGCACCAAATGCTAAAATACCCAATTAAAGGAAAGATTGTCACAGTTCACAGAGAGGAGGAGTAAATGGTTAGCCATCTGAACTCTTTCAGGTATGTTGAAATGAATGGTGAATTCATCGAGACTCCCTGTCAGAACTTTGAGGAGGTTCCAGCAACAGTCGCGGCAACCAAGTCTACTCGAAAGGTCCCTAAGATTACCATACCTCCACTGAAGATGGCCTCTTTGAAAGATGCTCGAGCAGTAGTTGAAGAAGGAGGGTGTACCATCTGGGGTCAGCTTCCGGATATTCCCTACAAGTCCGACAAATTTGGGTTGGGGTTCACTACAGAGGCTCAAAGAGCTGTTCGACGTTCTCGTACTGGGGGACCACCTCCGTGTATCAACAATCAAGGAGTTAATGCAGTCGAAGACAGTGATGGCATCTGTGATATGGACGAATGGATTTTTCCAACCATCGGCGGGGGGCTCAACAATTGGGAGGCCAAATATTTCATTCCTATTACTTTTATTCAAGAGTAATTGTCTTTTAATATTTTCAGGCTTGTAATATTTAAACAGTTCAGACTTTTAAAACCATGTGTCTTATCCGAGGCACAAAGGTCCATTTGTGAGGGTTGTCACTTCATTCTCATATGTCATTAATGAATCATGGATGTTTTGGCATCAAATTTTGTGTTCTTTGTCTTTCTTTCTTACATTTTATTTTCTTCCAAAAATAGTTATGCTCTTACACACACTCACATATTAAAATGCAGATCTACATCCACTCAGGATCCCATGGGTAACGGTTCTGCTATGGCCAATTGTGACTTTGAAAATCTGATCTACCAAGCCGACGATGAAAGTGAGGAAGATTGTGAGGTGCCAGGGGAGTTGGCCAGGTTATTGCAATAGGAAGAAAGGACCATTCAGCCGTACAAAGAGCCGGTTGAAACAGTCAACTTAGGTATTGAGGAGGACAAAAAAGAGGTCAAGGTGGGTGCCAATTTGGAACCCAGTGTCAAGGAGTGCATGATTCAGTTATTACACGACTATGTTGAAGTCTTCGCCTGATCGTATGAAGACATGTCGGGACTTGATACAGACATTATGGTACATCGTTTACCTACAAGAGAAGATTGTCCTCCAGTAAAGCAAAAGGTTCGTCGTATGAGGCCTGATATGTCAGAAAAGATCAAAGCAGAAGTCATGAAGCAATTCAATGCTGGATTCTTGGCTCTCACCTCTTATCCCCAATGGGTTGCCAATGTTGTTCCTGTGCCCAAGAAAGACGATAAAGTGTGAATGTGTGTGGACTACAAAGATTTGAATAGGGCAAGCCCCAAGGATGATTTCCCACTCCCCCACATCGACATTCTAGTTAACAATACGGTACAACACAAAGTTTTTTCCTTCATGGATGGTTTCTCAGGCTACAACCAAATCAAAATGGCGCCTGCGGATATGGAGAAAACAACCTTTGTTACATAGTGGGGCATATTCTGCTATAAGGTCATGCCATTTGGACTGAAGAATGTTGGGGAAACTTATCAATGCGCCATGGTAGCTTTATTTCATGACATGATACATCATGAGATAGAGGTCTACATAGACGATATGATAGCTAGATCGCAAACGGAAGAAGAGCATCTTGACCACTTACAAAAGCTGTTTAAGAGGATGAAGAAGTACAGGTTGAGATTGAATCCAAACAAGTGCACATTCGGAGTACAGTCTGGTAAACTCCTAGGCTTTGTCGTCAGCGACAAAGGTATCGAGGTTGATCCTTCCAAAGTTAAAGCGATATAAGAAATTCCATCTCCTCGTAATGAAAGGAAGTCAGAGGATTCTTGGGACGTTTGAATTACATCGCCAGGTTCATTTCTCACCTGATAGCTACTTGTGAGCCAATCTTCAAGCTCTTGAAGAAAGGTCAAGTAGTCAAATGGAATGAAGAATGCCAAGTTGCTTTTGACAAAATCAAGGAATACATACAAGAGCCTCTTGTGTTGCTACCACCCGTTGAGGGAAAGCCTTTAATCCTGTATTTGAATGTTTTAGAAAACTCAATGGGGTGTGTGTTAGGGAAGCATGACGAGTCTGGCCGAAAAGAGCATGCTATTTATTACCTCAGTAAAACGTTTACCGACTGTGAAACAAGATATTCACTGCTCGAGAAAACTTGTTGTGCTCTGGCATGGGCTTCTCACCGGATGAGACAGTATATGCTGACCCATACTACTCTATTGATATCTAAAATGGATTCGATAAAATACATCTTTGAGAAGCATGCTCTTTCTGGGAGAATAGCGAGATGGAAGATGATCCTGACAGAATATAATCTACAATATACTACCCAGAAGGCTATAAAAAGTAGTGTATTAGCTAATCACCTTGCTCACCAAGCTGGGTAAGACTATCAGTCCATGAAGTTTGAATTCCCGAATGAAGACATCATGACATTAGACAACTGTGAAGAAATCAAGCCACATGACGAACCTGAACAAGGATCCCGATGGACCCTTTTCTTTGATGGAGCATCCAATGCACTGGGCAGTGGTATCGGTTTCATACTCATATCTCCGGAAGGATGTCATACTCCCTTTACTGCCAGACTTTGCTTCGATTGTACAAACAACATGGCAGAATATGAAGCGTGCATCTTTGGTCTCAGAGCTGCCATAAATTTGGGGATCAAATCTTTGTTTGTGTTTGGAGACTCCGCTTTGGTCATCAGTCAGATCAAAGGGGAATGGGACACCAAACACCCTAACCTTATTCCTTACAAAGAACATGTGTTGACATTGTTGCCGCATTTTGAGAAGATTACCTTCGAGCATTTCCCGTGAGAAGAAAATCAGCTAGTAGACGCACTAGCTACAATGTCATGTATGTTTAATCTTAATTGGGATAACGAGGCTCCTCAAATCACCATTGAGAGGATGGATGAACCGGCCTACTGTCATGAGATCGGTGCTGAAGGAGTAGTGGATCAACCTTGGTTCCATGAAGTTAAAAGGTATCTCGAGTCTTAGGAATATCCAGAAGGGGCTTCAATGAATGACAAGAAGTTCATAAGAAGATTCTCGGCTAATTTCTTCCTTAGTAACGACATTTTGTACAAACACAATCATGACTCTGTATTACTTCAGTGCGTAGACAAGGTTGAGGCTGAAAGGATCATGGTTGAATTACACGAAGGCACTTTTGGTACCCATTCCAGTGGGCATACAATGGCAAAGAAAATCCTACGGGCAGGCTATTATTGGTCTACCATGGAGGCAGACTGTTATCAACACTCTCGGACTTGCCATAAGTGTCAGATTTATGCTGATAAAGTGCACGTACCTTCGGTTCCTCTGAATGTCTTGACAGCTCCTTGGCCCTTTGCTATGTGGGGAATCGATATGATTGGGGAAATCAAGCCAACGGGCTCCAATGGACATCGCTTCATCTTAGTGGCCATCGACTATTTTACAAAATGGGTTGAGGCAGCTTCCTTCGCTTCCGTTACTAAGAATACGGTCGCCCAGTTCATCAAACAGAACCTCATCTGTCGGTACGGTATCCTAGAGAGAATCCTCACTGATAATGGTACGAATCTAAACAACACTATGATCACCGCCTTGTGCGAGCAATTCAAGATCCAGCATCATAATTCTTCCCCTTACCGGCCAAAGATGAATGGCGCCGTAGAAGCTGCTAACAAAAACATTAAGAAAATCATACAGAAAATGACAGTCACATACAAAGACTGGCATGAGATGCTACCGTTTGCTCTCCATGGGTATCGTATCACAGCTCGCACATCAACTGGGGCAACACCTTATTCTATGGTATAATGCATGAAGGTTGTCCTACCTATTAAGGTCCAGATCCCCTCTCTGAGGATCATGAAGGATGCTGGTTTGAACGAAGAAGATTGGATCCAGACTCGACTTAACCATTTGAACTTAATTGATGAGAAGAGGCTTGCAGCTATCTGTCATGGACAGATATACCAAAAATGCATGATCAAAGCTTTTAATAAAAAGGTCAAACGTCAGGTATATCGGGTTGATGACTTGGTAATCAAGCGTATCATTTTGTCACAAGGTGATCCCAGGGGCAAATAGACTCCTACATATGAAGGGCCATTTATAATCAAAAGCATATTCTCTGGTGGAGCATTGATCTTAACCACTATGGATAGCGACGACCTCCTGCGCCCTGTAAATACGGACATAGTTAAAAGATACTACGCATGAACAAGGACCTGCTAGGTCGACTGACCTATACAAAAATTAGGGCATCCCGGTGAACAAAAAGGTTCCGGCAAAAATTAGGGATAAAATACAAAAGAATCTATACACCCGGCAAGTTTACAACCCGAAAGGGCGGCTTGGGGAAAAAAGGGTATCCCGGTGGATCAAAAACCCGAAAGGGCGGTACAGGAAAAAGTTAGGGAATTAAAGCATATGACTATGTCCCGTTGGATCATCTCGTAGACAATCTTCAACATTGACCAACCAGCTCAAACGGTTCTAATCAATCCAATCAGCATCGCCGAGGTGACTAGTAGACCAGACACTCAAACACGAAGACTATAGCAGAATGGGAACCGCATGGGATTATTGCACATAGCTATCTTTTCTTTATATCAATTCTCATTTTTTATGACGACATTCTCTTACTAGAATGCTCGTCTCATTGTACAAAAAAAAGTATACTTATTCAAGTTAATACAAATATATCCCTTTTGAAAATAAACCATTTGTTTTTCTTTATTTTTGTGTTTTATTTACAAATAAACAAAAAAAACTGAAAGACAATTACTAATGACTATAAGAAGTAGGATAATATCTATAAACCATTCCATAAAATCCCCGCAGGTACCTTCTCCAGCAAGAATGAAAGCAAATACATCCTCCTACAGAATCATTGACATATCCCCAGTATGCGGCCTGTTAGTATCAAGCGCTCTCATATCAATGATAGAGAAAAATTTCCAACTACCTCTCCAGAGGTTCCCCAGTGAAATATTCCCAACTTCTCAGATTTTCCCAGCAGGATTTCACGAAGTCTACAAGAAATGTCCAGTTTTTCCCTTCTACAACAGAGTTTATATTTGGAAATTCACTCATCAGTGCTTCAGAAGGGATTTATTTTCCCCGCTTCAAGCAACACTACGACACGAATAATCTTTAAGTCCATACATTTGCATTCATACGTCATGACGTTAATAACACGAGTACATACAGTGCAATATCATTTTTTTGAGAAAAAACATCATACCACGCATTGCATGCATCATAGCATTGCATACAATTAATTCTTCACCTTTTACAGAAAATAATCAATCGACGGGAAATTATCATCAACAAATTTCCAACAGAAAAATATTTTCAACAAGTCAAATACAGATCAATTCCCAAGAAAAGACTGGTCGACCATCTACATAGCAAAATATTTCTTCCAGATTCTTACTGGTTCGGATAAATCTTCCAACGATTTATTCTGATTCGTTTCCAGATTCTTACTGGTTCAGATAAATCTCTCAACGATTTATTCTGATTCGTTTCCAGATTCTCACTGGTTCAGTTAAATCTCTCAACGGTTTATTCTGATTTGTTTCCAGATTCATTGGTTCAGATAAATCTCTCAACGGTTTATTCTGATTCATTTCCAGATTTTCACTGGTTCAGATAAACCTCTCAGCGGTTTATTCTGATTCATTTCCATATTTTCACTGGTTCAGATAAATCTCCCAACGATTTATTCTGTTTCGTTTCCAGATTCTTACTGGTTCAGATAAATCTCTCAACGATTTATTTTGATTCGTTTCCAGATTCTCACTAGTTCAGTTAAATCTCTCAACGGTTTATTCTGATTCGTTTCCAGATTCACTGGTTAAGATAAATCTCTCAACGGCTTATTTTGATTCATTTCCAGATTTTCACTGGTTCTGATAAATCTCTCAACGGTTTGTTCTGATTCATTTCCAGATTCTCACTGGTTCAGATAAACCTCTCAACAGTTTATTCTGATTCATTTCCAGATTTTCACTGGTTCAGATAAATCTCTCAATGGTTTGTTCTGATTCGTTTCCAGATTCTCACTGGTTCAGATAAACCTCTTAGCGGTTTATTCTGATTCATTTCCAGATTTTCACTGGTTCAGATAAACCTCTCAATAGTTTATTTTGATTCATTTCTAGATTTTCACTGGTTTAGATAAATCTCTCAACGGTTTATTCTGATTCGTTTCCAGATTCTTACCGGTTCAGATAAATATCTCAACGGTTTATTCTGATTCGTTTCCAGATACTTACGGGTTCAGATAAATCTCTCAACAGTTTATTCTGATTCGTTTCCAGATTCTTATTGGTTCAGTTAAATCTCTCAATGGTTTATTCTGATTCATTTCCAGATTCTTACTAGTTCAGATAAATCTCTCAACGGTTTATTCTGATCCATTTCCAGATTCTTATTGGTTCAGATAAATGTCTCAACGGTTTATTCTGATTCGTTTCCAGATTCTTACTGGTTCAGATTCTCACTGGTTCAGTTAAATCTCTCAACGGTTTATTCTGATTCGTTTCCAGATTCACTAGTTCAGATAAATCTCTCAACAGTTTATTCTGATTTGTTTTCTGTTAAAAATCAAGTTCAAACTCCCTGTCAACAATCATCTTTGGATGGCATCTATAAGCCCATTTCTGACAACTCCCCATCATCTCTCCAAATTGCATCTTTAAGCCCATTCCCTACACAATCAATCGCCACATCATTGAGTGCAAATTTCTGGGCACTCTAGTGTTCAATCATCTTCCACTATCAAGCCACGAACGACAAACATGTCAATCTCGCTTTTCAAGTTTATGAAGATTGAACAGGGGCAGCTGTTGTACCTCAAAATTTTCCCTCCCATTTTTTACTCAAGATGCTATCCCAGGTTTTTTTAAATACTCAATTTGGCTCAAAAGGTGATCAAATAGATTCTCCTCCTAGGCAACCAGTCAGCAATTAGGGTTTTGCACTTCTTAAAGGTTTGCCCAATCCATGGCCCAGATAACTGCAAAGGCATTTGTGTGATTTCTATTTGTTTTCTTAACTATAATCTTCTGAAGATTGATGTTACTTTTGAGGGCATATTCTGTTTGAATAAGGTGCAAAGATTAAAGTTATCATCTTTAAGCAAATCATGATTGAGGGTTCAATTAATCATTTGGGTTTGAGCTTCTAAACATTTATTTTGTTTAAAAGTACAAAATACATGATTTATCCTATCATATTATGTTTACTTGAAGTGCAACTTATCAAGCTAGGATGCTTATTCAAAACATTCAAACCAAGAATTGCAAAATTAAAATAAAACTCAGAAGTTTTGTATAACAAATTTTCATTATTACTCAAGCTTTGTTCATTACAGTTTGGTGGGTCTTTCACAAATGATTACAAGTGATTACAAAAATTACAAGTAAAATACAAAGTTTAAATCTACAAAGGAAAGTTTGCTTCTTCTTCAATACTCCTTGCTTCATCCTCAAGAAATTCCCCATTTGCTAGCCTTTGTCTTGTTTGCCATTTGTTTGTACATGTGACAGAAGAAAATAAAATATTAGCAAAACAAATCAATATTAAAAAACCCAATCAAATTTGATTTTTCATCATTAGGGTTTGCTTTTAGGAATCAGAATTTTGTTTGTTCATTTTTCCCTATTTTTGCAAATCTCAAAACCTAGGTTTTGGTTCACAAAAAAGGGAAAAAAAGAAATAAATATACAAATTGGACAGACAAGGCAACAAGTTCAAACAGTAGAAGTTAAAATGCACAAGTCAAACAATACCAAACATCCAAACTGCATCACAAAACAGAACTAGTGCTTTGCAAAGAAATTACAACAACACAAGATGCAAGGCAACAAGCTGTAAATAGAAGACAACAAGGAAGCTGTCCAAATCAGAAATCAAAGGCAGCAATACAAAGCTACAACAGAACAAAACAAACAATATGCAAACAACCAGCCAAAAGCACCAAATGTTGCAATATAAGTCAACATCATCATTTTCCCAAAGAAATAAAGCAAAACCTTCAGAAATGCATCAAAAGACAAAATGATTTATCTCACAAAGAGAGGAAAGAGGAAAGATATCACATAGCCAGCAAATGCCAAGATAAACAGGTTGCTATAAGCAACAGTCCAAGAAGACCTGCTCAAAAAGCCTCCCTATGTTGCCCATAGCAGTCCAAAGATCTGTCCAAGTTCTACACAAAAGCATGTCAACATAAACCATAACAACTAGTCTGCAATACAGTCCAAAAATGCCCAGACTTGCACCAAAATGGAAACAGTCCAAGCTGCATTCAAAAGCCAAAAACTAAAAAAACCAAAACAGAACATTCAAACCATCTCCAAACCAAAACAGAACATTCAAACCATATCCAAACCAAAATAGAACATTCAAACCATCTCCAAACCAATAGAACATCATCAAACCATCTCCAAACCAACAGAACATCATCAAACCATCTCCAAACCAACAGAACATCATCAAACCATCTTCAAACCCAACTGAAACATCACTAAAACACCACAAAAAACCAGATACAAAACTAGCAAAAACAGCAAAACCACAAAAACTCAGAACAAGAAGTTCAACAAAAATCCTTTGTCTCAAACCTATTGAAACATCATAGAACAAAAAAAGCCATCACTGTAAAAAACCAGCAGCCAACCCCACCATCCAACCATCATAAAAAAAAACAAATAACAAAAAAACACAGAACCAAAAGTCCACCAATCAAACCCTGTCATCAAACATCATTATTCAAAAACCAGCAAATCAGTAGCAAACATCATTATTCAAAACCCAGCAAATCAGTAGCAAATAAACAAACAACAAGAACCCTAATCTGATAACCAGAACAATATAAGCTCAGAAGAAGAAAAGTAACACAAGCTCAGAAGGAGAAAGAAATCACTCACAAACACAGAGTCAGACGTATCTTACCGAAAATAACATTAGGAGGTTAGTAAGGTTATACATCTGGAACTCACCAAACGATATCTTCTCTTCTCTTTCCTTCCTCTCTTTGAATCTACCGTTGCATGCATCGCTATCTTCGTCGTTTTCATCAAATGAAAATTAGGGTTTCACTTTCCCCCTTTTTAGATTTAGGGCCACCAAGTAAAAATCTGTAGAAATAAGTCACGAATTAGTAACTAGCAGAAAGAGACGATCAGAAAAATGTAAGAAAGTAAGGTTTTGAGACACGTCGCCGCCGTCACCGCTGTGAGGCGATTTCCGGCGCGGCCAAAGGGTCTTCTCCGGTGAAGGCCCTTCGTAAGAGAGAAGAGAGAGGGAAGAGTGTTCAAGAGAGAGAAATAAAGTTGAGTTATGAAGCCTGGCTGCAGTGTAAGTGGATTTTGTGTTGTTTGATAACAACACTCTGGTCCAATCCGGTGGTGACACTTGTCACCACCTCTTTAGTTTCCCTGAGTGATCCCCCACTTGCAACCCCATGATAACTTGATGCGCCCTCATCATCTGTCCCTATGATCAATTATCACATCCTTTCAACGCGTCTTAGATGCATGTCCATGATACACCTCTAGGGAGTTGCTGCACTGGATTAGCCAGAAGCATTTCGGCCTATTAATTTCTGCACCCCCTGTTTTTACTTTTTTTGTAGGCCCATTTCTACTTTTCTTCTTTATATTTTGTTGTTAATATTTTCTTCTTCATTATTTGATTTTTATTTTATTCTTTAGCATATATCTAAAAAATGTAAATATGTTAACATTTGTTTTAAATAATTATTAATCTTAAAATAATTTTTGTTTGACATTATTAATTAAGTCCTTAATTAATCTTTCAAATGAAAAGAGTTTTAACCTAAATAATTATTTAATGGTTTGGATTTGTATTGTGTGATTTAAATATTTATTTCTTACTGTCACCCCCATTCATTAATTTGTACCCCCATTCCCGAAGCTCTGTAATAACGTAGAATTTCAATTTTCACATTTTTATTGTTTTACTCAATATTGTATAATAATTATGCGTGTATGGCAAGATAAAAAAACAATCGTTAGTTAACCTAATTTCAAAGATCAAATTAACTTGAATCAAACCCACTTTTTCACACGCGCACCTCTAGGGTAACCTCGCTCGTTGCCTCGGAAATACAGTCATGTCCCTCGAATATGGGGCGTTTTAGCAAATGACCCTTCGATAAAAAGATCGTAGTCCCTCGATGACCCTCGATGTTACCTTCGGTAAAACGATCAAGTCCCTTACAAAAAATTGCTAAAGCGTCTCATAAGTTGCTTTCGATGACTATAAAATTGACCCGTGCCTGTCCCTTCATATCCAACGATGGGGCTTCTTACCAAATCAATGGTAAGATAGAAACATCTAAAGGAGGAAGAAAAGAACATTTGAGACCTTTCGAGTAGGTAGATTCGCTCCTAGTTACTCGCTTGCTCACGACAAAAAAACATTTTTACACCAACACTTTCATCTCAAAACATTTTGAAAAGACAAAATATTTTTTATACATTCTTATAGAGGAGAACCATTGCAAAACATCCTTCAAAAACCACTTTCAAAAACACATTCCACAAACACATCTTTGAAATATCTTTTGAAACAACACTTTGTACGCGTTCTTATAGAAACGAGAACCATTATAAAGACATTTTCAAAATATTTTCAAAGCCCACACCACAAGCACACTGTCAAAGCAAAAGTAAGTGATCTAGCGAGTAACTAAGAGCCCGTAGAAATAATCTATCCCCCGAACCCGAGAAATAATCTCTAAAGTTCTTTCCTGTGATTTTTCACCTTTCCTTTTGGATAAAAGAAAATTCGGTGGCGACTCTTGCTAACCGCACAAATGCGATCAAAACACAAACACCTCAAGTCAGTTCTCCCACCGTATCACACAAAGCAATTTGGACTTTTGAATTTCTTGATGAAACAAACTTCATATTTCAACATGTCTTGATGAAATATGATCCTTGAAACTTAATTTTGATCAAAAGTCAAAGTTTAACTTTTTAGTGCACAAATGACCATTTTACCCTTGTGAATGACTTTCTTAGAGAATTTGTAATTCAAGGCTTGGAATTGGATGGAAGCAAAACTGAGGGTCCAGGTTGATCCTTTGAGAAATAATAGGGCAAATTTTGGGGTACAACAGAGTCCAATGATGTGTACGGCCAAAAGGGTCGTAACAAGAGTAACCACGACCAATCTGTGGGGGAAGTCCTGATCTCTAATCTTACATCTGTGCAATGACATCAACAGGGGAATCAGCGTAAGGAGGTTGCACCTAAGAGACGATTCACCAAAATCAACATGTCACTAGCTCAAGTGTTACAACACATGTTAAAGGTAGAGTTGATTACGTTGAAGGCTCCTCTACAGAATCCCAATACTTCTGCTCCTAGTTACCATCCCAATGAAATGTGTGCATACCATTCTGATAGCCCTGGACATGATAAGAATGGCTTCTGGGCTCTGAAGAACAAAACTCAAGATATGATTGACGCCAAGGATATTGAAATCGACCCTCTAGAGACTCCCAACATGGTCACTGCTCCCATGCCAAATCATTGAGAGCATCCAGTTCATTTTTGAAATTTCAATTGTAATTTATTTGTTTGTTTAAACACTTATCTTTATGTCAGACTTTGGTTACTTTTATTAATGAATTGTATATGTTTGTCTTGAATTAATCCATTCATTTTCACTATATTTAAACTATGCTTTTATTCCCTTGTTTTCGTGATATTCAACCCTCGTTAAAAGTTGCAAGCCTTTAGAGGGAGGATGACAAAAATAATGCCATAATCTCATATAGTATGCTTTTGGACAGACCTTGCTGACGATGTATAGGCGTTCTTTTAAATTCCTAAACACTAGAGTTATAAGGAAGAAAATCCCTAGTCATCCCCTTTGAGCCTAAGAAGTAGGAGTTTTCTTTTTCGCACAAATTAAAACCTTTAATCATAACCTGGGGTAGGGTAGTTTCTCAGTTAATTCAAAGGCGTGTTCAGTCACAACCTATCACTTCACAACAAAAATAGCCTTCTGAATCAAAAGATGGTGCCGATTCCCAAAAAAAATAGGCAGTCATTACCTCTCAAAAGAAAAGCCCACTAGGTCAAAACCTATGAAGGAGACTTAAGAAAAACTAGGGCATCATGCTGGCTGTAATCTCAAAACAAGAACAGTCAGGCAAAAATTAGGGACAATAAATCAAAAAGAGGGTGCTAAAAATCCTCGAAAAACATGAAAAATGTTGCAAAATATGACTGCCCTCACGAATAAACTTTCAGCATCCGAACCATCACCAAAACATCATTCCAGACTCAATTGAATTCCAAATGCACAGTTAACTGAGTATAGGGCTGAAGAACATCATAAAGAATAGGCGGGTGCAAATAAACTTTGAGCCTTATCCTTTGTTTCTCAAACCATGAACCAGGCCACACTACAACCCTTTAAAAGTCCTAAATGAGGCATGGGTTAGTTCGAAAGCATACTATTACAAAAGATATCCTGACTCTTGTAAGGCTTATTGAAAATCCCGAGTCGAGTTCATATTTTTACAAAATTCTTTTATCTGCTAAAAAATACATTTTCAAAACTTCAAGACAAACACAAACTTTGCATTGTTTGAATATCGTTTTTCGCATATGGGTAATTGTTTGACAGCGGAGGAATTCGCACGACGAATATCTAATGAACGAAAATTCTCAATGAATAGAACCACTTACATTGAAAAATCTTCCATAATAAAAGGGTATAACATGATTATTGTCCAACCCATCTGGGGCAGTCAAGTCAAGATTCAAAGAAATCTCTCATAGCCGGGGGCAGGTCTTCATTCGAATCACTTAGGGCATTGAACATGAATTCCATCAAAGGGGCACGTACAATCAAGTAAAATTTTATCTGGCAGTAACTGCAACACTTACTGCTGTGGACAATGACAAATCCCCACAAATTCGCTTTCACAAGGTGATCCCGGGTAAAGTCACCAGAGCCACCTCTATAAGGTTACCGCACAGAATAATCTTCACAGATAAGGGTCAAAACTCCACAAGGCCAAATTCATGGATATCTCCAAAGAATTATCCCTAAAAAGTTGGATTCATCCAATCCCCATCCAGAGTTTCAAACTCCGGAAGATCCTCTCCCCAACTGAGTTAGTATTAAAAGGGAGCCTTATGGAATTCATCCTAAAAGATATCCTCCCTAGTAGTTCGTCATATATCCTCTTCAACAGGGTTTATTTCCCCAACAGACTATAGATTTCCCAGCTTGAGTTTTCCTCTCTGACTATTACAAATCAAGGGACCTCAACCCCTAATCCCCAATTGAAGTCGCCAACAGAGTCGTTACTATCCCCGAAAGTGACTGTGAAGCCTGGAACACGAACAAATAACAATTGACTCCATTCCTCTAAAGTAAGTTATTGGAAAGCCTGGACCCGACCAGTTAAAAGTTCGAGTTTCTGAAACCTGGACCCAACCAAATAATAGTTTGACTTCTTCAAATCACTAACAAAACTCTTCTTCCCCAGTAGAGTTTGCCATTATTCCCAGTGAGTTGTTGGAAAGCCTAGAAGCCGACCAGATAACAATTAACTTATTTATCCCTAATAAGTTGTTAACTTCCATTCTCTCCAATCAAGAGATAACTCCCCATTAGAGCAACAGACAACTAAAACTCCTGAACTTTTCCCCCAAGAAGAAATCAACACCCTCCATAGAGTTTTCCTCAAGCAAAATCAATGTCCCCTAGCGGATTTCTTCTCAAAACAACAAAATAGGAATTCCTAGTGGAAACATTCTAAACGAGGTTTGAAGATGTGCATAATCTTCATCCCCAACAGCATTCCAGGATTTAATTCCCCAAAACTCCCCAGCACTTGTCAAGGATTTATTTTCCGAGGCAAAGATGCAGTTCAATAACATTTCACATTCATATATCATAACATATGCATACGAAACGCATATAGCATTCTCATTCATTCTGAGAGCATCATTACACAATACTTACATCATTCCCTTGCATGAAACTAACTTTATCTTTTCAGGCCGGTTCTCGAGCAGGTAAATCTCGTCAATAACCTATCATATGTCAAATATGATCTTCTAAAGATCATCTTTCAAATACAGTTCAGATACGATCCAGAGACGGATGACATTCTGATACTTATTCCAGATTATCTTCTAGAAATGATTTAGATACGATCCATAGACGGATGACATTCTGATACTTATTCCAGATTCTCTTCTAGAAACGGTTCAGATACGATCCAAAGACGGGTGACATTGTGATACTTATTTCAGATTCTCTTTTAGAAACGGTTCAGATACGATCCAAAGACGGATGACATTCTGATACTTATTCCAGATTCTCTTCTAGAAAAGGTTCAGATGCAATCCAGAGACGGATGGCATTCTGATACTTATTCTAGATTCTCTTCTAGAAACGTTTCAGATACGATCCAGAGACGGATGACATTCTGATACTTATTCCAGATTCTCTCTAGAAACGGTTCAGATACGATCCAGATACGAATGACATTCTGATACTTATTCCAAAGTCTTTCAAATACAGTCCAGATACGATCCAGAGACAGATGTCATTCTGACACTTATTCCAGATTTTCTCCTAGATACAGTTCAGATATGATTCAGATGCGGATGTCATTCTAACACTCATTTAATACATCTTTCAAATAAAGTTCAGATACGATCCAGATGCGGATGTCATTCTGACACTCATTCAACACATCTTTCAAAAGAGGGTTCCAGATTATTACCTGAAACAAGACAGGACAACTATATGTGAACAACCAATTGTAGATTAATGCATGAAACAAGACAAGACAACTATCTGCATGAGAAAATCGAAGATTAACTCCCGAAACAAGATGTGGAAACTATATTTCTTTCTCAAATAGGTCATAGATTAATTCCTGAAACAAGCCAGGGAAACTATCTCTACGACCAACAAAAAGCGGGTTCCAGATTACTACCTGAAACAAGACATGACAACTATATGTGAACAACCGATTATAGATTAATACATGAAACAAGACAAGACAATTATCTGCATGAGAAAATTGAAGATTAACTCCCGAAACAAGTCGGGGAAACTATATTTCTTTCTCAAATAGGTCAGAGATTAATTCCTTAAATAAGCCAGGGAAACTATCTCTACGAACAACAAAAAGCGGGTTCCAGATTAATACCTGAAACAAGACAGGACAACTATCTGTGAATAATCGATTTTAGATTAATACCTGAAATAAGACAGGACAACTATCTACATGAGAAGATTGAACATTAACTCCAGAAACAGGACGGGGAAACTATCTTTCTTTCTCTAAAGTTCCAGATTAATACCTGAAATAAGACAAGACAACTATCTGTGAACAAACGATTATAGATTAATATCTGAAACAAGACAGGACAACTATCTGCATGAGCAAATTGAAGATTAACTCCCGAAACAGGACGGGGAAACTATCTTTCTTTCTCTAAGGTAAGAGATTAATTCCTGAAACAAGCCAGGGCAACTATCTCTACGACCAACAAAAAATAAGTTCTAGATTAATACCTGAAACAAGACAGGACAACTTTCTATGAACATCTGATTGTAGATTAATACCTGAAACAAGACAGGACAACTATCTACATGAGCAGATTGAAGATTAACTCCCGAAACATGACGAGGAAACTATCTTTCTTTATTTTTTGTTAGGTAAAGATCCATTCCCGAAACAGGACGAGGTGACTAGCTTTATCACCAATGGTATTAACTCCCGAAACAGATTGGGTTTACCAACAAATTAATTGTAGATCAATTCCCGAAACAAGACGGGGCGACTATCTACATGACAAACACTTCATTCAAGACATCTATTGTTTCAGTATATATCGACCAAAGATTTATTCTGATACTTCTTCCAATTTCTACCAACAATCACTTTGGATGGCATCTGTAAGCCCATCTCCGACTGACTCTCTATCACCTCTCCAAATGGCATATTTAAGCCCATTCCCGACACAATCAACCACCACATCATCGAGTGCAAATTTCTGGGCACTCTAGTGTTCAATAATATTCCACCTTTAAGTCACGAATGGCAGACTCGCCAATCCAACTCTTCAGGTTTAAGAATATTGAACAGGGGCAGCTGTTGTACCCCAAAATTTGCCCTCTCTTTTCTCAAGACATTTCTCACAAAGATTTTCAAAAGCTCAAGTTTGCACAAGTACAATTGGACTCTTAATTCCCCATATACTTTACATGGATCATATTGGACTCTCAAGCATCAGGTTAAATATGGAACTTATAATTCCTCGAAAGGAGGAAGAGGAAACTGTCGAAAGGGCAAAGCAAATAAAAAGGTGTGAATCTGCAGATAACAGTTTGAATTCAAAATCTGGTTCAGGCTGTTCGAACCACATGACTGATCAAAAAGGAGTGGTGGGCAGATTTTGAAAAATTGAAGAAGAGCAAGCTTGCTTCGAACCATAAGCTTTGATTGAACAATGGTTTCCTTCGAGCAACCTGCTTTGATCCACCTCTAAACCTGCTTTGATCCACATGCTAAACCCTTTGACACACATAGTTTCGACACTATGAATTATAAGTCTATCTTCATGCTTGCTTCGATCCACAAGCTTCGACTTGGCAATGGCTTCCTTCGAGAAACTTGCTTCGATCCACCTCTAAAACCTTCGACACACATAGTTTCTACACTATGAATTATAATTTGAGGTTTGGACATTTGAACTTTCGACCACTTAATCGAATGATGGTTACTGGTAGGAAAGCAATCCAAAAATTCTTTCATTTTGACTATGCCAATGATATCATCTTTCATACTCTGAGTGGTACATTCAGATGAATGTGGTCCATTAGAAGAACACATAATTGGTGGAAAAAAATACTTTTTTGTCTTTGATGAGTTTGGTCGAAGGTTGTAAGTGGTCCATTCGAAGAACACACAATTGGTGGAAATAATATTGTTTTGTCTGTTGATGAGTTTGGTCGAAGTTTGTAAGTGGTACATTCGAAGAACACACAATTGGTGGAAACAAATATTATTTTGTCTGTTGATGAGTTTGGTCGAAGGTTGTAAATGATCCATTCGAAGAACACACAATTGGTGGAAACAACATTGTTTTTTCTGTTGATGAGTTTGGTCGATGGTTGTGGATCTATGTGATCAAAATGAAAGGGTGAAGTATTCAAGATGCTTGCTAAACAAAGTCCTATTTGCTGCCAAGCCCAATCTTGTTGTACTGTCCATATAACATCCTAAAACCATGTCAAAAAGAAGTCTGATGTACTATTACGAAACAGCGCTGCACCAAGCTTCCATAGCACTCCAAAACTGCTGTAAAACAGTTCTGCTATGCTGCTCCTAAACCAGTCCCATATTTGCACCAAACTAGCATATAAGAGCTACACCTCGAAAGCTATGAAAAGAGCATACCTAAACTGTTCAAATTTTATTTGTTTTTCCCCCAAAAACCCAAACAATACTCTTCTATAAATAAGTTGTTTCACAACACACAAAGGAGGGCTTTTGGAAAAGAAAAGAGAGAAGAATAAAAAAAGAGGAGAGAACACAAGGTTGAAGCCTTAAAAAAACTCTTAAACCCATAACCAGAAACAACACCTCTGTTTTCTTTTCGATCTCAAGAACATTCAAGGCAGCAACTCAAGTTCGAAACACCAAGTTCCAGCTTCAAGGTAAGTCTTCTTGACTTTAAACCTTTTGTTTCAAGCATCATTGATGATTCATCTTCGAAGATAACATGTAATAATCATTGCCTTCGAAGCTACCCTTTTGTTTGTTTTCCTTTCTTGTCAATTATTTGTTAAGAACTAACCTGTACAGACCATAAAACAATATTGGAGTGAAAAAATCACAGCATGGTTCGACACAAAGCCTTAGGCTTCGACACATACTGATGTACAGGCCCAAACAGAAGGGAAAAAGGGTGTGTGATTCGTCACAACACATTATGCTTTGACTCATACTGAGTTCGATTTGGAATTACAGGGTCGAAAGAAGGGTATGATTCGATGCACATAAGCATGCTTTGATCCATATGCTTCGACACGCCATGTCGAAAGATTTGTTTTTTTCTCTTTTTTGTGCTGTTTTTTTTTTATATTTTCATATTTATTTTAATTAACCAAAATCCTTCCATAAAAAAACCTTAAAAATGATTTCTTGATTAATTTGATTTCCTTTTAATAGGATTACTTTTCCTATTTTTTATTAATCATATCCCTTTAGATTAATTAGGTCAAAACAATTTTCCTAACAAAAAATCCAAAGAAAATTCCATTTCTTTTTATATTCCTTGTACATTATATTCATGTCATTTCTTGTACATTGATTCAATATGGTTGTAATAGATAATTAGGTTTATTTTCTTACAATCCCCATTTGTACATTTGTATCCCCCATCCCCTAATGATGTGATAGCTTAGGATTTTAGTTCCCGTAATTTACCGCTTTAATATAAATTGTTAGTAATTAGGGTGTGTATGGCAAGATAAAATCAACCGTTAGAAAACCCTAATTTCAAAGACAAAAATGCATGCAATCAAACACACTATTCACACACCTGCACCTCTAGGGTAACCTCGCTTGTTGCCTCGGAAAATAGTCATGTCCCTCGAATATGGGTGTTTTAGGAAAGACCCTCGATAAAAAAGATCGTAGTCCCTCGATGTCCCTCGATGTTACCTCTGGTAAATGATCTAGTCCCTTACAAAAATTGCTAAAACGTCTCATAAGTTGCCTTTTATGACTATACGATTGAACCACGCCCGTCCCTTCACATCCAATGATGGGGCTCCTTACCAAATCGATGGTAAGATAGCAACATCTAAAGGAGAAGGAAAAGAACAAAGACCCTTCAAGTAGGTAGGATACTCGTAGTTACTTGCTCGCAAACTAAAACCATTTCCAAACTTATACTTTCAAAAACATCTTCAAACAAAAACATCTCTTTGAGCTATTTTCAAAATCAAAACTTTGTATACATTCTTATAGAGACGAGAATCATTACAAATTTTTCCAAAACAAAAGGCGTTTTAAAAATACTTTCAAACTTACACCACAAAACACATTTTCAAACAAAGCATTTTCAAGTGATCTAGCAAGAAACTAAGATCCCGTAGATAAATACAGGTGAAAAGGGTGCTAACACCTTCCCTTTTCATAACCTACCCCCCGAACTCAAGAAAATAATCTCAAAGGTCTTTCCTGTTCTTTTCATACTTTCCTTTATTAGATAAAAGAAAAGTCGATGGCAACTCTTGCTATCCACAGTACTTACAATAAAACACAAAAACAACAAAGTCAGTTCTCCCACCATATTACAACGAGTGATATACCTTTCAACGGTTTTGAAGAGGTTCTAAATTCCCCTGTGATTGCTAAAGTCCTTCACTTAGAGGCTTCTGAGGTGGAGGAAAATCTTACTTTTAGAAAAGGTTGTCAAGGTTTAACTTCCCAGTTCTTGATGGAAAAGGCTATTGTCTTAGGCAAGCCAAATAGCACGAATGCTTTTGAGGAAATGTTTTCCTTACTCATTTATGGACTTGTGCTCTTCCCAAACGTTGATCATTTGGTTGATGTTAACGTTATTCAAATATTCTTGATTGGTAATCTAGTACCTACTTTGCTTGGAGATACCTACTGAAATTCTGGTATCAGATATGTGATGTCGAAAGAGATGTCACGACACAAATATCTGTTTGCAAGTAAGGTGAAGTAAAATCAAAAGCAGTAAAAACACAAGAGATTATTCACCTAGTTCAGTGTACAACAACACCTACTCTGGGGGCTACCAAGCCAGGGACAAGTTCACTAAATAGTATTAATTCTTAGACCCTTAGTAAACAACCAGTTTACAATCAAATCACTTAATCACTACCCAAGCCAAACGTCTACCTAAGACTCACCTAGGTATGAGGTCATCCTCAATTCCCTTCAATCACTTATAGTGAAGAACTTAATAGAAATAATAAGTTTGAAACACTTCAATCATTCAATGCTTAAAAGTTTATGAATGATACATGTGATACGGTGGGAGAACTGACAATGGTTTTGCGTTCGTATTCGCACTTGTTCGGTTGAGCAAGAGTCGCCACCGACTTTTTATTTTATCCTAAAGGAAAGGTTAAAAAAAGCACAACAAAAACCTTTTGAGATATCTCGTGGGTTCGGGGGGTAGATTATGAAAAGGGAAGGTATTAGCACCCTTTTCATCCATGGTTATCCATGGGCTCTTAGTTATTTGGTTTTTAGATCACTTGCCTTGATTTTTGATCGCTTGAAAATGGTGTATGTGTGAGTGTTTTTTTTGAAAATGTTTTGGAAGAAGATGCCTTGTCTTAGGCTAACCTTGTAACAATTCTTTACTCGAATATTTTACAAAGGCGTGTATCTTTTCGAAAAGATGTTTCAAAATGTTTTGAGAGTTTGTTTTGAAAGTGTTGTGGATTGTGGTTTTTGAAAAGAAGGCAAGTGTTTTTGCAAGTCGATCTCAAGTAACTAAGAGTTTTGTCTACCCTATTGTACTCAAAGGTTTTTGTTATGTTTTAACCCCTTTTAACAATTTTGTTCCACCATTGAATTTGGTGGACAATCTTGCGTTTAGGAAGTTTGTTCGGGACGGGCGCGGGTCATCGTATGAACCATGGATGCAATGATGCCAAGTGTCTTTGGCAATTTGCTTTGAAGGGACTATGATCATTCCGTTTAGGCAACATTTTGAGGGACTTATGATCATTTTGATTTTGTTTTGCCAAAGATTCTCGACGTGCAAGCATGGCCCATTTTGGAAGGCAACATGTGGGATTACCCTAGAGGGTGCAAGTGTGATTATGTATTGATTTCATGTATTTGTCTTGTATTAGGTTATCTAGCAATTGATTTTATGTACATGCAAACCCTAGGTCTAATCATGGCATAATTGAAAAACTGTAAATTGCGGAAATGTAAAATCTACGCTATTACAAAATAAGTATCAGGGAGTGGGGGTACAAATTTATGAATGGGGATGAGACTTAGGATCATAGTGTCCAATAAATTAACCAAATCGAACCAATCAAGTATAAATGAGTATCGACATAAGCAAATGTATAATGTATCAAAATGCAAGTATATTGTGTAGGTGTACGTGCGTATGTGTATTTATATACGTAATTATTTACATGTGCGACAATGTGGAATTAATGTGTATTAGGGTATTATTTTAATCCTAAAGAAAAATGTTTATTTAATCAATTAGCGACTTTGTATATTTTTTTAATATGTATAAAAAGAAAATGTTTTAATTGAAAGTTTTTTAGTTCTAATTAAATTATGTATAAAAATGATGTTTTAAGAAAAAGAAAATATTTCTAAGTTTTAATTATGTATACAAAAAGGGTATTCTTCATTTGTTATGTACAAAAATATTTTAATTAAAAAGAAAGGGAAAATGTTTTCAATTTTAATTACATGGTGTAAAAATGTATTTTATTATTTATGTACAAATAGAATTTAAATTAGATTTTTTTTAGATAAAAAAAAGGGTTTTTATATGTTTTAGTATTAATGTATTAGTATTGTTTTTATGTTTTAATATTTATTTAGAAACAAAATTTATTTGATTTAGAAAAGGAAAAAAGGAAAAAAAGAGGTAGTCAAATTAAGAAGGGTTTAGAGTGACAAAAAGAAAATAAAGGGATGCTGAATGGATGGGCCAAGGGTTTACTGGCCCACACAGAACGTACACATGGGGAGGGGTGTTAACTGGAATTAGCTTGGGCTTAGGTGGGATTGAAACGCGTTAGGCCCGTTTGTTACAAACATTCTTAGGGTTTGAAGTTTGTGTTCAGTTGGACAACGCTTAGGGTTTGTGTGGAAACGGCGCCCTTCGTTCGCTTTCATGTTCTTCCTCATTCATCTTCTCCGATCGCTCGCTCTTTTCCCATGGATTCAGAAATTTGAGCTTCTCGCCTTATCCACCAGCGTTACCACCTCTTCTCCTCTCTTCACGTTTGTCCAAGCGACGGTAAATCAAGGTAACGAAATGTCTTAAACTGGTTGGATGTTTTAGATTTGCATGTCATGATTTTTATATTCTGATTTTTGTGTTCATCTTGTTTGTTTAACGAGGTGGTAAAAAAATGAGGAAGGAATGTTCTACCTTGAGGTGAAGACAAAGGAGGAGAAGAGGACGAGGAAGCGCTGAGGCGGCTTAAAGGCGAGGAGGTTTTGCGCGATGAAGCTAGCTTGGATGACACTTGGTACTTCTGTATCTCTTCTCCTTTGCTTAGGGTTTCATGATGATGACTGAAAACTCTATACACGTCTTCTTTTCTTCTTCTCCTTTTTGCCACTGTATGCTTGTTTATGATGCCTTTGAACGCTTCTCTCTTCTTCTGACTTGTTGTCTTGAATTGTTGCTTTGAGATGCCTTTGAAACTGTGTTGCCTATTTTGTATGCTATGTGTTGAACGCCTGTGATGTTAATTGCCTGAGGCTTTTGTGTTGCCTATTTTTCACTTTCTTCTTCAACTGTCTTTTTGCCTTGTGATTTGCCTGTGAAGAAGCTTCTTCTGAGGCTTGCTTTGAATGTTGCTACTGTTGAGACGCTTCGTTTTGACTAGCTTTCCTCTTATGGCTTTGAATTGAATGTTTTTGCCCAATGATGGTTTTTGCTGAGGGCTTGAGGATTTGAAAAATGGTTTTGGTTGGCTTGAGTTTGATTTGGATGGTGTTAATGTTTAGCTGATTGGATTGACAGGTTTTGGCCTATGCTGGTTATTGCCTTAACAGGTTATGGTGTGGGATGTTTGACATAGGTTACAGGTTTTTCTGGTTTATTGTGAATATAAGGTTTCAGCAGGTGCAGGCTTGAGGCTTGAACCGGTTATGTTGTTAGGCTTTAGGCAGTGCTGGTTTAAGGCAGGGTCTTGTTTGACAGGGGTTTGATGGTCTTGAAAGTTGGCAAGGTTTTGGTTTTTTTGGTTTAGGTTCTGCATATGCAGGTTAGGCTTTTGAGGTTATGTGTTTGGTATGGTTGTTCAGGTGAAGCTTGAACTGGTTTAAGGCTTGAGATTCTGAACTGGTTTCAGGTTTGAGGTTATGTGTTTGTATTTTGGTGATATTGGTATTATGGCTCAATCAGGTTTTCTGAAGCTCAGTGCTCTCTTCTTTTTTTTGTTGTTGTCTGTTTTATGCAGTTAATCTCTATATATCTTTGTTATCCCTGCTGTTGCAATTTTATATTTGTTTCTTTTGTCTTCCAGCCTCTTGGTCTTTTGGCGCCTAAGACTTGTTCAAACTTTGGCATCTCTTCTTGAACCAAGTTACTGGGCAGACTTGCAAGGTTTTTGGCATTTTTCTGTTTTAGTGATTAATTCTGCTGTGTACTTCTGCCTAATTTGAGTAACACTGAAATAATGCTTCTTTTAGCCTTTGCCTTACTGTCTTATTGCAGTTTTATTTTCTGTATTTTCCTTATGCCTAAAGCCAAACAGTAAGCCCACACTTCTCCTCTTTTCTCTCTCTCTCTCTCTTCTAGTACAGTTAAATATTTAGCATGTTTTGTGCTGTACCCAATTCTGAAAGTGGCCATTTGTTGGGAAATGATGAAAAGATAGTGTCTTGCTTGCTTGCATAACTTTCCTCTGCATATTTTATCTTTTCTTTTGACATCTTTTGTACTTTTCTCCTTTTAATATCTTTGCCCAAATCCTCTTTTCTTTGACAGCTTGGGTGGACTTTTTGGTATAAAGTAGGAAATTGGATTTTTTCAGTTTGGTTGAACTCGAACTATGCAGTTTGACATTTTGAATTTATGCACTTTGACATTTTGCATTCATGATTAAATGAATAAAATTCTTCCCTCTTTGTGAACCGGGAGAAATCCCGTGATTTGCAGAGAGGGTTAACTGATCCCAATCAGTGGCCCTTAATGATGAATTTCTTTTTATCTGTCTTTTCAATTTAACTGTTATTTGACTTTTCTCCTTTTCTTTTGCAGATGCATATTTGGATGGAGAGGAACAAAGTGAAGAATGAAGAATTAGAAAACAAATAGGATAGCTTTTCTTTTTATTTAAATTTAAATCAATGTAAAACCATTGTTTGTAATTAAATTATAAACAATAATTGTACAGTTAATTTAAGAATAAATAAAAGTTTCCATTATCCAATTTAATTCTGTTTTCTCTTTATTGTTTATTTATTATTTAAAACTCTTTGAATTAAAATAATTGAAAAATAGATTTCAATCATTTAATTTAGAATAATAAATAATTAAAATAAACAATGCTTTAGGACATTGATCAATTAATCCTGGCCTTTCCAAAGCAAATCAACAGTTAATCAAAACACTGATCAGGCGCATTCCCTTTTCATTGATTTTCAACAAACACTGTAAATCCAAACTGCGTATTTCTTTTGACTGGCTCAAACAAAACAACATGAATTCAAACCAACTGCCTCTTTTACTGATTAAATCAAAACAATGCGAATTCAACCCGAATCTTGGAATAACTTGCAAAGTGCTGTGGAATTTTAATTTTTCTGAGAATATGCCCATAAAACCTTAATTCCTGATTAAATGCCAAAGAGCGTTCGCCTGATAAAAATTGAGCCAGAATCAGCCAAAACCCTTAAGCCAACTGTGTGAGAAAATCCAGAGCCCTGAAAAATCAATGAAACCCTAATTTTTGTTTGACTGACGAGAAAAGTCCGTTTGTTCGATTCTTGAGCCAGTTTGAAAAGTCAGGAAATGCCTGAAGCTGAGATTTCTTGTGGAAAAATGCGAGGGCGAATTTTGGGGTACAACAGTTGCCCCTGTTCAATCTTCTTGGACCTGCAGAGTTAGATTGGCAAGCTTGCCTTTCGCGACTTGAAGGTAAAAGAAGATTGGACACTAAAGTGCCCAGAAAATTTGCACTCGGCGATATGATGGTAGAGGTGAATGGGCTTAAAGATGCCATTTGGTGATGGGATTAAAGATGCCATCTGGAATGAGTATCAGGGAGATGTCCACGCTTGGGACCATCTCTGCACTGGGGGTCTGAATAAGCAATAGATTGGCGTCCGTTGTTGGGAGGAATCCGTGAGCTGTTTTCAAAAAAATCTTGAGAAGAAAACTGAACAAGTGATAAGTTAACATCCGTTACTTGGAGAACCCGTAAACTGTTTTCAGAAATCTTGAAGTTGAATCAGCAATAGGGCCGTATCCGTTGTTGGGAAGCGTCCGTAAACTAATTTCAAAAGTTGAGAAGAGTCTGAACAAGTGATAGGTTAACATCCGTTACTTGGAGAACCCGTGAACTGTTTTCAGAAATCTTGAAGTTGAATCAGCAATAGAGCCGCATCCGTTGTTGGGAAGCGTCCGTAAACTAATTTCAAAAGTTGAGAAGAGTCTGAACAAGTGATAGGTTAACATCCGTTACTTGGAGAACCCGTGAACTGTTTTCAAAAATCTTGAAGTTGAATCAGCAATAGAGCCGCATCCGTTGTTGGGAAGCGTCCGTAAACTAATTTCAAAAGTTGAGAAGAGTCTGAACAAGTGATAGGTTAACATCCGTTACTTGGAGAACCCGTGAACTGTTTTCAGAAATCTTGAAGTTGAATCAGCAATAGAGCCGCATCCGTTGTTGGGAAGCGTCCGTAAACTAATTTCAAAAGTTGAGAAGAGTCTGAACAAGTGATAGGTTAACATCCGTTACTTGGAGAACCCGTGAACTGTTTTCAGAAATCTTGAAGTTGAATCAGCAATAGAGCCACACCCGTTGTTGGGAAGCGTCCGTAAACTAATTTCAAAAGTTGAGAAGAGTCTGAACAAGTGATAGGTTAACATCCGTTACTTGGAGAACCCGTGAACTGTTTTCAGAAATCTTGAAGTTGAATCAGCAATAGAGCCGCATCCGTTGTTGGGAAGCGTCCGTAAACTAATTTCAAAAGTTGAGAAGAGTCTGAACAAGTGATAGGTTAACATCCGTTACTTAGAGAACCCGTGAACTGTTTTCAGAAATCTTGAAGTTGAATCAGCAATAGAGCCGCATCTGTTGTTGGGAAGCGTCCGTAAACTAATTTCAAAAGTTGCATCTGAACAAGTCGATAGATTAACATCCGTTGTTGGGAAGAATCCACAGACTGTTTTCAGAAGTCTTGAAGAAGAATCTGAACAAGTGATAGGTTAACATTCGTTTACTTGGAGAACCCGTGAACTGTTTTCAGAAATCTTGAAAGATAGCGATTTTAGTCTGTCGACTGATCTTACCTGAAAAGGTAGGGAGTTAGTTACATGCAATGCCATGATGCATGATACAATATATGTTATATGATATGAATGTGAATGGGTGCGCATGTAAGCTGGAGAGCTGTCTTGCGAAGAATATATGAATTCGGGATGGCTGAAGATAAAAAAAATCTTGACTGCTGCTGGGAAGGATAATTCCTGGTTGTTGCTGGAGAATAAAGAGCTTGGGTTGCACACCAATCTTCTGAGGAATTCTTGACGATTTCTATTGGGGAGTTCCAATCTAGTCGGCTCATGCTGGGGAGGTGAGATTGAGACTCTTCAGCTTGGAGGGAAGTATCTCTGACGACTTCACTGGGGAACCCAAGATTTTCCTTCCTAAGACTCTGTGGGGACAAGGTTCATTAGTCTGGTTCCGCTGGGGATACTGAAACTTAAAATCTGAGGGGAATTGAATTCCGGAGGATTCTCTGGCTGAGGATAACAAAGACAAATTCTCCGGGGATTGTACTGATAAGTTATTGCTGGGGAATTTTGATGAACTCCGTTGGGGATACTGAAACTTAAACTCTGAGGGGAATTGAATTCCGGAGGATTCTCTGGCTGGGGATTGTATTGGTAAGTTATGCTGGGGAACTCTGATGAACTCCGCTGGGGACAGGAATAAATTTGACGAGTGCGATCTTCTGCGGCAATAAGCTGAGGATAACCCGGTTATAAACCCTTATGAGGAATAACTTTGAATAAGATTCAGGAGGGCCGTTCATGGTCTGCAGGGGATAAGCTTCCAGAATCTACTGGGGATAAGCCTCAGGGTTTGTTGGGGGTATGGATTCCAAATCTCCTGGGAGTTTTCTTTGAAAGGGTATCAAGATATCCAACTGTATCTTCAATCTATCAGTAATCCTCTTTCTTGATTTATAAGGAAATGATTATGTTCAAATGCATATGCCTATTTAACAAAACATTGGACGTTTCTCAAAATAAAACAAATAGTGCAAAAGAACGGAAAAGACACAAATTTCTGGGAAAAGTATTTGCATTGACTTTTTATGAGTATATTTGTACAAAGGAGACAATCATCCTAGTAAGAGGATTCTGTCGTAAACATTGAAAGATTTATACAAAATAAAGGATGGCTATGTGAAATAATTCCATGGGATTCCATTCTGCTATAGCTTTCCCAACTCTGAATATCTGTCCATTCAATGCTTCGTTTGCCGATGACTGGATTGATCAGAAGCCGGGAACTGGTTGACGAAGAGATTGTCTTTTGAAGTGATCCGACGAGACATAGTCATACGCTTTAATTCCCTAACTTTTGCCTATTCCCTAACTTTTTCCTGAACCGCCCTTTCGGGTTTTCGATCCACCGGGAAACCCCTTTTTGCCCACGCCGCCCTTTCGGGTTTTCGACTTGCCGGGTGTACAGATTTTTTTTGTTTTTATCCCTAATTTTTGCCTGAACCGCCCTTTCGGGTTTTCGATCCACCGGGATGCCCATTTTTGCCCAAGTCGCCCTTTCAGGTTTTCGACTTGTCGGGTTATCTTATGTGTAGTATTTTTTGACTATGTCTGCATTCGCTGGGTGCGGTAAATCATCGTCGTCCATGGTGGTCAGAATCATTGCACCACCAGAAAATATGCTCTTGATCACAAATGGTCCTTCATATGTAGGAGTCCATTTGCCCCTGGGATCACTCTGCGGTAAGATAATCCGCTTGATTACGAGGTCTCCGACTCGATACACTTGACGTCTGACTTTCTTATTGAAGCCCTTGATCATTCGTTTTTGATACGTCTGACCATGGCATATAGCAGCGAGTCGTTTTTCGTCGATCAGATTGAGTTGATCAAGTCGGGTCTGCATCCAATCATCTTCATTCAAACCTGCATCCTTCATAATTCTTAGAGAAGGAATCTGGACTTCCATAGGCAGGACAGCTTACATGCCATATACCAAAGAAAATGGGGTTGCCCCTGTTGAAGTACGTGTCGTCGTACGGTATCCATGTAGGGCAAATGGTAACATCTCATGCCAGTCTTTGTACGTGACTGTCATTTTTTGAATGATCTTCTTAATGTTTTTGTTCGCAGCTTCAACAGCACCGTTCATCTTCGGCCGATAGGGAGATGAATTGTGATGATAAATCTTGAACTGTTCGCACAACGCGGTGATCATTGTGTTATTTAGATTTGTACCGTTGTCTGTGATGATCCTATCTGGAACACCATACCGACATATGAGATTTTGCTTAATGAAGCGGGCAACCACATTCTTAGTGACAGAGGCGAAGGAAGCTGCTTCGACCCATTTAGTGAAGTAATCAATGGCGACCAGGATGAAACAATGTCCATTTGAAGCCGTGGGCTTGATCTCTCCAATCATGTCAATGCCCCACATTGCAAAGGGCCACGGAGCAGTCAGGACGTTGAGAGGAACCGGAGGGATATGAACTTTGTCAGCATAGACTTGACACTTGTGGCAAGTACGGGAATGTTGATGGCAGTCAGCTTCCATGGTAGACCAGTAATAGCCTACCCTTAGGATCTTCTTAGCCATTGTATGCCCGCTCAAGTGAGTGCCAAATGTGCCGCTGTGTATATCAGTCATGATCAATTCTGCTTCAGCTTTATCTACGCATCGGAGTAATACACAATCATGGCTTCGTTTGTAAAGGATGTCGTTGCTCAGGAAGAACTTAGCAGCGAATTTCCTTAAGAACTTCTTGTCATTTACAGAAGCTCCTTCAGGATAATCTCTAGTCTCGAGATACCTTTTGATTTCATGGAACCAGGGTTGTTCCACCACTTCTTCGGTATTAATCTCGTGACAATGCGCAGGTTCATCCATTAGCTAGATGGTGATTTGGGGAGCCTCGTTATCCCAGTTGAGTTTAAACATGGAGGACATTTTGGCTAGAGCATCTGCTAGCTGATTCTCTTCTCGCGGGAAATGCTCGAAGGTAATTTGCTCGAAGTGAGGCAACAATGTCAGGACATGTTCTTTGTATGGGATAAGATTAGGATGCTTGGTATCCCACTCTCCTTTGATTTGACTGATAACCAAAGCTGAGTCCCCAAATACGACCAAAGATTTGATTCCCAAGTCTATAGCAGCCTTGAGACCAAAGATGCAAGCTTCATATTCGGCCATGTTGTTTGTGCAGCTGAAGCAAAGCCGGGCCGTGAAAGGTGTGTGACAACCTTCTGGAGAAATGAGTACTGCGCCAATACCATTTCCAAGTGCATTTGAAGCACCATCAAAGTACAGGGTCCATCAGGATCCCTTTTCGGGTCCGTCATACGGTCCGTTACTTTCAATGCTGTCCAAATTCATGATGTCCTCATCTGGGAAGTCAAATCTCATGGGTTGGTAATCTTCGATAGCTTGATGAGCTAGATGGTCAGCTAGTACACTCCCTTTTATGGCCTTTTGGGTGGTGTACTGGATGTCATACTCAGTTAAGATCATTTGCCATCTAGCTATCCTTCTAGATAAAGCGGGCTTTTCGAAGTATACTTGATAGGGTCCATTTTGGAAATCAACAAGGTAGTATGAGTCAACATATACTGTCTTAGTCGGCGAGCAGCCCATACCAAAGCACAACAAGTTTTCTCGAGCAGTGAGTAGTGAGTCTCACAGTCGGTAAACTTTTTGCTAAGGTAATAAATAGCATGCTCTTTTCGACCAGACTCGTCATGCTGGCCCAAAACACACCCCATTGAGTTATCCAAGACGGTCAAATACATGATCAAAGGTCTTCCTTCGACGGGTGGCATCAGAATAGGAGGTTCTAGCAAATACTCCTTGATTCTATCAAAAGCAGCTTGACAATCGCCGTTCCACTCGACTACCTGATCTTTTTTCAAGAGTTTGAAAATTGGCTCACAGGTAGAAGTCAGATGTGAGATGAATCTGGCAATATAGTTTAAGCGCCCCAAGAATCCTCTAACTTCCTTCTCAGTACGGGGAGCCGGCATCTCTTGTATTGCTTTTACTTTTGTGGGATCGACTTCAATGCCTTTGTTGCTTACAATGAATCCCAGGAGTTTACCAGACCTAACTCCAAAAGTGCATTTACTTGGATTCAGCCTGAGCTTGTATTCTTTTAGCCTGGCAAACAGCTTCTCCAAATGCTCAAGGTGCTCTTCCTCCATTTGTGACCGAGCTATCATATCGTCTACATAAACTTCAATCTCATGATGTATCATGTCATGAAATAAAGCTACCATGGCGCGTTGATAAGTTGCCCCTGTGTTCTTCAGCCCGAACAGCATCACTTTGTAACAGAAAGTGCCCCATTGTGTGACAAAAGTTGTTTTCTCCATATCCTCGGGGGCCATTTTGATTTGATTGTAGCCCGAGAATCCGTCCATGAAGGAAAACACTTTATGCTGAGCTGTATTGTCGATCAAGATGTCAATATGAGGTAGCGGGAAATCATTTTTAGGGTTGGCCCTATTCAAATCCAGGTAGTCCACACACATTCTGACTTTGCCATCTTTCTTCGGTACTGGCACAATGTTTGCGACCCATTGAGGATAGGACGTAACAGCCAGAAAGCCAACATTGAATTGTTTCATTACTTCCGCTTTGATCTTTTCGGACATGTCAGACCTCATTCGGCGAACTTTTTGCTTGATTGGTGGACAATCCTCTCTTGTGGGGAGACGGTGAACCACGATGTCTGTGTCTAAACCCGGCATGTCTTCATAAGACCAAGCGAAGATCTCAACATACTCATTCAACAACTGTACTAGGCGCTCCTTGACTCTTGGTTCCAGATTGGCACCCACTTGCACCTCCTTCCGGTCTTCCTCGGTCCCCAAGTTGACAGTCTCCAATGGCTCTTCATGCGGTAAGATGGCCCTTTCCTCTTGTTGCAGAAGTCTGGCTAGTTCCCCGAGTACTTCACAATATTCGTCATCTTCATATTCGGCTAGATTGACCAGATCTTCAGAGTTATTGAAAGATACAGCAGAATAGTCACCCATGGAATCCGGAGTGGATGGGTACCTGCATTGGTGAGTGTGGGTGTGTGTAAGGGATAGCCATCCTTAAACAAAAAATGCAAAAGGAAAGAAAATGAACATAAGCAGTTTATCAAATGAAAAACGTCCAATGAATCATTAAACATGGCATATGAATATGAAAAATAATCAAAACCCTTACAAATGGACCTACATGCCCTGGGCAAGGCATGAGGTGAAAAGATAGTGTACAGATTGTTTGAAAGTAAATATTACAGACCAAATTGAACATGTTTAACAGATAAATTACTGATGAATAAAAGTGATGGGGACAAAGTCTTTTGCCTCCCAGTTGCTCAATCCTCCTTTGACAGTCGGGTAAATCCACTCTTCGATGTTTCTCTCCTTGTCCTCACCCTCCAAAGCGTTGATTCCGTAGGGAGAAATTTTGACCGGCGGCCTCTCAATCTTCGACCGGCGCATAGCTTTCTGGCCAGTGGCTGTGAACCCTAATCCAAACTTGTCAGTCTTATGCGGAAAGTCGGGTAACTGCCCCCATGCTGAATTCTTCCCTTCTCTTATTGCGGCCCTTGCATCCTCCAGAGATGCCATCCTGGCCATCTGTCTCGGTGTCTCAGCTGCCAACTTTGCTACTGCTATTTCAGGAAGGGCTTCTTCGAAATGTTGAAACGGTGTCTCAATGAACTCTCCTTCAACCTCCACATACCGGAAAGAATTTAAGTGGCTAATCATGTACTCTTCTTTGCCATGGACAGTGATGATCTTTCCCTTGACAGGGTACTTCAACATCTGATGCAAGGAGGAGGTGACTGCCCCAGCATGGTGTATCCAGGGTCTACACAGCAGGAAAGAGTATGATGGACGAATGTCCATCACATAGAAGGTGGATTTAAACACCTCAGTGCCTATCTTGATGGGAATTTCAACCTCTCCATAGACCATTCTCTTCGAACCATCGAAAGCTCTGACAACAATATCACTCGGCTTCAACTCTAACCCTTCACAATCTAGTCGGTCCAAGGCCTTCTTAGGCAGTACATTCAGCGACGAACCGGTATCGACCAAGACATGCGCGAGGGTGGTTCCCCGGCACTCAACTGAAATGTGCAAAGCATCATTGTGGTTTCTGCCTTTAGGAGTTAGGTCGGCATCAGAAAAACCTAATCCATTGTCCGCAGTCAGGCTAGCCACGCAATTCTGAAATTGATCCGCCGAAGTTTCCTGGGGCACATGAGCTGCCTTCAGAAACTTAATCAAAGCTTTAGCGTGCGCTTCTGAGCAAAGTAGTAATGCCAGCATGGAGATCTTGGAGGGGGTTTGCCCCAGCTGTTCCACCACATCGTAGTCACTCCTCTTGATTATCTTCAAGATCTCATCCATTTCCTTCTTGGAGGTTTCAGGGATAACCAAAGGCTGAGCCCTCCTCCTGACGAGCTCATCTTGTATTCCCTTTCCTTTATCAGCAATGGTAGGAGAGACAGCACTAGGAACAACAACTTCTTCAATCAAAGGAGTTCTAGCAGAGAGTTTTATTGGTGCAGGGATGACCTTCGCAGATGAGGGTCCAAAGATTGCTCTTGGAGGGGCAATCTCTGGAGAAAATATTCTCCCGCTCCTGGTGATTTTGCTGGTGCCTGCAATGTTACCAATGCTGGCTTTTCCATCATCCGAACTTTCTTCAATTACCTCGATTTGCTTGATACCATGGTAGTAGATGTCACCGCCATAGTTCCAAGGTATCTACTTCTCAGAAACATAGGGAACAGGCCCTGGCATTGTTATCTTCAAAGGGATAGATTTTGCAGCTGGTGTAATCTTAACAGGATTTTTGACGGCCTTGGAAAGATTGTCGTGAATGGTTATGATTGAGACATCTTTAGTATGAACTGGAACAGCAGAAACTTTTTCGAACAAAATTTGTTGACTATCCATAAGGCCTTGGATGCCTTTCTTCAGTAGTGGACACTCAAACGGCAGAGAGTAACAACAATAACAGTCTTCTTTACATCCCGGGAAGATCCCGACCCTTAACAGATTCAATTTAATGGTTAACAAAGGAGTTATCAGATCATTGACATCAGCAACATACAAATCTTCTTCAATGGCATTGACATTTCGGCCGTGCTTCGGCATGGGTGCAGATATCACATTAGGCTTCTCCGGAGCATCAAACTCTACTTCCTTCGCCTCTATCAGGTCTTGGATCTTATGCTTGAGTGCCCAACAATCATTGGTGTCGTGTCCAACACTGTCTGAATGGTAGGCGCATTTAGCATTAGCATGATAATGCGGAGAGGACGTATTCACATTCTTTGGTGCCTCCTTGATGGTGGCGAGGTTCAACTTTAACAGATGAGGAAGCACTTGCGCTGGAGTCATATTAATACGGGTGAACTGCCGTTGTAGCCGTTCCACTCGTTGCTGATTTGGTCTGGACTGGTTGTAGCGAGGCTGCTCACTCGGTGTATTCTGAATCATTACGGCCCCCACAGTTGGCCGACGCTCCGCCTTCCCTGCTCTTCTCTGAGAATATACCACAGCTGTTTCCTTCTTAAAAGGCTTCTTCTCAACACTTGCAGCACCACCCTTCTGAATCTTTCCTGACTTGATGCCAGCTTCAATTGTTTCGCCTGTTAAGATCAAATCGGTAAACCCCGCGGAAGAGTTACCAATTAGATGGTTGAAAAAAGGCCCAGATAGGGTCCCAAGAAACATATCGACGAGCTCACGATCGGTTAAAGGAGGCTGCACCCTGCCAGCCAAATCCCTCCATTTTTGTGCATATTCTTTGAATCCCTCACCTGTTCCTAGTGACATACCTTGAAGTTGGGTACGAGTAGGAGCAAGGTCAGAATTATACTGGTATTGTTTGTAGAAAGCGGTGGCCATCTCCTCCCAATTACGGACGCTGGTTCCCTCTAGCTGATAAAACCACTCCAACTGAGCTCCCGACAGGCTGTCTTGAAAGAAATGAATCCAGAGGTTTTTATCTGCCGTATAGGGTTGAATCTTTCTCACGTAGGACCTGAGATGCATTTTGGGGCAGGACAGCCCATCATACCTCACAAACACTAGCACTTTGAATTTTGGGGGAATCACAATCCCGGCAACCAGGCCCAAGTCTTCAAAATCCAAACCCGGTACTCTTTGTAATTCCATGGCAGCCAATCTGTCTTCTAAACCCTTATATTTATCATCAGCTAGAGGGTATTGCTGGTCAGAATAATCTTCGTCCTCTTCGACATCCTCTTCTTCCGCATTAGATTCGGAAGGTACCGCAACTCCATTTCTTTTACTAGTCCCTTCATCAGAAGTAGGAGGAAATTCAAGCACTCTCCGAGCTTCTCTGTCAAATCTTCTCCCCAAGGTAGCCACTCCGACCCTCTTTTTCTTCTTCTTTACCGGATCCTTATTCCCCAATTGAGTCTTGATATCCTCCTGACCCTTAGCCAAGGCCATCAGGAGTTGCTGGAACTGTGCATTCTGAGCTTGTAGGTCTTTGACTGTTTTCTCGAGATCCATCCTACTGAAATAAACAGCAGATAGATAAGGAAACCTGGAGTGAGACCTGCTTATGCGCATGATGAATGGTACGCTTATGTATGCAATGCATTCAAGGGTTTAGGACATTCAAAATTGTTTCAGACAAAGAAGAACGCACGTCATATTAATAAGAAAAATTTTGTCAGTACATAAATGCCCCACGGGCCAAATATTACAAAATAAACTTCTTAAGGCAGAAAGACATTGCGCATCCTCTTTGGTGCGATGTAGGTGTTGAGGGCCTCTTGCTCGTGGAGTCGGCGTGTAAGCTCTAGAACCTTCTTTTCACTGGCGTAATAGCTAGCTTCAAAAGTGTTTCGTTCCTCCCTGAGCTGAATCCAACTTTTCTGCATTTCCTCCCACGATGTAGGCATGTCTGGATGTAGGATGGTGTAGGGGACCTCTCCTTCATTGACGGGCTCTTTAATCACTGGGAGTACATGAGGATAAGGCATCATTAGACTTTGGGCTCGGGCTCGTACCCACTTGAGATAGGGCTCAAGAGGGATGGAGTTCTTGTGTCCCAGAGTCTTGCTATCAACCTTGTTGAGCTTTCCCCAAGCTCTGATGAATCTTTGGCGAAGCCCTTGCGCATCGTTGTCGAAGTCAAAAACTAGGCTAGGAATCAACATATCATGAGGGCCATCCCTTCGTGCATATCCAAACTGCCGCAAAGCTAGGCAAGGGTTGTAGGTAATACCTCCTCTGATTCCAAGTAAAGGAACATTAGGAAACTCTCCACAACGATCGACGATGATGACATTTTCTCTAGACCGAGAACACCAATGTACATCAGAGTGAGTGAGAGTCATCAACCGTTGGGACCACCTTGTACCTTGGTCATTCCTCAAGACAGATTGCGGAAGGTGCGAAATAAACCACCTTGCAAGGATAGGAGTACAGCACATGAGAACACCCCTCTTTCTCATTGTTCGTGTGTAAAATGAGTGAAGGATGTCCCCAAGCAGTGTTGGTATTGGATTTCTGGACAAGAAGATTTTGACGGCGTTGACATCTACCAATTGGTCAGGATTAAGGAACAAGACCAACCCATAGATAAGGAGTGCCACAATCTCTTCAAAGGCTTGTAGATCTAATGAGTTCCAACATTCTTGTGCCTTCTCAAACAAGAACTTTGCTAAGAATCCTTTGACGCCGCTTCTGGTTTCCCAATGCCCTTTGATGTCGGAGGGTTGTAGATGTAATGCTCGAGCAACATCTTCCGGCTTTGGTTCCTTTTCCGTACCGTTGAAGGGTAGTTGATTAAGGATAGGAATTCTCAGGAGTTGAGAAAACTCCTCCAAAGTGGGCACCAACTGGTAATCAGGGAAAGTGAAACAAATGTGAAGAGGGTCAAGGAACTGAAATAGCACTTTCATCATGTCTTCTTCAATGTTGGTGCCGACTAAGTTGAGCAGTCTACCATGTCTTTCACTGAAGGATGAGTTTTCCGGAATTCTTGAGGCGAGCTCCTTGAGTTGAGGAGAGATTCTCACAAGGTTGACTTGGATGGTTTTTCTTCGAGGAATTTCCATGACCTACAAAACAGGAACAAAGATGAAGATCCAAACCCTTGAACTGGTTAGTGAATGCATATGATGCTTCATGATGTTTATGATGTATGCACAAAACACATGTACAAACAAATCACACCAACCCTAGTTTCAGGCTTGCATGAGGTTTCATAGGTAAGTACCCTCTTGAGTGTAGTTGGCTTAAAAACCTGTCCTATAAATAGTAACCGGGTTCTAAGGAGCTCAATATCACTGGATTGTTTTCATTGTTCATTGTTTTGGTTTAGCCACTTAACTAGCGACCAAAATATTCCAAGAAAACAACCCTCAATGAGTGTAGTATCGAGTATCTACCAACTTCGGACTGCACCAAAGCCGGTCATCTCACTACTCCTAATAAAAGGCCAAGATGGTCAAGTAAGGTTCTAGGTCATTAGTGCTTAGTGACATCACTCAGCGGCCCCGTACTCTCCTTGATTGAACTCAAGGGTTACCGGTACTCACAAATATGTCGCACTAATATAGCTATTGCTTCGACCGTGTCGGTATACCCCGCACAGTTTCCACAACGTATTGATATCTATGAATGTTTCCCAAATCCGGGTATAGGATTTCAAGCCCAAACAAGAGAACCATAAGAGGTAAAGCAAGCAAAGCAAACAAAATAATCATGCAAGAAGGTGATCTAAAAACCCTAAGGTAACCCCACTTTTAAATTTTCCCCAGCAGAGTCGCCAGTTCTGTGATACGGTGGGAGAACTGACTGTGGTTTTGCGTTCGTATTCGCACTTGTTCGGTTGAGCAAGAGTCGCCACCGACTTTTTATTTTATCCTAAAGGAAAGGTTAAAAAAAGCACAGCAAAAACCTTTTGAGATATCTCGTGGGTTCGGGGGGTAGATTATGAAAAGGGAAGGTATTAGCACCCTTTTCATCCATGGTTATCCATGGGCTCTTAGTTACTTGGTTTTTAGATCACTTGCCTTGATTTTTGATCGCTTGAAAATGGTGTATGTGTGAGTGTTTTTTTTGAAAATGTTTTGGAAGAAGATGCCTTGTCTTAGGCTAACCTTGTAACAATTCTTTACTCGAATATTTTACAAAGGCGTGTATCTTTTCGAAAAGATGTTTCAAAATGTTTTGAGAGTTTGTTTTGAAAGTGTTGTGGATTGTGGTTTTTGAAAAGAAGGCAAGTGTTTTTGCAAGTCGATCTCAAGTAACTAAGAGTTTTGTCTACCCTATTGTACTCAAAGGTTTTTGTTATGTTTTAACCCCTTTTAACAATTTTGTTCCACCATTGAATTTGGTGGATAATCTTGCGTTTAGGAAGTTTGTTCGGGACGGGCGCGGGTCATCGTATGAACCATGGATGCAATGATGCCAAGTGTCTTTGGCAATTTGCTTTGAAGGGACTATGATCATTCCGTTTAGGCAACATTTTGAGGGACTTATGATCATTTTGATTTTGTTTTGCCAAAGATTCTCGACGTGCAAGCATGGCCCATTTTGGAAGGCAACATGTGGGATTACCCTAGAGGGTGCAAGTGTGATTATGTATTGATTTCATGTATTTGTCTTGTATTAGGTTATCTAGCGTTTGATTTTATGTACATGCAAACCCTAGGTCTAATCATGGCATAATTGAAAAACTGTAAATTGCGGAAATGTAAAATCTACGCTATTACAAAATAAGTATCAGGGAGTGGGGGTACAAATTTATGAATGGGGACGAGACTTAGGATCATAGTGTCCAATAAATTAACCAAATCGAACCAATCAAGTATAAATGAGTATCGACATAAGCAAATGTATAATGTATCAAAATGCAAGTATATTGTGTAGGTGTACGTGCGTATGTGTATTTATATACGTAATTATTTATATGTGCGACAATGTGGAATTAATGTGTATTAGGGTATTGTTTTAATCCTAAAGAAAAATGTTTATTTAATCAATTAGCGACTTTGTATATTTTTTTAATATGTATAAAAAGAAAATGTTTTAATTGAAAGTTTTTTAGTTCTAATTAAATTATGTATAAAAATGATGTTTTAAGAAAAAGAAAATATTTCTAAGTTTTAATTATGTATACAAAAAGGGTATTCTTCATTTGTTATGTACAAAAATATTTTAATTAAAAAGAAAGGGAAAATGCTTTCAATTTTAATTACATGGTGTAAAAATGTATTTTATTATTTATGTACAAATAGAATTTAAATTAGATTTTTTTTAGATAAAAAAAAAGTTTTTTTATATGTTTTAGTATTAATGTATTAGTATTGTTTTTATGTTTTAATATTTATTTAGAAACAAAATTTATTTGATTTAGAAAAGGAAAAAAGGAAAAAAAGAGGTAGTCAAATTAAGAAGGGTTTAGAGTGACAAAAAGAAAATAAAGGGATGCTGAATGGATGGGCCAAGGGTTTACTGGCCCACACAGAACGTACACATGGGGAGGGGTGTTAACTGGAATTAGCTTGGGCTTAGGTGGGATTGAAACGCGTTAGGCCCGTTTGTTACAAACATTCTTAGGGTTTGAAGTTTGTGTTCAGTTGGACAACGCTTAGGGTTTGTGTGGAAACGGCGCCCTTCGTTCGCTTTCATGTTCTTCCTTATTCATCTTCTCCGATCGCTCGCTCTTTGCCCATGGATTCAGAAATCTGAGCTTCTCGCCTTAGCCACCAACGTTACCACCTCTTCTCCTCTCTTCACATTTGTCTAAGTGACGGTAAATCAAGGTAACAAAATGTCTTAAGCTGGTTGGATGTTTTAGATTTGCATGTCATGATTTTTATATTCTGATTTTTGTGTTCATCTTGTTTGTTTAACGAGGTGGTAAAAAAATGAGGAAGGAATGTTCTACCTTGAGGTGAAGACAAAGGAGGAGAAGAGGACGAGGAAGCGCTGAGGCGGCTTAAAGGCGAGGATGTTTTGCGCGATGAAGCTAGCTTGGACGACACTTGGTACTTCTGTATCTCTTCTCCTTTGCTTAGGGTTTCATGATGATGACTGAAAACTCTATACACGTCTTCTTTTCTTCTTCTCCTTTTTGCCACTGTATGCTTGTTTATGATGCCTTTGAACGCTTCTCTCTTCTTCTGACTTGTTGTCTTGAATTGTTGCTTTGAGATGCCTTTGAAACTGTGTTGCCTATTTTGTATGCTATGTGTTGAACGCCTGTGATGTTAATTGCCTGAGGCTTTTGTGTTGCCTATTGTTCACTTTCTTCTTCAACTGTCTTGTTGCCTTGTGATTTGCCTGTGAAGAAGCTTCTTCTGAGGCTTGCTTTGAACGTTGCTACTGTTGAGACGCTTCGTTTTGACTAGCTTTCCTCTTATGGCTTTGAATTGAATGTTTTTGCCCAATGATGGTTTTTGCTGAGGGCTTGAGGATTTGAAAAATGGTTTTGGTTGGCTTGAGTTTGATTTGGATGGTGTTAATGTTTAGCTGATTGGATTGACAGGTTTTGGCCTATGCTGGTTATTGCCTTAACAGGTTATGGTGTGGGATGTTTGACATAGGTTATAGGTTTTTCTGGTTTATTGTGAATATAAGGTTTCAGCAGGTGCAGGCTTGAGGCTTGAACCGGTTATGTTGTTAGGCTTCAGGCAGTGCTGGTTTAAGGCAGGGTATTGTTTGACAGGGGTTTGATGGTCTTGAAAGTTGGCAAGGTTTTGGTATTTTTGGTTTAGGTTCTGCATATGCAGGTTAGGCTTTTGAGGTTATGTGTTTGGTATGGTTGTTCAGGTGAAGCTTGAACTGGTTTAAGGCTTGAGATTCTGAACTGGTTTCAGGTTTGAGGTTATGTGTTTGTATTTTGGTGATATTGGTATTATGGCTCAATCAGGTTTTCTGAAGCTCAGTGCTCTCTTCTTTTTTTTTGTGTCTGTTTTATGTAGTTAATCTCTATATATCTTTGTTATCCCTGCTGTTGCAATTTTATATTTGTTTCTTTTGTCTTCTAGCCTCTTGGTCTTTTGGCGCCTAAGACTTGTTCAAACTTTGGCATCTCTTCTTGAACCAAGTTACTGGGCAGACTTGCAAGGTTTTTGGCATTTTTCTGTTTTAGTGATTAATTCTGCTGTGTACTTCTGCCTAATTTGAGTAACACTGAAATAATGCTTCTTTTAGCCTTTGCCTTACTGTCTTATTGCAGTTTTATTTTCTGTATTTTCCTTATGCCTAAAGCCAAACAGTAAGCCCACACTTCTCCTCTTTTCTCTCTCTCTCTCTTCTAGTACAGTTAAATATTTAGCATGTTTTGTGCTGTACCCAGTTCTGAAAGTGGCCATTTGTTGGGAAATGATGAAAAGATAGTGTCTTGCTTGCTTGCATAACTTTCCTCTGCATATTTTATCTTTTCTTTTGACAGCTTTTGTACTTTTCTCCTTTTAATATCTTTGCCCAAATCCTCTTTTCTTTGACAGCTTGGGTGGACTTTTTGGTATAAAGTAGGAAATTGGATTTTTTCAGTTTGGTTGAACTCGAACTATGCAGTTTGACATTTTGAATTTATGCACTTTGACATTTTGCATTCATGATTAAATGAATAAAATTCTTCCCTCTTTGTGAACCGGGAGAAATCCCGTGATTTGCAGAGAGGGTTAACTGATCCCAATCAGTGGCCCTTAATGATGAATTTCTTTTTATCTGTCTTTTCAATTTAACTGTTATTTGACTTTTCTCCTTTTCTTTTGCAGATGCATATTTGGATGGAGAGGAACAAAGTGAAGAATGAAGAATTAGAAAACAAATAGGATAGCTTTTCTTTTTATTTAAATTTAAATCAATGTAAAACCATTGTTTGTAATTAAATTATAAACAATAATTGTACAGTTAATTTAAGAATAAATAAAAGTTTCCATTATCCAATTTAATTCTGTTTTCTCTTTATTGTTTATTTATTATTTAAAACTCTTTGAATTAAAATAATTGAAAAATAGATTTCAATCATTTAATTTAGAATAATAAATAATTAAAATAAACAATGCTTTAGCACATTGATCAATTAATCCTGGCCTTTCCAAAGCAAATCAACAGTTAATCAAAACACTGATCAGGCGCATTCCCTTTTCATTGATTTTCAACAAACACTGTAAATCCAAACTGCGTATTTCTTTTGACTGGCTCAAACAAAACAACATGAATTCAAACCAACTGCCTCTTTTACTGATTAAATCAAAACAATGCGAATTCAACCCGAATCTTGGAATAACTTGCAAAGTGCTGTGGAATTTTAATTTTTCTGAGAATATGCCCATAAAACCTTAATTCCTGATTAAATGCCAAAGAGCGTTCGCCTGATAAAAATTGAGCCAGAATCAGCCAAAACCCTTAAGCCAACTGTGTGAGAAAATCCAGAGCCCTGAAAAATCAATGAAACCCTAATTTTTGTTTGACTGACGAGAAAAGTCCGTTTGTCCGATTCTTGAGCCAGTTTGAAAAGTCAGGAAATGCCTGAAGCTGAGATTTCTTGAGGAAAAATGCGAGGGCGAATTTTGGGGTACAACAGTTGCCCCTGTTCAATCTTCTTGGACCTGCAGAGTTAGATTGGCAAGCTTGCCTTTCGCGACTTGAAGGTAAAAGAAGATTGGACACTAAAGTGCCCAGAAAATTTGCACTCGGTGATATGATGGTAGAGGTGAATGGGCTTAAAGATGCCATTTGGTGATGGGCTTAAAGATGCCATCTGGAATGAGTATCAGGGAGATGTCCACGCTTGGGACCATCTCTGCACTGGGGGTCTGAATAAGCAATAGATTGACGTCCGTTGTTGGGAGGAATCCGTGAGCTGTTTTCAAAAAAATCTTGAGAAGAAAACTGAACAAGTGATAAGTTAACATCCGTTACTTGGAGAACCCGTAAACTGTTTTCAGAAATCTTGAAGTTGACTCAGCAATAGGGCCGCATCCGTTGTTGGGAAGCGTCCGTAAACTAATTTCAAAAGTTGAGAAGAGTCTGAACAAGTGATAGGTTAACATCCGTTACTTGGAGAACCCGTGAACTGTTTTCAGAAATCTTGAAGTTGAATCAGCAATAGAGCCGCATCCATTGTTGGGAAGCGTCCGTAAACTAATTTCAAAAGTTGAGAAGAGTCCGAACAAGTGATAGGTTAACATCCGTTACTTGGAGAACCCGTGAACTGTTTTCAGAAATCTTGAAGTTGAATCAGCAATAGAGCCGCATCCGTTGTTGGGAAGCGTCCGTAAACTAATTTCAAAAGTTGAGAAGAGTCCGAACAAGTGATAGGTTAACATCCGTTACTTGGAGAACCCGTGAACTGTTTTTAGAAATCTTGAAGTTGAATCAGCAATAGAGCCGCATCCGTTGTTGGGAAGCGTCCGTAAACTAATTTCAAAAGTTGAGAAGAGTCTGAACAAGTGATAGGTTAACATCCGTTACTTTGAGAACCCGTGAACTGTTTTCAGAAATCTTGAAGTTGAATCAGCAATAGAGCCGCATCCGTTGTTGGGAAGCGTCCGTAAACTAATTTCAAAAGTTGAGAAGAGTCTGAACAAGTGATAGGTTAACATCCGTTACTTGGAGAACCCGTGAACTGTTTTCAGAAATCTTGAAGTTGAATCAGCAATAGAGCCGCATCCGTTGTTGGGAAGCGTCCGTAAACTAATTTCAAAAGTTGAGAAGAGTCCGAACAAGTGATAGGTTAACATCCGTTACTTGGAGAACCCGTGAACTGTTTTCAGAAATCTTGAAGTTGAATCAGCAATAGAGCCGCATCCGTTGTTGGGAAGCGTCCGTAAACTAATTTCAAAAGTTGAGAAGAGTCCGAACAAGTGATAGGTTAACATCCGTTACTTGGAGAACCCGTGAACTGTTTTTAGAAATCTTGAAGTTGAATCAGCAATAGAGCCGCATCCGTTGTTGGGAAGCGTCCGTAAACTAATTTCAAAAGTTGAGAAGAGTCTGAACAAGTGATAGGTTAACATCCGTTACTTGGAGAACCCGTGAACTGTTTTCAGAAATCTTGAAGTTGAATCAGCAATAGAGCCGCATCCGTTGTTGGGAAGCGTCCGTAAACTAATTTCAAAAGTTGAGAAGAGTCTGAACAAGTGATAGGTTAACATCCGTTACTTGGAGAACCTGTGAACTGTTTTCAGAAATCTTGAAGTTGAATCAGCAATAGAGCCGCATCCGTTGTTGGGAAGCGTCCGTAAACTAATTTCAAAAGTTGCATCTGAACCAGTCGATAGATTAACATCCGTTGTTGGGAAGAATCCACAGACTGTTTTCAGAAGTCTTGAAGAAGAATCTGAACAAGTGATAGGTTAACATCCGTTTACTTGGAGAACCCGTGAACTGTTTTCAGAAATCTTGAAAGATAGCGATTTTAGTCTATCGACTGATCTTACCTGAAAAGGTAGGGAGTTAGTTACATGCAATGCCATGATGCATGATACAATATATGTTATATGATATGAATGTGAATGGGTGCGCATGTAAGCTGGAGAGCTGTCTTGCGAAGAATATATGAATTCGGGATGGCTGAAGATAAAAAAAATCTTGACTGCTGCTGGGAAGGATAATTCCTGGTTGTTGCTGGAGAATAAAGAGCTTGGGTTGCACACCAATCTTCTGAGGAATTCTTGACGATTTCTATTGGGGAGTTCCAATCTAGTCAGCTCATGCTGGGGAGGTGAGATTGAGACTCTTCAGCTTGGAGGGAAGTATCTCTGACGACTTCACTGGGGAACCCAAGATTTTCCTTCCTAAGACTATGTGGGGACAAGGTTCATTAGTCTGGTTCCGCTGGGGATACTGAAACTTAAACTCTGAGGGGAATTGAATTCCGGAGGATTCTCTGGCTGAGGATAACAAAGACAAATTCTCCGGGGATTATACTGATAAGTTATTGCTGGGGAATTTTGATGAACTCCGCTGGGGATACTGAAACTTAAACTCTGAGGGGAATTGAATTCCGGAGGATTCTCTGGCTGGGGATTGTATTGGTAAGTTATGCTGGGGAACTCTGATGAACTCCGCTGGGGACAGGAATAAATTTGACGAGTGCGATCTTCTGCGGCAATAAGCTGAGGATAACCCGATTATAAACCCTTATGAGGAATAACTTTGAATAAGATTCGGGAGGGCCGTTCGTGGTCTGCAGGGGATAAGCTTCCAGAATCTACTGGGGATAAGCCTCAGGGTTTGCTGGGGGTATGGATTCCAAATCTCCTGGGAGTTTTCTTTGAAAGGGTATCAAGATATCCAACTGTATCTTCAATCTATCAGTAATCCTCTTTCTTGATTTATAAGGAAATGATTATGTTCAAATGCATATGCCTATTTAACAAAACATTGGACGTTTCTCAAAATAAAACAAATAGTGCAAAAGAACGGAAAAGACACAAATTTCTGGGAAAAGTATTTGCATTGACTTTTTATGAGTATATTTGTACAAAGGAGACAATCATCCTAGTAAGAGGATTCTGTCGTAAACATTGAAAGATTTATACAAAATAAAGGATGGCTATGTGAAATAATTCCATGGGATTCCATTCTGCTATAGCTTTCCCAACTCTGAATATTTGTCCATTCAATGCTTCGTTTGCCGATGACTGGATTGATCAGAAGCCGGGAACTGGTTGACGAAGAGATTGTCTTTTGAAGTGATCTGACGAGACATAGTCATACGCTTTAATTCCCTAACTTTTGCCTATTCCCTAACTTTTGCCTGAACCGCCCTTTCGGGTTTTCGATCCACCGGGAAACCCCTTTTTGCCCACGCCGCCCTTTCGGGTTTTCGACTTGCCGGGTGTACAGATTTTTTTTGTTTTTATCCCTAATTTTTGCCTGAACCGCCCTTTCGGGTTTTCGATCCACCGGGATGCCCATTTTTGCCCAAGTCTCCCTTTCAGGTTTTCGACTTGTCGGGTTATCTTATGCGTAGTATTTTTTGACTATGTCTGCATTCGTTGGGTGCGGTAAATCATCATCGTCCATGGTGGTCAGAATCATTGCACCACCAGAAAATATGCTCTTGATCACAAATGGTCCTTCATATGTAGGAGTCCATTTTCCCCTGGGATCACTCTGCGGTAAGATAATCCGCTTGATTACGAGGTCTCCGACTCGATACACTTGACGTCTGACTTTCTTATTGAAGGCCTTGATCATTCGTTTTTGATACGTCTGACCATGGCATATAGCAGCGAGTCGTTTTTCGTCGATCAGATTGAGTTGATCAAGTCGGGTCTGCATCCAATCATCTTCATTCAAACCTGCATCCTTCATAATTCTTAGAGAAGGAATCTGGACTTCCATAGGCAGGACAGCTTCCATGCCATATACCAAAGAAAATGGGGTTGCCCCTGTTGAAGTACGTGTCGTCGTACGGTATCCATGTAGGGCAAACGGTAACATCTCATGCCAGTCTTTGTACGTGACTGTCATTTTTTGAATGATCTTCTTAATGTTTTTGTTTGCTTCTTCAACAGCACCGTTCATCTTCAGCCGATAGGGAGATGAATTGTGATGATAAATCTTGAACTGTTCGCACAACGCGGTGATCATTGTGTTATTCAGATTTGTACCGTTGTCTGTGATGATCCTATCTGGAACACCATACCGACATATGAGATTTTGCTTAATGAAGCGGGCAACCACATTCTTAGTGACAGAGGCGAAGGAAGCTGCTTTGACCCATTTAGTGAAGTAATCAATGGCGACCAGGATGAAACGATGTCCATTTGAAGCCGTGGGCTTGATCACTCCAATCATGTCAATGCCCCACATTGCAAAGGGCCACGGAGCAGTCAGGACGTTGAGAGGAACCGGAGGGATATGAACTTTGTCAGCATAGACTTGACACTTGTGGCAAGTACGGGAATGTTGATGGCAGTCAGCTTCCATGGTAGACAAGTAATAGCCTGCCCTTAGGATCTTCTTAGCCATTGTATGCCCGCTCAAGTGAGTGCCAAATGTGCCGCTGTGTATATCAGTCATGATCAATTCTGCTTCAGCTTTATCTACGTATCGGAGTAATACACAATCATGGCTTCGTTTGTAAAGGATGTCGTTGCTCAGGAAGAACTTAGCAGCGAATTTCCTTAAGAACTTCTTGTCATTTACGGAAGCTCCTTCAGGATAATCTCTAGTCTCGAGATACCTTTTGATTTCATGGAACCAGGGTTGTTCCACCACTTCTTCGGTATTAATCTCGTGACAATGCGCAGGTTCATCCATTTGCTCGATGGTGATTTGGGGAGCCTCGTTATCCCAGTTGAGTTTAAACATGGAGGACATTATGGCTAGAGCATCTGCTAGTTGATTCTCTTCTCGCGAGAAATGCTCGAAGATAATTTGCTCGAAGTGAGGCAACAATGTCAGGACATGTTCTTTGTATGGGATAAGATTAGGATGCTTGGTATCCCACTCTCCTTTGATTTGACTGATAACCAAAGCTGAGTCCCCAAATACGACCAAAGATTTGATTCCCAAGTCTATAGCAGCCTTGAGACCAAAGATGCAAGCTTCATATTCGGCCATGTTGTTTGTGCAGCTGAAGCAAAGTCGGGCCGTGAAAGGTGTGTGACAACCTTCTGGAGAAATGAGTACTGCGCCAATACCATTTCCAAGTGCATTTGAAGCACCATCAAAGTACAGGGTCCATCGGGATCCCTTTTCGGGTCCGTCATACGGTCCGTTACTTTCAATGCTGTCCAAATTCATGATGTCCTCATCTGGGAAGTCAAATCTCATGGGTTGGTAATCTTCGATAGCTTGATGAGCCAGATGGTCAACTAGTACACTCCCTTTTATGGCCTTTTAGGTGGTGTACTGGATGTCATACTCAGTTAAGATCATTTTCCATCTAGCTATCCTTCCAGATAAAGCGGGCTTTTCGAAGATATACTTGATAGGGTCCATTTTGGAAATCAACAAGGTAGTATGAGTCAACATATACTGTCTTAGTCGGCGAGCAGCCCATACCAAAGCGCAACAAGTTTTCTCGAGCAGTGAGTAGTGAGTCTCACAGTCGGTAAACTTTTTGCTAAGGTAATAAATAGCATGCTCTTTTCGACCAGACTCGTCATGCTGGCCCAAAACACACCCCATTGAGTTATCCAAGACGGTCAACTACATGATCAAAGGTCTTCCTTCGACGGGTGGCATCAGAATAGGAGGTTCTAGCAAATACTCCTTGATTCTATCAAAAGCAGCTTGACAATCGCCGTTCCACTCGACTACCTGATCTTTTTTCAAGAGTTTGAAAATTGGCTCACAGGTAGAAGTCAGATGTGAGATGAATCTGGCAATATAGTTTAAGCGCCCCAAGAATCCTCTAACTTCCTTCTCAGTACGGGGAGCCGGCATCTCTTGTATTGCTTTTACTTTTGCGGGATCGACTTCAATGCCTTTGTTGCTTACAATGAATCCCAGGAGTTTACCAGACCTAACTCCAAAAGTGCATTTACTTGGATTCAGCCTGAGCTTGTATTCTTTTAGCCTGGCAAACAGCTTCTCCAAATGCTCAAGGTGCTCTTCCTCCGTTTGTGACCGAGCTATCATATCGTCTACATAAACTTCAATCTCATGATGTATCATGTCATGAAATAAAGCTACCATGGCGCGTTGATAAGTTGCCCCTGCGTTCTTCAGCCCGAACAGCATCACTTTGTAACAGAAAGTGCCCCATTGTGTGACAAAAGTTGTTTTCTCCATATCCTCGGGGGCCATTTTGATTTGATTGTAGCCCGAGAATCCGTCCATGAAGGAAAACACTTTATGCTGAGCTGTATTGTCGATCAAGATGTCAATATGAGGTAGCGGGAAATCATCTTTAGGGCTGGCCCTATTCAAATCCAGGTAGTCCACACACATTCTGACTTTGCCATCTTTCTTCGGTACTGGCACAATGTTAGCGACCCATTGAGGATAGGACGTAACAGCCAGAAAGCCAGCATCGAATTGTTTCATTACTTCCGCTTTGATCTTTTCGGACATGTCAGGCCTCATTCGGCGAACTTTTTGCTTGATTGGTGGACAATCCTCTCTTGTGGGGAGACGGTGAACCACGATGTCTGTGTCTAAACCCGGCATGTCTTCATAAGACCAAGCGAAGATCTCAACATACTCATTCAACAACTGTACTAGGCGCTCCTTGACTCTTGGTTCCAGATTGGCACCCACTTGCACCTCCTTCCGGTCTTCCTCGGTCCCCAAGTTGACAGTCTCCAATGGCTCTTCATGCGGTAAGATGGCCCTTTCCTCTTGTTGCAGAAGTCTGGCTAGTTCCCCGGGTACTTCACAACCTTCGTCATCTTCATATTCGGCTAGATTGACCAGATCTTCAGAGTTATTGAAAGATATAGCAGAATAGTCACCCATGGAATCCGGAGTGGATGGGTACCTGCATTGGTGAGTGTGGGTGTGTGTAAGGGATAGCCATCCTTAAACAAAAAATGCAAAAGGAAAGAAAATGAACATAAGCAGTTTATCAAATGAAAAACGTCCAATGAATCATTAAACATGGCATATGAATATGAAAAATAATCAAAACCCTTACAAATGGACCTACATGCCCTGGGCAAGGCATGAGGTGAAAAGATAGTGTACGGATTGTTTGAAAGTAAATATTACAGACCAAATTGAACATGTTTAACAGATAAATTACTGATGAATAAAAGTGATGGGGACAAAGTCTTTTGCCTCCCAGTTGCTCAATCCTCCTTTGACAGTCGGGTAAATCCACTCTTCGATGTTGCTCTCCTTGTCCTCACCCTCCAAAGCGTTGATTCCGTAGGGAGAAATTTTGACCGGCGCCCTCTCAATCTTCGACCGGCGCATAGCTTTCTGGCCAGTGGCTGTGAACCCTAATCCAAACTTGTCAGTCTTATGCGGAAAGTAGGGTAACTGCCCCCATGCTGAATTCTTCCCTTCTCTTATTGCGGCCCTTGCATCCTCCAGAGATGCCATCCTGGCCATCTGTCTCGGTGTCTCAGCTGCCAACTTTGCTACTGCTATTTCAGGAAGGGCTTCTTCGAAATGTTGAAACGGTGTCTCAATGAACTCTTCTTCAACCTCCACATACCGGAAAGAATTTAAGTGGCTAATCATGTACTCTTCTTCGCCATGGACAGTGATGATCTTTCCCTTGACAGGGTACTTCAACATCTGATGCAAGGAGGAGGTGACTGCCCCAGCATGGTGTATCCAGGGTCTACCCAGCAGGCAAGAGTATGATGGACGGATGTCCATCACATAGAAGGTGGATTTAAACACCTCAGTGCCTATCTTGATGGGAATTTCAACCTCTCCATGGACCATTCTCTTCGAACCATCGAAAGCTCTGACAACAATATCACTCGGCTTCAACTCTAACCCTTCACAATCTAGTCGGTCCAAGGCCTTCTTAGGCAGTACATTCAGCAACGAACCGGTATCGACCAAGACATGCGCGAGGGTGGTTCCCCGGCACTCAACTGAAATGTGCAAAGCATCATTGTGGTTTCTGCCTTTAGGAGTTAGGTCGGCATCAGAAAAACCTAATCCATTGTCCGCAGTCAGGCTAGCCACGCAATTCTGAAATTGATCCGCCGAAGTTTCCTGGGGCACATGAGCTGCCTTCAGAAACTTAATCAAAGCTTTAGCGTGCGCTTCTGAGCAAAGTAGTAATGCCAGCATGGAGATCTTGGAGGGGGTTTGCCCCAGCTGTTCCACCATATCGTAGTCACTCCTCTTGATTATCTTCAATATCTCATCCATTTCCTTCTTGGAGGTTTCAGGGATAACCAAAGGCTGAGCCCTCGTCCTGACGTGCTCATCTTGTATTCCCTTTCCTTTATCAGCAATGGTAGGAGAGACAGCACTAGGAACAACAACTTCTTCAATCAAAGGAGTTCTAGCAGAGAGTTTTATTGTTGCAGGGATGACCTTCGCAGATGAGGGTCCAAAGATTGCTCTTGGAGGGGCAATCTCTGGAGAAAATATTCTCCCGCTCCTGGTGATTTTGCTGGTGCCTGCAATGTTACCAATGCTGGCTTTTCCATCATCCGAACTTTCTTCAATTACCTCGATTTGCTTGATACCATGGTAGTAGATGTCACCGCCATAGTTCCAAGGTATCGACTTCTTAGAAACATAGGGAATAGGCCCTGGCATTGTTATCTTCAAAGGGATAGATTTTGCAGCTGGTGTAATCTTAACAGGCTTTTTGACGGCCTTGGAAAGATTGTCGTGAATGGTTATGATTGAGACATCTTTAGTATGAACTGGAACAGCAGAAACTTTTTCGAACAAATTTTTTTGACTATCCATAAGGCCTTGGATGCCTTTCTTCAATAGTGGACACTCAAACGGAAGAGAGTAACAACAATAACAGTCTTCTTTACATCCCGGGAAGATCCCGGCCCTTAACAGATTCAATTTAATGGTTAACAAAGGAGTTATCAGATCATTGACATCAGCAACATACAAATCTTCTTCAATGGCATTGACATTTCGGCCGTGCTTCGGCATGGGTGCAGATATCACATTAGGCTTCTCCGGAGCGTCAAACTCTACTTCCTTCGCCTCTATCAGGTCTTGGATCTTATGCTTGAGTGCCCAACAATCATTGGTGTCGTGTCCAACACTGTCTGAATGGTAGGCGCATTTAGCATTAGCATGATAATGCGGAGAGGACGTATTCACATTCTTTGGTGCCTCCTTGATGGTGGCGAGGTTCAACTTTAACAGATGAGGAAGCACTTGCGCTGGAGTCATATTAATACGGGTGAACTGCCGTTGTGGCCGTTCCACCCGTTGCTGATTTGGTCTGGACTGGTTGTAGCGAGGCTGCTCACTCGGTGTATTCTGAATCATTACGGCCCCCACAGTTGGCCGACGCTCCGCCTTCCCTGCTCTTCTCTGAGAATATACCACAGCCGTTTCCTTCTTAAAAGGCTTCTTCTCAACACTTGCAGCACCACCCTTCTGAATCTTTCCTGACTTGATGCCAGCTTCAATTGTTTCGCCTGTTAAGATCAAATCGGTAAACCCCGCGGAAGAGTTACCAATTAGATGGTTGAAAAAAGGCCCAGATAGGGTCCCAAGAAACATATCGACGAGCTCACGATCGGTTAAAGGAGGCTGCACCCTGCCAGCCAAATCCCTCCATTTTTGTGCATATTCTTTGAATCCCTCACCTGTTCCTAGTGACATACCTTGAAGTTGGGTACGAGTAGGAGCAAGGTCAGAATTATACTTGTATTGTTTGTAGAAAGCGGTGGCCAAATCCTCCCAATTGCGGACGCTGGTTCCCTCTAGCTGATAAAATCACTCCAACTGAGCTCCCGACAGGCTGTCTTGAAAGAAATGAATCCATAGGTTTTTATCTGCCGTATAGGGTTGAATCTTTCTCACGTAGGACCTGAGATGCATTTTGGGGCAGGACAGCCCATCATACCTCACAAACACTGGCACTTTGAATTTTGGGGGAATCACAATCCCGGCAACCAGGCCCAAGTCTTCAAAATCCAAACCCGGTACTCTTTGTAATTCCATGGCAGCCAATCTGTCTTCTAAACCCTTATATTTATCATCAGCTGGAGGGTATTGCTGGTCAGAATAATCTTCGTCCTCTTCGACATCCTCTTCTTCCACATTAGATTCGGAAGGTACCGCAACTCCATCTCTTTTACTAGTCCCTTCATCAGAAGTAGGAGGAAATTCAAGCACTCTCCGAGCTTCTCTGTCAAATCTTCTCCCCAAGGTAGCCACTCCGACCCTCTTTTTCTTCTTCTTTACCGGATCCTTATTCCCCAATTGAGTCTTGATATCCTCCTGACCCTTAGCCAAGGCCATCAGGAGTTGCTGGAACTGTGCATTCTGAGCTTGTAGGTCTTTGACTGTTTTCTCGAGATCCATCCTACTGAAATAAACAGCATATAGATAAGGAAACCTGGAGTGAGACCTGCTTATGTGCATGATGAATGGTATGCTTATGTATGCAATGCATTCAAGGTTTTAGGACATTCAAAATTGTTTCAGACAAAGAAGAACGCACGTCATATTAATAAGAAAAAGTTTGTCAGTACATAAATGCCCCACGGGCCAAATATTACAAAATAAACTTCTTAAGGCAGAAAGACATTGCGCATCCTCTTTGGTGCGATGTAGGTGTTGAGGGCCTCTTGCTCGTGGAGTCGGCGTGTAAGCTCTAGAACCTTCTTTTCACTGGCGTAATAGCTAGCTTCAAAAGTGTTCCGTTCCTCCCTGAGCTGAATCCAACTTTTCTGCATTTCCTCCCACGATGTAGGCATGTCTGGATGTAGGATGGTGTAGGGGACCTCTCCTTCATTGACGGGCTCTTTAATCACTGGGAGTACATGAGGATAAGGCATCATTAGACTTTGGGCTCGGGCTCGTACCCACTTGAGATAGGGCTCAAGAGGGATGGAGTTCTTGTGTCCCAGAGTCTTGCTATCAACCTTGTTGAGCTTTCCCCAAGCTCTGATGAATCTTTGGCGAAGCCCTTGCGCATCGTTGTCGAAGTCAAAAACTAGGCTAGGAATCAACATATCATGAGGGCCATCCCTTCGTGCATATCCAAACTTCCGTAAAGCTAGGCAAGGGTTGTAGGTAATACCTCCTCTGATTCCAAGTAAAGGAACATTAAGAAACTCTCCACAACGATCGACGATGATGACATTTTCTCTGGACCGAGAACACCAATGTACATCAGAGTGAGTGAGAGTCATCAACCGTTGGGACCACCTTGTACCTTGGTCATTCCTCAAGACAGATTGCGGAAGGTGCGAAATAAACCACCTTGCAAGGATAGGAGTACAGCACATGAGAACACCCCTCTTTCTCATTGTTCGTGTGTAAAATGAGTGAAGGATGTCCCCAAGCAGTGTTGGTATTGGATTTCTGGACAAGAAGATTTTGACGGCGTTGACATCTACCAATTGGTCAGGATTCGGGAACAAGACCAACCCATAGATAAGGAGTGCCACAATCTCTTCAAAGGCTTGTAGATCCAATGAGTTCCAACATTCTTGTGCCTTCTCAAACAAGAACTTTGCTAAGAATCCTTTGACGCCGCTTCTGGTTTCCCAATGCCCTTTGATGTCGGAGGGTTGTAGATGTAATGCTCGAGCAACATCTTCCGGCTTTGGTTCCTTTTCCGTACCGTTGAAGGGTAGTTGATTAAGGATAGGAATTCTCAGGAGTTGAGAAAACTCCTCCAAAGTGGGCACCAACTGGTAATCAGGGAAAGTGAAACAGTGGTGAAGAGGGTCAAGGAACTGAAATAGAACTTTCATCATGTCTTCTTCAATGTTGGTGCCGACTAAGTTGAGCAGTCTACCATGTCTTTCACTGAAGGATGAGTTTTCCGGAATTCTTGAGGCGAGCTCCTTGAGTTGAGGAGAGATTCTCACAAGGTTGACTTGGATGGTTTTTCTTCGAGGAATTTCCATGACCTACAAAACAGGAACAAAGATGAAGATCCAAACCCTTGAACTGGTTAGTGAATGCATATGATGCTTCATGATGTTTATGATGTATGCACAAAACACATGTACAAACAAATCACACCAACACTAGTTTCAGGCTTGCATGAGGTTTCATAGGTAAGTACCCTCTTGAGTGTAGTTGGCTTAAAAACCTGTCCTATAAATAGTAACCGGGTTCTAAGGAGCTCAATATCACTGGATTGTTTTCATTGTTCATTGTTTTGGTTTAGCCACTTAACTAGCGACCAAAATATTCCAAGAAAACAACCCTCAATGAGTGTAGTATCGAGTATCTACCAACTTCGGACTGCACCAAATCCGATCATCTCACTACTCCTAATAAAAGGCCAAGATGGTCAAGTAAGGTTCTAGGTCATTAGTGCTTAGTGACATCACTCAGCGGCCCCGTACTCTCCTTGATTGAACTCAAGGGTTACCGGTACTCACAAATATGTCGCACTAATATAGCTATTGCTTCGACCGTGTCGGTATACCCCGCACAGTTTCCATAATGTATTGCTATCTATGAATGTTTCCCAAATCCGGGTATAGGATTTCAAGCCCAAACAAGAGAACCATAAGAGGTAAAGCAAGCAAAGCAAACAAAATAATCATGCAAGAAGGTGATCTAAAAACCCTAAGGTAACCCCACTTTTAAATTTTCCCCAGCAGAGTCGCCAGTTCTGTGATACGGTGGGAGAACTGACTGTGGTTTTGCGTTCGTATTCGCACTTGTTCGGTTGAGCAAGAGTCGCCACCGACTTTTTATTTTATCCTAAAGGAAAGGTTAAAAAAAGCACAACAAAAACCTTTTGAGATATCTCGTGGGTTCGGGGGGTAGATTATGAAAAGGGAAGGTATTAGCACCCTTTTCATCCATGGTTATCCATGGGCTCTTAGTTACTTGGTTTTTAGATCACTTGCCTTGATTTTTGATCGCTTGAAAATGGTGTATGTGTGAGTGTTTTTTTTGAAAATGTTTTGGAAGAAGATGCCTTGTCTTAGGCTAACCTTGTAACAATTCTTTACTCGAATATTTTACAAAGGCGTGTATCTTTTCGAAAAGATGTTTCAAAATGTTTTGAGAGTTTGTTTTGAAAGTGTTGTGGATTGTGGTTTTTGAAAAGAAGGCAAGTGTTTTTGCAAGTCGATCTCAAGTAACTAAGAGTTTTGTCTACCCTATTGTACTCAAAGGTTTTTGTTATGTTTTAACCCCTTTTAACAATTTTGTTCCACCATTGAATTTGGTGGACAATCTTGCGTTTAGGAAGTTTGTTCGGGACGGGCGCGGGTCATCGTATGAACCATGGATGCAATGATGCCAAGTGTCTTTGGCAATTTTCTTTGAAGGGACTATGATCATTCCGTTTAGGCAACATTTTGAGGGACTTATGATCATTTTGATTTTGTTTTGCCAAAGATTCTCGACGTGCAAGCATGGCCCATTTTGGAAGGCAACATGTGGGATTACCCTAGAGGGTGCAAGTGTGATTATGTATTGATTTCATGTATTTGTCTTGTATTAGGTTATCTAGCGTTTGATTTTATGTACATGCAAACCCTAGGTCTAATCATGGCATAATTGAAAAACTGTAAATTGCGGAAATGTAAAATCTACGCTATTACAAAATAAGTATCAGGGAGTGGGGGTACAAATTTATGAATGGGGACGAGACATAGGATCATAGTGTCCAATAAATTAACCAAATCGAACCAATCAAGTATAAATGAGTATCGACATAAGCAAATGTATAATGTATCAAAATGCAAGTATATTGTGTAGGTGTACGTGCGTATGTGTATTTATATACGTAATTATTTACATGTGCGACAATGTGGAATTAATGTGTATTAGGGTATTGTTTTAATCCTAAAGAAAAATTTTTATTTAATCAATTAGCGACTTTGTATATTTTTTTAATATGTATAAAAAGAAAATGTTTTAATTGAAAGTTTTTTAGTTCTAATTAAATTATGTATAAAAATGATGTTTTAAGCAAAAAAAATATTTCTAAGTTTTAATTATGTATACAAAAAGGGTATTCTTCATTTGTTATGTACAAAAATATTTTAATTAAAAAGAAAGGGAAAATGTTTTCAATTTTAATTACATGGTGTAAAAATGTATTTTATTATTTATATACAAATAGAATTTAAATTAGATTTTTTTTAGATAAAAAAAAAGTTTTTTTATATGTTTTAGTATTAATGTATTAGTATTGTTTTTATGTTTTAATATTTATTTAGAAACAAAATTTATTTGATTTAGAAAAGGAAAAAAGGAAAAAAAGAGGTAGTCAAATTAAGAAGGGTTTAGAGTGACAAAAAGAAAATAAAGGGATGCTGAATGGATGGGCCAAGGGTTTAATGGCCCACACAGAACGTACACATGGGGAGGGGTGTTAACTGGAATTAGCTTGGGCTTAGGTGGGATTGAAACGCGTTAGGCCCGTTTGTTACAAACATTCTTAGGGTTTGAAGTTTGTGTTCAGTTGGACAACGCTTAGGGTTTGTGTGGAAACGGCGCCCTTCGTTCGCTTTCATGTTCTTCCTTATTCATCTTCTCTGATCGCTCGCTCTTTGCCCATGGATTCAGAAATCTGAGCTTCTCGCCTTAGCCACCAGCGTTACCACCTCTTCTCCTCTCTTCACGTTTGTCTAAGTGACGGTAAATCAAGGTAACGAAATGTCTTAAACTGGTTGGATGTTTTAGATTTGCATGTCATGATTTTTATATTCTGATTTTTGTGTTCATCTTGTTTGTTTAACGAGGTGGTAAAAAAATGAGGAAGGAATGTTCTACCTTGAGGTGAAGACAAAGGAGGAGAAGAGGACGAGGAAGCGCTGAGGCGGCTTAAAGGCGAGGAGGTTTTGCGCGATGAAGCTAGCTTGGACGACACTTGGTACTTTTGTATCTCTTCTCCTTTGCTTAGGGTTTCATGATGATGACTGAAAACTCTATACACGTCTTCTTTTCTTCTTCTCCTTTTTGCCACTGTATGCTTGTTTATGATGCCTTTGAACGCTTCTCTCTTCTTCTGACTTGTTGTCTTGAATTGTTGCTTTGAGATGCCTTTGAAACTGTGTTACCTATTTTGTATGCTATGTGTTGAACGCCTGTGATGTTAATTGCCTGAGGCTTTTGTGTTGCCTATTGTTCACTTTCTTCTTGAACTGTCTTGTTGCCTTGTGATTTGCCTGTGAAGAAGCTTCTTCTGAGGCTTGCTTTGAACGTTGCTACTGTTGAGACGCTTCGTTTTGACTAGCTTTCCTCTTATGGCTTTGAATTGAAAGTTTTTGCCCAATGATGGTTTTTGCTGAGGGCTTGAGGATTTGAAAAATGGTTTTGGTTGGCTTGAGTTTGATTTGGATGGTGTTAATGTTTAGCTTATTGGATTGACAGGTTTTGGCCTATGCTGGTTATTGCCTTAACAGGTTATGGTGTGGGATGTTTGACATAGGTTACAGGTTTTTCTGGTTTATTGTGAATATAAGGTTTCAGCAGGTGCAGGCTTGAGGCTTGAACCGGTTATGTTGTTAGGCTTCAGGCAGTGCTGGTTTAAGGCAGGGTCTTGTTTGACAGGGGTTTGATGGTCTTGAAAGTTGGCAAGGTTTTGGTATTTTTGGTTTAGGTTCTGCATATGCAGGTTAGGCTTTTGAGGTTATGTGTTTGGTATGGTTGTTCAGGTGAAGCTTGAACTGGTTTAAGGCTTGAAATTCTGAACTGGTTTCAGGTTTGAGGTTATGTGTTTGTATTTTGGTGATATTGGTATTATGGCTCAATCAGGTTTTCTGAAGCTCAGTGCTCTCTTCTTTTTTTGTTGTTGTCTGTTTTATGCAGTTAATCTCTATATATCTTTGTTATCCCTGCTGTTGCAATTTTATATTTGTTTCTTTTGTCTTCCAGCCTCTTGGTCTTTTTGCGCCTAAGACTTGTTCAAACTTTGGCATCTCTTCTTGAACCAAGTTACTGGGCAGACTTGCAAGGTTTTTGGCATTTTTCTGTTTTAGTGATTAATTCTGCTGTGTACTTCTGCCTAATTTGAGTAACACTGAAATAATGCTTCTTTTAGCCTTTGCCTTACTGTCTTATTGCAGTTTTATTTTCTGTATTTTCCTTATGCCTAAAGCCAAACAGTAAGCCCACACTTCTCCTCTTTTCTTTCTCTCTCTCTTCTAGTACAGTTAAATATTTAACATGTTTTGTGCTGTACCCAGTTCTGAAAGTGGCCATTTGTTGGGAAATGATGAAAAGATAGTGTCTTGCTTGCTTGCATAACTTTCCTCTGCATATTTTATCTTTTCTTTTGACAGCTTTTGTACTTTTCTCCTTTTAATATCTTTGCCCAAATCCTCTTTTCTTTGACAGCTTGGGTGGACTTTTTGGTATAAAGTAGGAAATTGGATTTTTTCAGTTTGGTTGAACTCGAACTATGCAGTTTGACATTTTGAATTTATGCACTTTGACATTTTGCATTCATGATTAAATGAATAAAATTCTTCCCTCTTTGTGAACCGGGAGAAATCCCGTGATTTGCAGAGAGGGTTAACTGATCCCAATCAGTGGCCCTTAATGATGAATTTCTTTTTATCTGTCTTTTCAATTTAACTGTTATTTGACTTTTCTCCTTTTCTTTTGCAGATGCATATTTGGATGGAGAGGAACAAAGTGAAGAATGAAGAATTAGAAAACAAATAGGATAGCTTTTCTTTTTATTTAAATTTAAATCAATGTAAAACCATTGTTTGTAATTAAATTATAAACAATAATTGTACAGTTAATTTAAGAATAAATAAAAGTTTCCATTATCCAATTTAATTCTGTTTTCTCTTTATTGTTTATTTATTATTTAAAACTCTTTGAATTAAAATAATTGAAAAATAGATTTCAATCATTTAATTTAGAATAATAAATAATTAAAATAAACAATGCTTTAGCACATTGATCAATTAATCCTGGCCTTTCCAAAGCAAATCAACAGTTAATCAAAACACTGATCAGGCGCATTCCCTTTTCATTGATTTTCAACAAACACTGTAAATCCAAACTGCGTATTTCTTTTGACTGGCTCAAACAAAACAACATGAATTCAAACCAACTGCCTCTTTTACTGATTAAATCAAAATAATGCGAATTCAACCCGAATCTTGGAATAACTTGCAAAGTGCTGTGGAATTTTAATTTTTCTGAGAATATGCCCATAAAACCTTAATTCCTGATTAAATGCCAAAGAGCGTTCGCCTGATAAAAATTGAGCCAGAATCAGCCAAAACCCTTAAGCCAACTGTGTGAGAAAATCCAGAGCCCTGAAAAATCAATGAAACCCTAATTTTTGTTTGACTGACGAGAAAAGTCCGTTTGTCCGATTCTTGAGCCAGTTTGAAAAGTCAGGAAATGCCTGAAGCTGAGATTTCTTGTGGAAAAATGCGAGGGCGAATTTTGGGGTACAACAATACACAATTAACAACCCAAATAACAACTCAAGTATTTAAACTAATACTTAGAGTGTATTACAAATAAAAAGTCTAAACTTCTAATCAAAAAGAAAGTATTCTTCTTCAAAAATTGTTTGTCTTTGAATAAGGGAGCGAGTCCTTATATATGCGCAGCTTTGGGCGTGGGCTTGAAAACAAATATTCAAATCTTTTGAATATTTCCATAAAAACAGGCTAAGATATAATTATGCAATTTGAAAAATATTCCTCCATATTTTTCGCAACCTGTAGTTCACAAATCCTGAATTATAGAGTGTTGGAAATCAGGAAACAAAAGACTTAACTGATTTTGGGTTGAGATCAGTTCCGTAGGCAGATATCAAGACATCTGCTTTGACATCATTCAAAACAGTTTTTCTCTAAACGTTAAGACATTTAGAAAAACATTAACCAGTCATTGTTTTACCAAAATTGCTACCAATAAACACTTACAAACTCCCCCTTTGGAAAATTTTTCCTAAAATATTGTTAGAGTATATTATCAGAGCAGCAGCACAATTATCAGAGCATTTTCAGGGCAGCAGCAAGCAAGGCAATCAAAACATACATTTAGTTAGCAGTTAGCTGTTAGCACAGGATGATGTCAACCCATCTTCTAGGACATGAGGCTCCCATCAAGTATTGAGCTCCCCTCAATCAATTGGAAGTGGTCAATCAGTGGTTAGTGGTTAGTCTGTCACTCACTCACTTTCTCTCCCCCTTTTTAGTCATAATATGCCAAAGAAAAGATGTAATCAAAGGAATATCAGTATTAGGGTACATACCATAAAATTCAAATGTCAAGCACATGTAAGTGCCAAAAAAGAAACAAAGTGTTCAGAGAAACATCTAGTAGTCTAATTGTTATCCTGACCAATTGACTTGGTTGAACCAAAACTTCTTTCCTCACTGGAGTCCTCACCTTCAAAGCTCACTGCACCATCAAGGTTGCTATCCTTTTACAGGTCTTTGATCATCTTTTAAAATACTAGCTTCCCAGCTAAGCTCACTCTGATCAAATCATCTAATTCCTTGCAGGCTTCCTTCAGTTCATTGATCATTTCATCCTTAGTGGAGGTCTTGTTTTCAGCAGTTGAAGATGTCAAAACAATGTCTGGGACATGTTTTCTTGAAAATAGCTTAAAATGGAGGGTTAATGCAAACTTCCTCTTGCGCACAACATCATTTCCACTTAGGATTCCAGGATGCTGATTTAGGATAATTCCACAGAGGAGGGAAGGAAAAGCAATCGGCATCTTAATGGCACAAATTCCTGCATGTTTGATGGTCTGATCAAAGATATAAGTCCCATAATTAAAAAAAATTGGTTTCCAATAGCATAAATGAACTTTCCTAAACCGATGGAGATGGTTGAAGTGTGATTAGTGGGAACCCAATTTGCAGCTCCAATCATATGTAAAATTGCATATTTCACACTCAGTTTGCCGACAGGAAGTTTGTTTTTCATTGGCCACTCACTTACTTACTTAGAAGTAATGGCTCTACACATTTAATTGTCTGTTACTTCCAGCTCACAAAATACATCTTCAGACCTATCTATAAATTTGTTTATATTGGCAGGAAAAAACTCAACACACTTTCCTCTAACAAAAACCTTTCTATATTCCTTACTCTTATGGTCAACATAGTCAACAGGAATATTAACAATAAACTCTTTAACAAGATTTTCATAGCAATTTGCAAACCTGGTAACTATTTTCATCAGTCCAGCATAGGAGATCATCTCCATGATTTCCTTACATTCCAAGGCACTAGCTCCTAGTTCTCTCTTCAGGGCAATCCTTCTTTGATACACATGCTTCCATTTTTCAGCATTCTCAATAGAATGAAAGGAGATGTTGTCAAGTGGGGCATCAAGAAACCTAACAGACAATTTCTTATTTGCAGACTTTTTGATAGGAGAGATATCCTGGACATATTGCTCGACATCATACTCAAAGCCAGTATCTTTAACTATAACATCTTTCTTCTTACTCTTGGACCTTTTTACAGCATCCTCATCATCATTAGTAGAGGTAACAAGTCTAGCTTTTCTCTTTCTAGATGGAGGAACAACTTTACTTCATGCTTTTGGGGGTCCATACATGGTTTTCTTCTTGATTGTCTTGGGAGGGGTTGTGATAATTTCATATTTCACTCTCCTGGACTTTAGCCTTATAGCAATACCAGGTACAACATTAGTGATGAGCTCATTGTTAGAGAGCTCTTCAACATTGACAACATCCACAATATTGTGACATTCTTCATCCTTGGAGGCAACAACATTTTCTTCAACATTTTGATCAACATTTTCCTCAACATCTTGATCAACATTTTCTTCTTCCACATCTTTTAAGGCAGAGGTTGCAAGCTTCTCAAGTTTTCTATCAGCGACATCATTCTTTGATGATTCAGCAACATCATTTTTGGTTGATTCATCAGCATCATTCTTAGGATTACTTCCTTTGTCAGCTAGAGGGGGCATGCGAGCAAGGGGAGTATAAATCCCAGGCACAACAAATCTTTCATTTAAAACTCTGTCCACAAGCCTTCTGATGCTTCTATCAGCATTGATAATTTCTTCTTCAGTTCTATTGTTAGTAGCAGAAGAGGAGTTACCTTTATCATCTTTAGATTTCTTAGCTGGTGATGATCTAGGTTTCTTGACCTTTTTATCAAGCGCAGGAGAATGAAGAGTTTGTGAAAGTAGAGAGAAGAGATGTAGTAGTGTGTGGGAAACAATTTTAGGCAGTCTTGTAATGATTGTTTTCTAAAATTTATTTGTTGGAGACACAAATAACATAATATCACTTTAATGATATTCCCACACACTTTTAATTACTACAAACCCTCATATAAGAATATCCATAATTTTCCTCTTAAATTCTAAAATTGATTAGCATCCAAAGCCTTTGTGAAGATGTCATCCAGTTGTAATTCAGTGGCTACATGTTCTAAGGCCACAATATTTTCTTCAACAAGCTCTCTTATGAAGTGATGACGGATGTCAATATGCTTGGTCCTGCTATGTTGAATAGGATTCGTTGAAATGTTTATCGAGCTTAAATTGTCACAGAATAATGTCATGACATCTTATTTGACATTGTATTCTGTTAACATTGGTTTCATCCAAACCAATTGATAATAACTGCTTCCTGCAGTAATGTACCCAGCCTCAATAGTGGATAAAGACACACAATTTTGCTTCTTGCTGAACCAAGATATGAGGTTATTTCCCATAAATAAGCATCCTCTTGATGTACTCTTTCTATCATCAGCACTCCCTACCTAATCAGCATCACGAAAGCTAGTTAAGGCAGAATTTGATCCATGAGAGTACAACATACCATAGTCACTTGTCCCATTCACATATTTGAGAATCCTCTTTACATGGTTGGCATGGATAACTTTAGGATCATCCTGATATCTTGCACAAACTCCTACAACAAAGGCAATGTCTGGTCTGCTAGCTGTGGGATATAGAAGACTGCCTATCATGCTTCTATAGAGACTTCGATCTACACTTACTCCTTTTTCATCTTTAGTCAACTTCAAATGTGTGGGAGCAGGGGTTCTTTTGTGACTTGCATTCTGCATCCCAAACTTCTTCACTATTTTCTTGGCATACTTGCTCTTAGATAAAAATATGGATTCTTCCATTTGTTTAACTTGCTGACCAAGAAAATAAGTTAATTCACCAACAAGACTCATCTCAAATTCATATTGCATCTGCTTGACAAAATGTTGAACCATCTCATTTGACATCCCACTAAATACAATATCATCAACATAGATTTGAGCAATCATAATCTTCCCTTCTTCTTCTTTGACAAAGAGAGTCTTGTCTATACCACCTTTCCTATATCCATTCTCCTCAAGGAATATTGTCAGTCTCTCATACCATGCTCTTGGAGCTTGCTTCAATCCTTACAGAGCTTTCTTCAGTTTATAGACATGTTTAAGAAATCTTGGATCACCAAATCCTTTTGGTTGTTCAACAAAAAATTCTTCATTCAGGTATCCATTCAAGAAGGCGCTTTTTACATCCATTTGAAACAATTTAAATTTCAAAATGCATGCAACTCCTAACAGAAGTCTGATTGATTCAAGTCTAGCCACAGGAGCAAAGGATTTATCAAAGTCCACTCCTTCAATTTGAGTGTATCCTTGAGCAACTAACCTTGCCTTATTTCTCATGACCACCCCTTTTTCATTAGATTTATTCTTGTATACCCATTTAGTTCCAATCACATTTGTCCCTTCAGGTCTTGGGACCAGATTCCAAACTTCATTCCCACTGAATTGTTCTAGCTCCTCTTGCATAGCATTAATCCATAACTCATCAGTTAGGGCCTCTTTGACATTCTTAGGCTTAATTTTTTATACAAAGCAAGAGTTAGAAATCCCTCCTCTTGATGCGGTAGTAACTCCCTTGTTTGGATCTCCTATGATGAGCTCCTTAGGATGATCTTTCTGTGTTCTGATTGAAGGTTCTTTATTGTGCTGACTAAGCTGGGGATCTTCTTGAGGAGGATTATAATCAATAATTGTGTCATTTGATTCAGTTGGACTATCAGGAAAAGATGTTCCAACATTTCTGAGACATCTTCTGAGACATTCCATCCTCTATCATCAATAGTAACATTTATTGACTCCATGATAACTTTGGTTCTGGAGTTAAACACTTTGTATCCTCTGTTGTTTGTAGAGTAACCCAGGAATATTCCTTCATCACTCTTAGGATCCATCTTCCTCCTTTGTTCACAATCAGCTAAGATGTAACATTTACTTCCAAAAACATGAAAGTATTTTACAGTTGGTTTTCTTCCCTTCCATATTTCATATGAAGTGGCTGAAGTGCCTTTCCTTATAGTGACTCTGTTATGAATATAGCATGCAGTATTCATAACTTCAGCCCAAAAGTGGTAGGGTAGCTTCTTAGCATGAATCATGGCTCTGGAAGATTCTTGGAGAGTTCTATTCTTGCATTCTACAATCCCATTCTATTGAGGAGTAATGGGAGAAGAGAATTCATGGTTGATTCTTTCAGAGGAGCAAAACTCAGCAAATTTGTTGTTCTCAAATTCTTTTCCATGATCACTCCTGATTCTTATGACATTACTTTCCTTTTCCCTTTGAATTCATTGACAAAGATCTTTGAACACTCCAAAAGTTTCTGATTTTTCTCTAATAAATCTTACCCACGTGTATCTTGAAAAGTCATATACAACAACATAGGCATACTTATTACCACCAAGAATATCAACCTGCATAGGTCCCATCAAGTCCATGTGAAGAAGTTCCAATACTTTTGATATAGTAAGATGTTGAATCTTCTGATGTGACATCTTAGTCTGCTTTCCAATTTGACAGTCACCATATACCCTTCCTTCTTCTATCTTAAGCTTAGGAATCCCTCTCACTGCTTCTTCAAATATAATTCTCTTCATACCTTTCAGATGCAAGTGCCCCAATTTTTGATGCCATAGTTTAACCTCATTCTCTTTGGATGAAACACATGTTGAGGAGAGGTTTAAATCTTGAGGAACCCATAGGTAACAGTTTTCTTTAGATCTGATTCCTTTCATGACAACTTAATTCTTCTCATTGCACACAAGACATTCTTCTTTGGAGAAGTTAACTTTGAATCCTTTATCACATAGTTGGCTTATACTTATCAGGTTAATTTTCAACCCTTTTACAAGCAACACATTATCAAGTTTAGGAACTCCTGAACAGTCAAGCTTGTCAACAACTTTGATTTCTCCTTTTGCTCCATCACCAAAAGTAAAATAACTGGTGGAATGAGATTTGACATCCACCAACAGATTCTTGACACCAGTCATCTTTGGTTGATACTCTGAGAGAGGTGTGAGCAATGAAACTTCAAACATTGGACTTGGGAACCCATTGTTTCTTCTTTTTGCTATTTTAGGGAATCTTATCAGTTTTGAGAAGACGATTATTTTTAGGATACCCATATAACTTGAAACAGAAGGGCCTTATATGTCCAAGCCTTCTACAATGATGACATTTCCAGGGCTGGGGATTTTCTCTGGTGTGATTAAGCTTTTTCTTCCCACGAGGTTTCCCAATATGTCCTTTCTTAAAAAGATGTTTGCCCACATGTTGAAACATTTGATTCGACATCTTTGGTTTAGCCTTGGCATATGTGGAAACAAATGCAGGCTGTTTGCCATGATGTTCTTTCTTCACATGTTGTCTGCCAAGATGTCCTTTCTTACCATGATGTTGAAACATTTGATTTGACATCTTTGGTTTAGGTTTGGCATGAGTGGAAATAGATGAAGCCTCTTCTGAGTTAGGTTCATTTTTCTCATTGAAACCTAAACCACTCTTATCTCTTATCACTCTTCCTGCTTGGAGAATTTCATCTAATGTGTCAGACCCATTATTCAGCATCTTGAGATATTTGACCATTCTATCAAGATTTGAATTTAGAGAGGACACTTCACTTTCCAGATCATAAATAGTTTTAATATGCTCTTCCCTTTCCTCCTTCAGCTGACCTATAAGGGTTTTTTGTTTCTCCCCTTCAAGACATACTTCTGCACTTCTGAGACATAATTCTTTGTATGAAGCAACTAACTCATCAAAGGTTAATTCCCCATCACTAGACTCTTCATCAGATACATATTTTCCTATCAACGCTTTCACATATTTGCCAGATTCTTCAAGTTCACTCTCTGAGTCTTCTTTAGACCAAGTAACAAATAGATTCTTATTCTATTTCTTTAGATATATAGGACATTCATCTCTAATGTGACCAAAGCCTTCACATTCATGACATTGCATTCCCTTTGCTTGAGAAGATTTTTCTTCAGCCCTTTTTCTTCCCACCTCATTTGACTTATAGATGTCAGATGGGATGTTCTTGACATTTGACCTTTGGTTCCTATCCATTCTTTTTATCACTTTATTAAATTGTATTCCAAGTATAGCTAGGGCATTTGATATTCCTCCATCTGTATCCAGATCACAGTCCTCTTCTTCATCTTTAGTATTAGATACAAAGGTGTAGCGGTAGAAATGTGCAAGACTAAGCCACTGGATTGACTAGACTTTATATAAATCAAAATAAAAATCACCACCGCGCTTTATTGTTTCCAAAGGAATGGGAAAAGAGCAAATAACCCAAAAAGAGGGGGAAAGATTCAAGGTAAGGGGGTTGGTTATGCAAAGGGAAGGTATTAGCACCCTAAACATCTACGGTACTCCGCAGGAACCTCTTTGAAAAATCTGTATATTTTGGCTTTAAAAATGTGTTGTATATAAAATGGATGGTGGAGGTGAGAAAAGAAATATGTTTATGATTTTTGCACCCGCCGCGGTTGCGAACCTTTAGTGCCTACGTACCACCTTTCGTGCAATAGGGGATCAGGGTACACGTAGTTCATCTAGAAAAGACTTGTTTGTTGATTGTTTTTAAACAAGGAGACAAGTCGTCATTGTTAGGAGAGAAATCTCGACTAACGCCCACAAGGTGTAAGAAAGATGGACCATGCGTCAACAAGAGTGAGGGTTTGAGAATGCCTCTAGTACTCAAGTGGAAAAGTCGAAACCTTTATAACCATAGGGATAGGAGAAGGTTGCTCGACTATCAATGAATCATGTCTCACCTTGAAAAAAAGTTTTAAATGGAAAAGGTGCTTGGGCGCACAAAAGAGTTTGAATGAGTTGAAGTGTTTTGTTAATTTTGAAAGAAATGTCAAAGTATGATTAAATGAATTGAAGTTTGTTTAAAGAAAATAAGTTTTAAAAGAAAAGGCACTCGACAAAGTCGAGGTTTATTATGAAAGCGGTTCGAGTTTAAAAATAAAGAATATTTTGAAAGACGATGAGAAGGTTTTTAAAATTAAAGAATATGGGAGGAGATGAAGGGACTATCCTAAAGCATAAGGTAAAAGCTAAGGAAGAGAACCGTCTAACCAACATGAAGCCGATACTTGACATTATAAGTCAATATAGAATTCCTATTATTCGGATTGAAACCAAGCAAGCAAAGATACTAGATCTCTTAAAAGAACCCAAACTTCAAGTGTTTTAAGTCTTCGCAAAAATTGGGCAGAGTAACGGCTGTATACGGGTGAATTCCAAATTACAAACAAAGATCGTAATCTCAATAACCTGCACACAAAACAAACAAACAACCCAATGTCTTGAGGTAAACCTCAAGAACTCCAGACAAAATATCAAATAAAGTCACAAAGTCTCCAAGATAGGCCAAAGTCTCTAATCCTGAGTCCAAGAAGTCCATCACTCCATAATGCCAAGGATAGTAACCATGTAGTCCAAGTATAATTAATGATTTTTATGGTTTATGTTGATTATTAGGTGTCTTTTAAAAGGAAAGAAAAGCTCAAGTGAGCAAAAATAAAAATGACATAAAAGTAAATGCTCAAGTGAGCAAATATGAAAATAGCATGAAATGTAAAATGCTAAAAGTAAATGGTACATAAAGCATGGAAATAAAAGCGTAAAGTAAAGTTAATTGTTAGTAATTAGTGGTTAGTTGGATGACCATCTTGAAACTTGCATTTGGAACTCATTAGAGGATTGGTAGAACCAAAGCCTCCACACAACAAGTTTCATTTGCTTTTTGTCAAGTATATCATCCATTTTGGAATTTCACAAGGCAACATGTAATGATCAACGATGTTTAAGTGATCCGCGTTGACCAAAGGTGTTGTAGATCCATTAGAGGATTGGTAGAACCAAAGCCTCCACACAATGAATCTAAAGGTTATTGGATCAAAGAGATCAAATTAACATACTTGGGCTTGCAATCATAAGTTTGGGCCACGAATGATCATTTATTCGAATCGGGACGAAATTTAGCGCTATGTTAAGCAATCGTAAGTGGACTTATGTAGAAGTCACACCTATTTTGAGGCCGGTCAATAGAAATCTATGTACTTCATGTTTGGATAAATGATATAGAGATCACCATCCCTTAACATGTAGCACAATTAAAAAAATAAAGGGATAAGATGAAGAGGGAGGGGAATGATAAGCTAATTTGGATCACCATTTCAAAATTCTTTCATCTTTAAATTCAACCACTCCTCTAGATGGATTAAAGCACTAAACATATCATTAATCCAAAGCACCAAAAATGAATTAAATAATTCACTCTTAGGTAGATTTGAATTGATGAACATTTATCCAACTTCATCTACATCACAAAGTCCATTGAGTTTAAAGACAAATTGGACATTTAAAATTGCAATCCAAACCAACAATCAAAAGGAATGAGTAGAAAAAGCATTTTGGATCAAAGCTTCCCCAAAACAAGGCAAAAAAATGCATTATGTCCCTGTGTAAATCGATTGAACTATTGTGTAAATTGATTTACACAGTACAATTTTCAAAAATCTGCGTGAAATTGCTTTTGTGCAATCGATTGCACTACAGTGCAAATCGATTGCACACAGAAGCAATAGCAAAAACAACATTTTAAAAGGGCAATTTATTGTTCAAACTTTCCATCAAACACCTTATGATCATGGATCCACTTGAGCACGAAAATTCCATCAAATTATGAGAAAATAACACCATTGAAATCACAAAATAATGCTCAAAGAATCAATTCCAAAGATCGCCAAGAGATCACATTGTGAAAGATGAATTATCCAACTTACCAAAGGTAGATCTAGAGAATTATCAAAACAACTTCAAGAATTTGCCTCAATTCAACCACAAGAATCAATTGACCAAGCTTGGATGTAGAGAATTGATGGAGAAAAAGTGTTTGGATGAAGGTTTAGCTCAAAGATTAGTAAGCTTCAATGCAAAGCTTACTAACTTTTTGAAAATGGAGCTTTGAGTGAATTTGGTAGATGGAGAGAATTGAGAGTTTTTTAGAAAGGTGGATTTGGCTATCAAAAGCTTGAAATTTGAATTAAATGAGGGCTCTATTTATAGAGTTTAGGATTGGGATTAGTGGTAATTTGGTAATTGATTCTTGGAGCCAAAATTTGAATTAATGATAATTCTTTCAAATATTAGAGCCAAAATTCGAATTAATGATAATTCTTCTTAAAAATGAAAAATTGGCACTAAAATTTGAATTAATGATACATCTTTCAAAAATGAAGAAAAATTGGAGCCAAAATTTGACAATTTTAAAATGCTGATTTTTTTCAAATTTCACGATGTGCAATCGATTGCACTACAGTGCAAATCGATTTGCACAGTGTATCTTTTCAAAAATTGCGCAAAATTCACTTTGTGAAATCGATTGCACTCTAGGAGCAATCGATTGTATAGTGAAAAAATGAAATTTTTTAATTCTTTTTCTTTGCAAATAGAGATTTTAGGGAAATAATACCGGAAAACCTTATTTGCCATATGCTTCGACTCAGTACCTACAAAACACAAATATGCAAAGACAAAGGCAAATATTTTTTTGAATTTTGAGTAGAAGTTAGTCAACAACACAAGAGAAAACTTAAAGATAGGATGCAAATGTGATGAATGAAGCTATTTATTAATGATTGTGACCAAAATGACAAAATATGGTATGAAAGTGCGACTGAAAATGTTAGGGGCAAAATTTAGGGTACAACAGCTGCCCCTATTTAATTATCTTTTAGCCAGATAGGCGGAAAGTAATTAAATACAAATAGACCTGAATTTTGTCCCTGATGCGATGAGATGATAGCATATGTTATGAATGAATGCATGGACTCTTTTTTTTTACATATATATTTTTTGAATGATGTATGAGATGAGACAGACTCTGTGGAAATATGGAAAGACTCGAAACTGGAAACTTATGGTAGTTCAGATGAAATGATGTGGAAAGACACGTCGGGGAACAACAAGATACTTCTGGATATCTGTCAGGGAGACAAATAGTAACCATCAATACTTGGAAAAAAAAGATAAAACTCGAGAAGGAAAGCAGCGACATCCAAGAATGGCATTGAATGAGGCGAGAAACTCTCTGGAAAAGGCAATCAGAAGCATCTAGAAGAACATTAGATGTGGGATGAGACCAAATCTGAAGCTACATCAGAGTCGTCCAGGAAAAATGCTGAACAGAAAAGAAACACGACATCCCATACTAGTTTTGAATGAAGGGAAAACTCAACGTCTAATACTGGCTTTAGACGAGAGAAAAACAACATCCAATACTGGCTTTGAATGAGTGAAAGGGATCTTGACATTCAATACTGGCTTTGAATGAAAAAAAAAGATAACAACATCCAATACTGGCTTTGGATGGAAGAAGAGATCTTGACATTCAATACTGGCTTTGAATGAAAAAAAAAGGATAACAACATCCAATACTGGCTTTGGATGGAAGAAGAGATCTTGACATTCAATACTGGCTTTGAATGAAAGAAAAGCTCAACGTCTAATACTGGCTTTAGACGAGAGAAAAGATCACAACATCCAATACTGGCTTTGAATGAGTGAAAGGGATCTTGACATTCAATACTGGCTTTGAATGAAGAAAAAGGTAACAACATCCAATACTGGCTTTGGATGAAAAAAGAGAAACAACTCAAACTGATGTTTGCTTTGGTAGGTGCCAATTAAGTTGGACTTTGATCTCAAGGTGACATGTCAACTGCAATAAGACCTTGGAAAATGAAAATGAGGATGAAACACTCTTGTTATGCATTATGTATGAATTTTGTTATGCATGATATGTGAATGATCTATGCAGGTAATGCCGACCTTTATGACAATGGAGTTTGACTCTTCTATGGAGAATAGTTTGGAAGTTTGATTCCTCAACACGGAGAACTCTGCCAAATTTGATTGGAAAGAAGAAAAAAAATCTTGCGCCCAAATTTGTCACCCTTGAAAATTGTGTTGAACTGATGATCTTATGAAGAAGGATATGGAGAGCTACTTGGGGACTTGTCCCAGATTAGCTGACTGTTGAAGATAAACTGATCATGGCTTCAGTCGAAAGTTGCTGGAAATAAGCTGATCACGGCTTCAGCTCCGAAATGACTATTGGAGATAAACTGATCATGGCTTCAGCTCTTGAGATAATTGTTGTAAATAAATTCCCTTGTATGAGTCTTGAAAATGATTTCCTGGATGGCCAATTCTGAGAAAACTTGCATTGAGCAGTAAATCTTGAACTGATTCACAACAGGATCTGGAAGATACTTGCCCCTGATAGGGTCACTGACCAAGTTTCTCAGCTGTTTGAAATTCCTTGATGAGGAAAGCTTGTTTGCAAGCAAAATTGTTTATTCAAACATGGTATTTTTAATGCAAAGTTCATGCAAAAGTTTTGAATCCAAAATCATTTTTGAAATGATGTTATTGGTGTATAGAAAGTGCATCACTGGTTAAAACACAGTGGTTTATACTTTTAAAGTGAAAACAAAGGTATGAAACCAAAACAAATGATTCGCAAAATATCATAGGAGTCAGTTTACGCAACCTTGCTATAGTATGCTTTCAAAAGAAACCTGGCTTCAATTAGGTCTTTTGATGGTTGTAATGTGGTCGGGTTCACGGTTTAAGAAATAAAGGATAAAGGCTCAAAGTTTATTTGTACCCAACCCAATCTTCGTGATGTTCTTCAGTCCTACGTTCAGTTAATTCAGACTATGCATTCAGGTTCCAAGAGAGTTTGGAATTTCACTTATGGCAGCAATGACGATGGCTCAGAAACTAAAGGATTCTTGAGAATGACAGTCATTTCTTCTTACATTTTTTTGTTGTTTTGAGGACTTTTGTCAACTCTGGTGGAGAATTTTGAGGATTTGAAGACCTCTTCTGATTGAGTTTATTATTCCCAACTTTTGCCTGAACTGTTTCATTTGAGATTACAGTGAGCAGGATGCCCCAGTTTTTTCCTGAACTGTTTCATTTGAGATTACAGTCAGCGGGATGCCCCAGTTTTTTTACCTAAGTCTCCTTCATAGGTTTTGACTTAGCGGGATTTTTTTGTTGATTTTTATTTTCATTTTTCCTTTTTTTGGAAAGATAATGACTGCCTTGCTCAATGATTACGGGGAACCATCTTCGTCATTTTTTGTTTGAGAGCATCTTTGACACTTCTTGCTGTGTGCAAAGGAAAGCTTGATCGCGACCTTTGTTGAAAGGTGTCTTGCATGATTTGTCTTGTAATTGAATGCACAACCAAATTAACTGAGAACTACCCATCCCCGGGTTAAGATTGCAGGTTTTTCTGTATAGAAAGAAACTCCAACTTCTAGGCTCAAAGGGGTGAACGAGGGATTAACTTCCTTATTTCTCCAGTGTTTGGGAGTTGAAACAATGCATGTATATCCTCAGCAAAGTTTTATTCAAAAGCATACCAGCAACAATTATGGGTATTTCGTTTTCATCATCCTCCCTCAAATCATTGCATAAACAAAATCTTGATAAAGGGAGTAAACAAGAGAAACATATTTGAAAGCAGTAAATGAAAAATGATTTGAATAAAAATATTGCAATGCTCATTTCATTAGAATTAACATGAAAGTACAAAAAAAATTTGAAAGAAACAATTTTAACATAAACAAGGGACAAATGCAAACAGAAAGAAACATGGCCTAGTGACTAATCAGTAACAAGGATGAGTTGTCCTGTCTGAAACACTGGCTTTAGGAGGTGACTTGAGGGTATCCCGACTCAGTCTTCAACCACTTTGTTTTTGCAAAGGATTGTTGATGACATTAGGACCTGCCTCCTTGAAAGTGAGAAAATTGTTTTTCACCAATTCTTGCACTTTGTTTTTCAATGCATAACAACTATCTAAATCATGACTGGCAGCTCCCTGATGAAACTCACAGTGAAGGTCGGATCTGAACCCGGCTGGAGGAGGATTTCGAGGAATCAGAGGCCTAGTTATAATCAAGCCTTTCTGCACCAATGCAGGATACATTTCAGTGTAAGTCATAGGGATGGGATCAAACTGAGCCCTATTCCGATTCTGATTCTGTGCAATATTCTGTTATTGAGGGACATGAACTGGTTGAGCATTGACTGCAGGAGTAACAGCAGCTACTTGTGGTTGATCAGTGTATTGAGGCCTACGGCGAGGTCCTCTTCTCTCAGTCGGGAGAACATTGGCTTCTACCTCTTTCTTCTTCTGAAAGTTCCCAAGGTATTTCTTTGCACCATTAGAAGATTCAGCAGCTTTAGACACTTTACCATTCTTAATTCCTTCTTCTAATCTCTGGCCAATAGTCACCAGGTCTATGAAGCTAGAGGACACACTACCAATCATATTCTCCCAAAAGAAAGGGGACAAAGTATCCATGAACAAACCAGTTATCTCTTTCTCTGCCAGAGATGGTTCAACTTGAGATGCCAGTTCTCTCCATCGTTGAGCATACTCCTTGAAAGATTTTTTCTCATTCTGAAACATATTTTGTAGTTGGCGACGATCAGGTGTCATGTCGAGGTTGTATTTGTATTGCTTTATTAAAGCATCAACAAGATCTTGGAAGCATTGGATACGACCTTTCTCAAGTCCCATATACCATTTCAATGAAGCTCCACTCAGACTGTCTTGGAAACAATGGATAAGAAGCTTGTCATTCTTTGTGTAAGCAGACATCTTTCGAAAGTACATCACCAAATGACTTCTTGGACAAGTGTGCCCCTTATATTTCTCAAACTCGGGAGTCTTGAACTTTGCAGGCATGACCAGATCAGAAAAGCACATATTGTTAGCATCAACACTGAAGAACTCATTTCCTTCCATAGCTCTGAGTCTCTTCTCCAAAGTTTGATATTGTTCTTTGAAATCTTCAAACTCACCGAAGTCTCCTTGACTCACACTTCGAGGACTGACAGCATGGTGCTCAAAGAGATGATTCCCAAAAGCAGCTTGTGCAGCAGGTTGGTGAGAGGCAGTATGAACAATTAGCTGAGGTTTAGTGGAAACTGGAGCTTGAAAGACTGGTCGGGAAGACTGACCAACCATTGAAGTAATTACAACAGGTGGAGAGTAAATCTGAGGTAACCCAAACTCTGGCCGTTCAGTAGATGTATGCTGGATAGGTTGAGTGTCAACAGCAGCAGTTGGGATTTCAGATATCACAGTCCTTTGAGGTGGATCTCCTCTGGAAATCAGGACTTGCATCATCTCAGTAAGTTTGGCCATGCCTGACTTTAACTCGTCGATTTCCATTCTGACTTCCATGTTGTGTTGTTCTTGGTTTTCCATTCTCAATCTGACAGCAGCTCTAGTCCCGTAGTTATGTTGAGGAATCAGCTTGACGGTAGATGACTAACTGGAAGGAAGAAGCAACTGGGAATAAGATCCTGATCAACCTGGATGTATGCAGAATGATGCAGAGGATGCAAATGATATGCAATGTTATGCAATGCACTGTACAGTAACAGGATCACACAGTTCAGAGTCACGAGCCTGGAGTCAAAGGTACAACCCATAAGGTATGGACTAACTGTTATCACCTGCCGAACAAGGTTCTAAGAGGTTCCCAGAGTCTACATCCTTCCTTTGGATATTACCAAGGTCCCGATTAACTCGGTAATTAGCAATATTCTCAGAAAAGACTCGTCCGAGCGTAGTATCGCGTGACAACTACTTCCGGATTACTCTGTCATAGCTTCCGCACTACACCTAAAAGGCCAAGATGAGTTAGGTAATCTACGGTCCTCAGCTTCAGTAGGCTCCCAGGTCGAAAGCAGTACGTCTTCCCGATTACTCGGTAAACGATACTACAGTCAAAGGGGCCTCCACTGAGTGGGGGATCTCATGCCTCCTTTTTTAGGATTACTCCCTCAAAGTTAACATGACTATACCGCCCGTCCTATCTTAAAGTTTTCCCAAAGTCCGGGTAGAGGACTTATAAGAAATCCCCAAGCACCCTGTAAACCAAGAGAATCCAGACAAACATATATACAAAATATAACACATAAACACAATAGCACATATACAGATATAAACAAAGATAGGCTTAACGCACTTAGGGATGGACCAACAAGAGGTCAATCTTTCCCTAGTGAAGTCACCATTTTTTCTGTAGCGGTAGAAATGTGCAAGACTAAGCCATTGGATTGACTAGACTTTATACAAATCAAAATAAAAATCGCCACCGCGCTTTATTGTTTCCAAAGGAATGGGAAAAGAGCGAATAACCCAAAAAGAGGGGGAAAGATTCAAGGTAAGGGGGTTGGTTATGCAAAGGGAAGGTATTAGCACCCTAAACATCTACGGTACTCCGCAGGAACCTCTTTGAAAAATCTGTATATTTTGGCTATAAAAATGTGTTGTATATAAAATGGATGGTGGAGGTGAGAAAATAAATATTTTTATGATTTTTGCACCCGCCGCGGTTGCGAACCTTTAGTGCCTACTTACCACCTTTCGTGCAATAGGGGATCAGGGTACACGTAGTTCATCTAGAAAAGACTTGTTTTTTGATTGTTTTTAAACAAGGAGACAAGTCGTCATTGTTAGGAGAGAAATCTCGACTAACGCCTACAAGGTGTAAGAAAGATGGACCATGCGTCAACAAGAGTGAGGGTTTGAGAATGCCTCTAGTACTCAAGTGGAAAAGTCGAAACCTTTATAACCATAGGGATAGGAGAAGGTTGCTCGAGTATCAATGAATCATGTCTCACCTTGAAAAAAACTTTTGAATGGAAAAGGTGCTTGGGCGCACAAAAGAGTTTGAATGAGTTGAAGTGTTTTATTAATTTTGAAAGAAATGTCAAAGTATGATTAAATGAATTGAAGTTTGTTTAAAGAAAATAAGTTTTAAAAGAAAAGGCACTCGACAAAGTCGAGGTTTATTATGAAAGTGGTTCGAGTTTAAAAATAAAGAAGATTTTGAAAGAAGATGAGAAGGTTTTTAAAATTAAAGAATATGGGAGGAGATGAAGGGACTATCCTAAAGCATAAGGTAAAAGCTAAGGAAGAGAACTGTCTAACCAACATGAAGCTGATACTTGACATTATAAGTCAATATAGAATTCATATTCTTCGGATTGAAACCAAGCAAGCAAAGATACTAGATCTCTTAAAAGAACCCAAACTTCAAGTGTTTTAAGTCTTCGCAAAAATTGGGCAGAGTAACGGCTGTATACGGGTGAATTCCAGATTACAAACAAAGATCGTAATCTCAATAACCTGCACACAAAACAAACAAACAACCCAATGTCTTGAGGTAAACCTCAAGAACTCCAGACAAAATATCAAATAAAGTCACAAAGTCTCCAAGATAGGCCAAAGTCTCTAATCCTGAGTCCAAGAAGTCCATCACTCCATAATGCCAAGGATAGTAACCATGTAGTCCAAGTATCATTAATGATTTTTATGGTTTATGTTGATTATTAGGTGTCTTTTAAAAGGAAAGAAAAGCTCAAGTGAGCAAAAATAAAAATGACATAAAAGTAAATGCTCAAGTGAGCAAAGATGAAAATAACATGAAATGTAAAATGCTAAAAGTAAATGGTACATAAAGCATGGAAATAAAAGCGTAAAGTAAAGTTAATTGTTAGTAATTAGTGGTTAGTTGGATGACCATCTTGAAACATGCATTTGTAACTCATTAGAGGATTGGTAAAACCAAAGCCTCCACACAACAAGTTGCATTTGCTTTTTGTCAAGTATATCATCCATTTTGGAATTCTCACAAGGCAACATGTAATGATCAACGATGTTTAAGTGATCAGCGTTGACCAAAGGTGTTGTAGATCCATTAGAGGATTGGTAGAACCAAAGCCTCCACACAATGAATCTCAAGGTTATTGGATCAAAGAGATCAAATTAACATACTTGGGCTTGCAATCATAAGTTTGGGCCACGAATGATCATTTATTCGAATCGAGACGAAATTTAGCGCTATGTTAAGCAATCGTAAGTGGACTTATTTAGAAGTCACACCTATTTTGAGGCCGGTCAATAGCAATCTATGTACTTCATGTTTGGATAAATGATATAGAGATCACCATCCCTTAACATGTAGCACAATTAAAAAAAGAAAGGGATAAGATGAAGAGGGAGGGGAATGATAAGCTAATTTGGATCACAATTTCAAAATTCTTTCATCTTTAAATTCAACCACTCCTCTAGATGGATTAAAGCACTAAACATATAATTAATCCAAAGCACCAAAAATGAATTAAATAATTCACTCTTGGGTAGATTTGAATTGATGAACATTTATCCAACTTCATCTACATCACAAAGTCCATTGAGTTTAAAGACAAATTGGACATTTAAAATTGCAATCCAAACCAACAATCAAAAGGAATGAGTAGAAAAAGCATTTTGGATCAAAGCTGCCCCAAAACAAGGCAAAAAATGCATTATGTCCCTGTGTAAATCGATTGAACTATTGTGTAAATCGATTTACACAGTACAGTTTTCAAAAATCTGCATGAAATTGCTTCTGTGCAATCGATTGCACTACAGTGCAAATCGATTGCACACAGAAGCAATAGAAAAAACAACATTTTAAAAGGGCAATTTCTTGTTCAAACTTTCCATCAAACACCTTATGATCATGGATCCACTTGAGCACGAAAATTCCATCAAATTATGAGAAAATAACACCATTGAAATCACAAAATAATGCTCAAAGAATCAATCCCAAAGATCACCAAGAGATCACATTGTGAAAGATGAATTATCCAAATTACCAAAGGTAGATCTAGAGAATTATCAAAACAACTTCAAGAATTTGCTTCAATTCAACCACAAGAATCAATTGACCAAGCTTGGATGTAGAGAATTGATGGAGAAAAAGTGTTTGGATGAAGGTTTAGCTCAAAGATTAGTAAGCTTCAATGCAAAGCTTACTAACTTTTTGAAAATGGAGCTTTGAGTGAATTTGGTAGATGCAGAGAATTGAGAGATTTTTTAGCAAGGTGGATTTGGCTATCAAAAGCTTGAAATTTGAATGAAATGAGGGCTCTATTTATAGAGTTTAGGATTGGGATTAGTGGTAATTTGGTAATTGATTCTTGGAGCCAAAATTTGAATTAATGATAATTCTTTCAAATATTAGAGCCAAAATTTGAATTAATGATAATTCTTCTTAAAAATGAAAAATTGGCACTAAAATTTGAATTAATGATACATCTTTCAAAAATGAAGAAAAATTGGAGCCAAAATTTGACAATTTTAAAATGCTGATTTTTTTCAAATTTCACGCTGTGCAATCGATTTGCACAGTGTATCTTTTCATAATTGCGCAAAATTCACTTTGTGCAATCGATTGCACTCCAGGAGCAATCGATTGTACAGTAAAAAAATGAATTTTTTTAATTCTTTTTCTTTGCAAATAGAGATTTTAGGGAAATAATACCGGAAAACCTTATTTGCCATATGCTTCGACTCGGTACCTACAAAACACAAATATGCAAAGACAAAGACAAATATTTTTTTGCATTTTGAGTAGAAGTTAGTCAACAACATAAGAGAAAACTTAAAGATAGGATGTAAATGTGATGAATGAAGCTATTTATTAATGATTGTGACCAAAATGACAAAATATGGTATGAAAGTGCGACTGAAAAAGTTAGGGGGAAAATTTAGGGTACAACAGTTGCCCCTATTTAATTCCACTTGTTGCCTTACAAAAATGGCCATGTTATGCATGTGGGATGTCTTAGCACAAACAAATCGAAAAATACAAGATCATAGTCCCTCGATGATGTTATCAAAGTTTCCTTTCAAAATGATCTTAGTCCCTAAATAAAGGTGCTAAGTCATCTCACAACATTACTATCATGGTCATACGATGACCCAATGCCCGTACCTTCACATCCAACGATGGGACTTCTTACCAAATCAATAGTAAGATAGAAACATCTAAAGGAGGAGGAAAAACACATCTAAGACCTTTTGAGTAGGTAGATTACTTTTAGTTACTTGCTCACTCTCAAAACAAATATCCTTGCTATTTTCAAAACAATCACATACACTTTCAAAACATTTTCAAAACACTTTCCAAAACTTAAAATATTTTTAAAAGCTCAACACTTTGTATACGCTCTTACGAACGAGAATTATTACAAAGTTTGCCTAAACATTGGCACCTTTTCAAAATATTTTTCAAAAAAACACACAAAGCACAATTTCAAACAAAAGCAAGTGATCTAGCAAGTAACTAAGAGCCCATGGAAAACCATGGATGAAAAGGGTGTTAATACCTTCCCTTTTCATAATCTACCCCCCGAACTCAAGAAACAATCTCAAAGGTATTTCCTGTGATTTTTCATCTTTCCTTTTGGATAAAAGAAAAGTCGGTGGAGACTCTTGCTAACCGCAACATTTGCGATAAAACACAAAACCCTCAAGTCAGTTCTCCCACCGTATCACAAATATGCACAAAGATGGTGTAAGGTTGCTTCCTAGATTAGTCCACCCATGGAAGAGAAGGAAATGACCAAAATATTTTTTAATATCTTGGGAAGTTTTACTATGAAAGAATGATTGCGAGTGCACCAAATGATTTCACTAAAATGGTGAATATGGGGATGCGTCTCGAGGAAGGTGTCTGTGCGGGATGGCTGACTAAAGAAGTTAGCTCATCAAGTGGGATCATAAAATTTGGAAGTAGTTTCCCAAAAAATAAAGAACAAGATGTCAGTGCAGTGTCGATTAGAAAACCAAGAAGAAGGTATCCATAATAACATGTTGCAGTTGTCACTCCTGTTATTAATTTAGAACATGTGGTCTCAGCTTACCAGCCATAGTTTCAACAAGTTTAACAGCCTCGACAACAGGCTTACAACACACAACAGCCTCGGCAATAGGCTTACAACAATCAACAGTCAACATACAACAATAAGCAATACAGAGTAAGAAGTGTGTCGCGTTTTGACCCAATCCCGATGACTTATGAAGAGTTGTTACTTGGATTATTGTAAAAGAATATGATCCAGACAAAAACACCATCTTCTATCCCGAAAGACATTCCATACAGGTATAAGGCAGATGCTCATTGTGCTTTTCATCAAGGAGCTCCCGATCACAGTATTGAAAATTGCTTTGCTTTGAAGATTGATGTCTGAAAATTAGTCAGAAGTGGTCTCTTAACATTTAGAGATGTCGGTCCGAATGTGCAAGCTAATCTGCTACCTAATCAAGGTGAACATATTGTGAATATGGTAGGCGGGTGTCCCAAAAAATACCGTATCTTTGATGCCTATCAGATGAGCGAAGATCTGGTGCAAATGCACGCTACCCTTTGCCGAATGATTGAATGACATATTTATGGTTCTTGTCGGATCTGTTGTAGAGACTCCCGTGGATGTCATATTGTGAAGAGAGGCCTTCAACAACTTATAGATCAAGGTCTCATAATAGTTACCAGATACTGAGACGATAATGGAGTAAATATGATTGAAGACGGTTCTGCTGAATTTATGATCGTTGATAACGGTGTACTAATTCCTGTTAAGGCATATGCCAGGTATGATAAAGAACCTACAATTGAAGATCTCAACACAGTAACTCCTGTAGAGATACATGAAAAATGGGTTCAAAAGGGGTTGTTCAATGCCAGTCATGATATTTGTCCAAACTGTGAAGGAATACCTCATAGGTGCATTGTTGCAAGATCAGATCTCCAGATATTAAAAGGCCTATGTCTATTTAAAGATGGATCGATAGCCATTCTTATTGATAGAAGAAGAAAGGATGAGTCAACTAAAGCTACTCTTAATGCGAGTATGGAGATCATTGTTTATAAAGGGAAAGTTGAGGATGCTGAAATGAATGTTATAGTTCCTTAGTTTAACATGCCCGAGCCTTTGGCAATCACATATAATATTCAAAGAAATCCTGTTTCCCCTTTGGTTGTATACTTACCCAAACTGAATCCCTATAATTCTAATAAAGTTTTGTCATACAATACAATGCTACAATGATTGGAAATGAGAAAGAAGTGCACATTCCTTCTCCTTCTTATGTTTTTAACATAGCTATTGTTAGTGGTTTGACCCACAACAGTCGTGTGTTCTCTGTTATACCTCCGAGGAAAGTTGGAAGTGTCCAATTTGAAGCTCTTGTTTCAATTCCTAATCCTGGAGTTGAGAAAGGACAACCAAGTAAGACCAATCTGAATGATGATGCTAATTAAATTTTAAAATTGATTAAAAAGAGTGAATACAAGGTGATAGACCAGTTGTTGCAAACACTTTCTAAGATCTCTATACTCTCTCTGTTGATGAATTCCGACACCCACAAAGAAGCTTTAATAAAAGTTCTAGACCAAGCATTTGTGGATCATGATGTGACAATTGACCAATTCAGCTGGATAGTAGGAAACATTACTACATGTAACAACTTGAGCTTTAGTGATGAAGACCTCCTTGAGGAAGGAAGGAATCACAATTTCACATTACACATCTCTATGAACTGCCTTTCAGATAGTCTATCCAATGTATTGATAGATACAGGTTCTTCACTAAATGTTATGCCTAAATCTACACTGTCTAGGCTCTCGTATCAAGGCGCTCCTATGAAAAGTAGTGGGGTTGTTGTAAAAGCATTTGATGGTTCAAGAAAGACAGTGAAAATTTGTCACCACTCTTTTCAAATAACATTCCAGGTAACGGATATCTAGGTTGATTATAGTTGTTTGCTGGGATGACCATGGATTCATGAGACAAAAGTTGTCACTTTAACGCTTCACAAAAGCTGAAGTTTATAAACAATGGAAAGTTGGTTATAGTAGGCAGAGAGCGAGCTTTTATAGTTAGCCATCTCTCATCTTTCTCCTACATTGACACTAGTAAAGAGCTTGGCACTCAGTTTCAGGAACTTTCTATTGCTAATAAGAATACTAAGAAGAATGGGGCATCCATTACTTCATACAAAGATACACAACAAGTAGTACAAAGTGGTGTAAGTACCGGTTGGGGTACTACGTTGGACTTGCCTGAAAACAATTTTGGTGAAGGTTTGGGCTTTTCTCCTATCGCTTCCAAAGTTGATAAAAGAGACACTGATATCTTCCCTATCTAAGAGACGTTCCGTAGTGCATGCTTTATTTTCTCAACAACACCTGAAGCTAATGCCATTCTTGGAGATGAGTCTGAAGAGGATTTGCCAATCTTTTTGAAACATGGAAGGATTTTCCAGAATTGGATCTCCGTTGATGTTCCCCCTGTCGTTCACATTTCTAAGTAATACTCTCATTGTTATTTTTCAAAACTTTTCGCTTTGCCCAAGGCGAAAGAGTAGTTATGGGGCTTTATTAAAAAAAATCTTTCCATTATGCCTAAAGTGGAAAAGATCTTGTATCAGGCTTTGTTTCAAGTTTATCATCATTAATAAAAGTCATGTTGTCTCCTATACTTTTCTTTTTACTTTACTTTTTTTGTTTTTCTGAAAAAATGGCAATCCTAAAGAACCCTGATGAAATAAAATAAAATCTTTTTCAAAAAACATGCATAAAACTTCTTTCATCGTACTTATATCTAAAATCAAACATAAATCATATGTGGAGATTAAAACATGATCCCATGCCCTCTCCCAACTTTGAGTTCCTTGTGTTCAAAGCCGAATATAAAGACATATAAGAGATACCTGAGGAAATTTCCAGATTGTTAGAGAGAAGAAAAAGTCATGCAGCCTCACAAGGAGCCAGTAGAAGTGATCAACTTGGGTACCGAGGAAGATAGGAAAGAAGTCAAAGTTAGAGCACTGCTTAACCCAAATGTTAAAGAAGGGATAAAAGATACTCTCAAAGATTTTGTTGATGTATTTGCTTGGTCCTATCGAGATATGCCACAGTTGGACACACAATATCATGGAGCACCATCACCGTTAAAACGAAAATGTCTTCCAGTGAAACAAAAGCTTAGAAGGACTCACCCTGGTGTGGCTAAGAAGATTAAAGAGGAAGTTCAAAAACAGATTGATGTAGGTTTTCTTGTTACCTCTGATTATCCTCCTTGGTTGGCCAACATATTTATTGTTTCTAAGAAAGATGGCAAAGTCATAATGTGCGTCTATTACAGAGATTTGAATAAACCGAGCCCAAAAGATGATTTCCCATTACCACACATTGACATGCTGGTTGATAACACTGCAAAGATCAATGTCTTTTCATTTATGGATGGTTTCTCTGGCTACAACCAGATCAAGATGGCGCCTGAAGATATGGAAAAGACTGTTTTCATTACACCTTGGGGAACATTCTTCTATAGAGTGACGCCCTTCAGGTTGAAAAATACTGGTGCGACATACCAAAGAGCTATGACTACTCTGTTCCATGACATGATGCATAAGGAGATCAAGGTATATGTATATGACATGATTACCAAATCACAAAATGAAGAAGACCATGTGGAACATTTGCTGAAGTTATTTCAAAGCTTGAGGAAGTATCAACTCTGCTTGAATCCCAATAAGTGTACTTTTGGTGTCCGTTCGGGAAATATTCTAGGTTTCATAGTCAGTCAGAGAGGTATTGAAGTTGATCCTGACAAAGTCAGAGCTATCCAAGAGATGCATGCACCAAGAACAGAAAAACAAGTGAAACAGTTTCTTGGATGTTTGAATTATATATGCAGATTTATATCACATATGACAGCTACTTGTGGACTAATTTTCAAGTTACTCAGAAAAGACCAAAGTTATGTATGGACTAAAGATTTATAGAAAGCATTTGATAAAGTCAAGAAGTATCTACTTGAACCACCAATTCTGATCACGGCGGTGGAAGGAAGACCTTTAATCATGTATCTAACTGTATTGGAAGATTCTATGGGCTGTGTGTTGGGTTAGTAGGATGAGACGGGAAGAAAAGAACATGCCATTTACTACCCGAGTAAGAAATTCACTGGTTGTGAGTCTCTTTACTCCATGCTTGAGAAAAATTATTATGCCTTGGTTTGGGCTGCTAAACGTCTTCCCCAATACACGATTAATCATACTACTTGGTTGATATCTAAAATAGATCCAATCAAGTACATTTTTGAGAAACTTGCTTTAACCAGAAGAATTTCCCGTTGGTAGATTCTGTTATCAAAATATGATATTGAGTATCATGCGTAAAAAGATATCAAAGGAAGTGTTCTGGCTGACCATTTGGCACACCAACCTATTGATGATTACCAGTTTGTTATATATGATTTCCCCGACGAAGATGTTATGTACCTGAAGGTTAAAGATTATGATGAAACTGAGTTTGGAGAAGGACCTGGTCCAGAATCTCGATGGGGTCTAATTTTTGATGGAGTCGTCAATGCTTATGGAAGTGGAGTTGGGGAAGTCATCATTACTCCTGAAGGTGCTCATATTCCTTTCTTTGCAAGATTGATGTCTGACTGTACCAACAACATGGAAGAGTATGAAGCTTGCATAATGGGTCTTGAAGAAGCAATTGATCTTAGAATTAAAGTCCTTGATATATATGGAGACTCAGCTCTTATAATTAACCATATAAAAGGAGAATGAGAGACTCGCCACCTTGGCTTAATTCCCTACAAAGATTGTGCGAGGAGATTACTGACTTTCTTCAACAAAGTTGAGTTATACCATATTCCCCATGAAGAAAATCAAATGGCTGATGCTTTAGCCACTTTGTCTTTCATGTATCAAGTGAATCTCTGTAACGATATGCTTACAATTTGAATCATGCGCCTAGAGATACCTGCTCATATGATCACGGTAGAAGAAGCTACAGATGACAAGCCTTGGTTCCATGACATTAAGTGTTTCCTACAAACATCAAGAATATCCGCCTGGGATATCCCGTAAAGATAAGAAGACTATCCAGTAATTTCTTCCTGAATGGTGATGTATTGTACAAAAGAAACTTTGATACGGTACTGTTAAAATATGTGGATGAACATGAAGCAAGTTTGCTAATGCAAGAAGTTCACGAAGGATCCTTCGGTACCCATGCCAATGGGCAGCAATGGCTAAGAAAATGTTTAGAGCAGGTTATTATTGGTTGGCGATGGAATCTAACTATTGTAAATATGTGAGGAAGTTCCATAAGTTCCAGATCTATAGAGATAAAATTCATGTGCCTCCGACTCTTCTCAATATTTTGTCTTCTCTGTGGCCTTTCTCTATGTGGAGTATTGATATGATCGGTATGATTGAACCCAAAGCCTCAAACGGACATCATTTTATCCTGATGGCTATTGATTATCTTATCAAGTGGGTTGAAGTAGATCTCGTGCATGAATGTAACTCGTAAAGTAGTGGTCAGGTTTATCAAGAACCAACTCATCTATCGATACAATGTGCCAAGTAAAATTATCACCGACAATGGGTCAAATCTAAAAAATTCAATGATAAAATAACTCTACAATGATTTCAAGATAGAACATCATAACTCTTCTCCCTACAGACCAAAGATGAATGGTGTTTTTGAAGCTGCTGACAAAAATATCAAGAAAATTATTCAGAAGATGGTTGTAACTTATAAGGATTGGCATGAGATGTTACCCTTTGCTCTACATGGTTATCTCACATCCATTCGCACTTTTACAGGGGAAACTCCATTTTCTCTGGTATATGGAATGGAAGCAGTACTCCCCGTAGAGGTTGAGATCCCATCAATGAGAGTTCTAATGGAAGATAATTTATCTGAGGTTGAATGGTGTCAAAGTAGATACGACCAATTGAATCTAATAGAGGAGAAAAGGATAACGACCTTGTGTCATGGCCAGTTATATCAAAAGAGAATGAAACAAGTGTTCGATAAAAAGGTTTGACCTCGTGGGTTTAAAGACGGTGACCTTGTGCTTAAGAGAATCATATCTTTTTAACCTGATGCTAGGGGCAAGTGGGCTCCCAATTTTAAAGGTCTGTGTGTAGTTAAGACAACCTTCTTTAGTGGTGCAATGATTCTTATGACTATGGATGGTGAAGATCTCATGTGTCCTGTGAATTCCGATGTAGTCAAGAAATAATTTGTCTAAAAAGAAACAAAAGAACAACTCACTAAGTTGAAAACCTGAAAATGGGACTTAGGAAAAAAATGAGTGTCTCGGTGGACTAAAAACCCGAAAGGGCGGTCCAGGAAAAAATTAGAGACATAAATAGAAAAATAATAATTCTGGTAGATTGAAAACCCAAAAGGGCAATCTAGGAAAAAAATTAAGGATCTTTGTGACAAGTAACTGCATTGGTTCGAGACTGATCTTCTTTAAGCTATTTATCCTACAAAGGCTCTTCATCAAGTTCATCTCCAGCAAAATTTGAACACAATTGAAATTCAAAGTTGATAGGGAGAATAGGATTGTGTATTTCAATATAACCTTTCATATAATTACCATTTTCAAACCTTGTAAAAATCCATGGAGTTACGCCATTTACGAACTACCATTCCATTGAATAAATTTGAGCCTTTGTCCATTTTTTTTGCTACTCTTATCTTATTTTAACTTTACAAAATTTCTTTTATTCTTGATGATGATTTTGGAAACAATTTGTTAATAAAAATGTGTTTTAAATTATATATATATATATATATATATATATATATATATATATATATATATATATATATATATATATATATATATATATATATATATATATATATATATATATATATATATATATATATGTGTGTGTGTGTGTGTGTGTGTGTGTGTGTGTGTGTGTGTGTAGCAACAAAGAGGGTTTTCTTACAACTCATGAATTAAAAGGAATTGTTACTAGTTATCCCTGAGCCCACTTAAATTCTGAAATGTGGAACCAAGAGGGTAGTATACTTTTCAAAGACTGTCGGATAATTAAGCTTCCTCCAGTTAACTTTTCAAGGAGTTTGTTGTCTCTTCCTATTGGAATATTGAAAGAAATAAACTTTCAGTTTTCTCCATAGTGGAAGATGTGTTCCTCCCAGAGGTAGTGACCTTACAATGAGTTCTTACTCCATCGATGGCTCTTTGTTTTGTCCCAAAGTGATGATAAGATTACTCAAGTACCCGGTTGTGTTATAAATTGTCATCCCCGATGATATTCCTTATTTATCTTATTTATATATGTCTGGTTAGCATATACATGACATTAATTAATTAATTCATACTTACATCATTTATGTGCATTTTCATTTCTCGATGTTCCAGAGTTCACTTACTTTGGTTATGTTTTTCCTAAGTAGTTTACTCGCTTAGCCAACGATGTCTTTAATCCCTCCAATAGAGCATCGACAATAGGCAAAAAATGTATATTCATTTTGGTTCCCCACTGAGTTTGTTCCTTGCAGAAAAGTTTTGCTTTAGCTTTCCCGTCTATCTCTGGATAGGATAAATCCCCACTTGAGTTTATTCCTTATTGGGAAGAGTCTGGTTTGACTGTCTCCAGCATATTCCTGGATTAAACCTTGTCTCTGACAAATATGTTTGTTTGGATCTCCCTAGACAGTAAATCGTAGATCAAGAATGCATTTATTTTGCACATATGAAGACTTCCTCTTAATTTGAATAAATTTACTCCACAAGATTAATGACTTTCACTTCTCTTAAATACCCCCATGCAAAGATTTTTTCTCCTCAGCAGGGACTTATTTGTCGTTCCCCAGGAAGTTGTATTTATCTCCCAGCAACACTATTGCAAATACTCTCAGAATTATCACCTGACAACAAGTAGTGGTCTTTATTTGAGAAGCTTGTGTGTCCCCAGATTTCTTTTTGGATAAAAAATTACACTCTTTTTTGAGTAGTCTGTCAATTCCCAGAAAATTTTGTCCCTAGATATCAATATTTTTACTCTAATGATGGTTAATCTCTTCGATATGATAGAGATAGTTCATTGTGAAAAAAAATTTCTACTACAATGGATGATTAATCTCTTCAATATGATAGAGATAGTTTGCTATCATGATTGTTTACTCCAATGGATGATTAATCTCTTCGATATGATAGAGATCGTTCTTTGTGAAGATGTTGTTTACTCCAATGGATGGTTAATCTCTTTTATATGATAGAGATAGTTCATTGTGAAGATGGTGTATTTAAGTATAAAAAATTTGTGTTTATTTTTGTATTTAAGTATCTCCCATTGCATCGAGACGAAGATTCCAATCTTCATATCTCCAGATAGAAGAAACTCAAATATGGGGCATCTGTTGTACCCTAACTTTTAACCTAAGAATCCACCTCCTTTTGCATCATTTAGAAAATCATATCATTCATGTTTACATCACTAATCTTGAAGAAATATAAGATATGCTCTACTTGTTTATTGTTTAAGCAAGATATGAGTTTAAGAGATTGATAAATTAATGGTCTTAAGCGATTCAAGCTCATCATGCATCCATGATGATCAAGTAATCATCATCTTCATCACCCAGTTAAATCAAGAAAAAAAGCTTTAAAGTATCTTGAGGACTCTTCCTCACAAAAAGACAAAAGGTGGATGACTCATGTTTACTAGAGGACTATTTCCCACAAGAAGACAAAAATATCATGTCATCATGACATCATCAATATGATATCATCATGACCATCAACATTTTTCATCATGATGTCATCATGACATCATCAACATGATGTCATCATGACATCATCACTCAAGAAAAAGTAACTAGAGGATTTTGCCATACTAAAGGAGCTAGATGACTCGTTTCACAAAAAAGACAAATTGCACTATTTGCAAGTACAAATGATGTCATCACTTTACCAATGACTTGACATAAAGCCTATTGATACATCAAATCCTGTCTTTACCATGATGGAAGACCGATGACTCATTTTAATGAAGAAAATGATAATAACATGTGACAAAATTCCAAGGAATCTTCACCATTACTCTTGCCTATAAATACAAGTTTTTTTTCAAGGAAAGGGAGGTAAAATTTTCCCTTAGGAGATTGCACTAGAAAAGAAAACAAGAGTAAAAACACCATTTCACCGCCACCCCCATCAAAACAATTTCATTTCCTTCAACACAACAAGCTCAACATTTTCTAGCTTTGGAGTTTGTAAGTATCATTGATCCTTATTTTTATTCATGCCATATGTAGCTAATTGTTTTATTTATATTGTTTCATTTTATTTTTACTATTTTTACTAATTGTTTTGTTTATATTGTTTCATGTTATTATTTTACTAATTGTTTTGTTTATATTGTTTCATTTTATTTTACTATTTTACTAATTGTTAATCAAATTTGTTAATTATTTTTATCAATTTGTTTCCGACTTTTTTCTTCAATTTTCCAATAGACTTTTAAATGAGAAAATCAACTCCTTTTGACTTGATTTTTTGCATACTTCTTTATTTGTCTATATCTTGTCAACCCATGAAAAAACTCCAAAAATATTTTTATTTTTTACTATTTTTTATATAGTGAAAACCCATTTCTTTTGTTGTTCTTTTAACATATTAAAACACCAAAAAATATTTTATTTTTATTTATTCAAAGTTTTGATTTTATTTTATATCTTTGTTTAACATATTAAAAATACCAAAAAATAGTTTCTTTTGTTTTAGTTTGATTAAAGTCTTAGTGTTTTCTTTAAAACCTTTGGGAATATTTTTTGAATGACTCTTTTAAAAGTCATGCTACTTTGTGACATTATCCTCTCATTTGTGATGTGTGTTTACCCTCTTTCTTTTAGTGATTAATGTCTATACTTTGTTTTGTTAATGTTTGTAAATCCAAGGAAAACTGATAGTATTATTGACTTTATTAGTCATGTGCATATGCATATGCATTTCTCTTTTTATAAAAAAACTCTTGTGAAAATTCACCCTATGTATTCTCATTGTGATACGGTGGCAGAACTGACTGTTATACTGGTTTTTTATTTTGTGTTTGCAAATGTTGCGGTAAGCAAGAGTCTTCACCGACTTTTCTTTTATCCAACAAAGGAAAGGGTAAAAAGAATAGAAAAATACCTTTCGAGAATTTTCTGAGTAAGGCGGGTAGATTATGGAAAGGGAAGGTGTTAGCACCCTTTTCATCCGTGGTTATCTACGGGCTCTTAGATGTTAGATCATTTGAAAATAACTTGTGCTTTGTGTGTTTTTAAAATGATTTAAAATGCCAATAGTAAGGAGATTTGCTATATGATAACTCTTGTATCAATCCTCAAGAGTGTTGATAAAGCGTTTTTGAAAATAATTTTTGAAAGAAGTTTTTGTGCAAGTGTAAAAGTTGTTTGAGCATAGCATCCAGGAACTATCTACTTTACTCGAAAGGGTTGTTCTTTTCCTCTTTTTCTTCAGACAGTGCTATCCTACTATTGGTGAGTAGGTAGCCCTAGTCGCTGGATGTTCTGAGGGACATTCGAAGGGATGTTTATAGTCACAAAGGCAACTAGGCAAGAAATCTTAGTAACTACCCTAGGGTTTTAAGATAATTTTTACCCAGGCAACGTCGAGAGGGTCATCGAGGGGCTTATGGTCTTTTAATCTGGAGGGTAGCCACTAAAATCTCTCACGTTTCGAGAGTTGTGACTGTTTTCTGAAGGCAATCAAAGTGGATACCCTAGAGGTGCACATGTGCAATTGTGTCATTTTCAGTTATTTAGTCTTGTGTTAAGTTTGCTAGAGTCTTGATTATTAAGCTCTTGTCATACAATCCTATTACCATACATCTAAACAGTTAATATATGTACGGGAAATATAAAGTACAGAAATTAAATCCTATGCTATTACACGACTTCGGGGAGGAGGGGAATTTACAAGTCCAAACTGGGAAATAAAGTAGAAAAAGGTAAAGTCCTAGTTTAAAATTATTACATCCCTTAAGCAGATACATAAATGATAAAAATAACAATGCTGAAATAATAAACGCGTGCGAATTGAAAGGACGTCTAAATCCTAAGAAATGAAATCTTGTTGTTGTTTTGTTTTGTTTTATGAAAAGGATTGAATTCAAATAAATCCTAAGTCTATTGATTTTAAAATTAAGAAAATGGTTTAAATAAATATTAATTAATTTACAAAATTAGTTTAATTAAGAAAAATGCTGACCTAATGTTTTTATGATTTTTATTATTATTTTTGTTGATTTAAATAAAAAAGACAAAAGAAATAAGCAATAAAAACTAGACAAAAAAATATAAATGGGCCTGGTGTTAGCTAGCAGGCAGGGGGTGAGATTGTGAAATTTTGTATAGGCCCAGATTTGAGAGCCCAATATTGCGCCTGATCCCATGCTTCTGGTCCTTGAGGATCCACCATGGGGAAGCATTTCAGGGGCACTGGATTTGATCTCCTTGCCTTCCATTGTCTTGGGCTTGAAGGCACATGGGAAGTGTTGAAACGCAACACACTGGATCTGCAAGACAATTATTAGAAAAAACATAATACATGACATGGGTATCAAACCCAGGCCCTTTCGATTGCTCACATTCTCCTTCACCATCTGAGTTGCTTGTTTATTCGTTGATCCAAACAAAATCATGACATTAGATTAGTAAAACAAATCAGATATATATATATATATATATATATATATATATATATATATATATATAATCGAAATCAACACATGCGCGCTGCACAAGCCAGAAGGAAAGAGGCGCATGGATTTTGAGATTCGAAGGACTTAGTTTCAAATCCCTAATAATGGTGTCCTGTTACCTTGGTATTGATTTTCACATGTTAACAATCACAAACATCATTCATAGCATGGATATACAATTAATATGGATTTAAATTACATATTGAAGGAGCTTGAGATTGAAGGCCTGTTACCAACGGAGGGAATGAGTGGAATGCTTGCTTTGGATTGAGTAGGCCTGCCAAGATTGCTTCGATTCTGACAACTTTGTGAAGGTTTGGAGAATTTGGGGTGGTTTTATGGGGAAACTTCTTGTGTATAGGCAATGCGTGTCTCTTGAGGCAATGTTTCGTCTGGGTAAAGCGTGTGTGTCTGGGCCCTTGATAGACAATCTTGTATTATATATATAGGGGCGCAGTAGTGAACGAGAATGGCAAGAATCATCCATTAACCATGGCTTTGAAGGCAGGATCGAAAGTCTTTAAAAAGTTGTCATTTTTTATGATTTTTTACCATTTTGGGTTTTGAGTGAACCTGGACAGGTTTCATATCTTGACTCTTTTGAATGCTCCAAAACCTTATCCTTCGATTGGCTCTGAGTTCCAATTCGAATGGCTCAAGGCATCATCATTGTGGCTTATTTGATTGGGCCACTATCTACCTTAGTTGCTTGATCTGAAACTATCCAATTAGCCCAATCGAATTCAGCTCTTGTTCCTTTCAATCTCCTTTCCTTCAATTCGAACACCCCTTCCTCTTAGCCTATCGAAGCATTGTTTTATAATCTCCTTCGAATGTAGTTGTGTAGGTGGATCTTTGATTCCAACTCCCACCCTTTGCTCATGTCTACAAAAATATCTTTCTTGTTGATCACTAGTTCACCTTCGATTGGTGAATATAGCTTATATACGCCAATCGAAGGATAACTTACGAGCACCAAGCCTTTGCTTTGATTACCCAAATCCTTCCCTTTGCTTGCCTACAAGAAACAACTTTGTTGCACATTGGTCCACCTTCGATTGGTGAATACAGCTTGTATGCACCAATCGAAGGGTAACCTAAAAGCATTAGAACTTCTCTTCAAATATCCCACACCTGTTCAGGTACATACCATAAGCTCTAACTGTCATTCGACCACGCCATACCTGAAGATGGCATGTCCTTCGAATCATGAGCTTTCCACATGTTTTCTTTGGATAATGACAAAACTTTTTGAATTCCAAATATTTTTCTCTTTGAAGCGCCCCTTCAGGCAACATGTCAATCGAAAGGTGTCTTCCTTGTAATTCTTCGAATGATTTCCATTTCAGTGGTTTGAAAGAGAACCCTTCAAAGCTCATTATTAGCTCTTCCAATCAAATACTTCTTAAAAGCCTCCTCACATTTTCTTTCGAATTAGCCTTCCTTCGACCCTTCAAATTAACGTGCATACTATTGTCGTAGCCGCTTCGACCCAAAAGCCCTTAGGCATATTTTCAGCCTTCGACCTACACTTTTTCATGCACACTTATTTTATTTCTTTCAGACGTGCCATTATGCTGAGGCATATAGGGTGCCATGAAAATCATTTGAAGCCCTAGAACTCACACATCTTGGTGAAAAGTGAAATTAGTTGAAAGGCCACTGCTTAAGAGGAGAATTTATCTGATCAATTCTTGGTCAACATTGAGCAATTAGGGACCTTAATGAGCATGCTATGAATAAGATGGGAGGGAAAATTTTGGGGTGCAACAGTTGCCCCTGTTCAATCTTCTTAAACCTGAAGATGTAGATTGGCTTGTCTGCCTTTCGTGATCTGAAGGTGGAAGATGATTGAACACTAAAGTGCCCAGAAATTTGCACTCGTATGAAGTAACGTCGTTGGTTGATGATGTCAAGAATGGGCTTACATATGCCATTTGGAGAAGATGACTGAGAGTTTTCAGAGATGGGTTTAAAGATGCCATTTGTAATACGTTGGGAGAACTGACTTGGGATGTTTTGCGTTTGATCGCAATTATTGCGGTTAGCAAGAGTCGCCGCCGACTTTCCTTTTATCTAAAAAGGAAAGTGTGAAAAGAACAGGAAAGACCTTTGAGATTATTTTCTTGAGTTCGGGGGGTAGATTATGAAAAGGGAAGGTGTTAACACCCTTTTCATCCATAGTTATCTATGGGCTCTTAGTTGCTTGCTAGATCACTTGCTTTGTTCGAAAATGTGCTTTAAGTTAGTTTTTTAAAGTACTTTTGAAAAGGCGCATTCATTTAGGAAAACTTTGTAATGGTTCTCGTTTTGTAAGAACGTATACAAAGTGTTGGACTTTTGAAAATATTTCATGTTTTGAAAGTGTTTGGTAGGTGTTTGTTTTGAAAGTGTTTGGTGTGTGTTTGTTTTGAAAGTGAGCAAGCAACTAAGAACGTTTCTACCTACTCAAAAATATTTTATTCATTTCTCTCCTTTCCTTTGATATTGCTATTGTGATCGGTGGAAATAGAACTGACTGTTTTTTAAGCTGGTTTTGCGAAATATCGCGGAAGCAAGAGTCGCCACTGTCTTTTATGTTCTCCAACATGGAAAGGACAAAAGCACAGCAAAATTCCTTATGAGAATGTTTCTCGGTTCGGGAGGTAGATTTATAGAAAGGGAAGGTGTTAGCACCCTTTCTATCCATGGTTATCCATGGGCTCTTAGGTACTTACTCTTATGTTTTCAAAAATTGTTTGCTTTTCAAGTGTGTGTGGGTTTTGAAAAAGTTTCGTTTAAAAAGTTTCTAAGTAACTCTTGTATTTGTCCTCAAGAGTGTATGAAAAATTTGTTTTGAAAACCTTTTGAAAGTGTAGGTGCGAAAAGTTGTTTTTGTTTGTTTTGAAAAGACCAAGTACTTAAGAGAATCTACCTACCCTAAGGAATTAAGCTGTGTAAGAGTCCTTTAGATAGTGCTATCCCACCATTGAGAGATAGGTAGCACCATCGTTGGATGTGTTCAGGTCAATTCGATTGTAGGGACAGTGTGGTCACCAAAGCAATGGTAGGATACCTTAGAAGTAACCCTAACATCCTAGATCCTTTTATCCGAGGCAACCGTTTCGAGGCAACTGGATCTTTAGACGAAGGGCGACCTCTAAGACATCCTATACTTGATGACCACGTTCGAGGCAACCAATGAAGCGTACCCTAGAAGTGGCATGTGCTTTGTGTGTTGTTTTTCAGTTAAGGTTATCTTATACATGTTATATGTGAGCTACGGATTGATTTTATTTACATACATTCTTTCATGCATTGTTAACAGTTAGGAGTGCAGAAAAGTAAATTGCGGAAATATAAATTCTAACTATTACAAGTCGCAGGTCTATACATCGCAAAAAAAACAAAGACCCGTTTTGGTAAATGAGTGCGAGAAATTTAAATAAAGCGGTAAAATTCCTACTTAAATATTACATATCCGGAGACCGTTACATAAATAATCAAAATAAAGTAAATGCGCGCGAAAGAATTAAATCGGGAACGTCCTAAGGGTTTTGACCCTTTTAAGAAAAGAATTGAATTTTTTTTTGTCTTTTTTGTGATTAAATGAAATTAAAATTAATAACTAATTAATTTATTTATTAAAAGAATTTTTTTTTTGTATTTTTATGTTTTTAATGAAATAAAATAAAAGGAATTAAAATTAAAATTTAATAAAAACCTAATTCTAAATTTATTTTAGTTATTAAGAAAAAAGGTTAAAGTTGCCTAATTAAAACTAATTCAATTTATTAGTATTTATTTACAAAATAATTACCTAAATGAAATTAATAAAGTATTTACATTTTTTTGTTTTTTTGAATTTTTATTATGAAAAATGTTGATTAATTAAATGGTTAGTAATTAAAACAATAAAATAAATAAAGCAAATGAAAAAAAGAAAAAAAGAAATGCAAACCCAAAAGGGGGGGTACGGGCCAGAATGGGGTGTTTGATTTAGAAATTATGGCCTAAGAACACTCCAATCACGTTGACTCTGGGCATTGAGTGGGGCACTGGTTGACCAGGAATATGGTGTGCTCCCTCTCTTGGCCTTCAGATCTGTCCTTGGAGACACTTGACGCGTTGGATATGTGGGATGCATGGTGGTACGCTTTGGACTGCCTGTACATGAACATGTTAAGAAAAAATGAAACAATTATTTGGGGGACCTGGGAAAACTTACAGCGCGGTATGATGGACCTTAGAACGTGGCAAGGGTTGCTTTAGCTTCAGAGTATGGCAAAGAAGAGAGTCACGTTCTCCTTTTGGCCTGAAAATGCTTGCAACACTCCTTTTGATCTCACACTTTTTTTTGACACTTTTTGGATTTTTCTCTGGCCATTTGTGCACACTCTAGGTTGTGAATGAGGCTTGCAAGGCTTGTATATATAGTAATGAGTGAGAATCAGTCACTATTATGAGCTCTTAACCATTGCAATTAAACTTTGGATTTCTCCATAACCACCATTAAAGCAACTTGCCAATTTTGTTCAAATTTGAATTTTATGCTTAAAATGGACCTTACACGAATTTGGTAGGTGCATTATGCTTCATCAAGGTCATTCAAACCACAAGATATCATTGAATTAATTTTTTTGATTTTTATTTGAATTTTATGGATTTAAAATGAATTAAATCAATAAAATTAAATAAAAAATAGAAAAATTAATGTTTAATCTTGAAATTAATCATGGGACACGTGGGTGGCATGACAAGGCTGAACCAAGTGGAAAAAGATGGGCCCTTTTGTCAAAAATTGAAGTTTCAAGGATAGTTGACTTTGGCCATTTCACAAAAATTTCCCAACTTCTCCAATGCATATCTTGCTCAATTTTGATCATATGAACATGTTCTTTGACATTTTGGAAAGGTCTTGAAGTCCTCTAACCAATGCATTTGGTCCCATGTCATTTTGATTTACCAATCTCAAGTTATGGTCTTTGACTTAAAGTGCCTTTTTGTTGACTTTTGAAAATGACCTATGATGTTGAAATTGATAACTTTTTGTGAGAGCATTTCTTGGACTTGGAATGTGAAGATGAGTTGTAGGAAATGTCAACCCCTTCAAAATGAGCATTGGATGGGATTTTTCTGATGAACCATGAAAAAGTTATGCCTTGGTCAAGGTACAATTGACTTTTCAGCTGTCCAAAAATAGAAACTTTTGACACCTTGATGATTTTTGAGCCATGCTTGAGGAATCATGATCAAGACTTGATCAAATGATGACTGTGGCATCAAAATAAGATGTTGACCAAAATTTTTGACTTTTGACTGCCAAATGACCATTTTGCCCCTACAATTGATTGTGAAGCAATTAGGGTTTTTGACTGTGCAACTTGACCTTGTGAGCCTTGAAACTTGACATGTAGGTGCTTGACAATGTATATAGGAATAAGTGACTTGATTGAGCCCTTTAAAACCTCAACTTCCTTGCAAGAACCAAAACCCTAATTTTGACTGGCTTAGGAAGGTGTTTGAACTGTGCAACCCTTGAGTAGACTTTGAGCAAATTGAGATGATGCTTGTCAAAACTTTGAAGAATATGGGAGGGAAAATTTTGGGGTACAACAGTTGCCCCTGTTCAATCTTCTTAGACCTGAGGATGTAGATTGGCTTGTGTGCCTTTCGTGATCCGAAGGTGGAAGATGATTGAACACTAGAGTGCCCAGAAATTTGCACTCACATAGTAGAATATCAGCAGTGTGATGGCGGGAATGGGCTTATACATGCCATTTGGAAGGGTGGCAGAACCTTGTCGGGAATGGTCTTATAGATGCCATTTGGAACTGTAATGGATAGTTGAATCTGAATAAGAAATAGAATAGCTTCCGTGTCTGGGGCATATCTAGTCTATATCTAATTGCCGATGTCTGAACGAGTAGTAGAATGACCGCAGGGTCTGGGGTATATCCATACTGCATCTGAATGAGTGGCAGAATGTCATCCGAATCTGGATCGTATCTGGACTGAACAATAGAATAGCATCCGGGATGGAGCATCTCTAAGTTATCTTTAGAAGTTTGAATCTGAATAAGCAATAGAATAACGTCCGGATCTGGAGCATCTCTAGGCCATCTCCGGAGAGAAATCTGAATAAGCAGTAGAATAACATCCGGGTCAGGAGCATCTCTAAGCTATATCTGAAAGGAAATCTGAATAAGTATCAAAATGTCGCCATGTCTGGGTTGCATCTGAACTATCTTTGGACGGAATCTGGAATAAGTATAAGAATGTCGCCATGCCTGGGTTGCATCTGAACTATCTCTAGAAGGAAATCTGAATAAGCAATAGAATAGCATCCAGATCTGGAGCATCTCTAGGCCATCTCTGAAAGGAATCTCTGAATAAGCAATAGAATAACAGCCGGGTCCGGAGCATCTCTGAGCTATTACTGGAGAGAAAATCTGAATAAGCAACAGAATAGCGTCCATCTTTGGAGCATTTCCCAGCTATATCTGAAAGGAAACTCTTGATAAGCAAAAGAATAACATCCATCTCTGGAGCATTTCTAAGCTATCTCTATAGAGAAAATCTGAATAAGCAAAAGAACAACATCCGTCTCTGGAGCATTTCCAAGCTATATCTGAAAAGAAACTCTTGAATAAGAAAAAGAATAACATCCATCTCTGGAGCATTTCTAAGCTATCTCTGAAGAGAAAATCTGAATAAGCAAAAGAACAGCATCCGTCTCTGGAGCATTTCCAAGCTATATCTGAAAAGAAACTCTTGAATAAGCAAAAGAATAACATCCATCTCTGGAGCATTTCTAAGCTATCTCTGAAGAGAAAATCTGAATAAGCAATAGAATAGCATCCGGATCTGGAGCATCTCTAGGCCATCTCTGAAAGGAATCTCTAAATAAGCAATAGAATAACAGCCGGGTCCGGAGCATCTCTGAGCTATGACTGGAGAGAAAATCTGAATAAGCAACAGAATAGCGTCCATCTCTAGAGCATTTCCCAGCTATATCTGAAAGGAAACTCTTGATAAGAAAAAGAATAACATCCATCTCTGGAGCATTTCTAAGCTATCTCTATAGAGAAAATCTGAATAAGCAAAAGAACAGCATCCGTCTCAGGAGCATTTCCAAGCTATATCTGAAAAGAAACTCTTGAATAAGCAAAAGAATAACATCCATCTCTGGAGCATTTCTAAGCTATCTCTGAAGAGAAAATCTGAATAAGCAAAAGAACAGCATCCGTCTCTGGAGCATTTCTAAGCTATATCTGAAAAGAAACTCTTGAATAAGCAAAAGAATAACATCCATCTCTAGAGCATTTCTAAGCTATCTCTGAAGAGAAAATCTGAATAAGCAAAAGAATAACATCCATCTCTGGAGCATTTCTAAGCTATCTCTGAAAAGAAAATCTGAATAAGCAAAAGAATAACATCCATGTCTGGAGCATTTCCCAGCTATCTCTTTAATCTCTTTAATGTAGATATGCCCTGGTTAGATACAGGTATCGGATCCACAATCAATCGCTCACAGATATGCCCTGGCTAGACGCAGGTATCAAATCTGGAATTGTGACAGTTGATAGTAATCGTCTTTGGATTGACCTTTTCTTGAAAAGGCAAAACATCAGTTTTATGCAATGTCATGGTGCATGAACTGCATGATTTTAAGATGTTCTCAAAAATAAATGAGATTTGTGTTGTATGATGCGTATGCATGCTATAATGTATTAAGATGTGATGTTTATGAATGTATTTTTGTCTAGGAAAATAAATCCTTGAGAATGCCGAGAATTTGTTGAATCCTGGGCTGATGTTTGGAGAGTATAGCTCTTCATTTCCGCTGAGGACGACGGTTGTAAGAATAAACCGGTAGGAGAAGATGACTCCGTTGAGGAATAAACTTGCTGGAGAGATTACTCTGCGGGGAATTACTCTGTGGGAAGAGATACTTCGCTGATATTTGATGATAACTCAGCTGGAGATACCGTTGATATGTTATGTTGGGGATTTGATGAACTCCGCTGGGGGGTAGGAAGAGCTGCGCCGAGGACGATCTTTCTGTGGCAATTAGTTGAGGATAACCCAATTATACCCTGGTAGGGAATAACCTTTGAATAAAGTCGGGGAGAGACGTTCATATTCTGCGAGGGATAAGCTTCCAGAATCTACTGGGGATAAGCTTCAAGAATCTACTGGGGATAAGCTTCAAGAATCTACTAGGGAGATTGATTCAACTCTCCTGGGGAAACTCTTGGACTGTACTGGGGAGGTGGCTCCACTGGATGTCTTGTATTCCGCCGGGGAACAATCTTAGATCAAGACTGGTGGGGATGCTTTCTTAGGAATATCTGTATACTCCGCTGGGGAATATTGAGATTTTCTGGGGATGCCCAAACTTCCTTAAGGCTACAGTAGACTAAACCTGCTTGGGGAGAGTGTTGCTGACTTGCTAGAGATATTGTGCCTTGTTAGGGTTGATGGGAGACCAACTCTGCTCGGGGTGGAGGTAAATTGGTTATGTTCTTCAGCCGAACCTACCTTAGTACCTTGGTGGACAGAGAAACCAGATCGCTTAGACAACTCATTATTACCCCTGTTTCTGATGTGGGAGAAGAAGATACCTTGTGGAGGTGCTTGATAACTGCCGATCGACAAATCTTCTTCTGGTAGGCAAGTGACGAGATAACGGGACATAGTCGTACGCTTTTGATCCCTAACTTTTGCCTGGACCGCCCTCTCGGGTTTTCAGTCCATCGGGATACCCATTTTTGCCCAAGCCGCCTTTTCAGGTTTTCGACTTGCCGGGTGTATAGATTTTTCTATTTCATCCCTTATTTTTGCCCGAACCCTTTTGGTTCGCCAGGAAGCCCTTATTTTTGCCTAGGTGTGTCAACCTAGCGGGTCTTTGATTGTGTGTAGTATTTTTTCGACTATGCTCATGCTCTCAGGATGTAGGGAGTTTCCTTTGTTAGTAGTGTTGCATTGTCCTACTACCAGAAGATCTTCGTTTGATCGTCCAATGCCCCAAGTGATCCAGATGGAGATTTGCCCCAAGCTGGTTGGTCTTTTGAGAGATTCTCTGAATCTTGACTTAACTGCCCCAGCTGATGGACAATGATCATGCCATGCCCCTTGATTGGAGGTGCTTTTGTTCATTAGACATTCGTCGTGCGAACTTCTATGTTGTTCAAACAAATAGTCATATGCAAGCAATGTTATATTAAAATGCAAAGCTCATGTCTGTCTTGAAGTTTTTGAAAATGTATTTTTTCAGTAAAACGAGCAAATTTCGTAAAAATGTGATGTCAACTCAGGATGTGTAGCAAGCCTTAAGGAGTCAGGATACCTTTCGTAACAGTATGATTTCGAACTAACCCATGCTTCGGCTAGGACTTTTTAAGGGTTATAACGTGGCCTGGTTCACGGTTTAAGAAACAAAGGATAAAGGCTCAAATTTTATTTGTACCCACCCGCTCTTCGTGATGTTCTTTAAACCTAAACTCAGCTGATCGTGCATTAGACCTTGTTTGAGTTTTTTGCTCTGACATTCCAGTGATGGTTTGGATATTGACAATTTATTTTGAATAGGCAGTCATTTCCTTTTGTGTTGAGGGTTTGTAGGGCCTCTTTCTTTTTTTGATTTTTGTTATCCCTGTTTTTTGCCTGAACTGTTTCCTTTTTTGGAATTACAGTCAGCGGGATGCCCCAGCTTTGTAAGTCTCCTTCATAGGTTTTAACTTATTGGGTTTTTATTTCTAAGGGATAATGACTGCCTGTCTTTATGATTATTTGGAGCCATCACTGTCTTTTGTTTTGTAAGGACTCCTCTGGTGCCATTCGTTGTGCACTTGGATCAGCTGAGAGAACTACCCTGCCCCAGGTTATGATTAAGGGTTTTAATTTTCGAAAAGAAAAACTCCTACTTCTTTGGCTCAAAGGGGGTTGACGAGGGATTATCTTCCTTATAACTCCAGTGTTTAGGAATTGAAACAATGCCTGTACCTCATCAGCGGGGTCTGTTCAAAAGCATATTGTAGACTGTGGTATCGTTTTCGTCATCCTCCCTCAAGAGGCTTTAGAATTTTCAATCGAGAGTTGAACATCAAGAAAAAAAATAAAAGCAATTTTGAATGTAGCGAAAATAATTGGATTAATTCAAAAACAGACATATGCAGTGTATTAATGAAATAAAAGAGTTTGCTATGACATTAATTGTTTGTATAAGCAAAGAAAAATACAACTCGGAAATTCAAATAAACAAAATCCTTCAATGATTGGGCAAAGGAGCAGTGATTATGTTTGGAGTCTCTGGTGCTTCAAACTGAATTTCTTGGGCGTCAATCATGTCTTGGACCTTGTTCTTCAGAGCCCAACAGTTGTCCGTAGTATGCCCCGGGCTATCAGAATGGTATGCGCACCTATCGTTGGGATGATAGTTAGGAGCAGAAGTGTTTGGATTCCGGAGAGGAGCCCTTAAGGTAATCAGCCCTGCCTTCAACATTTGCTGTAGCGCTTGATCCAGTGACATGTTGATCTTAGTGAACTGTCTCTTGGGTGCGACCTCCTAACGTTGCTGCCCCTGTCCTTGTTGAGCAGGCCTAGGATTAAAGATCTGGGTTGCCCCTACATGTTGATCATGGCGACCCTTTTTACTATGCACAGCATTGGACTCCTTCTTCCCACTGTAAGGCTTTTTATGAGCATCAGCAGGTGCAACTTCTTGAATCTTTCCAGCCTTGATACCAGCTTCAATCCTCTCCTCGATCAAGATCAAATCTGTGAACCCAGCAGAAGAATTCCCAATCAGATGGTTGAAGAAAGGACCAGACAGGGTCCCCAAGAATATGTCGACAAGTTCACGGTCAGTCAAAGGCGGCTGCACCCTTCCAGCCAGATCTCTCCACCTTTGCACATACTCCTTAAAACCTTCACTCGTCCCAAGTGACATACCCTGGAGTTGGGTGCGCGTGGGAGCGAGGTCGGAATTGTACTAATACTGCTTATAAAAAGCAGTGGCCAAGTCCTCCCAGTTACGAATATTGGTTCCATCCAGCTGATAGAACCATTCGAGTTGAGTCCCTGAAAGACTCTCCTGGAAGAAATGGATCCATAGATTCTTGTCTGCCGTGTAGGGCTGGATCTTCCTTGCGTATGAACGGAGGTGCAGCTTAGGACAGGAAGCCCCGTCGTACTTTACAAAGGCGGGTGCCTTGAACTTGTGAGGGATCACCACCCCAGAAGATAAACCTAGGTCCCCAAAGTCCAGCCCAGGCACACGTTGAATCTCCATAGCATTTAACCGGTCCTCCAGCTGTTTGTACCTGTCCTCAGTAGGAGGGTACTGTTCATCATTGAAATCTGTCTCGGTGTCAGAGACTACGGGACTAGGAACCCTTCCCTCTTGGTGACTGCCTTCCCCAATAAATGGAGTAGTCCGCTCAGCTTTATTCTGCAGTGTATTCCCAGATCTGCGTCTAGGGTTGAACAAAACAGTCCTCTTCTTCTTTTTCTTCAAAAGCAGAGTCTTCAATTCCTATTGTCCTTGGGCTAAGCTCATGACCAGCTCCTGGAACTGGGCGTTCTGGGCCTGGAGGGCCTTGATAGATTTCTCATTGGATAATTCAGGATTCATGATGACTGCTGAAATAAACAGTGAAGAAGGTAAGCGACCTGTAACAAGGGTACCTGTAATGCAATGATATGTATGATATGCATGCAATGTTTTCAAGGACCTCGTGGGGTAGACAAGAAAATTTGTTAGAATTTGAATCCGATGGCTTGATTGAAGGAACTGCATATTGTTGAGAGTCCTTCTTCAAGAGTCAAGGCTCACCATATCGAGTGGGTCATAGCCCCTGACTCAAGTTATCATGTTTTGATCTCCGAACAACCTTGGCTAGAGGAAAATAAATCCCCTTTGCCCCTTGCTAGACATCATGACCTGCATCACAAGCCTTTGAGGTCCTTGAAATGGATTAGTCCTTATGTAGGATGTATGCAATGGTATGATGGTATGATGTTATGTTATACGTGGAGTGATGTAAGTAAACCCTGTTATGAGTCTAGGTTAAGGACTGTAAACAAACCCTGCAAGAAACTCATGTGTTAGATAACAAGCATGCAAGTAGTCAAGTTTGAAAGCACACAAGTCACACAAGACAGCCCTTAGAGTTTAGGCCAGCATGAAGTTTGGGGTACTACCCTCTTGAAGTTGGTGGGCTCAAAAACCTGTCCTATCAAAAGTAACCGGGTTCTAAGGAGCTCAATATCATTGGGTTGTTTTATGTGTTCATTGTTTTGATTTAGCCACTGGACTGGCGATCAAAATATTCCAAGAAAACAACCCTCAATGAGTGTAGTATCGAGTATCAACCAACTTCGGACTGCACCAAAGTCAGTCATCTCACTACCCCTAAAGAGGCCAGGATGGTCAAAAGGTTCCTAAGGTCAATTGATGCTTCATGACACCACGCGGCGGCCCCGTACTCTCCTTGACTTGACTCAAGGGTTACCGGTACTCACCAACGTGCCACATCAACGTAGCAAACTGCTTCAACCGTGTCGGTATATCCCGCACAGTTCCCTCACAGTTTGTTGCTACTTTCTAGAAGGTATTCCCCAGATCCGGGTTAGGATCTATGAAACTCCCAAAACAGGCCCACAATATTAAATCAAACAAAGCAAGCAATTGAAAACAAAGTGTGGTCTAATCCTAAGGTACACCTCACTTTAAATTGTCCCCAGCAGAGTCGCCAGTTCTGTGATCGGTGGAAATAGAACTGACTGTTTTTTAAGCTGGTTTCGCGAAATATCGCGGAAGCAAGAGTCTCCACCGTCTTTTATATTCTCCAACATGGAAAGGACAAAAGCACAGCAAAATTCCTTATGAGAATGTTTCTCGGTTCGGGAGGTAGATTTATAGAAAGGGAAGGTGTTAGCACCCTTTCTATCCATGGTTATCCATGGGCTCTTAGGTACTTGCTCTTATGTTTTCAAAAATTGTTTGCTTTTCAAGTGTGTGTGGGTTTTGAAAAAGTTTCGTTTAAAAAGTTTCTAAGTAACTCTTGTATCTGTCCTCAAGAGTGTATGAAAAATTTGTTTTGAAAACCTTTTAAAAGTGTAGGTGCGAAAAGTTGTTTTTGTTTATTTTGAAAAGAGCAATTACTTAAGAGAATCTACCTACCCTAAGGAATTAAGCTGTGTAAGATTCCTTTAGATAGTGCTATCCCACCATTGAGAGATAGGTAGCACCATCGTTGGAGGTGTTCGGGTCAATTCGATTGTAGGGACAGTGTGGTCACCAAAGCAATGGTAGGATACCTTAGAAGTAACCCTAACATCCTAGATCCTTTTATCCGAGGCAACCGTTTCGAGGCAACTGGATCTTTAGACGAAGGGCGACCTCTAAGACATCCTATACTTGATGACCACGTTCGAGGCAACCAGTGAAGCGTACCCTAGAAGTGGCATGTGCTTTGTGTGTTGTTTTTCAGTTAAGGTTATCTTATACATGTTATATGTGAGCTACGGATTGATTTTATTTACATACATTCTTTCATGCATTGTTAACAGTTAGGAGTGCGGAAAAGTAAATTGCGGAAATATAAATTCGAACTATTACAAGGCGCGGGTCTATACATCGCCAAAAAAACAAAGACCCGTTTTGGTAAATGAGTGCGAGAAATTTAAATAAAGCGGTAAAATTCCTACTTAACTATTACATATCCGGAGACAGTTACATAAATAATCAAAATAAAGTAAATGCGCGCGAAAGAATTAAATCGGGAACGTCCTAAGGATTTTGACCCTTTTAAGAAAAGAATTGAATTTTTTTGTCTTTTTTGTGATTAAATGAAATTAAAATTAATAACTAATTAATTAATTTATTAAAAGAAAAATGTTTTTGTATTTTTATGTTTTTAATGAAATAAAATAAAAGGAATTAAAATTAAAAGTTAATAAAAACCTAATTCTAAATTTATTTTAGTTATTAAGAAAAAAGGTTAAAGTTGCCTAATTAAAACTAATTCAATTTATTAGTATTTATTTACAAAATAATTACCTAAATGAAATTAATAAAGTATTTACATTTTTTTGTTTTTTTGAACTTTTATTATGAAAAATGTTGATTAATTAAATGGTTAGTAATTAAAACAATAAAATAAATAAAGCAAATGAAAAAAAGAAAAAAAGAAATGCAAACCCAAAAGGGGAGGTACGGGCCAGAATGGGGTGTTTGATTTAGAAATTCTGGCCCAAGAACACTCCAATCACGTTGACTCTGGGCATTGAGTGGGGCGCTGGTTGACCATGAATATGGTGTGCTCCCTCTCTTGGCCTTCAGATCTGTCCTTGGAGACACTTGGCGCGTTGGATATGTGGGATGCATGGTGGTATGCTTTGGACTGCCTATACATGAACATGTTAAGAAAAAATGAAACAATTATTTGAGGGACCTGGGAAAACTTACAGCGCGGTATGATGGACCTTAGAACGTGGCAAGGGTTGCTTTAGCTTCAGAGTATGGCAAAGAAGAGAGTCACGTTCTCCTTTTGGCCTGAAAATGCTTGCAACACTCCTTTTGATCTCACACTTTTTTTTGACACTTTTTGGATTTTGCTCTGGCCGTTTGTGCACACTCTAGGTTGTGAATGAGGCTTGCAAGGCTTGTATATATAGTAATGAGTGAGAATCAGTCACTATTATGAGCTCTTAACCATTGCAATTAAACTTTGGATTTCTCCATAACCACCATTAAAGCAACTTGCCAATTTTGTTCAAATTTGAATTTTATGCTTAAAATGGACCTTACATGAATTTGGTAGGTGCATTATGCTTCATCAAGGTCATTCAAACCACAAGATATCATTGAATTAATTTTTTTGATTTTTATTTGAATTTTATGGATTTAAAATGAATTAAATCAATAAAATTAAATAAAAATAGAAAAATTAATGTTTAATCTTGAAATTAATCATGGGACACGTGGGTCGCATGACAAGGCTGAACCAAGTGGAAAAAAGTGGGCCCTTTTGTCAAAAATTGAAGTTTCAAGGATAGTTGACTTTGGCCATTTCACAAAAATTTCCCAACTTCTCCAATGCATATCTTGCTCAATTTTGATCATATGAACATGTTCTTGGACATTTTGGAAAGGTCTTGAAGTCCTCTAACCAATGCCTTTGGTCCCATGTCATTTTGATTTACCAATCTCAAGTTATGGTCTTTGACTTAAAGTGCCTTTTTGTTGACTTTTGAAAATGACCTATAATGTTGAAATTGATAACTTTTTGTGAGAGCATTTCTTCGACTTGGAATGTGAAGATGAGTTGTAGGAAATGTCATCCCCTTAAAAATGAGCGTTGGATGGGATTTTTCTGATGAACCATGAAAAAGTTATGCCTTGGTCAAGGTACAGTTGACTTTTCAGCTGTCCAAAAATAGAAACTTTTGACACCTTGATGATTTTTGTGCCATGCTTGAGGAATCATGATCAAGACTTGATCAAATGATGACTTTGGCCTCAAAATAAGATTTTGACCAAAAATTTTGACTTTTGACTGCCAAATGACCATTTTGCCCCTACAGTTGATTGTGAAGCAATTAGGGTTTTTGACTGTGCAACTTGACCTTGTGAGCCTTGAAACTTGACATGTAGGTGCTTGACAATGTATATAGGCATAAGTGACTTGATTGAGCCCTTGAAAACCTCAACTTCCTTGCAAGAACCAAAACCCTAATTTTGACTGGCTTAGGAAGGTGTTTGAACTGTGCAACCCTTGAGTAGACTTTGAGCAAATTGAGATGATGCTTGTCAAAACTTTGAAGAATATGGGAGGGCAAATTTTGGGGTACAACAGCTATCTTACCATTGATTGGTAAGGAGCCTTATCTTTGGATGTAAAGGGACGGGCGTGGGTCATTGTGTAGTCATGATAGCAATGTTGTGAGGTATCTTAGCATTTCTCTTGAGGGACTAAGATAATTTGTAAGGCAATATTCGTAGCGTCATCGAGGGACTATGATCTTGTATTTTTGATTTGTTTTTGCTAAGACATCCCACATGCATAACATGACCATTTTTTAGGCAACAAGTGATGTTAACCTTAGGGGTGCAAGTGTGCAAGTGTTTATTTTTTCATGCTTGGTTTATCTTGAATTAGGGTTCTCTAAGCATTGATTTTATCTTTCCATACAAACCCTAATTTACTAGCATTTATATGAAAGCGATAAATTGCGGAAAGTAAATTTACTACGCTATTACATCATTTGGGGATGGGGTATACAAATTTACAAATGGGGATTGCAAGAAATTAAACCTAATTATCTATTACAACCATATTGAAACTTGAATAATGTACAAGGATTGAAAGGAATATAATGTACAAGGATATAAATGGAAAAGAAATGGATTTTGGTTTTATTTTGTTAAGCAAAATGGTTTTAACCTAATTATCTAAAAGAAAATAATTAATTAAAATAATTAAAATTAAACCTTAGTTTAATTAAGAAAAGAAATTAAATTTAATCAACAAAAGCCTTTTTAGGTTTTTTAGAAAAGGTTTTAAGTTTAATCAAAATAGTATGGAAATTAATTAATTAAAAGAAAACCTAAATTCTAAGTTAATTTTAATTAAAAAGAAAATAATTAAACCTAAATCTAATTATTAATTTATTAATAAAAAGAAATTAAGTTTGTTTAAGAAAATATTTTTTGTCTTTTTTAGTTTAAAAAAGGAAATAAAAATAAGAGAATATAAGTATATTAGATATATAAATAAATAAACTATTTTTTTGGATTTTTATTAATAAAAATAATAATAATAATAATAAATAATAAATTAAAGAAAATAAAAATAAAAAATGAAAAATAAAGTCATGAGGTAAAAATGGCATTTAGGGTGTTTGTTAGGAAAGAAGAGTTTTTTTTAAGCCTGACCCATTAATGTTGTTTTTGTTGGTCAGCAAAAGAAAAGAAAATAAAACATTGGGCCTGCGCTGGAGCAAGTAAAATGGGGGTGTTGTGCAGTGAAAAATGGGAAGGCCCATCGAGGAGGCACAGGCGCGCTAGTGTTTGAAACAAAGAGAAAGGAAATGTTAAAGAAAAAACAAAAAGTGGCAGCGTTGGGGCTTGAACCCATGCCCTTCACATAATATGTGCGCTGTCTTACCGCTGGGGTGGCTATACATCCGTTAACTTAAACAAAACCATAAATATATATTACAAATCCATTCCTAGAAATGAACTTCATCTTCAACCTCCGGCCCGGGTCCCGGTATCTCATTCATTTCTCATCCATTCTCAAAACTTCCAACATCAAACTTGTTAGAAATTTTACCAGGATTCCATTAATGTAAACAATTTGGAGTAATAATCAAAGATGAGCGTGTATTTCTAAAAGTACCAAATTCTGACCTAACTTTTTTTAGAGATTCAAACTTAAAATTCTCTAAGCTCAGGCAATATAAATGAAAACTATGGATATATACAGTTTCAGGGCAATGATATCTACATTTTGTCTTTGAAAATGCAAGCCTAACAAGGCCTAAATGAAGAGATGAAAGTTCAGAAAAACACCTCAAAAACTGGAAATCGTGAAATAAGTTTCAGCTTGTTTTAATTGATGGTAATGATCAGGTTAGCTTCCTCAAGTTCTTAGGAAGCTAATGCAATGCTTAGCTTGAGCTATGGATGGCTGGAATGGTCTGGAGAAGTCAAGTTGTAGACCTCTGTTTTTGGTTATGGAGGATGGTGATGGAGATGTTACAGTTCCAAAACAAGGACATGGATGGACTATATTTGAGGTATAAAAGCTTTGCAAATGATTTTGAGGGAAAACGCACAAGGGAAATGAAAGATACAAGTTCAAGGGCAGAACTGTGTATCAATGGTGTTTTTTTGATAAATTTATGGTTTGTGAGTGTTTGAGGGAGTTTCAGGGCCTTAGCATTCATGTACTAGCTTTCAAATAGTGTGTTTACTTATAGGCAAAATGTTTTGAGACTTGAAAGAACTCAGAATTTGAATTTACATGTTTAAGCTCAACATGTGATTTTTTGACAAAACAAGTTTCTATGCCTTGTACTTGGTTCATAGAGTTGTTAACCACTTTAAACACAATACCTCTGACTTTGTGGATGGAGTGTACTCAAACAAAACAAGTTAGGAGCTCAAAAAGCTGACTTTGTGCATAAAGCTTGCTTTACAAGAATGGATATGTTACTTTCTTCCCAAAATGGCGAATTGGTTTGGACAAAGCTTGAAACATTTGGATAAGGGTATAATCAGTTGTGTAAATCATTAATTATGGAGTGAAAAACAAGTTTGAGGCCTGCAAAGTGAGGATTATGCAGCATGGCTATGGATTTGGTTCATGTTCATGATGGAAATGACCTATAATTCAAGAATGAATGTCCAACTTCTTGTCTTCGATTCTCTTAGCTCAAGCATGATATCAATGAGTTCTTGGACATTTTGGAAATCTTGTAACATCCCCTACAACCTTCATGTTGGACATTTTTGAAGATACAATTTGGAACTAGGTGAAAAGTTTCCATGAAGTTAGGTCAAAATCCTGACTAAAATACTCAAAATTTCACTAAGTGTTTTAGTTTCATGGACATGTCTTCATAAATTCATAACTTGAAATCCAAGCATTTATAGAAAAAGTTCTGCCCTACAATGTTTTAGATCTCATTGAGATCTACAACTTTCATGTTAGAAGTTTTCCTTGAATCATCTTGCATCTTAGTGGAAATTTGGCACAAAGTTATGAAAAATGTTAACTTTCTAACACTTAGAAAAATTTCTAAGTCTTAGAATTTTGACTTTTCAAAGATAACTTTGAATTTTCAATTTCTTGATGAACAAATTTCATATTTTAACATGTCTTGATGAAATATGATTTTTGAAACTTGATTTTGATCAAAAAGTCAAAGTTTGACTTTTCAGTGTACAGTTGACTTTTCATCAGTTGACTAAAATTCATCTGTCAATCCAATGATATTGAGAGGTGATTTGAACCATGAAATTAGGTAAATATGGTACATTTGAATCCTTTAGATCATTTCTTAAACCAATAAGTCATTTTCTTGGTCAAAAGTCAAGAACTGAGCCTTCTCAATCAAAATCCTAATTTTGACCATTTTGCCCTTTTGGTGTTCTGATCAAATTTCTTTGAGGAATTAGGATCCAAACTGATCAATTTACATATATTAGTTCATAATGTTGAGATGGATAAAAAATTATGAAGTTTGACTGCAAATTGACCACAGTTGACTTTTCCCTAATATAGTTGATTTTAGGTCAACTAATCGACTGACTGAGCAAAAATATGATCTAAAGCTTGAAACTTGACATGCGAAATCTTGGGGATCCAAAATGATACATGGAAGTCATATAATACATTAGAAGTTCAATTATCTTTGTACAAACTCAAACCCTAATTTTGAGTTGTCAGTGTTTGAGGAGGTGTCTTGAGTTGATCAAACCTTGTGTAGTCTTGAATCAATGGAGATATTATCAGAGATTTCTTGATAAATGAGAGGGCAAATTTTGGGGTACAATAGCCTCCCCTGTTCAATATTCTTAAACCTGGAGAGTTATATTGGCGAGTCCGCCATTCGTGACTTGAAGGTGGAAGATGATTGAACACTAGAGTGCCCAGAAATTTGCACTCGATGATGTGTTAGTTGACTGTGTAGGGAGTGGGCTTAAAGATTCCATTTGGAGAAATTAAGGAAAATTGTTGGAGATGGGATTATAGATTCCATCCAAAGGTGATTGTTGACAAAAATTAGGCCAGGTCTAAGCTTGACTGTGATTGGGAGAAGAATCGGAATAAATCTTTGGAGTGATTTATCTGAACCGGACAAAATGTCTACGGAAAAGGAATCAAGATAAACCATTGAGAGATTTAAACTGAAACAAAAGATATAATGGGATGAGTATCAGAATAATATCCATAAATGAATTGTATCTGACTCGTATCTGAAAGATGTAATGAATGAGTGTAAGAATGACATCCATATTTGGATCGTATCTGGACTGTATTTGAAAGATGTACTGAATGAGTGTCAGAATGGCATCCATATCTGGATCATATCTGGATTGTATTTGAAAGATGTATTGGATGAGTAGCAGAATGGCATCCGTATCTGGATCGTATCTGGACTATATTTGAAAGGTATGTTAAATGAGTGGCAGAATAGCCTTCGTATCTAGATCGTATCTGGACTGTATTTGAAAGGTATGTTGAATGAGTGGAAGAATAGCATCCATATCTGGACTGTATTTGGAAGGTACTGGAATAAGTATCAGAATGTCAACCATATCTGGATCGCATCTGAACTGTTTCTAGAAGAGATCTGGAGTAAGTATCAGAATGACAATCATATTTGGATCGCATCTGAACTGTTTCTAGAAGAGTGTATGAGAAGGAGCCCATGTAGGATTACTTCAGTTGTTCATGTAGATAATTGCCATGTCTTGTTTCAGGTGTTAATCTCTGACCTGAGAAAGAAAGATAGTTTTCCTGGCTTGTTACAAGTGTTAGTCTTCAGTATCTTCATGTAGATAGTTTTCCTGGCTAGTTACAGATATTAATTTATAATAAGTTGTCCACAGATAGTTTTCCTGGCTAGTTATAGGTATTAATCTACAATCAGTCGTCCACATATAGTTTTCCTGGCTTGTTACATGTATTAATATAGAACTTGAAAAGGTTGGTCGTTGAGATAGTTGTCCTGTCTGGTTTCAGGTATTAATCTCTGACCTAAGAAAGAAAAATAGTTTTCCTGACTTGTTACAAATATTAATCTTCAATCTCTTCATGTAGATAGTTTTCCTGGCTTATTACGGGTATTAATCTACAATCAGTCGTCCACAGATATTTTCCTAGCTTGTTACAGGTATTAATCTGGAAATTGAAAAGGTTGGTCGTTGAGATAGTTGTCCTGTCTGGTTTCATGTATTAATATCTGACTTGATAAAGAAATATAGTTTTCCTGGCTTGTTACAGGTATTAATCTTCAATATCTTCATGTAGATAGTTTTCCTGGCTTGTTACAGGTATTAATCTACAATCAGTCGTCAACAGATAGTTTTCCTGGCTTAATACATGTATTAATCTGGAACTTGAAAAGGTTGGTCATTGAGATAGTTGTCATGTCTGGTTTCAGGTATTAATCTCTGACTTGAGAAAGAAAGATAGTTTTCCTGGCTTGTTATAGGTATTAATCTTCAATCTCTTCATGTAGATAGCTTTCCTGGCTTGTTATAGGTATTAATCTACAATCAGTCATCCACAAATAGTTTTCCTGGCTTGTTACATGTATTAATCTCTGACCTGAGAAAGAAAGATAGTTTTCCTGGCTTGTTACAGGTATTAATCTTTAATCTCTTCATGTAGATATTTTTCCTGCCTTGTTATAGGTATTATTCTACAATCAGTCGTCCATGGATAGTTGTCCTGGCTTGTTACAGGTATTAATCTGGAACTTAAAAGGTTTGCTTCATGATGAGTAGGAATCCATGTAAGATTGTTTCATGATGAACCTGTGTAAAGCTGCACTTGGTCACATAGGTAGTTGCTCTGTCTTACCTCAGAAACTAAACTTGGACCTGTTGAAAATTATTGATGATAACCATCTGTTGATTGACCTTTTCCTGAAAAGGTAAAACGTTAGTTATATGCAATGTCGTGATGTATTAAATGTATGGTATCCTCAAAATAAATGAGATTATACCGTATGCATTTATCATGTATGTAATCTGAAATGTTATTGAAATGTATCTTTTTTTGGGAAAATAAATCTTTGAAAAATTTTGGGGTGCCTTGGGAAATGAGACCCCGGACTGCTGTTGCGGATGAAGAGTATGCTCCTCTTCGGACCTGGTTTTAGGATGTTTCCACTGGGGATTCCTGTTTAGTTGATTGAGGAGAAACTTCGTTGGGGAACAATGGCTTTGCTTGAGAAGGCTCTGTACAGAGTGTTGATCTCTGTTTTGGGGAAAAGAGTTCAAGAGTCTTTGTTGCTCTACTGGGGAGTTATTTTGGGGAAGATTAAATTAAGTGTTATTTGGTCATATTCCAGGCTTCACGGAGAATTTCTGAAGTTAACTGGTATCTAGTTGGTTTCCAGGCTTCGCAGTAACTTACTGGGGGTTGTAGAGCAGTCTACTTGGGAAGAGGAGTTGTAATCCCTTGATTTGTAGCAATCGGATAGTCAAACTCAAGTTGGGGAATCTATAGTTTGTTGGGGAAATAAACCCTGTCGCCAGTCTGTTGGGGAGGCGTCTTCATAGATTGAAACCCTGGCTGGTGATCGTCCTATGAACAGGATTTTGGGGGAGATCTGTGACTGCCCCTAGTAGTAGGTGTTTTTGGTACCTCCAGGAAATGTTTGACTGTATGTAACCCTTTGTTAGGATTCACGTTTAATGCCCTAAGTGATTCAGATGGAGACCGGCCTCTGGTATATTCAGCATTTCTTGAGAGATTTCTTGGAATCTTGACTGGACTTCCCCAGGTGTGCTAGATAATGATCATGATGTGCCCCTTGCCTATAGGAGATCTGTTATGGGGAAGCGTCTTCCTACTTGAAGTGATTTTGTTCATTGAGAGGGTTTTTGTTTGCTAGATATTCATCGTGTGAATTTCTTCGATGTCAAACAATTAGCCATATGCAAACAGCGATATTCAAATAATGCAAAGTTTATGCTTGTCTTGAAGTTTTGAAAATGTGCTTTTAGCAGATATAAGAATTTTTGTAAGAATATGAATTCAACTCAGGATTTGGAGTAAGCCTTATAGGAGTCGGGATACCTTTTGTAAAAGTATGCTTTCCAACTAACCTATGCTTCAATTAGGACTTTTGAAGGGTTGTAGTGTGGCTTGGTTCACGGTTTAAGAAAAAAAGGATAAGGCTCAAAGTGTATTTGTACCCGCCCATTCTTCGTGATGTTCTTCAGTCCTAAACTCAGTTAATTGTGCGTTTGAACTCCAATCGAGTCTGAAAGGATGTTTTGGTCATAGTTCAGACAAGTTTAGTTTATCGAAAGGAAGTCATACTTTGAAACATTTTTCATGTTGGTCGAGGATCTGTAGTGACATCTTTTTTGATTTATTATCCCTGATTTTGCCTGACTGTTCTTGTTTTTGGATTACTGTCAGCGGGATGCCCCAGTTTTTCTTAAGTCTCCTTTGTAGGTTTTGACTTAGTGGGCTTTTATTTTTTTGAGAAATAACGACTGCCTATGTGATAGGGAACCATCACCGTATTTTGATTCCATAGGAATGTTTTTGCATGTCATTCACTGTATTACAAAGTGAAATTTGGCGACTGAATGCGCACTTGAATTAACTGAGAGACTACCCCGCCCCAGGTTTTGATGAAAGGTTTCAATTTGTGTAAAAGGAAACTCCTACTTCTTTGGCTCAAAGGGGTTGACTAGGGATTATCTTCCTTATAACTCTAGTGTTTAGAATTTGAAAGAACGCATGTACATCGTCAGCAAGATCTATTCAAAAGCATATTGTATGAGATTAAGACATGGTTTTCATCATCCTCCCTCTAAAGGCTTGTAACTTTTAAAACAAGAGCTGAATATTATAAAGGGAGTAAACAACATAGTTTAAATGTAATGAAAACAAATGTACCAATTCAAGACAAACATATGCAATGCATTAATGAAACAGAGTTTGACATTAATAGATAAGTGTTTGAACAAGCAAAAGAAATTACAATTGAAAATTCAAATGAACAAAAGCCTCTTTGTCTGAACTTGTCACTTCAGGTGGTGAGTCTTTGAGGGATGGCGGAAGAATTCAATTTGACCATCTTGTGTGAACTCCAGCACTCCTTCGTCGATCAAGTCTTGAATCTTATTTTTCAATGCCCAACAGCTATTTGTATCATGTCCCGGACTATTGGAATGGTATGCATACATTGTATCAGGATGATAGTTAGGAGCGAAGGTATTGAGATTTCATGGAGGATCCCTCAATGTAATCAACTCCAAATTTAACATGTGTTGCAATAATTGATCCAATGACATGTTGATGTTAAGAAACTATCTCTCGGGCTTATTTTTCCTTTGCTGATTTTCCTGTTGATGTTGACGAGGTTCTTGTTGGGTTCGTGACGTGGCAGTAATTCGGAAAGGTTTATTCTCCCCTGAACCAGCTTCTTGTCTCATGGGAGGTTGAGTAGTGACTTGATCCCCAATCTTGACTATTTGTTTCATACGGTTGCAACCGTCTTGATGAAGTTGGTTGACAAGGGCTATCAGCTCTTATTGTCCTTGAGCCAGGTTTTGGATAAGAGCCATATGGCCCACCAGTTGTCCCATCATTCGGTCCTTCATTATGGATATCTCGGTTTGTAGCCGCTCCAACCGGTCATCTATATCATCCCTAGAGTTTCTCATGATCATGCCCCTGGTGAGGAGCGCCTTCACATCTTCTTGTCCCTTAGATAGGTTCAAGAACATCTTTTGAAGTTTGAGCGTTTTGAATCTGAATTCTCTTGATGGTCTGTTCTAGGGCCATCCTTACTGAAATAAACAGTAAGAAGATAAGGAGACCTGCATGGGAGAAACCTGTCATGATATGATGCATGTTATATGCATGCTATGTTTTCATGGATTTATGAAATTTAAATTTGTCTAGACAAAGAATGAACAAACGTCAAATTGCATTAATCAGTTCAAAATGGTTACAACGTTCCCCCTTGGGCTTATAAAATAAATCTCTAAGACAAAAAGGTCTAACGCATCCTCTTCGACGCAAGGTAGGCGTTCAACTTTGTTCTTCATGGAGTAGCTTTGTAAGCTCCAAATACCTTTTCTCACTAGCGTAGATTTGAGCTTCGAAAGTGTCTCATTCTTATTTTAACTGAATCCAACCCTTTTGTAAGTCTTCAAGAGAAGTAGGCATGTTGGGATGGAGGATAGTATACGGGACTTCTCCTTCAGCAACAGGCTCCATAATAATTGGTAGGATGGAGGGGTAAGGCATCATGAGCTTCTGAGCACGAGCTCGCACCCACCTAAGGTAAGGCTCAAGGGGAATGGAATTCTTGTGTCCCATCGTCCTACTATCCACTTTGTTTACCATCCTCCAAGCTCGTATAAACCTCTGACGACAGCCTTGATTGTGGCTCTCATAGACGAACACCACTCCTTTGATGAGCATATCATGCAGACCATCTCTTCAAACATAACCAAACTATCGCAAGGCTAAGCAAGGGTTGTAAGTGATACCTCCCCTAATTACAAGAAAGGGGACATTAGGGAATTCCCCACAAAGGTCGATGATAGTAATGTTCTCTAAGGATCAAGAACACCAGTAAATATTCGAATGTCTGAGTGACATCAGCCTATGGGACCATCTCAAACCTTGCTCGTTCTTCAACATAGACCGGGGAAGATGTGAAACAAACCATCTAGCCAATAGATGAGTGTAGCACATAAGGGTCTCTCTCTTTCTTATAGTGCAAGAGTGGAGAGAATGTAGGATATCTCCCAACAAAGTAGGCATCGTATTATGAGACATGATGATTTTGACAGCAGTTACATCTATAAGTTGGTCAGGATTTGGAAATAAAACCATCCCATAGATGAGAAGGGCCAAGATTTCTTCAAAAGCTTGTAAATCCAGAGTGTTCCAACAATATTGAGCTTTCTCCAATAGGAACTTGGCTAGGAATCCCTTGACACCACTTCTTGTTTCCCAATCAGCCGTGACGTAGGATTGTTGCAAGTGCAGTGCTCGGGAAATCTCCTCGGGGCTTGGTTCTCTTTCAGTACCGTTGAAAGGTAGTTGATTGAGAATGGGAATCCTCAAGAGTTGAGCGAATTCTTCCATAGTAGGTACGAGCTGGTAATCAGGAAAGGTGAAGCAATGGTGTAAAGGGTCGAAGAACTGGAAAAGCACCTTCATCATATCTTCATCAGTGCTCGAGGTAACCAAGTTTAGGAGGCGACCATGTCTTTCGGTGAATGAAGAATTCTTAGGGACTCTCGATGCTAATTCTTTGAGTTGAGAAGGAATTCTTACGAGATTGACTTGGATATTATTCCTGCGGATGGAAGCCATGTCCTACAAAGCAGAACAAAGATAAATCCCAACAATCCTTGAAATGGTTAGTGAGAATGCTTATGATGTTATGATGTTTATGATGTTATGTACAAGTAAGAATATACACACAAGGCAAACAAGTCCTTAGGTTTAGGCTTGCATGGAGTCTTATAGGTAAGTACCCTCTTGAAGTTTAGTTGGTTCAACCTGTCCTAGTAATAGTAATTGGGTTCTAAGGGATATCAATATCACTGATCTTTCTTATCGGGCATTGTTTCAGTGCAAGCCTCTTTAATAGCGACCGAAATATCCCGATAATTCCGATCTCAATGAGCGTAGTATCGAGTATCGACCAACTTCAGACTGCACCAAAGCCAGCTATCTCACTACTTCCTAATGGCCAAGTTGGTCAAGTAAAGGTTCTAAAGTTAGTTAGTGCTTCATGACACCACACAGCAACCCCGTATTCTCCTTGACTACTCAAGGGCTATCGGTACCAACAAATATGTCAAACTAACGAAGCTATTTCTTAGACCATGTCGGTATATCCCGCACAGTTTCCATAATGTATTTCTACTTACCTATAAGGTATTGTTGATCCTGGTAGAGGATCAAAACAAGCCCAACAAGGAACCAAAATGTAAAGCAAGCAAGTCAAACAATGAAAGCAAATAAAGGTGATCTAGCCCTAAGGTAACCTCACTTTTAAGTCTTCCCCAACAGAGTCACCAGTTCTGTAATACGGTGGGAGAACTGACTTGGGATGTTTTGCGTTTGATCGCAATTGTTGCGGTTAGCAAGAGTCGCCACTGACTTTTCTTTTATCCAAAAAGGAAAGGGTGAAAAGAACATGAAATACCTTTGATATTATTTTCTTGAGTTCGGGGGGTAGATTATGAAAAGGTGTTAGCACCCTTTTCATCCATAGTTATCTATGGGCTCTTAGTTGCTTGCTAGATCACTTGCTTTGTTTGAAAATATGATTTATGGTGGTTTTTGAAAGTATTTTTGAAAAGGCGCCTTTGTTTAGGCAAACTTTGTAATGGTTCTTGTTTTGTAAGAACGTATACAAAGTGTTTTACTTTTGAAAATATTTTATATTTTGAAAGTGTTTGGTGGGTGTTTGTTTTGAAAGTGTTTGGTGGGTGTTTGTTTTGAAAGTGAGCAAGCAACTAAGAACGTTTCTACCTACTCAAAAGTCTTTTGTTCATTTCTCTCCTTTCCTTTGATATTGCTATCTTACCATTGATTGGTAAGAAGCCTTATCTTTGGATGTAAAGGGACGGGTGTGGGTCATCGTATAGTCATGATAGCAATGTTGTGAGATATCTTAGCATTTCTCTTGAGGGACTAAGATCATTTTTAAGGCAATATTCGTAGCGTCATTAAGGGGCTATGATCTTGTATTTTTGATTTGTTTTTGCTAAGACATCCCACATGCATAACATGACCATTTTTTAGGCAACAAGTGGAGTTAACCTTAGGGGTGCAAGTGTGCAAGTGTTTATTTTGCATGCTTGGTTTGTCATGAATTAGGGTTCTCTAAGCATTGATTTTATCTTTCCATACAAACCCTAACTTACTAGCATTGATATGAAAGCGATAAATTGCGGAAAGTAAATTTACTATGTTATTACATTATTTGGGGATGGGGTATACAAATTTACAAATGGGGATTGCAATAAATTAAACCTAATTATCTATTACAACCATATTAATACTTGAATAATGTACAAGGATTGAAAGGAATATAATGTACAAGGATATAAATGGAAAAGAAATGGATTTTGGTTTGGTTTTGTTAAGGAAAATGGTTTTAGCCTAATTATCTAAAAGAAAATAATTAATAAAAATAAGTAAAATTAAACCTTAGTTTAATTAAGAAAAGAAATTAAATTTAACCAAGAAAGCGTTTTTAGGTATTTTAGAAAAGGTTTTAAGTTTAATCAAAATAGTATGGAAATTAATTAATTAAAAGAAAACCTAAATTCTAAGTTAATTTTAATTAAAAAGAAAATAATTAAACCTAAATCTAATTATTAATTTATTAAGAAAAAGAAATTAAGTTTGTTTAAGAAAATATTTTTTTGTGTTTTTTAGTTTAAAAAAGGAAATAAAAATAAGAGAATATAAGTATATTAGATATATAAATAAATAAACTATTTTTATGGATTTTTATTAATAAAAAAATAAAATAATAATAATAATAATAAAAATAATAATAATAATAATAATAATAATAATAATAATAATAATAATAAATTAAAGAAAATAAAAATAAAATATGAAAAATAAAGTCAGGAGGTAAAAATGGAATTTAGGGTGTTTGTTAGGAAAGAACAGTTTTTGCTTGAAGTCTGACCCATTAATGTTGTTTTTGTTGGTCAGCAAAAGAAAATAAAATAAAACACTAGGCCTGCGCTGGAGCAAGTAAAATGGGGGTGTTGTGCAGTGAAAAATGGGAAGGCCCATCCAGGAGGCCCAGGCGCGCTGGTGTTTGAAACAAAGAGATAGGAAATGTTAGAAAAAAAACAAAAAGTGGCAGCGCGAGGCTTGAACCCACGCCCTTCACATAATACATGCACTGCCTTACCACTGGGGTGGCTATACATCTGTTAACTTAAACAAAACCATAAATATATTACAAATCTATTCCTACAAATGAACTTCATCTTCAACCTTCAGCCAGGGTCCTTGTATCTCCTTTATTTCTCATTCATTCTCAAAACTTCCCACATCAAACTTGTTAGAAATTTTACCAGGATTCCATAAATGTAAACAATTTGAATATGTTACTTTCTCCCCAAAATGGCAAATTGGTTTGGACAAAGCTTGAAACACTTGGATAAGGGCATAATCGGTTGTGTAAACCATTAATTATGGAGTGAAAAATAAGTTTGAGGCCGTCAAAGTGAGGATTATGCAGTATGGCTATCGATTTGGTTCATGTTCATCATGGAAATGACCTATAATTCAAGAATGAATGTCCAACTTCTTGTCTTCGATTCTCTTAGCTAAAGCATAATCTCAATGAGTTCTTGGACATTTTGGAAAGCTTGTAACATCCCCTACAACCTTCATGTTGGACATTTTTTAAGATTCAATTTAGAACTATGTGAAAAGTTGCCATGAAGTTAGGTCAAAATCCTGACTAAAATACTCAAAATTTCACTAAGTATTTTAGTTTCATGGACATGTCTTCATAAATTCATAACTTGAAATCCAAGCATTTCTAGAAAAAGTTCTGCCCTACAATGTTTTAGATCTCATTGATATCTACAACTTTCACTTTGGAAGTTTTCCTTGAATCATCTTGCATCGTGATGGAAATTTGGCACAAAGTTATAAAAAAATGTTAACTTTATAACACTTAGAAAAATTTCTAAGTCTTAGAATTTTGACTTTTCAAAGATAACTTAGACTTTTCAATTTCTTGATAAACAAATTTCATATTTTGACATTTCTTGATGAAATATGATTTTTGAAACTTGATTTTGATCAAAAAGTCAAAGTTTGACTTTTCAGTGTACAGTTGACTTTTCATTAGATGACTGAAATTCATCTGTCAATCCAATGATCTTGAGAGGTGATTTGAACCATGAAGTTATGTTAATATGGTGCATTTGAATCCTTGATATCATTTCTTAAACCAATGAGTCATTTTCTTGGTCAAAAGTCAAGAACTGAGCCTTCTCAATCAAAACTCTAATTTTGACCATTTTGCCCTTTTGGTGTTCTGATCAAATTTCTTTGAGGAATTGTGATCCAAACTTGATCAATTTAAATATATGAGTTCATAATGTTGATATGAATAAAAAATTATGAAGTTTGACTGCAAATTGACTACAATTGACTTTTCCCTAATGTAGTTAATTTTAGGTCAACTGATCAACTGAGTGAGCAAAAATGTGATCCAAAGCTTGAAACTTGACATGAGAAATCTTGGGGATCTAAAATGATCCATTAAAGTCATATAAGATATTAGAAGTTCACTTATCTTTGTAAAAACTCAAACCCTAATTTTGAGTTGTTAGTGTTTGAGGAGGTGTCTTGAGCTGATCAAACCTTGTGTAGTCTTGAATCAATGGAGATCTTATAAGAGATTTCTTGAGAAATGAGAGGGAAAATTTTGGGGTATAACACCATCCAAAGCAGATGCTGACTTACTGAGAGGTCTCTTAATAGGGATTCATGTTCCTGTTGTTTGAGGAGGACTCCATTGGTGCATGTTGATTTCTGTTGTTCTCATGCTTGAGGAAAACTATGTGGGGAATAGAGCCTAGGAGCTTTAGTTATCCATGGCTCTATTGAGGTGTTATCTCTGGACTGGAGAGATGAAATTTAGCTTTTTCCTGGTTGAAATCCAGGCTTCACAGTAACTTTCTATGGAGAATGAAATTAATTGTTATCTGGAAATGTATTAAAAGGAGCCTGTGTAGAGCTGCTTCAGGATGGGTCTGTGTTAGACTTCATCTGGAGATATATGTGAAGGAGCCTGTGTAGGGCTACTTCAGGATGCGTCTGTGTAAAACTGCATATGAAAATATATGAGAAGGAACCTGTGTAGGGTTACTTCAGGATGAGCCCGTGTAAAGCTGCATTTGGAAATTGTGAGAAGGAACTCGTGTAAGATTGCTTCAGGATAAGCCCGTGTAAATCTGCATCTGGAGATTATGAGAAGGAACCCGTGTAAGATTACTTCAGGATGAGCCCGTGTAAAGCTGCATCTGGAGATCATCAGAAGGAACCTGTGTAATATTGCTTCGTCTGGTAGCGTAGATAGTCACCCCGTCTTGTTTCGGGAATTGATCCACAACCAGTTGTTCACAGATAGTTGTCATGTCTTATTTCAGGTGTTAATATGGAACTTGCTTTTGTTGGTCATTAAGATAGTTACCCTGGCTTGTTTCAGGAATTAATCTCTGACCTTAGAGAAAGAAGGATAGTTTCCCCGTCTTGTTTCGGGAGTTAATCCACAATTAGTTGTTCACAGATAGTTGCCCTGTCTGGTTTCAGGAATTAATATGGAACTTGCTTTTTGCTGGTAAGTATGAAGCTTGAATGTGACGTATAATGAAGTAATATTTGACGACTACTACTTCAGCAGTTAAATGAAGGAATCTTTAACGACTACTACTTCAGCAAGTAATGAAGGAATCTTTGACGACTACTACTTCAGCAAGTAATGAAGAATATTTGATGACTACTACTTCAACAAGTAATGAAGGAATCTTTGACGATTACTACTTCAGCAGGTAATGAAGGAATCTTTGACGACTACTACTTCAACAGTTATGAAGGAATCTTTGACGACTACTACTTCAGCAGATAATGATGGAATCTTTGACGACTACTACTTCAGCAGGTAATGAAGGAATCTTTGACGACTACTACTTCAGCAGGTAATGAAGGAATCTTTGATGACTACTACTTCAGCAGGTAATGAAGGAATCTTTGATGACTACTACTTCAGCAGGTAATGAAGGAATCTTTGATGACTACTACTTCCGCAGGTAATGAAGGAATCTTTGACGACTACTACTTCAACAGGTAATGAAGGAATCTTTGACGACTACTACTTCAGCAAGTACCAGAAAGAATCCACACTTGATTTTGTCTAAATGATGAACTAGAATATGTCTACACCTGACTTCATCTAGAAGATATATTTTTCAGAACGACCTTTTGGGGAAGCCTTTGAGGGAGGTGCTCGTTAGAATTTAGTTTCTGAAGAAATTTGTTTGTTTACAAGCTTTACCTGAAAAGATAAAGGCTTAGCTGTATGCAATGTCATGATGTATGGAGTGCACTATGTAATGACATTCTCAAAATAAATAAGACTGTGTTATATGCATTTTGTATGTATATGTTATGATATTGGTGAGTGATGTATGAATGCAGTGTATGAACATATCAATTGTTTTATTGCAGTGTCGTTGAACTGGGGAAAATAAATCCCTGATTGTTGTTGGGGATGAAGAGCATGTGTATCTTCAATCTTTTGGGGATTGTTTCCACTGGGGAACCATGTTTTCTTGTTTGAGCAAACTCCGCTGGGGGATGTTACTTCCTACTTGGGGAGAAGAATTTCCTTGGACCGTAATGTTGAAACTCCATAGGTTAGTGATATAACCAGGAAGATGTTTGCTTAATGGCCCCTTGCTGGAATACATGGTCGATGCCCCAAGTGATTCAGATGAAGGTCTGCCCATGGCTATTTGGCACTCTTGAGATATTCCTCGAATCTTGACTCGACTGCCCCTAGATTAGTTAGACACCATGGCATGCCCCTTGATTATGAAATGTTGTTACTGGAAATGTATTTCCATCTGAGGTGATTTCGTCCATTGAGAGGATTTTCGTTCATTGAATATTCATCGTGCGAATTTCTATGTTGTTGAACAAATAATTATATACAAATAGCGAGATTCAAATAATGCAAAGTTTATGTTGGTCTTGAAGTTTTGAAAATGAATTTTTAGCAGATAAAAGAGATTTGTAAGAATATGAATTCAACTTGGGATTTACAGTAAGCCTCACAGGAGTCAAGATACCTTTTGTAACAGTATGCTTTCAAATTAACCCATGCTTAAGTTAGGACTTTTAAAGGTTGTAGCGTGGCCTGGTTCAAGGTTTAAGAGACAAAGGATAAAGACTCGAAATTTATTTGTACCCAACCCGTTCTTCGTGATGTTCTTCAGTCCTATACTCAGTTAATTGCACATTTTGAATCTCAATCAAGTCTGGAATGTCGGCCCTGATATTCCGGTGATGGTTCAGAAATTGAACGTTTGTTTTAGAAGGTAGTCATTTTGGTAACCTTTTATTTTTGTTGAGGGTTTGTAGCGACCTCTTTTTTTAGTTTTATTATCCCTACCTTTTTCCTGAACCGTTTCTTTTGTGATTACAGTCAGCGGGATGCTCCAGTTTTTTCTTAAGTATCCTTCATAGGTTTTGACGTAGTAGGCTTTTCTTTTGAGAGATAATGACTGCCTGTTGTAATGATTATGTGGAACCATCACCATATTTTGTTTTGGAAGGATACCTCCGACACTACTCGTCGTGTACGAAGGGAAAGCTTGCGATTGGAATGCACCATCGAATTAACTAAGAAACTACCCTGCCCCAGGTTATGATTAAGGGTTTCAATTTGTATGAAAAAGAGAACTCCCACTCCTTAGGCTCAAAGGGGTTGACTAGGGATTATATTCCTTATAACTCAGTTGTTTAGGATTTGAAACAACGCTTTTACATCGTCAGCAAGGTCTGTTCCAAAGCATACTGTATAGATTGTGGTATTATTTTCGTCATCCTCCTTCTAAAGGCTTACAACTTTCAATCGAGAGTTGAACATCATAAAAAGGAAATAAAAAGCACATTTTGAATATAGTGAATATGAATAAATTAATTCAAGACAAATATATGCAATGCATTAATGAGAATAACTAAAGTCTGACATAAAGATAAGTGTTTAAGCCAACAAAGAAATTACAACTGATAATTCAAATGAAATAAAACACTCTCAACCTTGGCCATTATTTGGCATGGGGGAAGTGATCCCATTAGGAGCCTTGGGAGGGTCAAATTCAATCTCCTTGTTGTCAATCAAATCTTGAATATTGTTTTTCAAAGACCAACAACTATCGGTGTCGTGCCCAAGACTATTAGAATGGTAGGCAGATCTCGCATTCAGATTGTACTTAGGAGAGGAGGTATCAGGTTTTTGAGGAGGATCCCATAGTATGATCGGTTGCTCTTTTAGCAAATGTTGTAATGCTTGAGACAATGACATATTAATATTAATATATTGCCTCTCTTGAAACTTTATCCTACGTCTATTGCCCTGTTATTGTTGAACAGGTGTAGGATCAGAAATTAACACCGCTCCCCCAGACTGATGGTGGTTATTTTTATTATGGATCCTTTGGCCATAGACAGCATTAGCTTCTTTTTTACCAACAAAGAGATTTTTCACCTCATTAGAGGTTTAGGCCATTGGGGTTTTCCCACTTTTGATACAGCTTTCAATCTTTTCCTTAGTCAGAACCATCTCTATAAAACCAGACGAGGAACTCTCGATCAACAAATTAAAGAATGGGCCCGTCAGAGTTCCCGTGAACATGTCTACCATTTCGCGATCAGTCATAGGAGGTTGCACCCTGCCAGCTAAATCCCTCCATTTTTGGGCATATTCCTTGAATCCTTCTCTTGAGCCCATGGACATATTCTGCAATTGCACTCGGGTTGGTGCCAGGTCAGCATTGTATTGGTACTACCTGTAGAAAGCAGCAGCCAAGTCTTCCCAGGTATGAATGTTGGTTCCTTCCAACTGATAGAACCACTCTAGTTGAGTGCCAGCCAAACTTTCTTGGAAGAAATAGGCACATAACTTCCGATCAGCGGTGTGAGGCTAGATCTTTCTGACGTATGATCTCAAGTGAAGTTTGGGACAAGATACCCCATCATATTTGGCAAAGACAGGGACCTTGAACTTAGGTGGGATGACCACCCCTGGAACCAGTCCTAGTTCCCCAAAATCCAATCCTAGTATCTTCTGGATTTTCATGGCATTGAGACAATCCTCCAACTGCTTGTATTTGTCGTCAGCAGGAGGATACTGCTCCTCAGAGTGGTCAGCTTCATCTTGTTCATACCCTGGACTGTTGTCTTCTTCATTGGTCTTCTTGTTATCTTCATCTTGAGTGTCTCCCTCATTTGACAGAGTGGTGAAGTCTAGAGCTTGTTTTGCTGGTCCTCTGACTCTTCTCCCCAGGTTCAAGACACCAGTCGGTTTCTTAGTCTTCTTCTTCTTCTTCTTGTATTTCAAGATGAGAGCCTTCAGATCCTCTTGCCCTTTGGCTAGAGCCAAGAACATTTGCTGGAATTGAGAATTTTGTGTCTGAATATCCTTAACATTTTGTTCAAGTGCCATTTCTTCTTGCTGAAATAAACAGCGAAGGGATAAGAAACCTATACTGGAAGACCTGTTATGTAATGGCATGCATGAAATGTTTTCAAAGATCTCGTGGGGTAAATATAAGAAGCTGTTAGAATCTGACTGCAGCTTTGATTAAAGAAAATTCGTATTGTTGAAGGTCCTTCCACGAGAATCAAGCTCACCATGTCGAGTGGGTCATAGCCTCTGACTTAAGTTGTCATACTTTTGTATTTTAACGGCATTGGCTAGAGGGAAATAAATCCATTTTCCCCTTGCTATACGTCTGGTTCATCACAACCTACAACACATGCCCTAGAGATCCTTAAAATGGTTAGTTAAATGAGAATGGATGTTATGATGCATGATGTTATGTTTGAACAATTTAATCACACACAAGAAAAACACATAAGACCTTAGGTTTAGGCTTGCATGGGGTTTATAGGAAAATACCCTCTTGAAGTTTAGTTGGTTCAACCTACCTTAGAAAAGTAACAGGGTTCTAAGGAGTCTCAATATCACTGATCTTTCTTTATCAGGTATTGTTTCAGCTCAGGAGATATTTTCTCGCGGCCGAAATATTCCGAAAGTCCGATCTCAATGAGTGTAGTTTCGAGTATCAACCAATCCTCAGCTTTATACCGAAGCCGGATATCTCACTACTTTCTAATGGCCAAGTTTGTTCAACTAAGGTTCTAAGGTCCGTTAGTGCTTTATGACACCACATAACGGCCCCGTATTCTCTTCGATTTAACACAAGGGATACTGGTACCAACAAATGTGCCACACTAACACATCTATCTTTTTAACCATATTAGTTAATACCATACGGTCTCGATGATCTATTGCTGCTTACCTAAAAAGGTGCCCCAGATCCGGGTGTAAGATCTTTACAAGTAAACCCAAACAAGCCCTCAAAGGTAAAGCATACAAACACACAATGTAAATAAATTTAAAAATGAATTAAACTCTAAGGTAACCCCACTTTTTTTATTTTTCCCCAACTGAGTCGCCAGTTCTGTGATACGGTGGCAGAACCGACTGTTATACTGGTTTTGCATTTTGTGTTTGCAAATGTTGTGGTAAGAAACAGTCGCCACCGACTTTTCTTTTATCCAACAAAGGAAAGGGTGAAAAGAACAGAAAAATACCTTTTGAGAATTTTCTGAATAAGGGGGTAAATTATGGAAAGGGAAGGTGTTAGGACCCTTTCCATCCGTAGTTATCTATGGGCTCTTAGATGCTAGCTCATTTGAAAATACCTTGTACTTTGTGTGTTTTAAAAAGTATTTGAAATGCCAATAGTAAGACGATTTGCTTTATGATAACTCTTGTATCAGTCCTCAAGAGTGTTGATAAAGCATTTTTGAAAATGATTTTTGAAAGAAGTTTTTGTGCAAGTGTAAAAGTTGTTTGAGCATAGCATCTAGGAACTATCTACTTTTACTCGAAAGGGTTGTTCTTTTCCTCTTTTCCTTTAGACAGTGCTATCCTACTATTAGTGAGTAGGTAGCCGTAGTCGTTGAATATTTTGAGGGACATTTGAAAGGACGTTTATAGTCACAAAGGAAACTGGGCAAGAAATCTTTGTAACTACCCTAGGGTTTTAAGATCATTTTTACCGAGGCAACGTCGAGAGGGTCATCGAGGGAATTGTGATTTTTTAAACCGGAGGGTAGCCACTAAAATCTCTGACGTTTTGAGATTTGTGGTTGTTTTTTGAAGGCAACCAAAGTGGGATACCCTAGAGGTGCGCATGTGCAATTGTGTCATTTTCAGTTATTTTATTCTTGTATTAAGTTTGCTAGCGTTTTGATTATTAAGATCTTGTCATGCAATCCTATTACCATACATCTAAACAGTTAATATATGTACGGGAAATATAAAGTGCAGAAATTAAATCCTACGCTATTACACGACTTCGGGGAGGGGGAATTTACAAGTCCAAACTGGGAAATAAAGTAGAAAAAGGTAAAGTCCTAGTTTAAAATTATTACATCCCATAAGCAGATACATAAATGATAAAAATAACAATGCTGAAATAATAAACGTGCGCGAATTGAAAGGGCTTCTAAATACTAAGAAATGAAATATTTTTGTCATTTCGTTTTGTTTTATGAAAAGAATTAAATTCAAATAAATCCTAAGTCTATTGATTTTAAAATTAAAGAAATGGTTTAAATAAATATTAATTAATTTACATAATTAGTTTAATTAATAAAAATGTTAACCTAATATTTTAATGATTTTTTTAAAAATTAATTTTGTTGATTTAAATAAAAAAAGACAAAAGAAATAAGCAATAAAAACAAGACAAACAAATATAAATGGGCCTGGTGTTAGCTAGTAGGCAGGGGGTAAGATTGTGAAATTTTGTATAGGCCTAGATCTGAGAGCCCAATATTGCGCCTGATCCCATGCTTTTGGTCCTTGAGGATCCACCATAGGGAAGCATTCTAGGGGTGCTAGATTTGACCTCCTTGCCTTCCATTGTTCGGGGCTTGAAGGTGCATGGGAAGTGCTGAAACGCATCTCACTAGATCTTCAAGACAACTATTAGAAAAAACATAATACACGATCTGGGTATCGAACCCAAGCCCTTTCGATTGTGCACATTCTCCTTCACCATCTGAACTGCTTGTTCACTCGTTGATCCAAACAAAATCATGACATTAGATTATTAAAACAAATCAGATATATATATATATATATATATATATATATATATATATATATATATATATATATATATATATATATATATATATATATATATATATATATATATATATATATATATATATATATATATATATATATATATATATATATATATATATATATATATATATCAAAATCAAAACATACGCGATGCACAAGCTAGAAGGAAAGAGGCGCCTGGATTTTGAGATTCGAAGGACTTAGTTTCAAATCCCTAATAGTGGTGTCATGTTACCTTGGTATTGATTTTCACATGTTAACAATCACAAACATCATTCATAGCATGGATATACAATCAATATGGATTTAAATTACATATTGAAGGAGTTTGAGATCAGAGGCCTGTTACCAACGGAAGGAATGAGTGGAATTCTTGCTTTGGATTGAGGAGGCCTGCCAAGATTGCTTCAATTCTGACAACTTTGTGAAGGTTTGGAGAATTTGGGGTGGTTTTCTGGGGCAGCTTCTTGTGTATAGGCAATGCGTGTCTCCCAAGGCAATGTTTCATCTGGCTAAAGCGTGTGTGTCTGGGCCCTTGATAGACAATCATGTCTCTTATTTATAAGGGCACTGTGGTGAACGAGAATGGCAAGAATCAGCCATTAACCATGGCTTTGAAGGGAGAATCGAAAGTCTTTAAAAGTTGTCATTTTTGATGATTTTCTACCATTTTGGGTTTTGAGTGAACCTGGACAGGTTTCACATCTTGACTCTTTTGAATGCTCTCAAACCTTATCCTTCGATTGGCTCTGAGTTCCAATTAGAATGGCTTAAGGCCTCATCATTTTGGCTTCTTCGATTGGGCCACTATCTGCCTTAGTTGCTTGATCTAAAACTATCCAATTAGCCCAATCGAATTCAACTTTTGTTCCTTTCAATCTCCTTTCCTTCAATTCGAACACCCCTTCCTCTTGGTCTGTCGAAGCATTGTTTTGTCATCTCTTTCGAATGTAGTTGTGCAGGTGGCTCTTTGATTCCAACTCCCACCCTTTTCTCATGTCTGCAAAAATATCTTTCTTACTGATCACTAGTTCACCTTAGATTGGTGAATATAGCTTATATGCGCCAATCAAAGGATAACTTACGAGCACCAAGCCTTTGCTTTGATTACCCAACTCCTTCCCTTTGCTTGCCTACAAGAAACAACTTTGTTGCACATTGTTCCACCTTCGATTGGTGAATACAGCTTGTATACACCAATCGAAGGGTAACCTAAGAGCACCATAACTTCTCTTCAAACAACCCACACCTGTTCAGGTACATTTCAGAAGCTCTAACTGTCCTTCGAACACGCCATGCCTTAAGATGGCATGTCCTTCGAATCATGAGCTTTCCACATGTTTTCTTTGGATGATGACAAAACTTTTTTAATTCAAAATATTCTTATTTTTGAAGCGCCCCTTCAGGCAACATGTCAATCAAAAGGTGTCTTGCTTTTAATGCTTCGAATGATTTCCATTTCAGTGGTTCAAAAACGAACCCTTCGAAGCTCCTTATTAGCTCTTCCAATTGAAGACTTCTTAAAAGCCTCTTCACATTTTCCTTCGAATTAGCCTTCCTTCGACCCTTCAAATTAGCCTACATACTATTGTCGAAGCTGCTTCGACCCAAAAGCCCTTAGGCATACTTTCAGCCTCCCACCTACACTTTGTCATGAATACTTATTTTTTTTAATTTCAGTTGTGTCATTATGCTGAGGCATATAGGGTGCCATAAAAATCATTTGAAGCCCTGGAACTCACACATCTTGGTGAAAAGTGAAATTAGTTGAAAGGCCACTGCTTAGGAGGATAATTTATCGGATCAATTCTTGGCCAACCTTGAGCAATTGGGGACCTTAATGAGTATGCTCTGAATAATATGGGAAGGCAAATTATGTGGTGCAACACTCATGTACTCTAAAAACCTTTTAACCGAAAAAATCAATTTTTAAACTTGAACCACTTTCATATAAAAACCTTGACTTTGTGTCATTGCATTTTTAAACTTTCTTTTTTACTCAAATGCTCAAATATACTTAAGCATATCAAAACAATTTCAAAAGACTAAAAGTGATTCAACCTCACTCAAATATTTTTTCCACTTGGATTTTAATTTAAAACCTTTTCTCAAAGAGATTAGATATAAATCTTATTTATAGTTGAGATATGATTCTCCTATCTCCATAGTAATTATTGAAGTAAGTGTGATTCTTTCCACATGAAGATGTTAAATGGAAACTTGTTGATCTTTATATCCAAGTTAGTAGTTTTCCTTCATGATGATGCAAGATCCATCTTCTCATACTTGTGGTGGTATTAATTGATCTTTCTCCCTAAAAGATGATGAAATATCTTTTTCTCCTAAAATCAACCACAACAAACCATTTTATTATTTTTACCATGAACTACAAGGTTTTGATTCTTAATTGTTACATAGGTATAATACTATTTCTTTCCAAACAAAAATATCCTTAAATATACTTCTTTTCCCATATCCACACTCATTTAACAAACAAACAATTTTAAACCAAAAAACAGATATTATAAGTGATTCCTATAGAGTATTATAGATACATAGGGTGCTAATACCTTCCCTTTGTATAACCAACCCTCTTACCTTGGATCTTTTCCTTATTATTTGCTTTTAGTATTTATTTATTGCATTCTATGTTAAACAATCGGGTTTAGATCTTTTCCCTTTTCCTTGGAAACAATAAAGTTCGGTGGTGACTTCTTAAATCTTTTGTGAGTCAAGTTTCTCAATAACCTGGTCTCCTTGATTTTTCACCACGACAGAAGGCTCATGGTGTTGAAAATACATTTGATCAAGAAGGAATAGACATAGAGTTGAGCCGAATGAGGAGATTTAGGGTTTTGAAAACTTATGGTTTTTCAGAGAATGGAAGGAATAAATGATGGAAAAAGAATGAAGAGACAATTTTAAAAGAAGTTTTAGTAATGATTACTAAACCTAGAGTAATGAAATTGATTTAACAAAGGGAAAGCGTAATATTTTTCATTATAATCTCAAGGTAATCTCGTTATGCAAAGAGTTGCATTAAATACTAGATGTAGTTCAAAGGGGACAACTTTCTTAAGTTGAATCACTAGCCTTTTACTTATTTGTGAACACATTTAATGAAGTGATCTCTTTAATATTCATCAAACATAGATATTCTCAGGAGAATATTCTTAGTCGAGTACTTCTGATAAGTGACAGCTTCATTAGACTGAGGTACCACATCCCAAAAGTCATTACCAAGAATGATATGTACCTTAAAGAACCATATGATGATCAGAAGGACTAAATGCTGAGAGAATTTGTTTCATCATCTCTTGTGCTTTAGAGGATTTAATTTCTTGTCCTGAAGTAGTGACTTTATTACTTTTAGTAACTTCATTTCCATAAATGTTCCAAGCTTAGGTTCCAAGTTTAAGAATATATGCCTTGTTTCCTCCATGTGTTGCAAGCAACCATAGTCCAGGTATCATAACACGTGTTTTAATTGTGCTGCTAAGAATATCTGCAACATAGATAATTTGATTCTTGGGTACTCATAATTTCTTGGGTCCTCTCTTGTTATTTCCCCCAGAGTTTTTAACAACTTTTGGTTCAACGGCAGAATAATCATATTTGCGGGAATTAAACCGAGATGATTTAGCCAATATTTTGCCTTACGTTCAGAATAATATTTCTCTTTTTCTTTTACCTTGTCTTTAGGCACAAACCCAGCAGAGACAAAATGAGAGTGAAGAGTATTAGGTTTATCTTCCTTATCAGAATTAGATTCGTCATGGGAGTTATAACCAATACCATTGGTTCCATTTCTGCTCACGCCATAGATCTTAAGTTCCTTGAATTCAATCTTGAGTAACTCATGTTTTTCCAGAATTTCAACTAAAGAAAAGGTTAATTCAGAACGAGTAAGGTCAGAAAATACCTCTTTGCAGAATACCTCTTTCTTGTCTAAATCTGATTCTGCTTAATCTTCTAGAGGTATCCTTTCAATAATCGTTTCACCTTGAGCCATCAGCACCATGTTAGCATGTTCTTCTTGAGTCGTCTTCTGAAGAGTCAAAACAATCCCAGATTTCCATTAGCCATTTCTTCTTTCTCTTGAGAGCTTTCTTCTTGGACTTGTCCTAATGTAGTTTAGGACAATCATTCATGTAGTGTCCTGGCTCATTGCACTCATAACAAGTGACTTCTTTGCCACTAGAATTCCTCTGATTAGAAGTAGACTCGAAGCGACCGCCTGTCCTTCTAGTACTTCTCAACTTGTTGCCTTGATTTCTCTTCCAGAGGTAGTTAACCCTTCTGGACAGTATAGATAACTCATCTTCGTCTTCAACAAAATCTTCTTCTAAATCCTCAACCTCTTCAACTTGAAGAGCTTTGGACTTGTCAGACTTTCTAACAGACTTGAGCGCAATAGATTTCCCTCTCTTCTAAGGTTCATCCTGATATAGCTTAATCTCATGACTTCTTAGAGAACTCACAAGTTCTTCTAGATAAGTATTGTTCAGATTATTCTCAAGCTTGAGGGCAGTTATCATAGGCCTCCATTTGGATAACAAGCTTTTGATAATTTTCTTCACGTGATCTGTTGTTGAATATCTGATCAATATATTTTGATGAACATTCTTCCATATTTGTACTTAAGTATTTCTGTGTTTTACTTTGTTTATTTTTATGTTTTATAATGTTTTTATAATTTAGTTTATTTTTTCCTTTATTTGATTTTCGTATTTTATTTCCAGCATTAGCAGCTTTCACTGAAAAACCATAACTGGAGTTACGGGAATCGGATTGATGCATTCTAATATTTGTTGGAAAGCTAAGAGAAATAGCTAAAACTTTCATGTTTGAGTAAAAGGCTGCTTCGGCATAAATAAGTCTCAGTAATTCGTTGAAGTTTCAGACATTAGAAAATAATTTGTTTCAGGTTGTTTTATGGGTCTGGTTTATGTTTCTGGCCCAATTTGACTTAGTATGGAAAACCCTATTTTGTTTATAAGGTTTTCAGCCGTGCTACAGTAAAAAAATATTATTTTTCACGATAGAAATTTTGACTGTACAAAATCATTCATGGAGAACTAATCCTAAGGGCAACCTACCAAATTTGAATTCCACAAGACTTTGAGGTTCTTATCAATTTTAATTCAGTTCCTTTCTTATTTATTCTATGATTTTTGTTTTCTAAATTTGTTTCTTATAGAATAGATTGGATTTAATTCGGTTGAGATATATGTTCCTTACTTTAATCGCGTTTAACTTAGCTTTTTTGTTAATTCGCGCTATGTTTAACCGTTTGCTTAATTTGGTGAACCGTTTGCTTAATTTGGTGATTAGGAACATAACTCATGTAGTATTGTCAATGGTTGTTTCACCAATATTACAATCAAATAGGAATTGATACCGCTTAGGAAATTGAAATTGTAATGACCAATGATAAGTTGGAAGTAGAACTGGTAGATTAACCTGTTATAATCACTTATTTTATAATCACTTACTTTTACACTATTTTCTTAAATAGAAATTTAAACCAAACCACCCCCAATTAGATTTCTATTAGTTAATAATAATACAAGAATCCTCGCGATACATTACTCGAGTTGTTGTTACCGTAACTACATTTAAAATTTACTCATTTTTTATCTGTGTGCGACAACGGATCAAATTGGCGTTGTTGCCAGAGATTCTTGTTGTTATTAACTGATATTAGAGTCATATGTCTAGTATTCTTGCTATTTTTTTTTGTTTTTTTATTATGTTTGTTGGTTTTCAAGGTTGTAATACAGGTTGCAGTACAGTGACAAGTATTCCAGTCTACCAGATAAGTTTGAAAGCTATTGTTTTGATTTGCTCCAAATTTTTTTGAGAAGTTCAGAAAAAAATTAAAGGGAGACTCATTTTTATATTTTTCTACCTTCCAAATCTCAAATTCCTCTTTTTTCTATTTTTAATTAATTTTTTACTGTTTTCCCAGTTACAAAAAAATCTAAAAAATTCAAAATTCTTGTTTTGCTTCATTAGATTAATTTCGGTGTTTTTATATTTTTCTGAACTTTTTTTTAATCATTTTCCTTCTTTGTATTTGTTTTTGCCTTATAGAGACATTATTGGTATTTTCATAATTTTTGCTGCATTAGTCCTGGCTACTAGATCCTCTTGTTATGAATTTATCTTAATTATATTTTTTTCTTTTGTGTCAAATAAAATCTAAAAACAAATCTATAAAAAAATGGGAGACTCATTGGATCAGTTGGCTTATCTTATTAATTTGATGGGAGCAAGAGAACAACAATCGTGCTATTAAAATCATATTCCACTTGCGATTTGCAATGTTTGTTCTTCAAATTTTCATGGTAATGATGCATGTCCTATGTTGTTTTGTGAGGCTCAAATGGCAGGTAATCTTCAAGGATAATACTCATATCTTGAAGAGCGGGATATTTGGCCATATCAACAATTTCAACAAAATACATCATTAGAAGCTGACACACAATCATATTTGGAGGAAATTGTCAAACAAATAGCTGTAAATAATCTCCAGTTTCAACAACAAATAGATTCTACTCTCCAGACTTTACAAACACATATTGAACAACTTGCCTCTTTGATGAATGACATGCAGCAAGCTCAAGGATCAAACCAACAACCCTTGGAAGAGAATTATGTTTTTCCAATAGAGTTGTTTTCTAAGACTGTTGAGGATACTTGTACTGATTTATTTGTTGCTGATTCCATCATTGTTTGATTTTGATGATGTTTACTCTTTGTGATGTTTGTACTGACACTAAAATTTGCTATGTTTGTACTAAAATTGAGATTGCCTTGCAATTTGATATTCTTACTACACATGAGGTTGAAAATGAAGTTGTTCATGTAGATGAAGCTCTCGACACCCTGGTTGCCCAAAACAAACCATCCATCAAACAACCACTTTCCCGAGAGCTGAAACCAATTCCTGAAAATCTTAATTATGCTTATTTAGAGATGAATGAAAAACTCCTGGTTATAATTTCTTTTAAACTTTATTTTGATCAAGAAAGTAAATTTTTGCATGTTTTGAAGAATCATAATAAAGGAATTGGATGGATCTTGGATGATATTTATGATATTAGTTTGTCCATGTGTATGCATAGGATCTCACTTGAAGATGTAGAAAAAGCAGTGAGGCAGCCCTGTAACCTTTTGATCCTTGGTGTTGTGAAAGATAAGATCACGTCCACATGCCCATTCAGCACTTTTACTTATCAAAGATTCTTCTTTAATCCTGTAATAAAAGGCAAAGGCACTAATAAAAATTTCAAGTTCAATGGACATTACCCAAAACCACTCCATGAGAGCCTGCTTTGGAAGAAGAGAATGTAGAAGATCTCTCTTTGGAAAAGGCTGCTTATGTGATCACTTATCCTCCTTGATTATTCGGTGTGTTATTTCCTTTCTCTCACTCTTATTTAATAGTTGTGTCCTTTCATTGAGGACAATGCATGTTTAAAGTGTGGGGGAGGGAATCATTTATTTTCTTTGTTTTCTTTTCTTTTATTCGTTGTTTTGTTTTGTTTTCAGTTATTATTATAAAAAAATACATCCTTTTGTAAGTTTTGGGTTATATGATTAATCTGAGGTTAGTTGTGGAGACTTGGGAAAAGTTCACAAGATTGGTATTGTCTTAACACCGTAAGTCTCCTGCATATGGAAATTAATTTGAATATTTATTATGACATAGCCTTGAGTTCTCATTCTCTAACAGCTCTTGAGTAGTTTATCTTAGAAGTCAGCATCATCTCACACATGCTCTACGTAGGGAAGCCGATGGATATAAGTGAGTGATCTAGGTTTTATTTTGAAAAAAATAGGGAATACACCTTCTAAGTTTGGTAACCCTCACTCGGTCACTTAACCCAATGGTTGTGGAACCTACAAAATTTGATTATTAGACCCGTTGTTGGTTGGTTCAGAGGTTTCTGGTGCTGAACTTGGTAGGGCGGATTACAGTCCGATCCCCCGCAACTACAATTGGGTAAGAAAAGGGTTATACCACTCATGTACCAGAACCCCATGCAAAAAGGATCAGAGTCACTAACTGGTCGCCTTACTATGAGTGTGTGGAGATAACAGGCTTAATGTGATTACACCAGAATGAAAGAGACCAAAAAGGAGGATGAGTAAGTTAGGCTTTGGCATAATAACATTATTCGAATTTGATTGTATATTCAGGAGGCTTATGACTACACAATTATGGTGTAGTGTTCCTACGATATCCTTAGTGTGCAAGATTAGTACATATCAATGCAATCTTAACCTAAGAAGAGTTTGTAGCCTGGAATGAGTAACTGATAATGCTGTTGTGTTTCTTGAGTTTTTGATTTTATTTTGCTCGGAGTGCAAAAGTTCAAGTATGGAGGAATTTGATCAGTGTATTTTGATGCACATTCTTCCATGTTTGTACTTAAGCATTTCTATGTGTTACTTTGTTTATTTTTATGTTTTATAATTTTTTTATAATTTAGTTTATTTTTGCCTTTATTTGATTTTCGTATTTTATTTTCAGCATTAGCAGCTTTCAATAAAAAAATCATAACTAGAGCTACGAGAATCGGATTGAGAAATTCTAATATTTGTTGGAAAGCTAAGAGAAAGAGCTAAAACTTTCATGTTAAAGTCAAAAGCTGATTTGGCCTGAATAAGTCCCATTAATTCTTTGAATTTTCAGACGTTAGAAAATAATTTGTTTTGGGTCGTTTTATGGGTCTGGTTTATATTACTGACCCAATTTGACTTAGTAGGGAAAAACCCTATTTTGTTTACAAGTTTTTCAGTCGTGCTACAGTAAAAAACCTAATTTTTCACGATAGAAATTTTGATTGTACAAAATCATTCATGGAGAACTAATCCTAAGGGCAATCTACTGAATTCGAATTCCACAAGACTTTGAGGTTCTTATCAATTTTAATTCAGTTCCTTTCTAATTTATTTTATGATTTTAGTTTTCTTAATTCGTTTCTTATAGAATAGATTGTATTTAATTTGGTTGAGATATATGTTCCTTACTTTAATCGCGTTTAACTTAGCTTTTTCGTTAATTCACGCTATCTTTAACCGTTTGCTTAATTCGGTGAACCGTTTTCTTAATTCGCTGATTAGGAACATAACTCATGTAGTATTTTCAATCCTTTTTTCATCATTATTACAATCGAATAGGAATTGATACCACTTAGGGAGTTAAAATTGTAATGACCAATGATAAGTTAGAAGTAGAATCGGTAGATTAACATGTTATAATCACTTATTTTATAATCACTTACTTTTGCATTATTTTCTTAAATCGAACTTTAACCCAAACCACCCCCAATGAGATTTCTATTAGTTAATAATAATACAATAATCCTCGCGATACGATACTCGAGTTGTCGTTACCGTAACTACATTCAAAATTTACTCGTTTTTCATCTGTGCGCGACAGCGGATCAATATCTCTTGTTCAGAACTCTCAATCCTGTAACTAATGTTTGAAACCTTGAGAACATCATCTCAATTGTTTCATCATCCTCCATCTTAAAAGCTTCATACTTATGAATCAAGGCCATAGCCTTGTTTTCCTTGACTTGATCATTCCCTTCACGAGTCATTATGAGAGACTCAAATATAAACATAGTTGAGTCTCTATTTGTAATGTTCTTGTAAGTGCCTTCGTTTAGGATTGGCTCATTTCTTGTAAAACAAATAGTAACAACAATAATGTAATGTACAATAGGAACAGCCTGAAAATCCCATTGCAAATGCCTAAACATGTTGTGTTGAATCAACATCTGGAACAACATGTCTCAAGAGATGTCATAACATCATACCAGACATCAAGCTACTGAATTGTCAAGTCTGATGCAGTTCTGTTCCTGAAGTTATGCAGAATATTCTGCCAAATAGAATGCATAACAAGTAGAGAAAATTGAAGGCATATGTGGAGCCCTAGAAGATTCAATCAGAAGCTAAGGATAAGGAGAAAAGCTCGATTGAAGACCTAACTTACAGCAGAAGTTTTCTGCTTACTTTATGCAGGTCGTTAAAGCTGCATTGCTGTCATATGAAGGCCCAAATCCAGTTGGGTAAAAAGGGTTATAAATAGAAGTATTGTAACCTAATTTGAGGAGCCGTGTATTGACAAGATGAAATTATTAGGGCTAGTTTTGTTGTGAACCACCCGGGCTGTGGGATGGTCACCATACTCCTTGAAACCTGTAGGTTAGAGGATGTATGCATTGTACTTGATTGAATCTTTTAAGCATGATCAAGTTGTGTAATGGAAGTGTATCTTCTGAACAGTTTATGTACTGTAGAAAGTAATCACTGCGGTGATTGAGGGGGAGTGAGAGGGTTCTCATATCTAGGATTGGATCTTAGGTAAAAGTGTCATTGGGTAGTGATTAAGTGAGAAGGTTGTCAACGAGTGTGTTGGTTGTAGGGTCTTTGAATTGATACTACTAAGAGTGAACTTTATCCCTGGCTTGGAAGCCTCCAGATGTAGGTTGGTTGAACCGAACTGGGTGAACAATTCTGTGTGTTATTTACTTTCTGCATTGGTTATTTGTTTGATGTCACAGCATTCCTCATGACATCAGTGTATATGATTAACCTTAACTGTTCTAAACTTCAGGAAATCAGAACCTGCGTTTGTCAAAGGTGTTACAGGTTCTGGTATGATAGTTCAGTGTCTGTTGTAGAACAGATATCAAAAGTACCGCCTATTCTACCTGTACAGCGCTTAATGTCAGATCAGATGTCTTAACATTCCATTAGACATCCTGAGTCTGTGACATACCAGGAATTTCAATTGGTATCAGAGCAGGCATCCTGTCTGTCTCTGGATGAGATCCATGGGAGATACTTTCCGGTTGTGTACAAGGTAGAATATTGTTTGAACCAGTAGTGTTTATATTGTTTGGTCCCTAGGAGTGGAGGATGGACCAATTTGGGAGAAACTAGATGAAAGTGTTTGAACAAATTCAAAGACCTCATGCTGGAGTGAAGATATTGATAAGGTATCATCTGTGTGTATAAAGCTTCCTTTTAACAGGGCTGTAGAGTTGGGTCTAGAAAGTTGCTTGGTGAAGAAGCAAACAACTTGTAGGATTGATTTATTTTCAATCCTTATGTGTCATGCTTGCTATATGGAGTAAGCATTGTGTAGGTTCTGTTGAAGTACTGCTATTCCGCTGCATAGCTTCTAAAGTGAAAGAAGAACTCTAGGGTTATTATTTTCAACAGAATTTGTAAGCAGATTATGCAATCTATCAATAATGTCAAAGATACTTGAGATTTCCTCAAGTCCACTCATAAAGGCATTTATTATTAGTGTTGATGAGTATCAATTAATCAATGATTCTCATGTACATCTACAAGCTGCTTGAAGATTATCAAGGATGATGTGTTCCAAGGAGATGGAACTGATATGCTTAAGAATGTTAGAACATCATGCAACTGCCAGTTGAAGAACAGATGTTCTGGGTGCTAAACACATGTAGTGTGAGTACATATGTTTGGAACCTACTCCTGATCTGGAAGAGGAGACATCTGTTTTAAAATAATTGATCAGGACACGATCAACAGGTCATCTACTCCAGCTGTGAGTTTAAGGGAGTATATGTACTGAGCTAAATGCACTTAAAAGGACTTTAAAGCTGTGATTTCCAGGTTTTCCCTCATGTGATGGATGATGGAACATCATCTCTGTGTCTTCAGCCAAGTAAATATGCTTAGCAAGTATGAAGAAGTAATCAGTCAGGATCATCTAGTATGATTAGATAATTCTAACTGAATAAATGATGGAAGCAGAATATTTATGTGATAAATATGTGGAAATCAGAATCAAAAGTTCTAAAGGATGTACAACATCACAATTGTTGAAGACATCAGTTGTTGAGGAAAGACAGATAAGTTCCAGACTTATTGAACATCCTCATGATTGATAATGAAGTTTCTTCTAGTACAAGTAACAGAATGTGGCAATCTGAAACTTGTACAGCAAGCAAACTAAGGACTCTTAATTTGAAACCTGTGGCAAATTCCAAATAAAGAGTACTTACTATTTGTCTAAAGTAAAGAGCTCAACAATGTATCCATAAAGAGGGAAGTTGGATAACATTTTGTTCAGAGGTAGTAGTATGATCAAGCTGATGTGAAAGGGAGTTCATCTTACCTTGTTCTGTAAAATGCTTGAGTTTATTTCTCATGATCTTAGTGATTTCCAAGGAGGATAGGAACAAGAACAGGTTATGTGGTTGTTATGGGTCTGATCATAAAGGATGATTAGCTTCTGGTGTACTCTTGTATCCCCTACAAGAAAAGTGTGCTTTGATTGCAATGGATGTTCATCCAAAACCATAGTATAAGCCAGGCTCATATGGTTGGGATCAATGTTGCAACATCATCTCAAACGTAGGGCCTCTTCAGCAAAGGAAGCTTGTAAGGACCAGTTGGTTCTTCATGCATGGAGCAGAAGATTGTTAGAATAATTATCCTACCTTGAGAAGGTGACTTAATCTAACTAATAATGAATACTTTGACGGGAGACTAAGTATTCATTAGGATCCTGCATAAAGATATATATAAGCACTTTGATGGGAGACTAAGTGTTTGTATAATATGCATGCAAGGCTGTATTCTGAACCTATTTCTCAGAACTTGGTAGAGAGTTTATGTCTCTCTAGGGTATTCTGGTGAGTAATTATTGCTGAAGATGAAGATCATACCTTTCATATGGGGAATATAAAAGGGCATCAATCCCCCGAATGTTAACTTCAGAACCCAAGCAGATAGGTTCTGATGTCCCAGATGATGTTGTAACATCATTATTGTTAGAAGTCTGTGGCAGAGACTTGGGACTGTGAATCTTAATATTCTATCGCCTCATTCAGAAGTGGCAGTTCTATTGTTGGTTTGGAATAAGTAGATTCTACTTGTGTTTAAGAGTAGTAAGCTTAACAATGCATAACTACTGTTGTGGTCTGAAAAATGTGCTAGTATCAGCAACTACTAGTAAATATATTATACAGAAGGATGACATGATCAACTTTTTGATTAAAGGATAATCCTTCTAGAAAATCTGAATCTTAGTAAAGCTTGTAAGCACACTAAGAAGGTTGGAGGTTGGTTTCAGACTATGGCTACATGATTTCTCAGCCATCCAGAGAGTCATGATAAGTGTGGAAGTGCAAGGGCATGAATCAGAGATGTCCTTACTATTCTAAGTCTAGTTCAGGGTGCTTGAAGTTACCACCTCAGAGCTAGTGCGACTGGTTTTCACGCTATTGTTTTGATTGGCCTCAACAAGGGGAGTCACTGTGTGTTGCACTTTCCCCAATTACAATATACATTGAAGGGAGACTTTGTATTGTTGGACTTAATCTGAAGATCAGAAGTCAGAAGAGGATGGTGGTATGCTGATGTTTATGTGAACTTCTAAGTGTAGTCATGGATAATGTCTCAACATCAGGAGATTGAAGAATTGCTCTTGTTATCTGTCTGGGTTTAGGAAGAAAATCTCAGAGATTATTAAAAGTATCATAAGTGGCAGTTTTGATACTTTTGGAAGACTCAGAAATGCTATTGTGGTAAAGACTTCACTAGCTCTAGCAACTACTAGTGAATGGAAGATCAGAAGAAGTAAATCAGATTAAGAAATCTGATATATTCAGCATATGTTCAAAGGGTTCTTTTTACTACAAGAAATAGAAGTGGCATCTAAATTTTGTGTATTAGAACTAATCTGTGATGTCTTGTGAAGCACTTTGGAGTCTTCTGGTTTATTCCCTCCTTCCTTATTTTGCTGTCTGGAAGAAGGTAGAAAGTAATTGTGTTGGATCTCAGCAACACTTAAGAAAGCATGATTGATGGACATGCTTAAGACTACTAGTCTCTTGCTACTAGCTGTTTAAAGTGTCCTTCTTTGTGCCTAACTGAGAGAAGTAAAAAGAAGGCTGCTGTTGTTGAAGAATGTAAGGTAACGTCTAAGAAAGTGTCATGACATTACCAACGACATTGAAACCTTCGGGAAATCAAGAAGAATACGTGGAAAATAACTTCACCACGTAATTGTAGCTATTCAGGAGCTATATTTGGTATTCTGTTTCCTAAAAAGTCGGTCAAAGGCTGATTGCTTTGACCCAAACTTATGCATGTATTAGGACTGGTTCTTTTGGCAGAAACAAACAAATGCGTCTAAATTTCATGCACAGTCAGTCTGAAATATGCAACAACTTTAACAGGTATCCTAGACCAAGATTTTATATTGCCATCTTCTTGAACCTGTTATCTCCTTATATATATAACCTCCTGTCACACATTCTTTTCTCTCACAACCATCATGGGGTTTGTACGGATCTGGGAAAACTGTTCTTGGATCTGGTTTTGTGAGGGCTTTCTTTGTCAATTTTTGGCCAAAAAGGGGGAGAAAGGAGTACTGTTTGACATTGTCCTCGTTGCAGTAGCTACTCAAAATTTCGATCACAAAGACTTGTCACAAATTCAGCAGAAATTCAAATGGCGTGAATTTCTTTATGACTTGTGATCTGAGTTATGAACACAGTTGTGACCTGTGTTCTGAGTTACAAGGGAGATATTCTGGTCACTCCTTAAGGGTTCTCGGATGCCTCTGAAAGGATAGTTTATCTCCCACGGACCTCTTTCTCCACCACCAGTGACAAGAAATGGTTCATGGTCTAAAAGGGAATGAGGTGCATCCTCTTCCTCCTGTGCTTCAAGAGGTCCTGGATGGTTAGTGTGGCTACAACCAAAGATGTCAAGACACCCTTCTGTGTGTATCCTGAACACTTTTATTTTCTATTTTTGTATTTGTTTTAGCCAAAATTTGCCAAAGGGGGAGATTGTAAGTGCCTTCGTTTAGGATTGGCTCATTTCTTGTAAAACAAATAGTAACAACAATAATGTAATGTACAATAGGAACAGCCTGAAAATCCCATTGCAAATTCCTAAACATGTTGTGTTGAATCAACATCTGGAACAACATGTCTCAAGAGATGTCATAACATCATACCAGACATCAAGCTACTGAACTGTCAAGTCTGATGCAGTTCTGTTCCTGAAGTTATGCAGAATATTCTGCCAAATAGAATGCATAACAAGTAGCGAAAATTGAAGGCATATGTGGAGCCCTAGAAGATTCAATCAGAAGCTAAGGATAAGGAGAAAATCTCGATTGAAGACCTAACTTACAGCAGAAGTTTTCTGCTTACTTTATGCAGGTCGTTAAAGCTGCATTGCTGTCATATGAAGGCCCAAATCCAGTTGGGTAAAAAGGGTTATAAATAGAAGTATTGTAACCTAATTTGAGGAGCCGTGTATTGACAAGATGAAATTATTAGGGCTAGTTTTGTTGTGAACCACCCGGGCTGTGGGATGGTCACCATACTCCTTGAAACCTGTAGGTTAGAGGATGTATGCATTGTACTTGATTGAATCTTTTAAGCATGATCAAGTTGTGTAATGGAAGTGTATCTTCTGAACAGTTTATGTACTGTAGAAAGTAATCACTGCGGTGATTGAGGGGGAGTGAGAGGGTTCTCATATCTAGGATTGGATCTTAGGTAAAAGTGTCATTGGGTAGTGATTAAGTGAGAAGGCTGTCAACGAGTGTGTTGGCTGTAGGGTCTTTGAATTGATACTACTAAGAGTGAACTTTATCCCTGGCTTGGAAGCCTCCAGATGTAGGTTGGTTGAACCGAACTGGGTGAACAATTCTGTGTGTTATTTACTTTCTGCATTGGTTATTTGTTTGATGTCACAGCATTCCTCATGACATCAGTGTATATGATTAACCTTAACTGTTCTAAACTTCAGGAAATCAGAACCTGCGTTTGTCAAAGGTGTTGCAGGTTCTGGTATGATAGTTCAGTGTCTGTTGTAGAACAGATATCAAAAGTACCGCCTATTCTACCTGTACAGCGCTTAATGTCAGATCAGATGTCTTAACATTCCATTAGACATCCTGAGTCTGTGACATACCAGGAATTTCAGTTCTCATACTCGATATAAGAAACAACATTAAATAAGATGGTTCTTTCTTTATGATGATTCTTACAATCCTTCTTTTGTTGATGAGTCATAGCTTTCCTTTCAAGCTACTTTTCATTTGCATCTGCAAGATGTTCATAGCCATTAACTAACATATCTCAAAGATCAACATCATGACCTAGAAAGAAACTTTCTCGTCTATATTTATAGTACTCAAACTTTTCACCATAAAAATGGGAGTTTAGCATTGTAGTTTTCTTTATCATAAATTGGAGCAAGTGGTGGTGGAGTAGGATCAACCATAGTGTTTGATAGATGTCAATACTAAAACCGGAGGTCTGATTCCAATTGAAGGTGCAAGAAATACAATAAAAGGGGAAGGGTTGAATTGGGTTGCACTAATTATAATATTTTCACAACACAAAACACAAAGATAACAAGTGAATAAAAATAGATAAACACAATTATTTTATCCTGGTTCATTATTAACTAAGTTACTCTAGTCCATCCCACAAAGTGATTTTCCTTATACACAAGGACTTAATCCACTATCATCAACCAAAGTACAGACAACCTAAATAAGTCTGATCAACCCTATTAGAACCCCTAATAAGTCTGCTGATCCGTATTGCAAACCACTATGACCGTAACCAAAGTCTTCTTGAGAATCCAGACTACACGGAGTCTCTCAAGGAACCTATCAACAACAGTTGATTACAAAGATGTGTATACAAAGATGCTTCTAAACAAGTAGATCACACAATGTTTAAGTACAACAACACATAAGTGTTGATAGCAAGATATGAGCAACAACTCCTTTCTTATTTATAAAACTATACTAAAGATTTCTCTACAAATTTTTTGTGCAGCAATTTAGTGTAGTTTTGTTGAACTGATTCGTTGATTTCAAATTCTTCTAAGTACATCTTTTATAGCTGAGTAAAGTACTTTTGTAGACAATAGTATAAAAAGGTTTGTCCTTGCACCACTATAGAGAGTACAATACTTTTGTAATTTTATACTCACCGTCACATGCAATCCCTTAGTCTTGATCTTCGGCTTATATATATTCAGAGGGTTCTGATATGTTTGTTAATGAAGCATGTTGTAGAAGGATCAGAACTAGTATCTTCTAGAACATAAATCATTAGAACCTTTTAGGGCTTGTTCAAAGAACTCTTGCATTCTAAGTCTTTAGCACTTGGTCTTTAGAAGAATGTCTTCAGATCTTCAGAACCCGTTTAACATAACTTTATCTTTAGCATCTTCAGAACTTGGAACATCAAAAGTAAAGCTTTAGAAGGCCTCAAAAGCTTCCTTGAATAAGTCACGATCAAAAGCTCTTTTACTAACGTTCCTTAGAACCGTTGCATAAGACTCATTCCTTGATTTTGACTTAACTTATAACACACCAAAGGTATTCTTCCAGAGTGTTAATTTCAGAATCTAATGACATCATATGCCTTCTTACTAGATTCAAAACCTATATAGAAAAAGCCACACACTAAACAGAAACCTGTTAGAGTACACAATTATTCTCAAAGATAACATGTAAAGTTATTATCAGAGCATAAGGCCAGATGTAGAACCAACTTTGTTTTTACACTTAGATGAAATGCAAAATGTTTCTATAGTTTATGCATTGTCCAATAATGAGAGAAACATTGACCTATTTGAAAGATGATCAACGATACCATGATTCTAATGAATAATTTACTATTAATGTAGTCCATGTTTTAAAATATTACTTTGGTAAGGAAAAATTTTCATCTTCATGCTATAGTTTGATGATAGTTATGATGTTGATTATGAACTTGCATTGTAAAGAAAATTATGCCATGAAACAATGGTTTTTCAAAAATTCTTGACCAAGTCACTAAAATTATTATAAAACATGCATTTTGTGTTAGATGATAGGCTACAATCTAGAGTGGAGGTTAATAGATCACAAATTAAATTTTCTTATTTAAAAATTGTTTTAAAAATGTTTAACTATGGCAAAGAGAAAACAATCCCGAATCGATAATCGTCTATCTCGAACCTTTATAGAAAAGATCAGATATGCATTAAACCATAAAGAACGTATTCGATTAATGAGAAAATTAATCAATATATTTTTAACAACAATGTTTGAACAAAACCACACAATGATAATCGATTTCCAATGAAATATCAAACAAAATATTGAATTAGTCGATTTGTCTAAAATTTTGTGTCCAATCAATTCAAATCAAATGTTTCTTTGATTTTGTTGATATGAAAAACCAATTACAATCTTATAGATTGCAATCAACTCAACAAAAAATTTTAAAATATTATACGAAGAAATTATCTCAATATATCGATTGTATAATCAATTGATTAACAATTTACATATAAAAGAAAAAGAGAGAGAGAGAGAGAGAGAGAGAGAGAGAGACAAGGATTTATTTAGGCAGTTCCCTAATCGGCCTCGCTATGGGTACATTTTCCCTTTATTCTAGTAGAATTGAGATAATGAAAATTAACACTTGCAATTGTAGTTTACAAGAGAAAAAGTAGAAATCCAACCCTCCAAACCCTGTGTTTGATGTTGATCATATCTTCTTATCTTCCCTTGATCTTAAGCTTGATCAAGTAAACCAATACTTCCAATTTGATCCTCTAGTTAGCTTTAATCCTTCGACAAAACCCACGTTTTTCAAATCTTTCACTCGGTTGAATCCAAATTGTGAACTATTTGTTAGAACAATGTTTGAATCTACTACCCTATATTTAAGTTTTGATGATAACAAAGTGAAAAGATATAGTATTTAAATGTTTCATGTTTGAACTATCTGCTGCCTAAAATTATTATGCTCTGACTTGCAGATACTCTGATTGATATAAGCAAGATCACGTTTATTCAGCATCAGAATTTAATTTCATACACCAGCATCAGAAGTTGCTACATCAGAACGTCAAGATCAGATGATCAACTCACGCACATGCTGAAGCTTGATGAACAAGACTGCGCTCAAACACTCTGATACAGAAACACAATAGTTCATCAGCAGCGAAGCAGAATCAGAATGAGCCAAGCCAGAACGTGCATTGAAGAAGCAACGGTACTGTGCATTAAACGCTAATTAATTCCAACGGCCTCATTCCAGACAAGATCTGCTCAATAAGGAAAGCTTGTTATTAGCATTGAATCAAGAATATTGCATTCAACGTTCATCTTCTCAAGTGCTATATAAACAAGGCTTCGAAGATTATAATGACTAATGCTCTCCAAATCTCTACACGCACAAAGCTGAACCATAATCTTCGTTCTACCAGTTTTGCTAAACCACAAACTCTGATACTCCATTACAGTTTAGCAATCTAGTTTCTAAGCTTCATTTGTGTATACATCACAGTTGTGATAAAGTTTTGTAGAAAACATCCACACACATTGTTTTATACCTTTGTAAGAAAGTGTTGCCTTGACAAACCGGGTTGTGGTTTGAATCAAGAAGGCTTTAGCAGTTGTTAAAGCAGTCTGTAATATTCAGTTGAATATAGTGAATTAAGACCTCGTTGGAGAGAGGCGAAATCACCTTGACGGGTGGACTGGAGTAGTTTGAGATCAAACGAACCAGGATAAAAATATCTTGTCAATTGCTTTAGATTTCAGTTTTACAATTCAACCCCCCCTTCTTGTGTTTTTCACCCCTTCACTATTGTGAACCAAGATTACCCAAATGACCCTCCAATTACCGTTACTCCTTTGACCTAAACGCCTTTATTCAAAGCTTTCACTCAGTTGAATCCAAATTGAAAAATCTTGTGTAAACTCCCAAATCAATCATTGATCTTGGAAGAAAACCCCAAACGGGTTTATCTTAAAACCCCCAAAGAATTTCTAATCCAATTGATTACAAACAATCCTAATTGAACCTTATCAAACTATCTTTTGATCACACAACAAAAGTGATTATGTGTAGTTGTTGTATGTATGCAATGAGAGAGAATAAAGATGATGAAAAAATTCTTTGTATATTCTTGGTTTCAATCACTTTGAAATGATGCAAGAATGACTATATATATAGTCATTCATATCTCCCCCTTAATATGTGCATCTCCCATTTAATACATGCAAAAAAGACAATGTTCTTTGTTCTTGCATAGCTTCTGCCCCTTAACATCAAAAATAGAAAAAGGCTACAAAATGTAAGAAAAATCATGTAAAATACACAACCACATGTTGTATACCAGTCATAGGCGTTGCAAAGATAAATTTGGTAAACTATAACATCACTCACAAATAATGGCGTTAAAGTGAAAATGCATAAACATAAATAACCAACTATAATACGGTGGGAAAACTGACTTGGTTGTTTTGTGTTTTATCTCAAATGTTGTGGATAGCAAGAGTCACCACCGACTTTTCTTTTATCCAATAAGGAAAGGGTCAAAAGAATAAGAAAGACCTTTGAGATATTTTCTTGAGTTCGAGGGGTAGTTTATGAAAAGGGAAGGTGTTAGCACCCTTTTCATCCATTGTTATCTATGGGCTCTTAGTTTCTTGCTAGATCACTTTTGAAATTTATTTGTTTGAAATGTGTTTGTGATTGGTGTAAGTTTGAAAATATTTTGAAAACGCCTTTGTTATGGCAAACTTTGTAATGATTCTCGTCTCTATAAGAATGCATATAAAGTGTTGGTTTTGAAAATAGTTCAAAGAGATATTTTCTTTTTGAAGATGTTTTTGAAAGTGTGAGTGTGGAAATGGTTTTTTAGTTTGTGAGCAAGCAACTACGAGCGTCCTACCTACTCAAAAGGTCGTTGTTCTTTTCCTCCTCCTTTAGATGTGGCTATCTTATCATGATTGGTAAGAAGCCCCATCATTGGATGTGAAGGGACGGGCATGGGTCAATCATATAGTTATAGAAGGCAACTTATGAGACGTTTTAGCAATTTTCGTAAGGAACTAGATCGTTTACCGAAGGCAACATTGAGGGACATCGAGGGACTACAATCTTTTTTATCGAGGGTCTTTGATAAAATGCCCATATTTTAGGGACATGACTATTTTTCGAGGCAACAAGCAAGGTTACCTTAGAGGTGTACGTATGTGAAGTGTGTTTGATTGCATGCATTTTTGTCTTTGAGATTAGGGTTTTCTAGCGGTTGATTTTATCTTGCCATACACACCCTAATTACTAATAATTTATATTAAAGCGGTAAATTACGGAAATTAAAATCCTAATCAATTACATCATTAGGGGAGTGGGGGTACAATTTACAAATGGGGATGAGGGGGTAACTTAAATATTACAACCATATCGAATAACAATGAAGGAAATGTAAAAACAGTGTAAAAAGAAGGAAAATTTCATTTTGAACTATTATGTGTCGACACATGCTGTTATGTATCGACACATAACTTTCCTTGCCCCTGCCAAACCAAGTCAACCCAGTATGAGTCGACGCATAATGGGATGTGTCGACTCATTCTGCTTCCTGTTTTTGAAAAATCCCAAATCAACTCAGTATGAGGCGATGCCTAATGGGATTTGTCGACTCATGCACTTGTTTGTGTTAACACATATGCGTTTTGTGTCGACTCATGCACCTTTTATCCTTCTGCTTTGGGGCCTGCATAACAGTATGAATCAATGCATAAGGCCATGCGTCGACTCATACCCTGTTTTTTCACTAGAATGAGTCGACTCATGTGGGTATATGTCGACTCATGCTGCAGTTTTTCACCTTAAGCATTGTTTTATTGTCAGTATAGGTCAGTTTACAGCATATGGTTGATAAACATAAACAACAAGCAAATGGTTAGCTCAAAGGGGAAATTATTATTGCATTTCATCTTTAAAAATAAATCATTAATGATGTGTGATAAAATGAAAATTCAACAAGACTTATCTTGAGACTGCACTTGGTATTTTAAGTCTGAATACTTTTTAAGATACTGAGACGACTCTAATGAATCTCCAGGAAGTTGTTCCAAACTGTTCAATCACACAAATTCAGTCAAGTTATACAGTATTGTTTTTGTGTTTGAAGGGTGAAGATAATGTCACTACAAAAACGGTTCTTATGTTTGAACAATCTCTATGTGATAAGGTGTTTGGAGAGTTTGTAAGATGGAATAATGTATTTCTGATTTTATGACTGAGAATAAAGATGAGTATGAGCAAGGGTCTTTTGTGAAATGAGCAGAGTTTACAAAGAATGTTGTTTTTTCTATTCTCTCTTTTTCACTCTCCCCATAATCTTCGTTCTACCAGTTTTGCTAAACCACAAACTCTGATACTCCATTACAGTTTAGCAATCTAGTTTCTAAGCTTCATTTGTGTATACATCACAGTTGTGATAAAGTTTTGTAGAAAACATCCACACACATTGTTTTATACCTTTGTAAGAAAGTGTTGCCTTGACAAACCGGGTTGTGGTTTGAATCAAGAAGGCTTTAGCAGTTGTTAAAGCAGTCTGTAATATTCAGTTGAATATAGTGAATTAAGACCTCGTTGGAGAGAGGCGAAATCACCTTGACGGGTGGACTGGAGTAGTTTGAGATCAAACGAACCAGGATAAAAATATCTTGTCAATTGCTTTAGATTTCAGTTTTACAATTCAACCCCCCCTTCTTGTGTTTTTCACCCCTTCAATTGGTATCAGAGCGCCTGGTTCTGAGCTAAAACACTTAACCGTGTCAGTACAAGATCCAGCGTCAGAAAAACACAATGGCAGGAAACAATTCTCACTTCAGCAATGACAATAATGAGGACAGAGACAGATTCAGCGGCAAACCTCCAGGCTTTGATGGAGAAAACTTTGATTACTGGAAAGACAGAATTGAAAGCTTCTTTCTAGCACATGATGCCGATCTGTGGGATATGGTGACAGATGGATACACGCACCCTGTGAATGCAAGTGGTCAGAAGATTGATAGAAAATCAATGACTGATCAACAAAAGCGTGATTTCAAGAATCACCATAAGGCCAGAACCATCCTCCTCAGTGCCATCTCCTATACTGAGTATGAAAAGATCTCCAACAGAGACACAGCAAATAACATCTTTGATTCTCTCAGAATGACGCATGAGGGCAACGTTCAAGTCAAAGAAACAAAAGCTCTGGCGCTCATTCAGAAGTATGAGGCGTTCAAAATGGAAGAATCTGAATCCATTGAAGCTATGTTCTCTAGATTCCAGATTCTGGTAGCTGGTCTCAAAGTTCTGGACAAAGGATACTCTACTGCTGACCATGTCAAGAAAATAATCAGAAGTTTACCCAAGCAGTGGAGGCCTATGGTTACTGCTCTGAAGCTTGCTAAAGATCTCAACAAAATCACTCTGGAGGAACTTATAAGCTCCCTCAGAAGTCATGAGATAGAGCTAGAAGCTGACGAGCCTCAGAAGCAAGGTAAGCCTTTAGCATTAAAATATAACAGAAAATCTGAGTCTAAAGTTTTGCAGGCAGTTGAAGAAACATCTGATGGATCCTCATCAGAAGAAGACGAACTTTCCCTTCTCTCCAGAAGAGTAAATCAACTGTGGAAGCAAAGACAAAGGAAGTTCAGGAATCCCAGAAGATCTGATCAGAACGAGTCTTCTTCCAGATACAGAAGGACAGACTCTTCCTCTGGATACAGAAGATCTGAAGGCTCCTCCAGTAACAAGAAGCCAAATACCAAAGACATCATCTGCTATGAGTGCAATGAGCAAGGACACTACAAGAGTGACTGCCCAAAGCTTCAGAGGGAAAAGCCCAAAAAGAAGTTTGGAAGAGAGAAGAAGAAAAGTCTCATGGCCACATGGGATGACTCTGACTCGTCTGAAGCTGACTCAGAATCAGATGATGAAAGGGCAAACATAGCTCTCATGGCTAACATTCCAGATGATAGTGAAGCTTCTGAATCAGACTCAGAATCAGACACAGAAGAGGTATTTCCTAACTTCACTGTTAACTTTACAAAGGCTGAACTTGCTGAAAGCCTCAATGAAATTCTGGAACGCTATCAGCAGATTAGAGCTAAATTCAGAGACCTGAAAAGGAATCTTGAATCTGACTCTAATAAGTCTGAGAGTCTCAAATTGGAAAACTCTGAGCTGAGAGATAAAATTTCAAAATTAGAAAACTCTTTACAAAACTCTCAGAAGGAACCAATTTCTGAAACTCCCAGCAACGTTGATGAGATCATCAAGGAGTATGATCATAGTTTCCAGAAGTTCTTAGCTAAAAGCATAGATAGAAGCAGAATGGCTTCAATGATCTATGGAGTTAGCAGAAACGGCAGGAAAGGAATAGGATACCAAGGTAAGGTTCCTACACCTAAGAATTTCATGGATTTAACCATTAAACACGCTCCTCTAAATTCACACTTTATGTATGGTCACACACACGACATCAAATATACTAGCAGTAAGCACTCTGTGAAACCAAAATTCAACTAGAGTTTTGGTAAAACTAACAAGTCAGGACCCAAGAAAATCTGGGTACCTAAGGATAAAATAATACATGTTGCAGATATCTTTAGCAGCAAGTCAGAAACACCAGTCATGGTACCTGGACTCTGGCTGCTCACGACACATGACGGGAAGAAGGCATATGTTCCAAAGCCTGAAACTTAAGCCTGGAGGCCACGTTGGCTTTGGAGGCAATCAGAGGGGAAAGATAATTGGCTCTGGAACTGTAGGTAATGGAAATCTTCCCTCTATTAATAATGTTCTGCTAGTAGATGGATTGATGCATAATCTGTTATCCATAAGTCAATTAAGTGATAACGGTTATGATATAATCTTTAATCAAAAATCATGTAAAGCTGTTAGTCAGAAAGATAGGACTATCCTGTTTAATGGTAAGAGGAAAAACAACATTTACAAAATCAAACTTTCTGAACTAAAGAGTCAGAACGTAAAATGTCTTCTGTCTGTTAACAATGAGCAGTGGATCTGGCACAGAAGATTGGGGCATGTTAGTATGAGAAGAATATCTCAGATTAACAAACTCAATCTGGTCAGAGGACTTCCAAATTTGAAGTTCAATTCAGATGCTCTGTGTGAAGCATGTCAGAAAGGCAAATTTGCAAAACCTTCTTTTAAATCCAAAAATGTTGTTTCCACCTCTAAGCCATTAGAACTTCTGCACATTGACTTATTTGGACCAGTTAAAACTGCTTCAGTCAGTGGTAAGAAGTATGGGTTAGTAATCGTAGATGACTATAGCAGATGGACATGGGTAAAGTTCTTAAGACACAAGGACGAGTCACACTCTGTGTTTGTTACCTTCTGTAACCAAGTTCAGAATGAAAAAGATCTTAGAATCGTTAAAGTCAGAAGTGATCATGGTGGAGAATTTGAAAATAAAGATTTTGAGTCATTCTTTAATGACAAAGGCATTCTGCATGATTTCTCTTGTCCTAGAACTCCCCAACAAAATGGAGTTGTAGAACGAAAGAACAGAACATTGCAAGAAATGGCCAGAACCATGATCAATGAGACAAACGTTGCTAAGACTTTCTGGGCAGAGGCAATAAACACAACGTGCTACATTCAGAATAGAATCTCAATAAGACCTATTCTGGAAAAGACTCCATATGAATTGTGGAAGAACAGAAAGCCCAACATTTCATATTTTCATCCATTTGGATGTACTTGCTTTATATTGAATACAAAGAATTATTTGAACAAGTTTGACTCTAAGGCACAGAAGTGTATTATGTTAGGATACTCTGAACGCTCAAGAGGGTACAGAGTATACAATACAGAAACACAGATTGTGGAAGAATCAATCAGTGTTCGTTTTGATGACAAGCTTGACTCTGAAAAGTCAAAGCAGAATGAAACTTTTGCAGGTATAGAAATTGAATTTGCAGGTTCTGAAGACAAGTCATCAGAAGCTCTCAACACAGACATTCCTTCAACGTCTGAAAGGAGCACTGCTAGAAATCCTACAACAGCTGCTGATCAACCTCAGAAGAGATTGCCCAGAAGCAGTTTGGATCACCCAGAAGAGACTATCCTAGGAAGAAAGGAAGATCCAATCAGAACAAGAGCAAGCTTCAGAAACTCTGAAGAAACTCTTATGAGACTTGTGTCTCTGATTGAACCTTCTTCTATTGATGAAGCACTTCTGGACAATGACTGGATTCTGGCAATGCAAGAAGAGCTGAATCAATTCACCAGAAACGATGTATGGGATCTCGTTCCCAGACCAAAAGGATTCAACGTCATTGAAACAAGATGGGTGTTCAGAAACAAGCTTAATAAGCAAGGTGAAGTCATCAGAAACAAGGCACGATTGGTTGCACAAGGTTATAGTCAGCAAGAGGGGATAGACTATACAGAAACCTTTGCCCCAGTCGCCAGGTTAGAATCTATCAGACTTTTAATTTCATTTGCTGTTAATAGAGGCATCACTCTGTATCAGATGGATGTCAAAAGTGCATTCTTAAATGGTTATATAGAAGAAGAAGTTTATGTTCACCAACCTCCAGGTTTTGAAAATACAAAACATCCAGAACATGTTTTCAAACTAAAGAAGTCACTGTATGGTCTGAAACAAGCTCCCAGAGCTTGGTATGAAAGGCTAAGTAACTTTCTGCTTGAAAATGAATTCACCAGAGGGAAAGTGGACACTACTCTATTCTGTAAAACAGTTAAGAGTGACATTTTAGTCTGTCAAATTTATGTTGATGATATAATTTTTGGTTCTACTAATCCTTCTCTTGGAAGAAAATTTGCTAAGTGTATGCAGGCAGAATTTGAGATGAGCCTCATGGGGGAACTGAAATTCTTTTTAGGAATTCAGATCAATCAAACTCCAGAAGGAACTTACATTCATCAGAGCAAATACATCAGAGATCTTCTGAAGAAATTTGACCTCTCAGAATGTAAGCCATCAAAGATTCCAATGCATCCCACGTGCATTCTGGAAAGAGAAGAGGTAAGCAAAAGTGTAGAACAGAAAGTCTACAGAGGTATGATTGGTTCTCTCCTCTATCTGACTGCTTCAAGACCTGACATATTATTCAGTGTTTGTATCTGTGCTAGATTCCAATCAGATCCTAGAGAATCTCACTTAACAGCTGTTAAGCGAATTTTCGAGTATCTGAAAGGTACTACTAATCTGGGTTTGTTTTATAGAAAATCTAGTGATTACAGCTTAGTAGGCTACTGCGATGCTGATTTTGCTGGAGACAGAGTGGAACGTAAAAGTACTTCTGGAAGCTGCCAGTTTCTGGGAGAAAATCTGATCTCTTGGTCCAGCAAAAGGCAATCAACAATTGCTCTGTCAACAGCAGAAGCTGAGTACATAGCAGCAGCAGGATGTAGCACACAAATGCTCTGGATGAAAAGTCAGCTTGAAGACTTCCAGATTTTTGAGAGTAACATTCCTATACTTTGTGATAATACTTCTGCTATTTTCTTAAGTAAGAATCCTATTTTACATTCTAGAGCTAAGCATATAGAAATAAAGCATCATTTCATTAGGGACTATATTCAGAAAGGTATTTTGAACTTAAAATTTATAGATACAGACCATCAATGGGCTGATATCTTTACTAAACCCCTTTCAGAAGATAGGTTTAATTTCATTCTGAAACATCTCAGCATGAAAGTATGCCCAGAATGAAAATGTTTTAATTCCATATATTTATCTTCAGAATGTAATTATATTACTGTGAACTTCTGATCAATCTTCTTTCAGAAAGATAGAACATGCAGATTGTATCAGATGCAAGTCTAAAGATCTGAGAGTCTAATCTCAAAGACAGACGTGCTGATCACTACATCAAACAAGTGTCATCCAATCATCAGCATATCTCTGAAGCAGAACGCGTGCATGCTTCTGAGAAGGCAGAGCGCTGATTGGGTGCATTGAGACACATGTCTGGTAACCGTTTTTAAGTATCTTTCTCAAATCCCCCAAAATCAGCAAGCATTTAATGAAAAGTAATCATTCCTTTAAATGGCAATCATGATTTTTTTTCTCTCTCTTAAAAACGTTTAACTTTTCAAAACAATTTTGAAAACTCTATTTAAGCACATTAATCTCTCATTTACTCTTTACGCTTTTTCACAATCACTCAAGCATTTTCTGCATATTTCTAAGTTTATCCTTGCAAACTTTTTTCTCTCAATTCATTCTCAAAGCTTTTTTAGTGTGAACAATGGCATCCTCCAGCATTTCTGCAGGCAATCAGAAGAAAGCAACTTCTGAGCAATATCAGGTGCCACTCAGAACTCTTCTCACTCCGGTAAAGAACCTTGAAGTGCTCTCTGAGTTAATCATTGACTTTGAAAGCTTGAAGGAAAATGGATTTGACCTAACTGAAGAAATTAGGGCTCAAAAGTGGGAAAGGTACTTCGATAGGTTGGTTGGACCAACATTCCCAGCGCTAGTCAAGGAATTTTGGATTCACGCCAAGGTTGCAAAACATCTAGTCATTTCTTCTGTTATGGGAAAGAAGATCGTGATTTCTGAAGATCTCATTGCAAAGCTAATCGGTCAAAGTGGTGGTGGAGTCCGTTGTGTGGACATGGCCGAAAGATGCGCTGATGTAGGTGTGGTAGCCAACAGGATTTTCACTCTTGGAATGCCCAGCAGCAAGATTAAGGATCTGAAGGATCACTGCAGAGTATGGGCTAAGATTATTCTGGGATGCTTCAACCACAGGAAACCAACAAGTTCTCCTGATTATATAAATGTGGATCAGCAGTTTCTGATCTACTTTATTGATCAGAAGGTTAAGATCAATCTGGCTCACTTCCTGTTCAACCATCTCAAAACCAGTGTGAAAGAGACAAGAGAAGAAGAAAGAACCAAGAGGGACTGGATACCGTTTGGAAGGCTTATATCAGATATTCTGACAGAGAATAGGCTGATTGAACATCTGATTGAAGCTCAGGAGCTGAGCACTATTGAACCAACCATTGGGAAACCTCTGAACGCTAAGAATCTGAAAAAGATGAAGCTGATAGAAAATATTCAGAAGGAACCCAGAGCTACTTCAACTGCTGATATCTCCAGCAGAAGAGTGCCTCTGAGTAATTTTCCGGTATTTTCTGAAATGGAATCCAAACCAGAGATGTTTCTCAGGTACCCAGATACGTACAAGGCAGAGGATACAGGTTCAAAGCTGAAGATCAAAGATCTGAGTCAACCCCAACCGGAAGTGACTCAGAAGAAGACAAAGAAGAGGAAAGCGCCAACAGAAGGATCATCTCATCAGACTCCAAAGAAAAGAGGTATTTCATCTGCTGCCCCTGTTTTAATTTCATCTACTATTCCAACATCTGCTGCCCCTTCTCAAACCTCCCACAGAATATCCATCCCAATCCCTACTATTGATGAAACCATACCAGAAGACCCTTCTGAGGCCTTACTACTCAGAAGACCCAGAACCAAACTCCCCAAACAACCAACAGTTTCAACAACACCAGCACTTGACCGAGTGCTAGCTGATATTGAGCGTGAACATGCTTCTGCTCAACCACTCTCTGAACCACTAAATGTTCCTCCTCCACAACCAGAACAACAACAACAACCAGAACCAGAACCACAACAACAACAACCACTCTCAGAAGAACCTCTGATCCCTGAGCAATCAGAGATTCCACCTCCATCTCCCCAACCAGAAATAAATCCACCTTCACCACAAACAGAGTTTCACCACTATGAAACCCCTTCTCCTCATCATTCTGACCCTCACTCACCTCAACCATCACCGTTGGCAATCCAGTTGCCATGTGGAACCACTGTTTTCAGGCCCCAGTTGTCATCCTCATTAGAATCAACACCTCCAAAAACTCCAACCACTCCAATAGAAATATCTGACTCTGATACCCCTCCTCCAAAACAAACAGCCTCTCAGAAATCCGCTGAAAACCCCAGCAGAACTTTCATTGACTTAACCAGTCTTGAACGTCTTGCTGATTTAAGACACAAAATTGCCATCCCAAAACCAAAGCAACCAGATGTTGGCTCTGGTATTTTGAATTTTGAAACAGGTATGCTGCAATGGATTGCTTCTTTGAAGCAAGCTTGCCCTGGGATGATTGACCCAGCTGCTTCTGATCAGCTCTGGTCACAGTTCAGATCTTGGGTACGTGCTGTAACCCTCAAGTTGCAGGACGTCAACTATGAGCAGGCTCAACAGAACTTCAGCAAGCTGCTGAAGGAAGTTGAAAGTCAGCTGCCTCAGGAAGTTGTGCTCCCTCTGGACTCTGAACCTTGGTCTGAGAAACAGCAAGCTGCTAAGGTGCAACCATCAGAAGAAGACAAGACCATTCAGGTTGAAGAAAATCCAGCAGAAGATGTCGTTGAAAGTTCTGAGAAGCCTCCTCCTTCTGATGCTTCTCAAGCTGCCTTGGACAGGCAGACTCTGGAAGAATTAAGGCTGAATGACTTGCGTCTACAGCAGCGGATGGAAGAGAATGATCAGAAGATGAAAGCAAGAATGGATGTGCAGGACAGCAAGATTGACTCTGTTGTCAGCATGGTGCAGAAACAGAATGAAACTTCTGAAAAGATTCAAGCAATGCTGGAAAGCCTGTTCACACGCATGCCTCCTCAACCTTAAATCTTTTTCATGCATAACATTTTTCATGCTTTCTTCATTTTCTGATGTACTGTTTTGACTAAGTTTTTGTAATATTTTTCTTGCTCTGATTCTGAACTATCTTAATATGATTAGTTTTTCTGATCAAATTGCTTTAGCACATCACCAACACTTTTTGATTGCTGACAAAAAGGGGGAGAACAAGAATGATATTTAAATCAATAACGGGCTAACTAGACAGAAACTCTCAAACATTCTAACTCTATTACTTGAAATGTTTTTCTGTTTTGTTTAAAGTCTACAGGCACAAGGAAGCTCCTGGACACTCTGAAGACTAGAAACTCTGAGCAAAATGTAGAAGCTCTGATCAATGTTGCTCTGATCAATATGAAGTTCTGATCGTCCTAAATACTCTGATCCAAAGCAAAGCTCTGACAAGAAAAGCTCTGAAGCTCTGCTCTCTGATAAGTCAAAGACTCTGATAATCTGATGTTCAAAGAAAGAAAAAGATCTGATCCTGAAGAACACGTATATCAAAGGGAAGTAATAAACTCAGGGGGAGTATCTCTTAAACTCTGACTTCTCCGTACTTCTTACTCTGATACATTTTTCCAGATACCTTTTCACGTTATTTTTCATTTAAAATATCTAGTTTTTGTCATCATCAAAAAGGGGGAGATTGTTAGAACAATGTTTGAATCTACTACCCTATATTTAAGTTTTGATGATAACAAAGTGAAAAGATATAGTATTTAAATGTTTCATGTTTGAACTATCTGCTGCCTAAAATTATTATGCTCTGACTTGCAGATACTCTGATTGATATAAGCAAGATCACGTTTATTCAGCATCAGAATTTAATTTCATACACCAGCATCAGAAGTTGCTACATCAGAACGTCAAGATCAGATGATCAACTCACGCACATGCTGAAGCTTGATGAACAAGACTGCGCTCAAACACTCTGATACAGAAACACAATAGTTCATCAGCAGCGAAGCAGAATCAGAATGAGCCAAGCCAGAACGTGCATTGAAGAAGCAACGGTACTGTGCATTAAACGCTAATTAATTCCAACGGCCTCATTCCAGACAAGATCTGCTCAATAAGGAAAGCTTGTTATTAGCATTGAATCAAGAATATTGCATTCAACGTTCATCTTCTCAAGTGCTATATAAACAAGGCTTCGAAGATTATAATGACTAATGCTCTCCAAATCTCTACACGCACAAAGCTGAACCATAATCTTCGTTCTACCAGTTTTGCTAAACCACAAACTCTGATACTCCATTACAGTTTAGCAATCTAGTTTCTAAGCTTCATTTGTGTATACATCACAGTTGTGATAAAGTTTTGTAGAAAACATCCACACACATTGTTTTATACCTTTGTAAGAAAGTGTTGCCTTGACAAACCGGGTTGTGGTTTGAATCAAGAAGGCTTTAGCAGTTGTTAAAGCAGTCTGTAATATTCAGTTGAATATAGTGAATTAAGACCTCGTTGGAGAGAGGCGAAATCACCTTGACGGGTGGACTGGAGTAGTTTGAGATCAAACGAACCAGGATAAAAATATCTTGTCAATTGCTTTAGATTTCAGTTTTACAATTCAACCCCCCCTTCTTGTGTTTTTCACCCCTTCACTATTGTGAACCAAGATTACCCAAATGACCCTCCAATTACCGTTACTCCTTTGACCTAAACGCCTTTATTCAAAGCTTTCACTCAGTTGAATCCAAATTGAAAAATCTTGTGTAAACTCCCAAATCAATCATTGATCTTGGAAGAAAACCCCAAACGGGTTTATCTTAAAACCCCCAAAGAATTTCTAATCCAATTGATTATAAACAATCCTAATTGAACCTTATCAAACTATCTTTTGATCACACAACAAAAGTGATTATGTGTAGTTGTTGTATGTATGCAATGAGAGAGAATAAAGATGATGAAAAAATTCTTTGTATATTCTTGGTTTCAATCACTTTGAAATGATGCAAGAATGACTATATATATAGTCATTCATATCTCCCCCTTAATATGTGCATCTCCCATTTAATACATGCAAAAAAGACAATGTTCTTTGTTCTTGCATAGCTTCTGCCCCTTAACATCAAAAATAGAAAAAGGCTACAAAATGTAAGAAAAATCATGTAAAATACACAACCACATGTTGTATACCAGTCATAGGCGTTGCAAAGATAAATTTGGTAAACTATAACATCACTCACAAATAATGGCGTTAAAGTGAAAATGCATAAACATAAATAACCAACTATAATACGGTGGGAAAACTGACTTGGTTGTTTTGTGTTTTATCTCAAATGTTGTGGATAGCAAGAGTCACCACCGACTTTTCTTTTATCCAATAAGGAAAGGGTCAAAAGAATAAGAAAGACCTTTGAGATATTTTCTTGAGTTCGAGGGGTAGTTTATGAAAAGGGAAGGTGTTAGCACCCTTTTCATCCATTGTTATCTATGGGCTCTTAGTTTCTTGCTAGATCACTTTTGAAATTTATTTGTTTGAAATGTGTTTGTGATTGGTGTAAGTTTGAAAATATTTTGAAAACGCCTTTGTTGTGGCAAACTTTGTAATGATTCTCGTCTCTATAAGAATGCATATAAAGTGTTGGTTTTGAAAATAGTTCAAAGAGATATTTTCTTTTTGAAGATGTTTTTGAAAGTGTGAGTGTGGAAATGGTTTTTTAGTTTGTGAGCAAGCAACTACGAGCGTCCTACCTACTCAAAAGGTCGTTGTTCTTTTCCTCCTCCTTTAGATGTGGCTATCTTATCATGATTGGTAAGAAGCCCCATCATTGGATGTGAAGGGACGGGCATGGGTCAATCATATAGTTATAGAAGGCAACTTATGAGACGTTTTAGCAATTTTCGTAAGGAACTAGATCGTTTACCGAAGGCAACATTGAGGGACATCGAGGGACTACAATCTTTTTTATCGAGGGTCTTTGATAAAATGCCCATATTTTAGGGACATGACTATTTTTCGAGGCAACAAGCAAGGTTACCTTAGAGGTGTACGTATGTGAAGTGTGTTTGATTGCATGCATTTTTGTCTTTGAGATTAGGGTTTTCTAGCGGTTGATTTTATCTTGCCATACACACCCTAATTACTAATAATTTATATTAAAGCGGTAAATTACGGAAATTAAAATCCTAATCAATTACATCATTAGGGGAGTGGGGGTACAATTTACAAATGGGGATGAGGGGGTAACTTAAATATTACAACCATATCGAATAACAATGAAGGAAATGTAAAAACAGTGTAAAAAGAAGGAAAATTTCATTTTGAACTATTATGTGTCGACACATGCTGTTATGTATCGACACATAACTTTCCTTGCCCCTGCCAAACCAAGTCAACCCAGTATGAGTCGACGCATAATGGGATGTGTCGACTCATTCTGCTTCCTGTTTTTGAAAAATCCCAAATCAACTCAGTATGAGGCGATGCCTAATGGGATTTGTCGACTCATGCACTTGTTTGTGTTAACACATATGCGTTTTGTGTCGACTCATGCACCTTTTATCCTTCTGCTTTGGGGCCTGCATAACAGTATGAATCAATGCATAAGGCCATGCGTCGACTCATACCCTATTTTTTCACTAGAATGAGTCGACTCATGTGGGTATATGTCGACTCATGCTGCAGTTTTTCACCTTAAGCATTGTTTTATTGTCAGTATAGGTCAGTTTACAGCATATGGTTGATAAACATAAACAACAAGCAAATGGTTAGCTCAAAGGGGAAATTATTATTGCATTTCATCTTTAAAAATAAATCATTAATGATGTGTGATAAAATGAAAATTCAACAAGACTTATCTTGAGACTGCACTTGGTATTTTAAGTCTGAATACTTTTTAAGATACTGAGACGGCTCTAATGAATCTCCAGGAAGTTGTTCCAAACTGTTCAATCACACAAATTCAGTCAAGTTATACAGTATTGTTTTTGTGTTTGAAGGGTGAAGATAATGTCACTACAAAAACGGTTCTTATGTTTGAACAATCTCTATGTGATAAGGTGTTTGGAGAGTTTGTAAGATGGAATAATGTATTTCTGATTTTATGACTGAGAATAAAGATGAGTATGAGCAAGGGTCTTTTGTGAAATGAGCAGAGTTTACAAAGAATGTTGTTTTTTCTATTCTCTCTTTTTCACTCTCCCCAAAAAAAACCTCTTTGTGTGTTGTGAAAACATCTTATTTATAGATGATGTTGGCTGAAGTTTTTGGCTTGTTTTGAAAATACAAAGATTTTGTTTCCTTATGATGAAGAAAGCGAGTGATTCAAGGGATTTGCCATGCTTTTACTGACTTCTTTAGATTTATTTTGATATTGAGATTGTATAGGGTCTGATTAGGAGTAAATCACAAGTTTAAGCAAAGAGTTGTTGGCATAAAGTTTGCTTTTATCAAAATGGTAAAGTGACTTTATGCAAACTATCAAAAAATGGTATCAAAACTTGGATAGAGCTTCTAATCTTTTTGTAATACATTTAGAACTTGTATAAATTTCTAATTATGGTGATATTTATAAGTCAAATGGCCTAAAAAGTGGAATTATGCAAGACAGGTTTGAGATTTTGCTATGAGTTCATCACAAAAATGGTTTATAATTTAAGTACATCATGCCATCTTCATCTCTTCGAATCTCTTAGCTCAAAAGTGATCTCTTCAAGTTCTAGGACATTTTAGAAATCTTGAGACGTCCTCTACAACTTTCATGTTGGACATTTTTGAAGAATCAACTTGGAACTAGGTGAAAAATTGCCATGAAGTTGGTACCAAAAATCTGCCTAAACACTTGAAATTTCACCAAGTGTTTTTAGTTTCATGAACGTGTCTTCATGAATTAATAACTTGAAATCCAAAAATTTTTAGAACTTGATTCCTTCTACAAAGTTTTAGATCTCATTTATCTCTACAACTTACATGTTGGAGGTTTCCCTTGAATCATCTTGCATCATGGTGAAAATTTGGCACAAAGTCATGAAAAAAAGTTAACTTTCTAACACTTAGAAAAATTTCTAAGTCTTAGAATTTTGACTTTTCAAAGATAATTTTGACTTTTTGATTTCTTGATAAACAATATTCATATTTTGACACGTCTTGATGAATTTTTATCTGTGAGACTTAATGTTGACCAAAAAGTCAAAGTTTAACTTTTGGGGCTACATTTGACTTTTTCATCAGTACAACTGTTTTTAGGTCATCTGATCGATTGATTGAGAAATTTTGTGATCCAGGGATTGAAAATCGTCATGAGAATTCTTGGAGGTCCATAATAATCCATGAAAGTCTTTTGAGGCATTAACAGTCCAATTGTCCTTGTGAAAACTCAAAACGTAATTGGAGTCATTATTATTGAGGAAGTATCTTGAGCTGGTCAATCCTTGTGCAAGCTCGAGCCTTTGAAAATATTATGAAGAATGTATTGAGAAAATGAGAGGGTAAATTTTAGGATACAACAGTTTCCCATGTTCAATCTTCTTAAACCTGGAGAGTTAGATTGGCGGGTCCGCCATTCGTGACTTGAAGGTGGAAGATGATTGAACACTAGAGTGCCCAGAAATTTGCACTCGATGGTAGGTTGGTTGTGTCAGGAATGGGCTTAAAGATGCCATTTGGAGAGGTGATGGAGAGTTTGTCGGAGATAGGCTTACAGATGCCATCCAGAGTGATTGTTGGTAAAAATTGGAAGAAATATCAGAACAAATCTTTGGTCGATTTAATCTGAATGATATGCTGTAATAGACCCATGTTAAGTCGTATCCGAAAATGTATTAGAACGGACCCGTATTGGATTGCTTCCGGATGAGCCCGTGCGAAGCTGCATCTGGAGATATATGAGAAGGAATCCGTGTAAGATTGCTTCAAAATGAGTCTGTGTGAAACTACATCTGGAAACGTACGAGAATGAGCCTGTATAGGACTGCTTCGGGATGAGTCTGTATGAAACTGCATCTGGAAATTAGAAGGAACCTATGTAAGATTGCTTCATGATGAGCCTGTGTGAAGCTGCATCTGGAAATTAGAAGAAACCTGTGTAAGATTGCTTCATGATGAGCCCGTGTGAAGCTGCATCTGGAAATTAGAAGGAACTCGTATAAGATTGCTTCATGATGAGCCCGTGTGAAGCTGCATCTGGAAATTAGAAGGAACTCGTGTAAGATTGCTTCTTGATGAGCCCGTGTGAAGATTCATCTGGAAATTAGAAGGAACCCATGTAAGATTGCTTCTTGATGAGCCCGTGTGAAGCTACATCTAGAAATTAGAAGGAACCCATGTAAGATTGCTTCATGATGAGCCTGTGTGAAGCTGCGTCTGGAAATTAGAAGGAACTCGTGTAAGATTGTTTCATGATGAGCCCGTGTGAAGCTGCATCTGGAAATTAGAAGGAACCTGTGTAAGATCAGTTCTTGATGAGCCCTTGTAAAGTTGCATCTGGAAATTAGAAGGAACTTGTGTAAGATTGCTTCTTGATGAGCCTGTGTGAAGCTGCATCTGGAAATTATAACGAACTAGTGTAAGAGTGATTCATGATGATCCCGTGTGAAGATGCATCTGGAAATTGTGAGAAGGAATCTGTGTAAGATTGTTTTAGGATGAGCCCCTGTAAAGCTGCATCTGGAGATTATAAGAAGAAACCTGTGTAATATTGCTTCAGGATGAGCCCGTGTAAAGCTGCATCTGGAAATTAGAAGGAACCCATGTAAGACTGCTTCATGATGAGCCCGTGTAAAGCTACATATGGAAATTGTGAGAAGGAACCCGTGTAATATTGCTTCAGGATGAACCCGTGAAAGCTACATCTGGAAATTAGAAGGAACCCATGTAAGATTGCTTCTTGATGAGACCGTGTAAAACTGCATCTGGAAATTATGAGAAGTAACCTGTGTAAGATTACTTCAGGATGAGCCTGTGTAAAGCTACATCTGAAAATTAGAAGGAACCCACGTAAGATTGCTTCTTGATGAGCCCGTGTAAAGCTACATATGGAAATTATGGTAAGGAACCCGTGTAAGATTGCTTCAGGATGAGCCCGTGTAAACTACATCTGGAAATTGTGAGAAGGAACCTGTGTAAGATTGCTTCAGGATGAGCCCGTGTGAAGTTTCATCTGGAAATTAGAAGGAACCCGTGTAAGAGTGCTTCATGATGAGCCCGTGTGAAGCTGCATCTAGAAATGTATTAGAAGGATCCTGTGTAAGACTGCTTCTCGATGAGCCCGTGTGAAGCTGCATCTGGTCGCATAGATAGTTATTCTGTCTTGTTTCAGGAACTGATCTTGGACTTGTTGAAAATTGTTGATGATAATTATTTGTTGATTGATCTTTCCTGAAAAGGTAAAAAGTTAGATGTATGCAATGTCATGATGTATGAAATGCATTGTGTAATGATGTTCTCAAAAATGAGGTTGTGCTATATGAGCTTCGTATGCATATGCTATGTGTGATCGGTGGATCTGGAACTGACTGTTTAAAGCTGGTTCGCGAAATGTCGCGGTAAGCAAGAGTCGCCACCGTCTTTTATTTTCTCCAAATGGAAAGGACAAAAGCACAAAAAAATTCCTTATAGAGATTGCTCTCGGTTCGGGAGGTAGATTATAGAAAGGGAAGGTGTTAGCACCCTTTCTATCCATGGTTATCCATGGGCTCTTAGATACTTGCTCATTTGTGTTTTCAAAATTGTTTGTTTGCTTTTCAATGTGGGTTTTAAAAAGTTTCTTTTGAAAATTTCAGTTCGACTCTTGTATCTGTCCTCAAGAGTGTTTGAAAAATTGCTTCCGAAAGCTTTTTGAAAATATGTTGGTGTGAAAAGTATTTTTGATTTTTGTTTTGAAATTAGAGCAAGTATCTACGAGAACCTACCTACCCTAAGGAATTCGTCTGTGTAAATATCCTTTAAAGTAGTGCCATCCCACCATTGAGAGGTAGGTAGCACCACCGTTGGAGGTGTTCGGGTCAATTCGAGTTTTGGGACAGTATGGTCACCGAGCAATGGTAAGATACCTTAGGAGCTACCCTTATGCCATTGATCTTTTATTCCGAGGCAACTATTCCGAGGCGACTTGTTTTGAGGCAACCAGATCAATGGGACATAAGGACTCACTAAGACGTCCTATAGTCGACGACCACGTTTCGAGGGACAAGGCAACGGTGTGGTCACCAGAGTAATAGGAAGACACCTTAGAAGCTACCCCCATGCCATGTTCATGGACATGAGGACTTACTAAAACATCCTCTACTCGACGACCACCTTTCGAGGGGCAAGGCAACAGTGAGGCATACCCTAGGGGTGGTGTGTGATTTGTGTGTCGTTTTCATTTATTTTTATCTTGTTCATGTCAAAGTGATCTATGCGTTTGTTTTTTATTTTTGTCATTCATTCTTGCATGCATTTGTTAACAGTTAAAAAGTTGCGGAAATTAAAAGTTCTAAACTATTACAAAGGCGCGGGTCCACATCGCCAAATTAAAATCCAGGACCCGATTTGACAAAAAATAAAGAACTAAAGTGCGAGAAATATAAAATGTCTGAGTTACATGGCTTTGGGAGAATTACATAAACATTTAAAAGAAACGAAATAAAACGCGCGAATTGAAATAAGATTGGAAACGAGGGCGTTGGACCCTTTTGAAGTTAAATTGAAATTAAAAATTAATTAATTATTTATTGAAATAAAAGAAGTGTTTTTTAGGTTTTTGTATTTTATGAAATAAGAAAATTAAAATTAAAATTAAAAGAAACCCTAATTCTAAGTTATTTTTAATTATTTGAGAAAAATGTTAAAGTTTAACTTAATTTACTAAAGAATTTATGTACATGTTTATTTACAAAATAAATTAGTAATTAATAATAATAATAATAATGATGAGAAAATTATTTATTAAAAAAATGATGAAAAAGTTAAAAAACCTAATTTCTACATATTTAATTTATTAAAAAAAATATTAAAGTTTTGAAACCTAAATTAATCTAATTAATTGTTTAGAGTTTATTTACAAAAATAATAATAGTGAAATTAATATTAATAAAATAAACATTTTGATTTTTATGATTTTCCTGTTTTTTACTATTTTTTATATTTTATGAAAATAAGTTAAATTAAAGGAATTAATTAAAAAAAGAAATAATTGAAATAAATAAAATAAGGAAAAGAAAGAAAATATAATACCTTGGGGGGTTTCTGTCCCCTTTTTGGAGGTGAATTGGAGTGGTTTGGCCATTTGTGTTCTGGCATCATCATGCATAAGTTGTTCTACTTTGGCCATTTGGCTTTTGGCTTTTGGCCATTTGCGTTTTGGCTTTTGGCCATTTGTGTTCTGGCTTCAACATTCCTTTAATGTCTGGCTTAATGTCTGCCTCGCCATGTATTGGTGTCATGCATAAAATGTTCTGTTTTGGCCATTTGACTTTTGGCCTTTTGGCCTCAACGTTCCTTAATGAACGTGGGATCCTGTCTAAATCTGCAGTGTTGAACCTCAAGAACACATTAAATAAAATCATAAAAATTCAAATAAAACCAACATATGAAGAAATTTAATGTTTAGGCACAATATGACATGTATGAATGATTATACCCTTTTGATCACGGAGATCAAATCAACCTTACCCTTACTGGAAAAGTAGTGACATGAATGCTTTTATGCCCTTTGGATCATGGAGATCAAGCCAGCCTTACCCTTACTGAAGAAGTAATAAGATGTTGGTTTGTAACTGAGATGGCTTGTTTGTAGTGAGAGAGAGATTTGTAATAAGGATTTCAAGGTTTGTTGTGGCAAGGTTTTTTTTTCTCTCTTTTCCTCCTTCTTTTTTTTCTCTCTTTTTCTCCTTCTTTTTTTCTCTCTTTTTCTCCTTCTTTTTTTCTCCCCTTTTTTGTGTGACAAGAAGGTGATTATATAGTGGAAATTAGGGTAAAGAAAATGGGCTTTGAATGTGCAATTGGGCCTCCAATATTCACTTGAATTCGTCACTTTCCAGGCTAAATCGCAGGGACTTAAGTGCATTTTTTGAAGTTGAAATGTGAAAACAAAATGTAGCCGACATCGAGAACTAACTCCTGTCCGAAAATCGACTCAATCGGATAAACGGTGAATTAGTTATGAATTTTTGAAGTTTCAGCTCAGACAAACTTATTTTGGGCTCCAGTGTCGGCTCTGACACGTTCTTCAATAAAAAACTGGTATTGATCGGTGCATAATTTGGTCTCGACTTTTGAAGCAAAGTTGTAGACCTATGAGTCAGTGACCTTGTGTAAAAATATGAGTCCAATCCGATAAAAATTGACCGAGTTATGAATTTTCGAAGTTTCGGCTCAGATGAAATAATAGTCAGCATTCAGGATTTTCAGCGTGTCACGCACTCTGAGCAAAAAACGAAGGCCTTTTGAATACCGTTTGAACTCAATACCTTCTATGAAAATGTAGCCAACTCAATTTGTGAAATTTTGGCACCGGAACCAGCTCGATACGATGAAAATCGACCAAGTTATGATTTTTTGAACATGACGCAAATAAACTTCTGTCATAAATTTCTGCACGAAAATACTTGATAAATCCACATTTTTGAAGACCTTCTGATCGAAATTGGCTTCCAGCCGTGAGAGATGAAAATGTAGATAATGTCGAGACAGAATTTTGGCCACCGGAACGGGTTCAAAACGAGTCACGATCTTCAAGTTATGAATTTTTTAGCGCGTAAAAACTGCACTTTCAGCACACTTTTTCACCATATTTCTTCAAGAAAACTCGCACATTCGGATACCTTCTTTAAAGAATTGACTCTTGAGCCGAACCTGAATTTGAGAATACGTTATCAGAGATATCTTGGCGAAAGAATACCTGAATATGACGCGCCAGGTTGGACTTGTGAATTTTTCTTGAAATGTTTTTTTTGAGAAATATGGGAGGGCAAATTTTGGGGTACAACACTATGAATGTTGTTGAAATGTATCTTTGTCTTGGAAAATAAATCCTTAACAAATTTTTGGAGCCTTGGGAAATTAAATCTCGGACTATTGTTGGGGATAAAGAGTATGTACATCTTCAGACCTTGTTTTAGAATGTTTCTGCTGGGGATTCCTGCTTTGTTATTTGAGGAGAATTCTGATGGGGAACATTGACTTTTCTTGAGGAAACTCTGTGGGGAGTGTTGATTTCTTCTTGAGGGAGTAGAGTCCAGGAGTTTTAGTTATCCATTGCTCTATTAGGGATCTATATCTTGATTGGAGAGGAAGAAAGTTTAGATGTTATCTGGTCAGATCCAGGCTTCACAACAACTTGTTAGGGATAAAGAAGTTAACTGTTATCTGGTCGACTTATAGGCTTTGCAGCAACTCACTAGGGATACTGGCAAACTCTATTAGGGAAGAGGAGTTTGAATAAGTTAAACTATTATCTGGTCGGGTCCAGGTTTCTTAGTAACTCAAACGGTTATCTGAACGGGTCTAGGTTTCGGCAACTCAAACTGTTATCTGGTTGGGTCCAGGTTTCAGCAATTTGATCTTGAGATTAACTGGTATCTGGTCGGGTCCAGGTTTCAGCAACTTGGACTGTTATCTGGTCGGGTCCAGGTTTCAGCAATTGAAGAAGTTAAATTGTTATCTAGTTGGGTTCTAGGCTTCGCGGTAACTTTTGGGGATAGTAACAACTTCGTGGGGATTGCAATGACTCTACCCAGGATTAAGGGATTTTGTCCGTTGATTTGTATTGGTTTAAGAGAAAGAATCATACTGTGGAATTTTTAGTTTGTTGGGGAAATAAAACATGTTGAAGAGAACATTTGACAATCTGTTGGGGAGGTGTTTTTCTTTTGGCAGAACTCCTCGAGGATTCTTCTTAAGACCAACTCAGCTGGGGAGAGGTTTTCCAGAGATTGAAACTCTGGCTGGGGATTGCATGGATCCAACTTTGTTGGGATATCGAGGAATTTGGTCTTGTGGGGTTTGTACTCTTATCCGTGAAGATTATTGTGGGGATAACCTTATAGAGGTGGCTTTGGCGACTTCATTGGGGATCGCCTTATGAAAGGGACTTTGTGGGGATTTGTCATTTCCCATAGTAGTAAGTGTTGTAGCGCTGCCAAAAAATGTGTGCTTGGTCGTATGTGACCCTTTGTTGGAATTCATGTTTAATGACCCAAGTGATTCAGATGCAGGCCTGTCCCTGGTTATTCAGCACTTCTTGAGAGATTTCTTGGAATCTCAACTTGACTTCTACTGATGAGTTGGACAGTAACATGTCATTCACCCCTTGATTATTTTGTCATTGGAAGTTTTTTTTCCATTTGAAGTGATTCTGTTTATTGAGAGGATTTTCTTTCATTGGATATTCGTCGTGTGAATTTCTCTGTTGTCAAACAAATAGCCACATGCAAACAACAGTATTCAAACAATGCAAAGTTAATGTTTGTCTTGAGAAAAAACTTTGAAAAATGCATTTTTAATAAGCAACAAAATTTTGTAAGGATATGAATTCAAATCATGATTTACAGTAAGCCTTACAGGAGTCATGATACCTTTTTGTAACAGTATACTTTCGAACTAACCGATGCTTCAACTAGGACTTTTAAAGGTTTGTAACATGGCCTGGTTCATGGTTTAAGAAACAAAGGATAAGGCTCAAAGTTTATTGGTAACCCAACCCGTTCTCCATGATATTCTCCAGTCCCAAACTCGATTAATTGTGCGTTTGAACTCCTAGTGAATCTGGAATGACATTTTGGTGATGGTTCGAATAAATTAAGTTTATTTGAGAAGGCAGTCATTTTTGCAACATTTTTCTATTGTCGAGGATTTGTAGAAACCTCTTTTTGATTTACTATCCCTAATTTTGCCTGGCTATTTTGATATTACAGTCAGCGGGATGCCCCAGTTTTTCTTAAGTCTCCTTCATAGGTTTTGACTCAGTGGGCTTTTCTTTTGAGAGATAATGACTGCCTATTTTACGGGGAAGCATCGTTGGCTTTTTATTAATAAGGATGCTTTTGATGTCATTCGTTATGTATGAAGTGAAAGTTTGCGACTGAACGCACATTTGAATTAACTGAGAAACTACCATGCCCAAGGTTCTGATTAAAGATTTCAATTTGTGTGAAAAAGAAAACTCCTACTTCTTTAGCACAAAGAGGTTGGCTAGGGATTGTCTTCCTTATAACTCCACTATTTAGGAATTGAATGAACGCTTGTACATCATCAACAAGGCCTGTCCAAAAGCATATTGTATGAGATTATGGTATTTTTTTCGTCATCCTCCCTCTAAAGGCTTATAACTTTTAATGAGAGTTGAAATCACAAAAAGGGAATAAAAAGAACAGTTTAAATATAGTGAAAACGAATGGATTAATTCAAGACAAACATATGCAATTCATTAATGAAAACAAAGTTTGACATAATGGATAAGTGTTCAAACAAACAATATAAAGTACAATTGAAAATTCAAAATGAAATCGATACTCGTAATGATTTGGCATGGGAGCAGTGATCACGTTGAGAGTCTCAGGAGGGCCAAGTTCAATCTCCTTGGTATCAATCATGTTTTAAATCTTGTATTTTAACGTCCAACAATCGTTAGTATCATGCCCAGGACTATCGGAATGATAGGCACATATTGCATCAAGATTGTAGTTAGGAGAAGAAGTCTTGGCGTTTGGATGAGGTCATATCAACGTAATGAGATTCATCCTCAACATGTGTTGCAATTCCTGAGACTGTGGTATGTTTATTTTGGTAAACTGTCTCTTGGGCTCGTCTTGCCTTTGCTGATTTCCCCGTTGTTGTTGTCACACTAATGCAGGATTAGAGATCAGGACTGCCCCCAGAGATTGGTCGTGGTTACTCTTGTTACGACCCTTCTGGCCGTACACAGTATTGGACTCTTTCTTCCCATTGTATGGCTTCTTATGAGTATCGGAAAATGTAGCCATTTGGATCTTTCCACTTCTGATTCCATTTTCGACTCGTTCCTCAGTTAGAATCAGCTCGGTGAATCCGGCCGAAGAGCTTCCGATTAGGTGATTGAAGAATGGTCCTGTCAAAGTTCCCATAAAGATATCAACCGGCTCCATGTCAGTTAAAGGTGGCTGCACCATGCCATCCAGGTTTCTCCACTTTTGGACATATTCTTTGAAGCCCTCATTTGAACCCATGGTCATATTCTGCAACTGCACACGAGTTGGTGAAAGATCAGCATTATATTGGTACTGCTTGTTGAAAGCAGCAACTAGATCCTCCCAGGTGTGGATATTGGTCTCTTCCAATTGGTAAATCCACTCCAACTGCGTCCCAGATAGACTCTCTTGGAAAAAATTCATTCATAGCTTCTTGTCAGTGGTACGGGGTTGTATCTTGCGGACATAGGATCTTATATGAAGCTTCGGACAGGAGACCCTATCATACTTGGCAAAATCAGGGATCTTGAATTTTTTGGGAATGACCACCCTAGGAACCAAACCCAAGTCTCCAAAGTACAAGCCAAGCACAGCTTGGATTTCCACCGCCTTTAGTCTGTCTTCTAGCTGCTTATATTTGTCGTCGATCGATGGGTATTGTGAAGGGGTGAAAAACACAAGAAGGGGGGGTTGAATTGTAAAACTGGAAACTTAAAGCAAATGACAAGGTATTTTTATCCTGGTTCGTTTGATCTCAAACTACTCCAGTCCACCCGTTCAAGGTGATTTCGCCTCTCTCCAACGAGGTCTTAATTCACTATATTCAACTGAATACAAATCTGCTTTAGCAACTGCTAAAACCTTCTTGATTCAAACCACAATCCGGTTTGTCAAGGCAACACTTTCTTACAAAGGTATAATCAAATGTGTGTGAATGTTTCTACAAAACTATATCACAACTGTGATGTTTACACAAATGAAGCTTAGGATTCTAGGATGCTAAACGCTAATAAAGTATCAGAGTTTGTTGGTTTAGCAAAACTTGTAGAGTGAAGATTATTGTTCAGCTTTGTGCGTGTAGAGAGTTTGGAAGCATTAGCCGTGATAATCTTCAAAGCTTGGTTTATATAGCACTTTGAGAAGATGAACGTTGAAGCAAATATTCTTGATTCAATGCTATTAACAAGCTTTCCTTTTTGAGCAGATCTTGTCTAGAATGATGCCGTTGGTATTGATTAGCTTTCAATGCACAGTACCGTTGCTTCTTCAATGCACGATCTGGCTTGGCTCATTCTGATTCTGCTTCGCTGCTGATGAACTAATTTGTTTCTGTATCAGAGTGTTTTACGCGCAGTTCTGTTCATCAAGCTTCAGCATGTGCAAGCGTTGATCATCTGATCTTGACGTTCTGATTCAGCAACTTCTGATGCTGATGCACAAACTCATATTCTGATGCTGAAAACGTGATCTTGCTTATTTTAATCAGCATATCTGCAAGTCAGAGCATAGTAATTTTAGGCAGCATATAATTCACTCATAAAATATTTAACTACTATATCTTTTCACTTTGTTATCATCAAAACTTAAATATAGGGTACTAGATTCAAACATTGTTCTAACAATCTCCCCCTTTTTGATGATGACAAAAACTAGATATTTTAAATGAAAAATAACGTGAAAAGTTATCAGATCTATGTATCAGAATAAGAAGTACGGAGAAGTCAGAGTTAAGAGATACTCCCCCTGAGTTTGTTACTTCCCTTTGATATGTGTGTTCTTCAGAGTCAGATCTTTTTCTATCTTTGAGCATCAGATTATAAGTATTTGACTTATCAGAAAGCAGAGCTTCAGAGCTTTTCCTGTCAGAGCTTTGCTTCGGATCAGAGTGTTAGGTCGATCAGATCTTCATATATCAGAACTTCATATTTGATCAGAGCAACATGAGCTTCTAGTTCTTAGTCTTCATAGTGTTCAGAGCTTCCTTGTGCCTGTAGACTTAACAACAAAACAGAAAAACATTTCAAGTAATAGAGTTAGAATGTTTGAGAATTTCTGTCTAGTTAGCCGTTATTGATTTTAAATATCATTCTTGTTCTCCCCCTTTTTGTCAGCAATCAAAAAGTGTTAGTGATGTGCTAAAACAATTTAGATCAGAAAAACAAATTATATTAAAAATAGTTCAGATCACAAGAGCATTACACAAACATAGTCAAAACATAGTCAAAAGTACATCAGAAAATGAAGAAAGAAAGAAAAAAAATAATGATTGCCATTAACAAGCGTGATTACTTTTGCATTAAATGCTTGCTGATTTTGGGGGATTTGAGAAAGATACTTAAAAACGGTTACCAGACATGTGTCTCAATGCACCCAATCAGCGCTTTGCCTTCTCAGAAACGTGCACGCGTTCTGCTTCAGGGATTTGCTGATGATTGGATGACACTTGTTTGATGTAGTGATCAGCACGTCTGTCTTTGAGATTAGACTCTCAGATCTTTAGACTTGCCTCTGATACAATCTGCATGTCCTAACTTTCTGAAGGAAGATTGATCAGAAGTTCACAGTAATATAAATACATTCTGAAAGATAAGAATATGGAATTAAAGCATTTTCATTCTGGGCATACTTTCATGCTGAGATGTTTCAGAATGAAATTAAACCTATCTTCTGAAAGGGGTTTTGTGAAGATATCAGCCCATTGATGGTCTGTATCTATAAATTTCAAGTTTAAAATACCTTTCTGAATATAGTCCCTAATGAAATGATGTTTTATTTCTATATGCTTAGCTCTAGAATGTAAAATAGGATTCTTACTTAAGCAAATAGCAGAAGTATTATCACAAAGAATAGGAATGTTACTCTCAAAAATCTGGAAGTCTTCAAGCTGACTTTTCATCCAGAGCATCTGTGTGCTACATCCAGCTGCTGCTATGTACTCAGCTTCTGCTGTTGACAGAGCAATAGTTGATTGCCTTTTGCTGGACCACGAGATCAGATTTTCTCCCAGAAACTGGCAGCTTCCAGAAGTACTTTTTCGTTCCACTCTGTCTCCAGCAAAATCAGCGTCGCAGTAGCCTACTAAACTGTAATCACTAGATTTTCTATAAAACAAACCCAGATTAGTAGTACCTTTCAGATACTTGAAAATTCGCTTAACAGCTGTTAAGTGAGATTCTCTAGGATCTGATTGGAATCTAGCACAAATACATACGCTGAATAGAATATCAGGTCTTGAAGCAGTCAGATAAAGGAGAGAACCAATCATACCTCTGTAGACTTTCTGTTCTACGCTTTTGCTTACCTCTTCTCTTTCCAGAATGCACGTGGGATGCATTGGAATCTTTGATGGCTTACATTCTGAGAGGTCAAATTTCTTCAGAAGATCTCTGATGTATTTGCTCTGATGAATGTAAGTTCCCTCTGGAGTTTGATTGATCTGAATTCCTAGAAAGAACTTCAGTTCCCCCATGAGGCTCATCTCAAATTCTGCCTGCATACACTTAGCAAATTTTCTTCCAAGAGAAGGATTAGTAGATCCAAAGATTATATCATCAACATAAATTTGACAGACTAAAATGTCACTCTTAACTGTTTTACAGAATAGAGTGGTGTCCACTTTCCCTCTGGTGAACTCATTTTCAAGCAGAAAGTTACTTAGCCTTTCATACCAAGCTCTGGGGGCTTGTTTCAGACCATACAGTGACTTTTTCAGTTTGAAAACATGTTCTGGATGTTTTGTATTTTCAAAACCTGGGGGTTGGTGAACATACACTTCTTCTTCTATATAACCATTTAAGAATGCACTTTTGACATCCATCTGATACAGAGTGATGCCTCTATTAACAGCAAATGAGATTAAAAGTCTGATAGATTCTAACCTGGCGACTGGGGCAAAGGTTTCTGTATAGTCTATCCCCTCTTGCTGACTATAACCTTGTGCAACCAGTCGTGCCTTGTTTCTGACGACTTCACCTTGTTCATTAAGCTTGTTTCTGAACACCCATCTTGTTCCAATGACGTTGAATCCTTTTGGTCTTGGAACGAGATCCCATACGTCGTTTCTGGTGAATTGATTCAGCTCTTCTTGCATTGCCAGAATCCAGTCATTGTCCAGAAGTGCTTCATCAATAGAAGAAGGTTCAATCAGAGACACAAGTCCCATCAGAGTTTCTTCAGAGTTTCTGAAGCTTGCTCTTGTTCTGATTGGATCTTCCTTTCTTCCTAGAATAGTTTCTTCTGGGTGATCCAAACTGCTTCTGGGTAATCTCTTCTGAGGTTGATCAGCAGCAGTTGTAGGATTTCTAGCATTGCTTCTTTCAGACGTTGAAGGAATGTCTGTGTTGAGAGCTTCTGATGACTTGTCTTCAGAACCTGCAAATTCAATTTCTATACCTGCAAGATTTTCATTCTGCTTTGACTTTTCAGAGTCAAGCTTGTCATCAAAACGAACACTGATTGATTCTTCCACAATCTGTGTTTCTGTATTGTATACTCTGTACCCTCTTGAGCGTTCAGAGTATCCTAACATAATACACTTCTGTGCCTTAGAATCAAACTTGTTCAAATAATTCTTAGTATTTAACATATAGCAAGTACATCCAAATGGATGAAAATACGAAATGTTGGGCTTTCTGCTCTTCCACAATTCATATGGAGTCTTTTCCAGAATAGGTCTTATTGAGATTCTATTATGAATGTAGCACGCTGTGTTTATTGCCTCTGCCCAGAAAGTCTTAGCAACGTTTGTCTCGTTGATCATGGTTCTGGCCATTTCTTGCAATGTTCTGTTCTTTCGTTCTACAACTCCATTTTGTTGGGGAGTTCTAGGACAAGAGAAATCATGCAGAATGCCTTTGTCATTAAAGAATGACTCAAAATCTTTATTTTCAAATTCTCCACCATGATCACTTCTGACTTTAACGATTCTAAGATCTTTTTCATTCTGAACTTGGTTACAGAAGGTAACAAACACAGAGTGTGACTCGTCCTTGTGTCTTAAGAACTTTACCCATGTCCATCTGCTATAGTCATCTACGATTACTAACCCATACTTCTTCCCACTGACAGAAGCAGTCTTAACTGGTCCAAATAAGTCAATGTGCAGAAGTTCTAATGGCTTAGAGGTAGAAACAACATTTTTGGATTTAAAAGAGGGTTTTGCAAATTTGCCTTTCTGACATGCTTCACACAGAGCATCTGAATTGAACTTCAAATTTGGAAGTCCTCTGACCAGATTGAGTTTGTTAATCTGAGATATTCTTCTCATACTAACATGTCCCAATCTTCTGTGCCAGATCCATTGCTCGTTGTTAACAGACAGAAGACATTTTACGTTCTGACTCTTAAGTTCAGAAAGTTTGATTTTGTAAATGTTGTTTTTCCTCTTACCATTAAATAGGATAGTCCCATCTTTCTGACTAACAGCTTTACATGATTTTTGATTAAAGATTATATCATAACCGTTATCACTTAATTGACTTATGGATAACAGGTTATGCATCAATCCATCAACAAGCAGAACATTATTAATAGAGGGAAGATTTCCGTTACCTACAGTTCCAGAGCCAATTATCTTTCCCCTCTGATTGCCTCCAAAGCCAACGTGGCCTCCAGGCTTAAGTTCCAGGCTTTGGAACATATGCCTTCTTCCCGTCATGTGACGTGAGCAGCCAGAGTCCAGGTACCATGACTGGTGTTTCTGACTTGCTGCTAAAGATATCTGCAACATGTATTATTTTATCCTTAGGTACCCAGATCTTCTTGGGTCCTGATTTGTTAGTTTTACCAAAACTCTGGTTGAATTTTGGTTTCACAAAGTGATTACTACTAGTATATTTGATGTCATGTGTGTGACCATACACAAAGTGTGAATTTAGAGGAGTGTGTTTAATAACTAAATCCATGACATTTTTAGGTGTAGGAACCTTACCTAGGTATCCTATTCCTTTCCTGCCGTTTCCGCTAACTCCATAGATCATTGAAGCCATTCTGCTTCTATCTATGCTTTTAGCAAGGAACTTCTGGAAACTATGATCATACTCCTTGATGATCTCATCAGCGTTGCTGGGAGTTTCAGAAATTGGTACCTTCTGAGAGTTTTGTAAAGAGTTTTCTAATTTTAAAATTTTATCTCTCAGCTCAGAGTTTTCCAATTTGAGACTCTCAGACTTATTAGAGTCAGATTCAAGAGTCCTTTTCAGGTCTCTGAATTTAGCTCTAATCTGCTGATAACGTTCCAGAATTTCATTGAGGCTTTCAGCAAGTTCAGCCTTTGTAAAATTAACAGCGAAGTTAGGGAATACCTCTTCTGTGTCTGATTCTGAGTCTGAGTCAGAAGCTTCACTGTCATCTGGAATGTTAGCCATAAGCGCTATGTTCGCCCTTTCATCATCTGATTCTGAGTCAGCTTCAGACGAGTCAGAGTCATCCCATGTGGCCATGAGACTTTTCTTCTTCTCTCTTCCAAACTTCCTTTTTGGCTTTTCCCTCTGAAGCTTTGGACAGTCACTCTTGTAGTGACCTTGCTCATTGCACTCGTAGCAGATGATGTCTTTTGTATTTGGCTTCTTGCTACCTGAGGAGCCTTCAGATCTTCTGTATCCAGAGGAAGAATCTGTTCTTCTGTATCTGGAAGAAGACTCGTTCTGATCAGATCTTCTGGGATTCCTGAACTTCTTTTGTCTTTGCTTCCACAGTTGATTTACTCTTCTGGAGAGAAGAGAAAGCTCGTCTTCTTCTGATGAGGATCCATCAGATGTTTCTTCAACTGCCTGCAAAACTTTAGATTCAGATTTTCTGTTAGATTTCAAAGCTATAGGCTTACCTTGCTTCTGAGGCTTGTCAGCTTCCAGCTCTATCTCATGACTTCTGAGGGAGCTTATAAGTTCCTCCAGAGTGATTTTGTTGAGATCTTTCGCCAGCTTCAGAGCAGTAACCATAGGCCTCCACTGCTTGGGTAAACTTCTGATTATCTTCTTGACATGGTCAGCAGTAGAGTATCCCTTGTCCAGAACTTTGAGACCAGCTACCAGAATCTGGAATCTAGAGAACATAGTTTCAATGGATTCAGATTCTTCCATTTTAAACGCCTCATACTTCTGAATGAGCGCCAGAGCCTTTGTTTCCTTGACTTGAACGTTCCCCTCATGCGTCATTCTGAGAGAATCAAAGATGTTCTTAGCTGTGTCTCTGTTGGAGATCTTCTCATACTCAGTATAGGAGATGGCACTGAGAAGGATGGTTCTGGCCTTATGGTGATTCTTGAAATCACGCTTTTGTTGATCAGTCATTGATTTTCTATCAATCTTCTGACCAGTTGCATTAACAGGGTGCGTGTATCCATCTGTCACCATATCCCACAGATCAGCATCATGTGCTAGAAAGAAGCTTTCAATTCTGTCTTTCCAGTAGTCAAAGTTTTCTCCATCAAAGACTGGAGGTTTGCCGCTGAATCTGTCTCTGTCCTCATTGGTGTCATTGCTGAAATGAGAGTTGTTTCCTGCCATAGTGTTTTTCTAACGCTGGATCTTTTACTGACACGGTTAAGTGTTTTAGCTCAGAACCAGGCGCTCTGATGCCAATTGAAGGGGTGAAAAACACAAGAAGGGGGGGTTGAATTGTAAAACTGGAAACTTAAAGCAAATGACAAGGTATTTTTATCCTGGTTCGTTTGATCTCAAACTACTCCAGTCCACCCGTTCAAGGTGATTTCGCCTCTCTCCAACGAGGTCTTAATTCACTATATTCAACTGAATACAAATCTGCTTTAGCAACTGCTAAAACCTTCTTGATTCAAACCACAATCCGGTTTGTCAAGGCAACACTTTCTTACAAAGGTATAATCAAATGTGTGTGAATGTTTCTACAAAACTATATCACAACTGTGATGTTTACACAAATGAAGCTTAGGATTCTAGGATGCTAAACGCTAATAAAGTATCAGAGTTTGTTGGTTTAGCAAAACTTGTAGAGTGAAGATTATTGTTCAGCTTTGTGCGTGTAGAGAGTTTGGAAGCATTAGCCGTGATAATCTTCAAAGCTTGGTTTATATAGCACTTTGAGAAGATGAACGTTGAAGCAAATATTCTTGATTCAATGCTATTAACAAGCTTTCCTTTTTGAGCAGATCTTGTCTAGAATGATGCCGTTGGTATTGATTAGCTTTCAATGCACAGTACCGTTACTTCTTCAATGCACGATCTGGCTTGGCTCATTCTGATTCTGCTTCGCTGCTGATGAACTAATTTGTTTCTGTATCAGAGTGTTTTACGCGCAGTTCTGTTCATCAAGCTTCAGCATGTGCAAGCGTTGATCATCTGATCTTGACGTTCTGATTCAGCAACTTCTGATGCTGATGCACAAACTCATATTCTGATGCTGAAAACGTGATCTTGCTTATTTTAATCAGCATATCTGCAAGTCAGAGCATAGTAATTTTAGGCAGCATATAATTCACTCATAAAATATTTAACTACTATATCTTTTCACTTTGTTATCATCAAAACTTAAATATAGGGTACTAGATTCAAACATTGTTCTAACATATTGCTCATCAGAATAACCCTCGTCTTTAGAGATTTTTTTGTTTTCACCCCCAACACGGGTGCTTCTAGCATATTCATCTTGATTTTCATCCTCTTCGGAGGAATCCTCTTCAACTTGGACTTGTCGAACGGGGCCCTTGAACTTCTTCCCCATGTTGATCACGGTTTTCTTCTCGGTCTTTTTCTCCGTAACCAGAGATGCCATCAGTTCTTGCTGCCCCTTTGCTAAGTTAATCAAAGTTTCTTGAAACTAAGAGTTTTGTGTCTGCAAATCCTTCACAGTCTGCTCGAGATCCATCTTACTAAAATAAAAAGTAGAAAGATGAGGACACCTGTGTCGGAAAACTTACTTATGTTATGATGCATGTAATGTGAATGCAAATGTTTTCAAGGATCTCGCGGGGTAAACACAAGAAGATGTTGGAAGTTGAATTTTGATTACAACTTTGATTGAAGCACTTCGTATCGTTGGATGTCCTTCCACGAGAATCAAGCTCACCATGTCAAGTGGGTCATAACCCTTGACTCAACTTATCGTGATTTGATCTTTGACGGTGTTTAGTTAGAGGAAAATAAATCCTCTTTCCCCTTGATGGATGTCTGGTTCAACATAACCATGCATCGCAGACCCTTGAGATCCTTGAAATGGTTATTGAAAAATCTATGGTATGATGTCATGATGTTATGTACAGATAAACATATACAAGCAAAGCAAACAAGTCCTTAAGTTTAGGCTTGCACGGAGTTTATAGGTAAGTACCCTCTTGAAGTTTAGTTGGTTCAACCTGTCCTAGAAAGTAATCGGGTTCTAGGGAATCTCAATATCACTGATCTTTCTTCATTTGGCATTGCCTCAGCACAATCAATCTTTTCTTGCGGCCGAGATATCCCAAAAGCCCGATCTCAATGAGCATAGCATCGGGTATCAACCAGTCTTCGACTCTACACCAAAGTCGGCTATCTCACTACTTCTTAATGGCCAAGTTGCTCAATTAAAGGTTCTAAGGTTCATTAGTGCTTCATGACATCACTCAGCGGCCCCGTATTCTCTTTAATTCTCCATAAGGGATACTGGTACACACAAATATGTCACACTAACATAGCTATTGTCTCAACCATATCAGTCTACAATGTACAGTCTCCATAGTCTTTGCTATTTACCTAATTGTGTTCCCAGATGCAGGTAGAGGATCAATACAAACCTAAACAAGGACCCATAAATGTAAATCAAACAAATCAAACAATGGAAGCAATTTAAATGTGATCTAGCTCTAAGGTAACCCCACTTTTAATTATGATTCCCCAACAGAGTCATCAGTTCTGTAATACGGTGAGAGAAATGACTTGGTTGTTTTGCGTTTAATCGCAAATATTACAAATAGCAAGAGTCACCACTGACTTTTCTTTTATCAAATAAGGAAAGGGTGAAAAGAACAGGAAATACCTTTGAGATATTTTCTTAAGTTCGGGGGCCAGTTCATGAAAAGGGAAGGTGCTAGCACCCTTTTTATCCATAGTTATCTATGGGCTCTTAGTTGCTTGCTAGATCACTTTTGAAATTACTTTTATTATGTGTTTGTGATTGGTGTAAGTTTGGAAATATTTTGAAAACGCCTTTGTTGCGGAAAACTTTGTAATGGTTCTCGTCTCTATAATAATGCATACAAAGTGTTGGTTTTGAAAATAGTTCAAAAAGATATTTGCTTTTTGAAGAAGTTTTTGAAAGTGTGAGTGTGGAGATGGTTTTTAGTTTGTGAGCAAGCAACTACGAGCTTCCTACCTACTTAAAAGGTCGTTGTTCTTTTCCTCCTCCTTTAGATGTTGCTATCTTACCATTTATTGGTAAGAAGCCACATCATTGTATATGAAGGCACGAGCATGGGTCAATCGTATAGTCATAGAAGGCAACTTGTGAGACGTTTTAGCAATTTTCGTAAGGAACTAGATCGTTTACCCAAGGCAACATTGAGGGACATCGAGGGACTATGATCTTTTTTATCGAGGGTCTTTTATAAAATGCACATATTCGAGGGACATGACTATTTTTCGAGTCAACAAGCGAGGTTACCCTAGAGGTGTACGTATGCGAAGTGTGTTTTATTGCATGCATTTTTGTCTTTGAGAATAGGGTTTTCTAGCGGTTGATTTTATCTTGCGATATACACCCTAATTACCAACAATTTATATTAAAGCGTTAAATTGTGGAAATTAAAATCCTAAGCTATTACATCATTAGGGGAGTGGGGGTACAATTTACAAATGGGGATGAGGGGGAACTTAAATATTACAACCATCTCGAATAACAATGAAGGAAATGTAGAAACAGTGTAAAAAGAAGGAAAAATTGCATTTTGAACTATTATGTGTTGACACATGTTGTTGTGTATCGACACATAACTTTCCTTGCCCCTGCCAAACCAAGTAAACCCAGTATGAGTCAACGCATAATGGGATATGTCGACTCATTCTTCTTCTTGTTTCTGAAAAATCCCAAATCAACTCAATATGAGTCGATGTATAATGGGATGTGCCGACTCATGCACCTGTTTGTGTTGACACATACGCATTTTGTATTGACTCGTGCACCTTTCATCCTTCTGTTTTGGGGCCTTCATAACAGTATGAGTCCATGCATAAGGCCATGCGTCGACTCATACCCTGTTTTTTCATTAGAATGAGTCGACTCATGTGGGTATGTGTCGACTCATGTGGGTATGTGTCGACTCATGCTGGAGTTTTTTGCCTTAAACATTTTTTATTGTCTGTGTTGGTCAGTTTAAAGCATATGGTTGATAAACATAAACAACAAGCAAATGGTTAGCTCAAAGGGGCAATGATTACTTCATTTTATCTTCAAAAACAAATCATTAATGATGTGTGAAAAAATGCAAAGTCAAGAAGACTTACCTTGAGACTGCACTTGGTGTTTTAAGTCTGAATACTTTTTAAGATATTGTGGTGGCTCCAATGAATCTCTAGGAAGTTGTTCCAAACTGTTGAATCACACTAAGTTAGTCAAGTTATACAGTACCATGTTTTTTGTTTGAAGGGTGAAGATAATGGCACTACAGAAAGTGTTCTTGTGTAAATTTCTGATCATGGTGTGATTTAGAAGTTAAATGGCCTAAAAAGTGGGATTATGCACAATAGGTTTGAGATTTTGCTATGAGTTCATCACAAAAATGGTTTATAATTTAAGTTCATTATGCCATCTTCATCTCTTCGAATCTCTTAGCTCAAAAATGATCTTTTCAAGTTCTTTGACATTTTGGAAAGCTTGAGACATCCTATACAACTTTCATATTGGACATTTTTTAAGAATCAACTTGGAACTAGGTGAAAAATTGCCATGAAGTTGGTACAAAAAATCTGCCTAAACACTTGAAATTTCACTAAGTGTTTTTAGTTTCATGAACATGTCTTCATGAATTAATAACTTGAAATCCAAGAAATTTTTAACTTCATTCCTTCTATAAAGTTTTAGATCTCATTGAGTTCTACAACTTACATGTTGGAAGTTTCCCTTGAATCATCTTGCATCATGGTGAAAATTTGGTACAAAGTCATGAAAAAAAAGTTAACTTTCTAACACTTAGAAAAATTTCTAAGTCTTAGAACATTGAATTTTCAAAGATAATTTTGACTTTTTGATTTCTTGTTCAACAATCTTCATATTTTGACATGTCTTTATGAATTTTGATCTTTGAGACTTAAAGTTGGCCAAAGAGTCAAAGTTTGACTTTTGGGGCTACAGTTACTTTTTCATCAGTATAGTTGTTTTTAGGTCATTTGATCGACTGATTGAGCAATTTTGTGATTCAGGGCTTGAAACTCGTCATGAGAATTTTTGGAGGTCCATAATGATCCATGAAAGTCTTTTGAGGCATTAACAGTCCAATTGTCCTTGTGTAAACTCAAACCCTAATTGGAGTCATTAGTATTGAGGAAGTATCTTGAGCTGGTTAATCCTTGTGCAAGCTTGAGCCTTTGAAAATCTTGTGAAGAATCTATTGAGAAAATGATATGGCAAATTTTGGGGTACAACACCAACAATGCACAAATATGTAATAAACATGAAAAATCTTGTTTTTCATGCAAGAGAGATAAATAACATGTCCAAGCATAATATCATAAGATGTTTCAAATGTGAAGAATTTATATCATGAAATACAAATGATGATGAAATACAAATGATTAAAACATGTCGACACTATAAACATATAGATTGAAAACACTCATAGGTTAATCAACAAATTTTTGGAAGTGAACATTCATGGGATTGCATCATACATCAAACATACCATACATTTTTGGAATGTAAACACACAATCAAATTACAAGAACATAGATAAGTAACACAAGAAATAATAACTTATGAACAAAAAGATTAGTGAAACAATATTAACTCATAGGATGAGAAACAAAGGATGCATTCATATGAGTCATAAATTCTGAATGAAGGTTAAAACAATTATAGGGAGAGTGCATGCATCAAAATATTTAGGCAAAATTTAAGATATCGAGAATGCCCAATTCCAAACGAATGCTGAAAAAGGGATCAATTGCAGAGGTTTTATAAAGATATCGACAAGTTGATTTTTGATATCAACATGCTAAAAAACAGAATCCCCTATGTTGTACCCCAAAATTTTCTCTCCCATATTGCTCAACACATTTCAAGAGAAATCCTCAAATTGCTCAAGGAAGTCCAAAGGTTAACCAGACAAACTTTCTCCTAAGGCAGTCTACCTCAAATTAGGGTTTCATGTTGCATCAAGATACTTGAGTACAAGGGATCCAAAATTCCCACAATTGTCCTAATATGTTATCAAGATCATCCATGACAAATTTCAAGCCTTGCAGAGGAAGTTTGCTCAGTCAATTGCTCAAAGGCCTGAAAATCGACTGTGCTAGGGCAAAAGTCAACTCTAGCCCACATACAGTCAAAATTCAAGATTTTTGGTCAACATTATCATTTTGAAGTATTATTCATCATTTTATCAAGGAATGATCATGATTCCTCAAGGATTGCTCATAATGCATCAAAACCCAAAAGTTGCTAAATTAGGGTTTTGTAGGAAAAGTCAACTCAAGTTTGACCAAGCATAACTTTCTCATACATTATGATAAATGACCCATCCAAAGCTCATTTTGAATAGGATGAAATTACCTACAATTCATCTTCATCTCCAAAGTTCAAAATATGCACTCACAAGAAGTTATGAATTTGGACATTATAGGTCATTTTGAAAAGTCAACAAAAACACCTTTTTTGTCAAAGCTTCACACATGAACATGGAAGACTCAATTGAGATGATACCAAAAGGGTTGCTTATAGGACATCTCAATCTTTCTAAAAAGTCCAAGAACACCTTCAAAGAGTCAAAATTGAAGAATTTGTGCATTGGTGAAGTTGACCTTTTTTTGCAAAATTGCCAAAAGTCAAAAGGGCCTCAAATTGCAATTTTTGTCAAATGGGCCTAACTTTTTGCACTTGTTTTGAGTTGGTAGAATGGTCCACGAGCCCTAGCTCTTTCCATTTGTCTTTATCTTATTTTTTACTATTTATTTTGATTTTTTATTTCAAATAAATCAATTTAAATCAAAATAAATCATGGAAATATCCAAACCATTCAAACCTTAAGATTTTGTGCATATTTCATGTCCCTTGTACAACTAGCAAGAGAATCAAATCGTGTAAGGCATGGTTGTGCATAAAAAGATTGATTTTTGGCCTATTTTGCAAAGATCTTCATGAGAATCAAATCTTGATCAATGACAATAATTGAAAAAGATTCAAGGCATATTTGTAAACCTAATTCCATCAGTGGTATATAGTGGACAAGTGCAGACCAAAAACACAGGGTTTTGAGGCGTGGAAAGGAAGAACAAAACTTGAAAAAATCAAAGAAAAGTGGTGATCTGTTTTGATACTTCCAGGCAGTTTCAAGACTCCCAAGCCATCTCTTTCGTTTCCTGGGCACTCAAGGAAGCCATAGCAATCAAAAGCAAGCCTTCTCATGCGCTAGAACTCACTGTGAGTGGTTTACGGATTAGACATATTCTTGAAATCGAATATCTTTGTTTAAGCATTTGTGGCATGAACCATTTACATATTCTGAATCTTTGAAGCATTTGTAAGCTAATGGTAACCCTTAATTGCATTTTCACTAACTATATAGAAATCCACCATTGTTAGGGTTTCGTGTTGTGTTTTGGGTTTTTCTTGTCCAGGTAAAATTGGCCTACAAGAAAGGTGCCATAATGTCCACAAGGCCAAGACGAATTGGTCTACATCATTAGATTTCATTTATCGTGCCTGGGTGAGATTTTGAAACGTGCAGGGGTTATAGCGACGGACATTTGTCCGTAGGTAAAAGTTCATAACTTTTACCAACGGAGAGGGGAAGACGAAGGTGGCGTGGCACCACCCCATTAGCCCATTTGAAAATTCGCGCGCTGGGAGTTAACATATTATGCTTTTTTAATATAATTTTTGTTTTGTCTATTGTATACAACAAACGCGCTTGGTATAGTTGGCAACAAGGTGATGGTTTGAAGCCTGGGGACCTGGGTTCGATCCCAGGCCCCAGCACAAATGTTATTTTCTTGTTTTCTTATTACAGATCCAGTAAGCCTTTGGTCCAAGCGTCCACCATACGCCTTCAACGCTTAGCTAGCCAGATGTCCATGCGCTGGATCTAAAGGTCATCATCTGAAGGTCTACCAAGGTCCCTAGTCAAAGTGCAGTGCTGGATCCAGGAAGTCAGCGAGGGTCAATGGGTTCTTGGGCTCAGAAGTTACTAATGAGACCCCCCCCCCCAATTGCTAGTAAACAGGCCCAATACTCTTTTTCTTTTCCTTTATATTTTCTTAATTAATTCATTTAATTATTTTTACTAACACCAAAATTAATTCTTCTTTTTTTCATAAAAATAATTTTTCATCCAATTAGATTTAGTTTATTTTTTTATAAAATTAATTTAGTTAGTTAATTTAATTTATTAGGTAACTTTAATTCTTTTTTATAAATAAATTAAAATCAATTAGAAGACTTAGGGTTTTTGTTTAATTTAATTTTTATTTCTCTTTTCTTAAAAAATCACAAAAATACAAAAATAGTTCAAATAATTTAATTTTCTTAATTTAATTTAATTAGAAATTAGGTTTGTACATATTTAATTTAAAACCTTATTATTTTCTTGAAATAATCAAAAACAATTAAAAATATTTCTTTTTGTAATTAGGTTAGACGGGGTCAAAACCCTAATTTCCTCTCGTTTTCTATTCATCACGCGTTCATTTATTCTTACAATATTGATGTAACTGCTCACAGGATGTAATAGATTAATTAGGACTTTTTCCTTTCATTTATCATTTTGACGGGTTTTTTTGGGTATGTAATTAATACCCGAAGTCTTGTAATAGCGTAGCTTTACTTTCTGCATTTTAATTTCCTCCAAATATCAACTGTTAGATGTATGATAATAGGGTTGCATGACAAGAATGTATGTCAAAATTAAAACAGTTAGCAAACCCTAAATATGCAAAGATAATAACCTGAAATTGAATCACTCGCATATGCGCACTCCTAGGGTATACTCCCACTTCGGTTGCCTTCGGTAAACGATCATTAAGTATAGGGTATTTTAGTGGTCGCTCTCTTGTCTAAACAAAGATCAAAGTCCTGTTCGGAAAGGTTGCCTCGGAATTCTTGCCTCGAATATGATCTTAAGACATTAGAGTTATTACTAAGACGTCCTAACATTGCTTTAGTGATCGTACATCCCTTTCAAATTGACCCTTAAAATTCCAACGACGGTGCTACCTACTCACTAATAGTAGGATAACGTTGTCTAAAGGAAACAAGAACATAAACTTTCTTTTTTCGAGTAGGTAGATGCTAGTAGGTACTTGCTCAAAACGAACTTTTTCACACTTACACTTTTTCAAACAAAGTTTTCAAAACGACTTCGTAACACTCTTGAGGACAGAAGCAAGGGTTAAAACGAAGTAAACAAAAACTTTTCTAATCACACAAACACAGAAGCAATTTTAAAATGATGAGCAAGTACCTAAGAGCCCATGGAAAACCATGGATAGAAAGGGTGCTAATACCTTCCCTTTCTATAATCTACACCCCGTACTCAGAAAATCTCGAAAAAGGAATTTTTCTGTGCTTTTTTCCTTTCCAATTGGATAAAATAAAAGTTGGTGGCGACTCTTGCTTACCGCGACATTTTGCGAATACAAACGCAAAACGCAAACCAGCATTTTCCTAAAACAAGTTCCGATTCTTCCACCGCATCACAGAACTGGAGACTCCGCTGGGGACTTAATAAGTGGGGTATACCTTAGGATTAGTTTATCATATTTGCTTCTATTGTTTGATTTGATTGCTTTACTTTTGAGGGCTTTGTATTGTAGTTACTATAGATCCTATCCCAGATCTGGGGGAACACCTTTTAGGTAAGTAGCAATAAACTGTGAGGGAACTGTACGGCGTAGACCGATACGGTTGAAGCAGTAGCTATGTTGATGTGGCACATTGGTTAGTACCAGTATCCCTTATGGAGAAACAAGGAGAATACATGGCTGCTATATGGGTCGTTAAGCATCAACTGACCTTAGAACCTATAATTGACCGACTTGGCCATAGGAAGTAGTGAAATAGCCAGTCTCAGTATAAAGTTGGGAACTGGTTGATACTCGATACTACACTCATTGAGACCATACTCTCAAGATAGTTCCGGCCACAAGAAAAGATTGAGTGAGCTGAAACCATGACCGATGGAGGATGGTCAGTGATATTGAGAACCTCTAGAACCCGGTTACTATTATTAGGACAGGTTGAAACCAACTGAACTTCAAGAGGGTAGTACCTAAACCCCATGCAAGCCTGAAACTTAAGGGCTCCTATGTGACTTGTTTGCCTTTACCATGTCTGTTATCTGTTATACCTGTTGTGTGTTTTTATCATGACATCATGCATCATAACATAGCATGCATACTTCATTATGCTAACCATTTCAAAGACCGAGGGGATTTATCTTTGTTCTGTTTTACAGATTATGGCTTCCATATGCAGAAATACCATTCGAGTCAACTTCGTGCAAATACCTGCTCAACTCAGAGAGTTAGTCTCAAAAGTTACTGATACTTCTTCTTTCGTTAGAAGACATGGTCAGCTTCTTAGTTTGGTCACTTCAAAGTTGGACGAGCAGATGATGAGTGTGCTTTTCCAGTTTTTTAATCCGGTGCATCATTGTTTTACCTTCCCAGATTATCAGCTAGTTCCCACTTTGGAGGAGTTTTTTGACTTACTGGGCATATCCATCCTCGAGCAGACACCCTTCACAGGTTTGGAAGAGGTTCCTAAACCCGAGGAAATTGCTTCAGCCTTACATGTAAAAAGGGTTGATGTAGTATCTAACTGGGAGACACAGAGTGGGGTTAAAGTTTTCTTGGCTAAGTTTCTGATTAATCAAGCTCAACAGTTCTGGGATAACTTGGACTTTCAAGCTTTTAAAGACATCTTGGCTCTCCTCATCTACGGTTTGGTTCTTTTCCTAAATCCAGATTCCTTCATAGATGTGAATGCAGTCAAGATCTTCTTGTCTCGTAATCCTGTACCTACTCTTTTGGGTGATATCCTACATGCCCTCTATACTCGTAATGTGAGAAGAAGAGGGACCCTCATGTGTTGCATGCCGCTGTTGGCGAGGTGGTTTATTTCGCACCTCCCCAAGTTTGTTTTGAAAAATAAGGAAGGTTTAGGTTAGGCTTACAGGATAATGTCCCTTGCCCATACGGACATTCTTTGGAGTTCTAAGGCTATGGAGGACACTGCCGTCATTGATCCATGTGGGGGATACCCTAACGCCCCGTTTCTTGGAATTAGAGGGGGAATAACCCACAATCCTTGCTTGGCTCTATGACAGTTTGGTCGCGCTCGAAGAGACGGTCCTTATGAGCTACTCCTTACAGATATTGTCTTTGACTATAAGGAGGATGTTGACGAGCATCGCCGAAGGTTTATAAGGTCCTGGGGCATGGTGAACAAGTCTGACCCTCACGAGCTAGGACCAAAGACTTCTCTCTCTATGCAACCTTATCTCCAGTGGGTCTGAGCTCGAGCCCAGAAGTTTGGGATGCCTTACGAAGCTGTGTTGCCAGTGATTGTGGACCCTACCAATGAAGAGTATGTTCCTTATACGGTCCTTTATCCATACATGCCTACTGATCTTGGGGCGTTGAAGAGATCCTGGATTCAGTTGAAGGAAGAAAGGGATACCTACCGTGAGAAGTACCATGAGCAGGAAAGGAAGATCTTGAAGCTCACGAGGCAACTTGAGAATGAGAGGACAATCAATGATTACATTAGCACAAAGGGGAAATGACCATGGGGTTTCTGACATCTTTTATTGTTTCTAGTTTAGATTTTCTTTTCAGTTATTTCTTTGTAAACGCCTTAAAAGGCATTGTTAAACATTTTACAAATCTAATCTAATAAAGTTTGTTTGTTTCTTGGTTTACAAATTTGAATCTCCCAAAGTCTTTGAAATCATTTCATACGCATTCCATTATCATGCACATCATTACAGGTACCATTATAGGTTTCTCATCTTCTTCGCTATTTATTTCAGCATAAAATATCCTCTGAAATACCTACCGATCAGGCTATCAAAGCTCTTCAGGCACAGAATGCCCAATTTCAAGAGTTGTTCTTGAACTTAGCTAAAGGGCAAGAGGATTTGAAGACTCTCATCCTGAAAGAGAAGAGGAAGAAGAAGAATAAGGTGGTTCTTCTGAATATGGGTCACAGATTTGGGAATAGGTTGCGACAGGAAGATGATCTGTCTCATTCATCCAAAGGAGGAGAGAATCAAGAGGAAGAAAAGGGTCCTAGCCCTGTGGTCTCTGATAATGATACTGATTTTGATAATGATCAGTATCCTCCCGCCGAGGATAGGTACAAACAACTTGAAGACCGTATAAGTGCTATGGAGATTCAGAAGGTTCCTGGGTTGGACTTTGGAGATTTGGGACTAGCATCTGGGGTGGTGATCCCTTACAAGTTTAAAGCTCCAGTTTTTTCTAAATACGATGGAGTATCCTGTCCAAAACTCCATCTCCGCTCGTACGTCAGAAAAATTTAACCCTACACTACTGATAGGAATATGTGGGTACATTTCTTTCAAGACAGTCTATCAGGGACTCAGCTTGAATGGTTTTATCAATTGGAAGGAGCTAATGTCCGAAACTGGGAGGACCTTGTTGTTGCTTTCTACAAGCAGTACCAGTATAACGCCGACCTTGCTCCCACTCGTACTCAACTTCAGGGTATGTCCATGGGTGCAGGCGAAGGCTTTAAAGACTATGCTCAGAAGTGGAGAGATCTGGCTGGAAGAGTCCAACCCCCTATGTCTAATAGGGAGTTGGTTGATATGTTTCTAGGGACATTGTTTGGTCCATTTTTGAATCATTTGATCAGCAGTTCGTCATCTGGGTTTACTAAATTGATTATGACTGGTGAGAGAGTAGAAGCTGGTATCAGAAGTGGTAAGATATAGAAGGATGCGTCGTCAAGTGCAGTGAAAAAAGCTTTCACTGGTAAGAAAGAAGCTAGTGCAGTTTACAGCTCGAGAAGCCAAAACCGACCTGAACACCGTCAAGCAATGAATGCGGTAGTAATATCAAGACCCACCGTTGCCCCCGCAATGCAACAACCAGCATAGGGTGGAGAGACCATAAAGACAATACACTCGGCTTAATATGACCTTGACACAAATTCTACCATAATTGTTGAAGACCAACCTGGTAACTCTGAGGGAAGCCCAGAAGAATCCCAGCACCATATCCCCGCAGTATAATTCGAACGCCCGTTGTGCCTATCACTCCGATAGCCTAGGTCATGATACGAACAACTGTTAGGCCTTGAAGAATAAAGTGCAAGATTTGATCGAAGCTGAAGAGATTAAGTTTGACGCTCCGGAGAAACCCAATGTCATAACTGCACCCATGCCCAAGCATGATCAGGGATTGAATGCAATTGAAGATGGTGAAGAAGAGTCAGATATTGACAGCTGGATTTACCCGACTATCAACGGTGGCTTGAACAACTGGACGGAGAAGGACTTCGTGCCCGTTTCTTTTATTACACAGTAATTGACTTTTGTTTTGAGATTTGTAACAGACAATTTGAAACTTTACGGCCCGGTGCCTTGCCCGAGGTACCTTGTCTTTGTTTGTGAGGGCTTATTATTTATCATTTTCATATATCATCAATAAAGCATTGGACGTTTTCTTGCATTACAAATTTTGCGCTCCTTGTTTTTCTTTTCTATCTCACACTTTATAAAACATCTATTTTCTTACACACACTCACATATCATAATGCAGATCCACATCCACTCTGGATCCCATTGATAACGACTCTGCCACTGCCAGTTATGACTTTGAAAATCCGACCAACCAAGCCGAGGACGAAGGTGAGGATGATTGTGAGGTGCCTAGGGAACTTTCTAGACTGTTACTTCAGGAAGAGAGGGTGTTGTACCCCAAAATTTTCCCTCCCATATTTCTCAAAACATTTCAAGAAAGATCCTCAAGTTGCTCAAGGTAGTCCAAGGGTTGGCCAGACAAGCTCTCTCCTAAGACAGTCTACCTCAAATTAGGGTTTCATGTTGCATCAAGATACTTGAGTCCAAGTGATCCCAAATTCTCACCAATGTCATAATATGCTCTCAAGATCATCCATGTCAAGTTTCAAACCTTGCAGAGGAAGTTTGCTCAGTCAATTGCTCAAAGGCCTGAAAATCGACTGTGCTAGGGCAAAAGTCAAATGTGGCTCACATACAGTCAAACTTCAAGATTTTTGGTCAACATCCTTATTTTGAAGTATATTTCATCATTTTATCAAGGTTTTATCATGATTCATCAAGGGTTGCTCATAATTCATCAAGACTCGAAAGTTGCTAAATTAGGTTTTTGCAGTAAAAGTCAACTCAACTTTAACCAAGCATAACTTTCTCATACTTTATGAGAAATTACCCATCCAAAGCTCATTTTGAAGAGAATGCAATTACCTACAATCCATCTTCATCTCCCAAGTTAAAAATATGCACTCACAGGAAGTTATATATTTGGACATTATAGGTCATTTTGAAAAGTCAACAAAAACACCTTTTTTGTCAAAGCTTCATACATGAGCATGGATTATCAAAATGCGATGAGACCAAAAGGGTTGCTTAGAGGACATCTCAAGCTTTTAGAAAGTACAAGAACACCTCTAAAGAGTCAAAATTGAGGAAGTTATGCATTGGTGAAGTTGACCCTTTTTGCAAAATTGCCAAAAGTCAACTATCCCTAAAACTTCAATTTTTGCCAAATGGGCCCAATCTTTTTCACTTGTTTTGAGTTGGCAACATAGTCCACGAGCTCTAGCCTTTTCCACTTGTCCATATCTTATTTTTATTATTTATTTTGATTTTCATTTGAATATATTCAATTTAAATCAAAACAAATCATATAAAATCCAAAATATTGAAAACCAAAGATTTTGTGATTGTTTCCAGTCTTATTACACAGCTAGCATCAAATCAAACTCGTATCAAGGCATGTGGGCACAAAAATATTGGATTTAGGCCATATTTGGAAGGTTTTAAAGGTGAATCAAATCAAATCAAAAATTATTGAAGGAGGAAGATTTGGATCAGTTTTGGAACCCTAATCTATTCCTTGGTACATATAGAACAAAGCCAGACCATAAACTACGTGGGAGAGAGGCGCAACAAGCAAAGCAACATTGGAAAAAAATCAAGAAAAGTGTAAGATCGAATTCCATATTCGAGGCATCCTCAAGGCTTTCTATCCATCCCAATCGATTCCTGGGAGTGTCAGCAAGCTAAAGCAATCAAGAACCAAGTCGTTCAAGCCCCAAAAAGCTATGTAAGTCGCTCACGACATAGCTCTGTTCTTGAATTCGAATAGCATGATTTAGGCATTGTTAGGATGAATTAATTGTACATTATTGATCTATGGAACATTTGCAAGCTTCCTGTATTGATTAATTGCATTTATATGGCCTATACTGTAATTCACCATTGTTAGGGTTTGTAGCTCCGAATTAGGGATTTTGCTTGCATGTGAAATTAGCTCTCGTGAATGGTACCATCGTGTTCAGGAGGAAGAGACGAGTCCAACCATGGCATTAGATGTTATTTACATGGCCTATGGAATATTTTGAAAACGCACAGGTCTGTAGCAACGGACATTGTCCGTAGGTATAGGTTCTCAGACTTTTAGCCACGGAAAGAGGAAGGAGATGACTGTGTATCACTCCCCTATTGGCCTATTCAAACCTGGCGCGTATTTTCTTTTTGTTTACCACTAATTTTTGTTTTTCATACATTATTATTGTTATGTGTTTCATGTACAAATAGAAATGAATGGCCCAGTGGTAGTCAGGCTGGTGTTAAGGCGCTAGAAGCTTGAGGTCAAGGGTTCGACCCCTGCCTCCACCAAAATGCATTTTTCTTGATTTATTTCAGGTAATCTCACGTATATGCAAGCCAGGAGACCACCATAGGTCCTCATCATCAATCATGCCAAGTGTCAGATGGCCAAATCTGATGGCCATCCAGGAGGGAGCACCATGAGCCAAGTCAAACGCGCATGCACTAGATTTCAGAGGTCAACGTGGACCTTCTCAAATGGGCCCAAATCTGACTATTCACACCCCTCAAAATTGCTATCCAGGCCCAATTTCCTTTCTCCATATTTTTTTTATTATTCTTATATTTATTTTATTTAACTTATTTAATTTATTTACTAACCAAAATTAATTTTCTTTTTATCAAAAATCACAAAAATATTATTTTTCACCAATTAGATTTAGGTATTATTTTTCATCAATTAATTAATTAATTTAATTAGGTTTGTTAGTTTTAGACAACTTTAATTCTTTTGTAAATAATTAAAAGTAATTAGAATAAATAGGTTTTATTACTAAATTAATTATATATATTTTTTTCCTAAAATGATCAAAAACCAAAAATATGTCATTTAATTATTTTTATTAATTAATTTAATCACTAATTAATTGCATATTTAATTTATAAAAACTTATTTCTTTTATTAAAAACAACAAAAAAACATTTTCTATTTTCATTAGGATAGAAGGGTCAAAACCTTAATTTCTCGTCGATCTAATTTGTCATCGTGCGCTTTATTTTATTTTTTATCCCACATATTGTATCTGCTCATAGTTTGTAATAGTTTAAATTAGGACGTTTATTTACATTTACCGCTTTTATTTTCAAAGGATTTGTTTTTGGTTATGTAAATACCCGAAGCCTTGTAATAGCTTAGTTTAAATTCCGCACTTTAAAATTCCGCAAACTATTAACTGTTAGATGTATAAATAATTAGGGTTTGCATGACAAGAATGTATGACTAAGTTTAAAACAGTTAGATCACCCTAAATGTGCAAAGATAAATAAACTGAAATTGAATCATTCGCACATGCGCACTCCTAGGGTACACTCCCACTTGGTTGCCTTCGGTAAACGGTCATTGAGTATAAGATGTTTTAGTGGTCGTCCTTTTGTCCAAAGATCAAAGTTGCCTCGGAAAGGTTGCCTCGGATATTGTTGCCTCGGATAAATGATTTAAGACATTAGGGTCACTACTAAGACATCCTAACGTTGCTTTAGTGATTGTACGTCCCTTTTGGAATTGACCCTCAAACTCCAACGACGGTGCTACCTACTCACTAATAGTGGGATAGCATTGTCTAAAGGAAACGAATACAAAATGATTCTTTTTTCGAGTAGGTAGATTAGTTCTTAAGTACTTGCTCAATCCAAACAAAATTTTTTTCACACTTACACTCCTTTACAAACAAAGTTTTCAAAAACACTTCATTACACTCTTGAAGACAGAAGCAAGAGTTTAATTGAAGTCAAAACAAAAACTTTTCAAAGCACACAAACACAAAGAAAACAATTTTGAAAATGATGAGCAAGTGCCTAAGAGCCCGTAGATAACTACGGATAAAAAGGGTGCTAATACCTTCCCTTTCTATAATCTAACCCCCGTACTCAGAAAATCTCAAAAAAGGAATTTTTCTGTGCTTTTTTCCTTTCCCTTGTTGGATAAAATAAAAGATGGTGGCGACTCTTTCATACCGCGACATTTTGCAAACACAAACGCAAAACGCAAACCAGCATTTCAAAACACGTCCCGTTTCTGGCCACCGTATCACAGAACTGGCGACTCTGCTGGGAAGTTTATAAGTGGGGTGTACCTTAGGATTAGTTCATCATATTATTTTCAATTGTTTGATTTGTTTGCTTTATCTTTGTGGGCTTTGTATCCGAGTTACTATATATCCTAACCCAGATCTGGGGACACCTTTTAGATAAGTAGCAATAGACTGTGAGGGAACGGTACGGCGTAGACCGATACAGTTGAAGCAATAGCTACGTTGGTACCGATACCCCTTGTGGAGGAACAAGGAGAGTATGGGGCTGCTAATGGGTCATTAAGCATCAACTGACCTTAGAACCTATAATTGACCAACTTGGCCATAGAAAAGTAGCAGTATGCTACACTCATTGAGACCATACTCACGCGATGATTCTGGCCGCAAGAAAAGGTTGCTAAACTGGAATTATGACCGATCGAGGATGGTCAGTGATATTGAGAACCTCTAGAACCCGGTTACTATTTCTAGGACAGGTTGAATCAACTAAATTAAAAGAGGGTAGTACCTAAACTCCATAACAACCTGAAATTTTAGGGCTATTGTGTGACTTGTTTGCCCTTACCATGTTTGCTATCTGTGATACCTGTGGTGTGTTCTTATCATGACATCATGCATCATGACATTTCATGCATATTTCATTAGACTAACCATCTCCCTAAAGTCTTTGAAATGGTTTCATATGCATTCCATTCCCACGCACCTCATTATAGGTACCCTTACAGGTTTCTCATCTTCTTCGCTGTTTATTTTAGCAATCATGTCTTCTGAAACACCTATTGATCAAGCTATCAAGGCTCTTCAATCTCAAAATGCTCAGTTCCAGGAAATGTTCATGAACTTGGCCAAGAGTCAACAAGATCTGAAGACTCTTATCTTAAAGGACAAGAAGAAGAAGAAGAAGAAGAAGAAGAAGAAGAAGAAGAAGGTGGTCCTCCTGAATATGGGTCACAGGTTTGGGAATAGGTAGCAACAAGAGACTGATTTGTCCCACTCATCTGGAGGGAATCAAGAGGAAAGAAAGGGTCCTAGCCCTGTGGTTTTTGACAATGACACTGATTTTGATGAAGACCAGTATCCTCCTACTGAGGATAGGTATAAGAAACTTGAAGATCGGCTCAGTGCAATGGAAATTCAGAAGATACCTGGGTTGGACTTTGGAGATCTGGGATTGGCATCTGGGGTGGTGATCCCTCACAAGTTTAAAGCTCCTGTATTTGCTCAGTATGACGTGGTATCCTGCCCGAAGCTACACCTCCGCTCATACGTCAGAAAGATTCAACCCTATACTGCTGATAGAAATCTCTGGGTTCATTTTGTTCAAGATAGTCTGTCAGGGACTCAACTTGAATGGTTCTGTCAACTGGAAGGAGCTAACATCCGCAACTGGGAGGACCTTGCTGCCGCTTTTTACAAGCAATACCAGTATAATGCCGACCTTGCTCCCACGCGTACTCAGCTTCAGGGTATGTCTATAGGTACAGGAGAAGGCTTTAAGGACTACGCTCAGAAGTGGAGAGATCTTGTTGGAAGAGTCCAATCCCCTCTGTCTGATAGGGAGTTGGTGGATATGTTTCTTAGGACTTTGTCTGGTCCCTATTTCAATCATTTGATCGACAGCTCGTCAGTGGGTTTCACCGAACTGATTCTGACTGGAAAAAGAGTAGAAGCTGGGATCCTGAGTGGTGAGATCCAGAAGGATACCTCTTCAAGTACAGAGAAGAAGTCATTTGGTGGCAAGAGGGAAGCCAATTTTGTGCATGGCAAGAAGAGGCATGGCAAGGAAGACTACCACCAATCTGTGGGGGCAGTGTTGATCTCTAATTCGGCACACACACAAAGACCACAACAACGAAATAATCAGCCAAGGGGGGAAAGACTTCAAAGGGAGTTCACCCAAATCAACATGCCATTGTCACAAGCTTTGCAACACATGTTGAAGATGAATCTGATTACGGTGATAAACCCTCATCCGAACCCTAAAACTTCTTCTCCTAACTACAACCCAGATGCAAGGTGTGCTTATCATTCTGGTAGCCCGGGGCACGATACTAACGATTGTTGGGCATTAAAATACAAGATTCAGAATATGATTGACGCCAAGGAGATCGAATTCGACCCTCCTGAGACTCCCAATGTGATCACTGCTCCCTTGCCAAAACATGGCTAGGATTGAAAGCATTTTTGTTCATTTAAATTCTGAAGTTGTATTTTTCTTTGCCTATTCAAACAATTATTGTCATGTCAAACTTTTTTATTTCATTAATGCATTACGCGTGTCTGTTTTGAATTAATTATTTTCATTATGCTTAAATTGCTTCATATTTCCTTTTTGTGATGTTCAACTCTCAATTAAAAAATTCTGAGCCTTTAGAGGGAGGATGATGAAATTGATACCACAATCTCTACATTATGCTTTTGAACAGACCCCGTTGACGACGTACATGCGTTGTTTCAAATCCTAAACAGTGGAGTTATAAGGAAGATAATCCCTCGTCAACCCCTTTGAGCCAAAGAAGTAGGAGTTTTTATTTTCACATAAATTAAAAACCTTAATCACAACCTGGGGCAGGGTAGTTTTCTCAGTTAATTCAGGTGCACAATGAATGGAATCGAAGAAGTCCTTCCAAAACGAAAGACGGTGATGGTTCCCCATAAGCGTCCAAACAGGAAGTCATTATCTCTCAAAAATAAAAACCCATTAAGTCGAAACCTATGAAGGGGACTTAAGAAAAAAACTGGGGCATCCCGCTGACTGTAATCACAAGAAAGAAACAGTCCAGGAAAAAGACAGGGATAACGAAATCAAAAAGAAAGAGGTCCTACAAACTCTCAACAAAATGACTGCCTGTTCAAAAGAATCTGTCATTATCCGAACCATCACTGGAATATCAGAGCAAAGACTCAAAACGGGGTCTAAATGCACAATTAGCTGAGTTTAGGATCGAAGAACATCACGAAGAATGGGTGGGTACAAATAAAATTTGAGCCTTTATCCTTTGTTTCTTGAACCGTGAACCAGACCACGTTATAACCCTTAAAAGTCCTAGTTGAGGCATGGGTTAGTTTGAAAGCATACTGTTACAAAAGGTATCCTGACTCCTGTAGGGCTTGCTGTAAATCCTGAGTTGACATCACATTTTACAAAATTCGCTTGTTTTATTGAAAACTGCACTTTCAAAGAACTTCAAAACAGACATAAGCTTTGCATTCTTAAAATAACATTGTTTTCATATGACTATTTTCTCAACAGCAGAGAAATTCGCACGATGAATGTCTAGTGAACAAAAACCTTTTCAATAAAAAGGGTCACCTCAAGTGGAAAAAAGCACTTCCAACCAAGGGGCAGACATGATCATTGTCCATCATCTGGGGCAGTTAAGTCAAGATTCAAGGAATCTCTCAGAGATGCCAAATAGCTAGGGGCAAATCTCCATCTGAATCGCTTAGGGAATTGGACATGAATTCAAGAAACGAATCTTGCACGATCAAATAAACATCTTCTGGTATCATGGCAACACAACACTACTGACAGTGACAACTCCCTACACCTTGAGAGCGTGGACATAGTCAGAAAATACTGCGCATGAACAAATACCCGCTAGGTTGATAGGCCTAGGCAAAAATAAGGGCATCCCGACGAACCAAAAGGGTTCAGGAAAAAATTAGGGATAAAAACAAAAAATATTTGTACACCCGGCAAGTCGAAAACCTGAAAAGGCGGCATGGGCAAAAAAGGGTATCCCGGTGGACTGAAAATCTGAAAAGACAGTCCAAGCAAAAGTTAAGGATCAAAGCGTACGGCTATCTCCCGTCATCTTGTCATTTGTCTACCAGAAGAAGACTTATCATTCTGATTGGCAGTTACCAAGCGCCTCATAGGTTGGGATAATACTCGATCCACAGGGCCTCCACAGGCACCGTCTCCCGCAAATACCAGGGCAGAAAAGTCCCGATGCAAAGCCATCGTCATATCTTCAGTATGCGTCCCAGTAACATCACTCCCCGTAGAGTGAGAAAAGGATAGTGATGTTAATTCTCCCCAGCTGAGGCTCGCAACCACGAATGAGTCGGTAAGATTCTCCCCAAGCAGAGTTTATCTATCACCAGCACTGGAAGATTATCCCCAGTGGAGTCTAGAAGATTATCCCCAATGGAGTCTGGAAGATTATCCCCAGTAGAGTCTAAAAGATTATCCTCAGTGAAGTCGCCATTGGAAAATCATCCCCGGCGGAGTTCATTCCTTTCACAGACAGAAATTCAATCCCTAACAGGGTTCACTATCACCAACAACGGTAATTCATCCCCAGGTGAGTTTTTATTTCTCCAAATCAGCAGATATTCTAGCAGAGTATGTACTCCCCACAAAGTCATTTCCTCGTCATTCTATTCCCCAGCGGAGTTATTCTCTCCTGCAGGATTATTCTCCCAATCATCTTCGGTCATTATCTCCAGCGAGCGAAACTCTTTATTCTCCAAAAATAGTCAGGGATTTATTTTCCCGAACTCGGACGTACCACAATAGCATTTCATGTTCATATATCATGACGTGCGCATACATATTGCATACAGCATAATTTCATTTATTTTGAGAACATCATCATACAATGCATTTCATGCATCATATACGATTAATCATGTACCTTTTCAGGAAAGATGGTTATCATCAACAAACTTCCGGCAAGTTCAAGATTAACTCCGGAAACTAAAAAGACTTTACACGGGTTCGTCACGAAGCAATCTTACACGGGTTTCTCCTAAATGAAGTTTCACACAAACTTATCTCAAAGTAACCTTACCCAGATTCCTCCAGAAGTTTTACACGAACTTAACTTATCACAAGATGCATGTTTACCCAGACTCATCCTGAAATAGTCTTACCCAGGTTTCTTCCTAGTTCAGATGCAGTTTCACCTAAACTCCTCATGAAGAAGCCTTACCTAGGTTTCTTCCCAGTTCAGATACAGTTTTACCTAAATTCCACATGAAGCAGCCTTACCTAGGTTCCTTCTATTTCCCGATGTAGTTTCATCTAGACTCATCCTGGAGCAACCTTACCTAGGTTCCTTCTCTTTCCCGATATAGTTTCACCTAGACTCATCCTGGAGCAACCTTACCTAGGTTCCTTCTCTTTCTCGATGTAGTTTCACCTAGACTCATCCTAGAGCAACCTTACCTAGGTTCCTTCTCTTTCCCGATGTAGTTTCACCTAGACTCATCCTGGTGCAACCTTACCTAGGTTCCTTTTCTTTCCCGATGAAGTTTCACCTAGACTCATCCTGGAGCAACCTTACCTAGGTTTCTTCTCTTGCCCGATGTATTTTCACCTAGACTCATCCTGGAGCAACCTTACCTAGGTTCCTTCTCTTTCCTGATGTAGTTTAACCTAGAGTCATCCTGGAGCAACCTTACCTAGGTGCCTTCTCTTTCCCGATGTAGTTTCACCTAGACTCATCCTGGAGAAACCTTACTTAGGTTCCTTCTCAGATCAGATGTAGTTTTACCCAAACTCCTCACAAAGAAACCTTACCCAGGTTCTTGCTCGGTTCAAATGCAGTTTTATCCAAACTCCTAAAGAAGCAACCTTACCCAGGTTCCTTCTCATAAGCCCTACTATCCAGGTTTCTTTTCTCTTATCTCCAGACAGCAGTCCACAACACTGTAAGACCCAGACCTATCAAACACGATCGGTTTCATATTTCCCTAGCAGGTCGCGATGCAGTCTGTACACGGCTAGATACGCAGTTTACTTCCACTTCCTCAAGACAGAGACGACTCACTAGTAGAATACGGATGACCGAAGCTCCTAAAATTCTACTTCTCTCAACAAGGATCAGCCTTCCCCAGCAGAATCTTCCTCAACGACAGGTATACAAGTTATCACTAAGGAATCTCTTATGCGATTGACACTCCTTCGAATGGCATCTTTAAGCCCATCCCCTCGTCAGCAATTTCTAAATGGAATCTGTAAGCCCATTCCCGACATCGCAAGACAACTACCACTTCATGCGAGTGCAAATTTCTGGGAACTCTAGTGTTCAATCATCCTAAGGTTTAAGAAGATTGAATAGGGGAAGCTGTTGTACCCCAAAATTTTCCCTCCCATATTTCTCAAAACATTTCAAGAAAGATCCTCAAGTTGCTCAAGGTAGTCCAAGCGTTTGCCAGACAAGCTCTCTCCTAAGACAGTCTACCTCAAATTAGGGTTTTATGTTGCATCAAGATACTTGAGTCCAAGTGATCCAAAATTCTCAAAAATGTCCTACTATGTTCTCAAGATCATCCATGTCAAGTTTCAAGCCGTGCAGAGGAAGTTTGCTCAGTCAATTGCTCAAAGGCCTAAAAATCGACTATTCTAGGGCAAAAGTCAATTGTGGCTCACATACAGTCAAACTTCAATATTTTTGGTCAACATCCTTATTTTTAAGTATATTTCATCATTTGATCAAGGGTTGATCATGATTCATCAAGGGTTTCTCATAATTCATCAAGACTCGAAAGTTGCTAAATTAGGTTTTGTAGTAAAAGTCACTCAACTTTGACCAAGCATAACTTTCTCATACTTTGTGATAAATGACCCATCCAAAGCTCATTTTGAATAGAATGCAATTCCATACAATCCATATTCATCTCCCAAGTTCAAAATATGCACTCACAAGAAGTTATTAATATGGACATTATAGGTCATTTTGAAAAGTCAACAAAAACACCTTTTTTGTCAAAGCTACATACATGAGCATGGAATATCAAAATTAGATGAGACCAAAAGGGTTGCTTAGAGGACATCTACAGATTTCTAAAAAGTCCAATAACGCCTCCAAAGAGTCAAAATTGAGGAAGTTATGCATTGGTGAAGTTGACCCTTTTTGCAAAATTGCCAAAAGTCAACTATCCCTAAAACTTCAATTTTTGTCAAATGGGCCCAATCTTTTTCACTTGTTTTGAGTTGGCAACATAGTCCATGAGCTCTAGCCTTTTCCACTTGTCCATATCTTATTTTTATTATTTATTTTGATTTTTATTTGAAATAATTCAATTTAAATCAAAACAAATCATATAAAATCCAAAATATTGAAAACCAAAGATTTTGTGATTGTTTCAGGTCTTATTACACAGCTAGCATCAAATCAAACTCGTATCAAGGCATGTGGGCACCAAAATATTGGATTTAGGCAATGTTTGGAAGGTTTTATAGGTGAATCAAATCAAATCAAAAATGATTGAAGGAGGAGGATTTGGATCAGTTTTGGAACCCTAATCTATTCCTTGGTACATATAGAACAAAGCCAGACCATGAACTAGGTGGGAGAGAGGCGCAGCAAGCAAAGCAACATTTGAAAAAAATCAAGAAAAGTGTAAGATCAAATTCCATATTCCAGGCATCCTCAAGGCTTTCTATCCATCCTAATCGATTCCTGAGAATGTCAGCAAGCTAAAGCAATCAAGAACCAAGTCGTTCAAGCCCCAAAAAGCTCTGTAAGTCGCTCACGACATAGCTCTGTTCTTGAATTTGAATAGTATGATTTAGGCATTGTTAGGATGAATTAATTGTACATTCTTCATCTATGGAACATTTGCAAGCTTCCTGTATTGATTATTTGCATTTATATGGCCTATACTATAATTCACCATTATTAGGGTTTGTAGCTCCGACTTAGGGATTTTGCTTGCAGGTGAAATTAGCTCTCGTGAATGGTACCATCGTGTTCAGGAGGACGAGACGAGTCCAACCATGGCATTAGATGTTATTTACATGGCCCATGGAAGATTTTGAGAACGCACAAGTCTGTAGCAACGAACATTGTCTGTAGGTATAGGTTCTCAGACTTTTAGCCACAGAAAGAGGAAGGAGACGACTGCGTGTCACTCCCCTATTGGCCTATTCAAACCTGGCGCGCATTTTCTTTTTGTTTACCACTAATTTTTGTTTTTCATACATTATTATTGTTATGTGTTTCATGTACAAATAGAAACGAATGGCCCAGTGGTAGCCAGGCTGGTGTTAAGGCGCTGGAAGCTTGAGGTCAGGGGTTCGACCCCTGCCTCCACCAAAATGCATTTTTCTTGATTTATTTCAGGTAATCTCACGTATATGCAAGCCAGGAGACCACCATAGGTCCTCATCATCAATCATGCCAAGTGTCAGATGGCCAAATCTGATGGCCATCCAGGAGGGAGCACCATGAGCCAAGTCAAACGCACATGCACTAGATTTCAGAGGTCAACGTGGACCTTCTCAAATGGGCCCAGATCTGACTATTCACACCCCTCAAAATTGCTATCCAGGCCCAATTTCCTTTCTCCATATTTTTTTTATTATTCTTATATTTATTTTATTTAACTTATTTAATTTATTTACTAACCAAAATTAATTTTCTTTTTATCAAAAATCACAAAAATATTATTTTTTCACCAATTAGATTTAGGTATTATTTTTCATCAATAAATTAATTAATTTAATTATGTTTATTAATTTTAGACAACTTTAATTCTTTTTTGTAAATAATTAAAAGTAATTAGAATAAATAGGTTTTATTACTAACTTAATTATATTTTATTTTTTTCCTAAAATGATCAAAAACCAAAAATATGTCATGAAATTATTTTTATTAATTAATTTAATCACTAATTAATTGCATATTTAATTTAGAAAAACTTATTTCTTTTATTAAAAACAAAAAAAAAACATTTTCTATTTTCATTAGGATAGAAGGGTCAAAACCCTAATTTCTCGTCGATCTAATTTGTCATCGCGCGCTTTATTTTATTTTTTATCCCAAATATTGTATCTGCTCATAGTTTGTAATATTTTAAATTAGGACGTTTATTTACATTTACCGCTTTTATTTTCAAAGGGTTTGTTTTTGGCTATAAATACCTGAAGCCTTGTAATAGCTTAGTTTAAATTTCGCACTTTAAAATTCTGCAAACTATTAACTGTTATATGTATGAATAATTAGGGTTTGCATAACAAGAATGTATGACTAAGTTTAAAACAGTTAGATCAGCCTAAATGTGCAAAGATAAATAAACTGAAATTGAATCATTCGCACATGCGCACTCCTAGGGTACACTCCCACTTGGTTGCCTTCGGTAAACGGTCATTGAGTATAGGATGTTTTAGTGGTCGTCCTTTTGTCCAAAGATCAAAGTTGCCTCGGAAAGGTTGCCTCGGATATTGTTGCCTCGGATAAATGATCTAAGACATTAGGGTTACTACTAAGACGTCCTAACTTTGCTTTAGTGACCGTACGTCCCTTTTTCGAATTGACCCTCAAACTCCAACGACGGTGCTACCTACTCACTAATAGTGGGATAGCGTTGTCTAAAGGAAACGAATACAGAACGATTCTTTTTTTGAGTAGGTAGATTAGTTCTTAAGTACTTGCTCAATCCAAACAAACTTTTTTTCACACTTACACTCCTTTACAAACAAAGTTTTCAAAAACACTTCATTACACTCTTGAAGACAGAAGCAAGAGTTAAATCGAAGTCAAAACAAAAACTTTTCAAAGCACACAAACACAAAGAAAACAATTTTGAAAATGATGAGCAAGTTCCTAAGAGCCCGTAGATAACTACGGATAGAAAGGGTGCTAATACCTCCCCTTTCTATAATCTAGCCCCGTACTCAAAAAATATCAAAAAAGGAATTTTTCTATGCTTTTTTCCTTTCCCTTGTTGGATAAAATAAAAGATGGTGGCGACTCTTGCTTACTGCGACATTTTGCAAACACAAACCCAAAACACAAACTTTCATTTCAAAACACGTCCTGGTTCTGGCCACCGTATCACAGAGGGCCATACAGCCGCATGAAGAAGCAGTGGAATTAGTGAATTTGGGTACAGAGGAAGACAAGAAAGAAGTCAAGATAGGTGCAAATCTGGAGCCTAGTGTCAAGCAACGGTTGATACAGATGTTACGCGACTATGTTAAGATCTTTGTTTGGTTGTATGAAGATATGCCTGATTTAGACACTGACATTGTGGTACACCGTATGCCGACTAAAGAAGACTGTCCTCCGGTAAAGCAGAAAGTTCGTCGTATGCACCCCGTGATGTCTGAGAAAATCAAAGTTGAGGTCATGAAACAGTTCGACGTCGGTTTTCTAGCTGTCACTTCTTACCCGCAGTGGGTTGCCAACGTGGTTCTAGTGCCTAAGAAAGATGGCAAGGTACGAATGTGTGTTGACTATAAAAATATGAACAGGGCGAGTCCCAAAGATGATTTTCCACTACCTCATATTGATGTTCTGGTCGACAACACCGCACAGCATAAGATCTTCTCCTTTATGGATGGTTTTTCTGGTTACAATCAGATTAAGATGGCTCCCGAAGACATGGAGAAGACAACTTTCGTTACGTAGTGGGGCACCTTTTGCTACAAGGTAATGCCTTTCGGGTTGAAGAACGCTGGGGAAACGTATCAGCGTGCTATGGTTGCTTTGTTCCATGACATGATTCACCATGAGATTGAGGTTTACGTTGATGATATTATTGCAAGATCCCAGACTGAAGGAGAACATCTTGACCATCTCCAGAAACTATTCGACAGGTTAAAGATGTACAAGCTGAGGTTAAACCCGAACAAGTGCACTTTCGGGGTAAGGTCCGGTAAGCTGCTGGGTTTCATCGTTATTGATAAAGGTATTCAAGTGGATCCTACAAAGGTGAAGGATATACAGGAGATGCCAGCTCCCCGAATAGAAAAGGAAGTAAGAGGCTTTTTGGGACATCTGAATTACATTGCCCGATTCATTTCACACCTGACTTCTACTCGTGAGTCGATCTTCAAGCTGCTGAAGAAGGATCAAGGGGTAAAATGAAATGATGAATGTCAGACTGATTTTGAAAGGATCAAGGAATACCTCCAAGAGCCACCTATTCTGATGCCTCCAATTGAAGGAAGACCTTTGATCTTATACTTGACCGTACTGGATAATTCAATGGGGTGCATGTTGGGGCAGCAAGACGAGTCTGGCCGAAAAGAGCATACTATTTACTACCTTAGCAAAAAGTTTACCGACTGCGAGACTCGATACTCATTGCTCGAGAAAACTTGTTGCGCTTTGGCATGGGCTGCTCGCCGACTGAGACAGTATATGTTGAGTCACACTACCCTATTGATATCAAAGATAGACCCCATCAAGTATATCTTCGAAAATCCTGCCTTGTCCGGAAGAATAGCAAGATGGCAGATGATCTTAACTGAGTACGACATCCAATACACAACCCAAAAAGAAATCAAGGGAAGTGTGTTGGAAGATCATTTGGCGCATCAGGCCGTGGATGATTACCAATCCATGAATTTCGAGTTCCCGGATGAGAACATCATGTTGGTGACCGACTATGAAAAACCCGGACCGGATGAAGGACTTGAGGAAGGATCCCGATGGTCTATGTATTTTGATGGAGCCTCAAACGCATTGGGTAATGGAATTGGTGCCATGATTATATCTCCTAAAGGTTGTCATACTCCGTTCACTGCCCGATTATGTTTTAACTGCACCAACAATATGGCGGAGTATGAAGCGTGCATCATGGGCCTTCGAGCAGCTATTGACCTAAGGATTAAGTTCTTGAGTGTATTCAGATATTCTGCTCTCGTGATCAGTCAGATTAAAGGCGAGTGGGATACGAAGCATCCAAATCTTATTCCTTACAAAGAGTATGTATTGACGTTGCTTCCACACTTTGAGAAGATAACCTTTGAACATTTCCCCAGAGAGGAGAATCAGTTAGCGGACGCGCTAGCTATTATGTCTTCTATGTTCAAAGTCAGGTGGGACAATGAAGCTCTCTAGATTACCATTGAGAGGTTAGACGAACCCGCACATTGCTGTGACATCGAGACTGAAGAGGTAGCATATAAACCCTGGTTCCACGAGGTAAAGAAGTATCTTGAGGTTCAGGAGTACCCCAAGGGTGCATCGGTTAATGATAAGAAGTTTCTGAGGAGATTCGCTGCAAAGTTCTTCATCAGCAACAGTGTCCTTTACAAGCGTAACCATGACTCAACCTTATTGCGATGTGTGGACAAGAACGAGGCAGAAAGGATCATGGCAGAATTACATGAAGGTACTTTCGGAACTCATTCCAGTGGACATACCATGGCAAAGAAAATCCTATGGGCAGGGTACTATTGGTCTACTATGGAAGCTGATTGTTATCAGCATTCTCGGACCTGTCATAAGTTCCAATTTATGCTGATAAGGTGCATGTACCTCCGGTCCCTCTGAACGTCTTGACAACTCCTTGGCCTTTTGCAATGTGGGGTATCGATATGATTGGCGAGATCAGACCTACTGCGTCCAACGAGCATCGTTTCATCCTGGTAACAATTGATTACTTTACAAAGTGGGTTGAGGCAGCCTCCTTTGCTACAGTGACCAAGAACATCGTGGCGCGATTTATCTGACATAATCTGATCTGTCGATACGGTGTACCAGAGAGGATCATTATGGACAATGGTACAAATCTCAACAATACGATGATCACCGAGCTCTGCAAGCAGTTCAAGATACAGCATCACAACTCTTCTCCCTACCGACCGAAGATGAATGGGGTTGTTGAAGCAACTAATAAGAACATCAAGAAGATTATGCAGAAGATGACGGTGACAAACAAAGAATGGCATGAGATGTTACCATTCACTCTTCATGGGTACCATACCTCAGTGCGGACTTCGATAGGGGCAACACCATATTCTTCGGTGTACGACATGGAGGCAGTCTTACCCATTGAAGTCCAAATACCCTCTCTTCGGATTATGAAGGATGCAGGTTTGAGCGAGGACGATTGGATCCAGACCCGACTTGATCAGCTGAATTTAATCGACGAAAAGAGACTTACTGCTATTTGCCATGGTCAGACGTATCAAAAGCGAATGATCAAGGAATTTAATAAGAAAGTCAGACGACAAGAGTATCAAGTTGGGGAGCTGGTGATCAAGCGCATCATACTACCGCAAGGTGATCCCAGGGGCAAATGGACCCCTACGTACGAAGGGCCATTTGTTGTTAAGAACATTTTCTCAGGAGGAGCTATGATTCTAACCACCATGGACGGTGACGACCTTCCTCACCCCGTCAATGCAGACATAGTGAAAAAATACTACGCATAATCAAAGACCCGCTAGGTCGACTGGCCTAGACAAAAATAAGGGCTTCCCGGCGAACCAAAAGGGTTCGGGAAAACATAAGGGATGAAAATGAAAAAAATGTACACCCGGCAAGTCGAAAACCTGAAAAGGCGGCTTGGGAAAAAAAGGGTATCCGGTGGACTGAAAACCCGAAAGGGCGGTCCAGGCAAAAATTAGGGATCAGAGCGTAACACTGTGTCTCATTGGGTCATCTTGCAACCAGACTTCAGTATCGACTATCAAGCTCAGACGACACTAATCAATCTGATCTACCTTCAACCAAGTAGCAAAGTGATGAGACGCTCGAAGATATAAAGGCAATAGCAGAGTTGGAACCCAGTGGGATTGTTCACATAGCTGTTTTTCTTTGTTTTTCACAAATTATATAATTTCTATCTTTCACCGGCGTTCTCTTACTAGGATGTCAGCCTCTTGTATAAAACGCCTATTACAGGCCAACTTCAAAAACCAATACAATTCATTTTACAATAAATTTTAAAATCGTTTTTCTTTTCCTGTTTTTTTTTGCAAGAACGTCCAATGATTCATTTTCGATATATGCATTTGAAAATAATTGTTGCTCATAAATACTTACATGCGAAACAAAAGACGATTACTCATAATTCCAGAAACAGGGGCAAACAAGAAATGTCCAAACCTTACAGTTGCTCTATTCACCAGGTATAGGGATAGACCTAGCTTGAAAAAATGACTAAAAGTGAATACACTCCCCGCAGAGTAAAAAGAATCTAAAAAACATTGGTGTTGATTCTCCCCAAGCAGAGTTCATCTATAACCAACAATGGAAGACCATCCCCAGTGGAGTTTATTTCTTCCACAAACAAAAACTTTATCCCCAACAGAGTTTATCATCGCCAGCAACGGTAATTCATCCCCAGCCGAGGTTATTTCTCCAAATCAGGAGATCTTCTAGCAGAAATTCCCTTCCCCATAGAGTCATTCTCTCGCCAGCTTATTCACCAGCAGAATTATTCTCCTGCCAAGTTATTCTCAAACCATCTTCGGTCGTTATCCCCAGCAAGCGAAACTCTTTATATTCTCCAACAGTAGTCCAGGATTTATTTTCCCCAGCTAAAGAACATCATAAAAACATTACATATCCATACAGAATGGCATGCACATAAGCATCATACTGCACAATCTCATTTATTTTGAGAACATCATTGCTCGATACATGTTATGCATCATGGCATTACATACGACTAACCATTTACATTTCAGGAAAAGATACAATCAAATTCTCACAAAGTTCAAGCTATGAAGCCCGGGTACGACCGGATAATATCTTGATTTCTCCATCATATTGTGAAGCCCGGAGAACGACCAGATAACAGTATCAGAATACCGTGAAGCTTGGATTACGACCAGATAGCGGTTTATCTCATATGCAAGTTATGAATCCCGAATTCAACCGGATAATATCTTGAGTTCCTCGAACACCATGAAGCCTGGATTCGACTAGATAATGGTATAACACATCGTGAAGCCTGGATTATGACTAGATAATGGTATAACACATCGTGAAGCCTGGATTACGACCAGATAGCGGTAAATAACACTGAAGCCTGGGATTACGACCAGATAACAGTAAGGGACACTATGAAGCTTGGATTTCGACCAAATAGCAGTTTACCTGGCCAATTACTATGAAGCCCGGAGTCGACCGGATATTAGTAGGCCTTAAAATCAAATGGAAGCCCGGATGCGACTGGATAACCACTTGATTTCTTCTGAAGCCTGGATTACGACCAGATAAGAAGTAAGTTATTGTGAAGCCTGGATTACGACCAGATAGCAGTACAAAGACACCATGAAGCCTGGATTCGACCAGATAGTGGTATATCACAAACACAAGCCGTGAAGCCTGGAGTCGACTGGATAGCAGCTTAACAAGTTATTGTGAAGCTTGGATTACGACCAGATAACAATATAAGACACCACGAAGCCTGGATTCGACCAGATAATGGTATAGTACATCGTGAATCCTGGATTACGACCAGATAACGGTAAAGAACACTAAAGCCTGGGATTACGACCAGATAACAGTAAGGGACACTGCGAAACTTGGATTTCGACCAAATAGCAGTCTACCCGGCCAATTACTATGAAGCCCGGAGTCGACCAGATATTAGTAGGCCTTAAAATCAAATGGAAGCCCGGATGCGACTGGATAACCACTTGATTTCTTCTGAAGCCTGGATTTCAACCAGATAAGAAGTGAGGTATTGTGAAGCCTTGATTCGACAAGATAGTAGTACAAGACACCATGAAGCCTGGATTCGACCATATAATGGTATGAAACATCGTGAAGCCTGGATTATGACCAGATGGCGGTACAAGACATTGCGAAGCTTGGATTTCGACCAAATAACAATTTTACCTGGACAATTACTAAGAAGCCCGGAGTCGACCGGATATTAGTGTGCCCTAAATTCAAGTTAAAGCCCAGATGCGACCGAATAACAACTGAGTTCTTTCTGAAGCCTGGATTACGACCAAATAAGAATTAAGAAATTGCGAAGCCTGGATTACGACCGGATAGCAAGTTTAATCTCATCTCCCCAGTAAGTCACTGTAAAGCCTGGATTACAACCAGATAGAAGCCGATCTTATCACTATGAAGCCTGGATCACGACAAGATAGTAGTTCATTTTCACCTCCTTGACCAAGAGACTATTCCCCGGTAGAATAACGGACGACTGAAGCTCCTAAAATTAAACTTCTCTCGAGACAGAGACCAGCATTCCCCAGCGGAATCTTCCTCAACAACAGGTATACAAGCTCTCGCTAAGAAATCTCTTAGACGATCGAGACTCCTTCTGATGGAATCTTTAAGCCCATCGTCCATCATCTATCTCCAAATGGCATCTATAAGCCCATTCCTGACGTTACAAGACAAGTACCACTTCATGTGAGTGCAAATTTCTTGGGCACTCTAGTGTTCAATCATCTTCCACCTTCAGATCACGAAAGGCAAGCAAGCCAATCTATATCCTTAGGTTTAAGAAGATTTAACAGGGGCAGCTGTTATACCCCAAAGTTTGCTCTCCCATATTGCTCAACACATTTCAAGAGAAATCCTCAAATTGCTCAAGGAAGTCCAAGGGTTGACCAGACAAACTCTCTCCTAAGGCAGTCTACCTCAAATTAGGGTTTCATGTTGCATCAAGATACTTGAGTCCAAGGGATCCCAAATTCCCACCATTGTCCTAATATGTTCTCAAGATCATCCATGACAAATTTCAATCCTTGCAGAGGAAGTTTGCTCAGTCAATTGCTCAAAGGCCTGAAAATCGACTATGCTAGGGCAAAAGTCAACTGTGGCCCACATACAGTCAAACATCAAGGTTTTTGGTCAACATTCTCATTTTGAAGTATCATTCATCATTTGATCAAGGATTGATCATGATTCCTCAAGGATTGCTCACAATGCATCAAAACCTAAAAGTTGCTAAATTAAGGTTTTGTAGGAAAAGTCAACTCAACTTTGACCAAGCATAACTTTCTCATACTTTATGATAAATGACCCATACAAAGATCATTTTGAATAGGATGCAATTCCCTACAATTAATCTTCATTTCCAAGTTTCAAAATATGCACTCACAAGAAGTTATGAATTTGGACATTATAGGTAATTTTGAAAAGTCAACAAAAACACCTTTTTTGTCAAAGCATCATACATGAACATGGAAGACTCAATTGAGATGAGACCAAAAGGGTTGCTTATAGGACATCTCAATCTTTCTAAAAAGTCCAAGAACACCTTCAAAGAGTCAAAATTGAAGAATTTATGCATTGGTGAAGTTGACCTTTTTTGCAAAATTGCCAAAAGTCAAAAGGTCCTCAAATTGCAATTTTTGTCAAATGGGCCTAACTTTTTGCACTTGTTTTGAGTTGGTAGCATGGTCCACGAGCCCTAGCTCTTTCCATTTGTCTTTATCTTATTTTTTCTATTTATTTTTATTTTTTATTTCAAATAAATCAATTTAAATCAAAATAAATCATGGAAATATCCAAACCATTCAAACCTTAAGATTTTGTGCATATTTCATGTCCCTTGTACAGCTAGCAAGAGAATCAAATCGTGTAAGGCATGGTTGTGCATAAAAAGATTTATTTTTGGCCTATTTTGGAAATATCTTCATGAGAATCAAATCTTGATCAATGACCATAGTTGAAAAAGATTCAAGGCAAATTTGTAAACCTAATTCCATCAGTGGTATATAGTGGACAAGTGCAGACAAAAACACATGGTTTTGAGGCATGGAAAGGAAGAACAAAACTTGAAAAAATCAAAGAAAAGTGGTGATCTGTTTTGATACTTCCAGGCAGTTTTAAGACTCCCAAGCCATCTCTTTCATTTTCTGGGCACTCAAGGAAGCCATAGCAATCAAAAGCAAGCCTTCTCGTGCGCTAGAACTCACTGTAAGTGGTTTACGGATTGGACATATTCTTGATATCAAATATCTTTGTTTAAGCATTTGTGGCATGAACCATTTACATATTCTTAATCTTTGAAGCATTTGTAAGCTAATGGTAACCATTAATTTCATTTTCACTAACTATATAGAAATCCACCATTGTTAGGGTTTCGTGTTGTGTTTTGGGTTTTTCTTGTACAGGTAAAATTGGCCTACAAGAAAGGTGCCATAATGTCCACAAGGCCAAGACGAATTGGTCTACATCATTAGATTTCATTTATCGTGCCTGGGTGAGATTTTGAAACGTGCAGGGGTTATAGCGACGGACATTTGTCCGTAGGTAAAAGTTCATAACTTTTACCAACAGAGAGGGGAAGAAGAAGGTGGCGTGGCACCACCCCATTAGCCCATTTGAAAATTCACATGCTGGGAGTTAACATATTATGCTTTTTTAATATAATTTTTGTTTTGTCTATTGTATACAACAAACGCGCTTGGTACAGTTGGCAACAAGGTGATGGTTTGAAGCCTGGGGACCTGGGTTCGATCCTAGGCCCCAACAAAATTGCTACTTTCTTGTTTTCTTATTACAGATCCAGTACACCTTTGGTCCAAGCGTCCACCATACGCCTTCAACGCTTAGCTAGCTAGATGTCCATGCGCTGGATCCAAAGGTCATCATCTGAAGGTCTATCAAGGTCCCTAGTCAAAGTGCAGCACTGGATCCATGAAGTCATCGTGGGTCAATGGGTTCTTGGGCCCAGAAGTTGCTAATGAGACCCCCTAAATTGCTAGTAATCAGGCCCAATACTCTTTTTCTTTTCTTTTATATTTTCTTAATTAATTCATTTAATTATTTTTACTAACACCAAAATTAATTCTTTTTTTTTCATAAAAATAATTTTTCATCCAATTAGATTTATTTTATTTTTTTATAAAATTAATTTAGTTAGTTAATTTAATTTATTAGGTAATTTTAATTATTTTTTATAAATAAATTAAAATCAATTTGAAGAATTAGGGTTTTTGTTTAATTTAATTTTTATTTCTCTTTTCTTAAAAAATCACAAAAATACAAAAATAGTTCAAATAATTTAATTTTCTTAATTTAATTTAATTAGAAATTAGGTTTGTACATATTTAATTTAAAACCTTATTATTTTCTTGAAATAATCAAAAACAACCAAAAATATTTCTTTTTGTAATTAGGTTAGACGGGGTCAAAACCCTAATTTTCTCTCGTTTTCTATTCATCGCGCGTTCATTTATTCTTACAATATTGATGTAACTGCTCACAGGATATAATAGATTAATTAGGACTTTTTCCTTTCATTTATCGTTTTGACGGGTTTTTTGGTTACGTAATTAATACCCGAAGCCTTGTAATAGCGTAGCTTTACTTTCTGCATTTTAATTTCCGCCAAATATCAACTGTTAGATGTATGATAATAGGGTTGCATGACAAGAATGTATGTCAAAATTAAAACAGTTAGCAAACCCTAAATATGCAAAGATAATAACCTGAAATTGAATCACTCGCACATGCGCACTCCTAGGGTATACTCCCACTTCGGTTTCCTTCGGTAAACGATCATTAAGTATAGGGTATTTTAGTGGTTGCTCTCTTGTCTAAACAAAGATCAAAGTCCCGTTCGGAAATGTTGCCTCAGAATTGTTGCCTCGAATATGATCTTAAGACATTAGAGTTATTACTAAGACGTCCTAACATTGCTTTAGTGATCGTACGTCCCTTTCGAATTGACCCTTAAAATTCCAACGACGGTGCTACCTACTCACTAATAGTAGGATAGCATTGTCTAAAGGAAACAAGAACAAAAACTTTCTTTTTTCGAGTAGGTAGATGCTAGTAGGTACTTGCTCAAAACGAACTTTTTCACACTTACACTTTTTCAAACAAAGTTTTCAAAACGACTTCGTAACACTCTTGAGGACATAAGCAAGGGTTAAAATGAAGTAAACAAAAGCTTTTCAAATCACACAAAAACATAATCAATTTTAAAATGATGAGCAAGTACCTAAGAGCCCATGGAAAACCATGGATAGAAAGGGTGCTAATACCTTCCCTTTCTATAATCTACCCCCCGTACTCAGAAAATCTCGAAAAAGGAATTTTTCTGTGCTTTTTTCCTTTCCAATTGGATAAAATAAAAGTCGGTGGTGACTCTTGCTTACCGCGATATTTTGCAATCACAAACGCAAAATGAAACCAGCATTTTCCTAAAACAAGTTTCGGTTCTGCCGCCGTATCACACCCTTTTTCAACATGACCGCGTAAGAAATGGTGACGTATCTTAATATGTTTAGTACGAGAGTGTACAACATTATTTTTAGTTAGGTTAATAGTACTAGTGTTATCGCACATTATCGCAATACGTTGATGTTTAATGTAGAAATTAAGCAATTGTTGTTTAAGCCATAAAATCTGAGCACAACAACTACCTGATGTGATGTATTTCGCCTCAATAGTTAACTAGGCAACATAGACTTGATTCTTATTATGATAACTAACTAAATAATTTGAAAATAAGTGGCAAGTTCCACTAGTGTTCTTCCTATCTGGTTTGCAACTGGCAAAGTTAGAATCAGAGTAACCAACTAAGCTATAATCACATCCTTTGGATACCAAACCCCATATTAGAAGTACCATAAAGGTATATAAGGATTCACTTTACAACTTTAAAATGGGATTCATTAGGAGCCTAAACATAACATAAGACCTATATACAGTAAGATATAAGAGAGATCGAATCATACCTCTATAACTTTTGACGTCAACATCCTTACCATTTTCATCTTTATCCAAGTTTCCATTTGTGGGCATCGGAGTGTTAATTGACTTCGCATCTACCATTCCAAAGCGTTTAAGAAAGTTTTGACAAAACTTTGTTTGACACACAAATGTCCCTTCTTTGAGTTGTTTGATTTGAAGTCCAAGAAATTAATTTAACTATCCCCCTTAGACTCATTTTAAACTCTCCTTGCATTATCTTTGAAAACTCTTTGACTAATTGCATGTTAGTAGAACCAAATATAATGTCATCAATATAAACTTGAACAAGGAGAATATGTTTTCCTTGACGTTTAATGAAAAATGGTGTATCAACCTTCCCTCTAGAATAACCTTGATCAAGTAAGAACTTTCTAAGTTGCTCATACCAAGCCCTAAGAGCTTGTTTGAGACCATACAAAGCATGTTTTAGTTTAAAAACATGATTATGATACTAATGATTTTCAAAACCAGGAGGTTGTGAAACATATGCTTCTTCACTTATGAAACCATTAGGGAAAGCACTTTTCACGTCCAACTGAAATAATTTGAAATCTTTGGAACATGCAAATGCTAGTAGAAGGCGTATAGCCTCGAACCAGGAAACTGAAGCATAAGTTTCCTCATAGTATATTCCCTCATCTTGGTTATATCCTTGAACCACTAGACGAGCTTTATTCCTTGTTATCACTCTATTTTCGTCCAATTTATTTCTAAAAACCCACTTAGTGCATATAACTTAATGATCTCGCGGAGGTGGGACGAGGTCCCACACATCATATATTCTAAATTTATTTAACTCATCTTGCATGGCCATAAGCCAATGCTCATCAAGTAGGGCCTCTTTTGCGTTTTTAGGTTCAATTTGAGACACAAATGCAAAGTGATGGCAAAAACTACTTATCTTAGAGCATGTAGTTACGCCTTTGGTGATATCTCCAACAATGTTGTCAGTTGGATTGTTCTTTAAAGACCTCCATGACAAAGGTAAATCATCCACTTTAGTTGGATTTTCATCCATATCCTTTTCAGAATTATCATCTTCCTCCTCCTCGGGTTTCACTGCTTCATGTTGATCAATTCCTTCTTTGGTGTCTTTGAGTATGTCTTCTAAAGATACATTTGCATCATAAAAAGAAATACCTTTTCTAACATTTCTCAGATAAGATTAATCAAAAGTAACATTCAAAAACTCTTCAACGTTAAGTAATCTCTTATTATATACTCTATAGGATTTGCTTAACGGAGAGTATCCAAGGAATATACCTTCAGCAGATTTCGTATCAAATTTTCCTAGGTTGTCCTTACCATTCTTTAAAACAAAACACTTGCATATGAAGACATGAATATGTGATAAGTTTGTATTTTTACCTTTAATAAGTTCATAAGGATTTTTGTTTAAAATAGAACACATAAGTATCCTATTTAAAACATAACATATCGGGCTTACCGCATCGGCCCAAAAATATTTTGGTAGACCGCATTCATTGATCATAATTCTTGCCAACTCCTCTAAAACTTTGTTTTTGTGCTCCACAATACCATTTTGTTGTGGAGTTCTTTGAGTGAAAAATTATGTTCAATGCCATGTTTATCATAATAATCCTCAAAGAGGTAGTTTTCGAATTCACATCCATGATCGCTTTGAAAAGAAACTATGTTTAAATTCATTTTATTTTGGGACAAATTTGCAAAACTAGTGAAAGATAAAAAAAGTTTAATCTTTACCATGCAAAAAGATAGTCCAACAAAATCTATAATCGTCTACAATAATAAAACTATAGTAGTTACCATCCAAGATTTTAGTTCTTGAAGGAACAAAAAGGTCCATATGGAGAAGCTCAACAGGTCTAGAATTTGACATGCATTGCATAGGTGATCTTTTGAAATTTTAATTTTTGGTACACCAATAACTAGATCCTTTGCGACCACTTTGTTTAGTAAATCAGAGTTTACATTTGCTAAGTGTTTATTCCATAACCAAGAGTTTTCGCTCATGGTTACTAAACACTTAGTGTTTATCAAAGATACATCATCCAAGTTAAACATATAGATATTATTTATCCTCAAGCCCTTAAACAAATAATCTATCTTATCATTATGTTCAATCATGCAACAATAATTTGTAAAAGTTATTTTGTATCCTTTGTCGCATAATTGATTAATGCTAAGTAGATTATGTTTAAGACATCCAGCAAGCATAACATTAGTGATAATAATAGAAGAGGGATTACCTACACTACATTTTCCAATTATATCACCCTTGTTATTGTCTCCATAGGTTATATACCTCTTCTTCTTTGTTGTGAATTCAATGAATAGGTAAACGTAACATGTCATATGCCTTGAGCATCCACTATCAAGAAACCACATTCTCTCAATGGAGCCAAAACACTCAACATTCGTTTTCTTTTGATGGGCCATGAGGTAAAAGTTTGCCGTTTCATCACTATCACTTGAGCTATCTTCACTATCCCTTTCTCAAGTAATGTATGCTCTTCTAGGCTTGCTATACTTCTTATATTAACCATTTCCTTTATCTTTATTAAGAAATGGACAATCTGATTTGTAGTGATCGATCGTTCTATAATTATAGCACGAACCTTTAGATTTATCTTTCTTATTCTCATCTTTCATTGAGGAATTTGATTTCCTTCTAAAATTGATGAGACTTTGTTGAAATGCTTCATTCCATTCCTCTTAATGTACTTATTGTACCTTTTAACAAACAATCTCATTTCTTCATCATTATAACAATCATCACCACTAAATCCACTATCATCTCGATCTTTAGTTGAGGACTTAGAGCTAGAAGTCATAAGAGAAATTGACTTCTTATCTATCGCCTTTTCCTTGTTCTTATCTTTCTTAATCTTTTTTATCATGTTTCTCTAAGAAAATCAGCTCTTGCTCATGTTCTTCAAGCATTCCAAACAAAGTAGTAGTATCCAATGTCAATAGGTCATTAACTTCCTTGATTATGGTAACCTTTGATTGCCATTCCTTAGTAAGACATCTCTACACTTTGTCAGTAGAAATTCCAATGGAAACGGCCTTATCAAGTGCATTCAAACGGTTTACAAGATGAGTGAACCTCTTTTTCATATCGTAATGGTTTCACCATGCTTCATATGAAAGAGTTCAAACTATTGATTAAAAGTATTTATTCTAGCTTATTTGACCTCATTAGTACCCTCATGGGTAACTTTCAATGAGTTCCACATAGCTTTAGCGATTGTGCAATGGGAAACACAATAATATTCATCAACTCTTAAGATGACATGAGAATATTCCTTTCTTTCCAATCATACGAATACTTTTTCTCGTCTTTTTCGTCCCATTGTGCTTCCGGTTTAGGTACAACAATGTCGTCCGCATTAGTTATAGTAATTTGAAATGGACTAAAATTCGGGTACAACAGACTCAGATGTCCTATAAGGATGCCAAGACATCTGATCTGACACAAACACACATGCAAGATAAAATAGTACTTAAAAGATAAAGAACACACCAGAATTATTTACCCAGTTAGGTATACAACAACACCTAATCTGGGGGCTACCAAGCCAGGAATGAAGTTCACTATCAGCAGTATCAATTTGCAGACCCTACATCTAACACACCCGCTGACGATCTAAACACTTAATAACTACCCAATGACCCTTCTACCTAGGTCCTCACTAGATATGGAATATTCCCATCCCACTTCCAATCATCGCAATGATGTCTAGTAGTCAACACCTTAGTCATTGCATCGATGGCCCTTCACCAAGATTCTAATCACACAAATAGACAGTTTGGAAGATACACTTCTAGGATAACCTAGCTAAGTCTCCAAGCCAAACTCCACTGTTTGTTAGCTTTAGTCCTAACACATCCTAGAGTTTCTTCAAAGCTTCCTCCAAGAACAATAAACCTCTTACCTACAGGCTTCGAGGTGAACATGGTAACCTTCCCACAACCCAGGATTTTTACCTTGAAAAAACCCTAGACTTCTACATATTGAGTCGTGTCTTTTCTAGGTTACAAACCCTTCTATTTATAACTGGTTACCTAACTGGTTTTTGGGCCTTCAATCACAACAAGTCAGCTGTAACAAACTCCAGAAACTTCTACCCCAAGAAAGGTCTTCAATCTTTTGTTTCCTAAATAATCTCCTTATTTAGAAATTTTTCATTCTCCATGATTTCTGATTGAATTTTCTAGACCTTTAATTATGCGCCACATAGGATGCATAATATTCTCCTGAATATTCTGCCTCTGTTAAGAACAAACTGAATCTAATTAATCCAGCTCAGCAGGGGCGATGTCAAAGACATCTTCTTCAACATGTTGTTCCAGTTGTTGAAAAAGTTCAACGCAACATGTTCTGACATTGTAATAGGACTTCTTGTTGTACCTGTTCTTCTTAGTAAGTTTATACATCCTATTCTACATTACATGATTGTTGATATTATTTGTTTTATAAAAATTAATCCAATCCTAAAACAAGAGAACTAACAATCTCCCCCTTTGGCAAATTTTGGTTAAAACAAATAATATAAAAATAATTGTCATCTAGGAGATTTCAGCAATACAAAAATATAACCCTCGGTAGTAGTGTTCAGAAGCTACTGCACACACCAATAAAGCTTTAGTTGAAAATAATGTCTCAACATCTTGTTCGACATCTTGTTCGACATCTTCTTTGCAGCACTCTGAAGAACTCAATTGCATCAGCACCAACAAACAGTAGCTTCAGGATAAAAGGAAGGAAAGTCCCGAAGTTTGGTTGATGCACACGAGGAAGAAGATAGTAGAAGACAACTTGTACTCCCCCTCAATCCAGGAAAATATTCTAAACATAGAAGACCAATGATGGAATAAGAGAAATCTGAATAACTCCTTAAGACCAAATCAACCACCGCCCCTGATAACTCAGAACACGGATCGCAGTTGTGTTCATAACTCAGATCACAGGTCACAAAGGAGAGGTCTAAACAAATACATGATAGAACATTTGATTCGACATGTTTGGACACTATCTCATATCTAAGAAACCTTTATCCCCCTTTTTGGCTAAAAACTTGACAAATGAGGCCTTCACAGACCTAGACCCATGCATAAAACCCATTGTGGTGATGAAAACAACACTCACTTGGCATTTAGAGGATATGAGAAGCCTCTATGAATAGCAGAGCAATTTCTTAGAAATTAACAATCTTTAATTCTTGGTCAAATAAGTGATAATTGAAGATGGAAAACTGTTGCACGAATCAATATGCACTGTCCAACCTGACTTTGAACACCTTTAAAAGCTCTAGACAGTTTCTGCTGAAAGAACCAGTCCCAATAAATGCACATTTATGGTCAACAACACTTTCTAGATTTCCTTCTTCCACGAGGCTGGATGCACGGTCTAGAATATTCTTTAGTTGTTCTTCATAGAAACATGTCCTGAACAATGTTCAAACATCCTATCAGACATTGTCTCCAACTTCAAGCAAATAAACCTTCAACAATTTAGTCAAGGATGTTTCCCAGACTTCTTTATATGGTCAGAGGCATGACCATAATGCCTTCATCTGAATTCTCCAAGTGAATTCCTTTCACTTAGAGTTAGTGTTACACAACACAAAATGACAGAAAAAATCAGCTCCAAAAGAAGATGTTAGAACATCTTCTGGGACATTAAGTTCTCCCTCAACCTCACCAGTCAGATTCTCCCCCTTAGTTATGGAGTTAAAGACTCTATAAGCTCTGCTATTTGTAGATTAACCCAGGAATATTCACTCATAAGTCTTGGGATCCATCTTCCTTCTCCCTTCACAATCAACTGAGACGTAACATTTACTTCTAAAAATATGAAAGTATTTGACAGTAGGTTTTCTTCCCTTCCATGCAAGGTGGTTGAGGTGCCTTTTCTTATAGTGACTCTGTTATAAATATAGCATGAACTATTCATAGCTTCATCCCAAATGTGGTAGGGTAACTTCTTAGCATGAATCATAGCTTTGGCAGATTCCTGAAGAGTTCTATTTTTGCGTTCCACAATCCCATTTTGTTGAGGAGTAATGGGAGAGGAAAGTCCATGACTGATTCCTTCAGAGGAACAAAAATCAGCAAATTTATTATTCTCAAATTCCTTTCCATGATTACTTCTAATTTTGATGACATGCCTATCCTTTTCTCTTTGAAGTTTTTGATAGAGATCTTTAAGGACTTCAAAAGATTCTGATTTTTCTCTGATAAAACTTATACATGTGTACCTAGAGAAGTCATCTATAACAACATAGGCATACTTCTTTCCACCAAGACTATCAACCTGCATAGGTCCCATCAAGTCCATGTGAAGAAGTTCCAAAACTTTTGATGTGGTGAGATGTTGGATCTTCTGATGTGACATCTTAGTTTGCTTTCTAATCTTTCATTCACCACATACTCTCCCTTCTTCTATCTTAAGCTTAGGAATCCCTCTCACCGCCTCTATAGATATGATTCTTTTCATTCCTTTCAGATGCAAGTGTCCCAGATTTTGATGCCACAGTTTAACTTCATTTTCTTTGGCTCAAGCACATTTTGATGAGAAGTTCAACTCTTGAGGAATTTCCTTCATTATCAGAACCCCCTCCCACTTTTTCACCAAGGTTGTCATCCATCTTCAGATCCTTGATCATCTTTTCAGATTTCAGCTTCCTCGATGAGCTAACTCTGGTTGCCTCGTCAAGTTCTTTGCAGGCATCTATTAACTCAGAAATCATATCATCCTTTCTTGAGGTCTTGTTTTCAGAGGATGCAGATGTCAAGAAAATGTCTTGGACATGTTTGCTTGAAAATAACTTGAAAAGAAGAGACAGAGCAGGCTCCCTTTTGCATACCACATCAGTACCACAAGGAATCCCAGGGAGTTGATTGATAATAATGCCACAAATAAGAGAGGGAAAGTCACTAGGCATCTTGGTTGCACAAGTTCCAGCATGCTTTGCAGTCTGTTGAAAAATGTAAGCACCATAATCAAACATCTTCTTATTTCCAACAACATAAATGAATTTTCCTAAACCCTCTGTAATGGTTGAGGTATGATTGGTAGGGACCCAGCTGACAACTCCAATTCTATGCAGGATGGCATATTTCACACTTAACTTACTAACAGGGATCTTATTCTTCATAGTCCATACATTCACCTGGTTTTCAGTAATGGCTTTACAAACCTGATTATCAGTTACTTGTCAAATAAGTGTGGCATCTCCTAATAACCAGCAGGATAGTCTTCTTTATCCCATTCACTAATGCAGAGAAAAATAAATTCTCGCAGAACCAGCACATCCTCTTAGAGAAGGATGGTATACTCTAGCAACATCTGGCTAGAGTATTCAGAGACTTATAAGGACATAGACAGCTACATCTTGTAGCAACATGTATCATCATGTTATCCCACACCATCCCCATAGGAGGGTAATAACTCTATAGGCTTGAACATCACAAGATCCAAACAAACCAATTAGTCCACTGACTCCTCTGTCATGGACAATCAAAAACTTCATTATGGAGAAAACACAACACTAAGCACCCACTAGTTCACTGGGAATAACTCCAAGTACCCTGAACTAGTCACATAACAAGGACACCTCTAATTCATGCCCTTGCACCTCCACACCTATTGTCATGACTCTTTGGATGGCTGAGATGTCATGAAATCATAGTCTAAAACCAACTTCCAACCATTTATTAGTATGGTTAAAAGCTTTACTAAGATTCAGACTCTCCAACATAAGGAATACCCTTTAACGAATGTACTGATTAAATCCCCCTTCTTCATATTACTAGTATTTGCTGACACTAGTAAAGTCTTCAAACCAAGATAATAGTTATGCATTACTTGAGCATACTTCTCTAAACAAACTCAGAATCTTCTTATTCTAAACCAAGGATAAAACTGCCCCTTCTGAATGAGGTGGTAGAATATTTAAGATTCACAGTCCCAAGTCTCTCCCACAGATTATCATCAATGATGTTACAACATCATTTGGGACATTAACAACTTTACTACAGAACCTATAAACTTTCATTCTGGAAGCATCATCCAAGGGACTTATTTCCATACATTCCATTTACAAACCTCCCAATCTACACAATAGGATCCCAATAGATATCATCTTCAGTATCTGCCATAAATCATAACATAATTTAAGAGACATAAGCTCTCAAATATTTTCTGAAAGACATGTTCAAAAATCATATTTGCACTCAATCATCAGACAAACACTCAGCTCATATCAAGGTATTTATAGTCACCTTTCATGCATAATCCTAATAAATACTCAGCCTCCCGGCAAAGTACTTATTAGTTAGTCAGATAGGATTACCTTCTCACACTAGGTAGGACTTTAATCCGACATCCTTCTTCTTCACACCTGTGATACTTTCTGAATCTTTGACATGACATCCAATCATGGCAGCTAAAACATTCCAGATTAGGTCAATTGCTTGACCTTAAACTCAACTTTAGAGAACACACAACTTTGCTTCTTACTGAACCATGATATAAGATAATTCCCCAGAAAGAAACATCCTCCTGATGTATTTTTTCTATCATCAGCACTTCCTTCCCAGTCAACATCACAATATCCACTTAATGCAGAGCTAGATCCATGATAATACAACATACCATAGTCACTTGTCCCATTCACATACTTTAGTATTCTCTTCACATGGTTTTAATGGATAACTTTGCGATCAACTTGATATCTAGCACATATCCCTTTTCATCTTTAGACAACTTCAGATGTGTGGGAGCATGTGTTCTCTTGTGAATGGAATTTTCCATCCCAAATTTCTTTACTATATTCTTAGCATATTTTCTCTAAGATAGGAATACGGAGTCTTCCATTTGTTTAACTTGCAAACCAAGAAGGTAAATTAACTCACCAACATGGCTCATCTCAAATTCTGACTGCATTTGTGTTATACCCCATTTTCCCCCTAAGATCCCCTTACCATACCATATTGATTCAATCACAACAAGATAACATTAGGGCTTTTGGTTCTCCTTCCTATATTTAGTTTTGCTCTTTGAGGAATCACCAAGCACCTTGACTTGATTTTCTTGTGTAATCATTCATGTTTTTGTTTTGATTTTCCTTTTAATTAATAAAATGCAACGTTGGTTTGTCTTACTTGTCAACAATGCAGGTAAAGGCAATGGGGCTTAGCAAGTTGATCCATGGGTTCATGAGTTTATTTCCATGACCTAGTCAATGAAGCTTGAGAAGTTCAAACCTCACCATGGAAGTTGTTTTGGAAGGGATGTTATGGCAAGGTTATTTTGGCTCACTACATTTCCAAATTATCAATATTGATTCAAAAGTACAAGAGGTTGATTGAAGGAGTTGTCATGCTTGGTCAAGGCCTTGTTCCCATTTATCACAAGTGCATATTTCTCTCAATTATCAAGATATAGAAGTGTTTGTGGTTGCTATGAGTTCTAATTATCATCCTCAATAACTTATATTTCCAAAGATTTTTTTTGGTACAAGAAGTTTGTTCAAAATTGTCAAAGTTCCTCAAAGCATGTTTCTTGATCTAGGAGCTAGGGTTTTGAACTTCAAAGAAGCATATATTGCTCATATTTTGGTATTTTGAGTGATTCCAAAGGAATCCTTATCTTTAAAGGGTTGGTAACAAATCACTTCAAAAGTTTCAAGGATTTTTGATGTGGAAGAAACTTGATGATGAAGAAAGATTACAAGTCCTCCAGATGAATCCCCATTTTTCCATGTGTGACTTCAAATGATCATAACTTGGTCAATTTTTATCACCTTAAGCCCATTATTTTTCCATAATGATCTTGAAGATGTGAAATTTATTCCTTATTTTATGTGCAAAGTGAGAAAATGAATGGAAAATGCCTTAAGTATACAAAAGATTATAGGTCATTTCATGATTTTTTGCCCACTTCAACAATTCATAACTCTCTCAATTTTTGGATATTTTGAATGGTTAAAGTTCCAAAACTTCATTCAAGATATCTACTTCATGCCATCTTTTTTGGTCAAGAGCAAATTCCAAGTAGAAATCTATGTTTGGATGCAAGACATTATAGGTCACTTTTGAAGAAGAATTTGAAATATTTCTAAGTATGGAAAGTCAAAAAAAATTTCCAACTTTGACTCAACACAACTTTCAACTCAAGCATCCATTTGATTCCATTATTTTTCCATTGCAAAGCTTATAACCTCATATTTCTGAAGCATCAAGAATCATGCCCTAAGACCCCTTGAGCTAAAAATGCCATTGGTCAGAAGTTGGCACTTTGAAACTGAATTTTTCACCAAGTCAGAAGTTTGAAATCTTTGTTTTGGCTTATAATCACAAGATTTAAACGCGTTTTTGATTTAAACTTGATTAAAAAACTTTCTAGAAGTGTTTAGCACCTCAAAACGCAAGGATTGGATGAGTTGTGGTGAAAATTAGATCACACTTCACTCGTGCATCAGGTTTGCACGAATTCCCTCCAAAATGCATCATTCACTCTTACTTTTGATCCTATTTGTTTCCCCTATAAACACACGAACTATCCCATTCATTTTCTCAAGCTTGGATAGCCAAAATCACCCTGCCAAACTTGTTCCATAACTCAGAATTCAGCAATTTCGTAATCCATATACAAGCCTTTTTCAATCCAATTTTTTCATCAATTCACCTTCCTTAATCTTCCCTGAAGCTAACCATATAATTACATTTAAGAATTGTGCCCTATATTGCTCCATAGAAGTCCAGTTTCAGAGCTCTACATCTCAATTTCAGTAGGTAGATTCCTTCACCAATTCTTCAAAACTTTGATATCATTGTGATGCTCTCATTGCCCTGGTTCTAGTCGCAACACTTTCTTTTTACTGGAAACACATTTTGACCATGAAATTTCAAATCCCTTTTCAAAACTTTCTTTCCAAATTGCTTGAGCTACAATTTATATAAATTTGGCGCGAGGGTATGGTTGCCTTCGTCTCAAAGAGACGAAGCGAATGGCATAGGTCTGAGCTTCTGATTTTACAGTTTGAGAGACCTGCAATTCACGTTGGCTGGAGGTTGAAGATGACCAACGTGTCATCTTCCAACCAATGATGGCACGCCACTTGTTATTTTTGAATACTGATTTAATAATTGATTCAGTGCTTTATTCACTAATGACCATGGTATGCACAGTGCGCCAGATCCCTTGGATTTGACTACTAACGCGTTTTGACTCTCATCCAATGGTCCACACATTTTTTACTTTTATTTTCTTTTCTGATTTTTTATATTTAATTGTTTTAAACTTCAAAAAATCATAGAAAATTCATTTTAAGTCCAAAAAATTTGAAAAAATCATGAAAAATATTTTTGTTTATTCTCTTTTTGATTTTTATTTTTTCACAATTTAATTTTATGTTTTGTTATTTTTTATAAATTTACACTTTATTTGATTTGTTTTAAATGTTTAAAAATACTTTTATGCATTTTTAAACTCTGAAAAATTATGAAATGATCCAATGATATTGTGGCAAATATTTGTGACTTTATTTTATTTTTGTTTCTGACTTTGCTATTTTTTTTTATCATTTTTGGTTTATTTTACCCCTTTATTTTAATTTTAAAAATAGTTTTTGACTTAAAAAATTTTCCAACAAAATTACAAAATTATTTTAGTTCATTTCTGATTTTTCTATGGTCTTACTTTTTATTTCTTGATTAATTTGGACATAGTTAATATTTTTCTCTTTTATTTCTATTTTTTAAACATTATTTTTAAACCTTTTTGTATATATTAAAATGTAATATTATGTTGTGATTATTTTCTGGCTGATCTTGGATTAAATTTTTGATCATGAACTTTATTAACATCATTGGATCCATGGTCTTGAGTCTAACTCCATAAAAATGGATGAATGATTTTAATAATAGTTTGGTTAAATTTAATTCAAAAGTGGTTTGTATATTCTCTCCCATCCCTCTTCATCTCATCCCCTTCTTATTGCACTAAATGTTATTGAAGCATCATCTCTATATCATGTCTCAAAACAAATGGTGCATATATTGCTATTGACCGACCTCAAAATAGGTGCGACTTCTATATAAGTCCACTTACGATTTCTTAACATAGAGCTAAATTTTGTCCCGATTCGAATAAATGATCATTCGTGGCCCAAACTTATGTTTGCAAGCCCAAGTATGTTAATTTGATCTCTTTGATCCAATAACCTTGAGATTCATTATGTGGAGGCTTTGGTTCTCCAATCCTCTAATGGATCTACAACACCTTCGGTCAACGCGAATCACTTAAACATCGTTGATCATTAAATGATATTCATAAGGATTCCAAATGGATGATATACTTGACAAAAAGAAAATGCAACTTGTTGCGTGGAGGCTTTGGTTCTACCAATCCTCTAATGAGTTCCAAATGTAAGTTTCAAGATGATCATCCAACTAACCACTAATCACTAATAATTGACTTTATCCTTTATTCTTTTATATGCCCCTTTTATTTTTATGTACTATTTTTTTTTAGCATTTACATTTCATGCCATTTTTTATCTTTGCTCATTTGAGCATATACTTTCTTGTCATTTTTATTTTTGCTCATTTGGGCTTTATTTTTATTTTTTCTCAAAACATCTAATAATCAACATAAACCCTAAAAATCTTTAATGATACTTGGACTATTTGGTTACTATCCTCGGCATTATGGAGCATTGAACTTTTTGGACTTAGGATTAGAAACCTTGGCCTGTGAGTGGAGACCTTATGATCTTATCTGATTATTTTGTCTAGAGCTCTTGAGGTTTACCTCAATACGTTGGGTTGTTTGTTTGTTTTGTGTGCAGGTTATTGTGATTACACCCTTGGTTTATAATCTGGAATTCACCCGTATACAGTCGTTACTCTGCCCAATTTTTGTGAAGACTTAATACACTTGAAGTTTAGTTTTCCCAAGAGGTCTAGTATCATTTGCTTGTTTGGTTTCAATCCAAAGAATGGGAATTCTATTTTGGCTCATATTGTCAAGTATTAGCTACTTGTTGGTTAGATGGTTCTTATCCCTAACTTTTACCTTATGCTTTAGGGTAGCCTCTTCTTCTCCTCCCATCTTCTTTAATTTCATAAAATCTTCTCCCCCCTTTTGAAAACTCTTCTTGTTTTAAACTTGAATTACTTTTATAATAAACTTGGACTTAGGTCCATGCATTTTCAAATATTTTTATAAATAAACTCCAATAAACTTAATAATGCTTTGACATTTTTGTGAGAAGACTAAAAGTCAATCAATCTCATTTCAAACCATCTTGCCACTTTGGCTTTTATCTTCAAACTTTTCTCAAAATATTGAACTCTTGTCAATCCTTGTAGTGATGCAAACAACTATACTTCTACAATATGTAGTAAAGAGAGATATTTTCCACTTGGGTGTTGAGTGAGGCATTGTTGATTTTAAAATCCAAGCCATATCCTCCGCTTTGAGATGATGCAAATTCTCCTTTCTCATGATTGTGGGTAGTAGGTATGTTTTTCACACGAACAATGACGATGATGTTTTATCTCATAAAATTGACCAACACATTTGTGTTTTAAAATTTTTAAGAGGAACTATGTGTACCATGATCCCCTATTACAAGAAAAGGTGGTACGTAGGCACTAAAGGTTCGCAGCCGCGGCGGGTGCAAAAATCATAAAAAATATGTTTCTTTTCCCACCTCCACCATATATTTTACACAACATTTCATAGCCAAAATATACAGATTTTACAAAGAGGTTCTTGCGGAGTACCGTAGATGTTTAGGGTGCTAATACCTTCCCTGTACATAACCAACCCCCTTACCTTGAATCTTTCCCCCTCTTTTTGGGTTATTCGCTCTTTTCCCATTCCTTTAGAAACAATAAAGTGCGGTGGCGATTTTATTTTGATTTGTACAAGTCTAGTCAATCCCATGGCTTAGTCTTAAACATTTCTACCGCTATAATTTGCTTGACAAAATGTTGAACCATCTCATTTGACATCCCACCAACCGCAATATCATCAATATGAGTTTGTGCAATCATGATCTTCCTTTCTTCTTCCTTGACAAAAGGAGTTTTGTCTATACCACCTTTCCTATATCCACTCTCACCAAGAAATCATGTCAATCTCTCATACCAAGCTCTTGGAGCTTGTTTAATCCATACAGAGCTTTCTTCAGTTTGTACACATGGTTAGGAAAAAACTTGGATCAATAAATCCCTTAGGTTGTTCCACATAGACTTCCTCATTCAAATAGCCATTTAGGAAGGCACTCTTTACATCCATTTGAAACAGCTTAAACCTCAGAATGTAAGCAACTCTTAAGAGTAGTCTAATTGATTCAAGTCTAGCCATAAGAACAAAGGTTTCATAAAAAACAATTCCTTTAATTTGAGTGTATCCTTGAGCAAAGGTCACTTTTATTGATGAAGAAACTGAGATGCTATTCTAACATCTGCTACGACATCATCCATTGTTACTATGGTTCTAGGGGAAACATTCATAGTAACTCATACTCAACTCTTGTGGGGGAAACACAAGGAAACATACCAACAACAACTAATCAATCTTCAGGATCAGACTACCAACATATGCAAGGGATTGCACAAGCCACATCTCAATAAGCTTTTCTTCAGACCTCTTTTCTGAATTTGAGATGATGGATGCCATTGGTTGTACCTATAAAAGAGATTACCTCTATTAGGTATCTATACAGACTTTTCAAAGGAGCCGGTTTCCCCTGATTCTTTAAAAACAATTCCCTTTAAATTTTAACATCTTCAAAGATGTCACGACATTCTATCTGACATCATATCAACCCTTGACAAGGGGATCTTCTTCAACAACTTTTGAGGGTACACAAAGAGAATCACAAATTCTCTTCCTCAAGGGAAATTAAAACAATACTCAGGAGCATCAAACACTGGGGTTGGATCACAGTACTCCTCTTCAAACATAATTTGTTCTAAGGCCACAAACAGGATTCCATGAATTTGGTTCCTTTATCAGAAGGATCTTCCAGGTACGAGCTCATCTCATATATATAAAGGGTATAGTGGAGATTCCTTTATGAGTTCTTCTCAAGAACATGGAGCTAAACCTCTATACTCCCATAAGCCTTGGTCAGAAATAAACTGACACAAGGAGTAGAAAAATTGTTGATCGTGTCCTGATCAATCTGCACAAACCAGATGCCTCCTCTTCCAGATCAGGAGTAGGTTCCAAAAAAAAGTCTTCATAACATTTTTATTCAGAACCCAAGGCATATGTTCTTCAACTGGTAGTTGCATACCTTCTGAAATAATGTTCTAACATCCCATAGAACATCAGTTCCTTCTTCTTGGAACACACCATCCTTGACAGTCTTCAAGGTCAATATGCAGATGCATATGAGGATCATTGATCAATTGATTATCATCAACTTTATTGATAAATGTATTTATGAGTGGACTTGAGGAAGATCTTAAGTATCTTTGACACTTTTAATACATTTGAAAATGTCAGCATATATTTTTTTGAGGGTAACGACCCTAGTATCCTTCCTATACTTTCAGGGTTATATCAGATACCATGTAGCGGAATACAAAAAAACTCCTCAACAATATTCAGACACAATGCTTACACCACCATCCAATTATAAGCATGGAAACTTAGGATTGAAAATAAATCAACCCTACGTGCAGTAACTTCCCACCAAGCTACAGGCCTGAAGGCAACAGACAAGAACAATACCTGTCACAGATAACCAATTATCCTTTCCACAAGTTCATATATACAATTGTATGAATTTTCCAAGTTCATACCTCTTTTCAGTAAATACTTTCTTCCTTGCCCATGACCAGAAATTACCTTCCCAGAATCTCACCCAGAGCAGAACATGATGCTTGCTCTGATACCAATTGAAATTCTGGTACAACAGACTCAGATGTCCTATAAGGATGTCGAGACATCTGATCTGACACAAACACATAGGTAAGATAAAATAGTACTGAAAAGATAAAGAACACACCAAAATTTTTTACCCAGTTCGGTGTACAACAACACCTAATCTGGGGGCTACCAAGCCAGGAATGAAGTCCACTATCAGCAGTATCAATTTGCAGACCCTACAGCCAACACACCTGGTTACGATCTAAGCACTTAATCATTACCCAATGACCCTTATACCTAGGTCCTCTGTATATATGGAATATCCCCATCCCACTTCCAATCATCGCAATGATGTCTAGCAGTCAACACCTCAGTCACTGCATCGATGACCCTTCACCAAGATTCTGATCACATAGATAGACAGTTTGGAAGACACACTTCTAGGACAACCTAGCTAAGTCTCCAAGCCAAAGTCCACTTTTTATTAGCTTTTATCCTAACACATACTGGAGTTGCTTCAAAGCTTCCTCCAAGAACAATAAACCTCTTACCTACAGGCATCGAGGTGAACATGGTAACATTCCCATAACCCGAGAGTTTTACCTTGACAAAACCCTAGACTTCTACATATTGAGTCGTGTCTTTTCTAGGTTACAAACCCTTTTATTTATAACCTGTTACCCAACTGGTTTTGGGCCTTCAATCACAGCAAGTCAGCTGTAACAAACTGCAAAAACTTATGCCCCAAGAAAGGTCTTCAATCTTTCGTTTCCTAAATAATCTCCTTATTTAAAAAGTCTTTATTCTCCTTGATTTCTGATTGAATTTTCTAGACCTTTAAATGTGCGCAACATAGGATGCATAATATTCTCTTGAATATTCTGCCTCTGTTAAGAATAAATTGAATCTCGTTAATCCAACTCAGCAGGCACGATGTCGAAGATATCTTCTTCGACATGTTATTCCAGTTGTTGAAAAAGTTCAACACAACATGTTCTGACATTGTAATAGGACTTCTTGTTGTACATGTTCTTCTTAGAAAGTTTATACATCCTATTCTACATTACATGATTGTTTCTATTATTTGTTTTACAAAAATTAAGCCAATTCTAAAACAAGAGAAGTAACATGGACCATTTTGGACGGTGCTCTATACTTTCGTATCAATGAAATTAAAATGGATATGCATACAATCCTTCTAATAACCATAATCTTCGCCATTGAAAATGAGCGTTCTATTATACGCCCCTTTAGGTTTAGCATCCATTATCTAATAAGAAATTTCAAAGCACAAGATAAACTAGGCTTTGATACCACTTACTAGACAATAGGATACAATCTAGAGGGGGTGAATAGATTGCAAATAAAGTTTTCTTATTTAATTTTAAAAAAACATATTTAGTTATGGCAAAGCAGAAATAATCTCGTATTTACAATCGTCTATCCCGAACCAACATCAAAAAGATCTGATAATCAATATATTTTAAACAACAACGTTTGAACAAAACCATATAATGATAATCAATTTCCAATGAAATATCAAGCAACAACTTGACTTAAGCAATTTGTCGAACACTGGTGCGTGATCAATTCAAAATCAAATTTTTCTTTGATTTTATTGATAAGAAAAACAAATTACAATCTTATAGATTGCAATCAACTAAACAAAACAGTTTGCAATATTAGACAAAGAAATTATTTCAATGTATCGATTACACAATCAATAGATTAACAATTTATAAGTAAAAGTAATATATATATATATATATATATATATATATATATATATATATATATATATATATATATATATATATATATATATATATATATATATATAGAGACAGAGAGAGAGAGAGAGAGAGAGAGATAGAGATAGAGATAAAGATAGAGAGAGAGAGAGAAGAATTTGTTTAGGCAGTTCCTCAATCAGTCTCACTATGGATATGTCTGCCCCTAATTCCAATGGAATTGAGATAATAAAAATTAACATTTGCAAATGTAGTTTACAAGAGAAAAAGTAACAATCCAACCCTCAAAATCCTATGTTTGATTTGATCTTATATTCTTATCTTCCTTTGATCTTGAGCTCGATCAAGTTACCCAATACTTCCAATTTGATCCTCCGGTTACCGTTAATCCTTTGGCAGAACCCCTATTCTTCAAAGCTTTCACTCGGATGAATCTAAGTTGCGAACTATTGTGACCCAAGATTACCAAAATGATCCTCCGGTTACCGTTACTCCTTTGATATAAACGTATTTCTTCAAAGTATTCACTCGGTTGAATCTAAATTGCAAAATCTTGTGAAAAACTCCCAAATCAATCCTTGGTCTTGGAAGAAAAACCCAAATGGATTTATCTCGAAACCCCCAAAGAATTTCCAACCCAATTTATTACAATTAATCCTTGTATGACCTTATCAAACTATCTCTTAATCATATAACAAAAATGATTATGTGTAGTTGTTGTATGCATGAAATGAGAGGGGATGAAGATGATGAAAAATTTCTTTGTATGTTTATGGTTTCAATCACTTAGAAATAATGCAAGAATGACTATATATATATATATATATATATACGTGTGTAATAGAAGAAAAAAACAAGTTTGCAAAATTACAAAATTGGACAATTTAAGTTAAAATATATTGACTCATTCGCATAAGGAGTTGATACATACAAGGAGTGAGTCAATCCATGCTACATGGGAATCGAATCTAAGTGGGAAAAAATTATAATAAAACATGCTTCAGTGGGAGTCGATACATAGCTCGAGGGAGTCGACTCCTTCGTGCTGTGAGTCGACTCATAACCCTTTATGTGTCGATTCAACTTGGGTAGGGAATTTTCTTTCAAAATGCTTTCAGTGGGAGTCGGCCCATAACTTGAGGGAGTCGACTCCTTCATGTTGCGTGTCGACTCATAAGCCCTATGTATTGACCCATCATTAGCAGATAATTTTTTTTCATTATACTTCAGACGGAGTCGACTTGTAACACGGATTAGTCGACTCCAAACATATTTTTTCATGAAAATTCATATTTTTTACTCATCCAAACGTTGTTGACTTGTTCTATAAGTGTCCTAAGATGAAAATGCAACCTAGAAATAGAATTATAAGGTCCAATATACATATACTACATATTACCTAGTTTTGACATCATTCAAAGAGAGAATATTTCACTCATATTTTTGAACTTTTTCTGAACCATTTGAATAGATTTTGTTTGAGGACAACCAAAAGGATAAGTTCAGGAGTGTTAATAAGTGTCAAAAGTACATTAAATACATAGACACTTATTAATTTATTTTACAATTAATCAAATAAAAACCTCTGATAATCAATAAAAAGTGATAAAAAAAAGCTTGTTTGGACATTTTAACTTCATATTGACTAAAAACATGTAAAAAGGACTAAGAAATCACAAAATCAACAAAAAGACCATGCCAAAGCACTTCTCCATCAACACATGCTCGCTAAGCCAAGAACATAGGCGTGCTTAGTGAGCAAAGGCGACAAAAGAAGACTTCATGGCCAAGTAACTTGAAGTTTAAGCAACAAACCCCGCTAAGCCAAGAAAACACACGCACTTAGCAAGAAAATACAATTCATGACTTCAGGGATAAATTACTTCAAGGTGAATAAAGCATTTGTGCGCTGAGAAATCATGGGAGGTGCGCTTAGCAACCTAAGGTATCAAATCAAGTTACAAGTGAGATGACATTACTTAGCAAGGAAGAAAGCAAGCGCACAAAGCGAACCTGGGCGGTGCACTTAACAATCTATCATTTTAAACCCTATAAATAGAGGTATCATTTAGTGCAAATGGATATATCAGTGGATTTGAGTTAAATCTTAGAGAAAGTAGGTTCTCACCATAAATCACAACAAGAGGGAAAATAAGAGGAAGATTGAGGGCTTTCTTTTAGGGCTTGATTGTAAAGCTATTATGAATAAGCGTAGATAATGTTTTCTTTTGTTTTGGTTAGATGTAGTTATCTTAGTATTCGTGTTTTGATCTCGACCATGGTGTTCTATGTAATTCTTCTTAACTTTTAATATTGATGGATTCTTTGTTGTTAATTATTGTTTTGGATTAGCTACCTAAAACATGATTTCATGGTATGACCTAATATTTGAAAGGTACTTGTCATTACTAGATCCAAGTCTTTCATCTATTGGATATCCTAAAGTCTAAACATATATTTAGGTTCAATATTCCGTTAACTATTCAAACTTAATATTGATGTATAGGATAATAGACTAAGAGATTGTCTATTAGGTAATACAACTGATCTTATGTCTTTGACTCATACATGAGTTGTGATGAGAGCTTCAGACGATAATATTAATAACTAAGTAAATTACATATTAATGGTCCGGGATAATACATGATAATAGGTAAGTTAAATCCAAGTCTTTATGAAATTTTACATTTCAGTATTCACAAGCAATTAACCATCTGATAAACTAATGTTACAGTAATAGAAACAATTGAGTGGTATTTAAAATCTAACTAGTCATCATGGAGACAATAAAAACTGCACTTGTTATCTTCACTACAACATCCAAACTCAAGGATAAACTATTGGACACTTCTAATTCGTATTTGCAGGGGGAGAATTAGAAGTTCACTTTCCTCTTTCTTGTGCTAGAGTTGAGCCAAATAGACCTCTTCAATGTGCTGAAGGCGACAAGGCAATGGTGGAAGCTCCTCAAGAGGAGATGCCTTGACAAAAGGGTATATTTTTTAGCAACATCAGATTATAGATGAGGGATAGTGACATGAAGGTTTTGTTGTTTCTCTTTGGCCTTTTGTGACTTATTTTTGTAATCATACCCTTAATGGATTATTTAACTATGCCCTTAGGGTTTTTTTATGTAATGATGAGTTTCATCCTTAAGGACTTATTTTGTATTTTATCTCTCGGGGTTTAATCAAATGGTTGGCCTGCATGCACTTGCTTATTTACTTTGTTTGAAATATCTTAGAATACCTTAGACATGATATGGTCTTGTAGGATAATAGGGTTGCCTCTTTGGCAACATGGATTCTTCCATGAGGATCTAACATATGTGATCGCCTCTATGGGTAGCAAGGATTCCTCCATGAGAATCTGACATGTGTGATTGACTTTATGGGCGACAAAGATTCCTCTATGATGATCTATCGTATGTGATCTCTTGTATGGGAGATAAGGATTACTCCATGAGGATTTAGCTTGTATGATCGCCGCTATGGGGCGGTTTCAATAAGGTTTCCTTTCAATATTTAGTTCTTGCAAAACAAAACAACAACAATAAAAAAAATTATACGATAACGTGATGTGTCTCATTGATAACCCATGCGCCTTATTGAGAATGCAGGGGAAAGAGTTCTCCCCAAAAAACATAGAATGTCATAAGAATATAACCATACAAATGACAAACATGATACCTCTCCTCAAAACAAATTTAATACACAAGTTAAACTAAACATAGCATGGTTTAATGCCTAAAATAATTAGAGATTTTTAACTAGCATCTTCTTCAGCCGCCTTTGTGCTTTCTTGGTGTAGGGCTAATGAATCTTCATCTTTGGGAGTTACCTCTTATGGCTTTATGCCTAATTCCACGTTTATAATGTTCACTCCCGGGGTGTCCTTTTGCTAGGTGTAGACCACGACCACAGTCTTCTTTAGCTTTAGGATATTTATGTAATACTTCTTGGCAATTTCTTGATCCCATTGGATAACCCCAACTCGTCCCTCTGAAAGTGGGTATTTCACGTATAGATACATTCTAGATAGAGAATCTCCAAGCTGATTGAAAACACGTCACCTTATAATCATGTTATATGAGGAAGGTGCATTTACAACCAAATATCTCACCTTGATCATCCTAGCATTCTCGTTGTCTCCAAATGTGGTCTTCACGGTAATATAACCTTATGTCTGCTCTTTCTCTCCTAAGAATCCTACCAATGATCTCGTGAAGGCTTTAAGGTTGTCCATGTACAAGAAGAGTTTTTCAGAGGTGTCCCAGTAAAGGATATCTATAAAGCTTCCTTGATCAACTATCAATCTTTTAATCTCCTATTTATCACATCATACTATTATAAAACCAGAGTCGTTGTCAATTGGATGGATGCCTGTTACATCCCTTTCAGAGAAAGTAATAATGAGATTCAAAAACTCCCTTGTTTCTCGAATCAGGATTCATGGACGAGTCCTCAATGGTTCGAATTTGGTGAGGATATATCCTACGTGCATAACTGGTCTCCATGCCTCGACGAATCCTCCTACTATGGTATTAAGGGTGTGGGGCACAACTCTGTCCTCACCCTCTTGCATAGTTCCTTGCCCTTTTTGGGTTTGGAACTCCTATATGCATCTCGTCCTTGAGAGTTAGATCCTTTTAGAATTTGGGTGGCATTACCTCTAACATATTTTTTTTCAAATGACCCTCTTGGATGAGACATTTTATCTCCTTTTTGAGTTGATAGTAGTCTTCGTGTCGTGCCCTTTGACCTTGTGAAACTTGCACCATATGCCAGGCTCTGGCCTTATGACATCTGATTTGGGTGTTGGTGGCAGTGGAATGTCACGTGTATGAAGGACTTCATAACATATTTTCTCCTAACGAGTGTTCAAGGGCGTGAAGCTCTCTGTAGGTTTTTCGCTTTTTTGAACGTCACACTATCTTAGATGGGTGAGTTATAATTTCTATTACGTGATTGCTGTGAGCTATCATGGATATTAGCTATACATCTGTTGACATATTTAGCCTTCTTTTTGTAGTTGATTTCCACGCGCTTTATATAGCATTTTTCCCGTGTCACTACTTCTGCCAAGGAATTCGTTGGCCTCTAGGTGAATGATTCATTAAAATGTCATGCCCTTGGGCCATTTTGAAACGCTCCCACAGACAGTTCATGGTTGAGGTGAACGATCTTGATTGTTTCCTCATTGAAGCAGGCGAGATGTTCTCTTAGAGATTCAAAAGGGTCTTTGAGAATGTTGAAAAGAATGATGGTACACATCTTTCTATGCCTACTTGCTACAAAGTGATGGACCCATTTCTTTAGCAGGTCGTGGTAGATGGTGACCGAGAGCCGTGGCAGGCCCATATACCACCTCAATGTTGCATATTTGAAGGTGCCAGAGAGAAGTTTGTTTTAAGGAATCAAAAGCTCTAATGATAGTTGTCATACGGCGGGAGAACTAACTCGGGTGTTTTGCATTTTATCGCAAATGTTGTGGATAGCAAGAGTCGCCACCGACTTTTCATTTATCCAATAAAGGAAATGGTGAAAAGAATAGGAAAGACCTTTCAAGATTATTTCTTGAGTTCGGGGGATAGGTTATGAAAAGGGAAGGTGTTAGCACCCTTTTCATCTGTAGTTATCTACGGGCTCTTAGTTGCTTTCTAGATCCCTTTTGAATTTGCTCTATTTGAAATGTGTTTGTGGTGGATTTTTGAAAATATTTTGAAAACACCTTTGTTTCGGAAAACTTTGTAATGATTCTCGTCTCTATAAGAATCTATACAAAGTGTTGGTTTTAAAAATAGTTCAAAGAGATGTTTGTTTTTTTTTTATAAATATTTTGAAAGTGTAAGTGTGAAAATGGTTTTGATTTGTGAGCAAGCAACTATGAGTGTCCTACCTACTCAAAAGGTTTTTTTGTTCTTTCCTCCTCCTTTAGATGTTGTTATCTTACCATGGATTGGTAAGAAGCCCCATCATTGGATGTGAAGCGATGGGTGTGGGTCGATCGTATAGTCATAGAAGGCAACTTGTGAGACGTTTTAACAATATTCGTAAGGGACTAGATCATTTACTGAAGGCAACATCGAGGGACATCGAGGGAATACGATTTTTTTTGTCGAGGGTCTTTGCTAAAATGCCCATATTTGAGGGACATGACTATTTTCCGAGGCAACAAGCGAGGTTACCCTAGGGGTGCACGTGTGAATAGTGTGTTTGATCGCATGCATTTTTTGTCTTTGAAATTAGGGTTTTCTAACGGTTGATTTTATCTTGCCATACACACCCTAATTACTAACAATTTATATTAAAGCGGTAAATTGAGAAAATTAAAATCCTAAGCTATTACATCATTAGGGGAGTGGGGGTACAATTTACAAATGGGGATGAAGTATAAACTTATGTATTACAACCATTTCGAATAATAATGAAGACAGTGTAAAAACATTGTAAAATAAAGGGAAAATGCATTTTGAACTGTTATGTGTCGAAACATGTTGTTATGTATCGACATATAACTTTCCTTGGCCCTACCAAACCAAACCAACTCAGTATGAGTCGATGCATAAACGGATGTGTCGACTCATTTCCTATTTGTGTCGACACATACGCATTTTTTGTCGACTCATGCACCTTTCATCCTTCTGTTTTGGGGCCTGGATAACAGTATGAGTCGATGTATAAGGCTATGTATCGACTGATACCCTATTTTTTCACTAGAATGAGTCGACGCATGTGGGTATGTGTCGACTCATGCTGCAATTTTTTGCCTTAAACATTGTTTTATTATCTGTTTTGGTCAGTTTACAGCATATAATTGATAAACATAAACATCAAGTAAATGGTTAGCTCAAAGGGGAAATGACTATTACACTTTTATCTTCGAAAATGAATCATGTATGAAAAATGAAAAGCTCAAAGTTAAGAAGGCTTACCTTGGGACTGCACTTGGTGTTTTAAGTCTAAATACTTTTCCAACTGTTGTGATGGTTCCAATGAATCTCCAGGAAGTTGTCCCAAACTGTTGAATCACACTAACTCAGTTAAGTTATACAGTACTATTTTTGTGTTTGGGGGGTGAAGATAATGCCACTACAGAAACTGTTCTTTTATTTGAACAATCTCTATGTGATAAGGTGTTTGGTTTATGAGAGAGTTTGTAAGATGGAATAATGGATTGAGGTTCTGTTTTGAATGAAAGCAGAGCTAGTTTTTTGAATGAGCCAAGGTTAAAAAGAGTACTATTTTGTTCTGTTCAAAAACTCTCTATTATCTCTCTAAAAGCCAACCTCTTGTGTGTTGTGAAAATAGAGTATTTATACATGAGTTTTGTTGGGATTTTGGGAGGGAAACAAATAACAATTTGAACTGTTTGGGTATGTTGTCTTCATAGCTTTTTTGATGCAGCTCTTATGTGCCAATTTGGTGCAAATATGAAGCTGGGATAATGCAGGCTTGGACTAGGTTATGAGTAGCATAGCAGGGCTATTTTGCAGCAGTTTTGGAGTGTTATGGCAGCTTGGTGCATGGCTATTTTATAGCAGTATAACAGACTGTCTTTTGACATGGTTTTGGGATGCTATATGGTCAACGCATCAGGCTTGGAAAGCATTGTTTGTAGCATGATACAAAATCTGGTTTGTGAATCAATTTATGCAGATTGTAACAAAGACAGAGCATGTTTGTGGGCAGCATAGTGGTGAGGTTTGAGTCAAAAGGGAAGAGTTCACACAAGAACAAACCTAGGATTTGTACTCTTGCAAAAATGCCACTTTGTAATAACTTGAATTATTTGTAACATCTTGAATTATTTGTGACATCTTGAATTATTTGTGACATCTTGAAGATGTCCTAAAGCAATGAAATTAACAAGTATAGAAAATACTTAGAAAAATTTCCAAGTCTTGCAAAGTTGGATTTTTGAATCTCTTGATTTTTGATGATCAAATTTCATATTTTGGATGTCTTGATGAAAATGTGATTTTTGGGACTCAATTTTGGTCGAAAAGTCACAGTTTGACTTTTTAGTGTACAATTCACTTTTTCCACCAGTTGACCGAATTTTGTCTATCAATCTATTGATCTCAGGAGACAAATTGAAATATGTGATTAGGTCAAAATGACGCGCTCAGATCCTTGAGATCATGCTTCCAACCAATAGGTCAAGTATTAGGTCAAAAATTAAAGTTCGGTCATCTTCAGTCAAAACTCTAATTTTACCCATTTTGCCCTTTTGATAATTTGAATGAAATTCTTGGAAAATCGTGATTCAAGACTTGAAACTTGACAAAAGTAATCCTGAGGGTCCATAATGATCCATGAAAGTCATTTGCAACATTAGAAATCCGACTACCTTTGTACAGACTCAAACCCTAATTTGAGGCATCAGTATTGAGGAGATTGTGTGACCTAGTTGATACTTACGCAAACTTGAGGCATTGAAGATCTTTGTAGGAAATATCTTGAGAAATGAGAGGGCAAATTTTGGGATACAACAACTTCCCTTGTTCAATCTTCTTAAACCTGAAGAGCTGGACTGGCGAGTCCGCCATTCGTGACTTGAAGGTGGAAGATGATTGAACACTAGAGTGCCCATAAATTTTCACTCAATGATTTGGTTGGTAGATTGTGTTGAGAATTGGCTTAAAGATTCCATTTGGAGAGGTGATCGAGAGTTTGTCGGAGATGGGCTTACAGATGCCATCCAGAGTGACTGTTGGTAGAAATCGGAAGAAGTATCAGAATAAATCTTTGGTTGGTTTATACTGAAATAGTAGATGTCTTGAAGGAAGTGTTTGTCATGTAGATAGTCGCCCCGTCTTGTTTCAGGAATTGATCTATAATCAATTTTTTGGTAAACTCGTCTTGTTTTGAGAGTTCATGCTATTGGTGATAAAGATAGTTGCCCCGTCCTGTTTCAGGAATTGATCTTTATCTAACCAAAGAGAAAGAAAGATAGTTTCCCGGTCCTGTTTCGGGAGTTAATCTTCAATCTGCTCATGTAGATAGTTGTCCTGTCTTATTTCAGGTATTAATCTGGAACCTGCTTTTTTTATTTGTAGAGATAGTTACCCTGTCTTGTTTCAAGAATTAATCTCTGACCTTAAAGAAAGAAAGATAGTTTCCCTATCTTGTTTCGGGAGTTAATCTTCAATCTGCTCATGTAGATAGTTATCCTGTCTTGTTTCAGGTATTAATCTACAACCATTTGTTCACAGATAGTTATCTTGTCTTGTTTCAGGTATTAATCCGGAACTTGTTGAAAATTGATGATGATATTTGTTTATTGATCTTTCCTGAAAAGGTAAATAAATAGTTGTATGCAATGTCATGATGCATGACACTCATTGTGTAATGATGTGCTCAAAATAAATGAGGTTATGCTATATGTATTTTGTTATGCATATGCTATGATGTTTGTAAAGTAATGTATGAATGCGATATATGAACTGATCAGTTGTTCGTCATAGCATCGTTGAATTGAGGGAAAATAAAATCTCGACTGCTGATGGGGATGAAGAATATGATTCTTCATTATTTATTTAGAATATTTCCACTGGGGGATTCCTGTTTTATTGTTTTGAGGATAAATCCATTGGGGGACGTTGATTTTGCTTGAGGGAAACTCTGTGGAGAGTGTTGATTTCTGCTTGTGGAAAAGAGTTCAGGAGTTTTAGTTATCCGTTACTCTACTAGGGAGTTATCTCTTGATTAGGGAGAATGGTAGTTAACAACTTGTTGGGGATAAAGAAGTTAACTGTTATCTGGTCGGATTCGAGGCTTTGCAGCAACTCACTGGGGATAGTGGCAAACTCTAATAGGGAGGAGGAGTTTTGTTAGTGATTTGAAGAAGTTAAACTATTATATGGTTGGGTCTAGGATTTGTAGTAACATGATTTGAAAGAGATGAAGTTTAACTAGTATCTGGTCGAGTTCAGGCTTCATAGTAACTTGCTTTGAAAGAATGGAGTCAATTGTTATCTAGTCGGGTTCCATGATTTACAGTAACCTCCGGTGATAGTAACGACTCTGTTAGAGATTGCAATGACTCTACTATAGGATAAGGGGTTTCGTTTGTTGATTTGTAATCATATAAGAAGCAACTCAAGTTGGGGAATTTATAGTTTGTTGGGAAAATAAAAACTGTTGAAGAGAATTTTTTGACGACCTGCTAGGGAGGTGTTTTCCTTAGGGAGAAATCCGTACGGCTCTTTTTTAAGACCAACTCTGATGGGGATGAAGAATGTGATTCTTCATTATTTGTTGGAACTAAATTGTTGGGAGATGGACTTGCGTGGCTAGAGAAATAAACTCTACTGGGGAAAGAAAACTCCATAAACTGCTTGAGGATTTCTATGAAGCCCTGTTGGGGAACCCAAGAAGTTCATGTTGTGGAATTATTCAAGATGCTGGGGAGATGATTGGAGACTCTTGCTCTACAGGGAATATTGGAATCTCTGTCATCAATAGGTTGTATACTAAAGATATGGTAGTGACTTCGCGGGAGGACGTCTTTGTCTCTGTATCTATTGTGGTATGTATCTGCGGGGATTTGTAGATGGCTTTTAGACATTGTCCCGTTTCTTAAAGTCATTAATAATTTTCTTTCTGTTTTTTATGCGTGTACTTGTAAACGGTGATTATATTCAAATGCATATGTTAAAAATAATCATTGGACATTTTTGAAAAACAAAACAAAACAAAAAATAAAAACAAATAGTTTATGCACTTTCGAAGAGATAGCTTTTGTATTAATCTGAAGAAGTCTGCCAATAACAAGCATTTTTATACAATGAGACAGACATCCTAATAAGAGAATGTCGTCGTAAGAATAACAACTATACAAATCAGTATACAAAGAAAAAAAGTTATGTGAAATGATCCCATTTGGGTTCATATTCTGCTATTGGCTTTATATCTTTGAGTGTCTCATCACTTTGCTGCTTGACCAAAGCTGACTGGATTGATTAGTACCATTTAAATTTGACACTTGATACTGAAGTCTATCTGTGAGGTGATCCAACGGGACATAGTTGTACGCTTTTAATCCCTAACTTTCTCCTGGACCGCCCTTTCGGGTTTTCAGTCCACCAGGATACCCTTTTTTGCCCAAGTCTCCTTTTCAGGTTTTCGACTAGCCGAGTGTGCAGATTTTTCATATATATATATATATATATATATATATATATATATATATCCCTAACTTTTGCCCGAACCCTTTTGGTTTTCCGGGATGACCTTATTTTTGCCTAGGCCAGTCAACCTAGCGGGTCTCTGTTTATGCATAGTATCTTTTAACTATGTCCGTGTTTGCAGGATGTGGAAGATCATCACCGTCCATAGTGGTTAATATCATGGCTCCACCAGAAAATATGTTCTTGATCACAAATGGTCCTTCGTATGTGGGAGTCCATTTTCCCCTGGGATCACCTTGTGGCAGGATAATGCACTTGATTACTAGGTTTCCAACTTTATATTCCCGACGTCTGACCTTCTTGTTAAAAGATTTGATCATACGTTTTTGGTACATCTGATCATGACAAATAGTCGTGAGCATTTTCTTGTCAATCAGGTTCAATTGGTCAAGTCGAGTCTAAACCCATTTGTCTTCATTCAAACCCGCATCCTTCATGATTCTCAAGGAAGGGATCTGGACTTCGATGGGTAGGACAACTTCCATACTGTATACCAGAGAGAAAGGAGTTTCCCTTGTTGACGTGCGTACTGAGGTACGATAACCATGAAGAGAGAATGTTAACATCTCGTACCAGTCTTTGTATGTCACCGCCAACTTTTGTATGATTTTCTTGATGTTTTTATTGGCGGCCTCTACAACAGCATTCATCTTAGGCCGGTAAGGAGAAGAGTTATGATGTTGAATCTTTAATTATGTGCAGAGCTCGGTGATCATAATATTATTGAGATTGGTACCACTATCTGTGATGATTCTTTCTGGAATACCATACCAACAGATAAGGTTATGTCTGATGAACCGGGCCACGACGTTCTTGGCAACAGAAGCAAATGAGGTTGCCTCGACCCACTTTGTGAAGTAATCAGTGATAACTAGGATGAAGTGGTGCCCATTAGAAGTGGTAGGTCTAATCTCTCTGATCATATCAATGCTCCACATTGTGAAAGGCCAGGGAGAAGTCAAGACGTTCAAGGGAACCGGAGGCACGTGTACTTTATCGGCATAGATCTGGCACTTGTGACAAGTTCGGGAATGTTGATAACAGTCTGCTTCCATAGTGGACCAATAGTACATTGCCCTCAGAATATTTTTAGCCATTGTGTGCCCACTAGAATGGGTGCCAAAGGTACCTTCGTGCATATCTGCCATAATCTTCTCTGTTTCACTCTTGTCTACACACCGAAGCAAAGTAGAATCATGGTTGTGCTTGTAGGTGATTATGTTACTGAGGAAAAACTTGGTAGAGAACCTTCTTAAGAACTTCTTATCATTAACGGAAGCTCCCTCAGGATACTCTTGGGCTTCGAGGTATCTTTTCACTTTGTGGAACCAGGGTTTGTCCATTACTTCTTCAGTATCAACCTCATAACAATATGCTGGTTCTTCCAATCTCTCAATAATGATCTGAGGAGCTTCATCATCCCATCTGACTTTAAACAAGGATGACATAGTAGTTAGTGCGTCCTCTAATTGATTTTCTTCTCGTGGAAAATGCTCAAAGGTAACTTCTTCAAAGTTTGGAAGAAGAGTCAACACATGCTCTCGGTAAGGGATGAGATTATGATTTTTCGTGTCCCATTCTCCTCTGATTTGACTGATTACTAGGGCCGAGTCTCCAAATACACTCAAGAATTTGATTCTCAAGTCGATAGCAGCTTTGAGACCCATAACGCATGCTTCATATTCAGCCATATTGTTGGTACAGTTGAAACATAGAATGGCAGTGAAAGGAGTATGACAGCCTTTGGGAGATATGGTCACAACACGGATGCCATTGCCAAGGGCGTTGGAAGCTCCTTCAAAAAACATAGTTCATCGAGAACCTTTTTCAGGTCCTTCCTCTGGTCCAGGTTCTTCATAATCAGCCACTAACATGATGTTCTTGTCCAGGAATTCGAAATTCATGGATTAATAGTCATCCACAGCCTGATGAGCCAAATGAGCAGCTAGTACACTTCCTTTTATTGCTTTTTGGGTAGAGTATTTAATGTCATATTCGGTCAGGACCATTTGCCATCTTGTTATTCTTCCAGAGAGAGTGGGCTTCTCGAATATGTATTTGATAGGATCCATTTTAGATATCAATAAAGTGGTGTGGGTCAACATATACTATCTTAGTCGGCGAGCAGCCCATGCCAAAGCGCAACAAGTTTTCTCGAGTAGTGAGTATCTTTTTTCACAGTCGGTAAACTTTTTTCTAAGGTAGTATATTGCGTGCTCTTTTCGACCAGACTCGTCATGCTGCCCCAGCATACACCCCATTAAATTTTCTAATACTGTTAAGTACATGATGAGTGGTCTTCCTTCAATCGACAGCATCAAAATTGGAGGTTCTTGAAGATACTCCTTGATTCTATCAAAGGCAGCCTAGAAATCATCATTCCACTTCACTACTTAATCTTTCTTTAGTAATTTGAAGATTGGATCACAATTAGCGGTTAAGTGGGAAATGAATTTGGAAATATAGTTTAGACGTCCCAAGAATCCCATAACCTCCTTTTTGGTGCCGGGAGTTGGCATTTCTTGAATATATTTAACCTTTACAGGATATACTTCGATACCTTTTCCGCTGACAATGAAACCTAAGAGGTTACCAGATCTTACTCCAAAGGTGCACTTGTTCAGATTCAGTCTTAACTTGTACTTCCTCAGTCTTTCAAACAGTTTCTGCAAGTGATCCAAGTGCTCTTCTTCAGTCTGAGACTTGGCTATCATATCTTCAACATATACATCTATCTTGTGATGGATCATATCGTGAAACAAGGCTACCATAACACGCTGAAAGGTTGCCCCAGTGTTCTTCAACCCAAATGGCATAACTTTGTAGCATAAGTTTCCCCACTGCGTGACGAAAGTTGTTTTCTTCATATCTTCAGGTTCCATTTTAATCTGTTTATACCCGGAGAAACCGTCCATGAAGGAGAATATCTTATGTTGTGGAGTGTTGTCAACCAAAACATCAATACAGGGATGCGGAAAGTCATCCTTGGGGATCACCAAATTCAAATCTCTGCAATCCACACATATGCACCTTGCCGTTCTTTTTAGGTACCGATACCATGTTTGCAACCCATTATGGATAAGAAGTAAAAACTAAGAACCCGGTGTTAAACTGTTTCGTAAATTTAGCCTTGATCTTTTCTGACATCTTAGGACGAATACGACAAACCTTTTGCTTCACTAGAGGACAGCCTTCTTTCGTTGGTAGACGATGAACCATAATATTAGTGTCCAGCCCCGGCATATCTTCGTATGACCAAGCAAAGATCTCAATGTAGTTATGTAACATCTGAATTAACCGCTCTTTGACACTATGTTCCAAGTTGGCACCTATCTTGACTTCCATCTTATCCTCTTCAGTACCCAAGTTTATTGTCTCGATTGGCTCTTCATGAGGATGTATTGCCTTTTCCTCCTGTTGTAATAGTCTAGCAAGTTCTCCTGGTACTTCACAATCTTCCTCACCTTCGTCCTTAGCTTGGTAGATCAGATTTTCAAAGTCATAACTAGCAATAGCAGAACCGTTATCAATGGGATCCAGAGTGGATGTGGATCTGCAGTTTAATATGTGGGTGTGTGTAAGAGAGCATAGTTGTTTTGATAAAGTAAAAGTAGAAAAAGAAAAAAACAAAAAGCGCAAAATTTATATGAAAAATGTCCAATGATTTATTTATGACATATGAAAGTGAAATGATAACCCTCACAAATAAACCATTGTGCCTCGGGTAAGACACAAGGCTTTAGAGTTTAAATTGTTCAAGTATTACTTATCCCGAAAAACAAAAACACAATTACTCCTGGATGAAAGTAATGGCAACAAAGTCTCTAGCCGTCTAATTGTTGAGTCCACAATTGGTAGAAGAGAAGATCCAATTGTACAGGTCACAGTCACTGTCAGTGTCTTCTACTGCATTAACTCCATGGTTTCTGATGCATAGTGGTGGTCCTCCGACGCGAGCATGGCGAACAAATTTTTGAGCTCCTGAAGTGAAACCCAAACCAAACTTGTCAGACTTATAGGGGATGTCAGGTAGTTGGACCCAAATAGTGCACCCACCTTCTTCAATTACAGCCCTAGCATGTTTTAAAGAAGCCATCTTCAGTGGAGTTCTGATAATCTCTGGAACAGTGGATCCAAAAGTTTGGGAACCGACTTTAATAGGAATGTCCACCTCCGTGTGCACCATTCTCATAGAAACATCAAAAGCCCTCACCATAATATTAACGGGCTTCAAAGTCAGTTCTTCATAGTCCAATCTGTCTAAAGCACGCTTGGGTAGAACATTTAGCGATGAACTCGTATCAACTAGAACATGAGCCAGGGTAGTGCCCCTGCACTCAATAGAGACATACAGGGCATCATTATGTTTTCTTCCTTTAGACGTCAAATCAGCATCAGAGAAACTAAGTCCATTGTCAACAGTCAGACTAAAAACACAATTCTCGAATTGGTCGGCAGAAGTCTCTTGCGGCACATGAGCCAACTTCAGGAACTTCACCAAAGCCTTATCATGGGCTTCAGAGCATAATAACAAGGTGTGATACGGTGGCAGAACCGACTGTTATACTAGTTTTGCGTTTGTGTTTGCAAATGTTGCGGTAAGCAAGAGTCGCCACCGACTTTTCTTTTATCCAACAAAGGAAAGGGTGAAAAGAACAGAAAAATACCTTTCAAGAGTTTTCTGAGTAAGGGGGTAGATTATGGAAAGGGAAGATGTTAGCACCCTTTCCATCCGTAGTTATCTACGGGCTCTTAGATGCTTAGCTCATTTGAAAAATACATTGTGCTTTGTGTGTTTTGAAAAGTATTTTTGAAAGTGTCTTAGTGCGGCAGTTTGCTTTATGATAACTCTTGTATCAGTACTCAAGAGTGTTGATAAAGCACTTGAAATGTTTTTGAAAGTGTTTTGTGTATGTGTAAAAAAAATTGAGCAAGCATCTACGAACTATCTACTTTACTCGAAAGGGTCGTTCTTTTCCTCTTTTTCTTTAGACAGTGTTATCCTACTATTAGTGAGTAGGTAGCTCTAGTCGTTGGATGTTTTAGGGACATTCGAAAGGGAGTTTATAGTCACAAAGGCAACTGGGAAAGAAACCTTAGTAACTACCCTAGGGTTTTAAGATCATTTTTCACCGAGGCAACATCGAGAGGGTCATCGAGGGACTTATGATCTTTCAAACCGGAGGGTAGCCACTAAAATCTCTCACGTTTCGAGAGTTATGACTATTTTCTGAAGGCAACCAAAGTGGGAGTACCCTAAAGGTGTGCATGTGAAATTGTATTGGGTTTCAGTTATTTATCTTGATGTTAGGTTTGCTAGCGTTCACTTTTAGTCTTATCATGCAATCCTATTAGGCATACATCTAACAGTTAATATATGTACAAGAAATAAAAATATGGGAATTTAAATCTACGCTATTACAAGGCTTCGGGGAGAGGGAATTTACAAATCCAAAATGGGGAAGAAAATAAATCAATAAAGTAAAAGTCCTAGATTAAACTATTACAAACTAGTAAGCAGTTACAATAATATGAAAAAGTGTGAAAGTAAATAAATGCGCGCGAATTGAAAATAACGTCTAAATCCTAAGTGAAAGGAAATCTTTTTGTTTATTTTTATTTTGGGAAAATGATTTAATTAAAATCCTAAGTCTATTTAGTTTTAAATTAAAGAAAAGGTTTAAATAATTAACTAATTAATTAACAAAATTTAATTCAAAAAGAAAACACTAAGATTAATGTTTTTTTTATGATTTTTGATTTTAATGTTGATTAAAACTAGAAGAAAATAAATAATGAAAAAAACATAATAAATGGACCAAGCAGTAAAAAAAGAAAAGGTGCAAATTGTAGAATGCAGGCCCGGATCGAGAAGAGGCCTAGAGCTGCCTTTCGATCCAATGAAGAAGCTGGTCGAAGGTGCATGATGGAATGCACATTTGGGGGAACTGGATCTGGATTGGCCAGCATCTGGAAGCATGGGAATTGTGATGCGGTGGAAGAACTGACTTGAGTTTTTTGCGTTTTATCGCAAATGTTGCGGTTTAGCAAGAGTCGCCACCGACTTTTCTTTTATCCAAAAGGAAAGGTGAAAAAGCACAGGAAAGACCTTTGAGATTGTTTCTTGAGTTCTGGGGGTAGATTATGAAAAGGGAAGTTATTAGCACCCTTTTCATCCATGGTTTTCCATGGGCTCTTAGTTACTTGCTAGATCACTTGCTTTTGTTTTGAAATTGTGCTTTGTGTGGTTTTGAAAGTATTTTGTAAAAGAGGCCATTGTTTAGGCAATCTTTGTAATGATTCTCATTCGTAAGAATGTATACAAAGATGTTTGTCTTTTTGAAAATGTTTTCAATGTTTGTAAGATGTTTGGAAATGTGTGTGTTTGTTTTAAAAATAGCAAGGATAATTATTTTTGAAATGGAGCAAGTAACTAGAAGTAACCTACCTACTCAAATGTCCTTCTTGTTCATTTTCTTTTCTTTTGACATTGTTGTATTACCATTGATTTAGTAAGCAACCCTATCTTTGGATGTAAACGGGACGGACGTGGGTCATCGTATAGTCATGATTAGAAACTTTGCAAAGTGTCTTAAAATTTTTGAGGGACCAAGATCATTTTGTAAGGCAACTTTGAATAGCGTCATCGAGGGACTATGATCTTATATTTGTTTGTTTTTGCCAAGATACTTCGCATGCGTAATATGGCCATTTTTATATAAGGAAACCAAGTGGAGTAACCCTAAGGGTGCTTGTGTGTAAGTGTGTTATTTTCATGCTTGATTTTGTCTTGGATTAGGGTTTTCTATTTGGTTTGTTTTTATCTTGCCATACAAACCCTAATTACTAGTATGGTATATAAAAGCAGTAAATTGCGTAATTTAAATATTAATATGCTATTACAACATTTTATGGAGGGGGTATACAAATTATGAATGGGAATTTGCAATAATGTAAATCTAATTAAACTATTACAACCAAATCGAATTTGTACGAATATTTGAATAAATAATATACAATATAAATATGCAATGGTGTGTATGTAAGAAAAAGATTTTTTCTTTGTTTTTCATATGCCAAAAGAATTTTGACCTAATCATAATATCTTAAGAAAAAGAAATTATTTCTTGAAAAATGGTTAACCCTAATTTCTAATTTAAAAGAAAATAAAGTTCCTTAAGTATTTTTTTTTTGTGTATTTTTTGTATTAAAAATAATAAATAACATTTATAAAAAATATTTAGTCTTTTTATATGTCACAAAAAATATTTATAAGTATATAAAAAAGGATAAAAATATATCTAAGTTTAACTTATTTTTACAAGTTTATTTAAGAAAGATAGTTAGTATATAATAAAATAAAATATATTTTTTATGTAAAAATAAAATAAAATAAACTAAAGTGCAATATTTAACATATTTATTTTAAATGATTTTATATATTAAAGAAAATGTTTAATAGAATAAAAAATTAAAATAAAAAACGAAGAAATAAAATGTATAGGCCAGGGGGTATCCTGAGTAAACAAGATGTAAGCATCAGAAAAAATTATGAAGCCCAGTAGTTAAGCCCACACTGCAAAAATGAGAGAAATGGCCAAAAATGAGAAAATATGCAAAAAGGCAGGCACCAAGGCTCGAACCCGTGACCTTGGCATTCTCAGTGCGCTACCTTTCCACTGGGGTGCCTGTACATCCGTTAGTTCATATGAAAACAAAAATACATAACATGAATCCCTTCCTTTCCCTGTACTTCGTCTTCTTCCTCAAGCTGGCCAGAACCTCTGTATCTTTCTCATTTCTCCATGAAAATGGAAACTTCCAACATGAAAATGATAGTACTCTTTCCCATGATTTCAGACATGTAACTTATGGAAACTAACAATCAAAGATCAAAACAAATTTTAAAGGCCCTAATTTTAAACCTAATTTTTACAGAAATTTGAACTCTAAAATTCTCTATTCACAATGAATATAAATGAATTATATGCACATGGTTGGCTTTAACACAATAATATCTACATTTTCCTTTCACAAATCGTGGCCAATGGATGCCTGTATGAAGAGATAAAAGTTGGAGTTCTTACCTCTTTCAGCTAAGATCGTGAATGGAGTTTGAGTGAGTTTTATGAAGGCCTGAAGATTTCTTTAGCTTGCCTGAACCTCCCTGTGTGTGTTACAATCCTTGGCTTGCTTTGAAAGTGCCTGAATCTCTCTATCCAAGTCATCCTGCAAGCTTGAAAAACAAAAATGGAAGATGAAGAAGGATGAGTTACAGTGCAGGGATGATGGTCTGGAACACTTAGATATGAGGTAGGTAAAGTGTTTGAATGATTAAAACTTGAAATGCACGAGTAAATTTATGGATTGTTATGCTTGGTTTCAAACTGCAAGTTTTGATAGTTTTTTGGTGATAGGGAGTTTCTGGCCTTTTGCAATCGTGTTCTAAATTGTAATGTGTTTGTGTATAAGTATAGAGAAGGTTTCTCATCCACTCCGCAATAGATTTCTCAGTTATAGCCTTTTTGCACTCTTACTTGCTTTTTAAGAAAGGTGAAGAGACCATTCTCTACATGCTTGCACAGGCCTGCTTGGAGTTGGTACAAGTTCTAGGCAACTTGTTTTTGGTTTATAGGACTTGTGTGTGCAGAGAAAACAGGTCCAATGCTCAAGAAATGAAAAGTTGCAAAAGCTATGCTTTTCCAAAATAGCAATGGCAACTTTGTGCCATTTATGGAATTAAAGCTTGGACAAAGACTCTTGTGCTTGGATTAAGGCTTTATCATCTGTGTAAGAATTAAATTATGAAGTGAGAAACAAGTTTGAGGCCTGTAAAGCAAGGATTAGGCAGCATAGGTTCAGATTTGAATTTTGTTCTTCATGAAATGGCTTGAAATAAAAGTGAGAAATTGCCAACTTCATCTCTTTGATTCTCCCTACTCAAAAATGATCTCAAGAAGTTCTTGGACATTTTGGAAATCTTGCAATGTGCTATATAACTCATATTTGAAATGCATTTCAAGAATCATCTTGGAACTAAGTGAAAAATTGCCATGAAGTTGGGTCAAAAACCTGCCTAAATTAGGGCAAAATTTCACTAAGTTATTTTAGTTTATGAGCCTATATTCACAAAATTATATCTTGAGATACAATTATCTTTAGGGGAAAATGTGTGATGAAAAGTTGTATATTTCATAGAGGTATAAAACTTTCATGTTGGGAACTTTCTTTGAATCATCTTATATCATGGTGGAAAATTGGCTTAAAGTTGAGAAAAAATAAGAAATTTTCTATACTTAGAAAAATTTCTAAGTTAAGAAAATTCAAATTTCAAGACCAAATCTTCAATATTTGATTCCTTGATAAACAAGTTTCACATTTTGACATGTTTTGATGAATTGTGGTCCTTGGCACTTGAATTTGACCAAATAGTCAAAGTTTGACTTTTTAGTATACAGTTGACTTTTTATCAGTTGACTTCAAATTTCATCTGTCAATCCAATGAAATTGCAATGTTTTGAACCATGTCATTAGGTAACGATGATACAAATGAAACCTTGTAATCATGCTTCAAATCAATTGGTCATTTTCTAGGTCAAGAATCAGAAATTGCCCTTTCTCAGTCAAAACCCTAATTTTGACCATATTGCCCTTTTGATGATTTGATCAAATTTCTTGAGGAATTGTGGTCCAAACTTGATCAAATGATACATATGAGCCTAAAATGTTGATGTGGATAAAAAATTATGAAGTTTGACTTTAAATTGGCCATGGTTGACTTTTTCCCTAATACAGCTGATTTTTAGGTCAACTATCCAATTGACTGATCAAAAATGTGGTTCAAGGCTTAAAACTTGTCATGAGTAATCTTAGGGGTCCATAATGATGTTTGAAAGTCATATGAAGCATTGATAGTCCAAAAATATTTGTACAATCTCAAACCCTAATTTTGGTCATCAGTGCATGAGGAGGTGTCTTGAGCTGATCAAACCCTACTTTAGTCTCGAGTCAAAGGGATCTTATGAGAAAAGTATTGATAAATGAGAGGGAAAATTTTGGGGTACAGCAGCTGCCCTTGTTCAATCTTCTTAAACCTGAAGAGTTAGATTGGGGGATTTTGCCATTCGTGACTCGAAGGTGAAAGATGATTGGACACTAGAGTTCCTAGAAATTTGCACTCGATGATGTGTAGTTGAGGGAATGGGCTTAAAGATGCCATTTGGAGAAGTGATATAATCTTGTCGGAGATGGGCTTGTAGATGCCATCCAAGAGTGATTGTTGAATTTGTAATTTGTAAGCTGAAAGAATGAGTATCAGAATGGTGTCCGTGTCAGGAGCGTATCTGAACTGTATCTGAAAGGTTGTATCTAAATGAGTATTAGAATGGCATCCGTGTCTGGAGCGTATCTGAAATGTTTTTGAAAATTGAATCTGAATGAGTATCAAAATGGCATCTGTGTCTGGAGCGTATTTGAACTGTATCTGAAAGTTGAATCTGAATGAGTATCAGAATGGCATCCGTGTCTAGAGCGTATCTGAGTTGTATCTGAAAGTTGAATCTAAATGAGTATCAGAATGGCATCCGTGTCTGGAGCGTATCTGAATTGTATCTGAAAGTTGATTTTGACTAAGTATCAGAATGGCATCCGTGTCTAGCGCGTATCTGAACTATATCTGAATGAGTATCAGAATGGAATCTGTGTCTGGAGCGTATCTGCATTGTATCTGAAAGTTGAATCTAAATGAGTATCAGAATGGAATCCGTGTCTGGAGCGTATCCGTACTGTATCACGAGAGGTTACATGTTGTTAATGGTATCTATTAATCTTACCCTGAAAAGGGTAAAATATTAGCTGAAACACAAAGTTATATTGCATGAAATGTATGATGCAATGTATGTGCTTTATCAATGTTTATGATATATGGATGCAATATATGCGCCTGTGAGCTGATTTGCTGTATTGTTGTTTGATTGAGGAAAATAAATCCCTGAATATTGCTGGGGATATGTGAATTTTCATGTCTTAAAGTTGAATTACTGATGAACTCTTGTTGAGAAAAGTAAATTTCGTTGTGAGGGCAATGTTGTGTACTGCTTGTAAGATCCGCTTGGGGAATCCTGAGAAATTTGACGATTTCTACTGGGGATTAATAGCTTGAAATTTTGTTCCGTTGGGAATTTAAATGACATACTGTGGGGATTTCTTGGGTAATAGCCTAGAGACATTTTCCTATTCTTTCAACCTATCAGTAATTGTCTTTCTCATTTTGTTTATTTGTAAATAGTAATTACATTCAAATGCATATGTTCATCAATGAATCATTGGACATTTTTGCAAATAAAACACAAGCGTAAAGAACAGATAGATAGTTTTTGTACTTTCAAAGGGGTATCTTTGCATTGACTTTGAATAAGTATTTTTTGTACAAAAGGGACAAACATTCTAGTAAGAGAATGTTGTCATAAAAGAAGAAAAATTTATACAAAGAAAGATAGTTATGTGTAATAATCTCATGGGGTTCCCATTCTGCTATAGCCTTCATATCTCCGAATATCTTGTCTATTTGTTCCTTCATCCGAAGATGATTGAATTGATCAGAAACTCTGAGTTTGTCAGTAGAAGCCAGAGGTTGTCCGTCAAATGATCTGACGGGACATAGTCATACGCTTTAATTCCCTAATTTTTTCTTGGACCGCCCTTTCGGGTTTTCAATCCACCGGGAAACTATTTTTTCCCAAGTCACCCTTTCGGGTTTTCAACTTGCCGTGTACATATTTTTTTCATTTTATCCCTAATTTTTGCCCGAACCTTTTGGTTCGCCGGGATGCCCCTTGTTTTGCCTAGGTGTATCAACCTAGCGGGTCTCTTATGCGTAGTATTTTTTGACTATGTCCATGTTCGCAGGGTGTGGCAGGTCATTATTGTCCATGGTGGCCAGGATCATTTCCCCACCTGAGAATATGTTCTTGATTACAAATGGTCCTTCATAGGTAGGAGTCCATTTGCCCCTGGGATCACTTTGTGGCAAGATGATACGTTTGATCACTAAATCCCCAACTTGATATACTTGGCATATGACTTTCTTGTTGAAAGCATTGATCATCCGTTTTTGATACATTTGACCATGGCAAACAGTACTAAGTCTCTTTTCATCAATTAAGTTCAGTTGATCAAGTCGAGTCTGGATCCAATCGTTTTCATTTAATCCTGCATCCTTTATAATTCTCAGAGAGGGGATCTGAACCTCAATAGGCAAGATAGCCTCCATGCCGTAAACCAAAGAATAGGGTGTTACCTCGGTTGATGTGCGAGCCGTTGTATGGTACCCGTGGAGAGCGAATGGTAACATCTCATTCCAGTCTTTATACGTGACTGTCATTTTCTGTATGATCTTCTTAATGTTTTTATTTGCAGCTTCGACAACACCATTCATCTTTGGCTAATAGGGAGAAGAATTGTGATGCTGAATCATGAATTGCTCGCACAAGGAGGTGATCATAGTTTTGTTAATGAGATTTGTACCATTGTCAGTGATGATCCTTTCTGGGATACCGTTGTAGCAAATGAGATTTTGCTTGATGAAGAGGACAACAACATTCTTAGTAACGGAAGCGAAGGAAGCTGCTTCGACCCACTTTGTAAAATAGTCAATGGCCACTAGGATGAAGCGGTGTCCATTGGAGGTTGTTGGCTTGATCTCTCCAATCATATCAATTTCCCACATAGCAAAGGGCCAAGGAGCCGTCAAGACATTCAGAGGAACCGGAGGTACGTGCACCTTGTCAGCATAAATTTGACACTTATGACAAGTCCGAGAGTGTTGATAGCAATTTTCTTCCATGGTAGACCAATAATAGCCTGTCCGTAGGATTTTATTCGCCATCGTATGCCCGCTGGAGTGGGTGCCAAAAGTATTGTCATGTAATTCAGCCATGATCTTTTCAGCTTCAACCTTATCCATGCACCGAAGCAAAATGGAGTCATGGTTGCGTTTGTACAGGATGCCATTACTAAGGAAAATTTTAGCAGAGAATCTCCTTAAGAACTTCTTATCATTAATTGAAGCTCCTTCTGGATATTCTTGAGCCTCGAGATACCTCTTGACCTCATGAAACCAAGGCTGGTCCACTACCTCTTCAGTATTAATCTCGTGACAATGTGTTGGTTCATCCATTCGTTCGATGGTGATTTGGGGAGCCTCGTCATCCCAATTAAGTTTAAACATAGATGACATTGTGGCTAGAGTGTCTGCTAGCTGATTTTCTTCTCGCGGGAAATGCTCGAAGGTAATCTTCTCGAAATGTGGTAGCAATGTAAAACATGTTCTTTGTAAGGGATAAAGTTTGGGTGCTTAGTGTCCCATTCCCCTTTGATCTGACTGATGACTAAATCTGAATCTCCAAATACATCTAAGGATTTGATTCCCAAGTCTATGGTAGCTCTGAGACCAAAGATGCATGTTACGTATTCTGCCATGTTGTTTGTACAATTGAAGAAAAGTCTGGCAGTAAAGGGAGTATGACACCCTTCTGGAGATATGAGTACAACGCTGATACCATTACCAAGTGCATTGGATGCCCCATCAAAGAACAAGGTCCATTGGGATCCTTGTTCAGGTCCGTCATATGGCCTGATTTCTTCACAGTTGTCTAATGTCATGATGTCTTCATCCGGAAATTAAAACTTCATGGACTGATAGTCTTCTACAGCTTGATGAGCAAGATGATCAGCCAATACACTGCCCTTTATAACTTTCTGGGTAGTATACTGTATGTCGTATTTTGTTAGGATCATTTGCCATCTAGTTATTCTCCCAGAGAGAGAAGGCTTCTCGAAGATGTACTTTATCGGATCCATCTTAGATATCAACAAGGTAGTATGAGTCAGCATATACTGTCTTAACCGGCAAGCAGCCCATGCCAGAGCGCAGCAAGTTTTCTCGAGCAGTGAATATCTGGTTTCACAGTTGGTAAACTTTTTGCTTAGGTAATAAATAGCGTGCTCTTTTCGGCCAGACTCGTCATTCTGCCCCAATACACACCCCATTGAGTTTTCTAAAACAGTCAGATACATGATCAGTGGTTTTCCCTTGACTGGTGGAATCAACACAGGAGGCTCTTGTAAGTACTCTTTGATTTTTTCAAAAGAAGCCTGGCACTCATCATTCCATTTGACTACTTGATCTTTCTTCAATAGCTTGAAGATTGGCTCACAAGTAGCTGTTAGGTGAGAAATGAATCTGGCAATATAGTTCAAGCGTTCCAAGAATCCTCTGACTTCCTTCTCAGTACGAGGAGCAGGCATCTCTTGTATTGTTTTAACTTTGGCAAGATCGACTTCAATACCCTTGTTATTGACGACAAAACCTAAGAGTTTACCGGACCGTACTCCGAATGTGAACTTGTTTAGATTCAACCTTAGCTTGTACTTCTTCAATCTCTCAAACATCTTTTGTAAGTGATCCAAGTGCTCTTCTTATGTTTGTGACCTGACTATCATATCGTCCACGTAGACCTCTATTTCATGATGTATCATGTCGTGAATTAAGCTACCATGGCGTGTTGATAGGTTGCCCCAGCATTCTTCAGTCTGAATGGAATCACCTTGTAGCAGAATGTGCCCCACTGTGTGACAAATGTAGTTTTCTCCATGTCCTCAGGTGCCATTTTGATTTGGTTGTAACCTGAGAATCTGTCCATGAAGGAAAACACTTTGTGTTGATCCGTATTGTTAACCAGGATATCAATGTGGGGAAGTGGAAAATCATCTTTAGGGCTTGCCCTATTCAAATCTCTATAGTCCACGCACATTCGTACTTTGCCGTCTTTTTTAGGTACGGGAACAATGTTGGCAACCCATTGATGATAGGAAGTGACAGCCAAGAATCCAACATTGAATTGCTTCATGACCTTCGCTTTGATCTTTTCTGACATATCAGGTCTCATGCGGCGGACCTTTTGTTTTATTGGTGGACAATATTCTCTTGTAGGAAGACGATATACCACGATGTCCATATCAAGTCCCGGCATATCTTCATATGACTAGGCAAAGATCTAAACATAATCATGTAACAGTTGAATCAGATGCTCCTTGACACTGGGCTCTAGATTGGCACCCATCTTGACCTCTTTTTTATCCTCCTCGGTACCCAAGTTGATTGTATCCACAGGTTCCTCATGAAGCTGAATGGTTCTTTCCTCTTGTTGTAGTAGTCTGGCAAGTTCCCCTGGTAATTCACAATCCTCCTCACCTTCGTCTTCGGCTTGGTAGATTAGATCCTCAGAGTCACAAAAGGCCATAGCAGTATCGTTACCCATGGGATCTAGAATGGATGGGGTACCTGCATTTGTGAGTGTGGGTGTGTGTAAGGGTATAGCCATCCTTAAAAATAAAATGTAAAAGAAAAAACAATGAGCATAAAAGTTTTTATGCGAAAAACGTCCATGATTCATTGAATGTCATATGAAGATGAAATAATAACCCTTACAAATGGACCAATGTGCCTCGGGTAAGACACAAGGTTTTGAGAGTGCGAGTTGTTTTTCAGTATTACATATCCAACAAAATGTAAAAGATAAATTACTGAGGGATGAAAGTTATTGGGACAAAGTCTCTAGCCTCCCAATTGAGAAGTACTTCGTTGATAGTAGGAAAGATCCAATCCTCCAAGCTGCAATCCTCTTCACTATCTTCTACCGCATTGACCTCTCGGTTGCTAATCTTCAAGAGTAGCCCTCAGCACGGGCACGGCATACAGCCTTCTGAGCACTTGAGGTAAAACCTAAGCCAAACTTGTCAGATTTATACGGAATATCTGGCAGTTTCCCCCAGATGGTGCATCCACCCTCCTCTACTACTACTTTGGCGTCCTTCAGAGATGACATCCGGAGTGGAGGTCTTCTAATCTTGGGAATCTGGGACACAGCTTTGGTCACTGCTACCTCTTGGGGGACCTCTTTGAAATGTTGAAAAGGAGTTTCAGTGACCTCGCCGTCCAATTCCACATACCTGAAGGAATTGAGGTGGATAATCATATATTCTTCCTCTCCGTGGACAGTGATAATCTTTCCTTGGATCGGATATTTCAGCATCTGGTGCAGTGTAGAGGTGACAACGCCAGCATTATGGATCCACGGCCGTCCTAGCAGGCAGGAGTAAGAGGGGCAGATGTCCATTACATAAAAGGTTGAATTGAAAGTCTGAGTCCCAACCTTTATGGGGATATCCACCTCCCCGTGTACCATCCTCTTTGAGCCATCAAATGCCCTTACGACTATGTTACTTAGTTTCAACGTCAGTACTTCGCAGTCCAGTCTGTCGAGGGCTTTCTTCGGTAAAACATTCAAAGATGAGCCACTATCCACCAAGACATGGGCCAGAGTTGTGCCTCTACATTCCACAGAGATATGTAATGCCTCGTTGTGCCTTCTTCCCCTTGGTGTCAGATCAACATCTGAGAAGCCTAGGCCGTTATCCGCTGTCAAGCTGGCCACACAATCTTGAAATTGATCAGCAGACGTCTCTTGAGGCACATGGACTGTCTTTAGGAACTTCACTAAGGCTTTCGCATGTGCCTCGGAATACAATAATAATGCCAGCATGGAGATCTTGGAGGGAGTTTTCTCCAACTGTTCAACTACATCGTAGTCGCTCCTCTTTATTATTTTTAGAATCTCCTCCATTTCTTTCTTGGAGGTCTCGGGGATAGTCAGTGATTGAGCCTTCGTCCGGACAGGCTCCACTTGAATACTTTATCCTCGAGTTTCAGCAGTAGGGGTTGTATCGTCTTCATCAATAGGAGCACTTGCAGAGATGATTATTGGTACGGAAGTAACCTTTGGAGCAGTCACGGGTCCAAAAAATGCCTTTGGGGGGGCAATTTCTGGAGAAAAGATTCTACCGCTTCGGGTAATCTTACTGGTTTTAGCAATATTTCTAATGTAGGATTCTTCTTCTTTGGAGCTTATCTCTTTGGTGGCCAGCCCATCTTGTTTGATGCCATGGTAGTAGATGTCCTCACCGTGATTCCACGGCACAGTTTTGTCTGATTCATATGGGACCGGCCCAGGCATTGTGATTATAAGAGGAGTAGCTTTTGGAACAGATGTAATTCTATTGGGTCTTTTGGAGACCCTGGAAGAATTGGCAGAGATGGTGATGATTGAAACGTCTTCAACAAGAACAGGTGAAACAGGAGTACTTTCAAACGGGATCTCTTTGTTGTCTATCAAGCGTTGAATGCCTGTTTTCAACAAAGGGCAAACAGTTGGTGAGGATAAGCAGAGGTGGCAGTCTTCATTACAACCCGGTAATACACCGGCTTTCAACAAGTTTATCTTAATGATTGGTAGTGGAGTCATGAGTTCATCAACTATGGTAACAAATAAATCTTCTTCAATAGCATTGGTGTTGTGACCATGTCTGGGCATAGAAGCAGAAATGGAGTTTGGCTTCTCGGGCGCATCAAACTCAATCTCTTTCTCCTCTATAAGGTCTTGAATTTTGTTTTTCAAAGCCCAATAATTGTTAGTGTCGTGACCCGGACTTTCGGAGTGATATACGCAACGGGCATTTGGATGATAATGAGGGGAAGTTGTGTTGGGGTTCTTTGGAGCTTCTTTTAAAGTTGCCAAATTAGATTTCAGAAGATGCGGTAATACTTGGGATATAGTCATATTGATTCTGGTGAATTGCTGGACTGGCCTTTCCACCCTCGGTTGATTACTTCTTGGTTGATCAGATGTAGGCTTTGGGATCACAACAGCCCCTACCATCGGTCGGCATTCGGTTCTCCCTTGGTTACTTTGTGGATATATAGCAGATACTTCTTTCTTCCCAATAAAAGGCTTTCTCACAGTTGTAGAAGAAGATGAATCCTTCTGAATCATTCCACTTTTTATGCCAGCTTCCACCCTCTCTCCGGTCAGTATTAACTCAGTAAATCCTGCAGATGAGCTTCCAATTAAATGGTTGAAGAAAGGGCCCGATAGAGTGCCTAAGAACATGTCCACCAATTTCCTTTCAGACAGAGGGGGTTGCACTCTCCCAACTAGATCTCTCCATTTCTGCACGTAATCCTTGAAACCTTCATTGGAAGCCATGGCCATACTCTGAAGTTGAGTACGGGTAGGCACCGAATCGGTGTTATATTGATATTGCTTGTAGAAAGCTGCGGCAAGATCTTCCCAATTATGGACGTTGGCCCTTTCTAGTTGGTAAAACCAATCGAGTTGTGTTCCAGATAGACTATCTTGGAAAAAATGCACCCACAAGTCTTTATCAGCGGAGTGTGGTTGGATCTTTCTCACATATGATCGGAGCTGCATTTTAGGGCATGACACTCCATCATATTTTGCGAACAAAGGCACTTTGAATTTCGGAGGAATCACAATTCCTGACACTAACCCCAATTCTTCAAAGTCTAGGCCTGGCACCTTTTGTATTTCCATAGTGCTCAAACGCTCTTCAAGATGTTTGTACTTATCATCAACTGGAGGGTATTGTTCCTCATAGTAGTCTTCCTCTTCTTCCTCCTCTTCAGATTCTAACGGGACCGTTGTTTCCTTTCCTTTCCCCTCTCCTTCACCGAATGTTGTAGCAAAATTCAAGGTTCTTCTAGTCTGCCCTTGAAACCTTCTCCCCATGTTTAAAACCCCGGTGACCTTCTTTGTTTTCTTTTTCCTTTCCTCAGCCAGTAGAGTCTTCAACTCTTCTTGCCCCTTGGCTAGGGTCATGAGCAACTGTTGAAACTACGTGTTCTAAGCTTGGAGATCTTTGACTGTCTGTTCGAGATCCATCTTACTGAAATAAATAGTAGAGAGATGAGGAAACTCGTTGCAAAAGACATGTTTATGTTATGATGAATGACGTGTGCATATGCAATGTTTTCAAGGATTTTAAAGATTCAAGTTCGTTTTAGACAAAAAGGAAACACACGTTATATTAATAAGATAAAGTTTGAGTACATCAATGCCCCTTGGGAAAAATAATACAAAACTCTAAGATAAAAAAGTAGTGCGCATCATCTTTGGTGCTATGTAGGCATTTAGATTCTGCTCCTCATGAAGTAGCCTAGTGAGTTCCAAAACCTTATTCTCGCTTGCGTAGAATTGGGATTCGAAAGTATCTCGCTCTCCTTTGAGCTATATCTAATCTCTTTGTAGGTCTTCAAGAGATATGGGCATGTCAGGATGTAGGATAGTGTATGGAACTTCTCCCTCCTTAACAGGCTCAATAATTACCGGAAGAATGGAAGGATAAGGCATCATAAGACTTTGTGCACGGGTTCGTACCCATTTGAGGTAAGGCTCAAGAGGGATGGAATTCTTGTGCCCTAAAGTCTTTATATCCACCTTGTTTATCATCCTCCAAGCTCGTATGAATCTCTGGCGAAGACCTTGACCGTTGTTGTCGTAGTCGAATACCAAACCTTGAATCAGCATCTCGTGCGGGCCATCCCTTCGGGCGTAACCAAACTGTCTTAAAGCTAAACATGGGTTGTAGGTGATGCCTCCCCTAATGCCAAGTAGAGGGACATTAGGTAATTCTCCACAACGGTCAACAATGATAACATTCTCTTTGGATCGAGAGTACCAATGAATATCTGAATGTTTGAGCATCATTAACCTTTGTGACCACCTTGAACCTTTCTCATTCTTTAAGACTGATTGGGGAAGATGAGAAATAAACCATCTTGCCAGGAGAGGAGTGCAACACATAAGGACACCTCTTTTCCTCATTGTGCGGGTGTGAAAAGAGTGTAGGATATCCCCTAGTAATGTAGGCAACGAATTACATGACATGAAGATTTTGACGGCACTCACATCTATGAGTTGGTCAGGATTGGGGAACAAGACCATCCCATAGATGAGAAGAGCCACAATTTCCTCAAAGGCTTGCAAGTCTAAGGAATTCAAACAGCTTTGGGCTTTCTCAAACAGGAACTTTGCTAAGAAGCCTTTGACACCACTACTAGTTTCCCAATGAGTTGTGACATCAGATGAGTGCAAGTGCAGAGCTTGAGCAATCTCTTCTGGCTTTGGGTCTCTTTCCGTACCGTTGAAAGGTAGTTGATTGAGAATGGGAATCCTCAAGAGTTAAGAGAATTCTTCCAAAGTAGGCACAAGCTAATGGTCGGGAAATGTGAAGCAATGGTGCAAAGGATCACAGAACTGAAAGAGCACCTTCATCATATCCTCATCTGTGTTGGAGGTGACCAAGTTGAGTAGACGACCATGTCTCTAGGTGAATGGAGAGTTCTCAGGGATCCTTGAATCTAGCTCCTTTAGTTGTGGAGGAATTCTTACAAGGTTGACTTGAATAGTTTTCCTGCGAAGTGAATCCATATCCTAAAAAACAAGAACATAGATGAATCTCCAAAATCCTTGAAATGGTTAGTAGATGCATGTGATGTTCATGATGTCCATGATGTTTTGTACAAGCATGCATACACAAGCAAGACAAACAAGTTCTTAGTTTAGGCTTGCATGGGGTTTTATAGGTAACTACCCTCTTGAAGTTTAGTTGGCTTAAACTTGTCCTAGTAATAGTAACCGGGTTCTAAGGAGCTCATATTAACCGGATTGTTTCCTTGGTCATTGTTTCAGCTCAAGCCTCTTTAATGGCGACCGAAATATCCCAAGAAACCAACCCTTAATGAGTGTAGTATCGAGTATCTACCAACTTCGGACTGCACCAAATCCGGTCATCTCACTACATCCTAAAGGCCAAGTTGGTCAAGTAAAGGGTTCTAGAAGTTCATTAGTGCTTCATGACATCACTCAGTGGCCCCGTATTCTCTTTGATTAACTCAAAGGCTACCGGTACCCACAAATATGTCATACTAACATAGCTATTGCTTAGACCATGTCGGTATACCCCGCACAGTTTCCACAACGTATTGCTATTTACCTATAATATATCCCAAATCCGGGTAGAGGATTTCAAACCCAAACAAAGAACCATAATGTAAAGCAAACAAGTCAAACAATGTAAGCAAATAAGTATGATCTAAACCCTAAGGTAACCCCACTTTTAGAATTTTCCCTAGCAGAGTCGCCAGTTCTGTGATGCGGTGGGAGAACTGACTTGGGTGTTTTGCGTTTTATCGCAAATGTTGCGGTTTAGCAAGAGTCGCCACAGACTTTTCTTTTATCCAAAAGGAAAGGTGAAAAAGCACAGGAAAGACCTTTGAGATTGTTTCTTGAGTTCGGGGGGTAGATTATGAAAAGGGAAGGTATTAGCACCCTTTTCATCCATGGTTTTCCATGGCCTCTTAGTTACTTGCTAGATCACTTGCTTTTGTTTTGAAATTGTGCTTTGTGTGGTTTTGAAAGTATTTTGTAAAAGAGGACATTGTTTAGGCAATCTTTGTAATGATTCTCGTTCGTAAGAATGTATACAAAGATGTTTGTCTTTTTGAAAATGTTTTCAGTGTTTGCAAGATGTTTGGAAATGTGTGTGTTTGTTTTAAAAATAGCAAGGATAGTTGGTTTTGAAATGGAGCAAGTAACTAGAAGTAACCTACCTACTCAAATGTCTTTCTTGTTCATTTTCTTTTCTTTTGACATTGTTGTCTTACCATTGATTTGGTAAGCAACCGTATCTTTGGATGTAAACGGGACGGACGTGGGTCATCGTATAGTCATGATTAGCAACGTTGCAAAGTGTCTTAGAATTTTTGAGGGACCAAGATCATTTTGTAAGGCAACTTTTAATAGCGTCATCGAGGGACTATGATCTTATATTTGTTTGTTTTTGCCAAGATACTTCGCATGAGTAATATGGCCATTTTTATATAAGGCAACCAAGTGGAGTAACCCTAAGGGTGCTTGTGTGTAAGTGTGTTATTTGCATGATGATTTTGTCTTGGATTAGGGTTTTCTATTTGATTTGTTTTTATCTTGCCATACAAACCCTAATTACTAGCATGGTATATAAAAGCGGTAAATTGTGTAATTTAAAGATTACTACGCTATTACAACATTTTATGGGAGGGGGATATACAAATTATTAATGGGGATTTGCAATAATGTAAATCTAATTAAACTATTACAACCAAATCGAATTTGTACGAATATTTGAATAAATAATATACAATATAAATATGCAATGGTATGTATGTAAGAAAAAGATTTTTGCTTTGTTTTTCATATGCCAAAAGAATTTTGACCTAATCCGAATATCTTAAGAAAAAGAAATTATTTCTTGAAAAATGGTTAACCCTAATTTCTAATTTAAAAGAAAATAAATTTCCTTAAGTATTATTTTTTTGTGTATTTTTTGTATTAAAAATAATAGATAACATTTATAAAAAATATTTATTCTTTTTATATGTCAAAATAAATATTTATAAGTATATAAAAAAAGGATAAAAATATATCTAAGTTTAACTTATTTTTACAAGTTTATTTAAGAAAGATAGTTAGTATATAATAAAATAAAATATATTTTTTATGTAAAAATAAAATAAAATAAACTAAAGTGCAATATTTAACATATTTATTTTAAATGATTTTGTATATTAAAGAAAATGTTTAATAGAATAAAAAATGAAAATAAAAAAGAAAGAAAGAAAATGTATGGGCCAGGGGGTATCCTGAGTAAACAGGATGTAAGCATCCGAAAAAGTTATGAAGCCCAGTAGTTGAGCCCATGCTGCAAAAATGAGAGAAATGGCCAAAAATGAGAAAATATGCAAAAAGGCAGGCACCAAGGCTCGAACCCATGACCTTGGCATTCTCAGCGCGCTGCCTTGCCACTGGGGTGGCTGTACATCCGTTAGTTCATATGAAAACAAAAATACATAACATGAATCCCTTCCTTGCCCTGTACTTCGTCTTCTTCCTCAAGCTGGCCAGAACCTCTGTATCTTTCTCATTTCTCCATGAAAATGGAAACTTCCAACATGAAATTGACAGTCTCTTTCCCATGATTTCAGACATGTAACTTATGGAAACTAACAATCAAAGATCAAAACGAATTCTAAAGGACCTAATTTTAAACCTAATTTTTACAGAAATTTGAACTCTAAAATTCTCTATACACAATGAATATAAATGAATTCTATGCACATGGTTGGCTTTAGCACAATAATATCTACATTTTTCTTTCAAAAATCATGGCCAATGGATGCCTATATGAAGAGATAAAAGTTGGAGTTCTTACCTCTTTCAGCTGAGATCGTGAATGGATTTTGAGTGAGTTTTATGAAGGCCTGAAGATTCCTTTAGCTTTCCTGAACCTCCCTGAGTGTGGTCCAATCCTTGCCTTGCTTTGAAAGTGCATGAATCTCTCTATCCAAGTCAGCCTGCAAGCTTGAAAAACAAAAATGGCAGATGAAGAAGGAGGAGTTACAGTGCAGGGATGATGGTCTGGAACACTTAGATATGAGGTAGGTAAAGTGTTTGAGTGATTAAAACATGAAACACACGAGTAAATTTATGGATTGCTATGCTTGGTTTCAAACTGCAAGTTTTGACAGTTTTTTGGTGATAGGGAGTTTTAGGGAGTTTATGGCCTTTTGAAATTATGTTCTAAATTGTAATGTGTTTGTGTATAAGTATAGATAAGGTTTCTCATCCACTCCACAATAGATTTCTCAGTTATAGCCTTTTTGCACTCTTACTTGCTTTTTAAGAAAGGTGAAGAGACCATTTTCTACATGCTTGCACATGCCTGCTTGGATTTGGTACAAGTTCTAGGCAAATTTTTTTTTGTTTATAGGACTTGTGTGTGTAGAGAAAACAGGTCCAACGCTCAAGAAATGAAAAGTTGCAAAAGCTATGCTTTTCCAAATTGGCAATGGCAACTTTGTGCCATTTATGGAATTAAAGCTTCGACAAAGACTCTTGTGCTTGGATTAAGGCTTTATCATCTATGTAAACATTAAATTATGAAGTGAGAAACAAGTTTGAGGCCTGTAAAGCAAGGATTAGGCAGCATAGGTTCAAATTTGAATTTTGTTCTTCATGAAATGGCTTGAAATTAAAGTGAGAAATTGCCAACTTCATCTCTTTGATTCTCCCTACTCAAAAACGATCTCAAGGAGTTCTGTGACATTTTGGAAAGCTTGCAATGTGCTCTATAACTCATATTTAAAATTAATTTCAAGATTCCTCTTGGAACTAGGTGAAAAATTGCCATGAAGTTGGGTCAAAAACCTGCTTAAATTAGGGCAAAATTTCACTAAGATATTTTAGTTTATGAGCATGTATTCACAAAATTATATCTTGAGATCCAAGCATCTTTAGGGAAAAATGTGTGAAGAAAAGTTGTATATTTAATGGAGGTCTTCAACTTTCATGTTGGGAACTTTCTTTGAATCATCTTGTATCATGGTGGAAAATTGGCTTAAAGTTGAGAAAAAATAAGAAATTTTCTATACTTAGAAAAATTTCTAAGTTAAGAAAATTCAAATTTCAAGACCAAATCTTCAATATTTGATTCCTTGACGAACAAGTTTCACATTTTCACATGTTTTGATGAATTGTGGACCTTGGCACTTGAATTTGACCAAATAGTCAAAGTTTGACTTTTTAGTATACAGTTGACTTTTGATCAGTTGACTGCAAATTTCTTCTGTCAATCCAATGAAATTGCAATGTTTTGAACCATGTAATTAGGTAAAGATGATACAAATTAAACCTTGTAATCATGCTTCAAATCAATTGGTCATTTTCTAGGTCAAGAATCAGAAATTGCCCTTTCTCAGTCAAAACCCTAATTTTGACCATTTTGCCCTTTTGATGATTTGATTAAATTTCTTGAGGAATTGTGGTCCAAACTTGATCAAATGATACATATGAGCCTAAAATGTTGATGTGGATCAAAAATTATGAAGTTTGACTATAAATTGGCCATGGTTGACTTTTTCCCTAATACAGCTGATTTTTAGGTCAACTGTCCAATTGACTGATCAAAAATGTGGTTCAAGGCTTGAAACTTGTCATGATTAATCTTAGGGGTCCATAATGATGTTTGAAAGTCATATGAAGCATTGATAGTCCAAAAATATTTGTAAAATCTCAAACCCTAATTTTGGTCATTAGTGCATGAGGAGGTGTCTTGAGCTGATCAAACCCTACTTCAGTCTTGAGTCAAAGGGATCTTGTGAGAAAAGTCTTGATAAATGAGAGGGCAAATTTTGGAGTACAACAGGAATGATGGTGCATGATATACTCCTTCGATCTGGGAACACTGGATCTGCAGGAAATTTGTTACAGAAACAAAACAAAATCCCGTACTTGGGTCGAATCTAGTCTTGGATTCGACAGCCTGTAGCTGCATCATCCTAGTTAGAATCCCCTGAGTCTGAATCGAAAGCTATTTCATCTTTAAACATCATGAATCATGAGATTCGAAGGAAGATACATATCGTACCTTAGAAATGGCACAATCTCATCCTTGCACTTAAACTTGTATGTAACACATGGAAACAATCACAAACATCAGCAATAACATGAATGTAAGATTAATATGAATTTAAAACGGCATACTTAGCAAGTTTGAGATCGAAAGCAAATTACCAACGGAGAGATTGTGTGAGTGATGCTCCTGTGTGTGTTGGACCTGTCTAGTGTTTAGAAACGTCTCCTGGAACCTTCAAGGGGTGAGTGGAGCGCTTGTTTTAGATTGAAGAAGCCTGGAAAGGTTGCTTCAATTTTGGATCACTTTGTGAAGATTTTGAGATTTTTGGTGTGGATTTCTGAGGCAGTGTGTGTGCAGCTTCAATAGGAAATATGTGATCTGTCTCTGCAAAAATGTTTCCGTGGCAATGTTTCATCCCCCCGTGTCTGTCCTTCTGCTCTGTATTTATATGGGGCAATGGTGAATGGAAATGGCAAGAATCATCCATTAATCAGGCTTTAAAGGCAAAATAGAAAGCCTTAAAAGGTTGCCTTTTTTGAGGATTTTCTACCCTTTTGGTTTTGAATGAACCTGAATAGGTTTCACTCCTTGACTTCTTTTAAATGCCCTCAAGCCTTATTCTTCGATTGGCTCTGAGTTCCAATTCGAATGTCTTAAGGCCTCATCATCATGGCTTCTTCGATTGAGCCATTATTTGCCTTAGTTGCTTGATCTGAAAATATCCAACTAGCCCAATCGAACACTTCCTTCTGGCCTGTCGTAGCTTCGTTTTGTTATTTCCTCCGAATGTGATTATGCAGGTGGCCCTTCGAATCTAACTCCCACCCTTTGCTTATGTCTTTGCTTGCCTGTAAGAAACAACTTTGTTGCGCATTAGTCTATCTTCGATTGGTGAATACATCTTGTATTGCACCAATCTAAGGTTAACCTAAGAGCATCAGAACTTCTCTTAAAACATCCCACACATGTTCAGGTGTCTGTCAGAAGCTCTTAACTGTCTTTCGACCATGCCATGTCTGAAGATGGCATATCCTTCGAATCATGAGCTTTCCACCTGTCTTCTTTGGATAAAATAAAAGCCTTTCGATTCCAAAATATTCTTCTTTTCAAAGTTCCCCTTCAGGCAATATGTCAATCGAAAGGTGTCTTCCTTGAAATGCTTCGAATTACTTCCATTTCAATGGTTCTAAAACGAACCTTTCGATGGCTCTCATTACCAGATTTTCCAATCGAAGGCTTCAGAAAAAACCTCCTCACACTTTCTTTCGATCTAGCCTTCCTTGGATGTTTCGAACAACTTACATTTCAGTGGTTCAAAAACGGACCCTTCAAAGCTCCTTATTATCTCTTCCAATTGAAGACTTCTTAAAAGCCTCCTCACATTTTCCTTCGAATTAGCCTTCCTTCGATCCTTCAAATTAGCCTGCATACTGCTGTCGAAGCTGCTTCGACCCAAAAACCCTTAGGCATATTTTCAGCCTTCGACCTACACTTTATCATGCATATTTATTTTCTTTCTTTCAGCTATGCCATTATGCTAAGGCATATAGGGTGCCATGAAAATCATTTGAAGCCCTAGAACTCACACATCTTGGTGAAATTAGTTGAAAGGCCACTGCTTAGGAGGAGAATTTATCTTATCAATTCTTAGTCAACCTTGAGCAATTGGGGACCTTAATGAGCATGCCCTGAATAAAATGAGAGGGAAAATTTTGCGGTACAACACAAGGCCAGCATTGAAATTTTTGAGGGTGTCTACCCCAATTGTTCCACAACATTATAGTCACTCTTCCGTATGATTTTCAAAATTTCCTCCATTTCTCATTTAGAGGGTTCATGAATGGCTTCTTTGGATGCCTCTGTCCATGCAGGCTTAACCAATACTTCTTTTCCCCGAGTCTCAGCTGACTCAGTAGACGGAATAACAACAGGAGCAACAGGTGTTTTAGCAGGAATAACCAAAGGAGTGGCAACAGTCTTTGGAGAGATTTCAGGAGAGAAAACCCTTCTACTTTTGGTAATTTTACTGGTCCCAACAATATTTCCGATGTTAGAATCAGTATCTTCAGTAACTTCATTCTTAATGGCCAGGATGTCCTGCTTGACGCCGTGATAATAAATGTCAGCTCCATAATTCCAAGTGTAATACGGTGGGAGAACTGACTTGGTTGTTTTGCATTTGATCGCAATTGTTGCGGATAGCAAGAGCCGCCACCGACTTTTCTTTTATCCAAATAGGAAAGGGTGAAAAGAACAGGAAATACCTTTGAGATGTTTTTTTGAGTTCGGGGGGTAGATTATGAAAAAGGAAGGTGTTAGCACCCTTTTCATCCATAGTTATCTATGGGCTCTTAGTTGCTTGCTAGATCTTTTTGCTTTGTTTGAAAATGTGCTTTATGGTGGGAGTTTGAAAATATTTTGAAAACTCCTTTGTTGTGGAAAAATTTGTAATGATTCCCGTCTCTATAAGAATGTGTTGTACCCCAAAATTTTCCCTCTCATTTCTCAAGGCATTTCTCACAAGGATTCTCAAAGTTCAAGCTTGCACAAGTACAATTGGAGGAAACTGTTAAAAAGGGAAAAACAGATAACAAAATTGGAGAAAAATAAGTTTTCTTCGATTTACCTTGCTTCGATTGGATTTTTGGTCCCCTGCAAATCTACTTCGATTCACAAAGCTTCGATTGGACTTTGGTCTCCTTTAGGCCTTCTTCGATTTCCCTTGTTTCATTTGGACTTTATTATCTTTCAAGACTGCTTCAATTGGACTAGGACTTCTTTCATGCCTCCTTCAATTCATAAGAACATAGCATCCTTTGTGCCTCCTTCAAATCCACCTTCAGAATTGGCCTCCTGCATGCAAGCTTCGATTACACCAATGACCCATCACCAGCTGGCTTTTGGTGCACATTGCATTGACCTTCTGAAAAGTTTCCTTCGATTCAGAAGGAAATGATATTCATACAAGCTTCGACTGAGTCTTGTTTCCCTTTGAAACATCGTCCTTCGATTCAGGAAGTAAAGGCTTCATGTTGGTTTTCTTTGATTCAGAAATTCATTAATCTTCTGAAAGCTTCCTTCGATTCAGAAGGAAATAACCTTCTGAAAAGTGTCCTTAGATTGCACCATTGACCCCTTACATGTTTGCCTTGAGTCACAAAGCAGTGACCTCCTGCATACACCCTTTCGTTTGGCATTTAGACCCTCTGGAAGGCAGGCCTTCGATTGGACAAGAGCCACCTGCATAAAAAGTTTCGATTGGAGTTTTTATTCCCTTCGAATCAGCATATTTCGAACCCAACTCTGGACCATTCGAAGCAAGCTTGTTTGAAGAACTTTGAGCAAATGTCATAGCCTTATCCTCCAAATCTCACTTGTCAGTCTATGTTGCTTCCAAATCTTTACATAATCAGAGGCTTACAAAAAGGTTCGAAGCTTTGTCTACTGGATAATACCATTCTTAAATGAAATGACAAAAGCTATGTACCCTTTTTTTTAAAAGTACTTTAATCACAAAGTTAGCTTCCAATCTGATTTTTGTCTGAACATAAGAAATTCCAAAAGCATATGTCAAATCTTCTGCCAGCAGGACCTCACTTGTACTGGAAACGTGGGAACAACGAAAAGGGGCTGACTTGTTTCACCCTTAACCAAACCATGGTTTGTCATCATACAAACCTGGTTACTTCAAAACACCTTCAACCTTTTCTCTATAAAATAGAGAAACATTTGCAAAGAAAGAGAGGACTTTTTGGCCAGAGGAACGAATCTCCAAAATTTCTCAAACACCATAAAGTTCTCAAACGCTTAAACACTTTTAAAAAACACAAACCCAGGATCCCAAAATCTTGTCTCCTTCGAATCTGAAGCATCCTTACATCTTATTACTCTTCGAATCCAGCAAGAAAAACATTTCATTTGTTTTTCTCTTTCGAATTTAGCAGTAGAGACGTTACCCTTGCTCCTTCCCTTCGAATCCAATAGCATTCAAGGAAACCACTTCAAGGTCCAGCACACCCTCCAGCCTCCAGCAAGGTAAGTTGTTCCAAACCTTGAGCTTTTCGTTTCTTGTATAACATGTAAATAAGCATTTCTTTCGTTTCAAGCATGTACATACCATTGTTATTTTCTTTTCCACCCTTTTAATATGTTTTCAGAGATAACCCTTTCGTTTTTCTTCATGTTTACCTAAACATGCATTAAGTATTAAACTGGTTGTAAGGCAATGCTAGCATGGCCTTAGGCCATGTTGCTATTTAAGAGTTCAAACGAAAGAAACAGCAAACAGGAAGTAGGAAATGAAGCTTCTGGCTTCTACCCCATTCTCCAGGCCAAACGAAAGAGGCAACCAGGAGGCACACAATGCTGACTTCCAGGCCCAGACAAAAAGCATGCCTACACTGATTCTAGGCCCAGACGAAAGGCACTCCCTCACTATTGTCAACCCAGTCGAAGGAGGCAAAAAGGAAGATTGCATCTTGCACTAGTTCCAGGCCCAGTCGAAAGGCACAACATGCTGACCTCCAGACCCCAATCGAAAGGCACAACATGCTGAACCTCAAGCCTCAGTCGAAAGTAAGGCCTTCACCCCTTCCAAGACAGATTGAAAGAAGCCGTGAAGATCAGAATTGAAGGATGTTGTTGCCTGGATCGAAAAGGCTTATTTCACCTTCTTTATTTTTTTGTCCTTACATTTTCTTGCTATTCAATATGGTTGTAATAGTGTAGGATATTTATTTTCTGCATTTTTATTACTTTATATAAATGTTAGTAATTAGGATGTATGGCAAGATAAAAACAACAAGTAGATAACCCATAATCAAAGACTAAATGCATGCAAATCTAACACACTATTCACACATGCACCCCTAGGGTTAACTCCACTTGTTTCCTAAAAATAGTCATGTTATGCACGTGAGATGTCTTAGCAAAAATAATCAAAATACAAGATCATAGTCCCTCGATGACGCTTCGAATGTTTCCTTACAAATGATCTTAGTCCTCAAAAGAAATGCTAAGATATCTCACAACATTGCTATCATGACTATACGATAACTCACGCCCGTCCCTTCACATCCAACAATGGAGCTTCTTACCAAATCAATGATAAGATAGCAACATATAAAGGAGGAGAAAAAGAACATTTAAGACCTTTTGAGTAGGTAGGTTTCTCCTATTTGCTCGCTTGCTCTTAAAAAAAACATTTTATACACCAACACTTTCATTTTGAAACATTTTCAAAAGACAACACTTTATATGCGTTCTTATAGAGACGAGAATCATTACAAAGACACCTTTCCAAAATCACTTTCAAAAAATAAACACTTATTTGAACTATTTTCCAAACAACACCTTGTATGCGTTATTATAGAGACGAGAATCATTACAATGGCACGTTTTAAAAATACTTTCAAAAACCACACCATAAAGCACACTTTCAAACAAAAGCAAGTGATCTAGCAAGCAACTAAGAGCCCATAGATAACTATGGATGAAAAGGGTGCTAACACCTTCCCTTTTCCTAATCTACCCCCCAAACTCAAGAAATTAATTTCAAAAGGTCTTTCCTTTTCTTTTTAGCCTTTCCTTATTGGATAAAAGAAAAGTCGATGGTGACTCTTGCTATCCGCAACAATTGCGATAAAATGCAAAAACACCCAAGTCAGTTATCCCACCGTGTTACAGAATGCATACAAAGTGTTGGTTTTGAAAATAGTTCAAAGAGATGTTTGTTTTTGAAGATGTTTTGAAGGTGTAAGTGTGAAAATGGTTTTGATAGTATGCAAGCAACTAAGAATGTTCTACCTATTCAAAAGGTCTATATTCTTTTCCTCCTCCTTTAGATGTTATTATCTTACCCTTGATTGGTAAGAAGCTTTATCTTTGGATATGAAGGGACGGGCATGGGTCATCGTATAGTCATGAATAGCAATGTTGTGAGATATCTTAGAATTTCTCTTGAGGGACTAAGATCATTTGTAAGGCAACATTCGAAGCGTCATCGAGGGACTATGATCTTGTATTTTTTTTATTGCTTTTGCTAAGACGTCTCACATGCATATTATGACCATTTTCTCAAAGCAACAAGTGGAGTTAACCCTAGAGGTGCGAGTCTGCAAGTGTTTGATTGCATGCATTTTTTTCTTTGATTAGGGTTTTCTAAGGGTTGATTTTAAATATTGCCATACACACCCTAATTACTAACAATTTATATTAAAGCGATAAATTGCAGAAAGTAAATTTACTACGCTATTACATCATTTGGGGATGGGGGATATAAATTTACAAATGGGGAATGCAAGAAATTAAACTCTAATTTATCTATTACAACCATATTGAATTTGAATAATGTACAAGAATTAAGAGGAAAATAATGTACAAGATAAAAATAAAATGAACTTGTTTTGATTTTGTTAAAGAAAGGTTTTGGTTAATTAAAATAATTATGAAAATAAAGAATTTTTTGTGATATTTTTATATATTCATAAAATAAACAGTGTAAATAAATAGCATGCAAAAAATCAACTCAAAAGGAGTTATTTTGATTGGTTGGAAAAATGTTTGAAGTTTGTTAAAAAGAAAAGGAAACAAACAAATGATAAAAACTATTATGGTCCTGCCAAGGTTTGAACCCGGGACCTTATACATAAATGCCTTTTGCACGCGCTGTTTGTACCATTGGGGTGGTCTGTTTCATCCGTTCATAAGATAACTTCGATTAGGTACAAAATGAACTCGTTTCTGAATGTTTGAAATGCTCAACTTTTTCTTCCTTCGAGCGCAGGGATATGTATCACCATGTTTAGCTTTTAAAAGCTTCGATTCTCAACCAAATCGAAAAGTGTAAATATCCAACCTGTCTAAAATTAGAACACAAATCTAACTATGTAATTTTTGAAAGCTACAGATCAGAGGTTAGCACAAATTTGTTTGGTACCAAAATCAAAGCCTAACTAGTCAGATTTGAAGTTCTCAACATATAAGCAGTGATAATTGAAACTAAGAGCATGGTTAATTTCCTAGATATGATATATACATCCTTTATTTTATTTGTATATAAAAATGATGTTTGAATGAAAAGTTACAAGTTTAAGAAAACTTACCTCTTGGAGCGAAACTTGAGGCACTTTGACAGAGCCTCCAAGAACAGTTCAAGTTGAAACCCGGATGCGACCGGATAACCACTTAATTCCTTCTGAAGCCTGGAGCACAACCAGATAACAGTTTTTGAGATTGCAAAGCCTGGAGCACGACCAGATAGCAATTTTAATCTCATCTCCCCAGTAAGTCACTGTAAAACCTGGAGCACGACCAGATAGCAGTCATTCTTATTATCCTCAGCAAATCACTGTAAGGCCTGGAGCACAACCAGATAGCAGTACATTTTCATCTCCTCGACTAAGAGATTATTCCCCAGTAGAGTAACGGACAACTAGAGTTCCTAAAATTCCATTTATCCCAAGACAGAGACCAACATTCCTCAGTAGATTCCTCCTCAACGGCGGGAACATGAATTCTCATCAAAGGATTATCTCGGGAAATCAACATCCTCTAGATGGCATCTTTAAGCCCATCTCAGACGATTCTCCGTAATATCTTCCAGATGGCATCTTTAAGCCCATCTCCGATGACCTTCTGTCATCTCCTCCAAATGGCATTTGTAAGCCCATTCCCGATACTACCTACACAGTCCAGCACCATCTCAGACGAGTGCAAATTTCTGGGCACTCTAGTGTTCAATCATCTTCCTCCTTCAGATTACGAAAGGCGGACAGCCAATCTACATTCTCAGGTTTAAGAAGATTGAACGGGGGAAGTTGTTTTACCCCAAAATTTTCCCTCTCATTTCATTCAATACATGCCTCTAGAGATCCTCAATTGCTCAAGGATGACTAAGGATTGACCAGACTAATCCTCCTCCTAAGGCAACAAGCTTCAAACTAGGGTTTCACTCCTCATCAAGATGGTTGAAGTCCAAGGGTCCCAAATTCCTTCCATGGTCCTAATATGTTCTCAAGATCATCCATGTCAAGTTTCATGCCTTGCACAAGAAGTTTGCTCAGTCAATGGCTCAGATGCCTGGAAATCAACTGTACTAGATCAAAAGTCAATTGTGGCCCACATACAATCAAACTTCAAAATTTTTGGTCAACATCAACATTTTGAATAGATATCCATCATTTTATCAAGGGTTGATCATGATTCCTCAAGGAATTCCCCAAATTCATCAAAATCAAAAGTTGCTAAATTAGGGTTTCAAAGGAAAAGTCAACCAAACTTTGACCAAGCATAACTTCTTCATACTTTATCAGAAAGTTTCCATCCAAGGCTCATTTTAAGGAGAATGTAATTCCCTACAACTCATATTCATCCCACAAGTTCAAAATATGCACTCATCAAAAGATATGAATTTCTACATTATAGGTCCTTTTGAAAAGTCAACAAAAACACCTTTTGGGTCAAAGCTTCTTACATGAACATGGAAGACCAAATTGAGATGAAACCAAAAGGGTTGTTTAGGGGACATCCTAAGCTTTCTAAAAAGTCCAAGAACACCTATCTAGGGTTAAAATTGGAGGAGATATGCCTTGTCAAAGTTGGCCATTTTTGCAACATTGCCAAAAGTCAAATGTGTTCAAAAGTGCATTTTTTTGTCAAATGGGCCTAGCATTTCATGATTGCATCTTGTTTGTGACATGGTCCACTACCTAACTCAGCATACACACATTATTTTCTTCAATATTTATTTTATTTTGATTTTTTATCATTTAAAATTCGAATTAAATCAAATAAATTGCAAAAAATATAAAAGATTGACTTTTGATTTAATTTTTTGAAGGAATCAAATCCAATTAGGTTGACATAGCATATCAAATCGTGAAAGGGATTATTAGAACAAAGATGGCATGATTAGGCCTATTTTGGAAACATATCATACAAGAGAAAAATCAAATCAAATCTCCATGATTATCAAAGATACAAAGCATTTTTGTTGCCCTAATTCATCACACTATATATACAGAACATAACCAATACACAAGAACGAGGATTACAGTCATGAGAAAGGAAGAACAAAACTTAAAAATTGGTAAGAAAGTGGTGATTCATTTTCTAACCTAGAGATCAATTCAAGGAATTTCAACACTCCCAATCGTTTCCTGGAGCCTCTTTGAAGCTAACACGATCAATTGTAGACATTCCCAAACCTAGAATCGCCCCCTAGACCTCACGCGGTTTGCTTCTTTTTTCAAATTTGATTACAATGATTCTTGCATCATAAATATGTTCTAATGGTATATTTGTGTTAATTGACATATTTGCAACATGTTTAAATGGTTTAATTGATGTTTCAATTCTTGTATTCATAATTTCCATTGTTAGGGTTTGCTTTGCCGTTTTAGGGTTTTTCTATACAGGTTAAATTGGCCAAAGAAAAGGGTACCATGATGCTCGTGAAATCAAGACGAATTGATCTATGTACTCACAATTGATTTATCATGCTTGTTGTGAACTTTTGAAACTTGCAGTGCTATAGCCATGGAAGTTTGTCCGTAGGTAAAAGTTTCAAACCTAAAACAACGGACAGGGGAAGAAGAAGCTAACGTGTCTAACCATCATTGGCCTATTTGAATAATGGGCGCGCGTTTTTTTTTTGTTTCAGGTATCCACTTGGTTTTATATATAATATATTGTTATTATTATATTAACAATTAAACTTTGTAGCCTAGTTGGTTAAGCGCGCATGGTATTGAGTGGGAGGGCCTGGGTTCGATCCCAGGTCCCAGTGTTTTCTCTATTTTCTTAATATTTGACAACAGGTTCCATGTTCCACGCTTCCAGGCATCTACCATATTCTACAACCATCCAGTCATTTGATGCATCTCTAATCCAAATCCAGCGCTCCATCAAAGAGGACCATGGTACACCATCAGAAAGAGGATGCACTGAAATAGGCGCAAAGACTGGGCTGAGCAAGGAATGGGCCTTACAAATTCAGCATTGCACCCCCTGGATTGCTTCTAACAGGCCCATCTCTTTTTCTTTTTTATTTTAATTCTTATTTTAGTTATTTATTAATTATTTTATTTTTACAAATAACATAAAAATCCTTTTTTATCATTAAATCAAAAATCACAAAAAACATAAAAATCATTTTTTTCATAAAAAATATTTTATTTCCTTAATTAATTAGTTTAATTATTTAGGGAAATTTAATCCTTTTTTTCATAATTTAAATCAATTAGAATTAGGCTTAATTTGTATATAATTTAATCTTTTCTCAAAAACTAACCTAAATCTTTTTCAACTAGATTTTTTAGGTTTTCTAATTATTCTCGCATTTAATTCACCGTGTGCATTTTTTAATTTTCCTTTTTATTACTATTGTAACTACTCTGAGATTGTAATAGTAATTAGGGTTTCAATTTCGCATCTTTATTTTCGGTCAAAATAATTATGTATCAGCGAAAGCCTTGTAATAGCTAGGACTTTAACTTTCTCGCTTTAATTTCCACAAACTATAAACTACCTAGATATTAATAGGATTGTATGGAAATACAAACAGAAAATTAATACGGTAGAAAACCCTAAATGTGCAAAGATAAATTAACTGAAAATTACACTCGCACATGCTCACTCCTAGGGTTTACTCCACTCTGGTTGCCTTCGGTAAACAGTCATGAAGTATAGGGTTTGTTAGTGGTTGTCCTCTAGCCCCAAAAGATATAAAATGACCCATTCGGATGTTGCCTCGGAAAAAGATATTTAAGGCTTTAGGATGATTACTAACATTTCCTAACATTGCTTTTATGATCGTATTTGTCCCTTCGAATATCCCTAAAAAACTCCAACGACGATGCTACCTATTTCTCAATAATGGGATAGCATTGTCTAAAAGGAAAACGAACAGACCTTTTTCGAGTAGGTAGATTAGTACCTAGGTACTTGCTCAAACAAATAAAAACTTTTTCACACCAACACTTTTCAAACAAAGTTTTCAAAAACAACTTTGTAACATTCTTGAGGACAGAAACAAGGGTTAATACGAAGTAAAACAAAACTTTTCAAAACAAGCACACACAAGCAGTTTTCAAAATGAGCAAGTACCTAAGAGCCCATGGAAAACCATGGATGGAAAGGTTGCTAACACCTTCCCTTTCTATAATCTACCCCCGTACTCAGAAACATTCTCGAAAAAGGTTTTTTCTGTTCTTTTTCCTTTTCCTGATTGGATAAAATAAAAGTTGGTGGTGACTCTTGCTTACCACGTCATTTGTGAACAAAAAACGCAAACCGGTTGTTGTACCCTAAAATTTCCCCTCTCATTTTACTCAATACATGTCCATTGAGATCCTCAATTTGCTCAAGCTTGCCCAAGAGTTGACCAGACAAACTCTCTCCTAAGGCAAAATACCTCAAATTAGGGTTTCCATTTTCATCAAGATGGGTGAGCCACAAAGGCCTCATGTGCTCTCCATGGGCTTAATATGTTCTCAAGACCCTACATGTCAAGTTTCATGCCTTGCATAAGATGTTTGCTCAGTCAAATGCTCAAATGCTTGAGAATCGACTGTATCAAGACAAAAGTCAATTGTGGCCCACATATAGTCAAACCTCAAGATTTTTGGTCAACATTAACATTTTGAATTAACTTTCATCATTTGATCAAGGGATGATCATGATTCCCCAAGGAATGCTCCAAATTCATCAAAACCTAAAAGTTGCTAAATTAGGGTTTCTTAGTAAAAGTCAACCCAACTTTGACCAAGTATAACTTCCACATGCTTTATCAGAAATATTCCATCCAAGGCTCATTTTGAAGAGGATTCAATTCCCTACAATTCATCTTCAGCCCACAAGTTCAAAATATGCACTCATCAAAAGATATGGGTTTCGACATTATAGGTCCTTTAGAAAAGTCAACAAAAACACCTTTTGGGTCAAAGCTTCATACATGAACATGGAAGATCCAATTGAGATGAAACCAAAAGGGTTGTTTAGGGGACACCCTGAGATTTCTAAAAAGTCCAAGAACTCCCTCCTAGGGTCAAAATTGAGAGAGTCGTGCATTGTCAAAGTTGGAAATTTTTGGAAAATTGTCAAAAGTAAACATTGATCAAATTTGCATTTTTTTCCAAAGGGGTCCATGTTTTCTTGCTTGAAACATGTTTCTAATAGGATCCACGACCCCTGAGCTTTTCCACCTATTATTTTATTACTTTTATCATTTATTTTGATTTTTTATTCATTTAAATCAAAATAAATCAAATTAAATGGTAAAATAATGAAAACAAATCAAATCTTGGGATTTTTGTGCAAATTTGGAGTCCATGTACAGCTAGCATGATGATCAATTCGTGCAAAACTCATTAGGGTTGGAAAAGATTAGATTGAAGCTTGTTTTAGAAAGATATCATACATGAATCAAGTCAAATCACATTTTCATAATTCTCAAAGATATGATACAATGTTGTTGACCTAATTCAGTCTACTATATGTATACAACAATTGCAGATCAAAGAAAGAGGTTGAGCAATCGTGAAAACACAAAACAAAGTTCCAAAAAAGTGGCAAAAAGTGTTGGATCGTTTTTGCATTTAGAGATCAATTCAAACCATTCCAACACTACTAATCACTTCCTGGCCATCTCCTGAAGCCAACAACATCATTTGCAGCCTTTAAAACGTCAAGAATCATCGCCTAGACACATCACGGTTTGCAAACTTTCTCAAATTCGATTATTACAATTTACGCATCATTAGCACCTTTAATTGTTATATTTGTGATCATCATCATGTTTGCAAGCTGACCATATAGTTTAATTGTATTTTTGGGACCCTTACACGCATCTGCCATGTTAGGGTTTCTACATGAATTTTAGGGTCTTTGTGTACAGGAAAAATTGGGCCATGAATCAAGTACCATGATGCTCGTGAGGCCAAGACGAGTTGGTTGGTACCATCACAATGGATTTATCATGCTTGTACTGAATATTTGAATGACACAGGTTTTTAGCAACGGACAACGTCTGTAGGTATAGGTTGTTTATCTAAAACGAAGGGCTGGAGGTAGAAGAAGGTGATTTGTCATCACCCCATTAGTCCGTTTGAATTCAGTGTGCGCAGTTTTTTGTTCCAGGGTCATTGCATTTGTTTTATATATTATATATTCTTGTTACTATAATAACAACTAACAACAACAGCTCAGTTGGAAGCGTAGCATTGGTATAAGGCGTGAGGACTTGGGTTCGATCCCAGGTCCCAGCATTTTATTTATTTCCTTTTCTTGCAACAGATCCAGTACTCCACTCCCTCACACGCCTTCCATACAACGTCAACACCCATCCACTGGATGCACTGCTGGCTAAATCTAACGCTTCCTACCTGAAGGTCCTTGGTGCACCTCAAGTCAACACCCATACAAGATCAAACGTGGTCAACATGGGCTCAGCTTAATGGGCTTGGAAATTCAATTCCACACCCCCCCCCCCTTCAGCAATTCATCACAGGCCCATTTTGGTTTTTATTATTTTCTTTAATTTCTTTTCTTTAATTACTTTCCTTTTTTAATTAATACAAAAATTATTTTTATTAAATTAACAAATCAAAATCACAAAAATCTTTTTTAATAAATATTTTTAATTAATTAGTTTAATTAATTTAGGGTAATTTAATCTTTTCTTTTATAATAAAATAATTAGAATTACGGTTTGAAATTGTACATAATTTAATTAATTTTCTTTAAAAAAATACATCAAAGATCATTTTTTTATAAATATCTATTTCTTTAATTAATTGATTTAGTTAGAAAATTAGGTTAATTTCACTCCTTTCTTAATTTAAAAACAATTAGAAATTAGGTTTAATTAATTTGCAATTAAATATTTTCTCAAATAAAATCCAAAAAATATTTTTTCTCTCAAAACTAGGGTTTTAGATTATTTCAATCGTCCTCGCATTTAATTTGCCGCGCGATTGTTAATTATTTTGCCATTATTTTGTAACTGCTCAGGGTTTGTAATAGTTAAAACTAGGGTTTTTATTTACCGCTTTCCCCCCATTTTTTGGTTATGTAATTAATTCCCCTTCCCCGAAGCCTTGTAATAGCTAGGTTTATTTTCTCGTATTTTTTTTATTCCCGCAAATATTTAACTGTCTAGATGTATGCTAATAGGATTGTATGAAAAGAATGCTTGAAATTTAAAACGGTAGATCACCTAATGCGCAAAGATTAAATAATTGAAACAAATCATATGCACATATTTCACTCCTAGGGTTTGCCTCACTTCGGTTACCTTCGGTAAAACAATCATTAAGCATAGGAGATTTTAGTGGTGGCCCCCCAGTCTAAAAAGATCAAAATGTCCCATTCGAATGTTGCCTCGAAAGGATCTTTAAGACTTTAGGGTTAATACTAAAGTTTCCAACTTGTTGCTTTAATGATTGTACATGTCCCTTTCGAATGTCCCTTACAAACTCCAATGATGGAGCTACCTACTCCTTAATAGTAGGATAGCGCTGTCTAAAGGAAATAGAATGAACAATCTTTTTTCGAGTAGGTAGAATCTTAAGTACTTGCTCAGTAAAAATATTTTACACGAACACTTTCCAAAAAAAGTTTTCAAAAACAACTTCGTAACACTCTTGAGGACAGAAACAAGGGTTAAAACAAAGTAAAACAAAACTTTTCAAAGCAAGCACACACAAGCAGTTTTCAAAATGAGCAAGTACCTAAGAGCTCGTAGATAACTACGGATAGAAAGGGTGCTAACACCTTCCCTTTCTATAATCTACCCCCCGTACTCAGAATATCTCGAAAAAAGGTTTTTTCTATTCTTTTTCCTTTTCCATGATTGGATGAAATAAAAGTCGGTGGCGAATCTTGCTTACCGCGACATTTTGCAAACAAAAAACACAAAATACAAACCAGTATTAAACAGTCGGTTCTGCCACCGTATCACAGAAATGGCGACTCTGCTGGGGAATATTAAAGTGAGGTATACCTTAGGATCTAGGTCATTAAAATTGCTTCTCTTGATTGTCTTGATTGCTTTACTTTTGAGGGTTTGTTTGGGGTTACTATAGATCCTACATTCGGATCTAGGGGCACTCATTAGGTAAACAGCAATAGATCATGGAGACTGTACGGCGTAGACCGATATGGTTTAAGCGATGGCTATGTTAGTGTGGCACTTTGGTTGGTACCAGTATCCTTCGTGAGGAAACGAGGAGAATACGGGGCCGCCGCATGGTGTCGTGAAGCACTAACGGACCTTAGAACCTCAGTTGAACAAACTTGGCCATTAGAAAGTAGTGAGATAGCCGGCCTCGCTGTAGAGCTGAAAACTGGTTGATACTCGATGCTACACTCATTGAGACCAGACTTTCAGGATAATTTGGCTGCAAGAAAAGATTGAGAGCTGAAACAATGCCCGATAAAGGATGGTCAGTGATATTGAGATCCTCTAGAACTCGGTTACTTTTTAAGATAGGTTGAAACCAACTAAACTTCAAGAGGGTATTACCTTTGACCTCATACAAGCCTTACACCTAAGGACTTTGTTTGATTTGACTCTGCTTGCTATACCTGTGTTTGCTACACCTGTGGTTTATCATGACATCATGCATCATAACATGGCATCCATGCTTATTGGACTAACCATTTCAAAGACCGAGGGAATTTATCTTTGTTCTGTTTTGTAGATCATGGCTTCCGTTTGTAGAAACACTATCCGAATCATCTTTGTGAAGATACCTTCCCAACTCAAAGAGATAGCATCAAGGTTTCTGAAACTTCTGCGTTCACTAAGAGACATGATCAACTTCTCAACCTGGTTACTACAAACTTTGATGAAAACATGATGAGTGTACTCTTTCAGTTCTTTGATCCCAAGCACCACTGCTTCACCTTTCCAGACTATCAGTTGGTGCCTACCTTGGAAGAATTTTCTCAGCTATTGGATATACCCATTCTTGAACAGGTACCCTTCACAGGTCTAGAAGAAGTTCCTAAGCCAAAAGTCATTGTCTCAGCTTTACATCTGAAACAGGCCAACGTGGTATCCAATTGGGAAACGAGAAGCAGAGTCAAGGGTTTTTTAGCTAAGTTTATGATAGACAAAGCCCAGCTGTTTTGGGATGATATGGATTTTTAGGCTTTTGAGGAGGTCTTGGCTCTCCTTATCTATGGTTTAGTTCTCTTCCCTAATTCGGACTCATTCGTAGATGTTAATGCTATTAAGATCTTTCTCTCTCGCAACCCGGTGCCTACTTTGCTCAGAGATATTTTTCACACTCTCCATACTCGTACCATGAGGAGAAGAGGGATTCTTATGTGCTGCACGCCATTGTTGTAGAGGTGGTTTATTTCTCACCTCCCTAAGTCCATACTGAAGAATGAAGAAGGTCTAGTTTAGTCACAAAGGATAATGTCACTCGCTCATACGGATACTCTTTAGTGTTCTCGATCTATGGAAAACATTGCTATCATTGACCGTTGAGGAGAGTACCCTAATGTCCCACTGCTTAGTATCAAAATGGGTATAACCTATGATCCTTGTTTATCTCTGCGACAATTTGGTTACGCTCTAAGGGATGGTCCCCCTGAGTTACTTATCGAGGGTATTGTATTCAAATATGAGGATGATATTCAAGAGTATCGCAGGAGGTTCATACGAGCCTAGGGCATGGTAAACAGATCCAGCATCAAGGCTTTGGGGCCAAAGACTTCCATTTCTATGGAACCTTACCTCCAGTGGGTACTAGCTCATGCCCAGAAGCTTATGATGCCCTATGTGTCCGTTTTACCAGTGATTGTGGAACCCACTACTGAAGGAGGCATTCCCTACAGAGATCTCTATCCTTACATGCCCACTGATCTTGGGGAATTATAGAGGTCTTGGATTCAGCTGATGAAGGAGCGGGACACTTACAGGGATCAGTTCCATGCTCAGGAGAGGAAGATCTTAGAGCTCACAAAGCAATTGCATGAAGAAAGAGGACTGAATGACTACCTTGGCACAAAGAGGAAGCATCCATGGGAATTTTGATGTCTTTTATAGTTTTGGATTTGTTTATTTTTAATTGTAACACCTAAAAGGCATTTGAACTTCAGACTCAGCTAATAAAGTTTTTTTTATTTTGGTTTGCAAATTTAAATTGCCCGAAGTCTTTGAAATCATTGCATATGCATCCCATTATCATACACATCATTACAGGTTTCTCATCTCCTTCGTTGTTTATTTCAACAGAAATATCTTCCGAACAGAGCATTAAGGACCTGCAAGCACAGAACGCCCAGTTCCAACAAATGTTTATAAGTCTGGCAAAAGGGCGGGAGGATCTGAAAACCCTTATCCTGAAAGAGAAGAAGAAAAAGAAGAAGACTACTGGTATTTTGAACATGGGCAGAAGGTTTGGAGAGCGGTTGAAGCGACAAGTCGAACTGACCTCTTCATCTAAGGAAGGGGAGAACCAAGAAGAAGAGAAGGACCCTGGTCCTGCAGTCTCTGACAATGATACTGATTATAACGATGAACAATACCCTCATGTTGAGGATAGATACAAACAGTTGGAAGATTGTCTGAGTGCCATGGAAGTTCAGAGGATACCTGGATTGGATTTTGAAGAGTTGAGTTTCATGTCGGGAGTGGTCATCCCGCAGAAGTTCAAAGCTCCAGTTTTTGCCAAGTATGATGGGGTGTCCTGCCCAAAGCTCCATCTCCGCTCTTACGTCAGGAAGATTCAGCCCCATACCGCTGATAGAAATTTGTGGGTGCATTTCTTTCAAGATAGTCTGTCAGGGACTCAGCTTGAATGGTTCTACCAGCTGGAGGGAGCCACTGTTCGAAACTGGGAAGATCTGGCTGCTGCTTTCTACAAGCAGTATCAGTATAATGCCGACCTTGCTCCTACGCGTACTCAACTCCAGAGTATGTCCATGAGTGCAGGTGAAGGTTTTAAAGATTATGCACAAAAATGGAGAGACTTGGCTGAGAGAGTTCAACCCCCGTTGTCTGATAGGGAGTTGGTTGATATGTTTCTAGGGATGCTATCTGGTCCATTTTTCAATCATTTGATCGGCAGCTCATCAGTCAGTTTCACTGAGCTGATTTTAACTAGAGAGAGTAGAAGCTGGGATTCGAAGCGGCAAAATACAGAAGGATGCCTCTTCAAGTTCAGTAGAGAAGCTTTTTGCTGGTAAAAAGGAAGCCGGTGCCATCTACAGCCCGAGGGGTCAGAACAGGGCTGAACAACGTCAGACAGTAAGTGCCGTGATGATACATAGACCTGTAGTTGCTCCACAACACAACAATCAACAAAGGGTGGAAAGACCATAGCGGCAGTTTACCCGCATCAACATGACATTGGATGAAGTTCTACCTCATCTGCTGAGATCCAACTTGGCAACCTTGAGAGAGGCGCCTAAGAATCTAAACACTACATCTCCCCGATATAATCTGAATGCCCGGTGTGCCTATCATTTTGAGAGTCCTGGCCACGATACAAATGATTGCTGGGCTCTAAGGAATAAAATACAAGACTTGATTGAAGCTAAGGAAATAGATTTTGATGCTCCAGAGAAGCCAAATGTCATAACTGCCCCCATGCCTAAACACGGCCGTGGAGTTAATGCTATTGATATTGAGTTGTTTGTTACCTCTGTCGATAAAGTCTCTACTCCTCTCATGACTGTCAAGAAGAATTTGCTTTTGTCCGGTTTATTTCTGGGTAGTGGTGAAGGTTGCCACATGTGTTCGCTTCTACCTTCTGGTTGCCACTTGCTGAAGTTAGGTGTTCAACGCCTGATAGATATCAAAGAGATTATGTTCGAGAAAACTATGATTCATGTTGTTCCAATTGAAGATGTTGCTATTATAACCATTTCTGCCAATTCTTCCAAGGTCTCCTCAAGAAGACCTGTTAGGATTACATCTGCTCCAAGAATTGCTCCGCTGATAATCATTGTTCCTGGTCCTGTCCCGTATGTCTCGGATAAAGCTGTCCGATGGAATTATGGTGTCGATGTGTACTATCATGGCGTCAAACAAGATTTGAAAGATGAAGAGTTTGATCCTGATATTGGTAACATTGTTGGAACCAGCAAAGTTACCCGAAGTGGAAGGATCTTCTCCCCCGATATTTCCCGTAAGACTGTTAACAAGCTTATTGTCATTCCATCTGTTGTTCCTGTCGGTACATCAACTACAGTTCATGTTCTTACTCCAGTTATTACCCCTGTCAGCGAATCATCTGATACCCGCGGCAAAGATATTGTAGGTGAGCCCGTCCATACGGAGGCACCTAAGAAAGTTGTTGTGGAAGCCTCTAAACAAGAAATGGAGGAAATACTGAAAATCATTAAGAAGAGCAACTACAATGTGGTCGAGCAGTTAGGGCAGACCCCGTCAAATATATCCACGTTGTCTCTACTGTTGTGTTCTGAAGCCCATGCGAAGGCTTTGATTGCATTTCTCAATAATGCGCATGTGCCGCAGAAAACTTCAGCTGATCAGTTCAAAGATTGTGTGGCCAGCCTGACTACTGATAATGGGCTGGGTTTTTCAGATGTGGATTTGACACCAAAGGGAAGGAAGCATAATGATGCTCTGTATGTCTCGATTGAATGTAGGGGCGCCACTATGGCTCATATGCTGGTAGATATCGGGTCTTCACTGAACGTTCTGCCAAAGAAGGGGTTGGACCATTTGGATTGTGAGGGTGTAACTCTAAAGCCTAGTAACATTGTGGTAAGGGCTTTTGACGAATCAAAGAGAACGGTGCACGGGGAGGTAGACATCCCTGTCAAAGTAGGTTCTCATACTTTTGGGTCCACTTTCTATGTGATGGATATTAGACCATCATATTCTTGTTTGTTGGGTCGTCCTTGGATCCACGAGGCTGGGGCAGTTACTTCTACACTCCACCAAATGTTGAAGTATCCGGTAAAAGGGAAGATTGTCACAGTGCAGGGTGAAGAGGAGTATATGGTGAGTCACCTCAATTCCTTCCGCTACGTAGAGATGGACGGGGAATTCATAGAAGCTCCTTGTCAGAATTTTGAAGAGGTCCCTCAGATCTTAGCATCAACTGAAACTACTAGCAACAAACATCCTTTGAAGATGGCTTTTCTCAAGGACACCAGGGTCGTGGTTGAAGAAGGTGGGTGTGCCAATTGGGGCCAGTTCCCTGATTTCACTCATAAAACTGACAAATTTGGTTTGGGCTTTACTACAGGGGCTCAAAGGGCTGTTAGACGCGCTCGGGCTGGAGAACCTCCCCTACGCATCAGTAATCGTGGGATTAACGCCATTGAAGACAGTGAAGAGGACTCAGACATTGAATGTTGGATCTACCCAACTACTAACGGTGGTGTAGCGGTAGAAATATTCAAGACTAAGCCATTGGATTGACTAGACTTTATAAATTAAAAAATAAAAAAAATTCCCATCGCGCTTTATTGTTTCCAAAGGAGTGGGAAAAGAGCGAATAACCCAAAAAGGGGGAAAGATTTAAGGTAAGGGGGTGGTTATGCAAAGGGAATGTATTAGCACCCTAAACATCTACGGTACTCCTCTTTGAAAAAATCTGTATATTTTAGCTATATAAAATATGTTGTATATAAAATGGATGGTGGAGGTGATAAAAGAAATATATATATTTTTTATGATTTTTGCACCTGCCGCGGTTGCGAACCTTTAGTGCCTACGTACCACCTTTCATGCAATAGGGGATCAGGTTACACGTAGTTCCTCTTTTAAAAAATTTGAAACACAAGTGTGTTGGTTAATTTTATGAGATAAGACATCATCGTCATTGTCCGTGTGGAAAACATTCTTACTACCCACAATCATGAGAAAGGAGAATTTGCATCATCTCAAAGTGGAGGATATGGCTTGGATTTTAAAATCAACAATGCCTCACTCAACACCCAAGTGGAAAATATCTCTCTTCACTACATATTGTAGAAGTATAGTTGCTTGCATCACTACAAGGATTGACAAGAGTATAATCTTTTGATAAAAGTTTAAAGATAAAAAAGCCAAAGTGGCAAAATGGTTTGAAATGAGATTGATTGGCTTTTAGTCTTCTCACAAAAAGTGTCAAAGTATTATTAAATTGATTGAAGTTTATTGATGAAAATGTTTTGAAAATGCATGGACCTAAGTCCAAGTTTATTATGAAAGTGTTACAAGTTTCAGAACAAGAAGAGTTTTCAAAAAGAGGGAGAAGATTTTTGAAATTAAAGAAGATGAGAGGAGTAGAAGAGGCTATCCTAAAGCATAAGGTAAAAGTTAAGGATAAGGACCATCTAACCAACAAGAAGCCAAAAGCTTGACATTATGAGCCAAGATAAAATTCACATTCTTTGGATTGAAACCAAGCAAGCAAAGATACTAGACCTCTTCAAATGCATTAAGTCTTCACAAAAATTGGGCAGAGTAACGGCTGTATACGGGTGAATTCCAGATTACAAACAAAGAGCGTAGTCACAAAAACCTGCACACAAAAACAAACAAGCAACCCAATGTCTTGAGGTAAACCTCAAGAGCTCCAGACAAAATAATCAGATAAGATCACAAGGTCTCAAAGATAGGCCAAGGTTTCTAATCCTAAGTCCAAGAAAAAGTCTCATGCTCCATAATGCCAAGGATAGTAACCAAATAGTCCAAGTACCATTAAGAGTTTTTTAGGGTTTATGTTGGTTATTAAGTATCTTAGGAAAAGAAAAAGAAAAGTTCAAGTGAGCAAAATAAAAATGGCAAGAAGATAAATGCTCAAATGAGCAAAGATGAAAATAGCATGAAATGAAAAATGCTAAAAAATAAATAGTACATAAAGCATAAAAAAATAAAAGCATAGAATAAACAAGTCAATAATTAGTGGTTAGTTGGATGACCATCTTGAAACTTGCATTTGGAACTCATTAGAGGATTGGTAGAACCAAAGCCTCCACACAACAAGTTGCATTTGCTTTTTGTCAAGTATATCATCCATTTGGAATTCTCATAAGTACCATTTAATGATCAACGATGTTTAAGTAATCCGCGTTGACCAAAGGTGTTGTAGATCCATTAGAGGATTGGTAGAACCAAAGCCTCCACACAATGAATCTCAAGGTTATTGGATCAAAGAGATCAAATTAACACACTTGGGCTTGCAATCATAAGTTTGGGCCACGGATGATCATTTATTCGAATCGGGACAAAATTTAGCGCTATGTTAAGCAATCGTAAGTGGATTTATATAGAAGTCGCACCTATTTTGATGCCAGTCAATAGCAATCTATGCACTATTTGTTTTGAGACATGATATAAAGATCATGCTCCAACAACATTTAGTGCAATGAGAAGGGGATGAGATGAAGAGGATTAGGGCAAAAGATAAACCACTTTTGAATTAAAAATTTAATCAAACTATTATTAAAATCATTCATCCATTTTTGTGGAGTTAAACTCAACATTATGGATCCAATGATGTTAATAAAGTCATGATCAAAAAATCAACCCAAGACAGCCAGAAAATAATCACAAAATAATAATGTAATTAATATATACATTAAAAGGTTTTAAAATGTTTTTAAAAAAATGGAAAATGATGAGGAAAATATCAATTATGTTCAAATTAATCAAGAAATGAAAAATAAGACCATAGAAAAATCAGAAAAGAGGCCAAGTAATTTTACAAAATTTTTGGGAATTTTTAAAAGTCGGAAACTTTTTTTAAAAATTAAAATAAATGGGTAAAATAAACAAAAATAGTAAAAAATAGTAAAGTCAGAAACAAAAATAAAATAAGGTCACCAATATTTGTCACAATATCATTGGATCATTCCATAATTTTTTCAGAATTTAAAAATGTATAAAAGTATTTTTAAACATTTTAAACAAATCAAATAAGTGTAAAATTCATAAAAAATACCAAAACACAAAATTTTATTGTGAAAAAAATCAGAAAGAGAATAATCAAAAATATTTTTCATAAATTTTTTAGATTTTTTGGACTAAAAATGAATTTTCTATGATTTTTTAAAATTTAAAGCAATTAAAATATAAAAATCAGAAAAAGAAAATAAAAGTAAAAGATGTGGACCATTGGATGAGAGTCAAAACGCGTTAGTAATCAAATCCAAGGGATCTGGCGCGTTGTGCATATCATGGTCTTTAATGAATAATGTACAGAATCAATAATAAAATCAGAGTTTAAAAAACACAGATGACGCGTCTTCATTGGTTAGAAGATGACACGTTGGTCATCTTCAACCTCCAGCCATCACGAATTGCAGGTCTCTCAAACTGTAAAATCAGAAGCTCAGACCTATACCATTCGCTTCGTATCTTCAAGACGAAGACAACCACACCCTCGCGCCCAAATTATATAAACTGTAGCTCAAGCAATTTGGAAAGAAAGTTTTGAAAATGGATTTGAAAATTCATGGTCAAAACGAGTTTCTAGATGAAAGTAAGTGTTGCGACTAGAACTAGGGCAATGGGAGCATCACAGTGATATCAAAGTTTTGAAGAATTGATGAAGGAATCTACCTATTGAAGTTGAGTTGCAGAGCTCTGAAAATGGATTTCTATGGAGCAATATAGGGCACGATTCTTGAATGTAGTTATATGGTTAGCTTCAGGGAAGATCAAGGAAGGTGAATTGAGGGGGGAAATGGATTGAAAAAGGCTTGAGAATAGATTTCGAAATTGATGAATTCTGGGTTGTGAAGCAAGTTTAGCAGGGTGATTTTGGCTATCTAAGTTTGGGAAATTTAATGGGGGATGACCCTTTATTTATAGGGAAGCAAATGGGATAAAAAAGAATAGCAAATGATGCGTTTTGGAGGGAATTCGTGTGGGTCTGCATCATGAAGAAAGTGTGACTCAAACTTGATCAAAACTCAGCCAAATCGTGTGTTTCATGATGCTTATCACTTCTGGTAAGTTTCTAAACATGATTAGAAACAAAAAAGCGTGGAAATCTTGTGATTATAAACCAAAACAAAGATTTCAAAATTCTGACTTTATGAAAAATTCAGTTTCAAACTACCAAATTCAAATCCATGGCATTTCCACCTCAAGGGGTCTTAAGGCATAATTCTTGATGCTTTGGAAAGATGAGGTTACAAGCTTTTCAATGGAAAAGGAATTGAATCAAATGGATGCTTGAGCTGAAAGTTACATGGAGTCAAAGTTGAAGAAAAAGAGTTGACTTTCCATACTTAGAAATATTTCAAATTCTTCTTTAAAAAATGACCTATAATCCTTTGCATCCAAACATGGCCTTCCACTTAGAATTTGCTCTTGACCAAAAAAGATGGAATGAAGTAGATCTCTTGAATGACATTTTGAAATTTGAACCACTCAAAATCTCCAAAATTTGAGAAAGTTATAACTTGTTGAAGTTGGCCAAAAATCATGAAATAACCTATAATCTTTTGCATTCTTGAGGAAACATCCATCCATTTTATTACTTTGCACATAAAAGAAGGCATGAATTACACATCCTTAAGATCATCATGAAAAAATAATGGGCTCAAGGTAATAAAAATTAACCAAGTTATGACCACTTGAAGTCACATATGGAAAATTGGGGATTCATCTGGATGACTTATAATCTTCCTTCTTCACCAAGTTCCTTCCACATGAAAACTCTTTGGAACTTTTGAAGTGATTTGTTGGTAACTCTTTGAAGAGAAGGATTTATTTGGAATCACTCAAAAATACCAAAAGATGAGCAAGATATGCTCCTCTGAAGTCCAAAACCCTAACCTCTAGATCAAGAGAATGCTTTGAGGAACTTTGCCAAGTTTGAACAAACTTTTTGTGCCAATATTCTTCCTTTATGAATAGAAATAGTTGAGGATGATGATGAGGACTCGTGGCAACCAAAACCACTTCCATACCAATTCTTTCAAAACAACTTCAATGGTGAGCTTTGAATTTCTCAAGCTATTGACTAGGGCATGGAAATAAACTCATGAACCCTTGAAGCAACTTGCTAAACCTCATTGCCTTTACCTACATTATTAACAAGTAAGACAAACCAATATTGTATTTTGTTAATTAGAGAGAAAATCAAAGCAAAATATTCATGATCAGAAAAGAAAACAAGTCAAAGTGCTTGGTAACTCCTCAAAAGAGCAAGGCTAAAGATAGGGAGAAGAACCAAAAACCCTAATGTGATTTTGTTGTGATTGAAACAATATGGTATGATGAAGGAATCTTAGGGGGAAAAATTGGGGTACAACAGCTTCCCTTATTTAAGTTTCTTCTATTTGGAGATACGAAGGTTAAAAATCTTCGTGTCGACGTGATCGAAGATGCTTAAATATAAAACAAACCCTATTTTTGGCCCTAAGATGCCATGCAAATTCTTATGCATATGAATGCATATGAACAGAACCAAAGAGGCGCAAAGTAACACTGGAGATGCAACAATGATAAAGAAACAAAGGAGCAAACCCCACCAGGAAAATAAATCACTGGTGAACCACAAAAACAGAATCAGAGAGGAAGATATCAAGCATCGACGTTCACTGCCGATGTACTACCAACGTTCACTTGAAGGTAGAAAGAGAATATATCATATCACCGCCGTTCACTGACGATGAACTATCAACGTTCGCTGAAGATAGCAAAAAGATAATAAACACCGATGTTCACTGCCGATGTTCTACCAACGTTCACTGAAGGTAGAGAGAGAAAATATCATATCACCACCGTCCACTGATGATGAACTATCAATGTTCACTTAAGATAGAAAAAAGATAACAAACACCAACGTTCACTGTCGATGTTCTACCAACGTTCACTGAAGGTAGAAAGAGAATATATCATATCACCGCCGTTCACTGACGATGAACTATCAACGTTCACTGAAGATAGCAAAAAGATAATAAACACCAACGTTCACTGCCGATGTTCTACCAACATTCACTGAAGTTAGAAAGAGAAAATATCATATCACCCCCGTTCACTGACGATGAACTATCAACGTTCACTGAAGATAGAAAAAAGATAATAAACACCAACGTTCAGTGCCGATGTTCCACCAATGTTAACTGAAGGTATAGACAGAAAATATCATATCACTGCCATTCACTGACGATGAACTATCAACATTCACTGAAGATAGCAAAAAGATAATAAACACTGACGTTCACTGCCGATGTTCTACCAACATTCACTGAAGGTAGAGAGAGAAAATATATCATCAAGTTTTCCCCAAACTTCTGGTGTTTCACCTAGAACGGGTCTCAACTTCTCCTTTAACCAAGGAAATCTTCCTGGAAAGGATCAAACATAAGTTGTCTCAAATAAAGAGACTTGTTACTCATTGTGAAAGGGGAATTGCAAAGAGAAATGACTTTCTGGGGATAGAAATATGACTTCCCGGTGAAATGCCACGATATTCCTGCTGATGAGATAAAGTCTTCCCGTGCAAAATAAATGCACAAACCAAAACTCAATGTTTTTAGAAATCCAAAGTAAATAACATTGTCATGCAATCACATATCCAAGTCAGAAATAAACTGGAGCAAGACGGCCCATGAAGATACATCCTTTGAGAAATAAACTCAAGAGGGAAAACCAAATTCAACTAAGCAAAGAGCGCTGCAGGAATATCAGAACACAATGTCAATGAACGATGTTTTTTAGCTATGCATGATGTATGTATAAATGTATGAGTGCTATCGTGCATATGCTGGTAAAAAGGATACACAATCAGTACAAAAAAACAAAACCGCCTCAGGTACTAATAACATTGGGCTAAACTTCAACCAGAAAGATCAATCCAAGAAAGGTAAAAGCAACTGCGAAAACCAAACCTATTGCCTGTCCTAACTTCACTGAGGAGAAACATAGTCCGGATGTAGCCAAAACAAATAGATACCGGGATAGAACATCCTTCTTCCGGTTTCATTGGAGAAGCAGTTTTACAAAAGCAACACGCCTACTGGAGATTGCAAGACCAGCCTCAAATAAAGCAGACTGACACCGACACAACCAAACCTCATTGGGGGATTCAAGTCTACCTACCTGGAGAAAAAAAACTACGGATTGAAAATTTTCATCACGAACACCCATTCCAACAAGATATGCCCTGGGATAACCTTCCCGGGAAATCAAGAAGTCAACACTAGTGCCAAAATTGCAAAAAGAGCGACATCTTAGCACACCAAGGGAATAAAACCTTTCATCACATGAGGGAAGACTTCGTTGGGGAATCTGGGACAGAAGCTTCTGACCATGCAAACCCAAAATCAAAAGCGAACCAAGACTTGGCTGGGGATAATGGGATCACAAACCCAATATTGTACCTTACACCCACTGATATCGTCTTTAACTATTTGAGAAACACACAAAGATTATGCACATACCAGCAAAATGACCTGAGAAAAACCTTCATGAAGGGAGTAAATCTTCTTAAAACAGCCGGAGTTTATTCATTCTTGGGATCACCATTCTTGTTGTCATTGTTTCATCACAAATCCCAAAGTAAATTGAATTGTAAAGATCTCTTTTTTTTAAAAGTCAATTTTGTTTTTTTTAATCTTTTTGCTTTAACAGTTATTATCAGTAATAAATGGAGTCTTTGCAAGCTAAATAAAAATAAGAACACAAAGAATTGGGCAAAAGCTCGAATTTCATTCATAGAATGGTAGTCTACGAATGGCGAGACTCCATGGATGATTACAAAGTTTGGGAAATGGTAATTCATAATGGAAAAGATACATTGAGATACAATGACAATTATTCCCCCTAACAACTTTTGAAATCCTGAGCAGCAGCTTTTGGTTGAAGTATGGTGAGTATCCGAGAAGATTATTTCTTCAATGATCAAGTCTTGTCTGACGTAGTTACTTGCCAAGAAAATCCCTAACTTTTGCCTAAGTTGCCCTTGCGGGTTTTCAACTTAGAGGGAAATTTATTCTATTTATGTCTCTAATTTTTGCCTAGACCGCCCTTTCGGGTTTTCGGCCTACCGAGACGCTCCTTTTTGCCTAAGCCTCCCTTTTGGGTTTTCAACTTAGCGAGCTATTCTTTTATTTCTTTAGGCGAAGTATTTCTTGACTACATCAGCATTCATGGGACGTGGGAACTCCTCGCCATCCATAGTTTCAAGAATTAATGCACCACCAGAGAAGGCTTTCTTAACAACATACGGGCCTTTAAAATTGGGAGTCCACTTTCCCCTAGAATTAGTGTTAAAAGACATGATCTTCCTGAGCACGAGGTCGCCTTCTCTAAATTCACGAGGTTTGACCCTTTTATCAAATGCTTTCTTCATTATTTTCTGATATAACTTCCCATGACATAAAGTCGTCATCCTCTTCTCTTCAATCAAATTTAATTGGTCAAACCTGTTCTAGACCCATTCAGCCTCTTTCAACTTGGTTTCCATTATCACACACAACGAGGGAATCTCCACCTCGACAGGGAGTACAGCTTCCATTCCATACACTAGGGAGAATGGGGTTGCTCCTGTTGAAGTGCGAACAGATGTTCGATATCCATGCAGAGCAAAAGAGAGCATTTCATGCCAATCCTTATAAGTGACAACCATTTTCTGGATAATTCTCTTGATATTCTTATTAGCAGCTTCAACAGCCCCATTCATCTTTCACTACACCAAATTTGTCTTTTAGCAGCACCCCTACTAAAGCGCTTTTTGTAAAAAGCGCTGGTATAGGTTGCGCTAAAACAAAATAAAAAAACACGCTAAAAAAGCGCTCTTAAAGGGGGGGGTTACAAAAGCGCTTTCAGAAAGCGCTCTTAGAGGCTGGGGTACGAAGGCGCATTTGAAAAGCGCTCTTATAGTGGGGGGTATGAAAGCTCTTTCTGAAAGCGCTCTTATAGGGGGCTTATAAAAGCGCTTTCAAAAGCGCTGATATAGGGGGTGGGGTACAAGAGCGCTTTTATCCTCAAAAGCGCTGGTATAGCCTTAGTTACGAAAGCGCTTTTCAAAAGCGCTGTCATACCCTCTTTACAATTAAAAAATTTTAAAACAAGAAATCGTTCATTCTCACAAAAGCTTGCATTCTCAGAAAACTCTTGCATTCTCAGAAAACTCACAAAATCGTTTCCAAATCCCTAAGCTTGGAATCGTCTTCAATCGTTTCCAAATCCCTAAGCTTGGAATCGTCTTCTCCGTTCTCAATCGTCTTCTTCGAAAGAAAAAAAGCTTGGAATACTTAAGGATCAAGAGCTTGCTTCATCAAGTCGTCTCCAATATTTCATCATCATCTTCTTCCTAGAGGTGAGTTCATAGTTAAATTTTAGCTTTGAGAGAAAAATCCATGGTTGGGAAGTTAGGGTTTGTGTTGTTGTTGTTATGAACATGAAACTTGATGACGATACATGCTTACTTGTGTGATTTCATGTTGAATGTGTTGTGGTGTTGGTATTATAATTATTTTGGATTATATTGGAATCATGAGATATGTTTGATTGTTGTTGATTCTTGAGAGTTTACATGTGGATTTCACTAATGTTAGAATATGGTTAGCATGTTATGGATTATCGAGTTAACAATAGTTGAATTCTTCTCATCATAGATAAGATGTTTCCTTTTCATGTGATTAATTTGGTTTAGGCCTTATCTGCTATTGGATGTAAATATTGAACTCTTGACTTAGCCTTGAATATTGGTACTCCAAAGTAATCAAAGTTTGTGTGACTTGTGTTGAAACCAAAGATGCATGCAACTTGTGGATAGCCTAAAAACCAAGGATACCTTGCATTTTGTGGGACTAGGGCGATGGCATGAATTTTAAGCATATTCATGTAATAATTTGTGGATAGGATATGCATCACTTTTGGTAGCTTTACAAAATATCTGAGATCATCTACAAAGAAAGTGTGACTTGGAAACTTAGTTTTGTCATGAGCGATACATGTAATATGTCTTTGTTCAATCATGTTTGCAAATTGTCTTCTTAAGCATCTTCAACAATGCAAAATAGTAAAATAGAAATGGAATTTCCTTGTCTTATTCCTCTAGAACAGTTGAAAAAGCTTGTTGCCTTGTCATTAACTAAATTGATAATTTGGTTGAATGAAGTATTGTTGTAATTCAATTGCAAAATATAATATTAAAGCCAAAGTTCTTAAGCATATAGAATAAATAACTCCATTTTGAGTATCAAATGCTTTTTTTTTATATCAATTTTCATAGCCATGTTTCTTTCAAAAGATTTCTTGTACTATGTCTCATATGAATCCTCTCCGATTCTCTAAGACTATTTTTGGAGCCAATCTAATAAGCTTAACAGTTATGATCTTGCAATAAGTTTAAAGTTTTCTATTGTAAATGTTCCATGAAATTTGGATATCCAAAATAATATTGTTAAAGTTAAAAGTGGGTAGGGTCCAATTTTGTGTAAACAACTGTATAAGTAAGGCTATGACTTATTTATCAATCAATGTAAAACTCAGTATACCTGGTAACTATTCATCAGTAAGATTTGTGATTTTATTTTTCAATGAAAATATGAAAAATATATAATTTTCTCTTACACATATGATATAGACCTCTAGTTATATTTATTAGGATTAGTTCAGTTCATTAAGATTTATTATTTTATTTATTTTTAGTTAGTATTTTTTGAATTTTTAAATTTAAATGTCCTATTTTTAAGAAAAGATTTAGGTTAAAACATAAGCTACCTATTAACTAGTAATTTTAGGAGAAACCAATCACAAACTCCGCCACTGCCGCCTGCATAGGTCTTAAGAACATATTTTCAGTTGGTTACAATACTTCCTTCCTACCACTTCATCAACAAAGGTCATGGCTACGGAATATCCTGAGGCTAACAAGGTTGTCCAGTTTTTCATGATCATTACTGAAAATCGTCAACAAGGAGAGCTTGTAAAACCTTGTGTAAGTCTTTCATTTGTCATGTTAAAACAACAATGTTGTATAGGGATGATGCAAGCTTCTAACATGACAAATGAAAGACTTACACAAGGTTTTACAAGCTCTCCTTGTTGACGATTTTCAGTAATGATCATGAAAAACTGGACAACCTTGTTAGCCTCAGGATATTCCGTAGCCATGACCTTTGTTGATGAAGTGGTAGGAAGGAAGTATTGTAACCAACTGAAAATATGTTCTTAAGACCTATGCAGGCGGCAGTGGCGGAGTTTGTGATTGGTTTCTCCTAAAATTACTAGTTAATAGGTAGCTTATGTTTTAACCTAAATCTTTTCTTAAAAATAGGACATTCAAATTTAAAAATTCAAAAAATACTAACTAAAAATAAATAAAATAATAAATCTTAATGAACTGAACTAATCCTAATAAATATAACTAGAGGTCTATATCATAATGTCTTGCAACAGTGGTTTAAAATTATTATGCCTTACAGTGTAGCTTTTTTGGTGAATATCATTATATTATATATCTTTTTTTGAATTTCTTTTCAATATGCTTGAAATAGATAGATCAATCAATGTCTCTAATATTGCTCTTTAGATATTGTTTAACATCCAGCATATGGCTTAGTAGTAGTAAGCTTAGATGCTGAGTTTTTATAGTTAAGAGTGTGAATCTGCTGAAATTAAATGCTGAGTTTGTATAGTGAAGTGAAAATATGGATTAAGGGATAAAATGTGTATAATTGATATTGATATAACTGTAATCATAAATTTTAGTCATTGTATTTTGATATTTGTTGACACATCTACTATACATACAATAAAAATTTTAAACAAGACTATCAAAAATTAAGTTCAAACTTAAAACATCTTTTTATTTAAAAGAGATTTCTTACAATTTTAATTTCATATATTTATCTATCGTTAAGTGAGGTACTTACTAACTTTGTGAATTGAATTTGCCATAGGGGTTACTTGTGAAGAGTGAAAGTTTGACCGTTTTTGTTTAGCTTAATTAAGACATGGATAAGACATGGATGAATTCAAACCGATTGTCGAAAGAGTACGAGAAAGGGGTATGGGAATTTGTTGAGTTTGCGGTTGCGCACTCCAAAGACCCGCTTCGAATGCCGCGTCCTTGCTTGGGTTGCTGTTATGCCGGGGGTAAGGTTGACAGGAATCAGTTGGGATCTCATTTACTACGGTTTGGAATTGATAGAAGTTATACATGTTGGACAATGCATGGTGAGAAAAGTACCGGGAATGCTGAGTCGAGTTGTAATAGGAAGTATGCTTCAAACGACGATTGCACAGACACATACGATTGTGATCGAGTCGAAGAGATTGCAGAAGCGCTTGAAGAAGATCTTGCGGATTGTCCCAAAATGTTTGAGAGGTTGGTAAGCGATGCAGAGAAACCGTTGTATGTTGGTTGTTCAAAATTCACAAGATTGTCTGCGGTGTTAAAGTTGTACAACTTAAAGGCGGACAATGGATGGTCGGATAAAAGTTTCACAGAGTTATTAGCCCTTATGAAAGATATGCTACCAGAGGATAATGTTCTTCCCAATCGAACGTATGAAGCCAAAAAGATGTTGTCTTCTATTGGAATGAGCTATGATAAGATACATGCATGTCCAAACGATTGCGTTTTGTTTCGAAACGAGTATGCAGCGTTGAATGAGTGTCCTAAATGTGGTGCCCCTCGATATAAGAAAAAGTTGTCTCCTGCTAAAGTCTTATGGTATTTTCCTATAATTCCGAGATTTAGACGCATGTATCGTAGTGAGACCGATTCAAGACACTTGACTTGGCATGCAGATGAAAGAATTATTGATGGAAAGTTGCGACATCCGGCAGACTCACCACAATGGAGTAAAGTTGATACTGAATATCCTGAATTTGGAAAAGAAGCAAGAAACCTTCGGTTGTCATTGTCTACTGATGGAATGAACCCGCATGGTATTCAAAGTATCTCGCATAGCACATGGCCTGTGATTCTTATGATTTATAACTTACCTCCGTGGCTATGTATGAAGCGTAAGTACATGATGTTATCTATGCTAATTTCTGGGCCTAAACAACCAGGGAATGACATAGACGTATACTTGGCACCCTTAATCGAAGATTTAAAGTTTTTGTGGGAGAGAGGTGTGGAGGTTTACGATGGGTATAGGAAAGAAAGTTTCAACTTGAGGGCGATGTTGTTTGGAACAATTAATGATTTTCCAGCATACGGAAATCTATCCGGGTACAGCAACAAGGGTCAAAAGGCGTGTCCTGTTTGTGAAGATGAAACCGATACGACACGATTGGCGCTTTGTCAGAAGAATGTCTTTCTCGGCCATCGTAGATTCTTAAATTCTAATCATCACTACCGTGGGTGGAGAAAAGCATTCAATGGAGAGGCCGAACATCGTACAGCCCCGCCTTTTTTGTCAGGTGATCAAATTTTTGAAAAGGTGAAAGATGTGAGCACTCAGTTTGGCAAGCCTTTTGCACATTCAATTGTCAAGGGTGGGTGGAAGAAGAAGTCAATTTTCTTTGAACTTCCATATTGGAAGTCGTTGTACGTAAGACATTTCCTGGATGTTATGCATATTGAAAAAAATGTATTTGACAGCGTTATAGGTACGCTACTCAATATACAAGGAAAGTCTAAGGATGACGTTAACATAAGGAATGACATGGTAAACATGGGGATGAGAACTGAATTGGGGCCCGTGACGAAAGGAAGACGAACATATCTGCCACCTGCTGTTTACACTCTATCTAGAAAGGAGAAGAAAACATTGTGTAAGTTCCTCAGTGAAGTAAAAGTTCCAGAAGGCTACTCTTCAGATATTAGAAGACTTGTGTCCATGAAAGACCTCAAGTTAAAGAGTTTGAAGACGCATGATTGCCATGTTATAATGGAACATTTTTTACCAATAGGTATACGTTCTATTCTGCCAGAAAAAGTAAGAAGCGCAATAACTAAGCTGTGTTTCTTCTTCAGGTCTATTTGCAGTAAGGTGGTCGATCCCGCGATCTTACCAACATTGCAAAATGAGATAGTTGTTACTTTATGTGATCTTGAAATGTATTTTCCTCCCTCGTTTTTTGACATAATGGTTCATCTAGTCGTTCATCTTGTGAAAGAGACACAACTGTGCGGACCAGCTTATATGAGATGGATGTACCCTGCTGAACGTTATATGAAAATATTAAAAGGGTACGTGAAAAACAGAAGTCGACCAGAGGGTTGTATTGCCGAGCGATACGTTGCTGAAGAAGCGGTTGAGTTTTGTACTGAATATCTGTCAAATGTTCAATCAATTGGACTCCCCAAATCTCATATTGTCGGAAAAAAAGAAGGAAAAAGGCTAATTGGAAATAAAGTTGTGACAGTATCAATGGTCGAACGGGATCAAGTGCACTTGTATGTTCTGCACAATGAGATTGAGGTTGAGCCGTTTGTTGAAATGCACAAAGTTGTTCTCCGAGATTTAAATCCAAATAGAAATGAGAACTGGATAGTACGAGAGCACAATCGAAGTTTCATACCGTGGTTTAGAGATCATATTTATTCAAAGTATCGTTCAGATCCTGCTTCAGTAATAGAAAGGTTGAGATGTTTAGCCTATGGTCCATCTGTAATTGTGCTTTCTTATAGCGCATACGTAATTAATGGATACACATTTTATACCAAAGAACAGGATGATAAAAGTACTATGCAAAATAGTGGTGTTACCTTGGTAGCTGAAGCTATGCACATATCAAGTGCGAATGACTTAAATCCGAAATTTGCAAATTTGTCATATTTTGGGGTTATCGAGCGCATTTTGGTGTTTGATTACGCGAAGTTTCAGATTCCTGTATTTGGTTGCAAGTGGGTTGAAAATAATAGTGGCGTACGAATGGATAAGTCAGGATTTTTGCAAGTGGATCTCAATAGGGTAGGGTACAAAGATGAGCCTTTCATTCTAGCCTCTCAAGCTAAACAAGTGTTCTATGTCAATGATCCGACAAGTACGAAATGGTCTATAGTGCTTTTATCTAACAAAATAGTTGATGAAAAAATTGAAGATCAAGGTGATATTGGTGTTGGCATTGAATCTTGTACAAGAAACGATCAAAATGAGAATGAATCTTGTATTAGAAATGATCATAATGAGGGTATTTGGATCAATCCAACCGTCCGCATTGTTAAGAGACGCGTAGTACACAATCCTACCAAGAAAAGAAAGAGACGTTAGTGATAAAGTTAGTGTTAATAGTGTACTAATGTGCTTTAGTTTGTTTGATACAGGTTCAAAATTTGAAGCATTTTTTCTGTGTCAATGTTTCTTGGAATTGGATTAGTATATATTTTGTATGCTATGATGACTTGTTGCAATGATGAAACTTGATTGTTGTTGTTATATGTCGCTATGAGGTCGATATTGATGATGGTACTGTAATGTTAGTTTAATGGTGTACATGTTCAAATATATACATGTTCTCTCTATTTCAATCTTAATATGAGTATCATCTAATATTATTTTTGTCATTTTTGTCTCCTTCATTTTCCTTAATATCTTCACTAATGGTTTTTATTGGTTACTGGTTCATATACCATCTACATATTATCTAGTTGTTCAAGAGTTAAGGGGTAATTCGAATTAAAGGTATTATCTTTTTATTTTGTTTTAAAGTTTTCATTTTTGTTTTTAGTATATCCTCCAACAGTGTTTTGTTTTTATTTTAATATTAAGATGTTTTTTCTAACATTTTTTTTATGTTTTAGGTATCTCTTCAAAGCAAGAAAAATATTACTGGACTGCTTATTTATTATCTATGGGTTTAGTTTCTTTTGTTGTTAAATACTTTATTATTTTTAGTAAAAGGGGTTGAGTTTTGAGGTTAGAATTGTGTAAGGTTTTGTGTCACTTTGTTAGAGTATGAATCCCCTCATCTTTGCCTAAAAGAAATATCATGAACATGCTTTTAATATTGATAGAGTATGCATCCCCTCATCTTTGCCTAAAAGAAATATCATGAAAAAGTAATATTGATTGTATCACATGCTTTTATTTTATTAATATCTTCACGTTGAACAATTAATAATGGATTGATTTTTTTTCTTCTTATAATAACTTCTATGTTGTAATTTTTTGAAATGTTTCTCATATAAAGTTAGTGTTAATAGTGTACTAATGTGCTTTAGTTTGTTTGATACAGGTTCAATGGCTCCAGATAGAGATGCTCCACCTGAAAACCCACCTGAAAACTCACAAGAAAACTCACAAGAAAGAGTTGCTTCGGATACAAATGCTCCACCTGATACTGAAGCAAAAGAGGTTGCACGAGGCATCACTATTATGAAGGGAATCATTCGACATAGAGACCAAGGATTAGTATACCGATTGGAATGGAATTCTGATAAACAACCAATTGGTCCTAATTCTGCAAAGTTGACAAGTTATATTGGTACACTTGTCCGTATGCATATTCCGGTCTCCGTAGCTACCTGGAAATCGAAAACGAAAAATTTAGAATTGGAGGAGAAAAAACAAGCGATTTGGGAAGAGCTTCAGGTATATATCATATATGGTTAATTGTTGTTATTATCTTGACGATAAATTGTTTAAATTACTTATACTAACACACTATGCGTACGTTTTTTTGCAGAGGACTTTTGAGATACCAGATGAACGTAAAAGCTACATACTTAGTTTGGCCGGCAAAAGATATAGAGGGTGGAAAAGTTTTTTGACAAACACCTATCTTAAGGATAAAGATGGAAAATTTCTTGAAGAGGCACCGGGACGGCCAACAAAGTATGCGACCTTCATTGATGAAGCAGATTGGGCTGAGTTTTTAAAGCAAAGAGATGAAGCTTTTCAGAAAAAGAGTGCCACGAATAGTAAGAGAGCATCCAAACCTGCGTATCCATACAAAAAAGGGCGTTTGGGATATGCACGCTTAGAGGATAAAATTGTAAGTAAATAGAAATGCGTTTTAATTAATTGTCTACATGTGCATGTTTTAATTGACGATTTTATCGTTTGTGTCAATGCATAGTTAGAGGAGACTAAAAGTGAGGAAGCTTCACTTCCTGTACATGTGTTGTGGAAGGAAGCTCGTGTGGGCAAGAATCAAGCTGTCGATCCCGATGTTCAGAGAGTTTATACTGAATGTGTAAGTATAATACTGTGTCTTTAATTAAATCAAATGTTTTTTAATATATAAATGATTTTTTATCTCCACTAATAATTATTTAAATGTAAATGAATTACAGGAGACCTTGTCGCAATCGGCATCCACCGGTGAGGAGAGCGTACTTAGTAGAGTACTAGATGCTCCCGAGTATCCCGGTCGGGTGAGGGGTAAGGGTCATGGTGTGACTCCAACCTCTTTTTATAAGAGTTCTAGGAGAAGATCAAATCTTACCAATGAAGAAGTGTTGCAAAAGTTGCAGGAATTGCAAGCACAGGTCTCTGAATTGCAAAGAGATAAAGATATGTATATGAGAGAAAAATGCAACACTTCATCGGTGAGAGAAACTAGTGATAAGGCTAGTATCAACTATCAAAAGAAATTTCCCGAGGTAATTATAAGTTTTTTTCCTTACAAACTGTTCTATTTTATTAATGATAATGACTTCATATTTTCTATTTGTTTAGGGCATTTCATCTTGCCAACTATACTTATCGTCACCGAATTATCGACTAGTTGGCAAGGGAAAAGTGCACAACACTTCGGGAGATTTACTTCACCACAGACCCCTCCCGGATGGACACCTGAAAGTATCGGTGGATGTTGTATTAGATCGTGATGCGATTCTACCGGTACCTGACATGGTCTCAGAGACGACATTGCTGCGAGATGCAATAGGATCATTTGTTGCATGGCCCTCGGAGCTCATTACCATTAGTGATGAGGTATACTGAAAACAATTATGAATCATTTAGTTTTCGAATGTCAATTCTAAACCGTTTATTAATTATTTTTTACATTTTAATTTTAGACTGCTCCTATAAAACCCGCAATTAAGGGTAAAGGGATTTTACAGGAGGAGGAGTCTGTTGCATCACTAAAAGAGGTACATTTAAAGTGTTAATATATAGTCTGAATCTAAATCTGCATGATTTTATATTTTACCTAACTTATATGATTTTTAGGCATCCGCTCGGGAGTCACAACAAGTGACGCAGCAGGTTCGTAGCTTACCACCCACTGGTCCTCCGAAGCAAGCGGCAAAAAAAGGCGGTGCTTTTGTGCCTCGATACCGTTCGACACTCGCAACAATGGTTGATATGTCCGATTTGAAGGATGGTGGTTTACGTGAAATCAACATGGATGAAAGTGTCTTCGGTATTGAATTCCCGTCACATATTACATTTGATGACTTGGAAGAGATTTTTAGGCATGATCAACTAGGCGTCAGTAATATGCACTCATACATCCGCTAATATTCACTCATCCGATATATTATTTAATTAGTCCCACAATATAATTTATTTACACATTTCAATGAAAATAATCTAATGTTTATTATGTTTTTATTTAAGGTTGTTGTATGACAGAGTGTTGCGCGGGACTGCATTGTCTAACAGATTCCGTTTCGTGTCTTCCGCCCATTGCAGCGGAATGACAATTGCTTCGGAACCGGAATCAGTTAGACAGCGCTTAGTAGATAGATTCATGTCCACCGGCAATACAGAAAGTCTGCATCTTTGGGCGTATAATACCCGACCAGTAGGGTTAGTTTCTCATTCTTGGTTCATCTAATCTCTGTTTCTTTTGTGTATAGCAAAATTTTCATATAACCTATTGTTTTAATTTATAGAGCACACTGGTTGCTGCTTGCTATCAACCCGATAAGAGAAGTCGTGTATTATCTGAATTCGGTAAATGGTGAATGGACCAATTATCCGGCTATGAAGGAAATCGTTGATTTGTAAGTGGGATCGTTCTAAATATATATTCGTGTATATTTATATATTTTCTTATTTGTGGGATTGATCTAAACATATGCTTTTATATATTTAATAATTAGATCAATACAAGTGTTCCGTAGTCAACGGGACGCACAGGTATCCCGGACTAAATCAAACAACATCACTTGGATCCAAGTGCAGGTACATTACTTTTCACAATTTTGCTTATAATATTTATGCTACTTGGTAAAACAAGACAACTATAGAATCTTATTTGTTTTATTATGTAGTGTCCGCAACAGCGAAACAATTATGATTGCGGATACTTTGTTTTGAGGTTCATGAAAGAAATCCTTCAGGAGAATCAATTAGAGATTCCGCTCACGGTATGAATTTATAACTTAAGATAATTTCATATAATTTATTACATTTAACTAAATATATCATTTATATTATGTTTTTGTTTTGTAGTACCTTGACGAATTCCGTGCTGCTGGGTACCCGAAGCTTAAGTTGGAAGAAATTAAGGAAGATTTGTGTCAATATTATATTAAGCAATTTTTCATGTAGGATTTGTGTCGATTTGAACTATAATATTATTGATGTAATGATGTATATATATAATTTTGGATATTATAATGGTATTATATTAGTATATATATTGTCTTACTGATGGCTGAAATAATAGCGTCGAAAATATATTACAGGTCAAAAATATATTACAGGTCGAAAATATTACAGGTCGAAAACATTACAGGTCGACTGGGAGGATTAAATTATAGGCTGTACATAAAAATACCTCATTTAGAAACGACAGCGCTTTTAAAAAGCGCTCTTAAAGGTCCACCTACTAAAGCGCTTCTTAGTAAAAGCGCTGCCAAAGACCAGTAAAAAAGCATAAAAAATTAAAAAAAAAACGCAGCATACAAAAGCGCTTTTGGAAAAGCGCTCTTATAGGGGGGCCTATCAGAGCGCTTTTTCCATAAAAAGCGCTCTCATAGGGGGGCCTACCAGAGCGCTTTTACAAAAGCGCTTTTGTATGCTGCGTTTTTTTTTAATTTTTTAAGCTTTTTTACTGGTCTTTGGCAGCGCTTTCTGGGAAAAGCGCTCTTAAAGGGGGGTCTACCAGAGCGCTTTTTCCAGGAAAGCGCTCTTATAGGGGGTCCTACCAGAGCGCTTTTTCCAGGAAAGCGCTCTTAAAGGGGGGGTCTACCAGAGCGCTTTTAGAAGCGCTTTTGTTACCTACGCCAGCGCCAGCTATTAAAGCGCTTTTAAAGGCCAAAATAAGCGCTTTAAAAGCCCTTATATGGCGTAGTGTTTGGCCTGTATGGAGATGAATTATGATGGAAAATCTTAAATTCTTTGCACAGTTCTGTCATCATCTTGTTGTTCAAATTTGAGCCATTGTCGGTGATGATTCTACTCAGCACACCATACCGGCATATAAGATTGTTTTTGATGAAACGCACAACCACCTGTTTGGTAACATTGGCATATGAAGCAGCCTCTACCCATTTGGTAAAGTAGTCAATTGCTACCAAGATGAAACAATGTCCATTAAAAGCTTTGGGTTCTATCATCCCGATCATACCAATACCCCACATAGAGAAAGACCATGGGGAGGAAATCACATTGAGAAGTGTAGGAGGCACATGGATCTTATCTGCATAAATCTGGCATTTATGGCACTTCTATGCAAATTTGTAATAGTCAGATTCCATTGTCAACCAATAATAGCCTGCCCTTAGCACCTTTTTAGCAATCGAATGTACATTAGCGTGAGTGCCAAATGAACCTTCATGAATCTCATGCATCAACATGTCTGCTTCGTGTCTATCCACGCATCTGAGCAGGACCATGTCATAATTTCTCTTGTATAACACATTTTCACTGAGGAAGAAACTGCCTGCCAATCTTATCATTGTCTTTCTATCTTTATTCGATGCACCAATCGGGTATTCCTGAGTCTGAAGAAAATGCTTGATGTCATAATACCAAGGTTTTTCATCTTCTACCTCCTCTGTCATAAACACATGAGCGGGCATATCTAGCCGTCGAGCTGTAATTCGGGGTATATCATTCCAAGTATTCACTTGGTACATGGAAGCCAGAGTTGCCAAAGCATCCTCCATTTGATTTTCATCTCTAGGAATATGATGGAATTCAACTTTATTGAAGAAGGGTAATAATCTTCTAGCATAATCTTTGTAAGGGATCAAGCCAGGGTGACGAGTGTCCCATTCTCCTTTAATCTGATTTATTACCAAGGCTAAATCACCATACACATCTAGAATCTTGATTCTGAGATCAATAGCTTCCTCAAGACCCATGATACAAGCCTCATATTCTGCCATATTATTAGTGCAATCAAATGTTAACCTTGCAGTAAAATGAATGTGCGGTCCATGAGGAGTGACAATCACAGCACAAATTCCTTTACCATAAGCACTCACAGCTCCATCAAATATCATACTCCAAGGAGATTCAGGGTCAGATCCCTCTTCAGGCAATGGTTCATCATAATCTTTCACTTTCAAGAACATCACATCCTCACCGGGGAATTCATATTCTGCAGACTGGTGATCCTCCACTGACTGGTGAGCAAGGTAATCTGCCAACACACTACTTTTAATAGTCTTTTAAGTGCGGTATTTGATATCATATTCAGATAACAACATCTTCCAGCAGGCAATTCTTCCAGTAAGAGCAGGTTTCTCAAAAATATACTTGATTGGATCCATTTTGGAGATCAACCAAGTGGTATGATTCAACATATTCTGTCGCAACCGCTTTGCCGCCCAGGCCAAAGTACAACATGTTTTTTCTATCGTGGAATACCGCGACTCACAATCAGTGAACTTTTTGCTGAGATAATAAATGGCGAACTCTTTCTTTCCTGTTTCATCCTGTTGTCCCAGAATATAACCCATGGATTTATCTAACAATGTTAGATACATAATCAACGGTCTTCCTTATACAGGAGGGAGCAAGATAGGAGGTTCAAGCATATATTCTTTAATACTCTCAAATGCCCTTTGGCAGTCATCCATCCACACATAACCTTAATCTTTCTTTAACAACTTAAATATCGGTTCACACGTTGCAGTCATGTGGGAAATAAATCTGGAGATATAATTCAAACGCCCGAGGAAACCCCTGACTTGCTTTTCAGTTCTTGGTGCTTGCATTTCTTTAATTGCTTTGACTTTATCAGGGTCAACTTCAATTCCTTTCTAGCTAACAATAAAACCCAACAATTTCCTCGATCTAACTTCGAAGGTGCATTTATTTGGATTCAAGCGGAGACGATATTTCCTCAAACGCTAAAATAGCTTCAACAAATCTTCTATATGCCCTTCTTAAGTTTGGGATTTGGAAATCATATCATCAACATATACTTCGATTTCTTTGTGCATCAGATCATGGAATAGGGTTGTCATAGCCCTCTGGTACGTTGCACCAGCGTTCTTCAACCCGAAGGGCATCACTCTGTAACAGAATGTTCCCCAGGGTGTGATAAACGTTGTTTTTTCCATGTCCTCTGGAGCCATTCTTATTTTATTATACCCGGAAAATCCGTCCATGAACGAGAATACCTTGAATTTTGCTGTGTTATCCACTAACAAGTCAATGTGAGGTAATGGAAAATCATATTTTGGACTAGCTTTATTTAGATCTCTGTAATCTACGCACATGTGGACTTTTCCGTCTTTTTTCGATACTGGGACAATATTGGCAATCCATTGAGGATACACTGACGTCACAAGAAAACCAGCATTAATCTGCTTTAGGACCTCCTCTTTGATCTTTACTGCCATATCTGGGTTGGTTCTTCTCAACTTTTGTTTAACTGGCGGACACTCTGGCTTCAATGGCAACCGATGCTCGACAATGTCTGTATCTAGACCAGGCATATCTTGATAAGACCAAGCAAAAATATCCACATACTCTTTCAACAGCCTAATCAACCCGCTCTTTACATCAGGATGCAATGATGCTCCAATCTTAACTTCCTTCGGATCTTCTTCTGAACCCAAATTAATCACTTCCAAAGGCTCCTTATATGGCTGAATGGTATTTTCCTCGTGCTCAAGCAACCGTGAGACCTCTTCTGGAATCTCACCATAATCTTCTTATTCAGCCCCAAACACAGGACAATTAAAGTTAGGAGAGGGTGCAGGGTCATTGTATTCAACGAGTTTTTTAATTAATCTGCACATGTGATTTATGATTGCTTTTAGAAACTGACACATATAACAAGTGATCATGCAGATTAATTTACAGTTATTATTTTTTGAAAGGTTTTTTTTTTATTATTACCATTTCCCAAGAAAAAAGAAGAAAATAAAAGACATAATTTTGGAAGCAAAGACAACTTTTATTAACGATCTTAAAAGTTATAGCAAACAGATAAGCCCTACAACATTAATACTTCCACCTTGGGCAGAGTGAAAGCTTTTCAAAAGAAAGAAACAGATTAACAAAACAAATTACTTTGAAACATGTATGCAAGAAGGAACATCAATGGTGACCCAGTTCTGAACTCTGACTCCATGCGTCACATAATTTGGTACTTCCTATTCTGCTTCATCCTCTTCAACAACATTAATTCCAGAACCAATTGGATGGAGCTAGCCTCCGCTGCGGAAAACATTATGATAACTGTTCATAGAAGACTTTGACTTCAAACTTTCGCCTTTTCCATTCCTTGAAGAGAAACCCAAACCAGCTCTGTTTTTGTTCACGGGTGGATCCACAAGTCGTCCCCAAACTGCATTATGACCATTGCGCACAACCTGCTGCGTGTCCTTCAGGGAAAACACAGAATTCTCATTCCTCCTTATGTTGTCAATGGATAGAGCTTGGAACTAGGTTCCAACAGCAGCCTCATTCGCTTCTACAATACTGAAAGAGGATAGATGGGATATTAACAACACCTGCTCCCCATTTATGATCACTACCTTCCCTTCACGCACAAATTTTAGCTTCTGATGCAGGGTTGAAGTGGAATCCCCTACTTCGTGTATCCATGGCTGTCCTAGAAAACAACTATATGCGGGAATAATGTCCATGACCTGGAAGGTTATCAGGAACAAATGTGGTAATATATGGATGGGCAAGTCCACTTCACCGATGGCCGATTTCCTTGACCCATCAAAAGCCTTCACAATGATGTCACTCGGGCGCATAGGTGTTCCCTGATACTTTAACTTCATGAGGGTACTCCTCGGTATAACATTCAGCGCGGATCCGTTATCAATTAACACATTGGATAGTGAATCATTCTTACAGTTCATGGATATATGGAGGGCCAGGTTGTGATTCCTCCCTTCATCTGGTAACTCATCATCGCTGAAACTCAAGTTGTTACATGACATAATGTTTCCAATTACGCTGCTGAATTGATCTAACGGCATGTCATTCTCCACAAAACCTTGGTCTAGTACTCTCATCAGTGATTCTCTATGAGAGGAGGAATTCATCAATAAAGCTAGGATGGATATCTTTGAGGGAGTCTGCAATAGCTGATCTACAATTCTGTAGTCTCTCATCTTAATTATCTTCAAGATATTATCCACTTCTTTCTCTAATGTAGCTCCACTAGTCTCTCCTGTAGCCTTCTTAGGCTCATCGTTCTCAACAATTTTCTTTCCAACAATAACATCTCTTCGAATAACCGGCGCGAACACACGATCGCTACGGGTCACCCTGTTATTATCAGCTATATTTCCAACATCTGGCATTGACTGGATGGGAACTTCCACCCCATCTTCTAAGATTGTAGCGTTGTATTTGTAAGGCACAACCTTATCTGATTTATAGGGAACAGGACCTGGCAGACTAATTACCAATGGAGTAACATCTGGTTTGCTATGGTACTCCACCTCAAGATGAGAGGGTGCATAAAAACAAGGTACAATGACATTTACCCCTTCCTCAACACAATCGGCCCTTAAAAGATCATTTTCGGCAAACAAATATTCGTCTGAAGAGAAATACTCATCCGCAGAAGCATACTCTTCCTCTGATTCTTCTTCCATCAAACAAACTTCAACCATATCAATATCGTGATAATCATCTCTTTGACCTGTGATTTTGATAGTTCCATTGTCTAACAGCAATTGAACACCCTATCTCACAAGAGAACATCCTCGGGGGTCTTGACAGCAAACTATGCAAGATCCATATTGGTGTTCCACCTGACCAGCAGTACGGTAGAAGGTAGCATGCAACTACACGAGATCCTCATTCAAATGATCCACATCAAAAATTCTGAATTCACTCGGACATCCAGAAACCATATTCACTTCCTCTTCATATTCTGCCCTAGGCCTGATTACATGGATTAAACCTTCATCCATCATCTCCTGTAAATCAGCATTTATCTTCTCGCAACCCTGTATGTCTGTACTGCAAATAGCACAACCGGCATGGTCATGCGTATAATAACTGAATTCACAGAGGTCTGCATGCATCTTCACTAAATCCCCTCTAACCAGATTAATGCCAAAAATCCGGAAGTCGCCTGGACAACCGGCCACCATATTTACAGCATTCACCCCACCGTGCTTGGGTAGAGGATTGTCTTTCACATTAGGTCCCATGTCTTTGAAAGATAGAATTCCAGACTTCACCAACCTTTAGACTTCAGTCTTCAAAGGATAACAACTCTCAACACTACGCCCTGGTGCTCCCTGGTGAAAGGCACATGTTTGGTCTGCTTTGTAATACCAAGGAAATGGTGATGGTACGGCTGGAGGTGGTCGTGTCTGGAACAACTTCTTCTAAATCAATGCTGATAGTAGCTCTGTATAACTCATGGGAATAGAGTCATAGTTCTCCCTTCTCTAATTATACCCTTGGTTCCCCTGATGGGACTGTCTTTGACAAGCAACGGTAGTCGGAGCGGCATTCATAACAGGAGTAACTGAGGCAACTTGCTGGTGACACTGATGATTCCTTCTAGGAGCGTTTACTCTCCTCTCTTGTATGACAGCATTTGTATCCCCTTCTTTCTTCTTTGTAAACCCATAAGCTGGATTTTTCACTCCTCTGAATCCTTCACCCTTTGTCAAACGGCCTTCTCTTACTGACTCTTATAGGAAGACACCCATTCCTACCATCTCTGTAAAATCACTTGGGGAACTTGCTACCATTCTTTCATAGTAGAAAGCGCCTAGCGTCTTCAGAAAAATTTTAGTCATTTCCTTCTCCTCCATGGGAGGAATCACTTGTGCAGCCACTTCGCGCCATCTCTATGCATACTCTTTGAACGATTCTCTGTCTTTCTGAACCATGTCCCTAAGCTGGTCACGGTCGGGCGCCATGTCCACATTGTACTTGTATTGTTTGATGAATGCTTCTCCCAAATCATTAAAAGTATGGATGTTGGCGCTGTCTAAACTCATGTACCATTTCAACGTTGCGCCGGTCAGACTATCCCAGAAAAAGTGAATCAGCAGACGCTGATCATCGGTGTGGATAGACATTCTCCTCACGTACATCACTAAGTGAGCACGAGGGAAAGTGTTGCCCTTGTACTTCTCAAACTCCGGGACCCTGAACTTAGCAGGCACTTTAACATTCGGGACCAAACATAGCTCATTCACATTCTTCCCAAATAACTCTTTTCCCCTAAGATCCTTCATCTCTCTTTGCATTCTATCAAACTGCTCTTGGAAATCATCCATTCTGTCATAAAGACCCAAGACTTCACTCGGAGGATGGAAAGGACGACACACATCTTCATTAACAAACGGAACCAAATTCACCGAAGGAGGTGCAGCAGGAACAGTATGCACCACAGGAGGTGCTGGAGTAACAACATTTTGAACCACTGGAGCATCTTGGGGGCCCAAATTGAAACCTTCAGGTACAAAATTCTATGGCATTCCCCACGGGTAACCCTAAGGCATATGGTTTTGAACAACAGCCGGAGTAGCGGATACAGGAACAGTTGGAACTTCAGCATTTGCCCTTGTTGGTTGAGGTTGAACACTCGGTGGCTGATTCTGAGAAACCACCAGAGCTTCCGTCAGAGTAGTAAAGTTGGACAAGACATCCTTCAAGGTAGAAACTTCTTCACGTAGCTCGCGATTCTCCTGTTCCAAGTTGTCCATCTTCTTTTTGAAGTTAGCCCGAGTGTTGTAGTGATGACTCAGCTTGCTAAACATAGTAAAAAGCTGGGTAAGGCACCTGGATGTGCATAATAAATGCAAGAAATATGTGCAATATGATGCATGATATGCAATGCATATGATTACTTTTTTACTTTATCATTTAATATTTCAAGGGATTTAACGCTTATAGACATATTGCAAACATCAAAATAATAACGCATTTGAAATACTAAATTTTTTTATTATAATAACTTCAAAATGGATTACAAGTTTCAATGATCCCAAGTACAAGATGAAAAGATAATCTAAAATCCTGAGAAAAAGAACTAATAGAGATCAATCTGTACATTGGCGCTTTCCTGTGAGCTTAGCGATCTGAGCCCTCAACCTCTGGTTTTCTTCCATATGCCTGATGGCAACTTCCTTCCAATCATCTGAAGCAGGAAGTGAGTAATCAGCACCTGTTTGAGGCGTAGGGGAAAATAAATCCCCTTGCCTCTCTATAGACTCCACCGCTAGACTCTCAAGAATCTCGATCAAATCGTCTTTCTCCTTCAGGTATGCTTTGTAGGAACTCTCTGAAGTCTGGAACTTGTTCTTCCAAGCATCCCTTTCCTGTTGCATCCTAACAAAAGCAAGATGCAGCTCTTCTAGATCATCTAACAAAGGAGGAGTGGTCTTCACAAATAGATCAGGCATGGGTATCTCCCGAGTATACGACATCTTCAACTGAATGGCTCTCGATCGGACCCACTGAAGATATGGCTCCAAAGAAACAACACCCCTAGGCCCCAAATCCTTCCCACTCTTCTTATGAATGTGACGGCAGGCCTTCGCAATCTACTCCCTAGCTTCCATGTGGTCTTCTCCTTCCTTCAGAAAGAAACTACTCAAATGAATATTGTTTGGTTTATCCCTCATCGGATAACCAAGTTGTCGCCGTGCAAGAACAGGGTTATAGTTAATTCCTCCTTTTGTACTAAGAAGAGGTACATTGTGGAAACTACCACAACTGTCAATAATCTCTATATCCTGGTAAGCTCGATGATACCAATCAATATCCGAGTGAGCAAGTGCCATGATCTTAGGAGCCCAACGGGGTTCCTTCTTGACATCCCAAAAAGCATCAGACTGAGGCATATGAGAGACGAAGCACCGGTACAACAAAGGCGTGCAACAGATAATCATTCCCCCATGATAGGAACTCCGAAGATGAACAGAGTAATAAGCATCACCCAATAGTGTAGGAACCAGGTTTCCAATCATGAAAATCCTGATGGCCTTAATGTCGACAAACTTGTCCACATTAGGAAATAAGAATAATACATAAGCAAGTAAAGCAAAGATGTCCTTGAAAGCAACCGTACTCTTCATCCTGGCAAAGTAACGAGCTTTCTCCAATAAGAACTGAGATGGTAATCCTCTAATCCCTCCTTTGGTAGTCATATGGGCTTCCACCTCAGACTTCCCCAGATGAATCAAAGCAGCAATCTCATGTGGTTTTGCTCACCCTCCAAACCAGTAAAAGGAACACGATCGGTAACAGGTAAATCCAATAGAGAGGAATACTCCTCTAGTGTAGGCATCAACTGATAATTGGGAAAAGTAAAGCAGTGATACACCGGATCATAGAACTAGATCAAGGTCGAGAGAATACCCTCTTTCATCTCCAGCTTCATAAGAGGAATAATGGATCCATATTTCTTCCGAAAGTCTGCAGAACACTCGATCTCTGGAATTAGACTGACCAACTCATCTATCTTGGGATCCTTGAAACTGTATTTCCTGGTCTTTCTCTTTCCAGAATCCATGGTTAACAATACCTGAGATATTCACAAATAGTCAACCTTTAAATCCCTTGAAATATTATTTTCTTCAAAAGATGATTTATGAATGCATGGATGCATGATGCAACAATCACACACAAGATCACACAAATAGGGTTCATAGGTTCAACGCCACGAGCATGAGGTCGAAGGTACTACCCATAAGGTGTTGGTCTAAAAGGTTATCACCTGCCGAACAAGTTTCTAGAGGTTCCCAGAGTCTACATCCTTCCTTCAGATATTACCAACTTCCCGATTAACTCGGTAATTAGTAATATTCTCAAGAAAGACTCATCTGAGCGTAGTATCGCGTGACAACTATTTCCGGATTACTCCGGCATTGCTTTCGCACTACACCTAAAAGGCCAAGATGGGTTTGGTATTCTACGGCCCTCAGTTTCAGCAGACTCCCAGGTCGAAAGCAGTACATCTTCCCGATGACTCGGTAAACGACACTACAGTTAAAGGGACCTCCACTGAGTGGGGGATCTCATGACTACTTTTTTGGGATTACTCCCTCAAAGTTAACATGACTATACCTCCCGTCCTATCTTAAAGTTTGCCCAAGTCCGGGTATAGGACTTATGAGTAATCACCAAGCACCCTGAAAACAAGGAAAATCCAAACAAACATATATACAAAATATAACACATAAACAACAATAGCACATATACAAATATAAACAAAGATAGGCTCAACCCACCTAGGGATGGACCAGCAAGAGGTCAATCTTTCCCCAGTGAAGTCGCCATTTTTCTGTAGCGGTATAAATGTTCAAAACTAAGCCATTGGATTGACTAGACTTTATACAAATCAAAAAATAAAAAAAATTGCCACCGTGCTTTATTGTTTCCAAAGGAATGGGAAAAGAGAGAATAACCCCAAAAAGGGGGAAAGATTCAAGGTAAGGGGGGTGGTTATGCAAAGGGAATGTATTAGCACCCTAAACATCTACGGTACTCCACAGGAACCTCTTTGAAAAAATTTGTATATTTTGGCTATAAAAAATGTATTGTATATAAAATTGATTGTGGAGGTGAGAAAAGAAATATATATATTTTTTATGATTTTTGCACCTGCCGCGGTTGCGAACCTTTAGTGCCTACGTACCACCTTTCATGCAATAGGGGATCAGGGTACACGTAGTTCCTCTTTTAAAAAATTTGAAACACAAGTGTGTTGGTTAATTTTATGAGATAAGACATCATCGTCATTGTCCGTGTGGAAAACATTCTTACTATCCACAATCATGAGAAAGGAGAATTTGCATCATCTCAAAGTGGAGGATATGGCTTGGATTTTAAAATCAGCAATGCCTCACTCAACACCCAAGTGGAAAATATCTCTCTTCACTACATATTGTAGAAGTATAGTTGCTTGCGTCACTACAAGGATTGACAAGAGTTTAATCTTTTGAGAAAAGTTTAAAGATAAAAAAGCCAAAGTGGTAAAATGGTTTGAAATGAGATTGATTGACTTTTAGTCTTCTCACAAAAAGTGTCAAAGTATTATTAAATTGATTGAAGTTTATTGATGAAAATGTTTTGAAAATGCATGGACCTAAGTCCAAGTTTATTATGAAAGTGTTTCAAGTTTCAAAACAAGAAGAGTTTTCAAAAAGAGGGAGAAGATTTTTGAAATTAAAGAAGATGGGAGGAGTAGAAGAGGCTATCCTAAAGCATAAGGTAAAAGTTAAGGATAAGGACCATCTAACCAACAAGAAGCCAAAAACTTGACATTATGAGCCAAGATAAAATTCCCATTCTTTGGATTGAAACCAAGCAAGCAAAGATACTAGACCTCTTCAAATGCATTAAGTCATCATAAAAATTAGGCAGAGTAACGACTGTATACGGGTGAATTCCAGATTACAAACAAAGAGCGTAATCACAAAAACCTGCACACAAAAACAAACAAGCAACCCAATGTCTTGAGGTAAACCTCAAGAGCTCCAGACAAAATAATCATATAAGATCACAAGGTCTCCAAGATAGGTCAATGTTTCTAATCCTAAGTCTAAGAAAAAGTCCCATGCTCCATAATGCCAAGGATAGTAACCAAATAGTCCAAGTACCATTAAGAGTTTTTTAGGGTTTATGTTGGTTATTAAGTATCTTAGGAAAAGAAAAAGAAAAGCTCAAGTGAGCAAAATAAAAATGGCAAGAAGATAAATGCTCAAATGAGAAAAGATGAAAATAACATGAAATGAAAAATGCAAAAAAATAAATAGTACATAAAGCATAAAAGAGTAAAAGCATAGAATAAATAAGTCAATAATTAGTGGTTAGTTGGATGAACATCTTGAAATTTACATTTAGAACTCATTAGAGGATTGGTAGAACCAAAGCCTCCACACAACAAGTTGCATTTGCTTTTTGTCAAGTATATCATCCATTTGGAATTCTCATAAGTACCATTTAATGATCAACGATGTTTAAGTGATCCGCGTTGACCAAAGGTGTTGTAGATCCATTAGAGGATTGGTAGAACCAAAGCCTCCACACAATGAATCTCAAGGTTATTGGATCAAAGAGATCAAATTAACATACTTGGGCTTGCAATCATAAGTTTGGGCCACGAATGATCATTTATTCGAATCGGGACAAAATTTAGCACTATGTTAAGCAATCGTAAGTGGACTTATATAGAAGTCGCACCTATTTTGAGGTCGTTCAATAGAAATCTATACACCATTTGTTTTGAGACATGATATAGAGATCATGCTCCAACAAAATTTAGTGCAATGAGAAGGGGATGAGATGAAGAGGATTAGGGCAAAAGATAAACCACTTTTGAATTAAAAATTTAATCAAACTATTATTAAAATCATTCATCCATTTTTGTGGAGTTAAACTCAACATTATGGATCCAATGATGTTAATAAAGTCATGATCAAAAAATCAACCCAAGACAGTCAGAAAATAATCACAAAATAATAATGTAATTAATATATACATTAAAAGGTTTAAAAATGTTTTTAAAAAAATGGAAAATGATGAGGAAAATATCAATTATGTTCAAATTAATCAAGAAATGAAAAATAAGACCATAGAAAAATCAGAAAAGAGGCCAACTAATTTTACAAAAATTTTAGGAATTTTTAAAAGTCAGAAACTATTTTTAAAAATTAAAATAAATGGGTAAAATAAACAAAAATAGTAAAAAATAGTAAAGTCAGAAACAAAAATAAAACAAGGTCACCAATATTTGTCACAATATCATTGGATCATTCCATAATTTTTCCAGAATTTAAAAATGTATAAAAGTATTTTTAAACATTTTAAACAAATCAAATAAGTGTAAAATTCATAAAAAATACCAAAAAACAAAATTAAATTGTGAAAAAATAAAAATCAGAAAGAGAATAATCTAAAATATTTTTCATAATTTTTTTAGATTTTTTGGACTAAAAATGAATTTTCTATGATTTTTTAAAAATTTAAAGCAATTAAAATATAAAATAAGAAAAAGAAAATAAAAGTAAAAGATGTGGACTATTGGATGAGAGTCAAAACGCGTTAGTAATCAAATCCAAGGGATATGGCGCGCTGTGCATATCATGGTCTTTAATGAATAATGTACAGAATCAATAATAAAATCAGAATTTGAAAAAAACAGATGGCGCGCCTTCATTGGTTAGAAGATGACACGTTGGTCATCTTCAACCTCCAGCCATCACGAATTGCAGTTCTCTCAAACTATAAAATCAGAAGCTCAGACCTAAGCCATTCGCTTCGTCTCTTCAAGCTGAAGACAACCAAACCCTCGCGCCCAATTTATATAAACTGTAGCTCAAGCAATTTGGAAGAAAGTTTTGAAAAGGGATTTGAAAATTCATGTTCAAAACGAGTTTCCATATGAAAGTAAGTGTTGCGACTAGAACCAGGGAAATGAGAGCATCGCAGTGATATCAAAGTTTTGAAGAATTGATGAAGGAATCTACCTATTGAAGTTGAGTTGCAGAGCTCTGAAACTGGACTTCTATGGAGCAATATAGGGAACGATTCTTGAATGTAGTTATATGGTTAGCTTCAGGGAAGATCAAGGAAGGTGAATTGAGGGGAAAATGGATTGAAAAAAGGCTTGAGAATAGATTTCGAAATTGTTGAATTCTGGGTTGTGAAGCAAGTTTGGCAGGGTGATTTTTTCTATCTAAGCTTGGGAAATTGAATGGGGGATGACCCTCTATTTATAGGGAAGCAAATGGGATCAAAAGGAATAGAAAATGATGCGTTTTGGAGGGAATTCGTGTGGCTCTGCATCATGAAGAATGTGTGACTCAAACTTGATCAAAACTCAGCCAAATCGTGCGTTTCATGATGTTAATCACTTCTGGTAAGTTGCTAAACATGATTAGAAACAAAAACGCGTGGAAATCTTGTGATTAGAAGCCAAAACAAAGATTTCAAAATTCTGACTTTGTGAAAAAATCAGTTTCAAACTACCAAATTCAAATCCATGGCATTTCCACCTCAAGGGGTCTTAGGGCATAATTCTTGATGCTTTGGAAAGACGAGGTTACAAGCTTTGCAATGGAAAAGGAATGGAATCAAATGGATGCTTGAGCTGAAAGTTATATGGATTCAAAGTTGAAGAAAAAGAGTTGACTTTCCATACTTAGAAATATTTCAAATTCTTCTTTAAAAATGACCTATAATCCATTGCATCCAAACATGGCTTTCCACTTAGAATTTGCTCTTGACCAAAAAATATGGAATGAAGTAGATCTCTTGAATGACATTTTGCAATTTGAACCACTCAAAATCTCCAAAAATTGAGCAAGTTATGACTTGTTGAAGTTGGCCAAAAATCATGAAATGACCTATAATCTTTTGCATTCTTGAGGCAACATCCATCCATTTTCTTACTTTGCATATAAATGAAGGCATGAAGTACACATCCTTAAGATCATCATGAAAAAATAATGGGCTCAAGGTGATAAAAATTAACCAAGTTATGACCACTTGAAGTCACATATGTAAAATTGGGGATTCATCTGAATGACTTGTAATCTTCCTTCTTCACCAAGTTCCTTCCACATGAAAAATCTTTGGAACTTTTGAAGTGATTTGTTGGTAACTCTTTGAAGAGAAGGATGTCTTTGGAATCACTCAAAAATACCAAAAGATGAGCAAGATATGCTCCTCTGAAGTCCAAAACTCTAACCTCTAGATCAAGAGAATGCTTTGAGGAACTTTGCCAAGTTTGAACAAACTTTTTGTGCCAATATTATTCCTTTATGAATAGAAATTGTTAAGGATAATGATGAGGACTCATGGCCACCAAAACCACTTCCATACCAATTCTTTCAAAATAACTTCAATGGTGAGCTTTGAATTTCTCAAGCTATTGACTAGGGCATGGAAATAAACTCATGAACCCATGAAGCAACTTGCTAAACCTCATTGCCTTTACCTACATTATTAACAAGTAAGACAAACCAATATTGTATTTTGTTAATTAGAGAGAAAATCAAATCAAAATATTCATGATCACAAAAGAAAACAAGTCAAAGTGCTTGGTAACTCCTCAAAAGAGCAAGGCTAAAGATAGAGAGAAGAACCAAAAATCCTAATGTGATCTTGTTATGATTGAAACAATATGGTATGGTGAAGGAATCTTAGGGGGGAAATTGGGGTACAACAGGTGGACCGAATAACTGGATGGCTAGGGACTTAATACCTGTTTATTTTATTCTGTAGTAATTGACTTATTTGTTTTAAGATTTATAATAAACAATTTGAAACTTTATGGCCCGATGCCTTGCCCGAGGCACGTTGGCTTTGCTAGTGAGGGCTATTATTTATCATTTCATAATCATTAATAAAGCACTGGACGTTTCTTGCATACAAATTTTGCGCTCTCTGTTTTTCCTTTCTGTTTTTCACTTTATCAAAACAGCTCGTCTCTTACACACACTCACATATCATAATGTAGATCCATATCCATTATGGATCCCATTGATAATAGCTCTGTTATTGCCAGTTATGACTTCAAAAATCCGATCAACCAAGCCGAGGACGAACGTGAGGATGATTGTGAGGTGCTTGGAGAACTTGCTAGACTGCTACAGCAAGAAGAGAGGAGCATACAGCCTCATGAAGAGCCGGTTGAGACAGTGAATTTGGGTACTGAGAAAGACAGAAAAGAGGTTAAAATAGGTGCAAATCTGGAGCTTAGCGTCAAATAGAGGTTGATACAAATGTTGGGCGACTATGTTGAGATCTTCGCCTGGTCCTACAAAGACATGCCTGGTTTAGACACTGATATTGTGGTACATCGCCTGCCGACTAAAGAAGATTGTCCTTCGGGTAAGCAGAAAGTCCGTCGTATGCACCTTGAAATGTCAGAGAAGATCAAGGCAGAGATCATGAAACAGTTTGATGCAGGATTCTTAGTTGTCACTTCGTATCCACAGTGGGTTGCTAACATTGTTCTAGTACCTAAAAAGGATGGTAAGGTACGGATGTATGTTGATTACAGATATCTGAACAGGGCAAGCCCCAAGGATGACTTCCCACTTCCTCACATCGATGTTCTGGTCGACAACATCGCGTAGCATAAAATATTCTCCTTTATGGACGGGTTCTCTGGCTACAACCAGATCAAGATGGCTCCTGAAGACATGGAGAAGACAAACTTTGTTACACAATGGGGAACCTTCTGCTACAAGGTAATGCCTTTTGGGTTAAAGAACGTTGGGGCAACCTATTAGTGCGCTATGGTCGCTTTGTTCCACGACATGATTCACCACGAGATTGAAGTTTATGTTGATGATATGATAGCCAGGTCTCAGACTGAGGAAGAGCACCTTGATCATCTCCAGAAATTGTTTGACAGGTTGAAGACATACAAACTGAGGTTGAATTCGAACAAGTGTACCTTCGGGGTAAGATCTGGTAAGCTTCTGGGTTTTATCTTCAGTGACAAGGGTATTCAGGTAGACCCTGTGAAGGTAAAATCCATACAAGACATGCCGGTTCCCCGCACAGAGAAAGAGGTTAGAGGTTTCTCGGGACGTCTGAATTATATCGCCAGGTTCATTTCACATCTGACTATTACTTGTGAGCCAATCTTCAAGCTTTTGAAGAAAGATCAAGTGGTAAAGTGGAATGACGAATTCCATACCGCTTTCGAAAGAATCAAGGAATACCTTCAAGAACCACCAATTCTGATGCCTCCAGTGGAAGGAAGACCTTTGATATTATACTTGAAAGTGCTAGACAATTCAATGGGGTGTGTGCTGGGGCAGCATGATGAGTCTGGTCGAAAAGAGCATGCAATTTACTACCTTAGTAAAAAATTTACCGACTGTGAGACCTGATACTCATTGCTCGATAAAACTTGTTACGCTTTGGCATGGGTTGCTCACCGGCTGAGACAGTATATGCTAACTCACACTACCTTGTTGCTATCAAAGATGGATCCGATCAAGTATATTTTCGAGAAGCCCGCTCTCTCCGGAAGGATAGAAAGGTGGCAAATGATCTTAACTGAGTACGACATATAATACACAACCCATAAAGCAATAAAGTGGAGTGTATTGGCTGATCATTTGGCTCATCAGGCCTTGGATGACTACCAGTCCATGAATTTTGAGTTCCCGAATGAGAATATCATGCTAGTGACTGACTACGAAGAGCCTGGACTGGATGAAGGACCCGAGGAGGGATCCCGATGGTCTATGTATTTTGATGGAGCTTGAAATTCACTGGGTAACGGCATTGGCATCGTAATCATATCTCCTGAGGGCTGTCATACTCCGTTCACTGCCCGATTATGTTTCAACTGTACCAACAACATGGCGGAGTATGAAGCATGTGTCATGGGTCTTCAAGCTGCTATTGACCTAAGGATCAAGTTCTTGAGTGTATTCGGGGATTCTGCTCTGGTGATAAGTCGGATCAAAGGCGAGTGGGATACGAAGCACCTGAATCTCATTCCTTACCAAGAGTATGTACTGACATTGCTCTCACACTTTGAGGAGGTAACCTTCGAACATTTCCCACGAGAAGAGAACTAGTTGGAGGACGCGCTAGCTACCATGTCTTCTATGTTCAAGGTTAGGTGGGACAATGAAGCTCCCTAGATTACCATTGAAAGGTTGGATGAACCAGCACACTGCTGCAAGATCGATACCGAAGAAGGGGCAGACAAACCCTGGTTTCACGAAGTCAAAAGGTATCTCGAGGTTCAGGAGTATCCCGAAGGGGAATCTGTCAATGATAATAAGTTTCTGAGAAGGTTCGCTGCAAAGTTCTTCCTTAGTAATGGGATCCTCTATAAACGCAACCATGACTTCACACTACTACGGTGTGTAGACAAGAGCGAAGCAGAGAGGATCGTGACAGATCTACATGAAGGCACCTTCGGAGCCCATTCTAATGGACATACCATGGCTAAGAAGATCCTACGGGCAGGATATTAATGGTCCACTATGGAAGCCAATTGCTATCAGCACTCTCGAACTTGTCATAAGTGCGAAATCTACACTGATAAGGTGCATGTGCCTCTGGTCCCCTTAAACGTATTGACAGCTCCGTGGCCCTTTGCGATGTGGGGCATCGACATGATCGACGATATCAGACCTACTGCGTCTAATGGACATTGTTTCATCTTAGTGGCCATTGATTATTTCACAAAGTGGGTTGAGGCAGCCTCTTTTGCTACAATAACCAAGAATGTCGTGGCGCGGTTTATCCGACACAATCTGATATGTCGATATGGTGTACTAGAGAGAATTATTACTGACAATGGTACAAATCTCAATAACACAATGATCACTGAGCTCTGTAAACAGTTCAAGATACAACATCATAACTCTTCTCCATACCAGCCGAAGATGAATGGCGTTGTTGAAGCAGCTAACAAGAACATCAAGAAGATTGTACAGAAGATGACGGTGACATATAAAGACTGGCATGAGATGTTACTGTTTTCTCTTCATGGGTATCGTACCTCAGCACAGACGCCGACAGGGGAAACACCCTACTCTCTGGTATATGGCATGGAGGAAGTCCTACCCGTCAAAGTCCAGATACCCTCTCTCAAGATTATGAAGAATGCGGGTTTGAACAAAGACGACTGGATCCAAACCCGAATTGATCAATTGAATCTAATCGATGAAAAGATACTTACTGCTATCTGTCATGGTCAGACGTATCAAAAGCGAATGATCAAGGCTTTTAACAAGAAAGTCAGGCGTCAAGAATATCAAGTCGGGGATCTGGTGATCAAACGCATCATTCTTCCGCAAGGTGATCCCAGGGGCAAATGGACTCCCACATACGAAGGGCCATTTGTGGTTAAGAACATTTTCTCGGGAGGAGCTATGATTCTAACCACCATGGATGGTGACGACCTTCCTCACCCTGTCAATGCAGACATAGTGAAAAGATAGTACGCATAATCAAAGACCTACTAGGTTGACTGGCCTAGGCAAAAATAAGGGATTCCCGATGAACCAGAAGGGTTCGGGCAAAATTAAGGGATGAAAATGAAAAAATTTGTACACCCGGCAAGTCGAAAACCCGAAAGGGAAGCTTGGGCAAAAAAGGGTATCCCGGTGGATTGAAAACCCGAAAGGGCAATCTAGGAAAAAGTTAGGGATTGAAGTATATCACCATGTCTCATTGGATCATCTTGTGACCAAACTTCGGTATCAGCTATCAAGCTCAGACAGCGCCAATCAATCTGATCAACCTTCGACCAAGTAGCAAAGTGATGAGACGCTTGAAGATATAAAGGCAATAGCAGAGTTGGAACCCAATGGGGTTGTTTCACATAGATGTTTTTCTTTCTTTTACACAAATTGTATAATTTCTATCTTTCAGCGGCGTTCTCTTACTAGAACGTCAGCCTCTTTGTACAAAACGCCTATTACAGGCTAATTTCAAAATCAATACAAGTCCTCTTTATAAAACTTCAATTTGTTTCTTTTTCTTTTTCTGTTTTGTTTTGAAAGAATGTCCAATGACTTATTTTTTATATATGAATTTGAAAATGATGGCTGCTCATAAATATTTGCATAAGAAACAAAAGACAATTACTCGTAATTCAAGAAACAGGGAAAATAAAAGATGCCAAACCTGATGGTTCCTCTGCCCAGTAGGTATCGGGATAGAGTCATGCTTGGGAATATAATTATTGGTATACGCACTCCCCATAGAGTAAAAGTATCCAAAGGCATTGATGTCAGCTTTCCTGAAACAGAACGTAACTATCCCCAGCCGAGGTTCATAATCGCGGGCGAGTCAATAAATTTCATTCCCCCAGCAGATTTTATTTCTCCAACAGAGCTCGTCACTTCCAGCAACGGAATTTCATCCCCAGCTAAATTTGTTCCTCCAGATCAGTAGGTCTACCAACAGAGTATATCTTCCCCCAAAGTTTGGTCCCCGCAGAGTTATTTCTCCAACATCTCTTCCCGACAGAATATTCACAAATCTCCAGTAACCATCAGGGATTTATTTTCCCAGACACGAGCATACCCCGACAGCATTTCATGAACATACATCATGACAGACGGATACATATCATATACAGCATAATCTCATTTATTTTTAGAACATCATCTCGCCTTGCATTTCATGTATCGCATATAACTAACCCTGATATTTTTCAGGAAAGGACGATTAGCCTCAACAAATCCAGCAGTTATACATATCACATCTACAGACGACTAATGGAAACTCAGTCCCCGAAATCAAACGGGTTAACTAATCTACATTATCATATCGAAGTAACCTTACCCTGGTTCCTCCTGATGTTTTACACAAGCTTATAACCTTACCCCGGTTCATTCTGAAGTTTTACACAAACTTATCTCGAAGTAACCTTACCCCGGTTCATCCTGAAGTTTTACACAAACTTATAACCTTACTCAGGTTCCTTCTCACGGCCCTACTATCCAGGCTTTCATATCGAAGTAACCCTACTATCCAGGTTCCTTCCCACGGCCATATTATCCAAGCTTTCATATTGAAGTAACCCTACTATCCAGGTTCCTTCTCATATCCCTACTATCCAGGCTTTCATATTGAAGTAACCCTACTATCCAGGTTCCTTCTCACGGCCCTACTATCCAGGCTTTCATATCGAAGCAACCCTACTATCCAGGTTCCTTCTCACAACCCTCCTATCCAGGCTTTCATATCGAAGTAACCCTACTATCCAGGTTCCTTCTCACAGCCCTACTATCCAGGCTTTTCATATCGAAGCAACCCTACTATCCAGGTTCCTTCTCACAGCCCTACTATCCAGGATTTCATATCACAGTAACCCTACTATCCAGGTTCCTTCTCACGGCCCTACTATCCAGGCTTTCATATCAAAGTAACCCTACTATCCAGGTTCCTTCTCACAGCCCTACTATCCAGGATTTCATATCGAAGTAACCCTACTATCCAGGTTCCTTCTCACAGCCCTACTATCCAGGCTTTCATAACGAAGTAACCCTACTATCCAGGTTCCTTCTCTCTTATCTCCAGATAGCAGTCCATAACACTATAAAATCGGGACCTAATCAAACACAATTGGTTTCGCATTTCCCTAGTAAGTCGCGGTGCAGCATATACTCTGACCAGATACGCAGTTCACTTCCGCTTCCTCAAGCCGGATTTAATTCCCCAGTAGATTAATGGATGACTAAAACTCCTAAAATTCTATTTATACCAAGACAGATACCAAGGTTCCTCAGCAGATTCCTTATCAATAACAGCAACAGGGACTCTCATCGAAGGAATGTCTCAGGAAATCAACATCCTCTAGATGGAATCTTTAAGCCCATCTCCTGCAATTCTCTGTCGCATCCAGGATGGCATCTTTAAGCCCATCTCGACAGTCTTCTATTATCGACCTCCAAATGGCATCTGTAAGCCCATTCCCGATATCACAAATCAAGTGCCACTTCATGCGAGTGCAAATTTCTGGGCACTCTAGTGTTCAATCATCTTCCACCTTCAGATCACGAAAAGCAGACGAGCCAATCTACATCCTCATGTTTAAGAAGATTGAACAGGGGCAGCTGTTTTACCCCAAAAATTTCCCTCTCATTTTACTTAATACATGTCCATTGAGATCCTCAATTTGCTCAAACTTGCCCAAGAGTTGACCAGACAAACTCTCTCCTAAGGCAGTATACCTCAAATTAGGGTTTCCATTTTCATCAAGATAGGTGAAACACAAAGGCCTCTTGTGCTCTCCATGGGCTTAATATGTTCTCAAGACCCTACATGTCAAGTTTCATGCCTTGCATTTGCTCAGTCAAGTGCTCAAATGCTTGAGAATAGACTGTATTAGGACAAAAGTTAATTGTGGCCCACATATAGTCAAACCTCAATATTTTTGGTCAAAATTAACATTTTGAAGTAACTTTCATCATTTGATCAAGGGTTGATCATGATTCCCCAAGGAATGCTCCAAATTCATCAAAACCCAAAAGTTGTTAAATTAGGGTTTCTCAGTAAAAGTCAACCCAACTTTGACAAAGCATAACTTCCACATGATTTATCATAAATCTTCCATCTAAGGATAATTTTGAAGAGGATATCATTCCCTACAATTCATCTTCAGCCCACAAGTTCAAAATATGCACTCATCAAAAGATATGGATTTCTACATTATAGGTCCTTTTGAAAAGTCAACAAAAACACCTTTTGGGTCAAAGCTTCATACATGAACACGGAAGATCCAATTGAGATGAAACCAAAAGGGTTTTTTAGGGGACACCCTAAGCTTTCTAAAAAGTCCAAGAACCCCCTCCTAGGGTCAAAGTTGAGAGAGTTGTGCATTGTCAAAGTTGGCAATTTTTGGAAATTTGTCAAAAGTCAACATTGATCAAATTTGCATTTTTTTCCAAAGGGGCCCATGTTTTATTGCTTGAAACATGTTTCTAATAGGACCCACGACCCCTGAGCTTTACCACCTATTATTTTATTACTTTTATCATTTATTTTGATTTTTTATTCATTTAAATCAAAATAAATCAAATTAAATGGTAAAATAATGAAAACAAATCAAATCTTGGGATTTTTGTGCACATTTGGAGTCCATGTACAGCTAGCATGATGATCAATTTGTGCAAGACTCATTAGGGTTGGAAAAGATTGGATTGAAGCTTGTTTTAGAAAGATATCATACATGAATCAAATCAAATCACATTTTCATAATTCTCAAAGATATGATACAATGTTCTTGACCTAATTCAGTCTACTATATGTATACAACAATTGCAGATCAAAGAAAGAGGTTGAGAAATCGTGAAAACACTAAACAAAGTTCCAAAAAAGTGGCAAAAAGTGTTAGATCATTTTTGCATTTAGAGATCAATTCAAACCATTCCAACGCTGCTAATCACTTCCTGGCCATCTCTTGAAGCCAACAACATCATTTACAGCCTTCAAAACATCAGGAGTCATCGCCTAGACACATCACGGTTTTCAAACTTTCTCAAATTCGATTATTACAATTTACGCATCATTAGCACCTTTAATTGTTATATTTGTGATCATCATCATGTTTGCAAGCTTACCATATATTTTAATTGTATTTTTGGGACCCTTACACGCATCTGCCATGGTTAGGGTTTCTACATGAATTTTAGGGTCTTTGTGTACAGGAAAAATTGGGCCATGAATCAAGTACCATGATGCTCGTGAGGCCAAGACGAGTTAATTGGTACCATCACAATGGATTTATCATGCTTGTACTGAATATTTGAATGACACGGGTTTTTAGAAATGAACAGCGTCTGTAGGTATAGGTTGTTTAGCTAAAATGACGGGCTGGAGGTAGAAGAAGGTGATTTGTCATCACCCCATTGGTCCGTTTGAATTTAGTGCGCACGGTTTTTTGTTCCAGGGTCATTGCATTTGTTTTATATATTATATATTCTTGTTACTATAATAAAAACTAACAACAATAGCTCAGCTGGCAACATAGCATTGGTACAAGGGTGAGGACCTGGGTTCGATCCCAGGTCCCAGCGTTTTATTTATTTCCTTTTCTTGCAACAGATCCAGTACTCCACTCCCTCACACGCCTTCCATGCAACCTCAACGCCCATCCACTGGATACACTGCTGGCCAAATCTAACGCTTCCTTCCTGAAGGTCCTTGGTGCACCTCAAGTCAGCACCCACGGAAGATCCAACGTGGTCAACCTGGGCTCAGCTTAATGGGCTTGGAAATTCAATTCAACACCCCCTTCAGCAATTCATCAGAGGCCCATTTTGGTTTTTATTATTTTCTTTAATTTCTTTTCTTTAATTATTTTCCTTTTTTAATTAATACAAAAATTATTTTATTAAATTAACAAATCAAAATCACAAAAATATTTTTTTAATAAATATTTTAATTAATTAGTTTAATTAATTTAGGGTAATTTAATCTTTTCTTTTATAATAAAAATAATTAGAATTAGGGTTGGAAATTGTACATAATTTAATTAATTTTCTTTAAAAAAAATACATCAAAGATCATTTTTTTATAAATATCTATTTCTTTAATTAATTAATTTAGTTAGAAAATTAGGTTAATTTCACTTCTTTCTTAATTTAAAAATAATTAGAAATTAGGTTTAATTAATTTGCAATTAAATATTTTCTCAAATAAAATCCAAAAAATCTTTTTTCTCTCAAAATTAGGGTTTTAGATTATTTCAATCGTCCTCGCATTTAATTTGTCGTGCGCTTGTTAATTATTTTGCCATTATTTTGTAACTGCTCAGGGTTTGTAATAGTTAAAACTAGGGTTTTTATTTACCGCTTTTCCCCAATTTTTTGGTTATGTAATTAATTCCCCCTCCCTGAAGCCTTGTAATAGCTAGGTTTATTTTCTCGCATTTTTTTTATTCCCGCAAATATTTAACTGTCTAGATGTATGCTAATAGGATTGTATGAAAAGAGTGCTTGAAATTTAAAACGGTAGATTACCTAATGCACAAAGATTAAATAATTGAAACAAATCATATCCACATATTTCACTCCTAGGGTTTGCCTCACTCCGGTTGCCTTCGGTAAAACAATCATTAAGCATAGGAGATTTTAGTGGTGGCCCTCCATTCTAAAAAGATCAAAATGTCTCATTCGAATGTTGCCTCAGAAATGTTGCCTCGAAAGGATCTTTAAGACTTTAGGGTTACTACTAAAGGTTCCAACTTGTTGCTTTAATTATTGTACATGTCCCTTTCGAATGTCCCTTATAAACTCCAACGATGGTGCTACCTACTCCTTAATAGTAGGATAGCGTTGTCTAAAGGAAATAGAACGAACAATCTTTTTTCGAGTAGGTAGAATCTTAAGTAGTTGCTCAATAAAAATCTTTTACACAAATACTTTCCAAACAAAGTTTTCAAAAATAACTTCGTAACACTCTTGAGGACAGAAACAAGGGTTAAAACGAAGTAAAACAAAACTTTTCAAAGCAAGCACACACAAGCAGTTTTCAAAATGAGCAAGTACCTAAGAGCCCGTAGATAACTACGGATAGAAAGGGTGCTAACACCTTCCCTTTCTATAATCTACCCCCCGTACTTAGAATATCTCGAAAAAAGGTTTTTTCTGTTCTTTTTCCTTTTCCATGATTGGATGAAATAAAAGTCGGTGGCGACTCTTGTTTACCGTGACATTTTGCAAACAAAAACGCAAACCACAAACCAGTATTAAATAGTCGGTTCTGCCACTGTATCACACTAGTATTAACAGTCGGTTCTGCCACCGTATCACAGAACTGGCGACTCTGCTGGGGAGAATAATATAAAGTGTGGTAAACCTTAGGATCTAGGTTATATTTAATTGCTTTCGCTTGATTGTCTTGTTTTCTTTATATTTATGGGAACTGTTTGGGTTATTTGATCCTACACCCGGATTGGGAAACACCTTTTAGGTAAGTAGCAATAAACTGTGAGGGATTTGTGTTGGGGTATACCGACACGGTTGAAGCAGTAGCTATGTTGATGTGGCACTTTAGTTGGTACCTGTAACCCTTGAGTCAATCAGGGAGATGTACGGGGCCGCCTCGTGGTGTCATAAAGCATCAACTGACCTTAAAACCTTTAATTGCACAACTTGGCCAGTAGGACGTAACGAGATGGTCGGCTTTGGTGTATGCCCAAGGTCGACAGATACTCGATGCTACACTCATTGAGGTTTGACTTCTGAGTTTTGTTTGATTACGAGTCAATCGTCGATCGAACAAGGCTTGGGGGAAAGATCGGTGATATTGAGATCCCTTTAGAACCCGGTTACATATTTATAGGACAGGTTGAACCAATCTAGCTTCAAGAGGGTATGACCTTAAAACTCAAGCAGGCCTTAAACCTAAGGACTTAGTGTGATTTGTCTTTGTTTTCTATACCTGTGATTTATCATGACATCATAAACATCATACCATAGCATATCATACTAATTGTTTCAAGGGTTTCTAGGGCTCATCTTTGCTCTGTTTTGTAGGATATGGCGTCCGCCCGCAGGAACACTAGTCAGATTAACCTAGTGAAAGTATCTCCCCAATTAAGGGACTTGGTAGTAAGGATTCTCGAAAGCTCTCCTTTCACTGAAAAGCATGGTCGGTTGCTCAACTTGGTCACTGCAAAACCTGATGAAGAAATGTTAAAGTGTTGTTTCAGTTCTTCGATCCTCTGCATCACTGTTTCACATTCCCGGATTACCAGTTGGTGCCTACTATGGAGGAATTTTTTCAGTTATTAGGGATACCCATTCTTGATCATCTACCTTTCAGCGGTGCATAAAGACATCCCAAACCTGAAGAAATTTCTAAAGCTCTATCCTTACAATGGTCCGACATAGTGACAAATTGGGAAACCAGAGGGAGTGTTCAAGGAATTCCGGTTAAATTTCTGTTCGAGAAGGCTTACTATTTTTGGGATACCCTGGATCTACAATATTTTGAAGAGGTTTTGGCGCTCCTTGTCTACGGGATGGTATTGTTCCCTAATGCGGATCAACTCGTAGATGTAAGCACAATCCAGGTTTCTCTGTCTCGAAATCCGGTACCTACACTACTCGGGGATATTCTACACTCTCTGCATGCTCGCACTCTAAAAAGAAGGGGGACCCTCCAGTGTTGTACTCCTCTATTGGCTAAGTGGTTTATTTCGCACCTACCAAGATCTACTTTGAAGAATGAAGAGAGGAATATCAACGGCTACATTGCGCCAAAGAGGATGCGCTCATGGGAAACCTAGTCTTCTTTTTGTTTTATTTTGCTTAATTGTACTCTCAAAATACATTCTTTGTAACAGTTCAAGTTTACTAATACAATTCGCGTTTGTTCCTTTTTGTTTAAGAAAATTTGAGCCTTTAAGAACCCTTGAAAACATTGCATACATATCATACATATCATTGCATAACAGGATTCATAACAGGTTTCTCATCTCCTCCGCTGTTTATTTCAGCAATGGCTCTTGAACAAACTATGAAAGATCTTCAGACTCAGAACACGCAATTCCAGCAAATTATTGTTTCTCTGGCCAAAGGACAGGAAGAGTTGGAGGCTCTGATTGTTAAGAAGAACACTAAGAAGACCAAGAGGACAACCGATGTGGCACATATGAGCAGAAGGTTCAGAGGGCCGCCAAGACGGGTTGTTGATTTAGCTTCTTCATCTAAAGAGGGAGAGAATCAAGAGGGTGAAGCCAGAGAAGAGGACCCTAGTCCTAGAGAGTCTGATAATGAAACTGATTATAATAAGGAGAAGTACCCTCTGGCTGATGAAAGGTATAAGCAGTTAGAAGAGCGTCTGAGTGCTATGGAAATCCAGAAGGTTCCTGAGCTGGATTTTGAAGAGTTGGGTCTGGTCTCCGGGGTTGTCATCCCCCCAAAATTCAAGGCACCGGTATTTGCTAAGTATGATGGGGTCTCTTGTCCTAAAATTCATCTTCGTTCCTATGTGAGCAAGATACAACCTCATACTGCTGAAAAAGACTTATGGGTTTACTTCTTCCAAGACAGTCTGTCTAGAATGCAACTAGATTGGTTCTATCAGTTGGAAAGAGCCAATGTTCGTAACTGGGAAGACCTTGTTGCTGCATTTTATAAGAAATATCAGTATAATGCAGACCTCTCTCCCACCCGTACACAACTCCAAAATCCGTCTATGGGTTCGAATGAGGGTTTCAAGGATTATGCTCAGAAGTGGAGAGATTTGGCTGGAAGAGTTCAACCTCCCTTGGCTGACGGGGAGCTCGTGGATATGTTTCTGGGAACTTTGACTGGGCCATTCTTCAACCATCTGATTGGAAGTTCATCGGCGGTTTTTAATGAACTGATCTTAACAGGAGAAAGAGTGGAAGCTGGAATCCGAAGTGGAAAAATTCAGAAGGATGCCTCTTCTAGTGCTGCAAGGAAGCCATTTGCAGGTAAAAAGGAAGTCAGTGTTGTCTATAACCAAAATAATCAGAATCGAACCGAGCGTCGTCCGGAGGTAGGGGCTGTTAGGATTCCCAAACTTGTACCTGCTCAGCAAAGAAACAATCAGCCAAGAGTAGAATGACGAGCTAGATAGTTCACTCAGATCAACATGATGTTGTCTCAGGTTTTACCTCATTTGTTGAAGTCCAATCTGGTTACTCTGAGGGAAGCTCCGAAGAATCTGAAAACCACCTCTCCCTACTATAAACCGAATGCTCGTTGTGCTTACCATTCAGAAATTCCAGGCCATGATACCAATGACTGCTGGGCTTTGAAGAACAAAGTACAGGATCTGATTGATGCTAAGGAGATTGAATTTGATCCCCCGAAGACTCCCAACGTTATCACTGATCCTATGCCAGAACATGGTCGGGGTGTTAATGCCATTGAAGAAGATGTGTTTGTGACTTCTGTGGAAGAATTGGTGACCCCACTTGTTGTACCCCAAAATTTGCCCTCTCATTTCTCAAGAAAATCACCCTGATTCTCAAGCTTTCCCTTGTACAAATCCAAGCCTTGAATTATCATTTCTTTCCAAGCAAGCCACTTACAAGGGGAAAATGGTCATTTGCAAGATAAAAAAATCAAACTTTGGTTTTTGGATCAAAATTAAAACACAAAAAAATCATATTTCATCAAGACATGTTGGAATATGAAGTTTGTTTCATCAAGAAGCTCAAAAGTCAAATTTTACCTTGGAAGAGTTAAATTCTAAATACTTAGAATTTTTCTAAACTATTTAAGAAAAAATGACACTTCTGAACTTCTGAACCAACCTCCAGGCAGGAGCAGTCAGAAGTTGCAAACGTGGTTCAGCACATAATCTTCAATCAGAACATGGCTTTTTCAGCAGTTACGCAAGTTCAGTCAGAGTTTGCTAGAAGAATGCAAAGAAAGCAACGAAACCTGAAAGCTCCTTCAGAACATGCTGGAATCAGAAGGTAAGGGGGTCAGAAGATTGGGTATTACACTGAAGCAGGACTTCTAATCCAGAGTACTCAAAGGTAAATCGAAGAAGGTTACTGGAAAAAAAACTTGGAGAATCCTTCAGAGTATGCTGAGGCAACAGGACACTAAGATCAGAAGTAGGGTGTTTTATTCTAGACTATGCTGAAATGGAACTTCTGATCCAGATTCAAGCAATGATGCAAAATCTCACGTTACAGGATTTCTGATTTTTGACAAATCTCATCATCATTTAATGCTCATTAATGCTCACAACCACTTTTGAGTCTTTGTCCAAAAGATCTCTCCACGTGTAGTGTAGAAATAAGTTTGTACATAATTAGGAAAGAGTCCATGTGCTACCTTTTGCTTATAGGTTCACTTTTCCTTAAATCCCTGCTTGCTAACCTAGCCTAGGCTAAAAGCTGTCAATCATCACAACTTTTTATGAACTTTCTTCAAGAGTAAGTCAGCATCTAGTACATGATGTTGGCGCTACTTGACATTTTCAAACACAAAAAGCTTTTCCTATAAATAGAACACCATTGTCCACTGAAAAGGAGGTCCAACCCCAGAAAAATTGCTAGAAAAGAAACCAAAAATTTTAGCAAGAAAAACACCTTGAAACTCTGCCAAAATTCCTAGTGTTTCAAGAGCCTTAAACACAACTTTGAATCTCTTGCTTTCAAAATCCATTTTCTCTCAAAGTATTTCTTGACTAAGAAACACCCATACATTTTTCTGACTCACATATATACCCTTCATCCATCCATTCAAAGAACATGTCCAAAACACCATCAGAGTTAAGGCTAACTCCAGTTCATAGAATTTCTTCCAACAGCAAGGTAAGCACCTGCTGACTCACACCACATTGTTTAAGCATCACCAGAATTGCATGCTCAAAAACACAATGTAGATATCATGTTTCTGATGTTGTTCCTGTTCTGAGACTTTCATGCATCTGTATGCTTAAGTAGAGAACGAATCAGTTCAGAACTTGCCTCTGATTTTCGGTTCTGGCTTCTGAAACGCTATGACATCTGCTGAAACTGTCCTAGGCATGCCTTCTGTTTTGTGGAGAAATAACCAAATTGCAGATGTTCTGCCTGGCACGGAGGGATACCAAGTTCTGACTTTGACGCCAGAACTTCGGGGGCCTGTTTTGTCATCAGTAATATCAGAACTTCTGAAAATTACTGTGTGCCCAGCAGGGTCAAAACTTCTGACCCCATACATTGTCACTAACAGGTTTCTGTTTTGCAGCGCACCGGGGTCAGAACTTCTGACCTTCCCACTAACAGGTTTCTGTTTTGCAGTGCACCAGGGTCAGAAGTTCTAACCTACACAGTTTCACTAACAGGTTGCTATTCTGCAGCAGGCTAGGGTCAGAACTTCTGATTTCCGCTCAGCAGCATGCTGACTCTTTTCCTTTTTCTTTCTTTCTTCCCCTTGTTATTTTCTTTATTTTTCTTGCTGGTACTCCCCATTCATAAATTTATACCCCCACCTTCTAAATATTGTAATAGCGTAGGACTTTACATTTCTGCATTTTATCGCTTTCAAATGTAAATGCTAGCAATTAGGATATGTATGGAAAGATAAAATCAATGAAATAGAAAATCCTAATTCAAGATAAAATCATGCATGCAATCAAACACACTTGCACACAAACACCCTTAGGGTTTCCCCACTTGGTTGCCTAAAACAAAAAATGGCCATATTACGCATGCGAAGTATCTTGGCAAAACAAACAAGTATAAGATCATAGTCCCTCGATGACGCTATTCAAGGTTGCCTTACAAAAACTGATCTTGGTCCCTCAAAATGCTAAGATACTTTGCAAACATTTCTAAATCATCGTTATACGATGACCCACGCCCGTCCCGTTTACATCCAAAGATAGGGTTGCTTACCAAATTAGTGGTAAGATAACAATGTCAAAGGAATAGAAAATGCACAAGAAAGACATTAAGTAGGTAGATTGCTTCTATTTACTTGCTTTAATTTCAAACAACTATCCTTTCTATTTTCCAAAAAAACAAACACACATTTCAAAACATCTTACAAACATTGAAAATATTTTCAAAAAGACAAACATCTTTGTATACATTCTTACGAACGAGAATCGTTACAAAGATTTCCTAAACGGATGGCCTCTTTTACAAAATACTTTCAAAACCACACCAAACACAATTTCAAACAAACAAAAGCAAGTGATCTAAGCAAGTAACTAAGAGCCCATGGAAAACCATGGATGTAAAGGGTGTTAATACCTTCCCTTTTCATAATCTACCCCCGAACTCAAGAAAACATCTCAAAGGTCTTTCATGTGCTTTTTCACCTTTCCTTTTGGATAAAAGAAAATTCGGTGGCGACTTTTGCTAACCGCAACATTTGCGATAAAACACAAAAACCCTCAAGTCAGTTCTCCCACCGTATCGCAGAACTGTCGACTCTGTTGGGGACTTAAATGAAAGTGGGGTTAACTTAGGGCTAGATCACATTTATTTGCTTACATTTGTTTGACTTGTTTGCTTTACATTATGGTTCTTTGTTTGGGTTTGAATCCTCTACCCGGATTTGGGGAAACATTATAGGTAAATAGCAATACATTGTGGAAACTGTGCAGGGTATACCTACATGGTCTAAGCAATAGCTATGTTAGTGTGACATATTTGTGGGTACCGGTAGCCTTTGAGTCAATCAAAGAGAATACGGGGCCGCTGAGTGATATCATGAAGCACTAATGAACTTCTAGAACCTTTTACTTTACCAACTTGGCCTTAGGGATGTAGACCGGCTTTGGTGCAGTCCGAAGTTGGTAGATACTCGATACTACATTCATTGAGGGTTGGTTTCTTGGGATATTTTGGTCGCCATTAAAGAGGCTTGAGCTGAAAAAATGACCAAGGAAACAGTCCAATGATATGGAGCTCCTTAGAACCCGGTTACTATTATTAGGACAGGTTGAGCCAACTAAACTTCAAGAGGGTACTTACCTATAAAACCACATGCAAGCCTAAACTAAGAACTTGTTTGATTTGCTTATATATGCATACTTGTACATAACATCATGGACATCATGAGCATCATATGCATCCATTAACCATTTCAAGGATTTTTTAGATTCATGTTTGTTCTTGTTTTGTAGGATATGGATTCACTTCGCAGGAAAACTATCCAAATCAACCTTGTAAGAATTCATCCACAACTCAAGGAGCTAGCTTCAAGGATCCCTGAGAACTCTCCATTCACCGAGAGGCATGGTCGTATACTCAACTTGGTCACCTCCAACACAGAGGAGGAGATGATCAAAGTGCTCTTCCAGTTCTTTGATCCTTTGCATCATTGCTTCACATTTCGCGACTATCAGCTTGTTCCCACTTTGGAAGAATTCTCTCAACTCTTGAGGATTCCCATTCTCAATAAGTTACCTTTCAACGGTACAGAAAGAGATCCAAAGCCAGAAGAGATTTCTCAAGCTCTGCACTTGCACTCATGTGATGTCACAACTCATTGGGAAACTAGAAGTGGTGTCAAAGGCTTCTTAGCAAAGTTTCTGTTTGAGAAGGCTCAAAGCTGTTGGAATTCCTTAGAATTGCAAGCATTTGAGGAAATTGTGGCTCTTCTTATCTATGGGATGGTCTTGTTCCCCAATCCTGACCAACTCATAGATGTGAGTGCCGTCAAAATCTTCATGTCACGCAATCTGGTGCCTACATTACTAGGGGATATCTTACACTCTTTTTACACTCGTACAATGAGGAAAAGAGGTGTTCTTATGTGTTGCACTCCCCTCCTGGAAAGATGGTTTATTTCTCATCTTCCCCAATCAGCCTTAAAGAATGAGCAAGGATTAAGGTGGTCACAAAGGTTAATGACGCTCAAACATTCAGATATTCATTGGTGCTCTCGATCCAGAGAGAATGTTATCATTGTTGACCGTTGTGGGGAATTCCCTAATGTCCCTCTACTTGGAATTAGGGGATGCATCACCTACAACCCATGCTTAGCTTTAAGACAGTTTGGTTATGCCGGAAGGGATGGCCCACATGAGATGTTGATTCAAGGCTTGGTATTCGACTATGACAACGACGATCAAGGTCTTCGCCAGAGATTCATCCGAGCTTCGAGGATGCTAAATAAGGTGGATAGCAAGACTTTGGGACACAAGAATTCCCTCCCTCTTGAGCCTTACCTCAAGTGGGTAAGAACCCGCGCTCAAAGTCTTATGATGCCTTATCCTTCCGTTCTCCCGGTGATTATTGAGCCTGTTAAGGAAGGAGAAGTTCCATACATTATCCTACATCCTGACATGCCCACATCTCTTGAAGACCTACAAAGGGATTGGATACAACTCAAAGGAGAGCGAGATACTTTCGAAGCCCAATTCTATGCAAGCGAGAAGAAGGTTTTGGAGCTCACTAGGCTAATTCATGAGGAGCAGACTCTAAACACCTACATTGCACCAAAGAGGATGTGCACTACTTTTTTATCTTAGAGTGTTGTATTATTTTGCCCAAGGGGCATTGATGTACTCAAACTCTATCTTATTAATATAATGTGTGTTTCTTTTTGTTTAAAACGAACTTGAATCTTTTAAAATCCTTGAAAACATTACATATGCACATATCATTCATCATAACATAAACAGGTCTTTTGCAACAAGTTTCCTCATCTCTCTACTGTTTATTTCAGTAAGATGGATCTCGAATAGACAGTCAAAGATCTTCAGACTCAAAACATGCAGTTTCAACAGTTACTCACAACCCTGGCCAAAGGACAAGAGGAGCTGAAGACTCTGTTGGAAAAGGAGAAAAAGAGGAAAGAAAAGAAACCAACTGGTGTTGTAATCATGGGGAGAAGGTTTCAAGGGCAAACTAGGAGAACCTTGAATTTCGTAGCAACATCTGATGAAGGGAAAGGGAAAGAAACAGCAGTTCCGTCAGACTCTGAAGAGGAGGAAGAAGAGGAAGACTACTCTGAGGAACAGTACCCTCCGGCTGATGATAAGTACAGACACCTTGAAGAGCGTCTAAGCGCTATGGAAATACAAAGGGTACCAGGTCTAGACTTTGAAGAATTAGGGCTAGTGTCGGGAATTGTGATCCCACCAAAGTTCAAAGTGTCGTTGTTTGCAAAATATGATGGGGTGTCATGTCCTAAAATGCACCTCCGATCATACGTGAGAAATATTCAGCCGCACTCTACCGATAAAGACTTGTGGGTCCATTTTTTCCAAGATAGTTTATCCGGAACACAACTCGATTGGTTTTACCAATTAGAAAGGGTCGACGTCCACAACTGGGAAGATCATGCCGCAACTTTCTATAAACAATACCAGTATAATGCAGATTTGGCGCCTACCCGTACTCAACTTCAGAGTATGGCTATGGCTTCAAATGAGGGTTTCAAAGATTACATGCAGAAATGGAGAGATCTAGCTGGAAGAGTGCAACCCCCTCTGTCTGAAAGGGAGTTGGTGGATATATTCTTGGGCACTCTATCGGGCCCTTTCTTCAACCATTTGATTGGAAGCTCGTCTGCTGGATTTACTGAGTTAATTTTAATTGGAGAGAAGGTGGAAGCTGGTATAAAAAGTGGAAAGATTCAGAAGGATTCGTCTGCCTCTACAGCTGTGAGAAAACCTTTCACTGGGAAGAATGAGGTATCTGTTGTTTATCCACAAAGGAACCAAGGGAGAGCTGAACGCCGACCAATGGTAGGGGCCATTATGATCCCAAAGCTTACATCTGATCAACCAAGGAGTAATCAACTGAGGGTGGAAAGGCCAGTCCGGCAATTCACCAGAATTAATATGACTCTAGCCAGATTTTACCATATCTGCTGAAATCTAATCTAGCAACTTTAAAAGAAGCTCCAAAGAATCCCAACACGGCGTCCCCTCATTATCATCCGAATGCCAGATGCACATATCATTCTGAGAGCCTGGGTCACGACACTAACAACTGTTGGGCTTTGAAGAACAAAATTCATGACCTTATAGATGCAAAAGAGATTGAGTTTGTGGCGCCCGAGAAACCAAACGTCATTTCCGCTCCTATGCCTAGACATGGTCACAACGCCAATGTTGTCGAAGAAGATTTATTTGTTACTACAGTGGATGAACTCTTGACTCCGCTCCCAATCATTAAGATAAACTTGTTGAAAGCTGGTATATTCCCAGGTTGTAATAAAGACTGCCACCTTTGCTTATCCTCACCAACTATTTTCCCTCTATAGAAGACAGGCATTCAACGCTTGATAGACAACCAAGAGATTCTGTTTGAAAGTGCTCATGTTTCACCTGTTCCTGTTAAAGACATTTCAATCATAACCATCTATTCCAATCCTTCCAAGGTCCCCAAAAGACCCGTTAGGATTACATCGGTTCCAAAGACTAATCCTCTTATAATCACAATGTCCGAGCCAGTCCCGTATGAATTAGACAAAACAGTACCATGGAATTACGGTGGAGAAATCTACTACTATGGTATCAAACAAGATGGGCTTGCCGCCGAAGAAGTGAGCTCCAAAGAAGAAGATTCCAATATTAGCAATATCGCCAGAACTAGTAAGATTACCCGTAGCGATAGAATCTTCTCTCCAGAAATTGCCCCTCCAAAGGCATTTTTTGGACCCGTGGATGTTCCAAAGGTTACCTCCATACCAATAATCATATCTGCAAGTGCTCCTACTGGAAAAGATAACACAACCCCTGCTGTTATCCCTACCAACACTTCTACTACTGAAATTCGAGGAAAAGTTATTCAAGAAGAGCCTATCCAGACGAAGGCTCAACCATTGACGATCCCCGAAACCTCCAAGAAGGAAATGGAGGAGATCCTGAGAATAATAAAGAAGAGTGACTATGATGTGGTTGAACAGTTGGGGCAAACTCCCTCCAAGATCTCCATGCTGGCATTGTTTCTATGTTCTGAGGCACATGCGAAAGCTCTGGTGAAGTTTCTGAAGATAGCCCATGTGCCACAAGAGACATCTGCTGACCAATTCCAAGATTGTGTGGCCAGTTTGACAGCTGATAATGGCCTAGGCTTCTTTGATGCTGATTTGACACCAAAAGGGAGAAAGCGCAACGATGCTTTACATGTCTCCGTGGAGTGTAGAGGAACAACTCTGGCCCATGTCTTGGTGGACACTGGCTCATCGTTGAACGTTTTACCGAAGAAAGCTCTCGACAGATTGGATTGCGAAGGACTGACATTGAAACCCAGTAACATAGTCGTAAGAGCATTTGATGGCTCAAAGAGGATGGTCCACAGGGAGGTGGACATCCCCATAAAGGTGGGAACTCAGACTTTCAACTCAACTTTATATGTAATGGACATCCGCCCCTCTTACTCATGTCTGCTAGGACGGCCCTGGATCCATAATGCTGGCGCTGTCACCTCTACACTACACCAGATGTTGAAATACCCGGTCCATGGAAATATTATCACTGTCCACGGAGAGGAAGAATACATAATTAGCCATCTAAATTCTTTCCGGTATGTGGAGTTGGATGGCGAGTTCATTGAAACTCCTTTTCAACATTTCGAAGAAGTCTCTCAAGAGGTAGCAGTAACCAAGACGGTATCCCAAATCCCCAAGATCACAAGACCTTCGCTTCGGATGTCATCTCTAAAGGATGCCAAGGCAGTAATAGAGGAGGGTAGAGCACCATCTGGGGGCAGCTTCTAGACATTCTGTATAAATCTGACAAGTTTGGCTTAGGGTTTACTTCAAATGCTTAGAAGGCTGTGCGTCGTGCCCGTGCTGGAGGGCCACCTCTGAAGATTAGCAACCGAGAGGCCAACACAGTGGAAGATGGTGAAGAAGATGGCAGCTTGGAGGATTGGATATTTCCTACTGTCTGCGGAGGACTTCACAATTGGGAAGCCAGAGACTTTGTCCTACTAACTTTCATCTCTCAGTAATCTATCTTTTACATTTTTGTTGGACTTGTAATATTCACAAACAATTCGCACATTAAAAACCTTATGTCTTACCCGAGGCACAATGGTCCATTTGTAAGGGTTTTTATTTCATCTTCATATGACATTCAATGAATCATGGACGTTTTTTTTTCACATACAAACCTTTTGTGCTCATTGTCTTTCTTTTACATTTTATTGTTTAAAGATGGCTATACCCTTACACACACCCACACCCACAAATGCAGGTACCCCTCCATTCCGGATCCCATGGGTAACGATACTGTTATGGCCTTTAATGACTCTGAAGATCTAATCTACCAAGCTGAAGACGAAGGTGAGGAAGATTGTGATGTACCAGGGGAATTGGCCAGACTACTACAACAAGAGGAAAGAGCTATTCAGCCTCATGAGGAACCGTTGGATACAATCAACTTGGGTACCGAGGAAGATAAAAAGGAAATCAAAGTGGGTGCCAATCTAGAGCCGAAGGTCAAGGAGCGCCTAATTCAGCTATTGCATGATTATATTGAGATCTTTGCCTGGTCATACGAAGACATGCCAGGACTTGATACAGACATTGTGGTACATCATCTGCCCACAAGAGAATATTGTCCACCAGTGAAACAAAAAGTCTGCCGCATGAGACATGACATGTCAGAGAAGATCAAAGCGGAAGTCATGAAACAATCCAATGCTGGATTCTTGGCTGTCACTTCCTATCCTCAATGGTTTGCTGTTGTACCCCAAAATTTGCCCTCCCATATTCTTCAAGGTTTGTCAAGATTGATCTTCAAATTGTTCAAGACTACTCAAGGATTAGACAGTCAACCACCTCCTAAGCCAGCTGAAATTAGGGTTTTGGTTCTTTCAAGGAATTTGGGGTTTTCAATGGCTCAATCAAGTCTCATAGGCCTATATACATCTTTAAGCACCTACATGCCAAGTTTCAAGACTCACAGTGCCAATTTGCACAGTCAAAAGCCCTATTTGATCTACAATCAACTACAGGGGCAAAATGGTCATTTTACAGCCAAAAGGCAAAAATTTTGGTCAACATCTTATTTTGAGTCCATAATCATCATTTGATCAAGTCTAGATCATGATTCCACAAGCATGGCTCAAAAATCATCAAGATGCAAAAAGTTACTATTTTTGGACAGTAGAAAAGTCAACTGTATCTTGACCAAGGCATAACTTTTTCATGGTTCATCAGAAAAATCCCATCCAATGCTCATTTTGAATGGGATGACATTTCCTACAACTCATATTCACATTCCAAGTCCAATAAATGCTCTCATAAAAAGTTATCAATTTCTACATTATAGGTCATTTTCAAAAGTCAACAAAAAGGCACTTTAAGTCAAAGACCATAACTTGAGATTGGTAAATCCAAATGACATGGGACCAAAGGCATTGGTTAGAGGACTTCAAGACCTTTCCAAAATGTCCAAGAACATGTTCATATGATCACAATTGAGCAAGATATGCATTGGAGAAGTTGGGAAATTTTTGTGAATTTGCAAAAGTCAACTTTGCTCAAAACACCTTGTTTTTGCTAATGGGCCTCAAATTTCTTCTTGAAACTTTATCCAAGGCCTATGCACGACCCATCAAGCTTAATTAAATTTATTTTCTTATTTTTTATTAATTAATTTGATTTTTAATTCATTTAATTAATTTAAATTGTAGGAAATTCAAAGATTTGATTTTTCAATCTTTTTGTGAAGCAAGAATGACCTAAAAAAGCTGGCAAATTCGTGTGCAAATCAAACAGACAAGAATCTCCAAATTTAGCAAGTTTTTCCAATCAAAAAGATTCAAAAACATTTTATTTTCAATCAAATATTCAAACCATCATTCCATGGATTTCTTTGCAAGATTTTGACCTAATTCTCTTCCTCTATAAATACACAAGTGAACCCTATTCATGCAGACGTGAAATCTCTGCAGAAAAGCCATAACCACATTCAAGAAAATTCAAAGAAAAGTCAAAACTGTTTTCTATATTCTAGGCCAGTTCAAGGACTTTTGTGGATTCAAACACGTTGCTGGGAGTGTGAGGAACGTATTGCAATCAAAACCAAGTGATAAAGCTCAAGAAATCCCCAAGAACAGTCTCACGGTTTGCATATTTTTTTCATAATCGTAACTCATGATTCATGCATCATTAACATGGTTTCTTGTTTGTTTTGTGTTGCTAGAGACCTCATGAAGCTAATGGTACAGTTTAATTGCATTATAACGCACAGAATCACAAATTGCCATTAACAAATTCTAGGGTTCATAAGCTCTCAAATCGGGGCTTTACAGTATAGGAAAAATTAAGCCTCATAAGACCCATGGTGGAATTCGTTAGGTCAAGACGAATCCAAAGCCACCCTCGCGAAATATTTATGTTGCTCACAGCCCTAATCGCTATTATTGGTCATTGCAGGTTGTGGGGGTTAAAACCCCCCGCTATCTAACGTGTTTTTTTGCAGAACAGCGAAGAAGACGATGAGTTGTTGATGTCTCATTGGTCCGTTCAAAAGGGCGCGCGTTTTTTATAATTTTCAGTCCATTAATTTGTTTGCATATATTATATTCATTTGTTATTATATTATCAAAAGCAAGCAAATGGTGGAGTGGTTAGGTGCGCTGGCTGGTGATCATTGGGACCTGGGTTCGAATCCCAGGTCCACCCAAAACATTTATTTCTTTTCTTAACATGTTCATATGCAGAATTCTGAAGGTGGTACACCATACACTCTCATATCCCAAGCTCCATGTGGCTTCAAGCAGCAATCCAATGGTCATGATTGGATGATCACCATGCTCCCAGTCAACCAGCGCCCTAGACAATCCAGAAAGTCAAAAGGGCTTGAGAGATTAATGGGCCAGAATTGCCAAACGTACCCCTTTGTTAGGCCCAGCACCCCCTGGTTTCTTTATTCTTTTCTTTTTTAATTTCCATTTAATCTTTTCTTTAATTATTATTATTATTAGTATTTAACTAACAAATTATTTTTCATAATAAATTCAGAAAATAATATTTTTATTATTATTATTATTTATTAATTTCACTTTATTTTTTTTGTAAATAAATTCTAACAAATTAATTTAGTTTAATTAGGTTTAATTTTGACTTTTTCATAATAAATAAAATGAATTAGAATTAGGGTTTTTACTAACTTTTGACTTTATTTTATTTTATTTTATTTTCATTAAAACATAAAAAACTAAAAATACTTTTTTCCCTTTAATTAATTAATTAATTAGTTTTAGGTTTAATTTAATTAAATACAAAAAGGACCAAAATTTCATTCTTTCTCAAAAAAGGGTCAAAACCCTAAAGACTTCTCCGATTTAATTTCTTTGCGCGCATATTAATTTTTTGATCATACTTATGTAATTGCTCCGGGATTGTAATAGCGTAATTAGGACATTTTTATCGCTTTCTTTATTTTCTCGCATTTATTTTCCAAGGGTTATGTTTTTGGCGATGTAAATACCCGACGCCTTGTAATAGCGTAGATTTACTTTCCGTAACATTTAATTGCTAGATGTATGTTAACCAGGCTATGCATGACAAGACTTGTATGAAATTAAAATCAACCCGTAGCTCACCATAACATGTGCAAAGATAACTTAACTGAATCCTGACACACTCGCACATGCCACTCCTAGGGTACGCCTCGCTTGGTTGCCTCGATGTGGTCATTGAGTATAGGGTGTTTTAGAGGTCGCCCTCTTGTCTAAAGATCCAAGTTGCCTCGAAACGGTTGCCTCGGATAAAACGATCTAAGACATTAGGGTTACCGCTAAGGCGTCCTACTATTGCTTTGGTGACCACATGTCCCTATAATCGAATTGACCCTTAAACTCCAACGATGGTGCTACCTACTTCTCAATAGTGGGATAGTACTGTCTAAAGGACATTTACACAACTTAATTTCTTTTGAGTAGGTAGAGGTTCTTAGATACTTGCTCTTTCAAAACAAAAACAACTTTTCACACTTACACTTTTCTGACAAAAGTTTTCAAACAAACACTTCATACACTCTTGAGGACAGATACAAGAGTTAAAAAGAAGTTTTCAAACAAACTTTTTCAAAACCCACAAACACAAGAAAAGAAAACATCTTTTGAAAACATAGTGAGCAAGTACCTAAGAGCCCGTGGATAACCACGGATAGAAAGGGTGATAACACCTTCCCTTTCTATAATCTACCTCCCGAACCGAGAAACATCTCGAAAAGGAATTTTGTTGTGCTTTTGTCCTTTCCTTGTTGGAGAAAATAAAAGACGGCGGCGACTCTTGCTTACCGCGACATTTCGCGAACCAGCATTCCAAAACAGTCAGTTCTATTCCCACCGATCACAGTTGCCAACATTTTTCCCGTGCCTAAAAAGGACGGCAAAGTACGAATGTGCATGGATTATAGAGATTTAAACAGGGCCAGCCCTAAAGATGATTTTCCATTTCCCCACATTGATATCCTGGTTGACAATACAACCCAGCACAAAGTATTTTCCTTCATGGACGGATTCTCAGGTTATAACCAAATAAAAATGGCACCTGAAGACATGGAGAAAACTACATTTGTCATATAGTGGGGCACATTCTGCTACAAAGTGATGCCATTCAGACTGAGGAATGTTGGGGCAACCTATCAACGCGCCATGGTAGCTTTATTTCATGATATGATACATCATGAGATAGAGGTCTATGTAGATGACATGATAGCCCGATCACAAACTGAAGAGGAGCACCTTGATCATTTGCAAAAGTTGTTTGAGAGATTGAAGGAGTACAAACTAAGGTTGAATCCAAACAAGTGCACATTTCGAGTCTGGTCCGGTAAACTCTTAGGTTTTGTTATCAGCAACAAAGGCATCGAGGTTGATCATGCCAAGGTTAAAGCAATACAAGAAATGCCTGCTCCTCGTACTGAGAAGGAAGTTAGAGGATTCTTGGGACGCCTGAACTATATTGCCAGATTCATTTCTCACTTAACCGCTACTTGTGAACCAATCTTCAAACTATTGAAGAAAGATCAAGTAGTCAGATGGAATGATGAATGTCAGATTGCTTTTGACAAGATCAAAGAGTACTTACAAGAGCCTCCTGTTTTGATGCCACCAGTCGAGGGAAGACCACCGATCATGTATCTGACCATTTTAGAGAACTCAATGGGGTGTGTATTGGGGAAACATGACGAGTCTGGCCGAAAAGAGCACGCTATTTATTACCTGAGCAAAAAGTTTACCGACTGTGAAACTAGATATTCACTGCTCGAGAAAACTTGATGCGCTCTGGTATGGGCTGCTCGCCGGCTAAGACAGTATATGTTGACTCATACTACTTTGTTTATATCTAAGATGGATCCAATAAAGTACATCTTCAAAAAGCCTGCTCTATCTGGGAGGATAGCTAGATGGCAGATGATCCTAACAGAATATGACATACAGTACACTACCCAGAAAGTTATAAAGGGCAGTGTGCTAGATGATCATCTTGCTCATCAAGCTGTAGAAGATTATCAGTCCATGAAATTTGAATTCCCAGATGAAGACATCATGATGTTAGACAACTGTGAAGAAATCAGACCATATGACAGACGTGAACAAGGATCCCGGTGGACCCTGTTCTTTGATGGGGCATCCAATGCACTTGGTAATGGTATCGGCGCTATACTCATATCTCCGGAAGGATGTCACACTCCCTTTACTGCCAGACTTTGCTTCAACTGTACGAACAACATGGCGGAATACAAAGCATGCATCTTTGGTCTCAAGGCTGCCATAGACTTGGGAATCAAATATTTAGATGTGTTTGGAGATTCAGCTTTGGTTGTCAGTCAGATCAAAGGAGAATGGGACACTAAGCACCCAAACCTTATCCCTTACAAAGAACATGTTTTGACATTGCTACCACATTTTGAGCAGATTACCTTCGAGCATTTCCCGCGAGAAGAAAATCAGCTAGCAGATGCTCTAGCCACAATGTCATCTATGTTTAAACTTAATTGGGATAACAAGGCTCCCCAGATCACCATTGAACGAATGGATGAACCAGCACATTGTCACGAGATTAATACTGAAGAGGTAGTGGACCAACCTTGGTTTCATGAAGTCAAGAGGTATCTCGAGGCTCAAGAATATCCAGAAGGAGTTTCAATCAATGATAAAAAGTTCTTAAGGAGATTCTCTACTAAGTTCTTCCTAAGTAATGGCATCCTGTAAAAGTGCAACCATGACTCCATTCTGCTCCGATGTGTGGATAAGATTGAGGCTGAAAAGATCATGGCTGAATCACATGAAGGAACTTTTGGCACCCACTCCAGTGGGCATACGATGGCGAAGAAAATCCTACGGGCAGGCTATTATTAGTCTACCATGGAGGCAGACTGCTATCAACACTCTCGGACTTGTCATAAATGTCAAATTTATGCTGACAAGGTGCACGTACCTCCGGTTCCTCTGAATGTATTGACGGCTCCTTGGCCCTTTGCTATATGGGGAATCGACATGATTGGAGAGATCAAGCCTACAGCCTCCAATGGACACCGCTTCATTCTAGTGGTCATTGACTATTTTACAAAGTGGGTCGAAGCAGCTTCCTTCGCATCTGTTACTAAGAATGTTGTTGCCCGCTTCATCAAGCAAAATCTCATTTGCCGATACGGTATCCCATAAAGGATCATTACTGATAATGGTACCAACCTTAACAATACTATGATCACTGCCTTGTGCGAGTAGTTCAAGATCCAGCATCACAATTCATCCCCCTATCGGCCAAAGATGAATGGTGTCGTTGAAGCTGCAAATAAAAACATTAAAAAGATCATACAAAAAATGACGCTCACCTACAAGGACTGGCATGAGATGCTACCATTTGCTCTCCACGGGTATAGTACTACGGCTCACACATCAACTGGGGCAACACCTTATTCTTTGGTTTATGGCTTGGATATTGTCTTACCTATTGAGGTTCAGATCCCTTCTTTGAGAATTATGAAGGATGCAGGTTTGAATGAGGATGATTGGATCCAGACTCGACTTGATCAACTAAACTTAATTGATGAAAAGAGACTTACTGCTGTTTGCCATGGTCAGATGTATCAAAAACGGATGATCAAGGCTTTCAACAAGAAAGTCAGACGCCAAGTATATCAAGTTGGAGATCTAGTGATCAAGCGCATCATCTTGCCACAAAGTGATCCCAGGGGCAAATGGACTCCTACCTATGAAGGACCATTTGTAATCAAGAACATATTCTCCGGTGGGGCAATGATCTTAACCACCATGGACGGCGACGACCTGCCACACCCTACGAATATGGACATAGTCAAAAGATATTACGCATAAGAGACCCGCTAGGTTGACACACCTAGGCAAAAAAAAGGGCATCCCGGTGAACCAAAAGGGTTCGGGCAAAAAATTAGGGATAAAATAAAAAAAATTGTATACCCGGCAAGTTGAAAACCCGAAAGGGCGACTTGGGCAAAAAAGGGTTTCCCGGTGGACTGAAAACCCGAAAGGGAGGTCCAGGCAAAAGTTAGGGAATTAAAGCATATGACTATGTCCCGTCGGATCACTTTGTGGACAACCTCTTGACTTCCACTGACAAGCTCGGAGTTTCTTATCAATTCAATCATCTCCGGACGAAGCAATAAAGAGACAAGATATTCGGAGATACGAAGGCTATAGTAGAATGGAAACCACATGGGATTAGTACACATAGTTATGTTTCTTTGTATAAAGTTATTCTTGCCCTTTTATGGCATCATTCTCTTACTAGAATGATTGTCTCCTTTGTACAAAATACTTATTCAAAGTCAATACAAAGATATCTCTTTGAAAGCACAGAAAACTATTTATCTTTTTCTTTACACTTGTGTTTTATTTGCAAAAACGTCCAATGATTCATTAATGAACATATGCATTTGAACATGATTACTGTTTACAAATAAACAAAATGCGAAAGATAATTACTGATAGGTTGAAAGAACCGGAAAATGTCTCTAGGCTATTCCATAAGCAATCCCCACAGTACGTCATTTGAGTCCCCAGCGGAACAACTTCAAATTATTAATCCCCATTAGAGATCGTCAAAATTCTCAGAATTCCTCAAGCAGTATATGGCATTACTCTGCACAACAAAATACAGTCAGTACTTCAACTTCCAGACATGAAAGTTCATCATATCCCCAGCAGTTTTCAAGGATTTATTTTCCTCAATTAGGCAACAATACAGCAAATCAGCTTACATGCGCATACATTACATCCATATATCATAAACATTGATAAAGAAAATACATGCGCATACATTACATCCATATATCATAAACATTGATAAAGCAAATACATGTGCATACATTACATCCATATATCATAAACATTGATAAAGCAAATACATGGCATCATACATTTCCATGCAACATAACTTTGTGTTCTAGCTAACATTTTACCCTTTTCAGGATAAGATTAATAACTACCATTAAAAATATGCAATCAGATACAGTACAGATACGCTCTAGACACGGATGTCATTCTGATACTCATTCAAATTCAACCTTCAGATACAGTACAGATACGCTCTAGACACGGATGCCATTCTGATACTCATTCAAATTCAACCTTCAGATACAGTACAGATACGCTCTAGACATGGATGCCATTCTGATACTCATTCAGATTCAGACTTCAGATACAGTACAAATACGCTCCAGATACGGACGCTATTCTGTTATTTATTCAGAATCATACTTCAGATACGCTCCAAACACGGATGCCATTCCGATACTCTTTCTTTCACCTTACAATTTAAAATTCAACAAACATTCTTGGACGGCATCTACAATCCCATCTCCAAAAAGGCTCTGTCACCTCTCCAAATGGCATCTTCAAGCCCATTCCCTCAACTACACATTGTCGAGTGCAAATTTATGGGCACTCTAGTGTCCAATCATCTTTCACCTTCGAGTCACGAACGACAAAACTCGCCAATCTAACTCCTCAAGTTTAAGAAGATTGAACAGGGGCAGCTGTTGTACCCTAAAATTTGCCCTCTCATTTCTCAAGAAAATCACCCTGATTCTCAAGCTTTCCCTTGTACAAATCCAAGCCTTGAATTATCATTTCTTTCCAAGCAAGCCATTTACAAGGGCAAAATGGTCATTTGCAAGCTAAAAAAATCAAACTTTGGTTTTTGGATCAAAATTAAAACACAAAAAAATTATATTTCATCAAGACATGTTGGAATATGAAGTTTGTTTCATCAAGAAGCTCAAAAGTCAAATTTTACCTTGGAAGAGTTAAATTCTAAATACTTAGAATTTTTCTAAAGTATTTAAGAAAAAATGACACTTCTGAACTTCTGAACCAACCTCCAGGCAGGAGCAGTCAAAAGTTGCAAACGTGGTTCAGCACATAATCTTCAATCAGAACATGGCTTTTTCAGCAGTTACGCAAGTTCAGTCAAAGTTTGCTAGAAGAATGCAAAGAAAGCAACGAAGCCTGAAAGCTCCTTCAGAACATGCTGGAATCAGAAGGTAAGGGGGTCAGAAGATTGGGCGTTACACTGAAGCAGAACTTCTAATCCGGGGTACTCAAAGGTAAATCGAAGAAGGTTACTGGAAAAAAAAACTTGGAGAATCCATCAGAGTATTCTGAGGCAACAGGACACTAAGATCAGAAGTAGGGTGTTTTGTTCTAGAATATGCTGAAATGGAACTCCTGATCCAGATTCAAGCAATGATGCAAAATCTCACGTTATAGGATTCTGATTTTTGACAAATCTCGTCATCATTTAATGTTCATTAATGCTCACAACCACTTTTGAGTCTTTGTCCAAAAGATCTCTCCACGTGTAGTGTAGAAATATGTTTGTACAAAATTAGGTAAGAGTCCATGCGCTACCTTTTGCTTGTAGGTTCACTTTTCCTTAAATCCATGCTTGCTAACCCAGCCTAGGCTAAAAGCTATCAATCATCACAACTTTTTATGAACTTTCTTCAAGAGTAAGTCAGCATCTAGTACATGATGTTGGCGCTACTTGACATTTTCAAACACACAAAGCTTTGCCTATAAATAGAACATCAGTGTCCACTGAAAAGGAGGTCCAACCCCAGAAAAATTGCTAGAAAAGAAACCAAAAATTTTAGCAAGAAAAACACCTTGAAACTCTGCCAAAATTCCTAGTGTTTCAAGAGCCTTAAACACAACTTTGAATCTCCTGCTTTCAAACTCCATTTTCCCTCAAAGTATTTCTTGAATAAGAAACACCTATACAGTTTTCTGACTCACATATATACCCTTCATCCATCCATTCAAAGAACTTGTCCAGAACACCATCAGAGTTAAGGCTAACTCCAGTTCACAGAATTTCTTCCAACAGCAAGGTAAGCACTTGCTGACTCTCACCATACTACTTAAGCATCACCAGAATTGCATGCTCAAAAACACAATGTAGATATCATGTTTCTGATGTTGTTCATGTTCTGAGACTTTCATGCATCTGTATGCTTAAGTAGAGAAGGAATCAGTTCAGAACTTGCCTCTGATTTTCGGTTCTGGCTTCTGAAACGCTATGACATCTGCTGAAACTGTCCTAGGCATGCCTTCTGTTTTATGGAGAAATAACCAAATTACAGATGTTCTGACTGGCATGGAGGGAGGCCAAGTTCCGACTTTGACGCTAGAACTTCTGGGGCCTGTTTTGTCATCAGTAATATCAGAACTTCTGAAAATTACTGTGTGCCCAGCAGGGTCAGAACTTCTGACCCCATACATTGTCACTAACAGGTTCCTGTTTTGCAGCGCACCAGGATCAGAACTTCTGACCTTCCCACTAACATGTTTCTGTTTTGCAGCGCACCAGGGTCAGAAGTTCTGACCTACACATTTTCACTAACAGGTTGCTATTCTGCATCAGGCCAGGGTCAGAACTTCTGATTTCCGCTCAGCAGCACGCTGACTCTTTTCCTTTTTCTTTCTTTCTTCCCCTTGTTATTTTCTTTATTTTTCTCGCTGGTACTCCCCATTCATAAATTTGAACCCCCACCCCCTAAATATTGTAAAAGCGTAGGACTTTACATTTCCGCATTTTATCGCTTTCAAATGTAAATGCTAGCAATTAGGATATGTATGGCAAGATAAAATCAATGAAATAGAAAATCCTAATTCAAGATTAAAATCCTGCATGCAATCAAACACACTTGCACACAAACACCCTTAGGGTTTCCTCACTTGGTTGCCTAAAACAAAAAATGGCCATATTACGCATATGAAGTATCTTGACGAAACAAACAAGTATAAGATCATAGTCCCTCGATGACGCTATTCAAGGTTGCCTTACAAAAAATGATCTTGGTCCCTCAAAATGCTAAGATACTTTGCAAACATTGCTAAATCATGGTTATACGATGCCCCACGCCCGTCCCGTTTACATCCAAAGATAGGGTTGCTTACCAAATTAAAGGTAAGATAACAATGTCAAAGGAATAGAAAATGCACAAGAAAGACATTTGAGTAGGTAGATTGCTTCTATTTACTTGCTTTAATTTCAAACAACTATCCTTGCTATTTTCCAAAAAAACAAACACACATTTCAAAACATCTTACAAACATTGAAAATATTTTCAAAAAGACAAACATCTTTGTATACATTCTTACGAACGAGAATCATTACAAAGATTGCCTAAACGGATGGCCTCTTTTACAAAATACTTTCAAAACGACACCAAACACAATTTCAAACAAACAAAAGCAAGTGATTTAAGCAAGTAACTAAGAGACCATGGAAAACCTTGGATGAAAAGGGTGTTAATACCTTCCCTTTTCATAATCTACCCCCTGAACTCAAGAAAACATCTCAAAGGTCTTTCCTGTGCTTTTTCACCTTTCCTTTTGGATAAAAGAAAAGTCGGTGGCCATCTCCAAGCCCATCTCAAACAAGGCTCTGTCACCTCTCCAAATGGCATCTTCAAGTCAATTCCCTCAACTACGCAATGTCGAGTGCAAATTTATGGGAACTCTAGTGTCCAATCATCTTTCACCTTTGAGTCACGAACGACAAAACTCGCCAATCTAATTCCTCAAGTTTAAGAAGATTGAACAGGGGCAGTTGTTGTACCCCAAAATTTGCCCTCTCATTTCTCAAGAAAATCACCCTGATTCTCAAGCTTTCCCTTGTACAAATCCAAGCCTTGAATTATCATTTCTTTCCAAGCAAGCCATTTACAAGGGCAAAATGGTCATTTGCAAGCTAAAAAAATCAAACTTTGGTTTTTGGATCAAAATTAAAACACAAAAAAATCATATTTCATCAAGACATGTTGGAATATGAAGTTTGTTTCATTAAGAAGCTCAAAAGTCAAATTTTACCTTAGAAGAGTTAAATTCTAAATACTTAGAATTATTCTAAAGTATTTAAGAAAAAATGACACTTCAGAACTTCTGAACCAACCTCCAGGCAGGAGCAGTCAGAAGTTGCAAACGTGGTTCAGCACATAATCTTCAATCAGAACATGGCTTTTTCAACAGTTACGCAAGTTCAGTCAGAGTTTGCTAGAAGAATGCAAAGAAAGCAACGAAGCCTGAAAGCTCCATCAGAACATGCTGGAATCAGAAGGTAATGGGCTCAGAAGATTGGGCGTTACACTGAAGCAGAACTTCTAATCCAGAGTACTCAGAGGTAAATCTAAGAAGGTTACTGGAAAAAAACTTGGAGAATCCATCACAGTATGCTGAGGCAACAGGACACTAAGATCAGAAGTAGGGTGTTTTGTTCTAGACTACGCCGAAATGGAACTCCTTATCCAGATTCAAGCAATGATGCAAAATCTCACGTTATAGGATTTCTGTTTGACAAATCTCGTCATCATTTAATGCTCATTAATGCTCACAACCACTTTTGAGTCTTTGTCCAAAAGATCTCTCCACGTGTAGTGTAGAAATACGTTTGTACAAAATTAGGTAAGAGTCCATGCGCTACCTTTTGCTTGTAGGTTCACTTTTCCTTAAATCCATGCTTGCTAACCCAGCCTAGGCTAAAAGCTATCAATCATCACAACTTTTTATGAACTTTCTTCAAGAGTAAGTCAGCATCTAGTACATGATGTTGGCGCTACTTGACATTTTCAAACACACAAAGCTTTACCTATAAATAGAACATCATTGTCCACTGAAAAGGAGGTCCACCCCAGAAAAATTGCCAGAAAAGAAACCAAAAATTTTAGGAAGAAAAACACCTTGAAACTCTGCCAAAATTCCTAGTGTTTCAAGAGCCTTAAAAACAACTTTGAATCTCCTGCTTTCAAACTCCATTTGCTCTCAAAGTATTTCTTGAATAAGAAACACCTATACAGTTTTCTGACTCACATATATACCCTTCATCCATCCATTCAAAGAACTTGTCCAGAACACCATCAAAGTTAAGGCTAACTCCAGTTCACAGAATTTCTTCCAACAGCAAGGTAAGCACCTGCTGACTCTCACCACACTGCTTAAGCATCACCAGAATTGCATGCTCAAAAACACAATCTAGATATCATGTTTCTGATGTTGTTCATGTTCTGAGACTTTCATGCATCTGTATGCTTAAGTAAAGAAGGAATCAGTTCAGAACTTGCCTCTGATTTTCGGTTCTGGCTTCTAAAACGCTATGACATCTGCTGAAACTGTCCCAGGCATGCCTTCTGTTTTATGGAGAAATAACCAAATTACAGATGTTCTGACTGGCATGGAGGGAGGCCAAGTTCCGACTTTGACGCCAGAACTTCTGGGGCCTGTTTTGTCATCAGTAATATCAGAACTTCTGAAAATTACTGTGTGCTCAGCAGGGTCAGAACTTCTGACCCCATACATTGTCACTAACAGGTTTCTATTTTGCAGCGCACCAGGGTCAGAACTTCTGACCTTCCCACTAACAGGTTTTTGTTTTGCAGCGCACCAGGGTCAGAAGTTCTGACCTACACATTTTCACTAACAGTTTGTTATTCTACAGCAGGCCAGGGTCAGAACTTCTGATTTCCGCTCAGCAGCACGCTAACTCTTTTCCTTTTTCTTTCTTTCTTCCCCTTGTTATTTTCTTTATTTTTCTCGCTGGTACTCCCCATTCATAAATTTGTACCCCCACCCCCTAAATATTGTAATAGCGTAGGACTTTACATTTCCGCATTTTATCGCTTTCAAATGTAAATGCTAGCAATTAGGATATGTATGGCAAGATAAAATCAATGAAATAGAAAATCCTAATTCAAGATAAAATCCTGCATGCAATCAAACACACTTGCACACAAACACCCTTAGGGTTTTCTCACTTGGTTGCCTAAAACAAAAAATGGTTATATTACGTATGTGAAGTATCTTGACGAAATAAACAAGTATAAGATCATAGTCCCTCGATGACGCTATTCAAGGTTGCCTTACAAAAAATGATCTTGGTCCCTCAAAATGCTAAGATACTTTGCAAACATTGCTAAATCATGGTTATACGATGACCCACGCCCGTCCCGTTTACATCCAAAGATAGGGTTGCTTACCAAATTAATGGTAAGATAACAATGTCAAAGGAATAGAAAATGCACAAGAAAGACATTTGAGTAGGTAGATTGCTTCTATTTACTTGCTTTAATTTCAAACAACTATCCTTGCTATTTTCCAAAAAAACAAACACACATTTCAAAACATCTTACAAACATTGAAAATATTTTCAAAAAGACAAATATCTTTGTATACATTCTTACGAACGAGAATCATTACAAAGATTGCCTAAACGGATGGCCTCTTTTACAAAATACTTTCAAAATGACACCAAACACAATTTCAAACAAACAAAAGCAAGTGATCTAAGCAAGTAACTAAGAGACCATGGAAAACCTTGGATGAAAAGGGTGTTAATACCTTCCCTTTTCATAATCTACCCCCCGAACTCAAGAAAACATCTCAAAGGTCTTTCCTGTGCTTTTTCACCTTTCCTTTGGGGTAAAAGAAAAGTCGGTGGCCATCTCCAACAAGGCTCTGTCACCTCTCTAAATGGCATCTTCAAGCCCATTCCCTCAACTACGCATTGTCGAGTGCAAATTTATGGGAACTCTAGTGTCCAATCATCTTTCACCTTCGAGTCATTAACGAAAAAACTCGCCAATCTAACTCCTCAGGTTTAAGAAGATTGAACAGGGGCAGCTGTTGTACCCCAAAATTTGCCCTCTCATTTCTCAAGAAAATCACCCTGATTCTCAAGCTTTCCCTTGTACAAATCCAAGCCTTGAATTATCATTTCTTTCCAAGCAATTCATTTACAAGGGCAAAATGGTCATTTGCAAGCTAAAAAAATCAAACTTTGGTTTTTGGATCAAAATTAAAACACAAAAAAATCATATTTCATCAAGACATGTTGGAATATGAAGTTTGTTTCATCAAGAAGCTCAAAAGTCAATTTTTACCTTGGAAGAGTTAAATTCTAAATACTTAGAATTTTTCTAAAGTATTTAAGAAAAAATGACACTTTAGAACTTCTGAACCAACCTCCAGGCAGGAGCATTCAGAAGTTGCAAACGTGGTTCAGCACATAATCTTCAATCAGAACATGGCTTTTTCAGCAGTTACGCAAGTTCAGTCAGAGTTTGCTAGAAGAATGCAAAGAAAGCAACGAAGCCTGAAAGCTCCATCAGAACATGCTAGAATCAGAAGGTAAGGGGATCAGAAGATTGCGTGTTACACTGAAGCAGAACTTCTAATCCAGAGTACTCAGAGGTAAATCGAAGAAGGTTACTGGGAAAAAAACTTGGAGAATCCATCAGAGTATACTGAGGCAACAGGAGACTAAGATCAGAAGTAGGGTGTTTTGTTCTAGACTACGCTGAAATGGAACTCCTGATCCAGATTCAAGCAATGATGCAAAATCTCAAGTTATAGGATTTCTGATTTTTGACAAATCTTGTCATCATTTAATGCTCATTAATGCTCACAACCACTTTTGAGTCTTTGTCCAAAAGATCTCTCCACGTGTAGTGTAGAAATACGTTTGTACAAAATTAGGTAAGAGTCCATGCGCTACCTTTTGCTTGTAGGTTCACTTTTCCTTAAATCCCTGCTTGCTAACCCAGCCTAGGCTAAAAGCTTCCAGTCATCACAACTTTTTATGAACTTTCTTCAAGAGTAAGTCAGCATCTAGTACATGATGTTGGCGCTACTTGACATTTTCAAACACACAAAGCTTTGCCTATAAATAGCTCATCATTGTCCACTGAAAAGGAGGTCCAACCCCAGAAAAATTGCTAGAAAAGAAACCAAAAATTTTAGCAAGAAAAACACCTTGAAACTCTGCCAAAATTCCTGGTGTTTCAAGAGCCTTAAACACAACTTTGAATCTCCTGCTTTCAAACTCCATTTGCTCTCAAAGTATTTCTTGAATAAGAAACACCTATACAGTTTTCTAACTCACATATATACCCTTCATCCATCCATTCAAAGAACTTGTCCAGAACACCATCAGAGTTAAGGCTAACTCCAGTTCACAGAATTTCTTCCAACAGCAAGGTAAGCACCTGCTGACTCTCACCACACTACTTAAGCATCACCAGAATTGCATGCTCAAAAACACAATGTAGATATCATGATTCTGATGTTGTTCATGTTCTGAGACTTTCATGCATTTGTATGCTTAAGTAGAGAAGGAATCAGTTCAGAACTTGCCTCTGATTTTCGGTTCTGGCTTCTGAAACGCTATGACATCTGCTGAAACTGTCCTAGGCATGCCTTCTGTTTTGTGGAGAAATAAAAAAATTGCAGATGTTCTGACTGGCATGGATGGAGGCCAAGTTTCGACTTTGACGCCAGAACTTCTGGGGCCTGTTTTGTCATCAGTAATATCAGAACTTCTGAAAATTACTGTGTGCCCAGCAGGGTCAGAACTTCTGACCCCATACATTGTCACTAACAGGTTTCTGTTTTGCAGCGCACCAGGGTCAAAACTTCTGACCTTCCCACTAACAGGTTTCTGTTTTGCAGCGCACCAGGGTCAGAAGTTCTGACCTACACATTTCCACTAACAGGTTGTTATTCTGCAGCAGGCCAGGGTCAGAACTTCTGATTTCCGCTCAGCAGCACGCTAACTCTTTTCCTTTTTCTTTCTTTCTTCCCCTTGTTATTTTCTTTATTTTTCTCGTTGGTACTCCCCATTCATAAATTTGTACCCCCACCCCCTAAATATAGTAATAGCGTAGGACTTTACATTTCCGCATTTTATCGCTTTCAAATGTAAATGCTAACAATTAGGATATGTATGGCAAGATAAAACCAATGAAATAGAATATCCTAATTCAAGATTAAAATCCTGCATGCAATCAAACACACTTGCACACAAACACCCTTTGGGTTTCCTCACTTGGTTGCCTAAAACAAAAAATGGCCATATTACGCATGTGAAGTATCTTGACGAAACAAACAAGTATAAGATCATAGTCCCTCGATGACGCTATTCAAGGTTGCCTTACAAAAAATGATCTTGGTCCCTCAAAATGCTAAGATACTTTGCAAACATTGCTAAATCATGGTTATACGATGACCCGCGCCCGTCCCGTTTACATCCAAAGATAGGGTTGCTTACCAAATTAATGGTAAGATAACAATGTCAAAGGAATAGAAAATGCACAAGAAAGACATTTGAGTAGGTAGATTGCTTTTATTTACTTGCTTTAATTTCAAACAACTATCCTTGCTATTTTCCAAAAAACAAACACACATTTCAAAACATCTTACAAACATTGAAAATATTTTCAAAAAGACAAACATCTTTGTATACATTCTTACGAACGAGAATCATTACAAAGATTACCTAAACGGATGGCCTCTTTTACAAAATACTTTCAAAACGACACCAAACACAATTTCAAACAAACAAAAGCAAGTGATCTAAGCAAGTAACTAAGAGACCATGGAAAACCATGGATGAAAAGGGTGTTAATACCTTCCCTTTTTATAATCTACCCCCCGAACTCAAGAAAACATCTCAAAGGTCTTTCCTGTGCTTTTTCACCTTTCCTTTTGGATAAAATAAAAGTCGGTGGCGACTCTTGCTAACCGCAACATTTGCGATAAAATGCAAAAACCCTCAAGTCAGTTCTCCCACCGTATCACACCACTCATGACTATCAAGGGGAATTTGTTGAAGGCCATTTTATTTCCGGGTTGTGGTGAAGGTTGCCACTTTTGTTCATTTCTACCGACTGGTGGCCCTTTGTTGAAGGCAGGTGTTCAGCGCCTGATGGATGACAAAGAGATTCTGTTTGAGAAGACCCATGTTCCAACTGTTTCTTGTAAATACATTGTTATCATAACCATTTCCGCCAATCCTCCCAGGGCCTCTGCTAAGAGACCCGTCAGGATTACATCAGTTCTGAAGGTGACTTCGTTGATCATAACCATGCCAGGGCCAATCCCATACTCCTCGGACAAAGTTGTTCCTTGGAACTATGAGGGCGACGTCTATTACCACGACGTAAAGCAAGACATGCTAGCCATTGAAGACAAGATTGTTGAAAATGCTGATTCCGACATCATCAATATTGTTGGAACTAGTAAAATAAAAGAAGTGGAAGCGTGTTCTCCCTTGAAATTTCTCCCCCGAAGACTGTTACCGGACCTGTGATTATTCCTATTGTGGTTCCACCCAAGACTACTACTGCAATTCCAGTAATCACTCTTGTTGACCCTCCCATCACCGAGTCGGCCGAGACTCGAGGCAAAGACATACTGATTGAGCCTGTCCTGACAAAGGCCAATTCAGTAACCATACCAGAAGCTTCCAAAAAAGAAATGGAAGAAATTTTGAATATAATAAAGAAGAGTAACTACAACGTGGTCGAGCAGCTAGGGCAGACCCCATCCAAAATTTCTATGTTGTCTTTGTTGATGTATTCTGAGGCCCATGCGAAGGCTTTGGTTAAGTTTCTAAAGATGACTCATGTGCCATAAGAGGTATCTGCTGATCAGTTTGAAGATTGTGTGGCTAGTCTGACTGCCGATAATGGTTTGGGTTTTTCCAATGCGGATCTGACACCAAAGGGGAGGAAGCATAATGATGCTCTTCATGTTTCCGTTGAATGCAGGGGCACGACTCTGGCCCATGTTTTGGTAGATACTGGATCCTCGTTGAATGTGCTACCTAAAAAATCTCTGGACAGATTGGACTGCGAAGGCTTGACCTTGAAGCCTAGCAATATAGTAGTGAGAGCTTTCGATGGTTCAAAGAAGATGGTGCACGGGGAAGTGGATGTCCCTATCAAAGTTGGTTCCCAGACCTTCGACTCGACTTTCCACGTAATGGATATCAAACCATCATATTCTTGCTTATTGGGACGCCCTTGGATACATGGGGCTGGGGCTGTTACTTCTACCCTCCACCAAATGTTGAAGTACCCAATAAGAGGAAAGATTGTCATTGTGCATGGTGAAGAGGAGTATATGATCAGTCACTTGAACTCCTTCAGGTACGTGGAAATGGATGGAGAGTTCATCGAGACTCCTTGCCAAAACTTTGAAGAGGTACCTCAGATTATGGCTACAGCAGAAACTACTGACAGTCCTCCAAAGGTCACCAAATCTCCCTTGAAGATGGCTTCTCTCAAGGATGCACGAGCAGTGGTTGAAGAAGGTGGGTCTACCATTTGGGGTCAGCTCCCAGTTATTCATTACAAGTCTGACAAATCTGGTTTGGGCTTCACTATAGGTGCTCAAAGGGTTGTTCGACGTGCTCGGGCTGGAGGACCTCCCCTACGCATCAGCAATCCTGGGGTCAATGCGCTTGAAGACAGTGATGGTGATTCTGACATTGACAGCTGGATCTTCCCGACTACCAATGGAGGACTCAGTAGTTGGACTGCCAAGGACTTTGTACCGATTACTTTTGTTCAAGAGTAATTGTCTTTCTGATTTTTCGGATATGTAATTTAAAAACAATATAAACTATATAGCCATGTGTCTTACCCGGGGCACAACGGTTCTATTTGTGAGGGTTATCATGTTTCATTTTCATATGACATCAATAAAACATTGGATGTTTGCATACAAATTTTGCACTCTCTATCTTTCTTTTCTTTTATTTTGTCTATACAGCTATGCTCTTACAGACACTCACGTATCCAAATGCGGATCCATATCCACTCTGGATCCCATTGATAACAGTTTTGCTACTGCTCATTATGACTTTGAAAATCCGATCAACCAAGTCGAGGATTAAGGTGAGGAAGATTGTGAGGTACCCGGAGAACTTGCTAGACTATTACAGCAGGAAGAAAGGGCCATACAGCCTCATGAAGAGCCGATTGAGACAGTGAACTTGGGTACAGAGGAAGACAGAAAAGAGGTTAAGATAGGTGTAAATCTGGAGTTTAGTGTCAAACAGCGGTTGGTACAGATGTTGCATGAGTATGTTGAAATCTTCTCCTGGTCATATAAAGACATGCCGGGACTAGACACGGATATAGTGGTTCATCGTTTGCCGACTAAAGAAGACTGCCCTCTGGTAAAGCAAAAGGTCTGTTGTATGCGCCCTAAGATGTCATAGAAGATTAAAGCATAGGTTATGAAGCAGTTCAACGTAAGGTTCTTAGCTGTCACGTCCTATCCGCAGTGGGTTGCTAATGTGGTTCCAGTACCTAAGAAAGATGGTAAAGTACGAATGTATGTGGATTACAAAGACCTGAACAGGGCAAGCCCCAAGGATGACTTCCCGCTTCCCCACATCGATGTTCTGGTTGACAACACCACACAACACAAAGTATTTTCCTTCATGGACGGTTTCTCTGGCTATAATCAGATCTAGATGGCACCTGAAGACATGGAGAAGACAACCTTTGTTACACAGTGGGGCACTTTCTGCTACAAGGTGATGCCGTTTAGGTTGAAGAATGCTAGGGCAACTTATCAGTAAGCTATGGTAGCTCTGTTCCATGACATGATTCACCATGAGATATAGGTTTACGTCGATGACATGATAGCCAGGTCTTAAACTAAGGAAGAACACCTTGATCATCTACAAAAGTTGTTTGATAGGTTGAAGATGTACAAGCTGAGGTTAAATCCGAACAAGTGCACCTTCGGGGTAAGGTCTGGTAAGCTTATGGGATTCATCGTCAGTGACAAATGTATTCAAGTAGACCCTACAAAGGTAAAGGCCATACAAGATATGTCGGCTCCCCGTACTGAGAAGGAAGTTAGAAGTTTCTTGGGACGCCTGAATTACATTGCCCAATTCATTTCACATGTGACTGCTACTTATGAGCCAATCTTCAAGCTTCTGAAGAAAGATCAAGTGGTAAAGTGGAATGACGAATGCCAGGTAGCCTTTGAAAAAATCAAACAATATCTCCAAGAGCCTCATATTCTGATGCCTCCGACTGAAAGAAGACCTTTGATAATGTACTTAACAGTGCTAGATAATTTAATAGGGTGTGTTCTGGGGCATCATGACGAGTCTGGTCGAAAAGAGCACGCAATATACTACCTTAGCAAAAAGTTTACCGACTGTGAAACACAATACTCACTGCTCGAGAAAACTTGTTGTGCTTTGGCATGGGTTTCTCTCCGACTGAGATAATATATGTTGACCCACACTACTTTGTTAATATCTAAGATGGATCCGATCAAGTACATTTTCGAGAAGCCCGCTCTCTCCGGAAGAATAGCAAGATGGCAAATGATCTTGACCGAGTACGACATCCAATACACAACCCAAAAGGAAATCAATGGAAGTGTGTTAGCTGATGATTTGGTGCATCAGGCCGTGGATGACTACCAGTCCATGAATTTTGAGTTCCCAGATGAGAACATCATGTTAGTAACCGACTGTGAAGAACCTGGACCGGATGAAGGACCTGAGGAAGGATCCCAATGGTCTATATTTTTTGATGGAGCCTCAAACGCACTGGGAAACAGAATTGGCGCTATAATCATATCTCCCGAGGGATGTCATACTCCATTCACTTCCCGATTATGTTTCAACTGTACCAATAACATGGCAAAGTTTGAAGCGTGTATCATGGGTCTTAGAGCTGCTATTGACCTAAGGATCAAGTTCTTAAGTGTATTCGGGGATTCCACTTTGGTGATAAGTCAGATCAAAGGCGAGTGGGATATGAAATACCCGAACCTTATCCCTTACAGAGAACATGTGTTGACACTGCTGCCACATTTTGAAGAGATCACCTTTGAACATTTCCAACGAGAAGAGAATCAGCTAGCGGACGCGCTAGCTACTATGTCGTAAATGTTCAAGGTCAGGTGGGATAATGAAGCTCCCCAAATCACTATTGAGAGGTTGGATGAGCCGGCATACTGCTGTGAGATCGACGCTGAGGAGGTAGCCGACAAACCTTGTTTTCATAAGGTGAAAAGGTATCTCGAGGCTCAAGAATACCCCAAAGAGGCATCTGTCAATGACAAGAAATTTCTGAGTAGGTTTGCTGCAAAGTTCTTCCTCAACAATGGAATCCTCTATAAGCGCAATCATGACTCTACCTTACTGCGGTGTGTAGACAAGAGCGAAGCAGAGAGGATCATGCCAAACCTACACGAAGGTTCCTTTGGCACTCATTCTAGTGGACATACCATAGCAAAGAAGATCCTACGGGCAGGATACTACTGGTCCACTAGGGAAGCCGACTGTTATCAGCATTCTCGAACCTGTCACAAGTGCCAAATCTATGCTGATAAGGTGCATGTACCTCCAGTTCCCTTGAACGTCTTGACAGCTCCCTGGCCCTTTGCAATGTGGGGCATTGACATGATCGGCGAGATAAGACCTACCGTGTCCAACGGGGATCGCTTCATCCTAGTGGCCATTGATTACTTCACGAAGTGGGTTGAGGCTGCCTCCTTTGCTACAGTTACCAAGAATGTGGTGGCACGGTTCATCAAGCATAACTTGGGTTGTCGTTATGGTATCCCTGAGAAAATCATCACGGATAATGGTATTAATCTCAACAACTCGATGATCACTGAACTCTGTAAACAGTTCAAGATTCAACATCATAACTCTTCTCCTTACCGGCCGAAGATGAATGGGGTTGTCAAAGATGCTAATAAGAATATTAAAAAGATCATACAGAAGATGACGGTGACATACAAAGACTGGCACAAGATGTTACTGTTTGCTCTTCACGGGTACCATACTTCAGCATATACGTCGACAAGGGCAACACCCTATTCTCTGGTATATGGCATGGAGGTCCAGATCCCTTCTCTACGGATTATGAAGGATGCGGGTTTGAGCGAAGACGATTGGATCTAGACTCGACTTGATCAATTGAACTTAATCGACGAGAAAAGACTTACTGCTGTCTGCCATGGTCAAATGTATCAAAAACGGATGATCGAGGCCTTCAACAAGAAAGTCAAGTGTATCAAGTAGGGGATCTGGTAATCAAGCGCATCATACTGCCGCAAGGTGATCCCAGGGGCAAATGGACTCCCACCTATGAGGGACCATTTTTAATTAAGAACATATTTTCGGGTGGATCCATGATTCTGACCACCATGGATGGTGACGACCTTCCACACCCTGTTAATACGGACATAGTGAAAAAATACTACGCATAATAAAGACCCACTAGGTTGACATACCTAGGCAAAAATAAGGGCATCTCGGCAAACCAAAAGGGTTTGGGCAAAAATTAGGGATAAAAATGAAAAAAAAATTTGTACACCCGATAAGTCGAAAACCTGAAAAGGCGGCTTGGGCAAAAAAGGGTATCCCGGTGGACTAAAAAGCCGAAAGGGCGGTCCAGGAAAAAAATAGGGATTAAAGCGTATCACTATATCCCATTGGATCACCTTGTGATCAGACCTCAGTAAATAGATATCAAGCTCAAACGGTACTGATCAATCCAGTCAGCTTCGAACAAGTAGCAAAGTGATGAGATGCTCGAGACATAGGGGCAATAGTAGAATTGAAACCCAATGGGATCACTACAGATAGCTGTTTTCTTTTTGTACACAATTTCTGTAATAATTTCCATTTTTACGGTGGCGTTCTCTTACTAGAGCGTCAGCCTCCTTGTAAAAAACGCATGTTATAGGCAAATTTCAAATCAATACAAAGCGTCTTTTGAGTACAAAACTCTGTGTTTGTTTTTTCCGTTTTCTGTTTTGTTTTGCAAAAAGAACGTCCAATGTTTTATTCTTAACATATGCATTTGAATATGATTACTATTCACAAATATTTGCATATAAAACAGAAATACAATTACTAAGAACTCAAAGAAACTGGTACAAAACCTAAATACTGATAGTTACCCCGTCCATCATGGTACAAGGGGCAGAGACAGTTGGAAGCGAAGTCACTATCATATACAAGCCAGTGATACATATATTCCCCATAGAGTCGAGACAACCAAGGTCCGACCTCCGTATCCCCAAGCAGGAATTCCTTCCCCAGCAGGTTCCTTCAAAAAGCTGATATTTGCATTCCCCAGCCAAGTTTTATAACCATGAGCAGTTTATAAAGCCATCTCCCGAGCAGAGTCTATTTCTCTGACAGCGGAAGCTCAATCTCCAACAGAGCTTTTCTCTCCAGCAATAGAAGTTCATCCTTAACTGAGTTTATTTCTCCAAATCAGCAGATCTTCCAATAGAGTATCTCTCTTCCCCAGAGTCATTCTCCCGCAGGATTATTCTCAAACAGAGTCTCCTCCGGCAGAATGTTCTCAAGCAAAATGAATGTAAATCCCCAGCTAATCATCTTCGGTCACTATCCCCAGCGGAAACGAAGAACTCAACTCCTTATACTCTCCAGAAGAAGTCCAGGATTTATTTTCCCCAGCTAGAGAATATCACAATAGCATTGCATATCCATACATCATGGCATATGCATACATATTATACAGCACAATCTCATTTATTTTGAGAACATCATTACTCAATACATTTCATACATCATGACATTACATACGACTAACTCTTTACCTTTCAGGGAAAGATGCAATCAAGTTTTCATAAGTTCTCTCTGGTTCAGTCAAACCGACACCAAGGTTTCTATTCCAGTTGAAGATATTCCAACACTTTTCAAGATTTTCTCTAGTTCAGTCAAACCGACACTAAGGTTTCTATTCTAGTTGAAGATGTTCTAATACTTTCGTTTGGGTCAGCCGAATCGCCGCTAAGATTCACCTGATTTATATGTCAGTCAAAGTCAATCTGAGACCTTCCCTCGGTTCAGTCAAATCGATGCTAAGATTTATTTCCCGGTTGAAGATAGCTCGAGACCTTACCCTGGTTCAGTAAAATTGATACTAAGATTTCTATTCCAGTTAAAGAAGTTATGAAGCCCAGAAACTAACCAGATAATAACTTGATTTCCCCAAATTACTGAAGCCTGGAGCACGACCAGATAAAGGTAAAAGACATTGTGAAACCTGGAGCACGACCAGATAACAGTATAAGGTAATGCGAAGCTTGGAATTCGACCAGATAGCAGTTTAATAAGCCAATTACTATTGAAGCCTGGAAATGACCGGATGTTAGTATGCCTTAAATTCAAGTTGAAACCCAGATGCGACCGGATAACCACTTAATTCCTTCTAAAGCCTAGAGCAAGACCAAATAACAGTTTTTGAGATTGCAAATCCTGAAGCACGACCAGATAGAAAGTTTAATCTCATCTCCCCAGTAAGTCACTGTAAAACCTAGAGAACGACCAGATAGCAGTCAGTCTTATTATCCTTAGCAAATCATTGTAAGGCCTGGAGCACGACCAGATAGCAATTCATTTTCATCTCCTCGACTAAGAGATGATTCCCCAGTAGAGTAACGGATAACTGAAGTTCCTAAAATTCCATTTCTCCCAATACAGAGACCAACATTCCTCAGCAGATTCCTCCTCAACGACAGGAACATGAATTCTCATGAAATGAATATCTCGGGAAATCAACATCCTCTAGATGGCATCTTTAAGCCCATCTTCGACGATTCTCCGTCATATCTTCCAGATGGAATCTTTAAGCCCATCTCCAGTGACCTTCCGTCATCTCCTCCAAATGGCATCTGTAAGCCCATTCCCGATACTACCTACACAGTCCAGCACCATCTCAGACGAGTGCAAATTTCTAGGCACTCTAGTGTTCAATCATCTTCCACCTTCAGATTATGAAAGGCAGACAGCCAATCTACATCCTCAGGTTTAAGAAGATTGAACAGGGGCAGCTGTTGTACCCCAAAATTTTCCCTCTCATTTCATTCAAGACATGCCTCTAGAGGTCCTCAATTGCTCAAGGATGACTAAGGATTGACCAGACAAATCCTCCTCCTAAGGCAACAAGCTTCAAACTAGGGTTTCACTCCTCATCAATATGGTTAAAGTACAAGGGTCCCAAATGCCTTCCATGTTCCCAATATGTTCTCAAGATCATCCATGTCAAGTTTCATGCCTTGCACAAGAAGTTTGCTCAGTCAATGGCTTAGATGCCTGAAAATCAACTGTACTAGGTCAAAAGTCAATTGTGGCCCACATACAGTCAAACTTCAAGATTTTTTATCAACATCAACATTTTGAAGAGATATCCATCATTTTATCAAGGGTTTGTCATGATTCCTCAAGGAATGCCCCAAATTCATCAAAACCCAAAAGTTGTTAAATTAGGGTTTCATAGGAAAAGTCAACCAAACTTTGACCAAGCATAACTTCTTCATACTTTATCAAACATTTTCTATCCAAGTATCATTTTTAAGAGGATGCAATTCCCTACAACTCATATTCACCCCACAAGTTCAAAATATGCACTCATCAAAAGATATGAATTTCTACATTATAGGTCCTTTTGAAAAGTCAACAAAAACACCTTTTGGGTCAAAGCTTCTTACATGAACATGGAAGATCCAATTGAGATGAAACAAAAATGGTTGTTTAGGGGACATCCTAAGCTTTCTAAAAAGTCCAAGAACACCTCTCTAGGGTTAAAACTGGAGGAGATATGCCTTGTCAAAGTTGGCCATTTTTGCAAAATTGCCAAAAGTCAAATGTGCTCAAAAGTGCATTTTTTGTCAAATGGGCCTAGCATTTCATGATTACGTCTTGTTTGTGACATGGTCCATGACCCAAATCAGCATCCACACATTATTTTCTTCATTATTTTTTTTATTTTGATTTTTTATCATTTAAAATTCAAATTAAATCAAATAAATTGCAAAAAATATAAAAGATTGATTTTTGATCTAATTTTTTGTAGGAATCAAATCCAATTAGGCTGGAATAGCATATTAAATCGTGCAAGGGATGATTAGAACAAATATGGCATGATTAGGCCTATTTTGGAAACATATCATACAAGAGAAAAATCAAATCAAATCTCTATGATGATCAAAGATACAAAGCATTTTTGTTTCCCTAATTCATCACACTATATATACAGAACATAACCAATGCACAAGAACGAGGATTACAGTCGTGGGAAAGGAAGAATAAAACTCAAAAATTTGCAAGAAAGTGGTGATTCATTTTCTAACCTAGAGATCAATTCAAGGCATTTCAACACTCCCAATCGTTTCCTGGAGCCTCTCTAAAGCTAACACGATCAATTGCAGGCATTCCCAAGCCCAAAATCTCCCCTTAGACCTCACGTGGTATGCTTCCTTTTTCAAATTGGATTACAATGATTCTTGCATCATAAACATGTCCTAATGGTATATTTGTGTTCATTGGCATATTTGCAACATGTTTGAATGGTTTAATTGATGTTTCAGTGCCTGTATTCATAATTGTCATTGTTAGGGTTTGCTTTGTCATTTTAGGGTTTTTCTATACAGGTTAAATTGGCCCAATAAAAGGGTACCATGATGCTCGTGAGATCAAGATGAATTGATCTATGTACTCACAATTGATTTATCATGCTTGCTGTGAATTTTTGAAACTTGCAGTGCTATAGCCATGGAAGTTTGTCCGTAGGTAAAAGTTTCAAACCTAAAATGACGGACAGGGGAAGAAGAAGCTAACGTGTCTAACCATCATTGGCCTATTTGAATAATGGGCACACATTTTTTGTTTCAGTTATCCACTTGGTTTTATATATAATATATTTTTACTATTATATTAACAATTAAACATTGTAGCTCAGTTGGTTAAGCGCGCGTGGTATTGAGTGGGAGGACCTGGGTTCGATCCCAGGTCCCAGAGTTTTCTCTATTTTCTTAATATTTGACAATAGGTTCCATGCTCCACGCTTCCAGGCATTTACCATACGCTACAACCATCCATCCGTTTGATGCATCTCTAATCCAAATCCAGCGCTCCATCAAAGAGGACCATGGTACACCATCAAAAAGAGGATGCACTGAAACAGACGCAAAGACTAGGCTGAGCAAGGAATGGGCCTTACAAATTCAGTATTGCACCCCCTGGGTTGCTTCTAACAGGCCCATCTCTTTTTTCTTTTTTTTAATTCTTATTTTAGTTATTTACTAATTATTTTATTTTTACAAACACAAAAATCATTTTTTATCATTAAATCAAAAAATCACAAAAAACATAAAAATCATTTTTTTCATAAAAAATATTTTATTTCCTAAATTAATTAATTTAATTATTTAGGGCAATTTAAGCATTTTTTTCATAATTTAAATCAATTAGAATTAGGGTTAATTTGTATATAATTTAATCTTTTCTCAAAAACTAACCTAAATCATTTTCAACTAGATTTTTTAGGTTTTCTAATTATTCTCGCATTTAATTCGCCGCGCACATTTTTTAATTTTCCTTTTTATTATTATTGTAACTACTCCGAGTTTGTAATAGTAATTAGGGTTTCAATTCCGCATCTTTATTTTCGGTCAAAATAATTATGTATCTGCGAAAGCCTTGTAATAGCTAGGACTTTAACTTTCTCGCTTTAATTTCCGCAAATTATAAATTGCCTAGATATTAATAGGATTGTATGGAAAGACAAACTGAAAATTAATACGGTAGAAAACTCCAAATATGCAAAGATAAATTAATTGAAAATTACACTCGCGCATGCTCACTCCTAGGGTTTACTCCACTCCGGTTGCCTTCGGTAAACGGTCATGAAGTATAGGGTTTGTTAGTGGTTGTCCTCTAGCCCCGAAAGATCTAAAATGACCCATTCGGATGTTGCCTCGGAAAAAGATCTTTAAGGCTTTAGGATGATTACTAACATTTCCTAACATTGCTTTTGTGATCGTATTTGTCCCTTCGAATGTCCCTAAAAAACACCAACGACGATGCTAACTATTTCTCAATAATGGGATGACATTGTCTAAAAGGAAAACGAACAGACCTTTTTTGAGTAGGTATATTAGTTCCTAGCTACTTGCTCAAACAAACAAAAACTTTTTCACACCAACACTTTTCAAACAAAGTTTTCAAAAACAACTTCGTAACACTCTTGAGGACAGAAACAAGGGTTAATACAAAGTAAACAAAAAATTTTAAAACAAGCACACACAAGCAGTTTTCAAAATGAGAAAGTACCTAAGAGCCCATGGAAAACCATGGATGGAAAGGGTGCTAACACCTTCCCTTTCTATAATCTACCCCCTGTACTCAGAAACATTCTCGAAAAAGGGTTTTTCTATTCTTTTTCCTTTTTCCTGATTGGATAAAATAAAAGTAGGTGGCGACTCTTGCTTATCGCGACATTTGCAAACAAAAAATGTAAACCAGTATTAACAGTCGGTTCTGCCACCGTATCATAGTAGAGTTTTGACTAGGTGACTTGCTTTTTTTGTTGAAGAAAAGTGGAAAACAAGTTTCAAGGTGTTGTACAAGCATGGTCTGAAGTTGTTGGAGGACTTAGACCTGTTTCTTCTAGTTTATAGGGGACATGTATGCAGAGGGGACATGTGTTGTACCCCAAAATTTTCCCTTCCATTTCATCAATATTTTCTCACCACAAGACCCTTGGAGCTCAAGATCAAGTTAGGGTTTGCTCTGCTCAAGACTCCTCCTTGCACTGTTGACCCAAATTATGGTTTGAGTTTGCACAAAGATGTTTTGACCTAAAATGCCCAAAATTACTTTCATGCTTCATGTTGGACCCATAAGTTTATCCATACCAAGTTTCAAGTCTTGATTCCAATCTTTGCCCAGTCAATTGGACAGTTGACCTAGAAATCAGCTGTATTGGGGAAAAAGTCAACTGTGGTCAATTGACAGTCATACCTCATGATTTTTGACCCACATCAACATTATGAACTCATATGGACCATTTGATCAAGTTTGGATCACAATTCCACAAGAAATTTGATCAGATCACCAAAAGGGCAAAATGGTCATTTTTAGGGTTTTGATTGCACAAAGGCAATTTTTGACTGTTTGACCTAACCAATGGAAATTTAAGCTCACATATGGACTCAAGGGCTCAATGACATGGTCTTGACACATTCAACAAGTTCAAAAGATCCCAAATGCACAAGATTGACAGATGAATTTTCCAGTCAACTGATCAAAATTTGACTGTATACTCAAAAGTCAAACTTTGACTTTTTGGTCAAAAATCAAGTGTCAAGATTCATTTTTCATCAAATTATGAAACTTGTTCATCAAGAAATCAAAAATTACAAATTAGGGTTTGAAATGAAGAAATTCCATAACTTAGAAATTTTCTAAGTTATGAAATTTCCTAATTTTTTCCTAACTTTGTCCCATCTTTTCATCAAGATACATTTGGATTCAAATAAAACTCAAAACATGAAAGTTATATTCCATTGCAAAATCTACAACTTTGATTCACAAAGTTTCCTCAAAAGAAGCTTGTAGCTCAAGTTATGATTTTTGGAATAAGGGTGCAAAACATTCTTAACTTAGAAATTTTTTGACCTATTTTAGGCAGGATTTTTGCCTAACTTCATGGCCACTTTTCACATGCTTCCACTTGGAATTTCAACTTGCATTACAAAGATGGATTGTATTACACATTCCAAGCTTTCCAAATTGTCCAAGAACTTCTCAAACACCCTTGTGGTTAGGGAGAATCGAATTTGTGAAGATGGGCAAAAGTCACTTTGTTCATGGCCAATTTCATGTTCATAACACTTTGCATTTTTCAAGTCAGCTTGCACAAACTAGATTACAGGCCTCTAATCCCATTCTCACTCAATAATTTAATGCATATCCTTTGTGTTCATGTCTTATTTTGTGTATTTAACCATTACATACAAGATTAAGCCATATTTGGAAAAAGCATTTTATCCATTCTTGTAAAGAAGTGCTTTATGTCAAAAGCAAATCAAAGAAGTACCAAAGCAGATCTTTTGGGCACAAGTTCATGAATAAATTCCACTGATCAAGAGTAATTGAGGCAACATAGATTGAGGGTAGTAGGGGCATGCATTGTGAATACATATTTTCTTACTTATCAAAGAAAAAAGCTTGCATTTTAAACATCATCTCTCATTCCTGTAACAGCTAGCCAAAGAAAAGTTTGTAAACACTTTCCATACATCATAACTGACCTAAGGCACGATTAAACCCTCCCCCATACCTCCTCAAACACAAAAACACCATCCTCTTGTAAAAACAGGGCACCTGCTGCAGATTGAGGTCCACAACTCAATCCACTCGTGCACTTTGGCTAATAACCTTGCAAACACATTCCATACCATCCATTGAAACTGTTCTAAGCCCTAAACACCAGCTGTAACACTCCTAACCCCATCTGCCATTTTCATTTTTCAGTTTTGCAGGTGAACTTCCATAGCTCGATTCAGTTAGTTTCAAAGCAAGTTAGAGGTTGGAGAAGCATCTCTGAATTTCAAGCAAGTTGTACAAGTCCTCAAACTTCATTGAAAGTACCCACATTGTTGTACACGATTCAAGCTGAACAGGTAAAAACATGGACTTTTATCTCTCAATCTAGGAAGAGTTAGGCTTAGGTTTATGAATGAAACATGCTCTACTCATGGCCCTGAAGCTACCCATATAATTACTTTTCATTTATGTTGTGTGTACTGAGAGAATTTTGAACCTGAACATTGGAAAAAACTTAGGTCATAAATTGGGGATGAAGAAATTCTCCCTCGTTTCTTAGAGTTAAGTCAAGTTTTTTATATGTCTGGATTCGTCTCTTGATGCTCTACATTTTTGGTGTTATGAGTTTTGCTTGAAAGTCCAGGAATCAGGAGTTAGGAAACGCGCATTTTTGTTTGTTCAAACAAAGCTGGAGGTTGAAGATGACTGGCTTGGGCTGGGCCTGAGTCAGTCCTATTTTTTGCACCCCTTTTTTCAATTTGCACCCCCCTGGCCCATTGTGTGATATATTTGTCATTTTTGATTTTTTCTTTTTGATTATGTTTTTATATTTTTATTCAAGCATGAAAAAACACTAAAAATATTTTTCTCACATTTTTTGCATTTTATTTGGTATTTATTTGTTTCATTTAGTTCCATATATAAATAAATATAATATTTTTTGTTTAAAACATTAAAAAATAATACAAAATATATTTTTTTGTTATTATTTTTTATTTACATTTTGAAAACATTTTCTAAAAAATATACTTTTTTTTGTAAATAATAAATATTTTATTTTTGTATATATTTAATATATTTAATACATAATATAAATACTTATATATTTATTAGAATATTTAGGATAAAAATACAAAAATAATACATTTTTATTTTTATTAATATTTAACCTCAAAAATCACTTTTTTTATAATATACTTCCTTTTATTTATTTTTTGTGTATAATTAATAAATATTGTATATAATAAATAATAAATACTTTTTATTTAGCAAATTAGGATTTTGCCCTAAACCATGGAAAATTATCCAAAATTAATCCTTTTTATTTTTGTTTATATGTCACATGAAAAATACTTTTACATACATATAAAAATCATTTTTGTGCATTTTGCATATTTATTGTATTTATTTAATTATTGTACAATTAAATAACTTGTATATTCAATTTGGATTGTAATAGCTTAGATTTAGATTTCTCGCTAAATATTCCCATTTGAACATTTGTACCCCCCATCCCATAATCATGTTGTAATAATTTAGGATTTTAAATTCCGCACTTTAAAGCTTTCTAAATATGCCATGATAGACTTAGGGTTTGTATGCAAATCAAAAAAATAACAAATAGCTTGACCTAATTCAAAGACAAAAAAAGCATGAAAATGGACAACACTAATCACACTTGCACCCCTAGGGTTACTCCACTTGTTGCCTTCAATAATGGGCCATGTTGCATGTTGAGTGTCTTTGGCAAAACAAAACAATTCAAATGATCATAGTCCCTCGATGACGCTTTTCGAAAGTTGCCTAAAAAATGATCAAGTCCCTTAAAGGAAAAATTGCCAAAGACACTTGACACCATTGCATTCATGGTCTAAACGATGACCCGTGCCCATCCCGTTAACATCCTAACACAAGATTGTCCACCAAATACAATGGTGGAACAAAATTGTTAAAAGGGTTAAAACATAGGGAAAACCTTTGAGTAAATTTAGGGGTAGACAACTCTTAGTTACTTGATCAACTTGCAAAACACACTTGCCTACTTTTCAAAACACACATCACAACACACTTTGAAAACAACTTTCAAAAACATTGAAAACTTTTCAAAAGACAAATACACCTTTGTATACATCCAAACATGGATCATTACAAAGGTTGCCACCACAATGGCCTCTTTTCAAAACATTTTCAAAACCATACACAAAGCACCATTTCAAACAATTGAAAATGCAAGGCAAGTGATCTAAGCAAGTAACTAAGAGCCCATGGATAACCATGGATAGAAAGGGTGCTAATACCTTCCCTTTCTATAATCTACTCCCCGAACCCAAGAAAACATCTCAAAGGTTTTTGCTGTGCTTTTTAACCTTTCCTTAGGATAAAATAAAAAGTCGGTGGCGACTCTTGCTCAACCGAAACATTTGCGAAAACAAACGCAAAACCTCAAGTCAGTTCTCCCACCGTATCACAACATGTATGCAGAAGGGACAAGCGCAAGGCTCAATTTTTTTCTTCTAAAAATGGAAATGATAACTTTATGCCATTAAGGGAAAGTTGGCTTGGAAAACACTTGGGTAAGAGTTTAATTTAATTGTGTAAATAATTAATTATAGAGTGAGGCACAAGTTTGAGGCCTGAAAAGAAAGATCATATAGTCTGGCCTATGGATTCTATTTTCAACTTGATTCCTTGAATCGAATACTCCATCCTTCCATAACTTTCGACCAGACTCATCAAAGCAATATTCATTTCCACTAATTGTGTGTCCTTCGGATGGGCTATCTTCATCTGAATATACCATTTTAAGTCCTTTCGTTTTGATCACGTAGGTCCAACCTTCGACCAAACTCAAGGACAGACAAAACTAATTGTTTCCACTAATTGCATGTCTTTCGAATGGGCCATCTTCAACTAAATATACCACTTTGAATCCTTTGGTTTTGATCACGTAGGTCTAACCTTCGACCAAACTCAAGGGCAAACAAGACTAATTATTCCAACCAATGCGGGCTTTTTGAATGGGCCACCAAATGTGTGTCCTTGGAATCCACCAAATTGTGTGTCATAGTGTAGAAACTATGTGTGTTGAAGGGTTTAAAAGTGGAATTGAAGCAAGCAAGAAGGGAGTCATTGCCTTGTGGGTGCTAGCATGAGGGAAGTTATTGCCTTGTGCCTGCTAGCATGAGGGAAGCCATTGCCTTGTGAATAGAAGTAAGTCTGTAGGAGGCCATTGCCTTGTGAATTGAAGTAAGCAATGAAGGAAATCATTGCTTAATCGAAACTTATATGAAGATAGCCATTTTTCTAATCGAAGCTTGTATGAAGATAGTCATTTGTTCAATCGAAGCTTGTATGAAGATAACCATTTGTCCAATTGAAGCTTGTATGAAGATAGTCATTTGTTTAATCGAAGCTTGTACGAAGATAACCATTTGTCCAGTCGAAGCTTGTATGAAGATAGCCATTTGTCCAATCGAAGCTTGTAAACCAAACTGGCTCGAAGGAAGCCAAATGCCCAATCGAAGCTTATGGACCAAAGCAAACTTGATCTTCTTTGATTTTATGCTTGAGAGCCCAATATGATCCGTGGAAACTACACGGGGCATTAAAAGTTCAATTGTACTTATGCAAATTAAAACTATAGTTTTGAGTCATCAGTATTGAGGAATTATCTTGAGCTGATCAAACCTTGTGCAGTCTTGACCCAATAGAAATCTTATGAGAAAATTCTTGATAAATGAGAGGGAAAATTTTTGGGTACAACACCAAGGAATAGCTTTGTCGGAGGAATATCGTATGGGTCCTGGAAAGGTGATAATTAAAGGAGAAATCTTAGGAGTGGATGTAATCCTGACAGGTCTTTTGGAGGAGACCCTGGGAGGATTGTCGGAAATGGTAATAATTGACACATATTCACATCTTGCATCTTCACACAGACCTTCCATAGAGGGAGTCTTTTCAAACAGAATTTCCTTGTTGTTCATCAGGCGTTGGACACCTATCTTCAACAACAAACAACCATTGGGCAGAGACGCACACAGGTGGAAACCTTCACCACAACCCGAAAATAAAACGGATTGTAAGAGATTATTCTTAACAGTTGGAAAAGTGGTAGTCAAATCATCCACAAAAGAAACAAATAGAACATCATCTACAACATTAATACCCTGGCCATGCTTGGGCATTGGTGTAGTTATCACATTTGGGGTTTCAGGAGGGTCAAATTTAATCTCCTTTTCCTCAATAAGATCCTGAACTTTATTCTTTAGAGCCCAACAATCATTTGTATCATGCCCTGGACTGTTGGAGTGGTAGGCACACCGAGCATTTGGATTATAACGGGGAGATATAGTGTTTGGATTTTAAGGAGGATCCGTCATAGTGACCAAGCTAGCCTTCATTAGATGTTGAAATACTTGAGATAAGGGCATGATGAGTCTGGTGAATTGTCTTCTAGGCGCATCCTGCCTGTGCTGATTGTTTTGTCATTGAGTTGATACAGGGTTAGAGATCATTACAGCTTCTACCATTGGATGGCGTTCAGCTTCACCCTGATTTCTCTGGCCATAAGCAGCATTAACTTCCTTCTTCCCAATGAAAGGCTTCTTCACTGCCCTTGAAGATGCATCCCTTTGAATCTTACCGCTCTTGATACCAACTTCTACTCTTTATCATGTCAATATCAGCTCGATGAACCTAGCTGAAGAGCTTTTGATCAGATGGTTGAAAAATGGGCTTCACAAAGTACCCAAGAACATATCTATCAGCTCTCTATCAGACAGAGGAGGTTGGACTCTTCCTGCAAGATCTCTCCACTTCTGGGCATAATCTTTGAAGCCCTCACTAGAACCCATAGACATGCTTTGAAGTTGTGTACAGGTTGGAGCGAGTGTTATACCCCAAAATTTTCCCTCTCATTTTATCAAGATTTCCCCTCACAAGACTCTTTGGACTCCAGACAGGACTAGGGTTTGCTCTGCTCAAGACATCTCCTTGCACTGTTGACCTGAAATTAGGGTTTGAGTTTGCACAGGGATTTTTGGATTTCCAATGCCCCATGTGACTTTCATACTTCATGTTGGACTCCTAAGATTTCTCATACCAAGTTTCAAGCCTTGAATCAAATTTTTCCCAGTCAATTGGACAGTTGACCTAAAAATCAGCTATATTGGGGAAAAAGTCAATTATGGCCAATTTACAGTCAAACCTCATAATTTTTTATCCACATCAACATTATAGACTCATATGAACCATTTGATCAAGTTTGGACCACAACTCCTCAAGAAATTTGAACAGATCATCAAAAGGGCAAAATGGTCATTTTTAGGGTTTTGACTGTAGAAGGGCAATTTCTGATTTTTCACCTAGCCAGTGGCAAATTGGGTTCAAGAATGGTTTCAAGGACTCAATGGCATCATCTTTACCTAACCACAAGGTTCAAAAGATCTCAAAAGCATTGGACTGACAGATGAATTTTCCAGTCAACTGATCAAAAATCAACTGTATACTGAAAAGTCAAACTTTGACTTTTTGGTCAAAATCAAGTGCCAAGGGTCATTTTTCATCAAGATGTTTTAAAACATGAAACTTGTTCACCAAGAAACCTAATTTTGAAAATTAGGGTTTAAAATGGAAAATTTTCATAACTTAGAAATTTTCTAAGTTATGAAAATTTCTTATTTTTTCCCAACTTTTCACCATGATGCAATTGGATTCAGACAAAACTTCCAACATTAAAGTTGTAGTCCTCCACAAAATCTATAACTTTGATTCACAAAGTTTTCCCAAAATATGCTTGGATCTCATGTTATGATTTTGTGAACAAGGGTCCATGAAACTTTTAATTTAGTGAAATTTTGCCCTAGTTTAGGCAGGATTTTGACCTATCTTCATGGAAATTTTTCACATAGTTCCAATTGTAATCTCAAAATTCATTTCAAATATGGATTGTATAGCATGTTACAAGCTTCCCAAAATGTCAAAGAACTCTCCAAAATCATTTGTGGTTAGGGAGAATCGAAGGTTTGAAAATGGGAAATTATCACTTTTGGCCAAGGCATTTTGCACATTGATACAAGTTGCAAATTCTGTCCAAACATGCTTGTACTTGTTTTACAGGCCTTAAACCTCTTCACACTCATAAATTAAATGCAAACATATTGGATTAAGGCTTTGTTCTGATCTATGGAACATTACACATTGAATTAGTTCATTTTTGGAAAAAAGTTAACAATGCCATTTACATAAAGCACAACTTTTGCAAATTTGTTTCTCTTGAGCATTGGACCAAGCCTTTTGCTGCAAACAAAGTTTCATAATATCAGGAAAAGTACACCAACTATGTGCATGCTTGGAGCTAGCCTGTACAGGCCATAGCATTGTCAAAATCACATTTTACTTCAAGACCAAGCAATTGTGCAAAAGGTCAACAACTCTTCAATCTGATATAACCAAGTGTTGTATTCATTTCAAACAAGTTTTACACATTACACTAAGCCAGAAACACGAGCTCACCACCTCTCAAACACCCTTGAACACCAAAAACCCCATTTTCTACCAAAATAGGGCAGGATCTGCAAATCATAAGCCAAAACAAAATCCACTCGTGCGTTTTGTTTGAAACCAGTTCCAACACACTCCATACAACACACCTAAATTATCCCAACCATTCCCAAGTCACTGTAACTCCATTTACACACTTCACCATTTTCAAATTCTGAGTTTGCAGGTTGAGTTCTACAAGAAGTTTCAGACCGTTTCAAAGCAAACCAAGCATTGGGAAAGGTCAAGGGAACATCAAGCAAGCTCAAAAGAACTTCAGGCCTCACTGAAAGTTGTTGCATTGCCATACTCGAGCTTGACCGAAACAGGTATTTCTCAAACTTCTATCTCCTTATTTAGGAATCATTAGGCTTAGGTTTGTGAAGCAAAAATGTAGTCCTCATTGCCCTTGAGTTGTACATATGCATATAATTCATTTATGTTAACTGAGCTAGGAGTATTTGATAGTTGAACTTTCTGAAAAAACTAGGTCAAGATTTAGGGCCAAAGAAATTCTCTCTGGTCTTTGAGAGTTAGATCAAGTTTTTTATATCGTTAGAATCGTGGTTTAATGCTCTATAACTTTCATGTTGCAAGTTTTTATTTTTAAGCACAAATGCAGGAGATACGAATTTGAACAAGAAACACGCGTTTTCTGTTTCCAGAGGTTAGGGGTGAAGTGATTTGGGCTGGGCTTGGATTGTTTTGGCTATTTGCACCCCCCTGCTTAATCTTTGCACCCCCTTTGCCCATTGTTTTTATTTTTCATATTTTTCATTTCTATTTTCATTTTATGACTTTATTTATTTTTCTTGAATATTAAAAATCACTAAAAATATTTTCTTAAATTTTCACATTTTATTTTATTTTTTTATTTTATTTTTGGCATAATATTTATTTTATTAGGTTTAATACATTTATTTTCTTAAATAAAAAAACTTGTAAATATTATGAAAAAATATTATATATTTTTATTTTTATTATTTATACATAAAAAATAATATTTTCTCACATATTTTATTGTTTTTAATATTTTTGTGAATATTTTTATTTATTTTCTTTGTACATAAATGAATAAATAAATATTTAGAATATATATTTTCTTAAAACAAAAACTAGGGTTTCTAACCTTTCAAAAATAATCATTAACATTTTCCCTATTTTTAGGACATTAAATAATTTATTTTTACATACATAAAATAAAAATACAAAAACATTTTGTGCATATTTATACTCTTGCATATTTAAATATTTGTCAATTTATTATTTGTACAATGAATTCAATTTGGTTGTAATAGTTGAATAAGGGTTTTATTTTTGTGCAAATATCCCCCTATTCAAACTTGTGTCCCCCTCCCTATATCAATATTGTAATAGTTGTAGATTTACTTTTACGCATTTTATCGCTTTCAAATACTATGATAGTAAAACTAGGGTTTGTATGCAAAGACCAAAATCAAACAAATAGCATGACTAATACAAGACAAAAATGCATGAAAAATGACAACACAATGCACACAAGCATCCCTAGGGTTTCATCCACTTGTTGCCTTAAAAACATGGCCATGGTATGCATGCTAGGTATCTTGGCAAAACAAAAACAAAACAAAAGATCATAGTCCCTCGATGACGCTATCTTGGTTGCCTATACAAAAATGATCTAGTCCCTCAAAAACTTGCTAAGATACTTGGCAATATTGTTATCATGGCCATACGATGACCCGCGCTTGTCCCGTTTAACATCCAAACACAAGGTTGTTTATCAAATACAATGGTAAAACAACAATGTCAAAGGGTTAAAAATGTGTAGGAAATACTTTAGAGTAGGTAGGGTAGACAACTCCTAGTTACTTGATCAAACTTGCAAAACATCCTTGCCATTTTCAAAACACACAATTTCAAAACATTTTTCCAAAATAAACTTTCAAACATTGAAACATCTTTTCAAAATACAAACACCTTTGTATACATTCAAACAAGAATTATTACAAAGGTTGCCTAAACAAAGGCCTCTTTTCAAAATATTTTCAAAACCACACACAAAAGCACCATTTCAAACAATTGAAAAGCAAAAGCAAGTGATCTAAACAAGTAACTAAGAGCCCATGGAAAACCATGGATGAAAAGGGTGCTTGTACCTTCCCTTTTCATAATCTACCCCCCGAACCCAGGAAAACATCTCAAAGGTATTTCCTGTGCTTTTTGACCTTTCCTTTGGATAAAATAAAAAGTCGGTGGCGACTCTTGCTAAACCGAAACATTTGCGAACACCAACGCAAAACCTTAAGTCAGTTCTCCCACCGTATCACAGAACTGGCGACTCTGCTGGGGAACCTAAAAGTGGGGTTACCTTAGGGTTTAGATCACCTTTACATGCTTACCTTGTTTGCCTTGATTGCTTTACATTTGGTTTTATTGTTTGGGTTTGAATCCTCCACCCGGATTTGGGGAAACATTCATAGGTAAATAGCAATATGTTATGGAAACTGTGCAGGGTATACCGACATGGTTGAAGCAATAGCTATATTAGTGCGACATATTTGTGGGTACCGGTAGCCTTTGAGTCAATCAAAGAGAATACGGGGCCGTTGAGTGATGTCATGAAGCACTAATGGACTTTCAGAACCTTTACTTGACCATCTTGGCCTTTTAGGGGTAGTGATATGACCGACTTTGGTGCAGTCCAAAGTTGGTAAATACTCGATACTACACACATTGAGGGTTGTTTTCTTGGAATATTTCGATCGCCAGTAAAGTGGCTAAACTGAAACAATGAACAAAGAAAATAATCCAGTGATATTGAGCTCCTTAGAACCCGATTACTATTTATAGGACAGGTTGAGCCAACTAACTTCAAGAGGGTACTTACCTATGAAACCCCATGCAAGCCTAAACTAGGAACTTGTGTGATTTGCTTGTGCATATTACTTGTGCATACATCATGAACATCATGAAGCATCATTTGCATCCACTAACCATTTCAAGGATTTTGGATCTTCATCTTTGTTCCTGTTTTGTAGGTTATGGAATCACTCCGCAAGAAAACAATCCAAGTCAACCTTGTGAGAATTCCTCCTCTACTCAAAGAGCTTGCTTCCAAGATTCCTGGGTATTCCCCATTCACTGAAATACATGGTAGACTTCTCAACTTGGTCAACTCCAACATAGAGGAAGACATGGTGAAAGTTCTCTTCTAGTTCTTTGACCCCCTACACCACTGCTTAACATTTCCTGATTACCAGTTAGTGCCTACTTTGGAGGAATTTTCTCAGCTCCTGAGGATTCCTATTCTCCATCAACTATCCTACAACGGTACGGAAAGAGATCCAAAGCCTGAAGATGTTGCTCAAGTCTTACACTTGCAACCATCTGATATCATAGGTCATTGGGAAACCAGAAGTGGTGTCAAGGGTTTCTTGGCAAAGTTTCTATTTGAGACGGCACAAGACTACTGGAATTCTCTAGATCTGCAAGCTTTTGAGGAGATTGTAGCACTTCTCATCTATGGATTGGTCTTATTCCCAAACCCTGACCAGCTTATAGATGCGAATGCTGTCAAGATTTTCATATCTCAGAATCCTTTGCCTACATTGCTTGGGGACATCCTCCACTCATTTCACACACGAACAATGAGGAAAAGAGGTGTTCTCATGTGTTGTACTCCTCTTCTAGCAAGGTGGTTTATTTCTCACCTTCCCCAATCAGTCTTGAAGAATGAGTAAGGCTTGAGGTGGTCACAACGGTTGATTACTCTTACACATTCAGATGTTCATTGGTGTTCTCGATCCAGAGAAAATGTTATCATCATTGATCGTTGTGGGGAATTCCCTAATGACCCTCTACTTGGCATTAGGGGAGGCATCACCTACAACCCCTTCTTGGCTCTGAGACAGTTTGGGTATGCCTGAAGGGATGGCCCATATGACATGCTGATCCCAGACTTGGTTTTTGACTTCGACAATGATGCTCAAGGACTTCGACAAAGGTTTATCCGAGCTTGGAGGATTCCCAACAAGGTGGACAGTAAGACATTGGGACGCAAGAATTCCATCCCCCTTGAGCCTTACCTCAAGTGGGTACGAACCCGCACCCAAAGTCTTATGATGCCCTACCCCTACATGCTCCCTGTGATCAAAGAGCCTATTATGGAAGGAGAGGTTCCATACACCCTCCTACATCCTGACATGCCAACATCATTGGAAGATTTACAAAGGATTTGGATACAGCTCAAGGGAGAACGCGATATGTTTGAAGCCCAATTCTATGCCAGTGAGAAGAAGGTTTTAGAACTTACTCGTAAACTTCACAAAGAGCAGACTCTCAACACCTACATTGCACCAAAAAGGATGCGCAACGTCTTTTTACATTAGAATTTTGTATTATTTTGCCCATGGGGCATTTATGTACTAACAAATTCTATCTTATTAATATGACGTGTGTTCCTTTTTGTTTAAAACAAATTTGAATTTCTGAATCCTTGAATGCATTACATGAATACATTTCATTCATCATATGCATAAACAGGTTTTCACACTAGGTTTCATCATCTCTCTGCTATTTATTTCAGCAAGATGGATATAGAGGAGACAGTCAAAGATTTGCAAGCGCAGAATTCACAGTTCCAACAACTACTCATGACCTTGGCAAAGGGTCAGGAGAATCTTAAAGCTCTGTTAGAGAAGGAAAAGGAAAAATAGAAAAAGAAAAAGAAGAGAGTTGGTGTGGCTACTTTGGGTAGAAGATTTGAAGGTCAAGCTAGAAGGATCCTTGATTTCCCCTTAACATCTGATGAAGGGGTAGGAAAATGAAAGGGAGCTGCAGTACCATCTGAGTCTGAGGAAGAAGAAGAGGAGGAGGATGAAGACTATTCTGAACAACAGTATCCTCCTGCAGATGAGAAATACAAGAATCTGGAAGAGCGTCTGGAAGCCATGGAGGTACAGAGGGTTCCTGGGCTGGATTTCGAAGAGTTAGGGTTGGTTTCTAGGATTGTCATTCCCCCTAAGTTTAAAGTACCTTTGTTTGCTAAATACGATGGGGTGTCTTGCCCAAAGATGCACCTACGGTCTTACGTCAGAAAAATTCAACCTCATTCTTCTGACAAGGACCTGTAGGTCCACTTTTTTCAGGACAGCCTGGCGGGGACGCAGTTGGATTGGTTTTACCAGCTAGAGAGGTCTGATGTGCACAATTGGGAGGATTTGGCTACTGCCTTCTACAAGAAGTATCAATATAATGCGGACTTAGCACCTACCTGTACTCAATTACAGAGTATGGGCATGGTCTCCAATAAAGGCTTTAAGGAGTATGCCCAGAAATGGAGAGACTTGGTGGGACGAGTTCAACCACCTCTATCTGAGAGAGAGCTTGTAGATATGTTATTGGGGACTCTGTCAGGTCCATTCTTTAATCACCTGATAGGAAGTTTGTCTGCGGGGTTCACCGAGTTGATTCTTACTGGTGAGAAAGTTGAAGCCGGAATCAAGAGCGGTAAAATTCAAAAAGATGCATCTGCTTCCGCTGCCATCAAGAGGACTTTTCCAGCAAAGAAGGAAGTCTCAGCTGTCTACTCTCAAAGACGCCAAGGAAGAGTTGAGCGCTGGCCAGCGGTGGGGGCCGTAATGATTCAGAAGTCTGCAGCTAATCAGCCTAGAAACAATCAACCCAGAACCAACCAGCAAAGGGTGGAAAGGCCACAACGACAATTCACCCAGATAAACATGACTCCCGCTCAGGTTCTACCCCATCTCTTGAAGTTAAACCTTACAACCTTGAAAGAGGCACCGAAAAATCCGAATACAACTTCTCCTTACTACCATTCAAACGCCAAGTGTGCTTATCATTCAGGGAGCATAGGGCACGACACCAACAATTGTTGGGCCCTCAAGAATAAGATTAAATATTTAATAGATGCTAAGGAAGTGGAATTCGATGCCCCTGAAAAGCCGAATGTGATCTCTGCTCCAATGCCAAAGCATGGCCACAATTCCCATGCTATTGAAGAAGATCTTTTTGTTGCTACTATTGATGATTTGATTACTCCGTTACCAATAATCAAGCTAAATTTGTTAAAGGCTGGGATTTTCCCAGGATGTGAAAAAGATTGTTGCCTTTGTTCATCCTTACCAACCGACTGTCCGTTATTGAAGTTAGGCATCCAACACCTAATGGATAATCAAGAAATCCTTTTTGAAAAGACTCTTGTTACTCCGACTCATGTCAATGATGTTGCCATAATTACCATATCCGCTAATCTTTCCAAGGTCTCCAAAAGACCTGTTAAGATTACATCCGATCCAAAGATTATACCTCTGAATATAACCATGCCGGGGCCTATCCCGTACAAGTCCAACAAATCAATATCGTGGAACTATGGGGGGGGGAGATCTTCTACCACGATATTAAACAAATTGAATCAGTTGAAGAAAGTTCTGATGAAGAGACTCCTGACATTGGAAATATTGTTATGACGAGTAAAATCACCCGCAACGGGAGAATTTTATCTCCGGAGATTGCTCCTCCAAGGGCAATCTTCGAACCCTCAAATGCTCCTAAGGTTACTCCTGTACCCATCAACATATCTGTGAGAACTCCAGTTATTGAAGAAGTCGTGACTCCTGTGGTTGTACCCTCTGCTGTTGCTGATGATAGAGGGAAAGGGATCCAAGAAGCACCCTCAGGACGAGGGCTCAACCTTTGGTCATCCCTGAGACCACCCAAAAAGAAATGGAAGGGATTTTAAAAATAATTAAGAAAAGCGACTATGATGTTGTGGAACAAAAGGGGCAAACCCCCTCAGAAATCTCTATGTTGGCCCTGTTTCTCTGCTCAGAGGCTCATGCCAAAGCTTTGATCAGATTCTTGAAGATGGCCCACGTGCCTCAGGAAACCTCCGCAGACCAGTTCCAGGAATGTGTAGCTAGCCTAACAACAGACAATGGTTTAGGCTTCTCCGATTCCAATTTGAAATCTAAAGGGAGAAAGCATAATGACGCTCTGCATGTCTCAGTGGAATGTAGAGGGACTACTCTAGCTCACGTTCTGGTTGATACTAGGTCGTATTTAAATGTCTTGCCGAAGAAAGCATTGGACAGATTGGACTGTGAAGGTTTAACCCTGAAGCCCAACAATATCATTGTCAGAGCCTTTGATGGTACTAAAAGGATGGTCCACGGGGAGGTGGACATCCCGATTAAAGTGGGAACTGAAACTTTCAACTCCATATTTTATGTGATGGACATCTGTCCCTCCTATTCTTGCTTGTTGGGAAGACCCTGGATTCACAATGCTGGGGCCGTCACTTCTTCTCAGCACCAAATGCTCAAGTACCCATCTAGGGGAAAATTATAACAGTTCATGGCGAAGAGGAGTACATGATAAGCCATCTAAATTTATTCCGCTATGTGGAATTGGATGGTGAATTCATCGAGACCCCATTTCATCACTTTGAAGAGGTTTCTTCTGAAGTTGCAGCAACCAAGACGGTGTCTTCGGTACCCATGACTACCAAACCTGTGCCTCGGATGTCATCCCTCAAAGATGCAAAGGCTGTGATTGAAGAAGGAGGAAGCACAGTATGGGGGCAGCTACCAGACTTTCCTTTCAAGACAGATAAATTCGGCTTGGGTTTCACTGCTTATGCTCAAAAGGTTGTGCGCCGCTCCCGGGATGGAGGGCCACCAGTGAAGATCACCCATCATGGAGTCAATGCTTCGGAGGATGGTGAAGAGGAGAGAAATTTTGAAGACTGGATTTTCCCTACTGTTGAAGGAGGACTGCACAACTGGGAGGCAAAGGACTTTGTTCCTATTACTTTCATAAATCAGTAATTTATCTTTCAAACATTTATGTTGGTCTGTAATAATTCTTGAACAATTCGTACACTCTTTGCCTTGTGCCTTACCCGAGGCACATAGGTCCATTTGTAAGGGTTTGATTTTTCATCTTCATATGCCATTTTAATGAATCATGGACGTTTTCACATATAAACTTTTGTGTTCATTTTATTTCTTTTTACATTTTATTTGTTTAAAGGTGGCTATCCCTTACACACACCCACACTCACAAAATGCAGGTACCCTTCCATTCCAGATTCCATGGATAACAATTCTGCTATGGCCTTCAGTGACTCTGAAGATCTGGTCTACCATGCCGAATATGAAGGTGATGAAGACTGTGAAGTGTCGGGAGAGTTGGCTAGGCTGCTACAACAGGAAGAAAGGGCTATTATGCCCTATGAGGAGCTGTTAGAGACAATCAACTTGGGTTCTGATGAAGACAGAAAAGAAGTCAGAGTGGGTGCCAACCTAGAGCCAAGTGTCAAGGAGCGCTTAGTTCAGCTGTTGAATGAATATGTTGAGATCTTCGTGTGGTCCTACGAAGACATGCCAGGACTCGATACAGATATTGTGGTTCACCATCTCCCTACAAGAGAAGATTGTCCACCAATCAAACAGAAAGTCCGCCGAATGAGGCCCGATATGTCTGAAAAGATCAAAGATGAAGTAATGAAGCAGTTCAATGTTGGGTTTCTTGCTGTTACTTCCTATCTACAATGGGTTGCTAACATTGTGCTCGTGCCTAAGAAGGACGACAAAGTGAGAATGTGCGTAGATTACAGAGACTTAAATAGGGATAGCCCTAAAGATGACTTTCCACTACCGCACATTGACATCTTGGTTGACAATACAGCTCAGTACAAGGTATTTTCTTTCATGGATGGATTTTCAAGGTACAACCAGATCAAAATGGCCCCTGAAGACATGGAGAAAACTACTTTTGTTACACAGTGGGGGACGTTCTGCTATAAAGTGATGCCATTCAGACTGAAGAATGCCAGGGCAACCTATCAGCGCGCCATGGTAGCTTTGTTTCATGACATGATACATCATGAGATTGAAGTCTATGTAAACGACATGATAGCCCGTTCACAAACAGAAGAAGAACACCTCGACCATTTACAAAAGCTGTTTGTCAGGTTGAAGGAGTACAAGCTCAGATTGAACCCTACAAGTGCACTTTTGGAGTCAGGTCCGGTAAACTCTTGGGTTTCATAGTCAGCAACAGAGGCATTGAGGTTGATCTTGCCAAAGTCAAAGGCATACAAGAAATGCCTGCCCCTCGCACTGAGAAGGAGGTCAGAGGTTTCTTGGGACGTCTAAACTACATTGCAAGGTTCATTTCTCACCTAACATCTACCTATGAGCCAATCTTCAAGCTGTTGAAGAAGGATCAAGTGGTTAAATGGAATGATGATTGTCAAGTTGCTTTCGATAAAATCAAGGAATATTTGCTAGAACCTCCTATCTTGATGCCTCCCGTCGAAGGAAGACCGCTAATCATGTATGTGACTGTTTCGAATAATTCAACGGGGTGTGTACTGGGCCAACATGACAAGTCTGGACGAAAAGAGCATGCCATTTATTACCTTAGCAAAAAGTTTATCGATTGTCAGACCCGATACTCACTGCTCGAGAAAACTTGTTGCGCTTTGGTATGGGCTGCCCGCCGGCTAAGGCAGTATATGTTGACTCATACCACTTTACTGATATCTAAGATGGATCTGATCAAGTACATCTTTGAAAAGTCGGCTTTATCTGGAAGAATAGCTAGGTGGAAGATGATCCTGACCGAGTACGATATACAGTACACGACCCAAAAATCTATAAAGGGGAGTGTACTAGCTGACCATCTAGCTCATCAAGCTGTCGAAGATTACCAATCCATGAAATTCGACTTCCCCGACGAAGACATTATGACTTTGGACAACATTGAAGATTTCAGACCGTATGATGGACCTGAACAAGGATCCCGATGGACCCTGTACTTTGATGGTGCCTCCAACGCACTTGGCAATGGTATCGGCGCGGTACTCATCTCACTAGAAGGTTGCCATACACCTTTCACTGCTAGACTCTGCTTTAACTGCACCAATAACATGGCCGAATATGAAGCTTGTATCTTTGGTCTCAAAGTTGTGATAGACCTGGGAATCAAATCTTTGGTCGTATTTGGAGACTCAGCTTTGGTCATCAGTCAGATCAAAGGAGAGTGGGACACTAAACATCCCAATCTCATCCCTTACAAAGAACATGTCCTGACATTGCTACCTCATTTCGAGTAGACTACCTTCGAGAACTTCCAGCGAGAAGAGAACCAGCTAGCAGATGCTCTAGCTACAATGTCATCCATGTTTAAACTTAACTGGGATAATGAGTGTTGTACCCCAAAATTTGCCCTCCCATATTCATCAAGAATTGTCAAAGCCAAGGTCACAAAATTCCCCCAGGGGTTGTGCAGCTCAACTGTCTCCTAGACAGTCAAAACTAGGGTTTAAGTTCTGGTCAAGCAAATGAACTTTTCAAAGGCCCAATCAAGTCTCATATGCTTAAAAAGATGGTCAAGTATCCTCATGTCAAGTTTCAAGGCATTCAGCTCAAAATTGCACAGTCAAAACCCTAGATTGCACTACAGTCAACTGTAGGGGCAAAATGGTCATTTGACAGTCAAAAGTTCAAATTTTTGGTCAACATATCATTTTGAAGCCACAAACATCATTTGATCAATGCTTGATCATGATTCTCAAGATTTGGCTCAGAAATCATTAAGATGCAAAAGTTGCTATATTTGGACAGCTGAAAAAGTCAACTGAAATTGACCAGGGCATAACTTTCACATGGATTATCAGAAAAATTCCATCCAAAGCTCATTTTGAAGAGAAAGACATTTCCTACAATTCATCTTCATGTTCCAAGTCCAAGAAATGCTCTCACAAAAAGTTATCAATTTCAACATTATAGGTCATTTTCAAAAGTTAACAAAAAGTGACTTTAAGTCAAAGGCCATAACTTGAGATTGGTAAATCAAAATGACATGGGACCAAAGGCATTGGTTAAAGGACTCAAAGACCTTTCCAAAATGTCCAAGAACATGTGAAAAGATTAAAAATTGACCAAGTTATGCCTTGTGGAAGTTGGGAAATTTTTGGAAATTTTTGAAAGTCAACATTGATGCAAAAGGCCTAAAAATGCAAATGGGCCCAATTTTCTTCCAAATTTCTTCATGCCAAGCCTATGCACGACCACTAGGCCCAAAGGGAAGTATTCTCATATTTTTTAATTATTTATTTGAATTAATATTAATTTATATTCATTTAAATGATTTTAATTCATGAAAAAATATAAACCTTAACCTAAAAAATCTTTTTATACATGTTTGGATCCAATATTTCGTGCATATCCCATTTAGGAAAGTTTTGGATTGATTTGGACCTAATTGACACAAAGAACATGAAAAAAAGATATGAAGAAGATTTGCCAAAATCAAATATATGAAATCATCAATGCATAAGATTTGATACAATTTTCTTGACCTAACATGCTCCATATATGATCAGAACATCACCCTAATCAAAAAAAGACTGAAAAGCTGCGCATAAACAAGCATAGCATTCTTGAATTTTCTCAAAAAAACTCAATACTGAATTCAAGGTTCTTGGACGATTCAAGCTCTGATTTTTGTTTCAATAGCATTCTGAGACCTTCCTGAACCTTTCTCAATCATTAACATCAAGAAAAGCACAAGGAATCGTTGGTTAGGATTCAAACTGTACCACTAATTTTTTGAAATCATAGATCATAATTAACGCATCTCCTTGCATTTTTATTTGTGGATTATTATTCAGTGCAATGTTTCTAAACTAACCATCACGTTTAATTGTGTTTTCGCTGACCATATACGATAATGCCATGGATGGAAGTTAGGGTTACAGGTTGCTTCAAATTGGGGGTTCTCACTAGGGGAAAAATTGGACCATGCCAGTACCATCATCACACTCAGCTCATCCAGACGGAAAAGATGGCACCCTCGCGCTCAATTTATGAGCGACGAGGGGCTAGTCGCTATTTTCTCATAGCCTCTCTAAAGCCACACTTCAAAAACCGTGGCCTCTGAGTCTTACGTTTACAGGGATGAAGATGATAATGTCGTGGCATAATGGGACTGGCTCATTTAAATGTCGCGCGCGCTTTTAGGACCATTGACCAATTTTGATAGTTATTATTTAATTGCTATATTATGTTAATTGAAAGTGAATGGTTCAGCTGGCAACGCACTACGCTTGTGACCTCACAGACCTGGGTTCAAGTCCCAGGTCTGGCCAAAACTCCATATTATTTTTCAATATGTCATTCTATGTAGCGTTAACATGAGAGACCACCATATTCCATCAGCATCCTATTGAACACGTGTCCAGCTGCTTACAAATCAAGGGTCTAGGATGGATGAGCACATAAACCCTAGTCAAACGCATTGCATGGAATTCAAGAAAGTCAACAAATCAACTCTTTATTGGGCCAGGCTTTTCACAAAAACACCTCCTTATTTGGGGCATCACCCCACCCTGGTTTGTATTTTTTTTTATTTTATTTTTCTTCTTACATTTATTTTTATTGTATTATTTACTTTTGTTGCTATCAATTAATTTATTTTTTCTACAAAATACAAAACTCCATTAAAAATACAAAAAAGACAAAAAATATAATTTTTATATTATAATTATTTTCACAAATTAATATGTAAGTAATTTAGTGAATTAGGTTAATTAATAGTTTCCACTCTTTTAATTTTTTTCTTTTGTTTCATCATATTATTTATTTATTTATTTATTTTCTTGTTTAAATTGTACATAAATTTTAGATTAATTTAGACTTTATTTTAATTCTTTCTTAATAAATAAAAAAATATTAGAATTAGGGTTTGCTTCTTAATTTAGTTTTAATTAATTTCTTTTTTATTAAATCTAAAAAAATACAAAATACCAAAAAACATTTAATCATTTAATTTTTAATTCTCATTAACTTTTAATTATTTGCAAAAAGGGTCCAACGCCCGTCATTAATCATCTGATTGCGCATTTATTTTATTATCGCTTACTATAATTTTGTAATTGTCCCTAAGCCATGTAATTTACTTTTCGCACTTTATTTCTTCGCATTATTTATTTTTCCGCTAAATCGGGTCCGGTTTAATTTTGGCGATGTGGACCCGCGCCGTTTGTAATAGTTTAGATTTATTTCCTCGCAAAATACTTAACTGTTAACCAAGCATGCAAGAATGAATGTCTTAATTAAAATCAAGCGTAGAACACAAACATGACAAGACAAAAATACTTGAAACATGACACACAATTCGCACACACCACCCCTAGGGTACGCCTCACTGTTACCTTGCCTCGAAAGGTGGTCGTCGAGTAGAAAACGTCTTAGTAAGTCCTCATGATCCGGGAACCTGGCATGAGGGTAGCTTCTAAGGTGTCTTCCTATTGCTCTGGTGATCACCATGTCCCGAACCTTCGAATTGACCCGAACACCTCCAACGGTGGTGCTACCTACCTCTCAATGGTGGGATGGCACTACTTTTAAGGACTCTTACACAGACGAATTCCTTAGGGTAGGTAGGTTCTCAAGGATACTTGCTCTAATCTCAAAACAAAACAAAAGACTTTTCACACTGACACATTTTCAAAAGCTTTCAAAGCAAACTTTTCAAACACTCTGACGCACGAGTCGATCTGAAATTTTTCAAAGAAACTTTTTTAAAACCCACATTGAAAAGCAAACAAACCATTTTTGAAAACACAAGTGAGCAAGTATCTAAGAGCCCATGGATAACCATGGATAGAAAGGGTGCTAACACCTTCCCTTTCTATAACCTACCTCCCGAACCGAGAGCAATCTCTATAAGGAATTTTTCTGTGCTTTTGTCCTTTCCTATTGGAGAAAATAAAAGACGGTGGCGACTCTTGCTTCCGCGACATTTCGCGAACCAGCGTTAAACAGTCAGTTCCAGATCCACCGATCACAGAACTGGCGACTCTGCTGGGGAGAATCTTATAAAGTGAGGTGTACCTTAGGATTAAGATCACTGTGTTTTCAATTGTATTGTTTTGCTTGCTTTACTATTGTGGGTTGCATCGGAGATACATAGATCCTAACCCGGATCTGGGGATACCCTGTTTAGGTAGCATAAGCTGTGAGGGACCTGTCCGGCGTAGACCGACACAGGTGAAGCAGTGGCTACGTTGGTGTGACACCTTAGTCTGTACCGATATCCCTTGTGTTGCAACGAGGAGAATATGGGTCTTCTAAGGAGTCATTAAGCACCAACAACCTTAGAACCTTAATTGACACAACTTGGCCTTTAGAACAGTAGCAGTATGCTACGCCCATTGAGGCTAAACTCTCGTGATGGTTCTGGCCGCAAGAAAAGATTGCGATGCTGGAGTTATGACCGATTGAGGGTAGTCAATGATATTGGGATCCTCTAAGAACCCGGTTACTTCTGATAGGACAGGTCTTAACCAACAAACTGAAAGAGGGTAATACCCAGACCTCATGCTGGCCTAAACTCTAAGGGCTCTTCTGTGTGACTTGTGTGCCTTCGTACTTGACTACTGGCATGTTTGTTATCTGACCCTTGATGTCTTGCAGGTTTTTTTCATAGTCCTTAATGGGGGCTTATAACAGGGTGCACTAACTTCTTGCAGGTCTTGTTTATAGTCCTTAACTAGGACTCATGACAGGGTTTACCAAATTTCTTGCAGGTCTTGTTTATAGTCCTTAATTAGGACTCATAACAGGGTACCAAATTTCTTGCAGGGTCGTTTATAGTCCTTAATTGGGACTCATAACAGGATACTGAAGGTCTTGCAGGATCTGTTTATAGTCCTTAATTGGGACTCATAGCAGGGTTTACCTACATCATCCCATGCATAGCATGACATCATACCATTGCATACATCCTAACCCATTTCAAGGATCTCAAGGGCTTGTGATGCAGGTCATGATGAACAACTATCCCAGCAAGGGGCAAAGAGGATTTATTTTCCTCTAGCCAAGGTTGTCAGGGGCTATGACCCACTGGATATGGTGAGCCTTTGACCCTTGATGAAGGACTCTCAACAATATGCAGTGCCTTCAGTCAAGCTACCGGTTCCAAATGCTAACAAAGTTTCTCTGTTTACCCCGCGAGGTCCTTGAAAACATTACATGCATATCATACATCTCATTGCATTGCAGGTATCCCTTGACAGGTTGCTTACCCTTCTCCGCTGTTTATTTCAGCCGCTCGTCATGAATCCTGAACCATCAGCCGAGCAGACTATCAAGGACCTCCAGGCTCAGAACGCCCAGTTCCAAGAGCTGATTATGAATCTGACCCAGGGGCAACAAGATCTGAAAGCTCTGCTCCTGAAGAAGGACAAGAAAAAGAAGAGGACTGTTCTGTTCAGCCCTAGACGCAGATCTGGGAATACACCGCAAGTTGAAACTGAGAGGACAACCCCATCTGTGGAAAAAAGCAGTCATCATGAGAGAGAGGTTCCCAGTCCAGTGGTCTCCGACAACGAGACAGATTTTGATGAGGAGCAGTACCCTCCTGCTGATGACAGATATAAACAATTGGAGGACAGAATGAAAGCTATGGAGGTTCAACAGGTACCTGGGCTGGATCTCGGAGATCTGGGTTTGTCAACTGGTGTGGTTATCCCCCATAAGTTCAAAGCACCATCTTTCTCTAAGTATGACGGGGCGTCTTGTCCCAAGCTGCATCTAAGGTCCTATGTTCGGAAGATCCAACCATACACGGTGGACAAAAACTTGTGGATCCACTTCTTCCAGGAAAGTCTTTCAGGGACTCACCTCGAATGGTTCTATCAGCTGGATGGGACCAAAGTTCGTAACTGGGAGGAGTTGGCAACTGCTTTCTATAAGCAGTACCAGTACAATGCCGACCTTGCCCCTACGCGTACCCAACTCCAGGGTATGTCGTTAGGATCAAGTGAAGGTTTCAAAGAGTACGCGCAGAAATGGAGGGATCTTGCTGGAAGGGTACAACCACCTCTGACTGATCGGGAACTTGTGGACATGTTCTTGGGGACCTTGTCTGGTCCATTTTATAACCACCTGATTGGAAATTCGTCTGCTGGATTCACAGATCTTATCTTGACTGGGGAGAGAATTGAAGCTGGCATCCGGTCTGGGAAAATTCAAGAGGCTATACCTTCTGATAAGAAGCCTCATCATGGAAAGAAGGAATCCAATGCTGTGCACGGTAAAAAGAGCCGTCATGAGGCAGGGGCAATCCAAATCTCTAATCCCGGACCTGCTCAACAAGGACAGGGGCAACAGCGCAAAGAGAAACGGCAGTATACCAAACTCAACATGTCGTTGGATCAAGCACTGCAACAACTGTTGAAGACAGGGCTGATCACCTTAAGGGCTCCTCTTCGGAATCCGAACACTTCTGCTCCCAACTATCATCCCAACGATAGGTGTGCATATCATTCAGATAGCCCGGGGCATACTACAGACAACTGCTGGCCTCTCAAGAATAAGATTCAAGACATGATCGACGCCGGGGAGATTCAGTTTGAAGTGTCTGAGACTCCGAACATAATCACTGCTCCGTTGCCCAATCATTGAAGACCTTTTGTTTATTTGAATTTTTGAGTTGTATTTTTCTTTGCTTATACAAACAATTAATGTCATAGCAAACTCGTTTATTCTATTAATGCATCGCATATGTCTGTTTTGGAAATTAATATAATTAATTATGTTCAAATATCTTTTTTTTCTGATGTCAACTCTGGATCTAAAATTCTAAGCCTCTTGAGGGAGGATGACGAAAACGATACCACGATCTTTACAGTATGCTTTTGAACAGACCCCGCTGATGAGGTACAGGCATTGCTTCAATTCCTAAACACTGGAGTTATAAGGATGATAATCCCTCGTCAACCCATCAGAGCCAAAGAAGTAGGAGTTTTTATTTTCGAAATTTAAAACCCTTAATCATGACCTGGGGCAGGGTAGTCTCTCAGTTGATCCAAGTGCATGACGAATGGCACCGAAGAGATCTTTACAAAACGAACAAAGACAGTAATGGTTCAGAACAATCAAAAGGACAGGCAGTCATCATCAAAATTCATAAACGAAAAGCCCAAAAAGTCTAAACCTACAAAGGGGACTTATGAAACTGGGGCATCCCGCTGACTGTAATTCCAAAAAAGGAAACGGTTCAGGCAAAAAAAGAAAGGGATAACAAAAATCAAGAAAGAGGTCTCACAAACCCTCAACCAAAGCAAAAAATGACTGCCTATTCAAAAGAAACCATCAACATATGAACCATCATTGGAAATCAAAGCAAAAACTCAAACAAGGTCTAACGCACGATCAACTGATTTTAGGTTTGGAGAACATCACGAAGAGCGGGTGGGTACAAATAATTTGAGCCTTTATCCTTTGTTTCTTAAACCGTGAACCAAGCCACGTTATAACCCTTAAAAGTCCTAGCTGAAGCATGGGTTAGTTCGAAAGCATACTGTCACGAAAGGTATCCTGACTCCTGAAGGCCTACGGTAAATACGGAGTTGACATCACGTTTTACAAACATTCACTTGTTTTATGAAAAGATGCATTTTCAAAATCTTCGAGACAGACATAAGCTTTGCGTTTTTGACATAACTTTGTTTGCATATGACTTTTTGTTTGAATAGCAAGGAAATTCGCACGAGAAACACCTAGTGAACAGGAGCATCTCCAATCAAGGGGCACGACCTAATCATGGTCCGTCATCTGGGGCAATCCAGTCAAGATTCGGAGAATCTCTCAAAAGCCAAATAGCCTGGGGCAAATCTCCGCCTAAGCCATTTGGGGCATTCCAACAACGAATCTTGCCTGATCAAACCTTTCTGGTGGCACGACACTTCTAACAGGGGCAACTCCCTACATTCTGAGAGCATGAGCATAGTCGAAAAATGCTACGCAAAATCAAAGACCCGCTAGGTTGACATACCTAGGCAAAAATTAGGGCTTCCCGGCGAACCAAAAGGGTTCGGGCAAAAATAAGGGATGAAATGAAAAAAATTGTACACCCGGCAAGTCGAAAACCTGAAAAGGCGGCTTGGGCAAAAATGGGTATCCCGGTGGACTGAAAACCCGAAAGGGCAGTCCAGGCAAAAGTTAGGGATTAAAGCGTACGACTATGCCCTGCCATCTGCCTACCAGAAGAAGGTTTGTCCATCAATGACTATCAGCACCCCACTAATGACTCCCCCATAGAAACAGGGGCAATAAAGAGTGGTATAAGCAGTCTGATTATTCTATCCTCCAAGGTATCAGGGTAAGCTCCGTTGAAGAACATGACCAACGCAGTTCAAAACTTCCCCAGGAGAGTCCAATACAGTTCCCCAGGAAGGACGGAATCTATCTCCCCAAGCAATAAGCGTACCCCCAGTAGATTCTGGAAGCTTATCCCCTAGCAGGGCACGAACGCGTCGTCCGGCTTGAGTTAAAGAGTTATTTCCTTAACAGGATATAACTGGGTTATCCTCAGCCAAAAGCCACGGAAAGATTGCCGTCGACAGAACCTTCTTATCCCCAGCGAAGTCCATTCATGCTTCCAATACAGCAAGGTATCCTCAACGAGTCATCCTCAACAATTCAGCAAAAGCATCCCTCACAGAGTATTTCTTCCCAGCATGGTCTCTAGAATATCTTTTTCTCCCCGCAGAATTCTCCATTCGCCAAGTTTATTCCCCAACGGAGTTATCTTGTCTATTGGAATTCTTGCAACTATTCTTCAACATCAGCCCAGGATACGACTTCCCGGCACCCGTCAAGGATTTATTCTCTTAGACAAACATACATTCATAAAACGTCACATACATCATTATAGCATGCATATGCATCATACTACACGCATCTCATTGATATTGAAGATATACAGTTCATGCATTATGATTTTGCATACAACTATGTTCTACCTTTTCAAGAAAAAAGATCAATACAAAAATGATTACTATCAACTAACGCAATTCCTTCTCGATATAGTTTCAGATGTAAGCCCAGCGATGGTAACGTTCTGATACTGCTTCCAGAATTCCTTCTAGATATAGTTTCAGATGTAAGCCCAGCGATGGTGACGTTCTGATACTGCTTCCAGAATTCCTTCTAGATATAGTTTCAGATGTAAGCCCAGCGATGGTGACGTTCTGATACTGCTTCCAGAATTCCTTCTAGATATAGTTTCAGATGTAAGCCCAGCGATGGTGACGTTCTGATACTGCTTCCAGATTTCCTTCTCGATATAGTTTCAGATGTAAGCCCAGCGGTGGTGACGTTCTGATACTGCTTCCATAATTCCTTCCAGATATAGTTTCAGATGTAAACCAGATATGGTGACGTTCTGATACTGCTTCCAGAAGTCTTTTTGATATTCCCCTCTCCGACGGTGAGCGTGAGGTGGTAATTCCTTTTTCAGATGTTTTCCTCTCCGGCATGAGCGTGAGGTGATATTCTCTTATGGTCCCCTCTCCGACGGTGAGCGTGAGGTGGTAATTCCTTTTTCAAGATGTTTTCCTCTCCGACGATGAGCGTGAGGTGATAGTCTTTTGTGGTCCCCTCTCCGACGGTGAGCGTGAGGTGGTAATTCCTTTTTCAGATGTTTTCCTCTCCGGCATGAGCGTGAGGTGATATTCTCTTATGGTCCCCTCTCCAACGGCGCGTGAGATGGTAATTCCTTTTTCAGATGTTTCCCTCTCCGGCATGAGCGTGAGGTGATATCTCCTTTCAGATTATAATTTCCTATAGTTCCCTCTCCAGCGGTGAGTAAGGTGACTCCCTTCGAGATTATAATGTCCTTTGGTTCTCTTCCTGATACTACGAAGATGGTAATCCTCACCAAGATTTTCTCAACGAGCGTTGTTGAAGTTAAAATCATCCAAGGTTCACTTATCATTCAGGCTAAGGCAGTAACCATCCCTGGTTCATTCATCAACGTTTGAAGCTCCAGATCCAGCTCCTGTAACCAGTCAGGACATATCTATACCAAGCATCTAAAATCAGCTCCTGCAACGTGTCAGGTACCCATTTTTCTGTTTTGCAGGTATGCGGTTCTCGCTAAGGAATCTCCTACGCGATCAACATCCCGATGGCATCTATAAGCCCATCATCCTATCCAAGCAACATCCAAATGGCATCTATAAGCCCATTCCCCCATCACCGTCACTATGTGAGCGCAAATTTCTGGGCACTCTAGTGTCCAATCATCTTCTACCCTCGGACTACGAAAGGCACGTCAGCCAATCTGCATCCTCAGGTCTAAGAAGATTGAACAGGGGCAACTGTTGTACCCCAAAATTTGCCCTCCCATATTCATCAAGAATTGTCAAAGCCAAGGTCACAAAATTCCCCCAGGGGTTGTGCAGCTCAACTGTCTCCTAGACAGTCAAAACTAGGGTTTAAGTTCTGGTCAAGCAAATGAACTTTTCAAAGGCCCAATCAAGTCTCATATGCTTAAAAAGATGGTCAAGTATCCTCATGTCAAGTTTCAAGGCATTCAGCTCAAAATTGCACAGTCAAAACCCTAGATTGCACTACAGTCAACTGTAGGGGCAAAATGGTCATTTGACAGTCAAAAGTTCAAATTTTTGGTCAACATATCATTTTGAAGCCACAAACATCATTTGATCAATGCTTGATCATGATTCTCAAGATTTGGCTCAGAAATCATTAAGATGCAAAAGTTGCTATATTTGGACAGCTGAAAAAGTCAACTGAAATTGACCAGGGCATAACTTTCACATGGATTATCAGAAAAATTCCATCCAAAGCTCATTTTGAAGAGAAAGACATTTCCTACAATTCATCTTCATGTTCCAAGTCCAAGAAATGCTCTCACAAAAAGTTATCAATTTCAACATTATAGGTCATTTTCAAAAGTTAACAAAAAGTGACTTTAAGTCAAAGGCCATAACTTGAGATTGGTAAATCAAAATGACATGGGACCAAAGGCATTGGTTAAAGGACTCAAAGACCTTTCCAAAATGTCCAAGAACATGTGAAAAGCTTAAAAATTGACCAAGTTATGCCTTGTGGAAGTTGGGAAATTTTTGGAAATTTTTGAAAGTCAACATTGATGCAAAAGGCCTAAAAATGCAAATGGGCCCAATTTTCTTCCAAATTTCTTCATGCCAAGCCTATGCACGACCACTAGGCCCAAAGGGAAGTATTCTCATATTTTTTAATTATTTATTTGAATTAATATTAATTTATATTCATTTAAATGATTTTAATTCATGAAAAAATATAAACCTTAACCTAAAAAATCTTTTTATACATGTTTGGATCCAATATTTCGTGCATATCCCATTTAGGAAAGTTTTGGATTGATTTGGACCTAATTGACACAAAGAACATGAAAAAAAGATATGAAGAAGATTTGCCAAAATCAAATATATGAAATCATCAATGCATAAGATTTGATACAATTTTCTTGACCTAACATGCTCCATATATGATCAGAACATCACCCTAATCAAAAAAAGACTGAAAAGCTGCGCATAAACAAGCATAGCATTCTTGAATTTTCTCAAAAAAACTCAATACTGAATTCAAGGTTCTTGGACGATTCAAGCTCTGATTTTTGTTTCAATAGCATTCTGAGACCTTCCTGAACCTTTCTCAATCATTAACATCAAGAAAAGCACAAGGAATCGTTGGTTAGGATTCAAACTGTACCACTAATTTTTTGAAATCATAGATCATAATTAACGCATCTCCTTGCATTTTTATTTGTGGATTATTATTCAGTGCAATGTTTCTAAACTAACCATCACGTTTAATTGTGTTTTCGCTGACCATATACGATAATGCCATGGATGGAAGTTAGGGTTACAGGTTGCTTCAAATTGGGGGTTCTCACTAGGGGAAAAATTGGACCATGCCAGTACCATCATCACACTCAGCTCATCCAGACGGAAAAGATGGCACCCTCGCGCTCAATTTATGAGCGACGAGGGGCTAGTCGCTATTTTCTCATAGCCTCTCTAAAGCCACACTTCAAAAACCGTGGCCTCTGAGTCTTACGTTTACAGGGATGAAGATGATAATGTCGTGGCATAATGGGACTGGCTCATTTAAATGTCGCGCGCGCTTTTAGGACCATTGACCAATTTTGATAGTTATTATTTAATTGCTATATTATGTTAATTGAAAGTGAATGGTTCAGCTGGCAACGCACTACGCTTGTGACCTCACAGACCTGGGTTCAAGTCCCAGGTCTGGCCAAAACTCCATATTATTTTTCAATATGTCATTCTATGTAGCGTTAACATGAGAGACCACCATATTCCATCAGCATCCTATTGAACACGTGTCCAGCTGCTTACAAATCAAGGGTCTAGGATGGATGAGCACATAAACCCTAGTCAAACGCATTGCATGGAATTCAAGAAAGTCAACAAATCAACTCTTTATTGGGCCAGGCTTTTCACAAAAACACCTCCTTATTTGGGGCATCACCCCACCCTGGTTTGTATTTTTTTTTATTTTATTTTTCTTCTTACATTTATTTTTATTGTATTATTTACTTTTGTTGCTATCAATTAATTTATTTTTTCTACAAAATACAAAACTCCATTAAAAATACAAAAAAGACAAAAAATATAATTTTTATATTATAATTATTTTCACAAATTAATATGTAAGTAATTTAGTGAATTAGGTTAATTAATAGTTTCCACTCTTTTAATTTTTTTCTTTTGTTTCATCATATTATTTATTTATTTATTTATTTTCTTGTTTAAATTGTACATAAATTTTAGATTAATTTAGACTTTATTTTAATTCTTTCTTAATAAATAAAAAAATATTAGAATTAGGGTTTGCTTCTTAATTTAGTTTTAATTAATTTCTTTTTTATTAAATCTAAAAAAATACAAAATACCAAAAAACATTTAATCATTTAATTTTTAATTCTCATTAACTTTTAATTATTTGCAAAAAGGGTCCAACGCCCGTCATTAATCATCTGATTGCGCATTTATTTTATTATCGCTTACTATAATTTTGTAATTGTCCCTAAGCCATGTAATTTACTTTTCGCACTTTATTTCTTCGCATTATTTATTTTTCCGCTAAATCGGGTCCGGTTTAATTTTGGCGATGTGGACCCGCGCCGTTTGTAATAGTTTAGATTTATTTCCTCGCAAAATACTTAACTGTTAACCAAGCATGCAAGAATGAATGTCTTAATTAAAATCAAGCGTAGAACACAAACATGACAAGACAAAAATACTTGAAACATGACACACAATTCGCACACACCACCCCTAGGGTACGCCTCACTGTTACCTTGCCTCGAAAGGTGGTCGTCGAGTAGAAAACGTCTTAGTAAGTCCTCATGATCCGGGAACCTGGCATGAGGGTAGCTTCTAAGGTGTCTTCCTATTGCTCTGGTGATCACCATGTCCCGAACCTTCGAATTGACCCGAACACCTCCAACGGTGGTGCTACCTACCTCTCAATGGTGGGATGGCACTACTTTTAAGGACTCTTACACAGACGAATTCCTTAGGGTAGGTAGGTTCTCAAGGATACTTGCTCTAATCTCAAAACAAAACAAAAGACTTTTCACACTGACACATTTTCAAAAGCTTTCAAAGCAAACTTTTCAAACACTCTGACGCACGAGTCGATCTGAAATTTTTCAAAGAAACTTTTTTAAAACCCACATTGAAAAGCAAACAAACCATTTTTGAAAACACAAGTGAGCAAGTATCTAAGAGCCCATGGATAACCATGGATAGAAAGGGTGCTAACACCTTCCCTTTCTATAACCTACCTCCCGAACCGAGAGCAATCTCTATAAGGAATTTTTCTGTGCTTTTGTCCTTTCCTATTGGAGAAAATAAAAGACGGTGGCGACTCTTGCTTCCGCGACATTTCGCGAACCAGCGTTAAACAGTCAGTTCCAGATCCACCGATCACAATGAGGCTCCCCAAACCACCATTGAGCGGATGGATGAACCTGCACATTGTCACGAGATTAATACCGAAGAAGTAGTGGACCTGCCTTGGTTTCACGAAGTCAAAAGGTATCTCGAGGCGCAAGAATACCCTGAAGATGCTTCAGTCAATGACAAAAAGTTTTTAAGGAGATTCTCAGCTAAGTTCTTCCTGAGCAATGGTATCCTATACAAGCGCAATCATGATTGCATTCTGCTCCGTTGTGTGGACAAGGTTGAAGCTGAGCAGATCATGGCTGAACTGCACAATGGTACCTTTGGCACCCACTCAAGCGGACATACGATGGCTAAGAAGATCCTAAGGGTAGGCTACTACTAGTCTACCATGGAAGCTTATTGTCATCAACATTATAGAACTTGTCACAAATGCCAAATCTATGCGGACACGGTACATATACCTCCAGTTCCTCTCAATGTCTTAACAGCTCCTTGGCCATTCGCAATGTGGGGAATCGACATGATTGGAGAGATCAAGCCTACAACATCCAATGGACACCGCTTCATTCTGGTGGCCATTGATTACTTCACCAAGTGGGTCGAAGCAGTTTCCTTCGCTTCCGTTACAAAGAATGTGGTTGCCCGCTTCATCAATCAAAACCTCATTTGCCAGTATGGTATCCCCGATAGGATCATCACCGACAACGGTACAAACCTGAACAACACTATGATCACCGCCTTGTGCGAACAGTTCCAGATTCAACATCACAATTCATATTCTTATCGGCCAAAGATGAATGATGTTGTCGAAGCGGCGAACAAAAATATCAAGAAGATCATACAAAAGATGACAGACACCTACAAGGACTGGCATGAGATGTTACCGTTTGCTCTGCACGGGTACCGTACCACGGCGCGAACATCAACTGGGGCAACACCCTATTCTTTGGTATACGGCATGGAAGTTGTTCTGCCTATCGAGGTTCAGATTCCCTCCTTGAGAATCATGAAGGATGCTGGTTTGAGTGAAGACGATTGGATTCAGACCCGGCTTGATCAACTTAACTTGATTGACGAAAAGCGACTTACTGTTGTTTGCCATGGTCAGACGTATCAAAAACGGATGATCAAGGCTTTCAACAAGAAAGTCAAGCGCCAGGTATATCAAGACGGAGATCTTGTAATCAAGCGGATCATCTTGCCGCAAAGTGATCCCAGGGGCAAATGGACTCCTACCTACGAAGGACCATTTGTAATCAAAAACATCTTTTCTGGTGGGGCAATGATATTAACCACCATGGACGGTGACGGTCTGCCGCACCCTGCGAATGCAGACATAGTCAAAAGATACTACGCATAAATGACCCGGCAAGTTGAAAACCCGAAAGGGCGACTTGGGCAAAAAAGGGCATCCCGGTGAATCGAAAACCTGAAAGGGTGGTTCAGGCAAAAATTAGGGATAAATATAAAAAAATCTGTACACCCGGCAAGTTGAAAATCCGAAAGGGCGACTTGGGCAAAAAAGGGTTTCCCGGTGGATCGAAAACCCGAAAGGGCGGTCCAGGCAAAAGTTAGGGAATTAAAGCGTATGACTATGTCTCGTCGGATCACTTTAAGGACAATCTCTTCACAGACAAGCTTCAGGTTTCTGATCGACTCGATCATCTTCGGACGAAGCAACAAATGGACAAGATATTCAGAGTTACGAAAGCTATAGCAGAATGGGAACCCCATGGAATTTTTACACATAGCCATCTTTCTTTGTACAAATTTTTCTCATTTTTATGACAACATTCTCTTACTAGGATGTCTGTCTCCTTTGTACAAAATACTTACACAAAGTTTAATACAAAGATACTTCAAAGTGCAGAAAATTATTTGTCTTTTCCTTTTTTACACTTGTATTTTATTTGAAAATGTCCAATGATTTATTAAATGAGCATATGCATTTGAATTTAATCACTTGTTTACAAATAAGCGAAATGGGAAGGAATAATCTCTAACAGGTTGAAAGTATAGGAATACGTCTTTAAGCTATTCCAGGAGAAATCCTCTGCATTACATCATCTAGATCCCCAGTGGAGCTAAAACCTTGAAAAAACATATCCCAAGCGGAGTTAAATTTCAAAATTACCATCAGAGTTAAAACTTCAAACTCCCAATCCCCAGTGGAGCAAAACTTTGAACTACAGACCCTCAGCGAAGATGAAACCTTCTGCCCCAATGAAGTCAAATTCCCAACTATCAATCTACAGTGGAAACCATCCAGTTGTCCCCAGACTTCCCAGCAAGTTGTCCTAAAGTCTGATAATCAACCAGATAATAATTAACTTTTGTCTTATCCCCAACCTAGGATAATTCCCCAGTAGATTGGCATACAACCCAAGCTCCTGAAGTACCAACATAATGAAGATTCTCATTCTTGAATCCCCAGTAGAGTGGCATACAACCCAAGCTCCTGATATCTCCAACGGAATGAAGATTCCCATTCTTAAAGTGACATACAACCTAAACTCCTGAACTTCTTCCAAACAGGAATAAGCTTTTCCCCAGAGTCCTGAGCTTACTCTCCAGTAGGATAGCTTACCCTCCAGCAGTATAGCTACTCCCCACAGAGCTTTTCATCCCCTAACAGAGTGAAGATTCTCATTCTCGATTCCCCAGTGAAGTTGTTATAAGCCTTCTTTACTCCCCAGCATCGAATTTGTCAGAATCTTTATTCCCCTATCAGAATGAAGATTCTCATTCTCAGTTCCCCACAGAAGCCATCAGAGCCTTTCTTATTTTCCATCAAATCAAGGTTTTCCTTTGTTTGATTCCCGGTAGAGATCTCCAGAGTTTTCCTTATTCCCCAGCCGAGTAAGGATTCTCATTGTGTAATCCCCGGGAAAGTCGTGAAAGATTCCCACATCCCCACAGAAGTTGTCAAGTTTTGATAATCCCCGCGAGTTGCTAAGGATTCTATATCCCCAAGCAGTCAGTAAGGATTTCTTATCTTCAGCAATCAAAGATTTTGAATCTCCAACAGCGGTCAAGGATTTATCTTCCCTGGCAGCAGTCAAAGATTTTATTATCTCCAGCTATCAAGGATCTATTTTCCTCAACAAGACAGCTAGTCAACTTACATACGCATACATTACATTCATATATCATAAACATTGATGAAGCAAATTTATTGCATCATGCATTTCATGCAACATAACTTCGTGTTTCAGTTAACATTTTACCCTTTTCAGGATAAGATTAAAAGTTATCTTTAACAGATATTCAAAGATTTCAGATACAGTATGGATACACCCCAGACACGGAGGTCATTCTATTACTCATTTAGATCTCTTATTTAGATACAGTGTGGATACACTCCAGCCACGGAGGTCATTATGTCACTCATTCAGACTTTAACAATCAGATACATATTAGGTACGCTCCAGACGCGGAAGCCATTCTATTTCTCATTCAAATTCAACTATCAATTTCATGTTCGATTCTCCCCAGTGCAGTCGCCACGTAAGTTGTTCTGTCACTTATTCAGATCCTAGTTACAGTTTCAGATACACTCCAGACACGGAAGTCATTCTGCTACTCATACAGATCTCAACTTTAGATATAATCCAGATACGCTCCATACACGGTAGCCATTTTGTCACTCATTCAAACTTTTTCCCCAACTCAGAGATGCTCCAGACACGGATGCCCTTCTGTCGCTTGTTCAGATTTCAGATTCAGATACAGTTACAGCTCGGATACGCTCCAAACACGGACTCCATTCCCTTGCTCATACAAATTCAATCCCCAGATACAACTCAGATACGTTCCAGATACAGATATCAGTCTGATGATTCATTCTCCTGATTTTCAACAAACATTCTTGGATGGAATCTTTAAGCCCATCTCCTACAAGATCTTATCACATCTCTAAATGGCATCTTTAAGCCCATTCCCTCAACTATACTTTGACGAGTGCAAATTTGCGGGCACTCTAGTGTCCAATCATCTTTTACCTTTGAGTCACGAACGGCAAACTCGCCAATCCAACTCTTCAGGTTCAAGAAGATTGAACAAGGGCAGCTATTGTACCCCAAAATTTGCCCTCTCATTTTATCAAGATTTCCCCTCACAAGACTCTTTGGACTCTAGACAGGACTAGGGTTTGCTCTGCTCAAGACATCTCCTTGCACTGTTGACCTGAAATTAGGGTTTAAGTTTGCACAGGTATTTTTGGATTTCCAACGCCCCATGTGACTTTCATACTTCATGTTGGACTCCTAATATTGCTCATACCAAGTTTCAAGCCTTGAATCAAATTTTTTCCCAGTCAATTGGACAATTGACCTAAAAATCAGCTGTATTGGGGAAAAAAGTCAATTGTGGCCAATTTACAGTCAAACCTCACAATTTTCGATCCACATCAACATTATAGACTCATATGAACCATTTGATCAAGTTTGGACCACAACTCCTCAAGAAATTTGATCAGATCATCAAAAGGGCAAACTGGTCATTTTTAGGGTTTTGACTGTAGAAGGGAAATTTCTGATTTTTCACCTAGCCAATGGAAAATTGGGTTCAAGCATGGTTTTAAGGACTCAATGACATCATCTTGACCTAACCACAAGGTTCAAAAGATCTCAAAAGCATTGGATTGACAAATGAATTTTCCAGTCAACTGATCAAAAATCAACTGTATACTGAAAAGTCAAACTTTGACTTTTTGGTCAAAATTAAGTTCCAAGGGTCATTTTTCATCAAGATATGTCAAAACATGAAACTTGTTCACCAAGAAACCTAATTTTGAAAATTAGGGTTTAAAATGGAAATTTTTCATAACTTAGAAATTTTCGAAGTTATGAAAATTTCTTATTTCTTCCCAACTTTTCCCAACTTTTTCACCATGATGCAATTGGATTCAGACAAAACTTCCAACATGAAAGTTTTAGTACTCCACAAAATCTAAAACTTTTATTCACAAAGTTTTCCTAAAATATGCTTGGATCTCAAGTTATGATTTTGTGAACAAAGGTCCATGAAACTTTTAACTTAGTGAAATTTTGCCCTAGTTTAGGCAGGATTTTGACCTATCTTCATGGCAATTTTTCACATAGTTCCAATTGGTATCTCAAAATGCATTTCAAAGATGGATTGTAGAGCATGTTACAAGCTTCCCAAAATGTCCAGAACTCTCCAAAATCATTTATGGTTATGGAGAATCGAACGTTTGAAAATGGGAAATTATCACTTTTGGCCAAGGCATTTTGCACATTGATACAAGTTGCAAATTCTGTCCAAACATGATTGTACTTGTTTTACAGGCCTTAAAACTCTTCACACTCATAAATTAAATTCAAACACATTGGATTAAGGCTTTGTTCTGATCTATGGAACATTACACATTGAATTAATCCATTTTTGACAAAAAGTTAACAATGCCATTTACATAAAGCACAACTTTTGCAAATTTGTTTCTCTTGAGCATTGGACCAAGCCATTTGCTGCAAACAAAGTTCCATAATATCAGGAAAAGTACACCAACTATGTGCATGCTTGGATTTAGCTTGTACAGGCCATAGCATTGTCAAAATCACCTTTTACTTCAAGACCAAGCAATTGTGCAAAAGGTCAACAACTCTTCAATCTGATATAACCAAGTGTTATATTCATTTCAAACAAGTTTTACACATTACACTAAGCCATAAACACGAGCTCACCACCTATCAAACACCCTTGAACACCAAAAACCCCATTTTCTGCCAAAATAGGGCAGGATCTGCAATTCAAAAGCCAAAACAAAATCCACTCGTGCGTTTTGTTTGAAACCAGTTCCAACACACTCCATACAACACACCTAAACTATCCCAACCATTCCCAAGTCACTGTAACTCCATTTACACACTTCACCATTTTCAAATTCTGAGTTTGCAGGTTGAGTTCTACAAGAAGTTTCAGACCATTTCAAAGCAAACCAAGCATTGGGAAAGGTCAAAAGAACATTAAGCAAGCTCAAAAGAACTTCAGGCCTCACTGAAAGTTGCTGCATTGCCATACTCGAGCTTGACTGAAACAGGTATTTCTCAAACTTCTATCTCCTTATTTAGTAATCATTAGGCTTAGGTTTGTGAAGCAAAAATGTAGTCCTCATTGCCCTTGAGCTGTACATATGCATAAAATTCATTTATGTTAACTGAGCTAGGAGTATTTGATAGTTGAACTTTCTGAAAAAACTAGGTCAAGATTTAGGGCCAAAGAAATTATCTCTGGTCTTTGAGAGTTAGATCAAGTTTTTTATATGGTTAGAATCGTGGTTTAATGCTCTATAACTTTCATGTTGCAAGTTTTTATTTTTAAGCACAAATGCAGGAGATACAAATTTGAACAAGAAATGCACATTTTTTGTTTCCAGAGGTTAGGGATGAAGTGATTTGGGCTTGGCTTGGATTGTTCTGGCTATTTGCACCCCCCTGCTTACTCTTTGCACCCCCTTGGCCCATTGTTTTTATTTTTCATATTTTTCATTTCTATTTTCATTTTATGACTTTATTTATTTTTCTTGAATATTAAAAATCACTAAAAATATTTTCTTAAATTTTCACATTTTATTTTATTTTTTTATTTTTTTTTTGGCATAATATTTAGTTTATTAGGTTTAATACATTTATTTTCTTAAATAAAAAAACTTGTAAATATTATAAAAAAAATATTATATATTTTTATTTTTATTATTTATACATACAAAATAATATTTTCTCACATATTTTATTTATTTTTAATATTTTTGTGGATATTTTTTATTTATTTTTTTTGTACATAAATGAATAAATAAATATTTAGAATATATATTTTCTTAAAACAAAAACTAGGGTTTCTACCCTTTCAAAAATAATCATTAACATTTTCCCTATTTTTAGGACATTAAATAATTTATTTTTACATACATAAAATAAAAATACAAAAACATTTTGTGCATATTTATACTCTTGCATATTTAAATATTTGTCAATTTATTATTTGTACAATGAATTCAATTTGGTTGTAATAGTTGAATTAGGGTTTTATTTTTGTGCAAATATCCCCCTATTCAAACTTGTATCCCCCTCCCTATATCAATGTTGTAATAGTTGTAGATTTACTTTTACGCATTTTATCGCTTTCAAATGAAGATGTGAAAAACACAAGAAGGGGGGTTGAATTGTAAAACTTAAAACAAATGCTTAGACAACACAGTATTTTTATCCTGCCTCGTTTTATCTCAAACTACTCCAGTCCACCCGTCAAGGTGATTTCGCCTCTCTCCAACGAGGTCTTAATCCACTATATTCAAAGGATTACAACAGCTACTTTAACAACTGTTAAAGCCTTCTTGAGTATAACCACAAATCGGTTTATCTCAAGGAAATCTTTTACAAATAATTTGAACAATGATGTGTTAACATTTTCTAATAAAACAATATATCACAACTGTGATAATTACACAATTTAAGCTTGGAATGAACTGAATTTGCTAAAGCATTTGAGTAAGCGTGGTTTTGAAGGCTTGGCAAATTATGTGAGTGCATGCGTGCGTCTTTTCTCATACATACTTGTTTAAATAGGCAAGGCAGAGATACGTTGTCCATAAAGCCATTTTAATGATAATAACGCACTTTCCTTTTTGAGAAGATCTTGTCTGAGGATAGCCGTTAGCATTTAATTTTGTCTTGAATACTTAATAACGCTTCAGAGTCTTCTTTGCTTTAACTTATGATAACGCTTCAGAGTGCTGATGACTTGGAAAAGATCTTTGATCAGAGTCAGAGTGTATTTGTTTATGCACATATTCTGGTCATCAAGCTTCAGCATATGATCTGGTAGCTTCAGCGTGTAGCACATGTTACTGATCTTCTGATGCTGATTCCATCAGATCTTCTGTATATACAAAACATAATTTTAAGAAGCATATTTGTCTTATATATAAATCTTACAATTTATTTATTCTTTGTATTTTGTTATCATCAAAACTGTAATTAAGGGTTGTAGAATCAAACTATGTTCTAACAATCTCCCCCTTTTTGATGATGACAAAAACCAGATTTTTCAATTAGAAATAAAGAATAAAAAGTATAGAATTAAAAGAGAAAACTCCCCCTGAGTTGATTACTTCCCTTTAATTCCATGAGTCTTTGAGCATCAGAACTTTACTGTATCTTTCATCAGAGTTTTGTACCTATAAGATTTTCAGAAGAGAGAAATTTAAATGGATCAGAATGTCTGAGACTTATGTCTCAGTAATTCGTTATTGAAAAATATCATTCTTTCTCCCCCTTTTTGTCAGTTATCAAAAAGAACAAATAATCAGAGTCAAAATGCGTTTATATTGAGACCAGAAGCAATGATAAGTTCAGAACAATGTAGGAATATTACAGATAAACATGTTATAAAAACGAGGAAATTCTAAGAGGGAGGAGGAAGACGTGTGAACAAAGCTTCCAACATGCTCTTGATCTGGGTGTTGGTTTCCTGTTGCTGGGTTAACATGCTCGTGATTGCAGCAATTTTGTCGTCTTATTTATCCATTCTTTCCTTCATCAAAATATCAGATCTTTTCAGGTCTTCTAGAGTCTGCCTATCAAAGGAGGAAGCTTGAGAATCTTCAGTAACAGGATGCTTCTTAGAGCTTTCTGCAATATCCTCTTTTTGACCCAGTGCTTCAGCAGGAATCATCTGCTCTGAAGTATCAGTCAGATTGAGATCTTCTGACTCTGGTTGAACTTTGGATGTTGGACGATGTTCAGACCAGGGAGCAATGTCCAGAGGGAGAACTTCTTCCTTAAGCAGCTTGCTTAGAACTGGATCTTCAATTTCTTTCAGTAGATTACTGAAGTTCTGTTGAACTTGTCCGTAGCTTTGTTCTTGCATTTTATGAGTTTCAGAAGATACCCATCTTCTGAACCTTGTCCAAAGGTAGTCTGATGCAGCAGGATCAACCAGCTCAAGACTAGCTTGTTTCAGAGAAGTGATCCACTTATGTACTTCTGTTTCAAATATCAATATGCTGGTACCAACATCTGGAGAGGGTTCAGATGGTTTTGGTTTTGGGATAGCTGTTTTGTGGGTTATGGCAGCAAGACGTTCAAAAACCGTTAAATCAATGACAGTCTTGTTGTGGTCATCTGGATTGTTCTTTGGTGAGGGAGTGGGAGAGTCAGGAATTATTATTGGACTGGTTGGGGAGTTTGGTGGAGTTGATTCTAGTGAGGAGGGAAATTGGGGAATATCCAGGATGGTTAGGGGCATACGAATGGCCAGAGGTTCAGTGATTCCAGGAATGGGAATGGTATCAGAATCAACAGTTTGGTTTGATTGATCGTTATGAGGTTTTGGTTCATAGGATTCAGAAGGTTGAGCCTCAGAAGTTTGAACTTCTGGGTGAGATAGTTCAGGTTGTGGAGAAAGTGGATGAATTTCTGGTTGAGGAGATGGAGGTAGTGGTATTTCTGGTTGTGGAGAGAGGGGAATTTCTGGTTGTGGTGCTTCTGGGGTGGTTTCAGGGTTTGGATTTTCTGGCATGGGAGCAGAAGTATGTTGGTCAAAGGTTTCTATATCAGATAGAACTTTTGCAAGTTCTGGTTGGGTTGCATCAATATTTGGATTTGGAGGTTGGGAGCGAGATCTTCTAAGAGTTAAGGATTCAGAGGGGTCAAATTCAATGTCAAAGTCATCAAATGTTTGTGGTGTGGGGTTTTCTGATTGAGTGGGAATTGGGATAGATGTTGATACAGAAATTGAATTTAAAACAGTTACAGAGGAAGGATTACCTCTCTTTTTAGGAGTCCCCTAGGATGATCCTTCTGCTACAGCTTTCCTTTTCTTGGTTTTCTTCAGCATAACTTCTGGAGCCTTCTGCTGCAGATCCTGAATGTTCAAATTTGGTGCTGTACCATCTGCCTTGCATGCATCCAGATATCTGACTGTTATATCAGGTTTAGAATCAATCTCTGAGAACAGAGGAAAGTTATCCAGAGGGACTCTTCTGCTGGAGATTGTTGCAAAAGAAGTGACACTGGGTTCCTTCTTGATGTTCTCAATCAACTTCATCTTCTTCAGATTCTTTGCATTCAGCGGTTTGCCAACAGTAGCTTCCAAAGAGCTGATTTCCTGAGCCTCTGTTAGATGATCAATCAGCTTATTCTCTGTTATAATATCTGATATAAGTCTTCCTAGGGGTATCCAGTCCCTTTTTGTGCGCTCCTCTTCTCTGGTTTCCTTAACACTAGTCCTTAGATGGTTAAACAACAGATGATCCAAATTCACCTTGATCTTCTGGGAGATGAAGTAGATCAGAAATTGCTGATCAATATTGATGTAGTCAGGAGAGCTGGTAGGCTTCCTGTGGTTTATGCATCCCAGAATGATCTTGGCCCATATTCTGTGATGGTCTTTTAAATCCCTTATCTTGCTGGAGGGAAGACCCAGAGTGAAGATTTCTCTAGCAATTAGGGCAACATCAGCGCATCTTTCAGCCATGTCAATGCAACGTACACCACAACCACTGTAGCCTATTAATCGTGCAATGAGGTCCTCAGTTATAATAATCTTCTTCCCCATTATGTATGAAGTAACTTAATGGTTGGAAGATGAAGCATGAATCCAAAATTCCTTTACAAGAATTGGGAATGTTGGACCCACCAGTTGGTCAAAATATATTTCCCAGCCTTGAGCCTTAACCTCTTCAGAGAGATTAAACTCGTTCTCTTGAAGGCTGTTGAAATCCACAATCAATTCTGAAAGAACTTCTAGATTTTTGATGGGTGTAAGAAGAGTTTTGTAGGGTTCTTCATATTGTTCGGAGGAATCTGTTTTCTGAGCACTGGAGGTAGGGTTGCTGGAGGAAGCCATGTTCACACCGAAGGTTTTGTGAAGAAATTGAAAGGGTTTTGAGAAAGGATGCAGACTGAAAACAATAAGTTTGTAGAGAAAATGAAAGGAAGGTAAAAGAGTGTAAATGGTGAGAAATGTGTTTAAATAGATTTCTAAAAAAAGTTTGAAAACATAAACGGCAAGAGAGAGAAATTAAATATAATGATTATGAGCATTTAATGATAGCTGATTTTGGGGGATTCAGAAAGATATTGGAACGGTTACCCATGACATGTGTCCCAATGCATCCAATCAGCGCTTTTGACCTTTCAGAAACGTGAACGTGTGTTCAGCCTTAGAAAGTAGCTGATGATTGGATGACACTTGTTTGCTTGAGTGAACTGCACATTTCTATCCTTGATTCTGTTACAATCTGTACTTCTAAATATCTGAAGAAAGATTGATCAGTAGTTCACGAAAAAGTAGACAAAGTTCTGAAGGTTAAGATATGGAATCAAAATAGTTTTATTCTGGGCAGAGCTTCATGCTGAGATGTTTCAGAATGAAGTTGAACCTATCTTCAAAAAGAGGTTTTGTAAAGATATCAGCCTATTGATGATCTGTGTTAATAAATTTTAAATTTAGAATCCCTTTCTGAATATAGTCCCTAATAAAATGATGTTTTATTTCTATATGCTTAGCCCTAGAATGCAAAATAGGATTTTTACTAAGACAAATAGCAGAAGTATTGTCACAGAGGATAGGGATGTTACTCTCAAATATCTTGAAGTCCTCAAGTTGACTTTTCATCCAGAGCATTTGTGTGTTGCATCCAGCTGCTGCTATGTATTCAGCTTCTGCTATTGATAGAGCTATTGTGGATTGTCTTTTGCTGGACCATGAGATCAGATTTTCTCCCTGAAACTGGCAGCTTCCAGAAGTGCTTTTACGTTCTACTCTGTCTCCAGCGAAATCAGCATCACAGTATCCTATCAACCTGTAATCAATTGATTTTCTATAAAACAAACCCAGGTTAGTAGTACCTTTCAGATACTTGAAAATTCGCTTAACTGCTGTTAAGTGAGATTCTCTAGGATCTGATTGGAATCTAGCACAAATGCAAACACTGAATAGAATGTCAGGCCTTGAGGCCGTCAGATAGAGAAGAGAACCAATCATACCTCTGTAGACCTTCTGTTCTACCTTTTTACTTACCTCTTCTCTTTCCATAATGCACGTGAGATGCATTGGAATCTTTGATGGCTTACATTCTGAGAGATCAAATTTCTTCAGAAGTTCTCTGACATATTTGCTCTGATGAATGTAAGTTCCTTCTGGGGTTTGATTAATCTGAATGCCTAGAAAGAATTTTAGTTCCCCCATTAGGCTCATCTCAAATTCTGCCTGCATACATTTAGCAAACTTTCTTCCCAGAGAGGGTTTAGTGGATCCAAATATGATGTCATCAACATAAATCTGACATACTAAAATGTCATTCTTAACTGTCTTACAGAACAAGGATGTGTCCATTTTCCCTCTGGTGAATTCCTTTTCTAGCAGGAAGTTACTTAGTCTTTCATACCAAGCTCTGTGAGCTTGTTTCAGACCATATAGTGACTTCTTTAGTTTGAAAACATATTCTGGATTTTTGGAACTTTCAAAACCAGGGGGTTAGTGCACATATACCTCTTCTTCTATATAGCCATTTAAGAATGCACTCTTAACATCTATCTGATACAGAGTGATGCCTTTATTAACAGCAAATGAGATTAAGAGTCTGATAGATTCTAACCTGGCGACTGGAGCAAAGGTTTCTGCATATTCTATTCCCTATTGCTGACTATAACCTTGTGCTACCAATCGTGCTTTGTTTCTGACGACTTCACCTTGTTCGTTCAGTTTGTTTCTGAACACCCATTTTGTACCAATGACGTTGAATTCTTTTGGTTTGGGAACTAGATCCCATACGTCATTTCTTGTGAATTAATTTAGCTCCTCTTGCATTGCTAGAATCCAGTCATTGTCCAGAAGTGCTTCATCAATTGTTGTTGGTTCAATTAGAGAAACCAGTCTCATGAGGGATTCTTCAGAGTTTCTAAAGCTAGATCTTGTTCTGATTGGATCTTCCTTTCTTCCTAAGATTATTTCTTCTGGGTGATCCATGCTGCTTCTGGATGGTATTTTCTGGAGTTGATCAACAGAAGGTGCTGGATTGCTTGCAATGCCTCTTTCTAATGTTGAGGGAGTGTCTCTGTTGAGAGCTTCTGATGATTTGTCTTCAGTACTTGTGAGTTCAACTTCCATACCCGCAAGGAATTCATTCTGCTTTGACTTTTGAGAGTCAAGCTTATCATCAAAACGAACACTGATTGACTCTTCCACAATCTGTGTTTCTATATTGTATACTCTGTACCCTCTTGAGAGTTCAGAATATCCTAACATAATACACTTTTGTGCTTTAGAGTCAAACTTGTTCAAATAATTTTTTGTATTCAGAATAAAACATGTACATCCAAATGGGTGAAAGTAGGAAATGTTGGGCTTTCTATTCTTCCACAATTCATATGGAGTCTTTTCCAGAATAGGTCTTATGGAGATTCTATTCTGAATGTAACACGCTGTGTTTATTGCCTCTGCCCAGAAAATCTTAGCAACGTTAGTCTCGTTGATCATGGTTCTGGCCATTTCTTGCAATGTTTTGTTCTTTCGTTCTATAACTCCATTTTGCTGGAGAGTTCTAGGAAAAGAGAAATCATGTAGAATGCCTTTGTCATTAAAGAATAACTCAAAATCTTTGTTTTCAAATTCTCCACCATGATCACTTCTGACTTTGACGATTCTAAGATCCTTTTCATTCTGAACTTGGTTGCAGAAGGTAACAAACACAGAGTGTGACTCGTCCTTGTGCCTTAAGAACTTTACCCATGTCCATCTACTATAGTCATCTACGATTACTAACCCATACTTCTTTCCACTGACTGAAGCAGTTTTAACTGGTCCAAATAAGTCAATGTGCAGAAGTTCTAATGGCTTGGAGGTGGAAACAACGTTTTTGGATTTGAAAGCTGGTTTTGCAAACTTGCCTTTCTGACATGCTTCACACAGAGCATCTGAATTGAACTTCAGGTTAGGAAGTCCTCTGACCAGATTGAGTTTGATAATCTGAGATATTCTTCTCATACTAACATGTCCCAATCTTCTGTGCCAGATCCATTGCTCGTTGTTAACAGACAGTAGACATTTTACATTCTGACTTTTTAGTTCAGAAAGTTTTATTTTATAGATGTTGTTTTTCCTATTTCCATTAAATAGGATAGTCCCATCTTTCTGACTAACAGCTTTGCATGAATTTTGATTGAAGATTATATCATAACCGCTATCACTTAATTGACTTATGGATAACAGATTATGCATTAATCCATCAACTAGTAAAACATTACTTATAGAGGGAAGATTTCCATTACCTACTGTTCCAGAGCCAATGATCTTTCCTCTCTGATTGCCTCCAAAACCTACGTGGCCTCCAGGCTTAAGTTCCAGGCTTTGGAACATATGCCTTCTTCCCGTCATGTGTCGTGAGCAGCCAGAGTCCAGGTACCATGATTGGTGTTTTTGCTTTGCTGCTAAAGATATCTGCCACATGTATTATTTTATCCTTAGGTACCCACATTTTCTTGGGTCTTGATTTATTAGTTTTACCAAAACTCTGGTTGAATTTTGGTTTGACAGAGTAATCACTACTTGTATATTTTATGTCATGTGTGTGCCCATATATAAAGTGTGAATCAAGTGGAGTACGTTTTATAACTAAATCCATGGCATTTTTTTGTGTAGGTACCTTACCTTGATATCCTATCCCTTTTCTGCCATTTCTGCTAACTCCATAGATCATTGAAGCCATTTTGCTTCTGTCTATGTTTTTAGCTAGAAACTTCTGAAAGCTGTGATCATACTCCTTGATGATCTCATCAGCATTGCTGGGAGTTTCAGGGATTGTTTCCTTCTGAGAGTTTTGCAATTGGTTTTCTAATTTTGAAATTTTATCTTTTAACTCAGAATTCTCCAATTTGAGACTCTCAGTCTTATCAGAGTCAAAAGCAAGATTCTTTTTCAGGTTTCTGAATTTAACTCTGATCTGCTGATATCTTTCCAGAATTTCATTAAGGCTTTCAGCTAGTTCAGCCTTAGTAAAGTTTATAGTAAAGTCAGGGAATACCTCTTCTGTATCTGATTCAGATTCTGACTCAGAAGCTTCACTGTCTTCTGTTATGTTTGCCATGAGAGCTATGTTTGCTCTTTCATCATCTGATTCTGAGTCAGCTTCAGATGTGTCAGAATCATCCCATGTAGCCATGAGACTTTTCTTCTTTTCCTTGCCAAACTTCTTTTTGGGCTTTTCCTTCTGAAGCTTTGGGCAATCACGTTTGTAGTGCCCTTGCTCGTTACATTCATAGCAGATGATGTCTTTGTTGTTTGGCTTTCTGTTTCCTGAAGAACCTTCAGATCTTTTGTGTCCATAGGAGGATTCTGACCTTCTGTATCTGGAGAAAGATTCATTCTGATTTTCTGATCTTCTTGGATTCTTGAACTTCCTTTGCCTCTGCTTCCACAATTGGTTCACCCTTCTGGAGAGGAGAGATATTTCATCTTCTTCTGATGAGGACCCATCAGAGGTTTCTTCCACAGCCTACAAAACTTTGGAGTCAGATTTTCTATTAGATTTTAAAGCTAATGGCTTACCTTGCTTTTGAGGTTCATCTGCTTCTAGCTCTATCTCGTGACTTCTGAGGGAGCTGACAAGTTCCTCCAGAGAGATTTTGTTGAGATCCTTGGCTAGCTTAAGCGTTGTGACCATTGGCCTCCATTGTTTTGGCAAGCTTCTGATGATCTTCTTAACGTGATCAGCAGTAGAATACCCTTTGTCAAGAACTTTTAGACCAGCAACAAGAATTTGAAATCTTGAAAACATAATTTCTATTGATTCACTCTCTTCCATTTTGAATGCCTCATACTTCTGAATGAGTGCAAGGGCTTTGGTTTCTTTGACTTGAATGTTGCCTTCATGCGTCATTCTCAGAGAGTCAAACATATTCTTTGCAGTGTCTCCGTTTGATATCTTCTCATATTCTGAATAAGAGATGGCGCTGAGAAGAATTGTTCTGGCCTTGTGATGATTTCTGAACTCACGCTTTTGCTGATCAGACATCATTTTCCTGTCAATCTTCTGACCACTTCCATCCACTGGGTGCGTGTATCCATCAGTCACCATGTCCCACAGATCAGCATCATGGGCCAGAAAGAAACTCTCAATTCTGTCTTTCAAGTAGTCAAAGTTCTCTCCACCAAAGACTGGAGGTTTGCCACTGAATCTGTCTCTTTCTTCATTGTTGTCATTGTTGATGTTTTGATCTGGTCCTGCCATTGTGTTTTTCTGACGCTGGATCTTGTACTGACACGGTTAAGTATTATAAGCTCAGAACCAGGTGCTCTGATGCCAATTGAAGATGTGAAAAACACAAGAAGGGGGGTTGAATTGTAAAACTTAAAACAAATGCTTAGACAACACAATATTTTTATCCTGGTTCGTTTTATCTCAAACTACTCCAGTCCACCCGTCAAGGTGATTTCGCCTCTCTCCAACGAGGTCTTAATCCACTATATTCAAAGGATTACAACAGCTACTTTAACAACTGTTATAGCCTTCTTGAGTATAACCACAAACCGGTTTATCTCAAGGAAATCTTTTACAAATAATTTGAACAATGATGTGTTAACGTTTTCTAATAAAACAATATATTACAACTGTGATAATTACACAATTTAAGCTTGGAATAAACTGAATTTGCTAAAGCGTTTGAGTAAGCGTGGTTTTGAAGGCTTGGCAAATTATGTGAGTGCATGCGTGCGTCTTTTCTCACACAGACTTGTTTAAATAGGCAAGGCAGAGATACGTTGTCCATAAAGCCATTTTAATGATAATGACGCACTTTCCTTTTTGAGAAGATCTTGTCTGAGGATAGCCGTTAGCATTTAATTCTGTCTTGAATACTTAATAACGCTTCAGAGTCTTCTTTGCTTTAACTTATGATAACGCTTCAGAGTGCTGATGACTTGGAAAATATCTTTGATCAGAGTCATAGTGTATTTGTTTATGCGCAGATTCTGGTCATCAAGCTTCAACGTATGATCTGGTAGCTTCAGCGTGTAGCACATGTTACTGATCTTCTGATGCTGATTCCATCAGATCTTCTGTATATACAAAACATAATTTTAAGAAGCATATTTGTCTTATATATAAATCTTATAATTTATTTATTCTTTGTATTTTGTTATCATCAAAACTCTAATTAAGGGTTGTAGAATCAAACTATGTTCTAACATCAAATACCATGATAGTAAAACTAGGGTTTGTATGCAAAGAACAAAATCAAACAAATAACATGACTAATACAAGACAAAAATGCATGAAAAATGACAACACAATGCACACAAGCATCCTTAGGGTTTCATCCACTTGTTTCCTTAAAAACATGGCCATGGTATGCATGCTAGGTATCTTGGCAAAACAAAAACAAAACAAAAGATCATAGTCCCTCGATGATGCTATCTTGGTTGTCTATACAAAAATGATCTAGTCTCTCAAAAACTTGCTAAGATACTTGGCAATATTGTTATCATGGCCATACGATGACCCGCGCCTGTCACGTTTAACATCCAAACACAAGGTTGTTTACCAAATACAATGGTAAAACAACAATGTCAAAGGGTTAAAAATGTGTAGGAAAGACTTTTGAGTAGGTAGGGTAGACAACTCCTAGTTACTTGATCAAACTTGCAAAACATCCTTGCCATTTTCAAAACACACAATTTCAAAACATTTTCCCAAAACAAACTTTCAAACATTGAAACATCTTTTCAAAAGACAAACACCTTTGTATACATTCAAACAAGAATTATTACAAAGGTTGCCTAAACAAAGGCCTCTTTTCAAAATATTTTCAAAACCACACACAAAAGCACCATTTCAAACAATTGAAAAGCAAAAGCAAGTGATCTAAACAAGTAACTAAGAGCCCATGGAAAACCATGGATGAAAAGGGTGATTGCACCTTCCCTTTTCATAATCTACCCCCTGAACCCAAGAAAACATATCAAAGATCTTTCCTGTGCTTTTTGACCTTTCCTTTGGATAAAATAAAAAGTCGGTGGCGACTCTTGCTAAACCGAAACATTTGCAAACACAAACGCAAAACCTCAAGTCAGTTCTCCTACCGTATCACAGCGACAACATTATATTGGTACTGCCTATAGAAAGTCGTAGCTAAATCCTCCTAATTGCAGATGTTGGTTCCCTCCAGCTGGTAGAACCATTCCAATTGAGTTCTCGATAAACTTTCCTGAAAAAAATGCACCCACAAATTCCTATCAGTGGTATGAGGTTGGATCTTCTTGACATAAGACCTCAGATTCAGCTTAGGACATGAAACTCCATCATACTTAGAAAATGTGGTAACCTCGAACTTCGGGGGAATAACCACTCCAAGAACTAACCCTAATTCTTCAAAATCCAGACCATGTACCCTCTGAATTTCTATGGCGTTGAGGCGATACTCCAGCTGTTTATATTTGTCATCAGCAGGAGGATATTGTTCTTCAGCATAGTCAGCCTCTTCTTCATCAGACCATGGACCATGGTCCTCTTCTTTTGTATTCTCTTCCTGACCGTCTTCCTCATTTGACGAATTTGCGAATTCTAGAGCTCGCTTTGCTGGTTCTCTAAATCTCCTTCCCATATTCAGGACACCCACTAGTTTATTTGTCTTTTTCTTCTTATATTTGAGAATGAGAGACTTCAGGTCCTCTTGTCCCTTAGCCAGAGCCAGGAACATCTGTTGGAATTGAGCATTCTGTGTTTGAATATCCTTCACTGTTTGTTCGATATCCATCTTACTGAAATACATAGTAGAAAGATAAGGAAACCTGTTGTGGAAAGCGTGTTTATGTTATGATGCATGAAAGTGCGTATGCAAATGATTTCAAGGACTTAGAATATTTAAATTTGTTTAGACAAAAGGAAACAAACATTAATTGTATTAATAAGTTCAAATTGATTACAACATGCCTCTTGGGCTTACATTGAAACAAAAGAAACAAAATGAACTACAATACAATAACAATGGCTCAAATTTCCTATGGGTGCTTCCTCTTTGGAGCGATATAGGCATTTAGGCTCCTCTCCTCATGAAGTTATCTTGTGAGATCCAATGTCTTCTTCTCGCTTGCATAAAACTAGGCTTCGAAGGTATCTCGCTCCCCCTTTAGCTGAATCTAAGATCTTTGCAAATCTTCAAGAGAAGTAGGCATATCAGGATAAAGGACAATATATGGAACATCTCCTTCGAAAACAGGCTCTGTAATGATAGGTAGGATGGCTTCATAAGGCATCATGAGGTTTTGGGCGCGAGTTCGCACCCACTTTAGATAAGGCTCCAAAGGAATGGAGTTCTTATGCCCCAACGTCTTTCTATCAACCTTGTTAACCATGCCCCAAGCTCGTATGAATATCTAACGATAACCTTGGACGTTGTTCTCGTAGTCGAATGCAATTCCTTGGACAAGTACATCATGAGGGCCATCCCTCCTAGCATACCCAAACTATCACAAAACCAAACAAGGATTGTAGGTGATTCCTTCTCTAACACTAAGGAGAGGGATATTAGGGAATTCCCCACAACGATCAATGATGGTAACATCCTCTAAAGATCGAGGACACCACTGAATATCTGAATATGTGAGCGACATCAACCTATTAGACCATCTTAATCCTTGCTCATTCTTTACAATAGATCGGGGTAGGTGCGCACCTAGCCAACAGAGGAGTGCAACACATAAGAAGTCCTCTTCTCTTCATGGTGCGAGTGTGAAGAGAGTGTAAGATATCCCCAAGTAAAGTAGGCACCGGATTGCGAGATAGAAACACTTTGACTGTGTTCACATCTATGAGTTGGTCAGGATTGGGAAATAGAATTATCCTATAGATGAGAAGAGCCAACACTTCTTCAAAGGCTTGTAAATCCAGAGCATCCCAAAAATATTGAGCCCTCTAAAACACAAACTTGGCTAGAAACCCTTTGACACCACTTCTTGTTTCCCAATTTGCCACAACATCGGACCATTGTAAATGTAGAGCTCGAGCAATATCCTCAGGTTTTGGGTATCTTTCAATATCGTTGAAGGATAGTTGATCAAGAATAGGAATTCCCAAGGGTTGAGAGAATTCTTTCATAGTAGTCACAAGTTGGTAATCAGGAAAGGTAAAGCAATGGTGTTTAGGGTTAAAGAATTGAAATAGCACTTTCACCATGTCCTCTTCAAAGCTTGTTGTAACCAAGTTGATGAGACGGCTGTATTTATTGGTGAAGGGAGAATCATTGGGGACCCTTGATGCCAATTCCGTAAGTTGAGGAGGCATTTTGACGAGGTTGATTTGGACAGTATTCCTGCGAGTGGGAGCCATGTCCTACAAAACAAAACAAAGATAAATCTCTAGGTCCTTGAAATAGTTAGTGCAAAATGCCATGATGTTATGTACAAAAAAAATACATACAAAGCAAATAAGTCCTTAGTTTTAGGCTTGCATGAGTTTCATATATAAGTACCCTCTTGAAGTTTAGTTGGTTCAAATTGTCCTAGAAAATAATCGGGTTCTAGGGAATCTCAATATCACTGATCTTTCTACACCAGGCATTGTTTCAGTGCAAGCCTCTTTATTGGCAACCAAAATATACTGAAATTCCAATCTCAATGAGCGTAGTATCGAGTATCAACCAACTTTGGACTGCACCAAAGTCGGCTATCTCACTACTTCCTAATGGCCAAGTTGTTCAATTAAATGTTCTAAAGTTAGTTAGTGCTTTATGACACCATACAACCGCCCCGTATTCTCCTTGACTAAACTCAAGGGCTACCGGTACCAACAAATGTGTCACACTAATATAGCCATCACTTCAACCATGTCGGTATACCCCACACAGTCCCCACGATCTATTGCTACTTACCTAATAATGTTCCCCGATCTAGGTAGAGGATTAATACAAACCCAAACAAGGACCCATAATATAAAGCAAGTAAGTCAAACAATAAAAGCAATTAAATGTGATCTAGCTCTAAGGTAACCCCACTTTTAAGTATAGATCCCCAGCAGAGTCTCCAGTTCTGTCGTACGGTGGGAGAACTGACTTGGGTGTTTTGTGTTTTATCGCAAATCTTGCGAATAGCAAGAGTCGCCACCGACTTTTCTTTTATCCAATAAAAGAAAGGGTGAAAATAAAAAGAAAGACCTTTCGAGATTATTTCTTGAGTTCGGGGGGTAGGTTATGAAAAGGGAAGATGTTAGCACCCTTTTCATTCGTAGTTATCTACGAGCTCTTAGTTGCTTGCTAGATCACTTTTGAAATTGCTTTGTTTGAAATGTGTTTGTGGTGGATTTTTGAAAGTATTTTGAAAACGCCTTTGTTTCGGAAAACTTTGTAATGATTCTCGTCTCTATAAGAATGTACACAAAGTGTTAGTTTTAAAAATAGTTCAAAGAGATGTTTTTTTATTTTAAATGTTTTGAAAGTGTAAGTGTAAAAATGGTTTTGATTTGTGAGCAAGCAACTACAAGTGTCCTACCTACTCAAAAGGTTTTTTTTGTTCTTTTCTTCCTCCTTTAGATGTTACTATCTTACCATGGATTGGTAAGAATCCCCATCATTGGATGTGAAGGGTGGACGTGGATCGATCGTATAGTCATAGAAGGCAACTTGTGAGACGTTTTAGCAATTTTCGTAAGGGACTAGATCGTTTACCGAAGGCAACATCGAGGGACATCGAGGGACTACGACCTTTTTTTATCGAGGGTCTTTGCTAAAACGCCCATATTCGAGGGACATGACTATTTTCTGAGGCAATAAGAGAGGTTACCCTAGGGGTGTACGTGTGAATATTGTGTTTGATTGCATGCATTTTTTGTCTTTGAAATTAGGGTTTTCTAACAGTTGATTTTATCTTGCCATACACACCCTAATTACTAACAATTTATATTAAAGCGGTAAATTGCAGAAATTAAAATCCTAAGCTATTACATCATTAGGGGAGTGGGGGTACAATTTACAAATGGGGATGAAGTAGAAACTTAAGTATTACAACCATATCGAATAATAATGAAGACAATGTAAAAACAATGTAAAATAAAGGGAAAAGTGCATTTTGAACTGTTATGTGTCGACACATGCTGTTATGCATCGACACATACCTTTCCTTGCCCCTCCCAAACCAAACCAACTCATTATAGGTCGATGCATAAAGGGATGTGTCGACTCATTTCCTATTTGTGTCGACACATACGCGTTTTGTGTTGACTCATGCACCTTTCATCCTTCTGTTTTGGGGCCTGGATAACAATATGAGTCGATGCATAAGGCTATGTGTCGACTCATACCCTATTTTTTCACTAGAAGGAGTCGACGCATGTGGGTATGTGTTGACTCATGTTGCAGTTTTTTTGCCTTAAACATTGTTTTATTGTCTGTTTGGGTCAGTTTACAGCATATAATTGATAAACATAAACAACAAGTAAATGGTTAGCTCAAAGGGGCAATGATTATTACATTTTTATCTTCGAAAATGAATCATGCATGAAAAATTGAAAAGCTCAAAGTTAAGAAGGCTTACCTTGGGACTGCACTTGGTGTTTTAAGTCTGAATACTTTTCCAGCTGTTGTGATGGTTCCAATGAATCTCCAGGAAGTTGTCCCAAACTATTGAATCACACTAACTCAGTCAAGTTGTACAATACTGTTTTTGTGTTTGGAGGGTGAAGATAATGACACTACATAAATTGTTCTTGTGTTTGAACAATCTCTATGTGATAAGGTGTTTAGTTTATGAGAGAGTTTGTGAGATGGAATAATGAATTGAGGTTCTGTTTTGAATGAAAGTAGAGCTGGTTTTTTGAATGAGCCAATGTTACAAAGAGTACTATTTTTTTCTGTTCAAAACTCTCTATTCTCTCTCTAAAACCCAACCTCTTGTGTGTTGTTAAAACAGTCTATTTATAGATGAGTTTTGCTGGGATTTTGGAAGAAAAACAAATAACAATTTGAACTGTTTGGGTATGCTGTCTTCATAGCTTTTTTGATGCATCTCTTATTTGCTAATTTGGTGCAAATATGGGGATGAGATAATGCAGGCTTGGACTGGGTTATGAGCAGCATAGCAGGGCTGTTTTGCAGCAATTTTGGTGTGTTGTGGCAGCTTGGTGCATGGTTGTTTTATAGCAGTACATCAGACTGTCTTTTGACATGGTTTTGGGCTGCTATGTGGGCAATACAGCAGGCTTGGATAGCATTGTTTGTAGCATGATACAAAATCTAGTTTGTGGACCAATTTATGCAGATTCTAACAAAGACAAAGCATGTTTGTGGGCAGCATAGTGGCAAGGTTTGAGTCAAAGGGGAAGAGTTCACACAAGACCAAACCTAGGATTTGTACTCTTGCAAAAATGCCACTTTGTAATAACTTGAATTATTTGTAACATCTTGAATTATTTGTGACATCTTGAATTATTTGTGACATCTTGAAGATGTCATGAAGCAATGAAATTAACAAGTATAGAAAATACTTAGAAAAATTTCTAAGTCTTACAAAGTTGGATTTTTGACTCTCTTGATTTTTGATGATCAAATTTCATATTTTGGATGTCTTGATGAAAATGTGATTTTTGGGACTCAATTTTGGTCGAAAAGTCAAAGTTTGACTTTTTAGTGTACAATTGACTTTTTCCACCAGTTGACCGAATTTTGTCTATCAATCCATTAATCTCAGGAGACGAATTGAAATATGTGATTATGTCAAAATGACGCACTCGGATCCTTGAGATCATGCTTCCAACCAATAGGTCAGGTATTAGGTCAAAAATTAAAGTTCGGTCATCTTCAGTCAAAACCCTAATTTTGCCCATTTTGTCCTTTTGATAATTTGAATGTCTTTCTTGGAAAAAATCGTGATTCAAGACTTGAAACTTGACAGAAGTAATCCTGAGGGCCCATAATGATCCATGAAAATCATTTGCAACATTAGAAATCCGACTACCTTTGTACAGACTCAAACCCTAATTTGAGGTATCAGTGTTGAAGAGATTGTGTGACCTAATCGATACTTGCACAAACTTGAGGTATTGGAGATCTTTGTAGGAAATATCTTGAGAAATGAGAGGGAAAATTTTGGGGGTACAACAGTAGGCATCAGTGTGTTGATGGAGGGACATGCTCACATGGGTCGCTGCATCCATCAAACTTGGCCAACGAAGGCGACTTGAAGTTCTCTAGCATCAATGCTCCCCGTATCTCATATGACAGAGGTTAGGGGGTCTAGGATTTCAGTCTCTTCTATAGGGGTTTTCTCTTACTAGAGTTGTTGTATGTGGAGGAAGTTATCATCAAATGTTTGATTTTGGCAATGTAAGTTGTTCATGACATCACACATCTCTTCCATGGCATCCTCATCTCCATTGAAATCACTATTGGCAGAGTTGTTACCTTCTTATTTACCGTGATGGATAGAGGAGTAGGATATGAGGATAGAAATCTAGTTGAATGTTGTGATGGTGGCATAAGTCAGTTTTACCAGGGATCGCCATAGTGGATGCCAATTGTACTCACTAAAAGTATAATATCTGACAACCCTTAGTTGTTAAGGACTGTCAGAGGTTTTAAGGATTATTGTGGTGTTAGAGCAAGCTCGCGCAGGAATGTGAGAAGCTTTGTCTATGTCTTTTCAAAGTGAATTGAATGTCCTTCTCAACCTCAGGGTTGAGGTATTTATAGAAATCTCTTGGGTCTGGATCTTAGGCACCAAGAAATTAATACCCACTCCCAGGAGCGTGTGAATTGAGCAATTACCTTCCTTATTATTCTTGAGAATACGACTTCCCCATTTTTGACTTCCTCTCCTGTATTGTTAGGGATAAAGATCATTATCATGTTTTTGTATAAAGGCGAGTGATATAGAAAATGGGCGTCATAATTGAATAATAGACGCTCGTTCCAATAAGTGGGTGGCTAGAAAACTAATAGGGAGGATATTTTATGTCGCCTCTCTTTAGAGAACTCCATACGTTGTCTTTTGTGGGCCTTTTAAGAATATACTAGTACACAATTAATGACAACTTTTTACAAAATACTCCCTCTATTCCATTTTAAGCGTCACTGTTTTGAAAATTTTATGTTTCTTTTTAATTATCGTTTTAAAAGTTCAATGTAGTATTGATTATAGTTGTCAAAATCATCTTAATTATTTATTATAGAGTAAAAATTAAATAAATTAAAATAATAAATAATTAAAAATATTATAGATAAAATGAAAATTATTCATCGGAAAATTAAAATTAAAAAGCTACGGAGAAAATTAATTATTTATGGAAGTAGTAATATAAATAGGTTCAAATTATGACGATTTTTTGAAAGCCAAAAATTTGTAAAACAATCAAAGATTGGTTAATTTTCATACAAAAATAATGTCTCAATCTATACAAAATTCCTAACCAGGAAAGAATAGGCAATGAAACCATTAAAATCACTAATCCAAAAGCATAACCGGTCAACAAACCAAGAGAAAAACCACTCTGGTCATGTGCATATTTTCCCTCTCCCACCTTTCACTCTCCACCATTCAAATCCACAGACTAAAAATATAAACAAAATTTCAATCTCCATTCTCTTTCTTCCATGTCTCATAACAAAAATGTCACACAAAACCTGTCAATTTTCAACAACTTTTACCTTCTTACAACAAATCCTCAACAAACATCATGCATACATGTGCCTATAGTGACGTTCTAAAATCCAAAATTCCTAATAAACAACAAAAACATCTCTGGTAATTTGATTTGTTTCTCTCATAATGCCAAGCAAACTAAGGAAAGCAATTGGAGCAGTAAAAGACCAAACAAGCATTAGCCTAGCAAAGGTAACAAATGCAGCAAATCTTGAGGTAATAATTCTTAAAGCAACAACACATGATAAAAATCCAATCGAAGAACGTTACGTGAACGAAATCGTTAATGTAGTATCTTCCAACAAAGCTTATGCTGCTGCCTGTGCACAATGTATAGGCAAAAGAATAGGCAAAACCAGAAACTGGGTTGTTGCACTCAAATCTCTTATGATTGTCCTTAGAATATTCCAAGATGGTGATCCCTATTTTCCTAGAGAAGTTTTTCATTCAATGAAAAGGGGTGCAAAAATTCTCAACCTTTCAAGTTTCAAAGATGATTCAAATTCTAGTCCTTGGGATTACACCGCGTTTATCAGAACGTTTGCGTTGTACCTTGATGAACGATTAGATTGTTTCCTAACAGGAAAACTTCAAAGGCGATTCATGTATAATAATCGGTTTTATGAGAAGAATCAAAGGAATGAACCTGGTATTAAAGAAATGAAACCTACATTGATTCTTAATAGAATCAGTTATTGGCAAAGGTTGTTGGATAGAGCTATGGGGACAAGACCGACCGGTTCTGCCAAGAACAGTCGTTTGGTTCAGATTTCTCTCTATGCTGTTGTGCAGGAAAGTTTTGATCTTTACAAAGATATAAATGATGGGCTTGGTGTTGTTTTGGATAATTTCTTCAATTTACCACTTTCAGCTTGTGTTACTGCATTCAATGCATGTGTTAAATCATATAAACAATTCGACGAGTTAGCTACATTTTATATTTTTTGTGCAAGCATTGGAATTGGTAGATCCTATGAGTATCCATGTGTGCAGAAAGTTTCTGAAGAGCTTATGGAAACATTACATGCTTTCTTGAAGGATCAAGCTTCGTTTCATACGAATAACAACGATTCTAAACATTTGATTCTTTCGGCACACAAAAACTCTAATGTAGGTTCATGTTCATCTCAAGATGAATTAGGTGTTGACAGATGTGGAACACTCGAAAGATTTTTTGAGACTGGCTCTGAGTTTGGATCTCAATGTACATCATTGGAAGATTTAATGTGTGCTACCGATGCGGCCGGGAGTTCGCGCGGATCGATGGAACATGATGTGTATTCCGAGGTATCCGACGAAGACGAGAAACAATCATCACAATATGATGACGAGTTTATTAGCGCTAATGGTTCTGTTTCGGTTAGATCATTGAATCTGGATCGAAATTCAAGGTCGAGTTTCGATATAATAAGCCTTGATGATATGAATCAAGATCAAGTGCAACAAAATCAAACAAATGAAGGTTCCAAAGATTGTTGGGAAATAGTATTAGCAAAGACAATAACTAATGAAACATCATCATCAACACCTAAATTGGATAATGTTTTTGACCCTTTTCTCAATTTTTTTGATCAACCTTTAGTACCTGCACCTCAACAAAAATACAATCCATTCCTTGATGACATTGGAACTATAGCTCCGCTTGCAGCCACAACAACCAATTCCGATTTTGACGATGTTTTCGACGTATCACTAGCACCAACCTTTAAGGCAGCAACAACATCACAAAACTTTAATGCTGCTGACCCTTTTGCATCATCTTTGGATCTTATTTTCGGCGACATAAATCCAAACGACACAACAGTTGCACCAACCTTTCGAGCTCAAAGTTCTTTAGAGATGATTGTAGCACCAACCTTTGAGGCACGAGATTCTTTTAAGAATGCTTCAACACCAACTTCAAATGTTGATTACATGGAAGAATCACCAATCTATTCTGTTGAGAATCCTAATACTTGTATTGTTCCTTTTGATTCATGTAATAGTTTTAACAATTCAACAGTGGCACCAACATTTAGTGCAAATGGTGGCAATGAAACAACGTTGGCAACAGAAGTAGAAGATGATCCTTTTGGACCATGGCCTAGTACTGCAATGACCAATGATCAAACATCTAATGTGTCATCAATGCAAGATCAAACTTTGTTAAGGCTTCAACGATTGTGGTTGGAACAACAAAACAAGATTATAGCAAGGCATGACTTGAAAAAAATATTGTAAAATGTTTCAACATTGAAGTTTTGTAGAAAAATGTTTGAGCATTGAAATAAACTTGATTTTTCCATCTCTTTTTCTTTCTCTAACTTCTTGTGTTATTACTGTCACTTTCCTAACTTGAATTCTTAATTGGTTAGCTTATTAATAATAATATCATGATTAAGAATTATATTATAATAATAATATCATAATTTTATTGAATTAAATTAGAGAAAAAAAGGAAATATATTATATAAAATATTTTAACTGTCAACTAATAAGAGACATCCATTATAATAAATCTCAACTTTATTTTTAAAATACTAAAATGACATGATAAATATAAGTGTTTTGATTAGTTGGATATATAAAATTGTTTTAATTATTGATAGTGCATTATTTTTAAACTTATTTATATTTATTAATTATTGATTTCATAAACAAAAGTGTATTAAAAAAATTATATCAAAATTAATTTTAAAAACAATTACACTGACCTCCCTTGAGGTATATTAAAATTAAAATGATATGATATCCCTTTTAATTTTAAAGTATGTATTAATTTCCTCTAAAATTTATTATATCAACAAATTATTTTAATAACAGACAAAAATCATAGATAAATGTGATTTATACTTATAACTTTTTATTATCAATAAAAATTAGAAGAGGATCTCAAGTGTCTATATTGTTTTAATAGACCCGAGTGTAATTTCTCCTTAACTTTGCCCTCTAAAAATCACTTTTTCACTACAAGGCCACGGGTTATATGGTAATTTTCTTTAAATATAAAAAATCACATAAACTGTTTCTCTAAACTTAATCGCTTAACAACAAATCAGCTTCTGATTAGTTTTCTATTTGATCTCGCTAACCAAACTCTTCTGATTCCGCTTCCCATCTCGCCGTTGCTGCCGCCACCGCTCATCGCCATAGTGGCGCGTAGTCCTCACACCTTTGCCTTCATCAGGTTCATTCTTCATTTCTTTATTCTTTATATAATACTTGTTTTACTCTCAACGAATTTGTTAGGTAAATCTTGCCGGAGTTTGATTTTTTTTCTCCGATTAGATTCTACTATCATTTCCAAGGAGGATTTACGCGATCTTCGAATAAACAAAGTTTTCTGTTGTTTTGGGAACACGGCCTGTCAATGACCTATTTGTTTCGATTTAGTGGATTCTTGAGACTTTGATGATTTTTCGTATTTGGCGTATTGATTGCAATTCTTCAACTTGAAATTCGATTGTGTTTAATACTGGTGTCGCCGTTCTGGGTCGTGTTTGGGCTGTCATGCTTCATAGATAATAATCAGCTGTTTTTTCCAAACATGACTGCATATTGATTAGAAAATGCAATTCAATATCCGGTTGAATCTGATGACACTATGAAAACTAAGGCTGGACAGAAATAAAGAAACCGGTCCAATCCGACCTACCCAAGCGGCCCGGTAGTAAGCGGTTCGGGTTAAACGGGTTATCGGATAATCGGTTTTGCAAGAAATGGATACATATGGATTGTACCGGTCGGTTTCGGATAAGTTGTTTGGGTCCATCGAAATCCAAAACCGACCGCCTATTACTGATTTTCTATTTCATTTCAGTTTCACAGTCTCTCACTCTCTCTAATCTCTGCTGCTAGGGTTTCACCACGCCGTCTTCTACCACCGTCGTCATTTACGATTCTCAAGCACCACCATGCCACCACGCCGGCCACCACGAACCACCAACGATCAAGTAAGTTATTTTTCGTTCTCTTTCTCCTTCTCTCTCTTTATCTCTTTCTCCTTCTCCCTCTTTCTCTCTTTCTCTATCTATCTCTCTCTGTGTGTCTCTAACTTAGCAGAACACAAACCGACCGATCCAGGTTTTAACCCCTGTTTCAATGGCTTCTCCTTCTCCCTGTATCAGGTTTTAACCCTATAGAAAGTAGAACACAAACCGATCGATCCACCCCTGTTTTAACCCTAGTGCAGCAGCTTCAATGGCTTTTTGCTTATTCTCAAGACTCATGTAAGTTAATTAATTATACCTTAGAAAGGGTAGTGTGAATGAAAGTGGTAAGTATTGGGAAGAAGGTTAAGAAAAAAGCAATATTCCAATAGGTTTTTTTGGACAGAGTTAAGTACCAAACACTGCAGAAATTTTACAGTCATCTGTCTGATACATGTCCAGTACATTTTACAATAGTAAGAATATAGAATCATCCCAACCATGGCTAACAAAATACCCATTATGTTTCTCCAGCTGAATAGATCCTGGAGCAAAGTATACCCAAATGCTAATACAAGGCATGATCCTACACTCTGATCTAAAAGTGTTACTATAGCTTTTGCTTTGTCTTTTATACTTCCAAAGAGTATATTTTCTTCTATAGTTCCATGATCCTGTACTGTTTTTACCAATTGCTGCTCTATCCAAGAATCTGATAATCCATTTTTCCACAAAAGAAATAAACAAATTAGTACTTATCAAAGTTTATCTACCGCATTGTTTAGATTGACTTATTTGAACGTATCTATAACCTGAATTGTTCTGTCCTTGTAAGTATTTCATAATTTTCTCCTCTTTCTTTTTCATGAATCTCATGCATTTCATCTTCATTTTCTGGAATTTGGAGTTTTCTGTTTTTGAAAGATGCCACAAACACCTGAAAGTTCAACAAGTCCAATTAATACAATAGCAATTTGAAGCATATAGAAAGAAAGACAAAAGTTATTCACCTGCATGATTCTAATTAGAGGACTTCCCTTAGGAGTATTATTTCTGTATAATGATTTTCCCATGCAAATAGACAGAATTGAGAACAAGACTGCAATAGTGCAGACAGTAAAACTCCAATACCATCCTTGATTAGTACTAATCCAAACAATGATAGTAACACCACATTATGAACATCTTCAATAATACTTTGCCTAGTCAACTCCACCCTGTTAAGAATTAGACGCCATTAGTATTGAGACACATTAAAAATAATGTCACCATATCATTACAAAATGAATTTTTTAAACATATTTCAAACTAGTTCACAATAGAACCTGTCTAAGAATATGTCCTATTCTAATTTTCCAGTCGGTTTCAATGTCCCCCTTAAGAAGATATACATCAATTTCATAGAAGAAAAAGTAGAAAAAAACTTTGAAAACAAGTGGCCCCAAGTGGGGCTTATGTCCCAAGCTGAACCTGCTGTTTTTGTCTCAACAAATGTACAGGGAACCTTCTTCTGATGTAGGGTAATGTATTTGTGACTTTACAACTGGTGCATCAATGAATGATTCAGTGCATGTGACATTGCATGTCTCTGCAAACAACCCCAAAAGAACCATTGAACCTAAACTTTTGCTGTGAAGTTTTATAAGGAACACATATTCAAATCTAAATATCTTCTCAAAGTGTGAAACATGAACTTCCACGATTCAGTTTTAGGTATTTACTACATTTTATTGTTAAAGATTTACTTTTTTTTTAAATACATTTGTACGTTGCCGTTACTGAATTAGTAATTAATTGAGGAATGAAGTGTTCTATCATTTTATTTCAATTTTCATGTATATATCTTCTGATTTTAGGACCTTAGAATGTTTATAGTTTCAGATTAGAAAAATTAAAAAGTAGGATTGTTAACAAGTTCTGCACTACAAATCAAAGTAAGTATTACTTTGTGCTTATTAAACAAGTCGAGTTGAGAAGAAGATAGAAATTTGACAAGTAACTATTAGATTGTTTATGACATGTATATTTTCATAATTTATACTTTATGCTTGTGTTTTACTCTACCTTAATATTTCACAGTATAAACCAAAAGAATTCCTTCAATGCTACTTGATGCTATATATTGTTGTAGGTTAAAATACTATTAGACTGTAATGCTCTTATTTCTCTTGGTGGCATAAGAATGTAATACTAACAACATACTTGCTATTCATTGAGTGAAACGTGAAATTGATAATACTTTTCTTATCATGTTTAAATTTTGGATTTCACTGGTTTTTGTATCTATCTAGTTTTAATTTATATTAGATTAAACTTGCACACTATTTATATTATATTAGTTTTTGTATCTATCTAGTTTATTTATATGTGGAATTCATGTCACCTAATGACAGTCAATCATGCATTGGCTGCATTTTCAACTGGTTTTGTGAAGTTTGTCAACAATGCATGTGTTTGTCGGTTTTATATTTTATTTTTGAGGCATGTGTCTGTTAGTATAGGGTGTTAATTACATGACTATAAATACAAAGTCTTTCCCATACACATTTAATATCAGTGAAATATTTGGCTATGTTTGGATATAATCATTTTTATTTTTACATTATAATGTATTAAAGGTATAGAAAAGATTTTACATGTTAAATGTCGATTGGATTACATCATTTTTTATTTAACTTTTTTCACAGATTAGGCATGTTGCTTGAGTATGGTAGCCATTTTCTCCCTTTGAGAAAATACAGTAGTTGCATTGATCTATGTAGTATCCTGATGCATGGTCTTGTCTTGCAGGTATTGTCAACCTTTAGTGTATGTTAAGTATCCTGATGCATGGTCTTGTCTTGCAGTTGCAGGTATTGTCTTGTCTTACATGATCTTTTTTAGTCTAACATTTAAATTGTTCATGTAAGTAACTGTTTTACATTATTTATATAGGACTAAGTGTTTTTGTTGACCAAAATATTTTCAGTGATGGAACATCCTGTTCCCTATGTTGAACCTACACAAGCAGTAGAAACCGCACTTCCTCCTCTCCCCCCTGCTAGGAAAAAAAGACTAGTTAATGCTAGTGGATCTAGGAAAACTTCCACCGTTTGGTTAGACTTTAACATTTTACCGGATGAACCTGAACCAATAGCTGCGTGTAAACATTGTCACAAAAGATATCGATGCGACCCTAAAACACATGGAACATCTAACATGTTAGCTCACTCAAAAGTGTGTCACAAAAACCCTAACCTTTTACAGAAAGATCCCACTCAAAGAAACCTTGTAAGTGGTGAAGGTGGTTTTTTAGGTTCAACAAGCCAAAGGTTCAATGCTCAAGCATGTAGGAAGGCTATTACTTCCTTTGTACTTCTTGATGAGCATTCATTTAGAGTGGTAGAGGGTGAGGGTTTTAAGAGACTATGCAAACAACTACAACCACAAATGACCATCCCTTCAAGGAGGACTGTTGCTAGGGATTGTTTTCAACTTTACCTAGCCGAAAAGTTGAAACTTAAAGCCTTCTTTAAATCTGATTGTCCTAGGGTTGCACTAACCACTGATTGTTGGACTTCAATTCAAAATCTTAGTTACATGGCCATAACTGCATACTTCATTGACAATGAATGAAACTATCATAAAAAGATTATCAGTTTTAGTTTAGTTCCAAATCACAAGGGTGACACCATTGGTAAGAAAGTGGAGGATGTTTTGAATGAATGGGGGCTTAGAAAAGTGTCAACAATTACCCTTGATAATGCAACATGTAATGATGTGGCCGTTTCTTATTTGGGAAAAAGACTTAAAAGCAAGAATGCTTTAGTTGGTGATGGGAGTTTTTTTCATATGAGGTGTGCTGCCCATATCTTAAACTTAGTAGTGAGAGATGGGCAAAAAGATCATGAATTGGCTATTGAAAGTGTTCGCGAAGCTGTTAGGTTTGTGAGGTCCTCACCCCAACGAGCTTTAAAGTTTAAGGAGTGTATTGAAATTGTAGGGATAACATGTAAAAGAAAACTTGGCCTTGATGTTTCCACACGATGGAATTCCACATATTTGATGTTGGATGCTGCTGAGAAGTTTCAGGCAGCGTTTGAGAAGTTAGAGGATGAGGATCCTGGGTACATGGAATTTTTTAACCTCTCGGGTCCTCCTTGTTCTATTGATTGGGAAAAATCTAGGGCTTTTGTGATTTTTTTGAAAACATTCTATGATGCAACCAAATTGTTTTCATCTTCGCAAGAAGTGTCGATACATTCTGCCTTTCATAACCTGTCTGAAATTTTGTGTAAGCTTCAAGAAGCTTCCTTGAACATGAATACCTATGTCGCTCCAATGGTTTCAAATATGAAGACCAAATTTGATAAATATTGGGGGGATGTTGAAAAAGTGAATCATTTCCTATTTTTTGGAGTGATATTTGACCCTAGGTTTAAGTTCAGTTATGTTGAGTGGTCTTTCAATGACATGCATGGGGATGGTAGTCCAATTGCTAAGAAAAGTATTGAGTGTGTCAAGAAAAGTCTATTTACACTATACAATTGGTATAAATCTGAGCACAGTAAGAATGTTGAGGCTGCCCTCTTAGATGCACCATCCGAGAGCACTTCTCTTGGAGAAACAAGTACCCAAGCTAGAAAACCTACACTTTTTACAAGGGCTGATGCATTTAAACCTACACTTCTTACAAGGGCTGATGCCCGTCGCTGTTTTCCGCCAGAAACCCCCCCACGCTCCTTTCGCCCATCTCTGCGCTCCGAATGAACATCGTCGATTGTCGACGCCGCACTCTGGCGACCACCGTCAGTGCCGTTGTGAGCTCCACCTTTGATCCCGATTTTCTGGTCACCCCACCTTATCGACGATTACGACCGGCCACCGCCTTTGCGGTCTGACTGCCACCGCTACCGCGGTTTTGGCACCTTCTATCTCGATTTTTCCAGATTTCTAATTTTTTTTTTACTTTCTACAATACTTTTCGGAATTTTTCGATTTTTTAATTTATACAATCTTCAAATATATTTTCTTTCTTTTCATCAATAAAAATTTTAAAGCATTCTTCAACAAAAACAAATAACAAACTTTTTGAGTTTTATAAAGAACATTTCCTTTCGGCAATGTAGCCCCTTTTCAAAAGAAATCTTAAGTTGATTCATCTTCCAGCCATAGTAAAAAAAGTTTCAAGAATAACCTTTCTAATTGGAAGACCAACAATTTTTCCTTTGCATGATGAACTCAATTGATAAAGTTAGATTTTCAAGGCATGTTAATTCAGGCCATCGCTTTATTTTTGTCATGTTTCTTTAATTGGAGACCTAGAGAATTGGATAAAACTTTCATTTGTCTAAGAGATGTCTCTCAAGACAAGTTGGTAACAATGGCATGGGAGAAGACTTGTATACCTTTAGATCATGTTGGGTTTAGCCTAAGATCTTTGGTGGCTCTCAATGAAGCTTCCAATTTGAAGTTGCATTGGGACATGCTTTATTCTTGTGAATCACATGCTATCATCTTATGAAGCTAGTTTCATAAGAGGTTTTGCAGAGAAAATTGATTTTTATACTGCTTATCAAGTTGGGCTGCATGGTGCATTGCTATAGAAGTGGTTGAAGAGCTAGCATATCACAGCTTATGAGTTGAAAGTTAAGATTAAGAGAATATTGTAATTAATAAAAGCACCGAATAAACAAGAATTTACATCCCAAAGTTAAAATATTGAAAGTAAAAACTAAAAGAATTTACAACCAATAAATTCAATCGTTAGGGTTTGATTCATCATCATTCCCATCACCATAATAACCGCCACCCAATTCACAAATTTTATCCCAAATTAGGTCAAGAACTGGAACAACAGAAAGCCTAGGCTGCTTCAACAGTACAAAATCCTTCAAATCTTTCATCTCTTTCAAATCAACCGCTCTTCTCATTTCGCCGACAGCTTTCACGTCCACCGCACCACCGTCGTTTTCTTCGTCGGTGTACCATTCCTTGACGACGGTAACAACGCCGACGATTCGACGAGCCTTGGTACCGGAGTGGTAGAAGAAGCAGAGATCGTTGATTGACATTGATTTCAGGTATTTCTGAGCTTGTTTGTTTTTAACGCCGTCCCATTTGCTTATCCCGCCGTTGGCAGCTTGATCCTCCCACGACCACTCTGATGGTTCCGTTTTCAGTAGAAACCTCTTTACCTCTTTTCCCATTTTCTGAATTGATTATTTACTCCCAATTTCCCCAATATTTATATTAATTATAATTCCCGCCAATTCCCTTTCTTCTTCCCGCCAATTTACCCTACTATAATTGAAAAATATAATTCGAAAATCAATGCGTAGCACGAAAACATATTGTGCTTTCTCTCGCCTTGTATCTTGCTTCAATATTGATTAGTTTAGAGTTTGGTTTGATATTCAATTTCACAGGTAAATGTTGTTGTTTTGTTATCAAATACTACTTGCATTGTTTTAAATCTCCATTGCAGATGTGATTATTGCGGCTAAATTAAACCTTTATATTGCGGCAAAATACTGAAAGATGCTGTATAAATTACGGTTGCTATGCTGTTGTGCAGATTTCAAAATTCTTTATATTGTGATGGTAGAATGTGTGTGGAATTATAAACTATATTTTTCTAGTTTAACTTGTGCTTCCAATCTTAAGTCTCAACTACAACTTGTACATGAAAACAGAAAATCCAATAATCCTCTAATTAATAACCTAGAAATGTTTAGATGATATCATAATCTATCCAAGATCCATTGGACTACATGTTATCAGGTTTCAACTATCAGACCACTCGGGTTATGTTCTAGATGTTCAACTCTAAGTGTGAAGAGTGTGTGTTAAGAGTCCTATATTGGATGAAATATGGTCTAAACTTGGATTTATAAGTGAGGATAATCTTAACTTGCTAGCTTATTTTTGAGAGGTTGAGTTAAATTCTAAGACAATCCGCCATGTTGCCTCATTTAATCTGACTGTACTTGTTTTTTAGTTAAGTTTTGTTTATATGTTCTTACTTGACTCATTTTTGTTCTTAATTGTGCTGGATTTTGCATTCTTTTGTTTTTAGTTAGAAATGTTCTTCACAGTTGTTTTTCCCAAGGTTTGCTTTTATTTTTCTTTGCCTTGTTTTCTTCCTAATTTATGTCATAAAGAAATTGCATTGATATAATTAATTAAAAGTGAAAAAACAGTTAAATATCCATAACAAGTTATTGAAATATATATGAAGGGTTGTCTATTACTATCCTGCAGCTATTATGTATGTTGTGTGTGTAATGAAGTGTGGCCTTTTTTAGGAAGATGATTGTTCTCAAAGACATTGTGCCTGCGGCTCAAAACAACATAGACACTAAATTTATAATCTTGGACAAAGGGAAGACAACACTTGAAGGGCAAAATAAAGTGTGTTTAGCGCTTGTAGCTGATGAGACTGCGGCAGTTCATTTTCAGCTTTGGGGAGATGAGTGCGATGCTTTTGATTCAGGTGATATAATTCATCTAACCAATGGTATATTTTCCTACCAGCGCAGCAACCTTGTCTTAAGGGCGGGTAAGAGAGGGAAGTTAGAGAAGATAGGAGAGTTTACTATGTCCTATGTTGAGACACCAAACATGAGTGAGATTCATTGGGTTCAAGATTCAACAAATTCTAAAAAGTATATGCAAGAGCGTGTAATATCTCCCTATTCACACATTTTCCCCCCAATTTTGTAGTTTGATATGCATTCTTACTCGCAGTAAAAGTTGCCAACTTGTTTGTGGATAAACCTACCTTTTAGTTTTACTTGTACACTTTCATTCACCTTGTGAAAAGGAAGGCAGTCTTTTTTATGATGTGTTTGTTTTGATCATGGAACACTGTGCATATGAAAGTTTCTGGTAACTGAACTAACTTCCACAACCTCTTGGTTTTTCTGAAAAGAAAACAAATATTAGTTGTAACTTATTAGTTTGTTAACGAGAGAGTTGAATTATTGACTGGACCATCTCTATGTTGATTATGACATGAAAGCATGAAATCAAATATGGGTGTGCTACGCTACAATCAAGTCTATGACAACTATTAAGTATGGATTGTGATTCACTGCGGTTAGTGAGAGCACACATTCATGCAGTCACAGATTTGTGATTGTGGATCAGGTCAAACGGTTCATGTTTCAAAATTAAGTCTGAACCGTTTGATTTTGATCTAACGGCTATGAATATTGTGACTGTGCGAATGTGGCATTTGCCGATTGCAAGGAATCCAGTTTCATTAAATATACATATGTGATTGTGCTCCTACTAGTTTAGGGTGTTACCGTCGTCAAGGAATGGTACACCGACGAAGAAAACGACGGTGGTGCGGTGGACGTGAAAGCTGTCGGCGAAATGAGAAGAGCGGTTGATTTGAAAGAGATGAAAGATTTGAAGGATTTTGTACTGTTGAAGCAGCCTAGGCTTTCTGTTGTTCCAGTTCTTGACCTAATTTGGGATAAAATTTGTGAATTGGGTGGCGGTTATTATGGTGATGGGAATGATGATGAATCAAACCCTAACAATTGAATTTATTGGTTGTAAATTCCTTTAGTTTTTACTTTCAATATTTTAACTTTGGGATGTAAATTCTTGTTTATACGGTGCTTTTATTAATTACAATATTCTCTTAATCTTAACTTTCAACTCATAAGCTGTGATATGCTAGCTCTTCAACCACTTCTATAGCAATGCACCATGCAGCCCAACTTGATAAGCAGTATAAAAATCAATTTTCTCTGCAAAACCTCTTATGAAACTAGCTTCATAAGATGATAGCATGTGATTCACAAGAATAAAGCATGTCCCAATGCAACTTCAAATTGGAAGCTTCATTGAGAGCCACCAAAGATCTTAGGCTAAACCCAACATGATCTAAAGGTATACAAGTCTTCTCCCATGCCATTGTTACCAACTTGTCTTGAGAGACATCTCTTAGACAAATGAAAGTTTTATCCAATTCTCTAGGTCTCCAATTAAAGAAACATGACAAAAATAAAGCGATGGCCTGAATTAACATGCCTTGAAAATCTAACTTTATCAATTGAGTTCATCATGCAAAGGAAAAATTGTTGGTCTTCCAATTAGAAAGGTTATTCTTGAAACTTTTTTTACTATGGCTGGAAGATGAATCAACTTAAGATTTCTTTTGAAAAGGGGCTACATTGCCGAAAGGAAATGTTCTCTATAAAACTCAAAAAGTTTGTTATTTGTTTTTGTTGAAGAATGCTTTAAAATTTTTATTGATGAAAAGAAAGAAAATATATTTGAAGATTGTATAAATTAAAAAATCGAAAAATTCCGAAAAGTATTGTAGAAAGTAAAAAAAAATTAGAAATCTGGAAAAATCGAGATAGAAGGTGCCAAAACCGCGGTAGCGGTGGCAGTCAGACCGCAAAGGCGGTGGCCGGTCGTAATCGTCGATAAGGTGGGGTGACCAGAAAATCGGGATCAAAGGTGGAGCTCACAACGGCACTGACGGTGGTCGCCAGAGTGCGGCGTCGACAATCGACGATGTTCATTCGGAGCCCAGAGATGGGCGAAAGGAGCGTGGGGGGTTTTCTGGCGGACAACAGCGACGGGTACGCAGACGATGATGGCTAGTCGGAGCGCGACGACTCCAAAATTCGTACGGTCAGCGGCGACAGATCGTTTTGCAGGTCTGTACAATTTTTGGGATTTTTCAGAAATCAACCCAAAGTAGATGTCTCTTTTCTTCTACTTTGCTCTAACGTTGAAGAAACGTCTTCACCCTTTTTTATCTTTCTTTAAACAAGAGGATCCTTCATCTAATATTGATTGTTCAACGTTTGAGTATGATCTTTCGAAGGTTTGAACTGGGTTTGTATGATATGAGCAAGATGGATATGATGACTCTTCAGTTTTGATTTGTTCATCTTTAAGTCAGCTCGTTCATTTTCTCTATGATCTCCTTCTTTCTAGATTTTTCCTGAAATTCATGAAGGCTTTAATCTATAGATTTAAGAGTTGGATTAATTCTTCAATTCTTATTTCTTAGATGTTTGTTAGTAAAATAACTTCTAATAGAGTTTCCTATAAGACTAAATCTAGGAAAATATTTAAAGCTAACATATACTTCTTCTCTGCCTCTTGTGTTCATCTTCTCTTGTCGGATTCTTTGAAGAAACCTCGTATATCCTTTCTAGAGTTTCCCACATATCCTTGGTGGTTTTTATAATGATGAACCGTGAAGAGTTCACTATCATCCAAAAGACACTATTATAAAGTTTTTGGTTTTAAAGATCTATATTTATCTTTCTCTTTTCTTCTTCGGTCCAAAAGGAAAAAAAAATTTCCATTACTTCATCATTAATTTGATGAGTAGGGTAAATCGGACCATTAACTATTATTTTCTAAAGAATTTAAATTTAATTTGTCAAAAATAAAGTTTGTTATTTTTAAAAATGTGGTGGTGAGTTAAAAATAGAACTTATGTAGGAAGTCATCTTCCTCCTATAACGATTAGTCCTTTAAATATGAATTAGACTCTAATGCCACTTGTTGGACTTGAGACTTCACACACAAGAGGGGAGTGAATTGTGTGGTTTGGATAAATTTGGTTTTAAAAACTTTTTGACAAATTAAATCAAAGTTTAAAATCATTTTTAAATAATAAACAGCGGAAAATAAATAGCAGAAAATAAAAGTTAAGGGAAGAAGAAAGACACGTAGAATTATAGAGGTTCGGTCAAAACTAAATGACCTACCCCTCTCCCTAAGACTTGTTATTGAGAGTTTCCAATAATACCTTAGACCTTTTAGTAGGAAACGCTCACAAACTCTCTTATACAAGGAAATGGTGGTTGACCTTCAACCAAATGATATAAGATGATAGATGTGGGTGTTTACGTGTTTTCTCCAATAAATTACTGAGAGTGAAGTGTCTATTCTTCCTTCCCAATTGCGAATTAAAGCGGTTAGTCCCCTTTTGACTAACACGGACCTTGTAGCGGTTAGTCTTCAAGTTCCAATTAGATGAGCTCAATTTTGATTTAACAGGATAACCAAATAACCTCAGAGACTTTAACTGGACTGATTTCAAACCTAGGAAGATTTTTAATATCGACTAGTTTTCAACCAATCTTGGTTTTTAACGGCTAACAAAATACCAAGGTAATATTATCAAACTAGATATTCTTCAACCTAAATAGGAACTGATCACACAATCCTGAACCAAAGCTTTTATCGAGTTTAGCTTCTAACCACATATTTTATCCCTAAATGGATTGTATCCAACCAAGGTGTATTAACAATATTTCCTTGATGAATTTTACAACTCCATTATTCCAGAATTACATTGATATCCTCACTCAAAAAGGACTTTTCTCACAAAAGAATTTGGCTATAACATCTAGTGAGAGAAAGTTTAAATAAAACATAAGAGAGAGGGGGGGGGGGGGGGGGGGGGGGGGGGTGTCAAAACACGTTTCTGGATGATTTGAAATGAGAAATGAGGCCTCTATTTATAGACAAGAGGAATGCCCAAAACATAATTCTCATTTAATTATTTTGATCGTTGGCTAATTAATTAACACTTTGGTCTAACTGATTAGATCATAAAAAATAGTTGTTGTTCGTCATTCAAAAAGGAAAGAAGATATATCTAGTCGTTGTACATCATTGAGGCATTGTCCAAATAGCTTGGAGCTTAAGTTTGAACAAATATAATCAATTAACAAAATGGCCTAATCGATTTGATTGGTCAAATATTTCCCTCTAGCTATTTTCACTGCTCCCAAGTCATCTAGCACAACTTTAAGACACTTTTCAAAATGTTTCTCTTGATCAAGGTATTTGAAAAAAAGGTTTTAGTGTGTGTGCTTAAATCCATATACTATTACGAAAAAGCCATTCTTTTTTACAAAAGGTCACTCACTTACTAACCTAGGAGATTAACTCCTTCTACAAGTCTTTTGCCAGATATTATCTTCTTTATTGACACAACTTGAGATTCCTTGAGGATTTAAATAATACAATTTGTTTTCTTCTTCTTTGAATAGTCAAGTCCATCAAACCATATCACTTGAGTTTGTATCTTTAGTTGCTTAAGCACTATGTTTGACTTATCACGAATTGTCTTAATGTTTATCTTTATGATTGACCTTATAAATACCATTATAATTATCTTTATAGTTGTCATCATAGTTGTCACCATTAAAAGATGATGTCTTGGTTAAAGATATATTTCCTGCAAAACAAGGTTCCACAAATGGATCCATGTGATTGGTGTTGTTCCTTCATCTCTCCATCAAGGGATTTCAATATGGAGAAAATATTGTATAGTCGAGAACATAAAGGTTTACTAGAGTTACTACATGGCAGAGGTAAACCATGTTACTAAGAAAACCTTCGACAATAACTTTGTTAACATTGTGTCATGCCTTCGAGTTGACTAGGGGTTTATACCCCAAGAGAATTTATTCCACTCTATTAAGCTCCATCCAACTCATGGCTTCATATGGTAGCGAGAGGTGATAAGGGAGAAACAATTGGGAGAAGGTCAAGTTTCCCCCAACTGGATGGGGGATGACAGTGCCTATTATGTCTGAGTCAAGTGGTTGGACTTGAATTACGACCTATGTGGCTGAAAATCAAGTAAAAGCGGCTCCAAAAGCCGAATTATAGTGTAAAATGGCTATCGAAGCCAACAATATCAACGCTTTTGATCACCCATCTAGGAGATTAGAGAATCAAAGGCTCGACTGCATATATGACGATGAGACTCTAGGATTCGAGAAAGATCTAATGACTTTAACAGAGAAGATACAGGCTCGGGATCCACTAGAGGAAGTCGACTTAGGAGATGAATCATTCAGAAGGATAACTTATATAAGCGCCAAGGTTGATCCAAGCCTGAGGAGCCAAGTGATCCAATTACTGAAGGATTACAAGGATTATTTTACATGATACTACAATGAAATTCCTGGTCTCACTCGAGATCCGGTGGGATTGAAATTGTTAATTTGGCCGGATAAAAAACCAGTGACACAGTGGCCAAGGCGGTTCGCTACAAAAATCATGTCGAAGATCAAGGAAGAGATCGAAACACTTCTAATTGGAAAAATAGAAAGTTGTTGTACCCCAAAATTTGACCTCTATTTTCGCAATACATTTCTCACCAAAAGATCTCAAATACTCAAGGGTTCTCAAGGGTTGATCAGATAAGCTCACATCTAAGCACTAAGACCATAAATTAGGGTTTTTGGTTTTCTCAAGGATAAATGGACTTTTAATGCCTCAAGTGACTTTCATGGTTCATTGTAGGTCTCCAAGAATACTCATGCCAAGTTTCAAGTCTTACATCACAAATTTGCTAGTCAATTGCTCAGATGACTGAAAATCGGTTGTATTGGGTAAAAAGTCAAGTGTGGTCAACATACAGTCAAAATTCATGATTTTTGGTCAACATCAACATTTTGAAATTATATTTATCAATTGATCAAGTTTTGATCATAATTCCTCAAGAAAAGCATTCAAATCACTAAAGGAGCAAAATTGTCAAAATTAGGGTTTTGATTGAGAATGACTGATCATTGACTTTTGACCTAGTACATGACCTAATGGCTTGAAGCATGATCTCAAGGATTCAAATAAAACATATTTACCTACTTTCATGGCTCAAATCATTTCTCAAGATCAATGGATTGATAGTTGAAATTTGATCAACTGATGAAAAGTCAATTAATACATAAAAAGTCAAACTTTGACTTTTTTATCAACATTGAATTTCAAAGATCAAGATTCATCAAGACATTCAAAAATATCAAACTTGATCATCAAGAATCAAGAAAGTCAAGAAAGTCAACAAAAAGTCAATATTTTCAATACTTAGAAAAATTCTAAGTGTTTTTAACCTTGATAATTTCACTACTTCATGACAATTTTTCACCAAGATGTAAGATGATTCAAGGAAAACTTTCAACATGAAAGTTGTAGATATTGATTAATTCTACAACTCTTTCCCTTAGGGTTGATGTCCAAAAAATGCTTATATTCGAAGATATAGGCTCATGAAGTCATGACATTTTTACTAAAAACACTTAGTGAAATTTTCATCAAGTTAAGCAGTTTTTTTATCCCAACTTCTTGGCAATTTTTCACCAAGTTCCAAGTTGATTTGTACAAAATGGTCAACATGAAGGTTGTATAAAATGTTTCAACCTTTCCAAAATGTCCAATAACTTGAAGAGATCATTCTTGAGCTAGGAGAATCGAAGAGAAGAAGTTGAGCATTCATTCTTGAATTACAAGGAATTTTCATGATGAACACTTGATCAAATCTCAAACCTATGCTGCATAATCTTGATTTTCATGCTTCTAACTTGTAAATCACTCCATAATTGATTGTTTACACAATTTATTGAGGTATGATCCAAGTGATTAAGCCATTGTCCAAAGCAATTTTCCATTTTTGGAAGAAAGGTACCATTTCCATTCTTGAAAAGCAAACTTTATCACAAAGTCAACTTGTCTTGAGCCTCTAACTTGTTTGTTCTGATCACACTCAACATGTATGCTCAGAAGCAACATGTTTAAAGCCTCTAGCCACCCTACAAGCCTTTATACCATTACATTGGAACAATGTTTATCAAAGTTGCTTCAAAATCAAGTCACATAACCATAACATTTGATATATGATTTATGATCACTAGAGCCTCTACAATATTTTATCTATAAATAAAGAGGTTATTTATAAGCCAAGACACGAATGGACAAGCCCTCTAACCCTCTCAAACTCCCTGAAACTCAGAGTTGCATCAAAACCTCCCTTGTTTGTCATTTCTGGCAAAAAAACTTCAAACTCACAATCCACTCGTGTGTTTCCTCTCTAAATAAATCACAAAGCTTCCATAACTCATTTACAACTCATCCCCATCCCTGTTTCATAATTGTAAATCCATTTCCACCATTATCCAAACCTCACTTTACACCTCTATAACTTGACTTCTCCAGGAGGATTCGGGCACTTTCAGCACAAAGTAAGAGTTGTATAAGCTTCCTTAGAGTCCAGTGAAGCTATTCAGGTCATCACAACACTTCCAGGGGTGCTCAAACTCCATACACGATTTCTAGTTTTGAGGTAATTTTTCTCAACTTTGAACTCTCTCTACAAGCATCATTAAAGGTTATTTTGTGAATAAAAAATATAGACATCGTAGCCCTGAAGCTAACCATGCCTTTAGTTTTCATTTATGTTGCCTGAGTGATGTGAATTTTGAAGTTGAACTTTCTGAAAAAATTAGGTTTTATTTGGTACCAAACAAAATTCATGTTCATCTTTGATTTATAGTTTTAGTTATTTACATGGTTAAATTCGTGTTAAAAAATGGAGCAACTTTCATGTTTACATTTTTGAAAATGATTGAGAAATGAGCAAGTTAAGAAATTTGAAAATGTAACAATGGAAGCTGGAGCGAGGAAGAAGATGAAGTGTGTTCAGGAAAGGGTTTATTTTAAATTTATTGTAACTTGTCTTAATAATGGATGAAATATCCATCCCAGTGGCAGAGAAAACGTGCATAAGGTATTAGTGTATGTGGGTCTGGGTTCGAGCCCCAGTGGTACCCTTTTGGTTTTTTCTTATTATTTCTTTGCATATTCAATACAAGCCAAGTCACACGCGCCTACCATGCACTTCACACTAATGCCATAAGATCTTCCAGCCCTTCAATCCTACGCTCCAATAATGCAAGCTCATGGGACACTCCCAGAAGACAATCACATTGGATCAGCAAGCGCTGGACTTCATCTCTGGGCCTTTGACTGAATTCTTCGTCATACCCCCCCCCCCCCCCCCCCCCCCCCCCATTTTACTTATACTCATGGCCCATCTTTTTTTTTATTGTCTGACTCAACAAAAAACACATGTTTGGGCCTAACATCCTTTTTGCTACTTCTTACCTCCCTTTTGTTGTTTTAACACCCAAGTCAAATTATTTTTATTTTTTATTTTAATTATTTTTATTTATTTATTTATTTTATCTAAACCAAAAACATATTTTCTTAATTAAATTAAAAATATTTTAATTTAGGTATTTTATTTCATTTTATTCTATTAAACTAAATTTTATTTTATTTTATAAATTAGTATTAATATTCAAATTATTTTCTAAACAAATTATTTATACTTAGGTTTTATTGTCTTCTTAATTTAAATGAACTTAGATTTTAGGTCTTGTTAATGGTTTGTACATTCTATTTACATTACACTTTCATATTTAGTGCTTTATTGTTTTCTCCCCCCTATTCGCAAACTTGTACCCCCCATTCCCAAAGCGTTGTAATAGCGTAGGACATTTAAATTCCATAATTTATCTCTTTCCTAATTATTGCTAGTACTTAGGGTTTGCATGACAAGACTTAAAATCAAACCTAGAAAAACCCTAATTCAAAGATAAAATATTTGAAATCAAAACTTTTTACACACATGCACCTATAGGGTAACCCACACTTTTTGCCTCGGATATAAACAGTCATGTCCCTCGAATGTGAAACATTTTAGCAAAGACCCTCGATTAAAAGATCATAGTCCCTCGATGACCCTTCAATGTTGCCTTTGATAAACGATCTTAGTCTCTTAAGATAATTGATAAAACATCTTACAACTTGCCTTCTATGAATGTACGATGATCCACGCTCGTCCCTCACATCCAATGATAAGGCTCTCTACCAACTAATGATAGACAAGCAATATCTAAAAGATGAGGAAAAGAACAAAAAATTTTTTAGTAGGTAGATTGCTTGTAATTGCTTTCTCATAAACAAGACCATTTCCTCACCTCACACTTTCAAAAACAAATACCTTTTCAAACACTATCTTTTGACAAATAATTTCAAAACAAAACATTTTGTATACATTCTCAACGATACGAGAATCATTGCAAAATTTCCGCACTAAGGCATTTTCAAAATATTTCCGAACAAACATTTTGTATACATTCTCAATTATACGAGAATCATTACAAAATTACCATTTTCAAAATACCTTCAAATATTTTTCAAACATACACAAATACAAAGCATTTCAAAGTGATCAAGCAATTAAGAGCCCGTAGATAACTACTGATGAAAAGGGTGCTAACGCCTTCCCTTTTCATAACCTACCCCAAACTCAAGAAAATTCTCAAAAGGTCTTTCCTGTTCTTTTCACCCTTTCCTTTATTGGATAAAAGAAAAGTCGATGGCGACTCTTGTTATCTGCAACATTTGCGATAAACCGCAAAACAACCAAGTCAGTTCTCTCACCGTATTACAGAACTGGCGACTATGCTGGGGAAATACTAAAATTTGGGTTACCTTAAGAGCTAGATCACATTTATTGCTTTACTTTCTTGATTTGTATGCTTTACATTTTGGGTTATGCTTGGGTTTATTTCTTGGAAAAAAATCCTATACCCGGATTTGAGCCATATTAGGTAAGTAGCAATAGATCGTGGAAATTATACGGCGTAGACCGATATGGTTGAAGTAATGGCTAGGTTAGTGCGACACATTTGTGGGTACCCGGTGTCCCTTGAGTTAAATCAAGGAGAATACGGGGCCGTTGGGTGGTGTCATAAAGCACTAACTGACTGTAGAACCTTAGTTGAACAACTTAGCCATTAGAAAGTAGTGAGATAGCCGGCTTTGGTACAAGACTAAGGTTGGTTGATACTCGATACTACACTTATTGAGATCGGACTTTCGGGATATTTCGATCGTGAAAACAAATTGATTATGCTGAAACAATGCCCGATGAAGAAAGATCAATGATATTGAGATTCCTTAGAACCCAGTTACTTCTTTTAGGACATGTTGTACCAACTAAACTTCAAGAGGGTACTTACCTATAAATCTTATGCAAGCCTAAACCTAAGGTCTTGTGTGCTCTGTGTGTATATGATTATTTGTTCATAACATCATAAACATCATGACATCATGCCATAAAATTTCCACTAACCATTTCAAGGACCTAGGCCATAAAATTTCCACTAACCATTTCAAGGACCTAGGGATTTATCTTTGTTGTGTTTTGTAGGATATGGCTTCCGCTCGCAGAAATACCATCTGAATCAGATTTATAAAGGTGCCTCCTCAACTCAAAGAGTTAACATCAAGGGTTCGTGAATATTCTCCGTTCACCAAAAGATACGGTCGACTCCTCAATATGGTTACGTCAAGCTTCAAAGAAGACATGATATGTGTGCTCTTTCAATTCTTTGACCCTGTACATCATTGCTTCACCTTCCCCGATTACCAATTGGTGCCCACAATGGAAGTGTTCTCTCAACTGTTAGGAGTACCAGTCCTTGATCAAATACCATTCACTGGTTTAGAGGAAACTCCAAAACCCGAAGTTATTGCCAAGGCTTTACATTTGAAGAGGTCTGACGTTGTAGATAATTAGGAAACAAAGAGTGGAGTCAAGGGTTTTCTAGCTAAGTTTATATTAGAAAAGGCTCGACTGTTTTGGGAGGCTATGGACTTCCAAGCTTTTGAAGAAGTCTTGGCTCTTCTAATCTATGTGTTAGTATTGTTCCCTAATCCATACCAACTCATATATGTGAATGTTGTCAAAATCTTCCTTTCTCGTAACCCTATGCCAACTTTGCTCAGAGATATTTTGCATACTCTTCACACTCGTACCATGAGGAAGAGAGGGGCTCTTATATGTTTCATATTGTTTCTATCTAGGTGGTTTATTTCTCACCTTCCCTGATCAGTATTGAAGAATGAATAAGGTTTGATTTGGTCTCAAAGGACGATGTCACTCTCTCATTCTGATATCTTTTGGTGTTCCCTAATGTTCCACTCCTTGGCATTAAGGGGGGTATTACTTATAACTCTTCTCTGGCTCTATGAAAATTTGGTTATGCGCGAAGAGATGGTCCTCATGATGCACTTATCCATGGTATTATATTCGACTATGAAAACGATGTCTAAGGTTATCATCAAAGGTTTGTACGAGCTTGAGGCATGGTAAACAAGGTTGATAACAAGACTTTGGGACATAAGAACTCCATCTCTCTTGAACCTTATCTCAAATGGGTGTGAGCTCACGCTCAAAACCTCATGATGCCGTATCCAACCATCCTACCAGTAATTGTGGAGCTTGTTTCCGAAGGGGATACTCCTTATACCATTCTCCATCCTAACATGCCTGCCAACCTCAAAGAATTGCAGAAATCGTGGATTCAACTCAAAGGGGAATGATACACCTTTGAAGCTTCATTCTGTGCAAGCGAGAAGAAAGTGTTAGAGCTCACCAAGCAACTTCACGAGGAGCAAAGCCTGAATTCCTACCTCGACACGAAGAGCAAACACCCGTGGGAGACTTTAGTCTTAGGTCTTAGGAGTTTTCATTTTGTCGTCTCTTTGAGACCCTTTTGCTTTTCTATTTGTAAGCCTAAGGGGAAATTGTAATTCTTGAACTTATTAATGCAATTGTTGTTTTTGTTTTTGGCTAGAAAATTTAAATCTCTTGGGGTCCTTGAAAACATTGCATCCACATAGCATGCATTAAATCATAAGCAGGTTTTCTGATATAGGTTTCCTCATATTTTCACTGTTTATTTCAATATAATATGGCTCTAGAGCAAACCGTCAAAGATTTGCAAACTCAACACCCACTGTTCCAAGAGACTCTCCTCAACTTAGCTAAAGGACAACAAGAAATGGTGGCACTCCTTTCCACCAAAAAGAAGACCAAGAAACATGTTGTTATTCTTGTGATTGGTGGGAATGAGAACTGACTTTTTTGGAATGCTGGTTCGCGTTTGCGTTTGTTTTTGCAAAATGTCGCGGTAAGCAAGAGTCGTCACCGTCTTTTATTTTATCCAACAAGGAAAGGACAAAAGCACAGAAAAATTCCTTTTTCGAGATGTTTCTCGGGTTCGGGAGGTAGATTATAGAAAGGGAAGGTGTTAGCACCCTTTCTATCCGTGGTTATCCACGGGCTCTTAGGTACTTTCTCATTGTGTTTTCAAAAGTTTACTTTTCTTTGTGTTTGTGGGTTTGAAAAGAGTTTTTGTTTTGAAGAGAGTGTAGGTGCGAAAAGTTTTGTTTTGTTTTAAAAGGAGCAAGTACTTAAGAACCATCTACCTACTCGAAAAAGAGTTAAACTGTGCAAATGTCCTTTGGACAGTGCTATCCCACTATTGAGGAGTGAGTAGCACCGTCGTTGGAGTTTTTGGATCAATTCGATTAAGGGACGTGTGGTCACTAAAGCAACATTAGGACGCCTTAGCGGTAACCCTAATATCCTAGATCATTTTTCCGAGGCAACCGTTTCGAGGCAACTATGATCTTTGGACAAGAGGGCGACCTCTAAAACTTCCTATACTCAATGACCACGTTCGAGGCAACCAAGTGAGGTGTACCCTAAGAGTGCGCATGTGCGAGTGTGTTAGTTCGGTTAATTTTATCTGTACATGTCATGGGTGAGCTATATTGATTTTAGGTCAAAGATTGATCTTGTCATGGATAGAAAGGGTGCTAATACCTTCCCTTTCTATAATCTACCCCCCGTACTCAAAATCTCGAAAAAGGAATTTTTCTGTGATTTTTTCCTTTCCGGTTGGATAAAATAAAAGTCGATGGCGACTCTTGCTTACCACGATATTTTGCGAATAAAAATGCAAAACACAAACCAACATTTTCCTAAAAAAGTCCGGTTCTGCCACCGTATCATACTATGCTTAAGTCCAAAAAGTGCTTCATTTAAGAGATATGAGCCAATACATTATAGGTAATTTCAAAAGTCAACAAAAAAAAACACTTTTTGTCAAGGCCACTTACATCAATATAAAGTCTCCAAATGCAAAAATGATCAAAAGGGAAATTGTATAGGACATCTTGAGCTTTCCAAAAAGTCCAAGATCACCTTCAAAAGATGAAAATTGAGAGCTATGACCATTTCAAGTTGGAAAATTTTGAGAAAATACATGAAGTGCAAAGTGAATAAACTTGAAGTTTTGAACTAGTGGGCTTAATTTTTAGATTTCAAATGTGTCCATGACCTTATGGAAGACTCCTAAAATCATTCATGCCTTACCTTATTTTTTTTATTTATATTTATTTTATTTTTATTCAATTAAATTCAAACTAAATAAAATAAAAGGCAAGACCATTGGGCCAAGGCACATGGATGGTTTTTGGATCTGTTGGAGGCCCAAGACAACTCATGATGAACATGCCTAAACCGTGTGAGCTCTAAATATGGTAAGAATCTCTGAAAATGGAAACTTGAAAAATGTTTGATTTCTGTTTAATATTGGCCATGATTGCATGATATTGTGTCATGTTTGTTGACCTATTATTTCCCATATATACACATATAAGATAAGATACAATAGGACACAAAAAACTGCCTCGAAACACCTCTAAAAAATTTCTCAAATTTAAAAGATTAGGGAAAATACAAACCCTATTCTACAGTCGTTCCCAAGCCGTTTCAAGCCTCACATCATCTTCCTGAAGTTTCCAGGAGTCAGTATCGGTCCTTACCCATCGCAAATCAACCCCAGAACACTCCCTTACACGAGCTCCGATTGGTAAGTTGGTGAGTTTTGATTTCCAAAGCTCAGCACGATTTTAATCATTGTAAGCATGCCAACATAATTCATACATATTATTAGAATCGTTCTAACATTTTACATGTGAGCTTTAATTCAAAAACAACATCGTGCCATTTTTAGGGCATGAAGCTTTTGAAGTTTTAGATCTCACGATACAGGCATTGTTAGGCCAACCTAACCACACCATGAGAATTGCAAGACCTTAATTAGACAATTAGGGTTGTTTTCCTTTTTGTTTTGTTTGAATTTCGCAGGTTTGAATTTTTATACCACTGGAGATGATGACCGGAACCACCATCCAGGGTGGCTTTACCGGTGGTTGAAATCACGTGGCAGAATAGGACGTTTTGATTAGTCCATACAAAAGACAGAGGCCTAACTCATGCGGGCGTGTTTTGGTTGTCTGAATTTTAGCACTTTTTTACATTGTGTATTTTTTGATTGATACAAACTAATGAATGTATGGCCATCCCAGTTGTAACGCGCTTGCCCTTAAGACTTTGCTATGCCTGTACACAAGTTCGATCCTGGCGCGGGACAAAAAATTTATGTATTGTGATTTTTACAGATTCAATGCCAGCCAGCCCAGCGTGCTCACCCTGCGCTCTCACCTCACCACCATTGGATCTTCACAATCTCATATCTGGTGTTTAATATCTCCAGGCCCATAGTGCACCCTCGTTGACCAGCCACATTGGATCTCACACAATACTGGGCTTGTGTTGATGGGCCTGATAAATTCTTTTTTAGCACCCCCATATCTGCTTTACTTACAGACCCATTATTTCTTTTTTTCTAATCAATTTAGAATTAACTTTTTATTTAAAATTAACCAAATTACTTTTTTAAAGTTAAATTTATTAACTTTTGTTAAGTAAATTAATTTATGTTTTTAATAAAAATAATTAGATTATTTTAGTCATTTTATTTTTTGCTAATAAAACTTTTTTAATTAATTAAAATCAATTAAGTTAGGAAGTCATCAATTTTCTCATTAAAAAACAATCCCAAAAAGAAAGCATTTCTCAGTTCTCTTTACTTTTATAATCTTCGCGCGTCCTTTTACTTTCACATTAGATTTTTCACAATAATGTATCTGCTGAAGGTTGTAATAGTTAATTAGGTTTTTTTCATTTTGTGATACGGTGGCAGAACTGACTGTTTTAAAAATGCTGGTTTGCGTTTTGTATTCGCAAAATGTCGCGGTAAGCAAGAGTCGCCACCGACTTTTATTTTATCCAATCAGGAAAAGGAAAAAAGCACAGAAAAAAAATCCTTTTTTCGAGATTTTGAGTACGGGGGTAGATTATAGAAAGGGAAGGTATTAGCACCCTTTCTATCCATGGTTTTCCATGGGCTCTTAGGTACTTGCTCATCTTTTAAAATTGTTTCTGTGTGTTTATTTTGAAAAGTTTTGTTTTACTTCGTTTTAACCCTTGTTTCTGTCCTCAAGAGTGTTACGAAGTTGTTTTGAAAACTTTGTTTGAAAAGTGTTTGGCGTGAAAAAACTTCGATTTGAGCAAGTTTCTAACAGTCATCTACCTACTCGAAAAAAGATTGTTTCTGTTCTCGTTTCCTTTAGACAATGCTATCCTACTATTGAGAAATAGGAAGCATCGTCGTTCGAATTGTAAGGGTCAATTCGTAAGGGACGTACGATCACTAAAGCAATATTAGGACGTCTTAGTAATAACCATAGAGTCTTAAGATCATATTCGAGGCAACATTTTCGAGGCGATGTTTCCGAGGCAACATTTCCGAACGGGACTTTTGATCTTTGTTAGACAGGAGAGAAACCACTAAGACACCCTATACTTAATGATCGTTTACCGAAGGCAACCAAAGTGAGAGTATACCCTAGGAGTGCACATGTGCGAGTGATCTGATTTCAGTTATTATCTTTGCACATTAGGGTTTTCTAGCCGTTTAAAATTATCATGCAATCTGGTCATACAATCCTATTAACATACATCTAAACAGTTAATATTTGCGAGAATTAAAATGCGGGAAAGTAAAACCTACGCTATTACAAGGCTTCGGGGTAGGGATTAATTACATAGCCAAAAAACCCGTAAAAGACGGTAAATAAAGAAAATCCTAGATTAAACTATTACATACTGTAGACAGTTACATTAATATTGCAAAAAATAATAAACGCGTGCGATGAATCGAAAACGAGAGATTTAGGGTTTTGACCCAACTATACCTAATTGCAATTTAAAAGGAAAATCATTTTTTTGTCGTTTTTGTGTTATTTGAGAAAATAAAATTCAATTGAATAAAAATAACCTAATCACTAATTAATTTTAGTTAAGAAAAATAATTAAATTAACCTATTTTTGTATTTTTGTATTTTGAGAAAAGAAATAAAAATTAAATCAAGAACCTAACCCTAATTTTTCTAATTGATTTTAATTATATAAAAAAAATTAGAATTACCCTAAATTAAATTAAACTAACATTAAATTAAATTAGATAAAATAAAACCTAATTCTAATTTTTGTGAATTTGATTTTATACTTTTTTGTGGAAAAAATAAATTAATTGTGTTAAGAAATAATTAAACAAATTAAATAAAAGAAATAAATAAAAACGAAAAAGAATGGGCCTGGTTGCTTAGCAAAAAGGGAGGTGTGAATCCGATTTCTTGGCCTAATAACTCCTGGCCTTTGTTGACCTCGTTGGATCCAGTGTGCATGCATTGACTCGGGCGCATGGTGAACCTTCGAGATAGAAGCCTTGGATCTGGCTTGCTGGGGATCTGATGGTTGGATGCTGATGATGCATGGTGGACACATGGGAGACTAACGCACCTGATTATGCAAAGAAAAATAATATGAAGCTAAAGTTGGGACTTGGGGATCAAACCCAGGTCCTTGAGCATTATCCCCTTGCCACGCTGCCAGCTGAGCCAGAATGTTTAGTTGTTATTACAATAGCAAACAATTATTATATAATATAAACAAAAAGTTAATCTTTGAAATGCGCGAAATTCAAATTGGCAAGCCATGGAGCGCCACGTATCCTTCTTCTTCCTCCCACCGTCGCTGTAAGTTTCATGGCTTTTACCTACGGACACTGAGCGTAGGTATAACCCTGTGCATTTCCAAAACCTTGTACGCGCATGATAAATGAATACCAATGGTACCAATCAACTCGTTACAACCTCACGAGCATCATGGTACCATTATCACTGGCCAATTTTCCCTGTATGAAAAATCCCTAAAAACGAAGCACAAACCCTAGCCATGGAAACTTCGTGTTCAGTCAACAAAAATTCAATTAAATATAACCATTAGCTTGCAAATATCTCAAGGATTAAAAATATATCAATTAATCATGCTAAATATGCCAGAATTAATGTATTCGAATTCAAGAAAATATGCAAACCGTGTGACTCTTACAGGGTGTTTCTAGGTGTGAGGAAGCTTGCTAGAAATTGAAACACGATCCTGGGGAGTCCAGCAATTGATTGGTATGATTAGAATGGCTTGAGATGGCATGAAACTTGGAAATCAGTTTGCACTTTTTTCTTGAATTTTTGCAATTTGTTTTGTGCCTTTGCACGCCTCCAACCTCTTCCTTTTTTATCTGCCTTTGTTCCTTATGTATACTAGAGTGTATTAGGGTTGCAATTTTGTATTAAATCTCTTCCAATTATGAATATTGATTCATGATTCAATCCTTGCACCAAATCTTTCCAAAACAAGAAAATCCAATCTTTTTGTGCCAAATGGAACCTTGCACGATTTGATTTTGTTCCCAGCTGTGTAATGAACCTAATCATGTACAAAATCTCAAGATTTAATTAGTTTTTGATATTTTCATTATTTTATATTGATTTTATTTGATTTAATTGAAATAAAATCAAAATAAATAACAAAAATAAAAGAATGACAAGTGGAAGGGCTCATGGGTCGTGGGTCACATTACAAACTCAGTGCAAGCATAAAAAGTTGGGCCCATTTGACAAAAAATGCAATTTTTGACACATTTGACTTTTGGCAATTTTGCAAAAAGGGTCAACTTGGCCAATTCATAACTCTCTCAATTTTGACCCTAGAGAGGTGTTATTTGACTTTTTAGAAATATTAAGATGTCCTCTAAGCAACCTTTTTGGTATCATCTCAATTGAGTCTTCCATGTTCATGTATGAAGCTTTGACCCAAAAGGTGTTTTTGTTGACTTTCCAAAATGACCTATAATGTCCAAATTCATATCTTCTTGTGAGTGCGTATTTTGAACTTGGGATCTAAAGATGAATTGTAGGGTATTTCTTCCTCTTCAAAATGAGATTTTGATGGGTCATTTTTGATAAAGTATGAGAAAGTTATGCTTGGTCAAAGTTGAGTTGACTTTTCCTATAAAACCCTAATTTAGCAACTTTTGAGTTTTGATGAATTGTGAGCAATCCTTGAGGAATCATGATCAACCCTTGATCAAATGATGAATAATACTTCAAAATGAGAATTTTGACCAAAATTTTTGAAGTTTGACTGTATGTGGGACATAGTTGACTTTTGCCCTAACACGATCAATTTTCAGGCCTTTGAGCAATTGACTGAGCAAACTTCCTCTGCAAGGCTTGAAACTTGACATGGATGATCTTTATAATATATTAGGACAATGGTGAGAATTTGGGATCCTTTGGACTCAAACATCTTGATGCAAAATAGGTAGACTGTCTTAGGAGAGAGTTTGTCCGGTCAACCCTTGGCCTTTCTTGAGCAATTTGAGGACCTCACTTGAAATGTATTGACAAACATGGGAGAGAAAATTTTAGGGTACAACACATTCTCTTTCTATTTCCCCCCCATTTTTTATGGTTTGTACCCCATTCCCAGAAGTACTGTAATAGCGTAGGATCTTTCTTTTCTGTTTTTACTGCTTTTAGTTACTACTGTATAGTAATTAGACATGTATGGCAAGATCTAAAACAACCCTAAATCCAAGATGAAATAACTGAACTGAGTAACTATTCACACATGTACCTTTAGGGTAACCTTACTTGGTACCTCAAAAAATATAGTCATATCCCTCGAACGTGGGATGCTTTAGCAAAGACCCTCGGTTAAAAGATCGTAGTTCCTCAATGACCCTTCGATGCTGCCAAAGTAAACGATCTTAGTCCCTCACGGTAAAATTGCTAAAGCGCCCTACGAGTTGCCTTTATGACTGAACGATGACCCACGCCTGTTCCTCACACATCCAACAATAGGGCTTCCTACTAACTAATGGTAAGATAACACTATCTAAAGGAGGAGGAAAAAAGCAAAATACTTTTGAGTAGGTAGACAGCTGTTAATCGCTTGCTCACAATAAAATTTCAAAACAAACGTTTTCAAAAATTACAAAATTGCAATGACACTTTTCTTTGAAATATTTTCAAAAATAAACATTTTGTACGCATTCTAAACGATACGAGAATCATTACAAAATTGCCGCTCTTAGGCATTTTTCAAAACATTTTCAAAACACATTGTAACACGATGGAAGAACTGACTTGGGTGTTTTACGTTTTATCACAAATGTTGTGGATAGAAAGAGTCGCCACTGTCTTTTCTTTTATCTAATAAAGGAAAGGGTGAAAAGAACAGGAAATACCTTATTGATATTTTGCTTGAGTTCGTGGGGTAGGTTATGAAAAGGGAAGGTGTTAACACCCTTTTTTATCTGTAGTTATCTATGGGCTCTTAATTACTAGTTCACCTTGAAAAGGCCTTGTGTTTTGTGTAAGTTTGAAAGATGTTTTGAAGATGATGATTTTATAATAATTCTCGTATCGTTGAAAATGTATACAAAAATGTTTGTTTGGAAATATTTTGAAAATGCCTTAGTACGACAAACTTTGCAATGATTCTCGTATCGTTGAGAATGTATACAAAGTGTTTGTTTTGAAAATATTTGTTTGAAAGAGAGTGTTTGAAAATATATTTATTTTTGAAAGTGTGAGGTGTGAAAATGATTTTAGTTTGTGAGCAAACAATTACGAACAATCTACCTACTCAAAAGTCTTTGTTCTTTTCCTCCTCCTTTAGATAGTTCTACTTTACCATTGTTTGGTAAAAAGCCTTATCATTGGATGTGAAGGGACATGCGTGAGCCATCGTATAGTCATATAAGTCAACTTGTAAGATATTTTAGTAATTTGTCGTAAGGGACTAAGATCATTTACCAAAGGCAACATCGAAGGGTCATCGAGAGACAACGATCTTATAATCGAGGGTCTTTGCTAAAAACATCCCATGTTCGAGGGACATGACTATTTTTATCCGAGGCAACAAGTGTGGGTTACCCTAGAGGTGCATGTGTGCAAAGTGTGTTGTTTTCAAGTATTTTGTATTGAATTAAAGTTGTCTAGTATTGATTTTAAGTCTTGCCATACATACCCTAATTACTAGCAATAATAAGAAAAATGATAAATTACAGAATTCAAAGGTCCTATGCTATTACAATACTTTTGTGGATGGGGGATACAAATTTGCAAATGGGGGATATAAAGCAATAAATCTCTAATTACTATTACAAACCATGTACATGAATAATAATACGAATAATAAAATGCGCAAAAATAGTGTAAAGGAAAAGAATTTGTTTTTTGTGGGATTTTGATAGAAAAGGTTTTAATTAACCTAATTAATATAATTAATTTACAAGGGAAGTTAATTAATTATTTAACAAAAACCTACGATCTAATTTAATTACAAAAGAAAATTAAATAGAACTTAAGTCTAATTATTTTTAATTCTAAAAGAAAATTAATTAGTTAAGAAAATGTTTTTTAGTGTTTTAATTATAAAAATAAATAAGATAAAAAAAAATTAAAAAGATTTTAGTCTAATTATTTAAGGAAAACATTTTTGTATTTTAATTAGATAAAATAAAATAAATAAAGAGAATATAAAAAAATATAAAAGAAAATAAAAACATTGGGCCTGATGTTTAAAAGTAAACAAGGGTGTGTGCAAAATGTTTTTGGTTTTAGGGGCCAAAAGATAGTTTTTGTTTGTGTTAAAATTAGAAATGAAAACAAGATAATGGGTCAGGTGGTTGTAAGCAGATTGTAGGGTGAGAGTGTAGAAAAAATATAAAGGCCCAAGGGGGGAAGACCCAGGCGCTGTAAACAACAAAAATATGACAAAATAACATGGAAAAATTCAAAAGGGTACCGCGGGGGCTCGAACCCAGGTCCCTATAGTTCAATGCCTTATACGTGCGTGCATTGCCACTAGGGTGGCTTGTACATCTGGTTATGAAAAATGTTGCAATAAATTTAAAATAAACCAAATCGTGACTATACTTCATCATCTTCCTCGCGCCACATTTTTGAACTTCTGAACTTACTCATTTCTCAACCATTCTAGAAATGGTAAACATCAAACTTGTTAGAAATTTCATCACGATTTCAAATATGTAAATAACATAAAACGCTAAAAAAGTCAGTTCTCCCATTGTATTACACTTGTGATTAGATGGTGTTTTAGGAACTGTGGCATGATAAAATCGCAAGAGAATTGTACTACTTTATGCAGGAAATTGCAACAGGAAAACCCTGTTCTCACTGTGTCGCCGAGCGACAAAGGTAGTGTCACCGGGCGAAGAATCGTCGTCACGCGAAAGTGAAGGCGAAGGGAGGCATATTGGAGCTAGTTTCTGGAGTGCGTCACCCTTAGTGTCTTCGGGAGAAGTTTGAAGCGAATGTAGCATCTCCAGACGACAGAAGTGTGTCTCTAGGCGACAAAAGGCAGAATTGGTTATCCAAGTTAGAAATCTTAAAATGATCATAACTTTAGTTCTAGAGCTCGGATTGAGGTTCCGTTCGAAGCGTTGGATATCTAACACAATGAAATTTAATTATATGGAGAAAAAATGAGACTTAAGGAGTATATATCTTAGTTATAATGTAGAATAGAATTAGGTTCCCCGCGTTGAATCGCAATGAATGCTTTGTTTATGATGATGGCCTATGATGATGCTATGATGTTGTTTTGATTACTATGATGATACTATGATGTTCTGTTGATTATTATGATGATTCTATGATGTTGTGTTGATTACTATGATGATGTTATGATATTGTGTTGATTACTATGATGATATGATGATGTTTGTGATGAATCATGAATGGTGATGTGTGTTGACTAGCTGTGATCGTATTAAATTTGTTATTACGCGTCATTGCATTCGTGGCATATTCTAGGACTTCGGTCTAGTGAAGTTAAGACTTTAGTCCAGTGAAGATGATAGGACGATTGTCCAGTGAAGGCAACAATCCCATAGTGTGGATTGGGTGTAACAGTGAAGTACTCTGGTTCTAAGCGGGAATCAATCATATGGTGGAGATCTTTGGAGTTAACGATGACTGAGTCATCAGTGAAGTTTCAGTACCACATGCATGAGTCTATGAAATTGTATTACATTCTATGTGACATTGCATAATGATTTATTTGTGATGCTTGACGATACATTATGTAAGCAGATTGTAGGGTGAGAGTGTAGAAAAAATATACAGGCCCAAGGGGGGAAGGCCCAGGCGCTGTAAACAACAAAAATATGACAAAATAACATGGAAAAATTCAAAAGGGTACCGCTGGGACTCGAACCCAGGTCCCTATAGTTCAATGCCTTATACGTGCATGCATTGCCACTAGGGTGGCTTGTACATCCGGTTATGCAAAATGTTGCAATAAATTTAAAATAAACCAAATCGTGACTGTACTTCATCTTCTTCCTCGCGCCACATTTTTGAACTTCTGAACTTACTCATTTCTCAACCATTCCAGAAATGGTAAACATCAAACTTGTTAGAAATTTCATCACGATTTCAAATATGTAAATAACATAAAATGCTAAAAAAGTCAGTTCTCCCACTGTATTACACCTGTGATTAGATGGTGTTTTAGGAACTTTATCATGATAAAATCGCAAGAGAATTGGACTACTTTATGCAGGAAATTACAACAGGAAAACCCTGTTCGCACTCTGTTGTCGAGTGACGAAGGTAGTGTCACCGGGCGAAGAATCATCGTCGGGCGAAAGTGAAGGCGAAGGGAGGCATATTGGAGCTAGTTTTTGGGGTGCATCACCCCTAGTGTCGTCGGGTGAAGTTTGAAGCGAATGTAGCATCGCCGGGCGATGGAAGTGTGTCTCCAGGCGACAAAAGGCAGAATTGGTTGTCCAAGTTGGAAATCTTAAAATGATCATAACTGTAGTTCTAGAGCTTGGATTGAGGTTCCATTTGAAGTGTTGGATATCTAACACAATGAAGTTTAATTATATGGAGAAAAAAATGAGACTTAAGGAGTATATATCTTAGTTCTAATGTAGAATAGAATTAGGTTCCCCGCGTTGAATCACAATGAATGCTTTGTTTCAGATGATGCTTTGCCTATGATGTTGCTTTGATTACTATGATGATGCTATGATGTTCTGTTGATTACTATGATGATTCTATGATGTTGTGTTGATTACTATGATGATGTTATGATGTTGTGTTGATTACTATGATGATATGATGATGTTTGTGATAAATCATGAATGGTGATGTGTGTTGACTAGCTGTGATCGTATTAAATTTGTTATTACACGTCATTGCATTCGTGGCATATTTTAGGACTTCGGTCCAGTGAAGTTAGAACTTCAGTCCAGTGAATATGATAGGACGATTGTCTAGTGAAGGCAACAATCCCATAGTGTGGATTGGGTGTAACAGTGAAGTACTCTGGTTCTAAGTGGGAATCAATCATATGGTGGAGATATTTGGAGTTAACGATGACTGAGTCATCAGTGAAGTTTCGGTACCACATGCATGAGTCTATGGCATTGTATTACATTCTACTTGACATTGCATAATGATTTATTTGTGATGCTTGACGATACATTATGTATGATGATATGTGTTCGTGTATTGATGAAGTGGTGAAGGTGTGAGTATAATATGACGATAAGATGATGTGTGAGGCATTGCTTATGTTCATATTTACTATGTATATTCCTTATGTATTATATAATGATTATGATTTGCTCACTCTTTCTATTTGAATGTTGCAACCACGTGGGTAACACGCAGGTGATCGAGAATAGTCCGTAGAAGCATTAGAGGATAGCTTTAGAGTGTGTTTATTTACTTTTGTTGAATAAAAGGAAGTCTTGCTCTGATATGTAACATATGGGTTTTGATCGAATGGTTAGAACTTATGTTATTTGTTTTGTTTTAAGATGTTGAGTCATCCTACGTGGTACTCGAGATGTTTTGATTTATAAGTATGAGTTATGAAGTATGACTAATTTTTATGAAGTACTATAATAAAGTGTTTTAAACTATGATTTATGCTCCCATGATTCAAAGAATTAAATGTTAATTCTATCTTGTTAAAGATTTTGAAAACCCGTGTTATGAAGCAGGAAGTGTCGTTATAATGTTTTATATGAAGATGTAACATCCTTGTTGGTGATATACTCTGATTGATTTATTAAGAATAATTGTGAATATTCTTTGGGGTTTAGAAGGGTGTTACATTGCTCATCTTGAGCCACTATAGTTGCATCTGGATCCATATAAGACAAGATGGAGAAGGCAAGATGGGTAACCACCTCTCCAACATCGAGATTGTTGTAGTTTCAAACTCTAACTTCTTCAGAAGTACCAAGGGAATTGTCACCATTCTCTATAGAATCCCTTCCAAAATCAAAGGTATCACTAAGCACAATATATTTAGGATTCTGTCCATTAACTTCTAGAGATCAACATCTTGGGACATCATTAATCTCATATATCGCTGGTAGTAGAGAATCACCCCCATCAAACCCATTTATTATACTCTCAAGAATATTTTCTTAGTTGGCCATAATGAATGCTAATAAGTTAAACAACAAAAGTAAGGAGAATAGACTAGATATGGTACTTGAGTAAGAAGAAAAGCGAGGGAACAACTAAGAACGAGATGAACATTATAATTAGGAAGAACCGAGAACAAGGGACCCAAACAAGAGAGAAATATGGAAAAATTAGAAATCACCAAAGCTTAGGAAAAGGAGAAAAAGTGTTCGCAAAGGAATGTAAGATTCAATTATGAGAGGGAACAAAAGGGCAAGACAACATTTATATAATGAAGCCAGATGAAGCGAATCAACATTAATGGAAGATGAAAAATCAACGATCAAGATTACAAATAAAATTGTAACGACACTTGAGTGTACTCAAGCATCCTAGAGAGAAGTGTCACACCCTAATCTATAAACTTAGGGTCACGTGTGAGAAAAACCTGTGAAACACCTCAATGATACGACTAATATTTAATGCAATTGTCTCCAAATCTCTTTCACATCTCAACGCATGATCTCGACTAAAAGTAGCCGACTCAATTCCTTAAAAGACTTCTCACACATCACATCACAACAAACCTTGATGTCAATTGTTTGGGACAAACTAGATGCCCAATACATTATATGTCCAATTATCACCCAATATATATATACCACAATGTGAACAACCCAAAGGAGGTACACATCAAGAATCAAGAATTTGCATCAATAATGTTGCCTCATGAACTGAACAATACCTAAAAAATAGACATCTCAAGTTTTTAAATGATTCCACGCGGACTGATGCCAAAGATTTGTAATGTATTCCATCTCATACTAATTTATTTAAAATTCATTCTCATTTTAGGGTGGGATTAAGACTCCAATTCAACCACCTAATTTTGTAATGTGCAACATAAACTACCGTTTGTTACATTTTGTCATTTTAAATGATGCACAAGCTGGCTCATGTTTATAAAATATTATGCAAGCTGCAGTTTCTAGTGCTGGCTGAGGACGTGAAATGTTTTATTAGTTGTTTGATTAGAATTAGTAAGATTTGAATATTAAAATAATAATAGTAAGATTTTTTCGGATGGTGAACAAACATTTGTTTTATTAGAGAATTCAAATAAAAAATTAATGTTGTTTTTAGTAACACAACAAATTTAAGCTTTAATTAAATAAGCAACACAAATAAATTTATGCAAAATATTCTTAAACAATTTGTTACACACCTTGTCTTCTTTGATTTTTAATAGTTTTCTAATACAAAAAACAATTGATCTTTTACAGAGAGTTTAAAGACTTATGAATAACAATATTGTATCTCTTAAGTTTGTGATATAATTTTTAAAAAGATTGATTTTACGATTAAAAAATAGTAGATTGTTGTCTGTTTATCTTCTATTTCTATATTGATCTAATTTATTTTAAAAATTTATAAATGGTCATTTTATAAAAATAAAAAATGAAGTTTTATTTTGACAGTCCTTGAAGGCGCTATATACCCTGCCGGCCTAAGTCCTAAGGTTAAGTGCTATGTACCTTAGCTCGAAGGGTCAAGTCCAAAGCAGATTAACACAACAAAGTCCACTTTTTATATATTCACCACTAGTATTAATTGGTACCTTGTTTTCATCAAACAAACAAACGGCACTGTTATTTAGACTTCTGCAGGCTGCAGCTATTCCATTCCAGTTTCAGATCATGGGAAGCATGAAAAGAGAATCACACAAGCAAAGCAAGTTTAAGCATTACATTTCAACTCCTGTAGGAATTCTAAAGAAGGCAAAGGATTTATACGTCAATGGGTTATTGGCTTGTTCCGGAAGAATTGCTGCCTCTGCACCCGCTCATATTTCAGTTTCACACCTCCCTGCAGACACTGCTAAAGAAAATAGTGGTGAAAGACAGTCACTGAGAGAGATTTTCAGAACCGCGCCGATCAATGAAACGAGATTCGTGATAAATGGGGAAAGAGTAGTGCCGATAAGAAATACTATAGGGAGTGAAATGGTCATGCAAAGAAGGCAAAGGCAAGGGATCGCGGGGTATAAGTATAATAGAAATAAAATGAGTTATCAGACTGAGGTGAGAAAAATGGGAAGAATCGATGAAGATAAACCTTGTTGTTTTGAGGAAGATGAAAGTGATCATTCTATTTCCAAGGGAAATTTAGTGTATCTGTATCCAAGAAGTAGAAGGATCAATAGTGTTGTCAAACTGCCACCACTCTAAACTGCAATTTTGTTGATCTATGGTTAAACTTTTTCTCTAGTTTCACCATGTAGTTTTCGGAGTCTTAGTTTTTAGTTTCGATGGCTAATAATTTTGTTGTTTGTTGATTAAGTACAGCAAAAAGATGTTTTTTGTTCTTATGAGTTTTGGTGGTTGGATGAGCTATGTGTGTATAATGGTATCGTTAATCATAATGATCTACTCGATTGAAGTTAAGTTATTATTTGAAATTTATAGAATGTGGTTTCAACTAGTATTGAACTTGGCACAAAAATTAGTCTAGGAGTGATAGAATGTGAAATGACAATCATACTGCAACTTTTTGTCCACACATGCCACATATGGTTAATTGAGTTGAAAAAAATAATTAATTCATTTGAGAGTTAAAATTATGGATTAACTATAATTTTGCTTAATCAATGATTTTGTGAACTGAATTAACCATATTTTTATGCGTTGTACCATGGATGTATGAAAAAGTAGTTTACTTTAAATATTTTTCAAGATAGAATATGTGAATTAATTTATTTAAAAATAAATATTTTTAAATATTTTTAAAAATGATTTTGGTATTTTTTTAAATAGTAAAAAAAGTAATTAAAACATACATAATTTTTCAAAAAGATATATCATAAAAATGATTTTTATGAAAAAATATTCAAAATAATTTAAAATTTAAATGATTTTTTAAAATTTAGATATAAAAAAAATTATAATATGTACTTGCTAAAAAGTACAGATGTGTGGCACCTGTATGTCAGTAGGGGTGATCAGATGTTTTATAGAATTTTGGTGGTTTAAGAAAAACTCACGGTGGTGAAAGGCTCTATTTTGAAGTGATTTTGGTAAGATGGGAGTAAGCTCACGCGGAGTGAGAAAATTTGTATTTCGGAGGTATTTTCTGCGTATTCAGAATATCCCTCCTTAATTCTAAGGTTGAAGTATTTATAGAGGTCTAGAGGTCATGTTAGGGCTTCTAGGGAATTGGAATCGCCCACATAGTAATGATATTTGACTGTTGAATTCCTATTTCTTATGAAGTGGGTTATTCTTTTGACTCCTTTTTTCATCATCTCTTACCAAAACGTGTTATTTCCCATGTTTCCTTATACAGGGTGAACGAGAGTGTCGTGGGCGATGTCATACCCCTCACAAGTGATATGATTCCATTTCCATTTGTTAGCGACATGGTCTTCTTGTAACACCCTTCTAAAATCTTACGAATATTGTAAATAATGAATCAAAATATTACACCAAAAGGGTGTCACATCTTCATATAAAACTCTGTACATACATATCTTACTCCATAACACGGGTTTTAAAAACTTAAAACATTTCTCTCTTTGAAAATATAATCATGAAACTTCAACCCATTGCAGCAGAAATATTGTCTCAAAATATCTTTATTAAACACTTCAAATGAAATACCATCACACTTCATAATTAAGAAGTTAAACTTCAAAACATCTTAAAACAAAACAAAGCATCTCAACGCATCATGTCATCGAGAAATATATAGTTCAATTCAAACGATCCCAAAGACCCTGTTGTTACATATCAGAACAAGACCTTATAACATCAACGAAAATAAACAACGCACTCTGAAGCTATCCTCTAAGCTTCGACAAACTATTCCTGATCACCTGCAAGTTGCCCACGTATAGAAGCAAATTTCCAAGCAGAAAGGGTGAGTAATCACAAATTATTATAAAATGTATATGGAATAGATATAGTAGTACAACAATAACTCATCATGGAATCCACATACCATCATATTTCATATTTTGTACTCACACCTTTGCATCAACAATACAAACCAATTATATCATTATATCATCACATTAACAACAATCTTCAAGCATCACAAATCACAACATCATCAATATCACTTAATCAATCATTATACAATATCACATATAATGCAATGCAACATCATTGACTCATGCATGTGGTACCAAAACTTCACCGATGACTCAGTCATCGTTTCTCCAAAGATCCCATCAATATGATCGATTCCCGCTTAGAACCAGAGCACATCATAACATTGTACTCAATTTATACTATGAGATTGAGGCTATCACTGGACTAACGTCCTATCATCATCACTGGACCAATTATCCTAGCAACATCACTGGACCAAAGTCCTAAAATATGCCATAAATGCATGATGCATAATAACACAATAAACACGACCACGACTAGTCAAAACACATCATTCATTCATGTATCCATCTTAATATCATCACGTACTTCATATATATATATATATATATATATATATATATATATATATATATATATATATATATATATATATATATATATATATATATATATATATATATATATATATATATATATATATATATATATATACATGACATCATCACAACATCATCATATAATCATAGCAAAAATATAGTATCATCATAGTATCAACAACTCATCATATACATACATTATAACAAGTCAACCATAAAACTATCATATTCATTAAGAAATAAGTATTGGAAATATACATCTTATTACTCATTTTATTCTAACAAAGCATAGTAAATCATGTTAGCTTCCTAATGCTTCGAACGGGGCGTCAAACAGAGTCCGAAAACTCAAGTTACAACATTTTAAAGTTTCTATCAGACACCCCTCGCCCGAGGCTCTCCCGGAAAGGAAGGGGTGAATCATATTCCCCCATAAAAATTCCAGGAGCATGCATTTTCCTTCTCTCTCCTTCACCCGGTGAAGCTGTTCGTTCGCCCGACGAGTCCCCCTCGTTTCTACTTCGCCCAACGAAGCTGAGGCGAGTCACCCTTCTCCCATAAAAAATCCAGGGGCTCTGTCTCCCCTTCCACCTATTCCTTTCATGTCTCGCTCGCCCGGTGCATCAGAGAGACACCTTCACCCGACAAATCATCTTGATCGCCCGGCGAGGCAACCCAAACAAGAACTCTCTTGTGCGTTTTCTACACTACCCCAGTCCCAAATTCTTGCGATTCTAACATAGTACATGTCTCAATTTATCACAACTACTCATGCTTTCATAATACAATACCAACACATCATATTATATATCTTTTACATCAATTCATGGCAAAACATCATGGTAATTTCATCAATTTCATCAAATATTCATGATACTCATCATGTTATTAATTCATCACAAAAACCCCAAACAACCTACATACATATAAACCCTATATCAATCACAATAACAAGGATAACTCCCTTACCTTAGATTAATAGAAGTAATATATTCCTCTTTGCATTCTACAAAAATCCCTTTGCTTTCTTCCTGCCCTAACTTTGTTGTGTTCTTCCAATTCTTTTCATGATCGCACATAATGACACACATTTCCCTCTATTCCTTGTTTAACCATTTGACCCTTTCTATTGTCTTTCCATCTTACCCTCACTTACTTCATAATATTACTACATTGTCCTTATAGACTTTACCTCTTATTATTTTATTTATTTAATTAATAATAATTCTAAATAAACAAAACTAATTATCTAAAATTATACAAAACACCCAATACTACTTAATTCCTACTATACCACACATAACAACACATCATACATCATATTCATCAAACATCACAAATACATCACAAATACTCATCATATTAATTAAGCAATTAAATAAATAATATAATTAATTTGGAGGGTTACACTCCTCGTCCCTTATGGGTCCTTCGCTAATATATCACTACACGGTCCCTTAATTACAAAGGCTTTGATAAAGCGTGAAAGGCTTAGTTGATTTATGCATCAGGGTGGCCTATTTTATGAGACTCTAAACTAAGTCCATCGGGCCGGGCTTTAGACCGAGTCTCTTGAGTCATACTTCCATCGAGTCCCTTAGGAGATACTTTAGGCTAAGTCTCTCGGGCCATACTTCCATCGGGTTCTTCAAGCGAGACTTTAGGCTAAGCCTATCTAATGAGAATTTAAGTCCCTCATGTGACACATTTGAGGAGTCTGTGTCATAATACTCTAAGTCTCTCAGGCGAGGCGTGTCAAGGAGCATGTTAGATGGAACTTTAAGCCCCGTAGGCTACGCATTTAGAGGATAGTCTCTCGTATAAGAGTTTGGTTGAATCCCTCAAGTGAGGCTTAAGGCTGAGTTCCTTGGGACAGACTTCCATCTAGTCCCACATGAGAGACTTTAAGTTGGGCTTGTCTGATGAGACCTTACGTCCATTAGGTGAGTCGTTCCGTGGATCCTGTCTGATGAGACTCTAATTCACTCAGGCAAGGTGTGTAGATGATCATGTTTGATGAGGCTCTAAGTCCTTTAGGCAGGGAGTTTAGAGGAGAGTCTCCAAGGCAAGCCTTTGGTTAAATTCTTCAAGCAAGACTTTAGGGTGAATCTCTCAGGCCAAACTTCCATCGAGTCCTTAAAGCAAGACTTTAGGCTAAATCCATCTGATGGGACCCTAAGTCCCTCAGGCGAGGCATTTCGATGAGCCTATCTAATAAGACTCTAAGTCCCACAGACAAGGAGTGTAGAGGAGCATGTTTGACGAGACTCTTGGTACCTCAGGTGATGCGTTTAGAGGCGAGTCTCTCAGTAAAGACTTTTGTCAAAACCCTCAGGCGAGACTTTATGTTGAGGATGTCTGATGAGACCCAAAGTCTCTCAAGAGAGACATTTCGAGGAGCCTATCTAATGTGACTCTAAGTCCCTTAGGCGAGGCGTGTAGTTGAGTTCGTCTTATGAGACTATAAGTTACTCAAGCGAGGCATTTAGAGGTGAGTTTCTTGAGCAAGACTTCGGTCAAATCCCTCAGAAGAAACTATAGTTTGGGTCTCACGGGTTATACTTCCATCAAGTCCCTCAGGCGAGATTTTAGAATGAGCCTGTTTGATCAGACCTTAAGTTCATCGGGCAAGAAGGTTTGAGGAACCTATCTAATAAGACTATAAGTCCCCTACGCGAGGTGTTTAGAAGCAAGTCTCTCAGAAAAGACTTTTGTAGGTGTTTAGGTATTGGCTTGCATTTTTGGTAAATCCCAAGTGTATGTGTGAATGTCATGACTGATGTCATAACATTCTAGTTCAGGTTATACTAACTCATTAGGTACATGTGCAGAAAAATATTGTAATTCAAATACTAATGGTTATAAGTGTGTATCTGAGCATGTTTGCAAAATGATCACATTTTGCTAAATCAGTAGACAGGTTTTCTCAGATGTCATAACAGATGTTATGACATCCTGTTCTGAACTAACAGGACTGCAGGATTGGATAAGTCTGAGTTTTTTTTTTTGGAAATAACTCAGTCCCTTCTGAACAGAATCCTGCGTTTTCTGAGGAGCAACCTAGCTCATCCCTTACCTGGTTAATAAAGTCCTATGACCTGGTCTTTAGGTCAAACGGAATTAACCCTAGGTTTTTGGAAACCCTAACTGAAGTTGCAGCTGCTATATATTCAACAGAGCTGCTGTTTTTCAAGCGATCCCTGCTGATTGATTAGAAGATCAATTTTGTAATCTGTTTAGATTTGTTTATTGTACTCCAAGCAATTATCATTGTGATAAGTGTCTTGGAATAGGCTTCGATTGTAAGGGTTGTGTAGCACTCAAAGCTTTGAAGCAAGAGTGTTTGAATGTCCCTTGACTAAAGCTGTGAAGCAGAGTCAAGTTAGTTGTGTACATCACTCAAAGCTGTGAAGCACGAGTGATTGTGTTGCTTGGTTAAAAAGCTGTGAAGCTTAATCAAGTGTTTGTCTTGAAGAGTGTCTTCATCAATTATTGAGTCAAATTGGTTTATGTATCACTGCTGTGATTGAGGGGGAGTGAGTTGGTACTCAGGTTTAAGTTGTACTTAGATTGGAATTGCATTGGGTAGGTCTTAAGTGAAGGAGATAAACTGGTTGGTTTATTCCTGAATTAACATCTCTTATAGTGGATTCTCTCCCTGGCTTGGTAGCCCCCAGAGTAGGTGTTGTTGCACACTGAACTGGGTAAACAATTGACTGTGTTCTTTACTGCTTTTGTATTTACTGTCATATAGTAAGTCAGATACGGTGTCATAACATTGGACGTGACATTGAGTATCTGCAGCCAGAATTTCAATTGGCATCAGAGCAGGCATCCTGCCTGTTTTACTGGGTGAGATCTAGGGATATCACTTTCTGGCACTATGGACAAAGAAGGAGTTTTTGGAAATAGACCACCCATTCTGGATGGAACTAATTATGACTACTGGAAACCTCGTATGATTGCCTTCCTAAAATCTCTGGACAAAAAGGCTTGGAGAGCTGCTGACAAAGGATGGATTCATCCCACCATAACTGAGAGAGATGGGACAATCAGTCTGAAGCCTGAGGAAGATTGGAGTAAAGAAGAAGATGAGTTAGCTCTGGGAAATTCAAAAGCTTTAAATGCCTTGTTCAACGGAATTGATAGAAACATCTTCAGACTAGTACATCAATATGAACTGGCCAAGGAAGTTTGGGACACTCTCAAAACTACTCATGAGGGCACTTCCAAAGTAAAGATGTCAAGGCTTCAGATGTTGACCACTAAGTTTGAGAATCTAAAAATGATGGAAGATGAAACCATTCATGAGTTTCACATGAACATCTTGGAGATTGCCAACACCTCAGGAGCACTGGGAGAAAAAATGTCAGAAGAAAAACTGGTGAGGAAGATTCTCAGATCCTTGCCTAAAAGATTTGCAATGAAGGTAACTGCCATAGAGGAAGCTCAGGACATTAGCAAGTTAAAAGTGGATGAACTTATTGGGTCTCTTCAGACTTTTGAGATGGGGATCACTGATAATGGTGACAAGAAGAACAAAAGCATAGCACTAGTATCCAACACTGATGTTGAATACAAGGAGGATGAAGAAGAAAACATATCAGAAGCCATTGCCATGCTTGGAAGACAGTTCAACAGGCTCATCAAAAGAATGGACCCAAAGTCAAGGTCTAATGTTCATAACATTCCTTCTGACATTGACAGTTCCAGCAGAAGACCAAGGTCAGAAGATAAGGGAAACCAAGGCAGAGGTATTCAATGCCATGGATGTGAAGGATATGGACATATTCGAGCTGAATGTCCTACCTTTCTTAAGAAGCAAAAGAAAGGAATGACTGTAACTTGGTCTGACTATGATTCAGAAAGCAATTCTGAAGAAGAATCTGCCAAACTAGTTACTGCCCTAACTAGTGTTTGTACTTCTGAAAGTGACACTAGTGATGAAGAAGTGACATTTGAAGAACTGGCTGATACCTACAAGAAATTGTGTATCAGAAGTGGTGAAGTCTGTGTGCAAAATGAGAAACAATCAAAACTCATTATAAAGCTGGAGGCTGAAAAGAGGGCAAATCTTGAAACCATAAGTCATTTAGAAGGAGAAGTTCAACTGCTGAACTCACAACTGAATCAAATGACCAAATCTGTCAAGATGTTGACCAATGGAACAGACAAATTGGAAGAGATCCTTCAGGCTGGACAAAATATGGGAAATAAATCTGGCTTAGGATTTGTGGAAACAAAGAAATTTGGTACTGGGAAGCAAATGTCAAAACGGATGTCTCAACATTACTCTCAACATCAGGGCCAGAGACATATGAAGAAGAGGTACCAAAGATGGAGATGTCATCATTGTGGGAAATATGGTCACATAAAGCCCTTCTGCTTCAGATTACATGGATATCCAAATCAGAACTCAGATGTCAAATCTAAGTCTAAAAAGGTAGCACATGCTCCTCAATGGAAGAAAAAGGCTACTGCACTGATAGCTCACACTTCCCTGAGGGTCTCTGCAAAGGAAGATTGGTACTTTGACAGTGGATGTTCCAGACACATGACTGGATTCAAAAATCTCCTCAATAATGTTATGCCTCACACCACCAGTTTTGTGACCTTTGGAGATGGTGCTAAAGGAGAAGTCAAAGGAGTCGGAAATTTGGACTGCCCTGGAGTTCCAAGTCTGAATAAGGTACTGCTGGTAAAAGGGTTGGCTACTAATCTCATTAGCATCAGTCAATTATGTGATCTAGGATTCATGGTCAACTTCTCAAGATCTGGATGTCTAGTATTTAATGAAAAACTAGATATTGTAATGAGAGGAATCAAATCCAAAGACAACTGTTATGTGTGGCAGCCTGAGAACACTGATATCTCCACTATGAGTCAAATCATCAAAGAAGAATGTGTTGTCAGAACCATAAGTCATCTTGACAAGGATGTTGGAAAGAACAAGTCTCATAAATTCTGTTCTCAAAACATCTGGTCAAAACAGATGCTCCCTGAGTACAATGTTACACAAGATGTTGTGACATTGTGTTGTGATAATCTGAAAACATTCAACATTTCCTTGAACCCTATTGACTTTGAAGAGAAGAAGTCATTTAAACTGGAACATAGTTTCTCTAAACTTCAGCTGACTGATTCTTCTACCAAGGCGCTTGTTGGAAATAAACTTGAAAATTTGAGGGGCAGGTTGGGTATTCACCAACATGAGAAATTATAGCAATTAGTTTTGCTGAAAACAAGGGTTGAAGGGATTAATTTCATTAAGTCTATATTTAGTGGGTTAATCATATTCATTCACAATTCCTTCAAAAGCCTTAAGAAATTGAAGAGACTCCCTTTTACTCCCTACCTCTCTCATCCTTGCAACCTGTTTCCTCCTCCCAATCAAAGATTTTTCTCAAACTGCTACTGTTACTCAAAGTTAAACAAAATGTCTCAGACATCGTCTTCCACCATGGCGGCTTCGTCTTCCTCATCATCGTCATCATCTGATCAAGATTCTAGGGCAATCACTACATGCATAGAATCTGAAGTTCTTGAGGTCACTCCTCTCAGGGAGATGGCAACTGACCCAGCCAGAGTCAAAAAGCTCAGAACCAGACATGCAGGAAGAGCTCAAGCTGCAGCCTCTGGTAATTCTTCTCATCCTTCGTCTTCTATACCTAATAGAGAAGGATCAGTTCAAGTACACCAAGCCATTGCTAGGCTGGTTACTAGCATTCTGAGTGGCAACCAATCTGTACCGGGGATTTCTATCCCTTTGAATCAATCAGAAAGTCCAAATGTGGAAGGTTCTGAAAATGTAGATGTCACTGAGGATGTTGTGACACCAAAAGACAACATTCAGAACCCCTCTGAAAAGGCTGGTAATCCACCTATCATTGATGTGGATGAAGATTACTCAGATAATGAACTGATTGCTAATGTGAACCCTAGCATTGCTAGGAGATTGATGAAAAGAAAGAGTAGTCAGAATGTTAAACCCGATGCTAAGAAATCCAAGGCTGAAGGGATGGCTGAGAAAAGTATTCAGACAGAAAGGAAGAAGGCACAGGTGCAGACTGCTAGACAACCAATCTCTAAGAAAAGCAAAGAACCTGAAACTTCTGATTCTGATGATGAATCAGAATTTGAGATTGATATTGAAGAAACTCCCATCAAAAGGAAGCTCCCCTCCAGCAAGATTGCTAGAGTGCCTGAAGTGCCAACAGACAATATCTCCTTTCATCATCCTGACAATGCAAACAGGTGGAAGTATGTTTGCTTAAAGAGAATAGCCCTGGAGAGAGAACTCAACAATGATGCCTTGGAGTGCAAAGACATCATGGATCTGATCAGGAATGCTGGGCTAATGAAGACAGTGATGAAGTTTAACAAATGTTATGAAAATCTGGTTAAGGAGTTTGTAGTAAACTTGTCCAATGATTGTGCTGATGGGAGGTCAGCTGACTTTGAGAGTGTGTTTGTTAGAGGAAAAAGGGTCAAGTTCTCTCCATCAGAAATCAACAAGTTTCTTGGAAGAACAAATAAGGACTGTCCTGACCTAGAGGCAACTGACAATGAAGTGTGTTTAACCATCACTGCCAGGCAAGTAAAGTGCTGGCCATTGAAAGGGAAGCTGAATGCGAGTAAACTCAGCATGAAATTTGCCATCTTGCATAAAATAGGTGCAGCAAACTGGGTGCCTACAAATCACAAATCAACCATCTCCACAGGATTGGGGAGATTTATCTATGCTGTAGGAACCAAGACTGCCTTTGATTATGGAAGGTACATCTTTGAACAAACTTTGAAGCATGCTGGCAGTTATGCTGTCAAAGGACCAATTGCTTTTTCCTCCCTCCTTTGTGGAATCATCCTTGCACAGTACCCTGACATCCTTGTAGCAAGAGATACAGTCTGCAAAAGAGCTCCTGCCCTTGGCCTGCACTACAAACTGTTTCAGGGATCACATGCTCCAGACATTGTCATAACATCAGCTGAGACATCGTCTGCAAAGACCCAGTCCAAGACATCAGATGTCATAGCTGTTTTAAAAGAAACTTGCAAAGATCTGGATGCTAGAAAAAGGACCCTAGAAGCTCTAATTGCCAGGCTAGAGAAGGAGGAAGCTGAAGAAAGCAGAAGAGAAGAAAATGTAGAAACTGAAGGACAGCTCAACATTGAAGAAACTAGCTCTTCTGAGTCTGATGACAGTGCTTGAAGGTTGATTGCTGTCTGGTGCTGATATCTGGTGGAGTTTGAAAGTTGTTTTCTGCTGCTGCTCTTATAAATTTGTTTTGGATAACTGTAAAACTTTTTGAACATGTATCTTTGGCCCATTTGTGGCTAAAGAGGGGGAGAATATTTGGTACTTGCTTAATTAGTACTTGACATTATATTTTTCTGCTGTCACTTATTTCTGCTGCTATCTATCTATCTCTGATTGTTTAGGGACTTTAGCCAAAAATCTGCCAAAGGGGGAGTTTGTAGGTGTTTAGGTATTGGCTTGCATTTTTGGTAAATCCCAAGTGTATGTGTGAATGTCATGACTGATGTCATAACATTCTAGTTCAGGTTGTACTAACTCATTAGGTACATGTGCAGAAAAATATTGTAATTCAAATACTGATGGTTATAAGTGTGTATCTGAGCATGTTTGCAAAATGATCACATTTTGCTAAATCAGTAGACAGGTTTTCTCAGATGTCATAACAGATGTTATGACATCCTGTTCTGAACTAACAGGACTGCAGGATTGGATAAGTCTGAGTTTTTTTTTTGGAAATAACTCAGTCCCTTCTGAACAGAATCCTGCGTTTTCTGAGGAGCAACCTAGCTCATCCCTTACCTGGTTAATAAAGTCCTATGACCTGGTCTTTAGGTCAAACGGAATTAACCCTAGGTTTTTGGAAACCCTAACCGAAGTTGCAGCTGCTATATATTCAACAGAGCTGCTGTTTTTCAAGCGATCCCTGCTGATTGATTAGAAGATCAATTTTGTAATCTGTTTAGATTTGTTTATTGTACTCCAAGCAATTATCATTGTGATAAGTGTCTTGGAATAGGCTTCGATTGTAAGGGTTGTGTAGCACTCAAAGCTTTGAAGCAAGAGTGTTTGAATGTCCCTTGACTAAAGCTGTGAAGCAGAGTCAAGTTAGTTGTGTACATCACTCAAAGCTGTGAAGCACGAGTGATTGTGTTGCTTGGTTAAAAAGCTGTGAAGCTTAATCAAGTGTTTGTCTTGAAGAGTGTCTTCATCAATTATTGAGTCAAATTGGTTTATGTATCACTGCTGTGATTGAGGGGGAGTGAGTTGGTACTCAGGTTTAAGTTGTACTTAGATTGGAATTGCATTGGGTAGGTCTTAAGTGAAGGAGATAAACTGGTTGGTTTATTCCTGAATTAACATCTCTTATAGTGGATTCTCTCCCTGGCTTGGTAGCCCCCAGAGTAGGTGTTGTTGCACACTGAACTGGGTAAACAATTGACTGTGTTCTTTACTGCTTTTGTATTTACTGTCATATAGTAAGTCAGATACGGTGTCATAACATTGGACGTGACATTGAGTATCTGCAGCCAGAATTTCAACTTTGGTCAAATCCCTCAAGCGTAATTTTAGGTTGAGTTTGTCAGGCCAGACTTCCATCGATTCCCTCAGGCGAGACTTTCATTACTCCAAAAATACCTTTCATGACAATGCTTTCACCTCAGGCAAAGAAAAATCGAGGTATAATACCGAGGCGCACCATCTTTTATTATTTATAAAAAACAACATATTCCCTCAGTTGTTACTATAACTAAGGGGAAAAATAACTCAGGACATGTTTTGACTCCGACCTATTGTAGTTTATGCTTTTATTTGATTATAAGTGTAAACTAAATTATCTAACCCTTCAGTTTTAAATATAATTGAGGGATAAAATAAATAGGTTTTACTATAAACGAATTTGTTAAACAAATTTTACCTCAATCCTTACTTATATGAAGCCTCCTCAAACTTGCATGCATCGTTATTTGGGATGGATTACAAGACAAGAAAATCTTCAATGTTCTTCTATCTAGAACAAAAATAAATTTTGCCATTGCAATCTATCTCACATAATGGTGTTGATGTTGTTGTTTTATTTGTGCTTATTTGATAGATTGGAAGTGCATAAAATCATTCTTGAATCAAAGAAGGGAGCTTAACTTTTGAAAAGTTAAACAAAGAAGGGAGCTCAACCTTGGAAAAGTTAAACAAAGAAGGGAGCTTAACTTATCTGAAGATGAATGTCAGCGAAGATATTCATTAATAAGGGCAAAGATTTGTTGTAAACAATTTACTTTAATATTATGTGTAAACAATATAATTTTCAAAGAAAAAATAATTATTCATCTTGGGTTTTGTCATAACCTAGGTGATAGGTAAAATAAGAAGATAGTTTACCTCAATTTTCTTATAAAACCGATGGGTATAATAATCAGATTTTACTATAAATACTCTCGTTAACCAAATTTTTACACCAATACTAACATATATATACTCGCAGAAAATAGAGAAAATATTTACCACTGTCCATTTCATGAGTTTCTATTACAAAAAAATCTTTTTGGATGAATTTTCCAAGAAAAAATATTTTGACCTAGAAACGCTCAAGAACTTGGGAAACATATCATTGGGATGAATTGCAATTGCAGAAAATAAAAATTCTCATGGGGGGACAAATAACTTATCATAAGTTAGATATGTTATGGAGTTTTTTTGTATATGCAACATAAGGGTATGCAACAAAATTTGGATTTCACCAAAGATTTGTTGTAAACAATGCATTTTAATATTATGTGTAAATAATGTTATACAAAAAAAAAGCTTATTTACTTCGGTGTTTGATTTGAACTGAGAGATATGTTAAGCGTTTTTTTTAGGATTTTCACCAGTCTTAAACAAATATTTTCCGTCTAATATAAAATCATTATGAATACTAACATTTCCAACCTAAATGAAACATGAAGCGCTTGAAACCTAAATACGCTTGGAAAAGTTCTATGTGATGGATTGCAAGAGCAGAAATTACTTGGGTCTAAGGTTTCTTTTCTTAACTATTTATTTGAACCAAAAAACATATACTTGAATATTAGTATTAACTATCTTACCATTTTTCATCAGAAACAAATACATGCAAGATCCATAAAGAATAATATTGCACCCAACATTTGATCTTCCCCAAGATTCAATAATTCGAAGATCCAAAATCTAAATCTTCAGGGAATTTGATTTTTATCTAGATCTCAAGGGAATTTGATTTTTATTTTAATATTTTGTGTAAATAATGCAATATTATGGGTAAACAATGTGAGTACAACTTTTTCATCGAGATGTTTTGCATGATGTCAAAACTGTGAAAAGCAAGCATTTCAGTATATTGGACGATATCCTTATGTCTTGTGGCACTCCTTTACATTAGAGGTCTTAGGAACTATTAGACGAAGACAACGTATCTAAAGGTGTGTGTGTGTGTGTGTGTGGGGGGGGGGGGGGTGAATAGATACCCCTTTGAAAAATTTCAAATAAAATTTGGTTTTGAAAAATATATTTTATCGAAGTACGACGCGAAAGCATTTTCAAAAAGTTGTATGTACGAACGTTATTGAAGGCTTGAATATGCAAAGCGTAATTAACAAATTCAATACGAAATGAGAACAATGAACTAAATTAATGAACTTGAATCAATTAACAACTTATTTATCGTCTATTGAAAGTTACTTGCAAGGCTATTTCCAATGGCAATATTAAAAGAGCTAGTTGAATCAATTTATCAAACACTTGGTGTGCAAGTGAATTTTCATAATTTTTCCTTTTGTTGTGTTGATACGCAAAACCAATTATAATCGAAAGTGATTATTAGTTATAATAACACTAGATTTAAAATAAAAAATGATTTGGAAAATTCTTACAATTCAATTGATAACACAATGCTATTTGATAAATTGATCAATGAAAATCAAAGCAAGTAAAAGAAAAAATAAAAGAGACACAAGGAATCTGTCTTCACAATTCCCCACTATCATCCTCGCGTGTAAGTACGTCTGCGCCTAATTTCAATGGAATTGGGATAAATCTTACTATGAAAAATTATTGATACAAGAGAAGTGTTTAAGAGAAACTCCACAAACCCTAAGCTTGTTTTTTATTGAACCCCTTCCCCTCTTTTGATCTTAAGAAATACCAAGACACAATAGATGCAAATTGACAATCTAGATCTTGCTACTCCTTTGCATTCTTTATCTCAAAAGCTTTCGCACACCGTCAATTTCAAAATATTACAACACAAGACTTCAATTGTAATCTACCATTCTCGTGCTACTTCCTTTATGTTCTTTATCTCCAAAGGATCCCTTGCATTCTTTATCTCCAAAGGACTTCACTTGGTTGCAATTACCTCTCGGACGTCTTGCACAAAACCCCCCAAATCAACCAATGATCTTGAAGGATAAACCCAAGGTTTTTCCTGATGAAAACCCCTACAAATCTCAACCTAATACACAATTGGACACTATCAATCCTTGTCTAGATGGCACCCCAACAGAACATCGCTACAATGTAATGTTAGTGTGTATGCATAGATTGGAGGTTGTAAATGAAGAGAGAAATATGCTAATTTTATGGTTTCATCAAGTTATGAATGATGCATGAAAGAGTATTTATAGTTTTGTATCTTTTAGGGCAAATGGACAAATTCAGAATAAAAAGATTTTATGAAAATTGACCAAACAAACAGTATGTGTCGACCTAAGTGTTGTATGTGTCGATAGATATGTAATTTTTAAACTGTATGTGTCGACCTATAAAAGGCTATGTGTCGAATGAACCAAGTCAAAGGCTACAAGCTTTAAAACGATAGTAAATGTTTCGACCTGAAAAACTTATGTGTCGACACATGATATAAGAATTTCTGCAATTTCAGAAATGCTTCAGTATGTGTCAACCTGAACGATTGCATGTGTCAACATGTGACTTACAGAAGCTAAAGGATTTAAAAATAAGTTGCATGTGTCGACCTGAAAAGCGGATGTGTCGACACATGCAGTAAAAAATTATGCAGAAAATTATTTTTAATGGCTTGGATCAATTTCAAAATGCTTTTTAATGATTCCTAATACCTCTAATGCAGAGGAGTGCCAGAAGACATAAGGCTACCGTCCACTGTTGATAAGTGCAAGCTTTTCCCAGTTTTGACATCATTCAAAACATTTGAAGACGAAGTTTGCACTCACATACTCCCCCTTTTTAATGATGGCAAAACTTGCAACGATGCATTCCTTGTATTTTTTGAAGGCTCCCCCTGACTTTGTAGTTCCCTACTTCGAGTCACATATGTTTCTCCCCCTTTGACAACATCAAAAATAAAGATGGCAAACTGTGAGAAATAACAAAGTCCATAACAAGACTAATACAACAATTAGAGGCTATTTTGCATAGAAGAGAAACAAACACATATCCCCATATATATGTGATGATGAAAAATATTAAATAACGAGCAAGCAACATTATAACAAATGTAATGAATTGCATAAAGACTAAATAAGCAAGAAATTACAATAATGTCAAGTTGTTTGTGTAGCTTCACGGACAAGTAACACTTCATAATGGGACTCCCGATGCCGCACATGCATGTGCCTAGCACAACAACAAGAATATGTCGCTACTAAAACCAAAATGAAGAAAATTTTCATGCCATGAAACCAAGATAACAAGAACCATATATTGCAAATAATGTGCATAGAAATAACTGAAGCATAATTGCAAAAAAAAAAAAAAACACAAAGACATGCTTGCATAATAAGAACAAACTTATACAAATGTGAAAGAATTAATACATGAAGTCATTATAAGGATATGGATCAAGAACACACAATGGTTATTATAAAAAAAGAATTAGAAATGAACATTCATGGTTTTCATCATTTGAGAGAATATCAAGAATTTTTGGAAGAAACTAGTAACATGCATCAAGGAAAATCTTAATTTCAAGGAGAAGTTGAAACAATATTACCTCACTCTTGATTGAGATTGAAGTTGAACTTACATGATGTAAAATACTCAAACACAAAGTTAGAGTGAAAGTATAAAGTGCAAGCAATAGGATAGAATTAAGCAACATTTGAGATATCGATTATCCTAAATTCTCCACGTATATTTACAAAAGGTTAGGTTGCGAGAGGTTTAGTGAAAATATCGGCAAGTTGATTTTTTCTATCAACATGCTTAAACACAACATCTCGTTTTTCAACATGGTCACGAAGGAAGTGGTGACAAATCTCAATATGTTTAGTGCGTGAATCTAGTACAGGGCATTTGGTTAGATAAATGGCACTAGTGTTATCACACATGATAGGAATATGTGAAAGTTTAATATCAAAATCAAGTAGTTGTTGTTTAAGCCACAAAATTTGTGCAAGACAACTACCGACTTCCGCGTATTCTGCCCTGGCAGTTGACAAAGTAACATAAACTTGCTTTTTACTATGCCAACTTATCAAGGATTTTGAAAAAATGTGAACAGTTCCACTAGTATTTTTCCTATATAATTTGAAACTGGAAAAATAGAAATCGGAATAACCAACCAAGCTACAATCGTTTCCCTTGGAATACCAAAGCCCACACTTAGAGGTACCAATGAGGTATCTAAGAATGCGCTTAATGGATTTAAAATGTAATTCCTTAGGAACATTGATATCGTGCACACATACAAACACGAAACATAATATCTGACCTACATGCGGTAAGATAAAGAAGTGAGTCAATCATACCTCTATACATGTTTACCTCAACATCCTTACCCTTTTCATCTCTATCTAGATTACCATTTGTTGCCATAGGTGTGTTAATTTCTTTAGCACCATCCATACCGACTATTTTGAAAAATTAGAGACAATACTTAGTTTGACATACAAATGTGCCTTCATTAAGTTGCTTAATTTGTAGTCCAAGGAAGTAGTTTAACTCTCCTATTAAACTCATTTCAAACTTTCCCTGCATGAGCTTAGGGAACTCCTTGACAAGATGCATATTAGTTGAACCAAAAATGATATCATCAAAATAAATTTGAACTATTAAAATATGTTTTCCTCGACGTTTAATAAAGAGTGTAGTGTCTACTTTCCCTCTAGAGTATCCTTGTTCTATCTAAAACTTACTAAGTCGATCATAACATGCCAAAGGGGCTTGTTAAGACCATACAATGCACGTTTTAGCTTGAACACATGATTATGAAACTCATAATTTTCAAAACTGGAAGGTTGAGCAACATACACTTCTTCACTTATGTATCCGTTAAGGAATATACTTTTTACGTCCATTTGATATAATTTGAAGTTCTTTGAGCATGCATAAGCTAATAAAAGGCGTATAGCCTCAAGTCAGGCAACCAGAGCGTAGGTCTCCTCATAATCGATGTCCTCCTCTTGATTATAACCTTGAGCCACAAGACAAGCCTTATTTCTTGTTATCACACCATGTTCATCAAGTTTATTCTTAAATACTCATCTAATGCCTATAATTTGATGATCTTGTGGACGAGGGACAAGGTCCCAAACATCATTTCTTTCAAATTGATTAAATTCTTCTTGCATTTCCATAAGCCAATGCTCATCAAATAAGGCATCCTTAGCGTTTTAAAGTTTAACTTGTGATATATATGCATGATGATAACAAAAATTACTTATCTTAGAGCAAGTAGTTACCCCTTTGGTGATATCACCGATAATGTTGTCAATTAGATGATCCTTAGAGGTTCCCCACTCCAATAGAAGACCATCATTTTCTTCATGACTTTCACCATCTTTCTTTTCTTGGTTGTCATCTTCATCCTTCTCAATTTCTACTTGTTTAGGTTGATCAACTCCTTTATCGGTGTCCTTGAGTATGTCTTCTGTAGATGCACCTACACCATGAAAAAAACTACCTTTCCCAACACTATTTGGGGAAGTCTCATCAAAAGTAACATGGACCGACTCCTCAACAATAACTAATCTTTTGTTATAAACTCTATATGCTTTGTTAGATTGAGAGTATCCAAGAAAAATACCTTCATCGAATTTCGCGTCAAAATTTCCAAGATTATCTTTTCCATTATTTGAAACAAAACATTTACATCCAAAGACATGAAGATGAGATAAATTTGGTTTTCTACCTTTTAAAAGTTCATAGGGAGTTTTGTCAAGAATGAGATTTATAAGTATCCTATTCAAGACATAACACGCTGTGTAAATAGCATCGGCCCAAGATTATTTTGGTAGACTATAATCATTGAGCATTGTTCTTCCCAACTCCGTTAAAACACGATTTTTACGCTCCATAACACTATTTTATTGTGGAGTTCTAGGAGTTGAAAAGTTATGTTCAATTCCAAATTCATCACAATATTCTTCAAAGAGATGATTTTCAAACTCACCTTCATGATCACTTTGAATGGCAACAATTTTTTAATTTAATTATTTTTTAGCTAAGTTGGCAAAACGTGTGAAATCTGAGATTGTTTCATCTTTGCTACATAAGAATATAGTCCAACAAAATCTTGAGTAATTGTCTACAATTACAAGACCATAATAATTTCCACTTATACTTTTAGTCTGTGAGGGACCAAATAAATCCATGTGAAGGAGTCAATATGTATCGATGTTGAAATAACATTTTTGATTTAAAAGAGACCCTTATTTGCTTACCCTTTTGACATGTATCGAATAAATGGTCTTTTGAAAAGTTAATTTTTGGTAGACCGATTACTAAATATTTTGTAACTATTTTATAAGTAGATTAAAGTTGATGTGAGCCAAACTTCTATGCCATAGCCAAGAGTCTTCACTCAAGGTAACAAGACATTGGGCATTATTCAAGGAAAGTCCTCTTAAGTCAAGCATATAGATATTACTAACCCTCACACCCTTAAACATACAATCATTATTTTCATTATGTTCTATTATGCAACAATCTTTGACAAAAGTTACCTTATAACCATTATCGCATAATTGACTAATACTAAGAAGATTATGTCTAATGCCTTTAACTAACATAACATTTGAGATAGTAATAGTTGATGGATTACCTATACTACCATTTATGAGTATTACACCTTTATTATGATCACTGTAGGATACAAAATATTTCTTCTTCTCCACAAAGTCAGAGAAGAGAGACATGTCTCCCGTCATGTGTCTTGAATATCCACTATTGAGAATCCATTTTCCAGTCATAGCATCAAGACACTCATCCTACAAAATTCAAACAAAAGTGGTAGGTACCTGTAATACGGTGGGAGAACTGACTTGGGATGTTTTGCGTTTTAAGGAAATTGTTGCGGTTAGCAAGAGTCTCCACTGACTTTTCTTTTATCCAAATAAAGGAAAGGTTGAAAAGAACAGGAAAGACCTTTAAGGTTATTTTCTTGAGTTCGGGGGGTAGATTATGAAAAGGGAAGGTGTTAGCACCCTTTTCATCCATGGTTATATATGGGCTCTTAGTTACTTTGCTAGATCACTTGCTTTGTTTGAAAATGTGCTTTTGTGGTGGTTTTTGAAAGTATTTTTGAAAAGGTGTCTTCGTTTAGGCAAACTTTGCAATGGTTCTCGTCTTATAAGAACATATACAAAGTGTTGGACTTTTGAAAATATTTCATGTTTTGAAAGTGTTTGGTGTGTGTTTGCAAGGATGTTTGTTTTGAAAGTGAGCAAGCAACTAGGCATGTTTCTACCTACTCAAAAGTCTTTCATTCATTTCCTCATTTCCTTTGATATTGGTATCTTTGGATGTAAAGGGACGGGCGTGGGTCATCGTATAGTCATGATAGCAATGTTGTGAGATTCTTAGCATTTCTATTTGAGGGACTAAGATCATTTGAAAGGCAACATTTAAAGCGTCATCGAGGGAAGGTGATCTTGTATTTTGATTGTTTTGCTAAGACGTCTCACATGCATAACATGACCATTTTTAGGCAACAAGTAGAGTTAACCCTAGGGGTGCATGTTTGAGTAGTGTATTTGATTTGCATGCATTTAGTATTTGATTAGGGTTGTCTACTTGTTGATTTTATATTCCCATACAAATCCTAATTACTAGCAATCATATGAAAGCGATAAATTACGGAAAGTAAATATTCTATGCTATTACAATCATTAGGGGGATGGGGTGTACAAATTTAAAAATGGGTATTTCAAGAAATTAAACTCCTAATTATCTATTACAACCATATTGAAATAATGTACAAGAAATGTAAAATGGACTTGTTTTTGTTTTTGTTAAGAGAAGAAATAAATTTCTTAGGAAAATATTTTTAGTCTCTTGGTCTTAAAAGAAATAAAGTATGTGAATATAAAAATATTTTTGGTGTTTTTTATTATTGAAAATAAAAGTGATAATAAAAATAATAAAAGGGAAAAGAATAAGAATCAACGTATTTGCTTAAAGGACAGAAGTAAGGGGCAAAAACTTTGACTCTGATACGCTGCAAGAAAGAAAATGTTAGAAAAAAAGGGGAAGGTCAGAAGTTCTAGGTCCAGGTACACTGAAGTTATGGGGTTGCTGGGAACAAGGGAAATCCTAGAAGTTTTGATACAACTGGCAGCCTAGAAGTTCTAATGATACTGGAAGGTATGGAAGTTCTGGTTGCTGTGATGTTTTGGATGTTGAGAGAGTTTGGAGGTTATGATGTAGCTGGAAACCTAGAAGTTCTAGTGTCATTGGCAAGTCGAAAGTTCTGATAATGGGTATGTGAGGTGTCAATGCTGTTGGATGGGAATTTCTAGAAGTTATGATCCAGGATCACTGTTTTGATAAGAAATTAACGGGGATTGTTCTAGAAGTTCAGATCCAACTAATGGGGAAAAAGATCAGGAAATAAACATAAAAAGGCTTTTCTGGGACTAGAACTAAGGACCCTTAACATTAATGTCTTATGCATGCGTTCTCTACCACTGGGGTGGCTATACATCCGATATTAGAAGCAAAAACATAAACATATATCACAAAGTAAATTCTGATGCGGAATTTCATCTCCTTCTCCACGCCATTCAAAGCATCTGCAACTTAACCATTTCTCAACAAAAATAGAAAATGCATACATAGCAGTTATGGAAGGTTTCATCATGGTTTCATAAATATAAAGCATCAGAATTGTAAATCAGAGGCAAGCATGAATTTTGCTAATCCTAATTCTGAGTCCTAATTTCCTCAAGAAGTTCTAAACTAAAAAATCTCTACTTAGGAAAAAAAATACATGAAATCTATGAATATGTAAAACATCAGAGTCAGGATGTCTACATTGTACTTTTGAGCATGCAAGCCTATCAATGCCTAAGTACTGAAGTAAAAGTCAGAAGAAACATACCTTGCAGCTGGAAAATATTATGTGAACTAGAGCCTGGTTTTGACTGCTGTGATGTTCTGGTCAGCTTCCTCACGTGCTCAGAAGGCTAGAACAAACCTGAACTATGGATGGCTGGAAAATTCTGGAGCATCCAAGAAGCAATGTTCTATTTTTTTGAAATGGAAGTGGATGAAGACTGTGGTACAGTCTGAAAATATAAGTTGGAACGGCTTCTAAATGTGTATTAGAAGTTGTATAGATGATTTGATCAAGAAGCACGCGAGAAAAATTAAAGTTTGGAAAACAGTAACTAACAGGTTTTGTGTTTATGTTTGTAGTTTCAAGTTCTTGGAAATTTTAGCAAAGTTTCGAGGCTTTTTTTTCTCAAATTCTCGACCTCCTCACAATTTCAAATGAAGTTCAATTTATAGGCAAGGATTTAGTAGCTTGGAGAAGTCAAGAGTACAACCATCATATGCTAGGGTGCTGACTTGTTCTTGAAGCAAGTTTAAACAAGTATGGTGGTTAACAGCTTTAGCCGCACTTAAGCTAGATTTGTAAGCATGAATTAAGGAAAAGTACCCTCAAAAGCAAAAGCAAATCATGGTCCCAGCATAAATTTGTACAAAAGTTTTCTTTTCAAGGACAATAAATGTACTTCTATGTCACACGTGGGGAAATCCTTTGGATAAGGACACCAAAATGGGTGTGAGAATTAAATGATGATGAGATTTATCAAAACAGAAAACCTGCAGTATGAGATTATGTATCATAACTTAAACTGGATCAGAAGTTCAGCATCAGCGTAACTTAGAACAAATATCCCACTTCCGATCTTTGAATATCCTTGCTCCAACATATAGGGGTGTTCAAAACCAAACCGGCCCAATAGAAAACCGCAAAACCGAACCAAACCAAACCGAAACCGCAAAAAACTGCATTTGGTTCGGATGTGTTTGGGTCATTTTCTCGTGGAACCGCATGGTTCGGTTCGGTTTGCGGTTTGTATTTTACAAACCAAACCAAATAAAACAAAACCGCATTATGTTATAAAATCTTACTAACCAATATATATTTCTATAATTCTTTAGAGAAATCAACATGTATTATGTGTATATTTTATCATACTTTGTATTATATTCATTTTAATTTACAAATCATAAAAAATAAAATATTATTCATTTATAAATACTATTTTCACAAAATATATTTTATCATATTCTTTGTATAATATTTATTTAAGAATGCAATCTTGTTGATATCATTATTTAGATTTAGATAAAATTATAATACGCAATTTTATGTATCAAATTATAAATTTATTTTGACAATTATAAATTTTTTATGGTAATGTATGAACAATTAAATATAAAATTATATTTTCCTATATATTTGTATGTATGACATAATAACTATTTTTGTAAAAAACCGAAACAGCCGAACCAATCCAAACCGCATTAGTTTGGTTTGGTTTGGTTCGGATTTATTTTTAAAAGCCAACCGAACCAAACCGAACCGCATGTTTTTTTCTCTTGCGGTTCGGATGATTTTTTGCTTCAAAACCGTCCAAACCGCACCGCGAACACCCCTACCAACATATTCAGAAGGAGTTCTCAGACTTTTTAGAAAGCTTGTAACATGCTTTGCAGACCCTCTTTGAATTACTCTTGCAATTATGATTGAACCTTCATGAAAAATGGCCCAGAAGTTCTAACCAAATTCTGTCTTGGAAAGGCCCAGAATTTACCGAGTGCTTCAGTTTCATGGACGTGTCTTCAAGGATGTATAACTTGAAATCCTAGCATTTCTAGGAGAAGTTTTGTTCTGCAATGTTTTATATCTCGTTGAGATCTACAACTCTTATGACAGAAATTCTTCCAGAATCAGCTTGCATCATGGTGAAAATCTGGCCAAAAATTCTGAATTTATCATCTTTCCTAAACACTTGGAAAAATTTCCAAGTATTTAGAATTTTGACTTTTCCAAAGCAAATTTGACTTTTGATTTTCTTAATGAAACAAACTTCATATTCCAAAATTTCTTGATGAAATATGATTCTTGAAACTTGATTTTGATTCAAAAGTCAAAGTTTGATTTTTCAGTGTGCAATTGACCATTTTGCCCTTGTGTCAATTCCAAACCTAAATTGATGTATCAGTGCTGCAAGATTGATGTCGTGGGAGATCTTGTGTGAATCCTTGAGAAATGAGAGGGAAAATTTTGGGGTACAACAACTGCCCTTGTTCAATCTTCTTAAACCTGAAGAGTTAGATTGGCGAGTCCGCCATTCGTGACTTGAAGGTGGAAGATGATTGAACAAAAATTTACACTCGATGATGTGTTAGTTAAATGTGTAGGGGAATGGGCTTAGAGATGTCATTTAGAGTGACTGGGGAAAGTATCAGGATAAATCCTTTGGTTGATTTAAACTGGAATGGTAGATGTCTTTGTCTGTAGATTTTTCTGCAAGGAAACAGATTAGTTGCATGCAGATGTATGCCTGGTGTAATGATGTTCTCAAAATAAATGAGATTATGCTGTACGCATTTGTCATGTATACGTTATGGTCTATGAATGTGATGTGTTCCTTGCAGGGTGTCTTTGTCTAGGCAAATAAATCCTTGACAACATGCCGATGAGTCTTGGGAAATGAGCTCCCAGACTACTGCTGATGATGAAGAGTATGTTCCTCATGTTTTAGGATGTTTCTGCTGGAAATTCCTATTCCGTTGTTTGAGGAGAAACTCTATTGAGGAATACTGGCTTGTTTAAGAAGACTCTGTGGAGAGTGCTGATCTCTGCTTGGGGAAAGAGTTCAATGCTCTACCTGTGAATTATTCCTGACTGGAGAGCATCGAAAAACTGGTTGTTATCTGGTCGAAATCCAGGCTTGGCAGCAATTTGTTGGGGATAATGAAGTTGACTGCTATTTGGTCATATTCCAGGCTTCGCGGTGACTTACAGGGTAAGATCTGAATTAATTGTTATCTGGTCGGAATCTAGGCTTCGCAGAAAATCGGTTGAAGTTAAACTATTATCTGGTCGGGTTCCAGGCTTCACAGTAACTTGAAGTGGTAAGTATTATCTGGTCGGGTCCAGGATTCATAGTTTTTGAAAAGTTACACTATTATCTGGTCGGGTCCAGGCTTCATAGTTTTTGAAAAGTTACACTATTATCTGGCCGGGTCCAGGCTTCATAGTGACTCGCTGGGGATTGTAGCTAGTTGTTATCTAGTCAGACTCCAGGCTTCAAAATAACTTGCTTGAATATACAAAGTTGAACTGATATTTGGTTGGATCCAGGCTTCAAAATAACTTACTAGGGAAGAATAAATTAACTGTTATCTGGTCGGGTCTAGGATTCATAGTAATTTATTAACGTTAAACTGCTATCTGGTCGGATTCCAGGCTTCGCAGATTTCTGAGGTAGATGAAGTTAATTGCTATCTGGTCGGATCCAGGATTCACAATAAACTTGCTTGGAAAGATGAAATTGAACTGATATTTGATCGGATCTAGGCTTCACAGTAACTTGCTTGAATTTAGTTGTTATCTGGTTGGATTCCAGGCTTCACAACAAATTTCTGAGGGAATAAAGTTAATTGCTATCTGGTCAGATTCTAAGCTTCACAATAACTCGTATGAAAAGATAAATTTGAACTGATATCTGGTTGGGTCCAAGCTTCGCAGTAACTTACTTGAAAAGATGAAGTTGAACTGATATCTGGTCGGATCCAGGCTTCACAGTAACTTGTTGGGGTAGAGGCAAACTCTACTGGGGAAAATAAATTAAACCCTTGTCTGGTTGAGTCCAGGTTTTTCAATATCTCGAAGAGTTAAACTATTATCTGGTCGGGTTCAGGCTTCACAATAACTTTCAGAGATAGCGATGACTTTGTTGGCGACTTCACTTGGGATCAGGGGTTACGGTCCTCTGATTTGTGATAGTCTGAGGGGAAAACTCAAGTTGGAGATGATAGGCTCAGCTAGGGAGACAGACTCAGTTGAGGAAATAAACTCAGTTGGGGAAATAAATCCTGCTGGGGAAATAAACTCAGCTGGGGAAATAAACTCAGCTGAGGAGAGAGTTGTCAAGAGATCGAGACCCTGTTTGGGGACCAACCTATGAAAAGGATTTTGCGGGCAACTCCGTTGGGGAAAGGTTTATTGTAGCCGGCCTTGTGGGGATAATGCTAATGAGATAACTCTGTGGGGATATCCCAATTGCATTAAACAGATGCTTGCCGTGGCTTGGCAGGACACCTGTGCCAAATAGTTTTAATTATGTTCACATGCATATGTTCGTTAAATTTTAGTCATTGGACATCTTTGTATTCAAAATTAAAGATTTTTTTTTGCACTTTAAAGTATATTTGTATTGATATTTTGCCTATGAATAGGCATTTTTGTACAAAGAGACAAAGATGCTAGCAAGAGGAAATTGTCGAAAGGAAAACAAAATTGAAAACAAAGATAATAGCCATGTGGAAGTGATCTAATTGCGTTCCAACTCTAATATTTCCCCAATGTCTTCGAACGTCCCTTGCCGTTGACAAAAGTTGATTGAACTGATCTTGGACCGTTTGAACTTGGACCTTGGTAATAAAGTCGACTGTGGTGATTCCACGGGACATAGTCATACACTTTCAATCCTTAATTTTTTCCTAGACCGCCCTTTCAGGTTTTCAGCCTACCAGGATACCCATTTTTTCCTAAGTCGCCCTTTCGGGTTTTCAACTTGCCGGGTGTACAATCTTTTGCATATATACCTAATTTTTTCCCAAAACTTTTTGGTTTGCCGGGATGCTCTTATCTTGTCTAGGTGTGTCAACCTAGCGGGTCTCTTATGCATAGTATTTTTTAACTATGTCTGCATTCACTGGATGTGGGAAGTCTTCATCGTCCATGGTAGTCAGCATCATGGCACCACAAGAGAAAACTTTCTTGACAACAAATGGCCCTTCGTAAGTGGGATTCCATTTGCCCCTGGGGTCACCTTGTGGAAGAATGATGCGCTTTAACAACAAGTCACCAACTTGATATACTCGAGGCTTGATCTTTTTGTTGAAAGGCTTGATCATACGTTTTTGGTACATCTGACCATGACAAATGGCAGCCAGTCGCTTTTCATTGATCAAGTTCAACTGATCTAATCTTGTCTGAATCCACTCGTCTTCGCCTAGGCCTGCTTCATTCCCAATCCTTAGTGAGGGGATATGAACTTCCACTGGTAGGACAACTTCCATGCCATAGACCAAAGAAAAGGGAGTTGACCCAGTTGATGTCCAAGCTGAAGTACGGTAGCCGTGAAGAGCAAATGGTAACATCTCATGCCAGTCCTTGTAGGTCACTACCATCAACTGCACAATCTTCTTAATGTTTTTGTTGGCCGCTTCCACTGCGCCATTCATTTTAGGTATGTAAGTAGAATAATTGTGATGCTTGATTTTGAACTGAGTGCAAAGTTATGTAATCATAGCATTGTTGAGGTTAGTCCCATTATCGGTGATGATCCTTTCGGGGATACCATAGCGGCAGATGAGGTTATGTTTGATGAACCTGGCTACCACGTTCTTGGTAACTGAGGCAAATGAGGTGGCTTCGACCCACTTGGTGAAATAATCGATAACGACCAGAATGAAGCAATGTCCATTAAAAGCAGTAGCTTTGATCTCTCCAATCATGTCAATGCCCCACATTGCAAATGGCCACGGTGCGGTCATGACATTCATAGGAATAGGAGGCACATGGACCTTGTCAGCATAGATTTTGAACTTGTGGCAAGTCCTTGAGTGTTGATAGCAATCAGTCTCTATTTTTGACCAATAGTAACCAACTCTCAGGATTTTCTTGGCCATAGTATGTCCGCTAGAGTGAGTCCTAAAGAGACTATCATGCATGTCTTCCATAATTTCCCCTGCCTCTTTCTTATCCACACATCGGAGTAGAGTAGAGTCATGGTTGCTTTTGTAATGACTCCATTACTTAGGAAGAATTTGGCTGAGAATCTTCGTAAGAACTTTCTGTCATTGATGGAAGCTCCTTCAGGATACTCTTGTGCTTCAAGGTATCTCTTCACCTCATGGTACCATGGATTTTTCGTATCAGTGTTAAGCTCATATAAGTGTGTAGGTTCATCGAATCTCTCAATTGTAATCATAGGAGCTTCGTTGTCCCACTTGACCTTGAACATGGAAGACATTGTGGCCAAAACATCGGCTAACTGATTCTCTTCCCTAGGGAAGTGTTCAAAGGTGATCTCTTCGAAGTAAGGAATCAAAGATAGCACAAGCTCCTTGTAAGGGATGAGATTAGGATGTTTAGTTTCCCAATCTACTTTTACTTGGATAATCACTAGAGCGGAATCCCCGAACACCTTCAAATGCTTAATCCTCAAATCAATGGCGGCTTTCAGACCCAAAATGCATGCTTCGTACTCAGCCATGTTGTTCGTGCAATCGAAGCATAGTCTGGCAGTGAAAGGAGTATGGCAACCTTCAGGGGAGATTATTACAACACCAATTCAGTTGCCCAAAGCGTTGGAAGCCCCATTAAATACCATAGTCCATCGGGATCCTTGTTCAGGCCCGTCATACGGTCCAGGTTTCACACAGTCGGTTACTAGCATGATATTCTCATCCTAGAAGTCAAAGTTCATAGACTGATAATCATCAACAACTTGATGAGCCAAATGATCTGCTAATACACTTCCTTTGATGGCCTTTTACGTTGTTTATTGAATATCATACTCAGTCAAGATCATTTGCCATCTAGCTATCCGTCCAGAAAGAGAAGGTTTCTCGAAGATGTACTTGATAGGGTCCATCTTAGAAATCAACAGAGTGGTATGAGTCAACATATACTGTCTTAGCCAGCGAGAAGCCCATTCCAGAGCGCAACAAGTTTTCTCGAGCAGTGAATATCTGGTTTCACAGTCGGTAAATTTTTTGCTCAGGTAGTAAATAGCATGCTCTTTTCGGCCAAACTCGTCATGTTGGCCCAACACACATACCATAGAATTCTTTAGCACTGTCAAGTACATGATCAAGGGTCTTCCTTCAACTGGAGGCATGAGAATAGGAGGTTATTTTATATATTCCTTGATTTTGTCGAAGGCAGCTTGACATTCATCATTCCATCTGACTACATGATCTTTCTTCAAGAGTTTGAAGATTGGCTCACAAGTAGCAGTTAAGTGAGATATGAAGCGGACGACGTAGTTAAGACGGCCCAAGAATCCTATAAATTCCTTTTCAAAGTGAGGGACTGGAATTTCTTGAATGGACTTCACTTTGGCAGGATCAACTTTGATGCCTTTACCACTGATAATAAAACCTAGAAGCTTTCTGGATCGTACTCTGAATGTGCACTTATTAGGATTCAACCTCAATTTTTACTTTTTCAGCATCTCGAATAGCTTGTACAGGTGACTGAGATGCTCCTCTTTAGTTTGTGATCTTGCAATCATATCATCCACATAGACCTCTATTTCATGATGGATCATATCATGAAACAAAGCTACCATAGCCCTTTGATATGTTTCCCCTGCATTCTTCATCCCGAATGGCATGACCTTGTAACAAAAGGTACCCCATTACGTAATGAAAGTGGTCTTCTCCATGTATTCGGGAGCCATCTTAATTTGATTATAGCCAGAGAAACCATCCATGAAAGAGAAGACTTTATGCTGAGCAGTGTTATCGACCAAGACATCAATATGGGGTAGAGGGAAATCATCCTTGAGACTTGCCCTATTCAGATCCATATAATCTACACACATACGAACTTTTCCGTCTTTCTTCGGCATCGACACCACACTTGTAAGCCATTGGGGATAAGATGTCACAACTAGGAATCCTGCATAAAATTGTTTCATCACTTCAGCTTTTATCTTTTCAGACATGTCAAGCCTCATGCGACGAACTTTTTGTTTGACAGGAGGACAATCTTCATTTGTCGGTAGATGATGAACTACAATGTCAGTATCCAACCTTAGCATATCTTCATACGACCAAACAAACACTTCCACATAGTCATGCAACATCTGAACCAATTTGTTTTTGACATTTCTTCCTAGGTTAGTGCCGATCTTGACCTCTTTCTTGTCTGTCTCGGTACCTAGATTGATGACTTCAACTAACTCTTCATGCGGTTGAATAGCTTTTTCCTCTTGTAATAGAAGTCTGGCTAGTTCTCCCGGTATCTCACAATCTCCCTCGCCTTTGTCTTCAACTTGGTTAACTGGATGTTCGAAATCATAGTCGGTGATAGTAGAGTCATTGGCAATGAGATCCGGAGTGGACGAGGACCTGCAAGAGTGTGTGTGTGTGTGCATGTAAGATACATGGCTATTTTGAAAAATGCTTTGAAAAAAGAAAGACAATGAGCACAAAGATTTGAATGCAAAAGTACAATAATTTGTATTGAATGATCATATGATAAAATGAACATAAATAAAACCCTTAACAAATGGACCATAGTGCCCTGGGTCAGGCATGTGGCATAAAAGTCATTATTTAATATTACAGACAAAATGTTCTTGAATTAATAGAAAGCAATAAACAAGTAATTACTCCTCAATAAAGGAGATGGGAACGAAGTCTTTTGCGTGCCAATTGTTGAGCTTTGTTGTAGTAGGGTATACTCATTCTTCAAATGCACATTCATCATCAGAATCACCCATAGCGTTAACTTTATGACTTCCAATATGGAGAGGGGGTTTCCCTACACGAGCGCGTCTCACTTCCTTTTGAGCCTTGATAGTGAAACCCAAACCACATTTGTCTGCTTTGAATGGGATCTCGGGGAGTTACACCCAAGTATCACAACTTCCTTCTTCGATTGCGGCATGAGAATCTTTGAATGAAACTATCTTTGGCACAACCTTACCAGCTTTGGACACATCAGAGGAACATTTGGAAGTAGCAACCATCGGCGACACAACTTCAAAAGCCTGACACGGGGTTTCTATAAATTCTCCATCCATTTCCACATATTTGAAATAATTGAGGTGGCTTACCATGAATTCATCCTCACCACAAACAGTGATGATCCTTCCCTTGACCGGCTATTTGAGCTTTTGATGAAGAGTTAATGTTACTGCCCCTGCTCCGTGGATCCAAGGGCGACCCAGTAAACATGAGTAAGCAGGACGGATATCCATGATGTAGAAGGTAGAGTTGAAAATATGCGAGCCCACCTTTATCGGGAGATCCACCTCTCCATGAATTGTCCTTTTGGACCCATCGAAAACCCTCACAATAATATCACTTGGTTTCAACACCACTCCTTCACAGTCTAAACGGTCTAAGGCCCCCTTGGGTAACACGTTTAAAGAAGAGCCAGTGTCAACCAGAACATGTGATAGGGTAGTCCCCTTGCATTCAACAGAAATATGCAGAGCTTTGTTATGGTTCTTTCTAAGTGGTGTCAGATCAGCATCCGAGAACCCCAAACCATTGTCGGCCGTCAAGCTTGCCACACAATTTTCAAACTGGTCAATTATGGTCTCATGAGGGACATGGGCCTTCTTCAAGAATTTGATTAACGCTCGAGCGTGAGCATCAGAACAAAGTAGCAAAGGTAACATGGAAATCTTGGAAGGAGTTTGCCCCAACTGCTCCACTATCTTGAAACCAATCCTTTTTATAATTTTCAAGATCTCATCCATTTCTTGAGCGTAAGGTTCCTTAGTAGCAATGTCTTTTACGGGTATTTCTGTCTCAGCAGGCTCAACTACTTTCTCCTTTCCCCTTGTGTCAGCACTAGGCTTAGCAGTGGTGATGCAGACAAGTGTCTTTGTAGTAGTTGATGGTGAGATGTTGGGTGAAAAGATTCTCCCAGTTCTGGTCACGTTACTAGAGCCAGTAATGTTACCAATGTCATTATCTTTGCTTTCTTCAATCCAAACGTCTTGCTTTATTCCATGGTAAAACACCTCAGCACCATAGTTCCATGGCACTACTTTATTGGAAGAGTACGAAATTGGCCTGGGGGTGATAATTATCAGAGGAGCAACAGTCAATTCATTTGAAATCCTAATAGGACCCTTGGAGGAGATCCTAAGAGGCTTGTTTGAGATTGTTATGATGGAGAGGTCTTCAAACTTATTGGTCAAACTTTTGGTGGACAGAGTCTTTTCAAATAGGATCTCATGGCTATTCATCAGGCGTTGAATGCCTTCATTCAGCCCTATGCATCCATTGAGTTATGTGGTGCAGAAATTGCAATCCTTCAAATAGCCAGGGAAAATCCAAGCCTTCAGTAGATTCTTTTTGATAATGTTTAACGGAGTAGTCAGGTCTTCGATGGAGGAAACAAAAATGGTGTCTTCAACAGCATTGACACTCATGCCATGGTTTGGCATTGGTGCTGTAATCACATTGGGAATTGGAGGTGGGTCGGATTTGATGGTCTTGTTGTCTATTAAGTCTTGAATTTTATTCTTCAGTGCCTAGCATTGGTAAGTCTCATGCCCGAGACAATTTGAGTGATATTCACATTTGTTATTTGGATTGTATTTAGGTGAGGAGGTATCTGGATTAGCCTGAGGATCACACAATGTCACTAAATTAGCCTTTAACAGGTGTTGTAAGGCTTGGGATAGCGACATGCCTATCCTTGTGTATTGTCTTCGTGGAGCCTTGAATCGTTGGTGATTCGAAGTTTGTCTTTGAACAGGAGTTGGGTTGGAGACCCGAACAACATTAACGGATGGACGATCATCCTTCTTGGTACAGGCCCTTTCCCCATACACAACATCCATTTCTTTCTTCCCAGCGAAGGGTTTCTTTACTGGATTGGAAGTGGAAGCTGATGCTATGGGGATCTTCCTGCTCTTGATACCACTTTCAACTCTTTCACCGGTTAAGATCAGCCCGGTGGAAACGAATGAAGAACAACCAACCAAAAAGTTGAAAAATGGACCAGATAAAGTGCCCATAAACATATCAATGTGTTCCCTATCAGTTAACGGCGGTTGGACCCTACTGGAAAGGTCTCTCCACTTTTGGGCGTACTCTTTGAACCCTTCATTCTTCCCCATTGTCATGTCTTGCAGTTGAACTCTTGTTGGCGCCAGGTCGGCGTTATACTAGTATTGGTGATAGAAAGCGGTGGATAAGTCTTCCCATGTATGGATACGGGAACCCTCCAACTGGTAAAACCACTCTAGTTGCGTCCCAACCAAGCTTTCTTGAAACAAGTGAACCCAAAGTTTCTTGTCAGCGGTGTGCAGCTGTATCTTGCGCACATAAGACTTCAGGTGCAGCTTTGGGCAGGAAACCCCATCATACTTAATGAATACTGGTACTTTGAATATTTGGGGAATAACAACCCCGAATATTAAACCCAAATCGTCAAAATCCAAACCAGGGGTGGCTTGGATCTCAACGGCCTTCAGTCTGTCCTCTAACTGCTTGTACTTAACATCGGCAGGAGGGTACTACTCGTTAAAATAATCTTTATCATCAGATGCTTGATCATTGATACACCCAGCCTGGGTACTCCTCGATTCTCCAATTTGATTTTTGTCTTCCTCAGACGAATCTTCCACTATCGGTATCTGAAGGATTGACTCTCTGAATCTCTTACCCATATTGACTAAGGCTTTCCTCTTTGGTTTCTTCTTGGATGCCAATAATGCTATCAACTCTTGTTACCCCTTGGCTAGGGTCAACAGAGTCTCTTGAAACTGAGAGCTTTGTTCTTGTAGGTCTTTCACTATTTTCTCGATATCCATCTTACTGAATTAAATAGCAGAAAGATAAGGAAACCTGCCGTGGAAAACCTGTTATGTTATGATGCATGGAAGATGTGTATGTAAATGTTTTCAAGGATTTATGAAATTTAAATTTGTCTAGACAAAGAATGAACAAACATCAATTTTTCATTAATTAGTTCAAAATGATTACAACACGCCTCTTGGGCTTACAAAATAAATCTCTAAGATAAAAAGGTCGAACGTATCCTCTTTGGTGCAAGGTAGGCGTTCAAACTCTGCTCTTCATGTAGTTGCTTTGTAAGCTCCAAAACCATTTTCTCACTCGCATGGCACTGAGCTTCGAAATTGTCTCGTTCTTTCTTTAGCTGAACCCAACCCTTTTGCAAGTCTTAAAGAGAAGTAGGCATGTTGGGATGGAGGACAGTATACAGGACTTCTTCTTCAGCAACAGTCTCCATGATAACTGGTAGGATGGAGGGGTAAGGCATCATAAGCTTCTAGGCACGATCTCACACCCACTTGATATAGGGTTCAAAGGGAATAAAATTCTTACGTCCCAGTGTCCCACTATCTGCTTTATTTACCATCATCCAAGATCTTGCAAACCTCTGACGGTAGCCTTGATTGTCGCTCTCATAGTCGAACACCAGTCTTTGGATGAGCATATCACGAGGACCATCTTTTTCGGTATACCCAAACTGTCGCAAATCTAAGCAAGGGTTGTAAGTGATACCTCCCCTAATGCCAAGGAGAGGGAAATTATGGAATTCTCCACAACGGTCAATGATAGAAGTATCTTCTAAGGATCTCGAACACCAATGGATATCAGAGTGGGTGAGGGACATCATCCTTTGAGACCACGTCAATCTTTGCTCGTTCCTCAGTGTTGATCGAGGTAAGTGCGAAGTAAACCACTTGGCAAGTAGGGGAATACAACATAAGAGAGTACCTCTTTTCTTTGTGGTGCGGGTATGGAAACAATGTAAGATGTCTCCCAACAAGGTAGGTATAGGATTACGAGAGAGAAAGACTGTGATGGCATTCACATCTATGAATTGGTCCGAGTTGGGAAATAGAACCAAACCATAGATGAAAAGGGCCAGGACATCCTCAAAGGATTGAAAATCCATATCTTCCCAAAATGAACGAGCCCTCTCCAATAAGAACTTGGCTAGGAGACCTATAACTCTGTTTCTTATCTCCCAATTTGCTACAATGTCGGCTCTCTTCAGATGCAGGGCTTCGGCAATGACTTCAAGTTTCAGAATCTCTTATAAACCGGTGAACGGTGCTTGATCAAGCACGAGCACTCCTAATAGTAAAGAGAATTCTTCTAGTGTTGGCACTAACTGATAGTCGAGGAAGGTGAAACAATGATGCATGGGATCGAAGAATTGGAAGAGCATGCACATTATCTCTTCTTGGAAATTGGAGGTGGCCAAATTGAGGAGTCGACCATATTTCTTGGTGAAAGGAGAGTCTTCAGGTACCCTTGACGCTAACTCTTAGAGTTAAGGGTGTGCTTTCACAAAGTTGATTCTAATGGTATTTCTTCGGACGGAGTTCATGGCCTACAAAATAAAAACAAAGATAAATTCCTAAATCCTTGAAATAGTTAGTGAGAATCTGTATGATGTTATGATGTTTATGATGTTATGTCCAAGTAAGCAATTTGTTATGTACACACAAAGAAAACAAGTCCTTAGGTTTAGGCTTGAATGGAGTTTATAGGTAAGTACCCTCTTAAAATTTTAGTTGGCTCAAAATTGTCCTAGTAATAGTAACCGGGTTCTAAAGGGTCTCAATATCGCTGACCTTTTTTTAGGCATTGTCTCAGCACAATCAATCTTTTCTTGCAGCCGAGATATCCCAAAAGTCCAATCTTAATGAGTGTAGTATCGAGTATCAACCAATTTTCAACTTTCCACCGAAATTGGTTACCTCACTACGTCCTAATGGCCAAGTTGTTCAATTAAGGTTCTAAGGTGAGTTAGTGCTTCATGACGCCGCTCAGCGGCCCCGTATTCTCCTCGATTCAACACAAGGGATACCGGTACCAACAAATGCGTCACACTAACGTAGCCATTGTTTCAACCATATCGGTCTATGTTGTACAGTTTCCACAATCTATTGCTACTTACCTAAAAAGGTGTCCCAGATCCGGGTAGAGGATCAAAGCTAGCCCAAACAAGGAACCATAATATAAAGCAAACAAATCAAACAATTAAATCAAGTGAAAGGTGATCTAGCCCTAAGGTAACCCCATGTTTGAGTACTCCCCAGCAGAGTTGCCAGTTTTGTAATACGGTGGGAGAACTGACTTGGGATGTTTTGCGTTTTATCATAATTGTTGCGGTTAGCAAGAGTCGCCATCGACTTTTATTTTATCCAAATAAAGGAAAGATTGAAAAGAACAGGAAAGGCCTTTGAGATTATTTTCTTGAGTTCGGGGGGTAGATTATGAAAAGGGAAGGTGTTAGCACCCTTTTCATCCATAGTTATCTATTGGCTCTTAGTTGCTTTGCTAGATCACTTGCTTTGTTTGAAAATGTGCTTTTGTGGTGGTTTTTGAAAGTATTTTTTGAAAAGGCACATTCGTTTAGGCAAACTTTGCAATGGTTCTCGTCTTATAAGAACGTATACAAAGTGTTGGACTTTTGAAAATATTTCATGTTTTGAAAGTGTTTGGTGTGTGTTTGCAAGGATGTTGGTTTTGAAAGTGAGCAAGCAACTAGGAATGTTTCTACCTACTCAAAAATCTTTCATTCATTTCCTCCTTTCCTTTGATATTGCTATCTTACCATTGATTGGTAAAAAGCCTTATCTTTGGATGTAAAGGGACGGGAGTGGGTCATCGTACAGTCATGATAGCAATGTTGTGAGATATCTTAGCATTTCTCTTTGAGGGACTAAGATCATTTGAAAGGAAACATTTAAAGCGTCATCGAGGGACAATGATCTTGTATTTTGATTGTTTTACTAAGACGTCTCACATGCATAACATGACCATTTTTTAGGCAATAAGTGGAGTTAACCCTAGGGGTGCATGTGTGAGTAGTGTGTTTGATTTGCATGCATTTAGTCTTTGATTAGGGTTGTCTACTTGTTGATTTTATCTTCCCATACAAATCTTAATTACTAGCATTTTTATGAAAGCGATAAATTACGGAAAGTAAATATTCTATGCTATTACAATCATTAGGGGGATAGGGTGTACAAATTTACAAATGGGGATTGCAAGAAATTAAAGTCCTAATCATCTATTACAACCATATTGAAATAATGTACAAGAAATGTAAAATGGACTTGTTTTTGTTTTTGTTAAGAGAAGAAATAAATTGGTTAGGAAAATATTTTTAGTCTCCTGGTCTTAAAAGAAATAAAGTATGTGAATATAAAAATATTATTGGTGTTTTTGATTGTTGAAAATAAAAGTGATATTAAAAATAATAAAATGGAAAAGAATCATAATCAATGTATTTGCTGAAAGGACAGAAGTAAGGGGCAGAAACTCTTACTCTGATACGTTACAAGAAAGAAAATGTTAGCAGAAAAGGGGAAGGTCAGAAGTTCTAGGTCTGGGTACACTGAAGTTCCGGGGTTGCTGGGAACAAGGGAAATCCTAGAAGTTCTGATGCAACTGGAAGCCTAGAAGTTCTAATGTTACTGGAAGGTATGGAAGTTCTGGTTGCTGTGATGTTCTGAATGTTGAGAGAGTTTGGAGGTTCTGATGTAGCTGGAAACCTAGAAGTTCTAGTGTCATTGGAAAGTCAAAATTTCTGATAATGGGTATGTGAGGTGTCAATGTTGTTGGGTGGGAATGTCTAGAAGTTCTGATCCAGGATCACTGTTTTGATAAGCAATTAACGGGGATTGATATAGAAGTTTTGATCCAACTAATGGGGAAAAAGATCAGGAAATAAACATAAAAAGGTGTTTCTGGGACTAGAACTCAGGACCCTTAACACTAATGTGTTATGCGTGTATTCTCTACCATTGGGGTGGCTATACATCCGGTATTAGAAGCAAAAACATAAACATATATCACAAAGTAAACTCTAATGCGGAATTTCATCTCCTTTTCCATGCCATTCAGAGCATCTACAACTTAACCATTTCTCAACAAAAACAGAAAATGCATACATAGAAGTTATGGCAGGTTTCATCATGGTTTCAGAATTATAAATCAGAGGCAAGCATGAATTTTGCTAATCCTAATTCTGAGTCCTAATTTCCTCAAGAAGTTCTGAACTGAAATTCTCTCTACTTAGGCAAAAAAATCCAGAAATCTATGAATATGTACATCATCAGAGTCATGATGTCTACATTATATTTTTGAGCATGAAAGCCTATCAATGCATAAGTACTGAAGTAAAAGTCAGAAGAAACTTACCTTGCAGCTGGAAAATATTATGTGAACTAGAGCCTAGTTCTGACTGATGTCATGTTCTGGTCAGCTTCCTCACGTACTCAGAAGGCTAGAACAAACCTGAACTATGGATGGTTGGAAAATTCCGGAGCAGCCAAGAAGCAATGTTTTATGTATTTTGAAATGGAAGTGGATGAAGATTGTGGTACAGTCTGAAAACAGAAGTTGGAACGACTTCTAAATGTGTATCAGAAGCTGTATGGATGATTTGATCAAGAAGCACGCGAGAAAAATTAAAGTTTGGAAAACAGAAACTGACATGTTTTGTGTTTATGTTTGCAGTTTCATGTTCTTAGAAGTTTCAGCAAAGTTTCAAGGCATTTTTTTCTCAAACTCTAGACCTTCTTACAATTGTAAATGAAGTTCAATTTATAGGAAAGGATTTAGTAGCTTGGAGAAGTCAAGAGTACAACCATCATATGCTAGGGCGCTAACTTGTTCTTGAAGCAAGTTTAAACAAGTATGGTGGTTAGCAGCTTTAGCCGCACTTAAGCTAGATTTGTAAGCATGAATTAAGGAAAAGTACCCTCAGAAGCAAAAGCAAAGAATGGGCCCAGCATAAACTTGTACAAAAGTTTTCTTTTCAAGGACAACAATGGTACTTCTATGTCACACGTGGGGAAATCATTTGGATAAGGACTCAAAAGTGGGTGTGAGCATTAAATGATGATGAGATTTATCAAAACATAAAACCCGCAGTATAAGATTATGTATCATAGCTTAAACTGGATCAAAATTTCAACATCAACGTAACTTAGAACAAATATCCAACTTCTGATCTTCGAATATCCTTGCTCCAGCATTTTGCCCTTGTGTTAATTCTAAACCTAAGTTGATGTATCAGTGCTACAAGCTTGATGTTGTGGGAGATCTTGTGAGAATCCTTGAGAAATGAGAGGGCAAATTTTGGGGTACAACAGTATCCAATTCTCATTGGGTCCTTGAGAGTGAGTTAAATAATTGTTGCATTTAGGAAACCATTGAAAATTACCTTTAAGAACCAAAAAACACCTAAATTTTCATTTTTCAATAGTATGACCTCTTTTGCAACAATAATGACAAAATAACCTATGATGAGAATCGCCTATGCTATTAGACTTCTTCTTGATCAAGTTATAATTTTTATGAGGCTTTTCAACCATTGAATATCTAATAGCAATAGTATCAATGACATGATTCATTGTGTCTAATTTGGTTTCAAGATTACTCACTTCTTGTTGCTAAATTTGACATGTTTCACATCCAAATTTACAAGATTGTTCATCCTCCTTTACACAATTTAAACTATCTACAATGAGTTTCTTTAATGCCTCAAATTTTTAATTTGTTTCTTCAACCTTGGCCTCCAAATAAGTAAAAGTATTTTTTTGGGAGGCCAAATTTTTCTTAGCATATAAAGTCTCTTTTTGTAGGTTTTCAAATTGATTCTTCAACTCATTAAAAGACAACTTTGCAATAGTAGAGTATTTAGAATGACTTACATCCTTTTTAGAAGGACTTACATCCTTTTTCTTGTTTTGACAATGATTTTCCATGAAACAATAGTTTTCGTCTTCATCACTCTCTCTTGAACTTTCATCGCTTTAGACATCACTATCACTATCCCAAGCAACATAGGTTTGTGTAGAATTTCTAGAATTGTTTCGTTGGCCCTTTCCTTTCTTCTTAGCAAGAGATGGACAACCCGGTATATAATGACCCGGTTTTCCGCATTCGTAACAAATACCCTTTGCCTTGTCCTTTTTATTTTATTTCATATTGAGAGGAGGAAGATTGTCTTCTAAATTTTGCAAGATTATTATTAGAGTGTTTGACACCATTCTTCCGAATGTATCAATTATATTTCCTTACAAATAATCCCATTTCTCATCATCTGAATTCTCTTCAATACTAGAGTCATTATCATTTGTGAGTTCATCCTTTGAGGACTTTGAACTTGAAGCCTTGAGGGCTTTAGGCTTCAATACTTTCTCCTTAATGGCCCATTTTTCCTTTTTCTTTTTCTCAAGCTTGTTTTCATGTTTATCCAGGCCATTGAGTTCTTGCTCGTGTTCTTTTAACTTTCCAAACAAAGCGGTGAGATCAAGTGTTTCAAGATTATTGGCTTCCTTGATCATGGTGATTTTTGGTTGCCAATTTCTTGTAAGACATCTTAATACCTTGTTATTATCAATAGCATTGGAAATAAGATTTCCTAGTAAATTTAAATGACTAATAAGATGTGAGAACCTATTTTGCATTTGAGCAATGGTTTCCCCTTGCTCCATGCGAAAGAGTTCAAACTCTTGATTAAGTGTATTAATTCTAGCTTGTTTGACCTAATTAGTTCCCTCATAGGTAACTTATAGAGTATCCCACATAGCTTTAGTGGTTTGACAATGGAAAATGCGATAGAACTCATCAACACCAAGGGAGGATACAATGATGTTCTTTGCTTTCCAATTGTAAGACCACTTTTTATTATCATCCTTATTCCATAAGTTTTCCGACTTTGGTATGGTAAAACCATCAACAACATATGTCACCGGTGTTGGACCATTTTGAATGGCTTCCAAAACACCTTTTTCATATGAGTTGACATGAGTTTTCATACAAGGTTTCCAGTAACTACAATTTTCTCCCATGAAAATTGAGGCTCTTTTATAATCCCATTTAGGTTCGTAAGCCATTTTCTAAAAAGTTTCGAATCCGGAATAAACTGGGCTCTTTCATTATTGTTGCATAAGTTGTTTTGTCACTATTGTTGCAAGAAAGGCCATACTATTGAAAAATTCAAATTTAGGTGCTTCTTGGTTCCTAGAGGCAATTTCTAATGGTTGCCCAAAAGCAGCAATTCTTTCACTCACTCCCAAGGACCCAATGAGAATTGGGTACCTACCACTTTTATTTGATTCTTGTAGGTTGAGTGTCTTGACGCTATAACGGGAAAATGGATTCTTGATAGTGGATGTTCAAGACACATGACGGGAGACATGTCTCTATTCTTCAACTTTGTGGTAAAGAAGAAAGGTTTTGTGTCCTACGGTGATTATAACAAAGGTGAAATACTCGAAAAAGGTAGTATATCTAATCCATCAACTATTACTATCTGAAATGTTATGTTAGTTGAAGGCCTTAGACATAATCTTCTTAGTACTAGTCAATCATGCGATAATGGTTATAAGGTAACTTTTGCCAAAGATTGTTGCATAATACAACATAATGAAAAGAATGATTGTATGTTTAAGGGTGTGAGGGTTAGTAATATCTATATGCTTGACTTAAGAGAAATTTCCTTGAATAATTCTTAATGTCTTGTTAACTTGAGTGAAGACTCTTGGCTATGGCATAGACGTTTGGCTCACGTCAACTTTGATCTACTTAATAAAACAGTTACAAAATATTTAGTAATCGGTCTACCAAAAATGAAATTTTTAAAAGACCATCTATGCGATACATGTCAAAAGGGTAAGCAAACAAGGGTCTCTTTTAAATCAAAAAATATTGTTTCAACATCGAGACCACTTGAGCTCCTTCACATGGATTTATTTGGTCCCTCATGGACTAAAAGTATAGGTGGAAATTATTATGGTTATGTAATTGTAGATGATTATTCAAGATTTTGTTGAACTATTTTCTTACGTAGCAAAGATGAAATGTTCTTAGGTTTCACATGTTTTTCCAAGTTAGCTCAAAAATAATTAAATTAAAAAATTGTCGCCATTCGAAGTGATCATGAAGGTGAGTTTTAAAATCATCTCTTTGAAGAATATTGTGATAAATTTGGAATTGAACATAACTTTTCAGCTCCTAGAACTCCACAACAAAATGGTGTTGTGGAGCGTAAAAATCGTGTTTTAGCAGAGTTGGCAAGAACAATGCTCAATGATTGTAGTCTACCAAAATACTTTTGGGCTGATGCTATTTGCACGGAATGTTATGTCTTGAATAGGATACTTATTTGTCCCATTCTTGACAAAACTCCCTATGAACTTTTAAAAGGTAGAAAACCAAATTTATCTCATCTTCATGTCTTTGGATGTAAATATTTTGTTTTAAATAATGGAAAAGATAATCTTGGAAAATTTGACGCGAAATTTGATGAAGGTATTTTTCTTGGATACTCTCACTCTAGCAAATCATATAAAGTTTATAACAAAAGATTACTTATTGTTGAGGAGTCGGTCCATGTTACTTTTGACGAGACTTCCCCAAATATTGTTGAGAAAGGTAGTTTTTTCCATGGTGTAGGTGCATCTATGGAAGACATACTCAAGGACACCGATAAAGGAGTTGATCAACCTAAATCAGTAGAAATTAAGAAGGATGAAGATGACAACCAAGAAAAGAAAGATGATGAAAGTCATGGAGAAAATAATGGTCTTCCATTGGAGTGGGGAACCTCTAAGGATTATCCAATTGACAATATTATTGGTGATATTACCAAAGGGGTAACTACTTGCTCTAAGATAAGTAATTTTTGTTATCACCATGCATATGTATCACAAGTTGAACCTCAAAACTCTAAGTATGCCTTATTTGATTAGCATTGGCTTATGGAAATTCAAGAAGAATTGAATCAATTTGAAAGAAATGATGTTTGGGACCTTGTCCCTCGTCCATAAGATCATCAAGTTATAGGCATTAGATGAGTATTTAAGAATAAACTTGATGAACATGGTGTGATAACAAGAAATAAGGTCTGTCTTGTGGCTCAAGGTTATAATCAAGAGGAGGACATCGATTATGAGGAGACCTACACTTTGGTTGCCCGACTTGAGGCTATACGCCTTTTATTAGCTTATGCATGCTCAAAGAACTTCAAATTATATCAAATGGACGTAAAAAGTGTGTTCCTTAACGGATAAATAAGTGAAGAAGTGTCTGTTTCTCAACCTCCCAGTTTTGAAAATTATGAGTTTCCTAATGATGGGTTTCCTAATCATATGTTCAAGCTAAAACGTGAGTTGTATGATCTTAATAAGCCCCCGGGGCATGATATGATCGTTTAGTATGTTTTTTTCTAGAACAAGGGTACTCTAGAGGGAAGTAGACACAAAACTCTTTATTAAACGTCAAGGAAAACATATTTTAATAGTTCAAATTTATGTTGATGATATCATTTTTGGTTCAACTAATATGCATCTTGTCAATGAGTTCTCTAAGCTCATGCAGGGAGAGTTTGAAATGAGTTTAATGGGAGAGTTAAACTACTTCCTCAGACTACAAATTAAGCAACTTGATGAAGGCACATTTGTATGTCAAACTAAGTATTGTCTCAAATTGCTAAAAAGATTCGGTATGGACGGTGCTAAAGAAATTGACACACCTATGGAAACAAATGGTAATCTATATAGAGATGAAACTAGTACGGATGTTGAGGTAAAAAGGTATAGAGGTATGATCGACTCACTTCTTTATCTTACTGCATCTAGGCCGAATATTATATTTAGTGTTTGTATGTGTGCATGATATCAATTTGTTCCTAAGGAATCATATTTAAAATCCATTAAGCATATTATTAGATACCTCATTGGTACCTCTAAGTTTGGGCTTTGGTATTCCATGGGAAACAATTATAGCTTGGTTGGTTATTCCGATTCCAATTTTGCCGCTTGCAAATTAGATAGGAAAAGTACTAGTAGAACTTGTCACATGTTTTCAAAATCCTTGATAAGTTGGCATAGTAAAAAGCATGTTTCTGTTGCTTTGTCAACTGCCAAGGAAGAATACATGGCAACCAGTAGTTGTTGTGAACAAATTTTGTGGCTTAAATAACAACTACTTGATTTTGATATTAAACTTTCACGTATTCCTATCATGTGTGACAACACTAGTGCCATTAATTTAACCAAAAACTATGTACTATATTCACGCACTAAACATATTGAGATACGTCACTACTTCATTCGTGACCATGTTGAAAAAGGGGGTGTTGTGTTTGAGCATGTTGATAGTAAAAATAAACTTGCCGATACTTTTACTAAACCTCTCTCAACCTAACCTTTTGTCAATATACATGGAGAATTAGGGACAATCAATATCCCAAATGTTGCTTAATTCTATCTTATTGCTTGCACTTTATAATTTCACTCTAACTTGGTATTTAGGTATTTTACATCATATGATTGCAACTTCAATCTCAATCAAGACTGAGTTAATATTGTTTCAATTTCTCCTTAAAAGTAAGATTTTCATTCACACATGTTACTAGTTTCTTCCAAAAATGGTTGATATTCTCTCAAATGATGAAAAATATTATAATACGGTGGGAGAACTGACTTAAGTGTCTTGCATTTTATCGAAAATGTCACGGATAGCAAGAGTCGCCACCAACTTTTCTTTTATCCAATAAAGGAAAGGGTGAAAAGAACAGAAAAAACCTTTTGAGAATTTTCTTGAGTTCGGGGGGGGGGGGGGGGGGGGGGGGTAGGTTATGAAAAGGGAAGGTGTTAGCACCATTTTCATCTGTAGTTACCTACGGGCTCTTAGTTGCTATCTTACTTTTGAAATACTTTTGCGAATGTGTTTGTTTGAAAATATTTTGAAAAGTGTTATCGTTGGGAAAACTTTGTAATGATTATCGTCTCTATAAGAAGGAATACAAAGTGTTGAATTTGAAAATAATTCAAGAAAGTGTTGGTGTGTTGAAATATGTTTGTTTTGAAATGTTTGTGAGCAAGCAACTACAAGCGTTCTACCTACTCAAAAGAAAGTCTTTGTTCTTTGCCTCCTCCTCTAGATAGTTCTTATCTATCATTGATTGATAGAGAGCCTTATCATTAGATATGAGGGATATGTGTGGGTCATCGTATAGTCATAAAAGGCAACAAGTAGGACACTTTAACAATTGTTGTAAGGGTCTAAGACCGCTTACCGAAGGCAACATCAAAGGGTCATCGAGGGACTATGATCTTTTAATCAAGGGTCTTTGCTAAAGTATCCCACGTTCGAGGGGTATGACTATTTAAATCCGAGGCAACAAGTATGGGTTACCCTAGAGGTGCGTGTGTGTAAAGAGTGTTATTTTCAAATATTTTATCTTGAATTAGGGTTGTCTAGTATTGATTTTAGGATCTTGCCATACAAACCCTAATTACTAGCAATAATATGGAAATCGATAAATTGCATAATTTAAACAGCCTACGCTATTACGATGCTTTTGGGGATGGGGGATACAATTTGTGAATAGGAGGAGAAAGCAATAAAACCCTAATTACTATTACAAACCATTCAATATGAATCACAATAATAGAATATACAAAATGTAAAGAGAAAGAAAATTGTTTTTAGGGTTTTTGATAGAAAAAGGTTTAGCCTAATTAAACTAATTAATTTTATTTACAAAAGAAGTTAATTAATTGTTTAATCAAAACCTAAGACCTAAATTAATTAAAATAAAACCTAAGTCTAATTTACTTTGTTTAGAAAATTATTTTTTTGTTAATGTAGAAAATAAAATATTTTATGATGTAAAATAACTAATAAAATCTAATTTAGTCAAAAAAAATAATAAAGTATTTAAATTAAAATATTTTTAATTTAAGAAAATATATTTTTTGCATTTTTAGTTTAAATAAAATAAATTTTAAAAAAAGAAAATATAAAGAAATATGAAAACATTGGGCTTGGGGGTTAAAAAAGTGAAAATGGGGGTTAAGAATCGTAAACAAGGCCCAAGACAGTTTTTTTTAGAATCAGAAAATAAATTTAAAAAGGAAAAAAAGTAAATGGGCCTGCGCTGAGTTTAGTAAAATGGAGGTGAGAATTAGCAAAAAAAACCATTAAAAAGAACAAGGCCCAAACTCTGAGCCCAACGCTTGTTTTACTCTCATGTTTGCTGGCTTATTGGAGTGTATCATGGACTGCACATGTGATGTGTTGGATCTGCTTGGAATTAGATAAGATGGTGATAGAATGAGGAACAAAATGTGCGCTTTTAGCTTGCTTGCACCTGATTAGTATGAAACAAACATGAAAAAAACAAAATTTCCCATACCTGGCTCGAACCCATGACCAGGCGTAGGAATGCTTTATACGCATGCGCTCTGCCACTGGGGTGGCTGTTACATCTGGTAGTAAGACAAGTTATATTAAATATAAAATGAAATCCTTCCTAATGGTACTTCATCCATAACCTCTCTCTAGCTTCTTAATCACCATTTTTGAATTTTGTAACTTCCTCATTTCTTAACAAAATCAGAAAATATAAACATGAAACTTGCTCTATTTTTCAACACGAATTCAACCATATAAATTTCATGAGCTATAAATCAAAGATGAATGAGAATTTTACTGGTACCAAATAAAAACCTTATTTTTTCATGAAGTTTAAACTCAAACTCGCATCACTCATGCAACATAAATGAAAACTAAGGGCATGGTTAGCTTCAGAGCTATGATTTCTACATTTTTATTCAGAAAGTAACCATTAATGATGCTTGTATGAGAAGTTCAAAGTTGAGAAAACTTACCTCAAAACTGGATCTCTTGTATGGAGTTTGAGCACTTCTGGAGGTAAGGTGATGATCTGGATAACTTCAATGGACTCCTAGGAAGCTAATGCAACACTTACTTTGGATTGAGAGTGGCTGAAACTTCCTGTAAAAGTCAATATGCAGAGCTCTATTTTTGAGTTTGGGAGATGATGAAGATGGATTTACAGTTGTGAAACAGGTGTGGGTATGAGTTGTTTATGATGTATAGATGCTTTGTGATTGATTTGGAGAGGAAACACACTAGTAGATTGTGAGATGGAGGTTCAAGGTCAGAAATGACAAGCTATGGAGGTTCAAGGTCAGAAATGACAAGCTATGGAGGTTTTTGTCCAATTTTGAGTTTGAGGGAGTTTGAGGGATTTTGAGGGCTTGTGAATTCGTCCGTTAGGTTGAAATTACATCCTCTATTTATAAGCAATAGGTTTGGAAGGTTCAAGGGATCAGAATCACAAGATCACATGTTATGGTTTTTGACTGGTTTTTGAAGCAATCTTGACAAACATTGTTCCAATGCATAGTACAAGGCTATCTAAAGTGGTTAGGCACTTTAAAAACATTGCTTCTGGCTTTTTTGTTGAGTGTCTACAGAGGGATATTGTTAGAGGCTCAATACATGTTGACTTTGTGATTAAAGCAACTTTACAAGAATGAAAATGTTACTTTGTGCCAAAAATGGATGAATCTCTTGGACAAAGGCTCAAATGTTTGAATCATAGCTCTAACAGTTTGTAATCAATTAATTATGGAGTGATTTGCAAGTTAAAAGTCTGCAAAGTAAGATTATGCAGCATAGGTTTGAGATTTGGTTAAGTGTTCATCATGAAAATGACTTGTTATTCAAGAATGGATGCCCAACTTCTTCTCTTTGATTCTCTTAGCTCAAGCATGATCTTTTCAAGTTCTTAGACATTTTGGAAAGATTGTAACATTGTCTACAACCTTCATGTTTACCACTTTAGCTAAATCATTTTGGAGCTTGGTGAAAATTGACCAAGAAGTTAGGTCAAAAAATCAGCCTAACTTGCCAAAATTTTCACTAAGTGTTTTTTAAAGAATATCATGACTTCATGGGTTTATATATTCAAATCTAAGAATTTTTTGGACATCAACTCTATAATACAAATTTGTAGAGTTCATTAAGATCTACAACTTTCATTTTGAAAGTTTTCCTTGAACCATCTTGCATCTTGGTGAAAAAATATCATGAAGTAATGAATTTATCAAGTATAAAAACACTTAGAAATTTTCTAAGTCTTAGAAATCTTGACTTTTTTATTGACTTTTTGAATTTCTTGATTTTTGATGATCAAGTTTTATATTTTTTAATGTCTTGATGAGTTTTGATCTTTGAAATTTAATGTTGACCAAAAAGTCAAAGTTTGACTTTTTATGTATCAGTTGACTTTTCATCAGTTGATCAAATTTCAACTATCAATCCATTGATCTTGAGAAATGATTTGAGCCATGAAATTAGGTCAACATGTTGTGTTTGAGTCCTTGAGATTATGCTTCAAATCATTAGGTTATGTACTAGGCCAAAAATCACTGATCAATCATTCTTAGTCAAAACCCTAATTTTGACAATTTTGCCCCTTTAATGATTTGAGTGCTTTTCTTGAGACTTTGTGATAAAACCTTGATAAATTTATAAATATGACTTCAAGATGTTGATTTTGGCCAAAAATCATGAAGTTTGACTGTATATTGACTACAATTGACTTTTTACTCAATACAACTGATTTTTAGTCATCTGAGCAATTGGCTAAGCAAATTTGTGATGTAAGACTTGAAACTTGGTATGAGAATTCTTGGAGACCTATAATGAACCATGAAAGTAAATTGAGGCATAAAAATTCCAATTGTCCTTGAGAAAGTCAAAACCCTAATTTGGAGGCTCAGTGCTTAAGAGGTGAGTTTATCTGATCAAACCCTTGAGAATCCTTGAGCATTTGAGATCTTTTGTGAGAAATGTCTTGAGAATAAAGAGGGAAAAATTTGGGGTACAACAGCTTCCCCTGTTCAATCTTCTTAATCCCGAAGAGTTAGATTGGCTTGTCCGCCATTCGTGACTTGAAGGTGGAAGATGATTGAACACTTAAGTGCCGAGAAATTTGCACCCGCTGGTGCACGAAGTAAAACTGCTTGTTGATTATATTGGGAATGGGCTTAAAGATGCCATTTGGAGAGGTGATGGAAAGTTGTCGGAGATGGGCTCATAGATGCCATCCAGAGATGATTGTTGATAGAAATATCATATGAGTCTTCGCTCGACCGTATCAGAATAAATCTTTGGTCAATTTAATCTGATTCAGAAAAAGGTCTACTGAGGGAAATATAAGAACAAATCTTTGGTCGATTTAATTTGAGCCAAAAGATGTTTTTAAATCTTTAACTGAGAGAAGTATTAGAATAAATCTTTGGTCGATTTAATCTGAGCCAAAAAAAGGTCTACTGAGAGAAATATCAGGATAAATCTTTGGTCGATTTAATCTGAGCCATCAAAAAGGTCTACTGATAGAAGTATCAGACAAATCTTTGGTCGACTTAATCTGAGCCAGCAGATGTTTTTAAATCTTTAACTAAGAGAAGTATCAGAATAAATCTTTGGTTGATTTAATCTGAGCTAGAAAAAGGTCTACTGAGAGAAGTATCAGAATAAATATTTGGTCGATTTAATCTAAGCTAGCAGATGTTTTTAAATCTTTAACCGAGAGAAGTATCAGAATAAATCTTTGGTCGATTTAATCTAAGCCAGAAAAAGGTCTACTGAGAGAAGTATCAGAATAAATCTTTGTTCGATTTAATCTGAGCCATCAGATGATTTTAAATCTTTAACTGAGAGAAGTATCAGAATAAATCTTTGATCGATTTAATCTGAGCCAGAAAAAGGGCTACTGAGAGAAGTATCATAATAAATCTTTGGTCGATTTAATCAGAGCCAGCAAATGTTTTTAAATCCTTAACTGAGGAAGTATCAGAATAAATCTTTGGTCGATTTAATCTTAGCTAGCAAATGTTTGAAGGGAGTATCCATCATATAATATTTGCCTTGTCCTGTTTCAGGGAATGACCTAGAATATGTTTTGATAGTTGGTGATGATATTCATATGTTGACTGATCTTTCCTGAAAAGGTAAAGAGTTAGTTGTATGCAATGTCATGACGTATGAAATACATTGTGTAATGATGTTCTCAAAATAAATGAGATTGTGATATATGTGTTTCATATGCATATGCTATGATGTATGAATGTGTAATGTTGTTGAAGTGTATCTTCATCTGAGAAAATAAATCTCTGACTGTTGTTGGGGAATGAAGAGTATGTGTATCTTCAATCTTGTATAGAATGCTTCCGTCGGGGATTCCTGCTTACTTGTTTGAAGAAACTCTGCAAGGGATGTATTGATTTCTGTTTGGGAAGTAGAGTTTAGGAGCATTGGTCGTCCGTTTCTCTATTGGGGAATTCATTTCTTATATACTTGTCTGGGGATAAAAGAGATGGTTAAACTTCTGACTTGTCTGGGGAAGATAATTTCCATAAATTGTACTGATTGAAACTCCGTGGGGAGATTTGAAGAGATTTAAGCTCCTTTATTTGTTAAAGTGATTTTCCAGGGAGATTGTGGGGAATGTGCTTTTATTTGTGAAAACTACTCCATGGAGATAATTTCATAGAAGTGGCTCTGGGGACTTCACTAGGGATAATCTTTTGAAAGGGACTCCGTGGGGATTTACAGACAACTTGAGTTTCATTCCAACTCCAAGAATTTTGAATAAATGTTTATTCCTGTTCTTAGTATATATTTATTAATAGTTAATGATGTTCATATGCATATGTTAATTCGATTTTAGTCATTAGACGTTTTTGCAAACAAAACAAAAAAACAAAAAGAGACGGAAATCCTAGTAAGAGGAAGTAGTCGTAAAATGAAAGAGTACAAAGTGAAATCAAATGTATATATCCATGTGGAAGTGATATCATTGGGCTTCAACTCTTCTATTTCCCCTATGTCTTCGAGCATCTCGTCCCTCGCCACTAGAAGAAGTTGATTGCACTGATCTTGTACCTTTTGAACTTTCGATCTTGGTAATAAAGCTAGCATGTAAGTGATCCAACGAGACATAGTCGTACGCTTTTAATCCCTAATTTTTTCCTGGACCACCTTTTCTGGTTTTCAGTCCACCAGGATACCCTTTTTTTCCCAAGCCGCCCTTTCAGGTTTTTGACTTGCCGGGTGTACAATCTTTTGTATATCCCTTATTTTTGCCCGAACCCTTTTTGTTCATCGGGATGCCCTTATTTTTTCCTAGGTATGTCAACCTAGTGGTTCATTCTTATGCGTAGTATTTTTTTACTATGTTCGTGTTCACAGGGTGCGGGAAATCTTCGCCATCCATAGTGGTTAGCATCATAGCACCACCCGAGAAAACATTCTCGACAATAAATGGACCTTCGTAAGTGGGAGTCCGTTTGACCCTGGGATCTCCTTGTGGTAGAATTATGCGCTTTATTACTAAGTCACCAGCCTGATATACCCGATGCTTGATCTTTCTGTTGAAATCTTTGATCATGCGCTTCTGGTACATTTGACCATGACAGACAGTAGCCAGCCTCTTCCTGTCAATCAAATTCAGCTAATCTAACCTTGTCTGTATCCATTTGTCTTTGTCTAAGTTTGCTTCTTTCGTAATTCTTAGAGAAGGGATTTGAACTTCAACAGGAAGAACATCTTCCATGCCATAGACCAAAGAGAAAGGGGTTTCCCCAGTTGATATTCGTGCCGAGGTACGGTAGCCATGAAGAGAAAATGGTAGCATCTCATTCCAGTCTTTATAGGTCACCACCATATTTTGCACAATCATCTTTATATTTTTGTTAGTAGCTTCCACTGCACCATTCATCTTAGGTCTGTATAGAGAAGACTTGTGATGGTTGATCTTGAATTGCATGCAGAGTTTAGTGATCATGGCATTGTTAAGGTTGGTGCCATTGTCAGTGATGATCCTCTCAGGGATACCATATCGGCATATGAGGTTGTGCTTGATGAACCGGGCTATGATGTTCTTGGTAACTGAGGCAAATGAAGTTGCTTCAAGCCACTTGGTAAAGTAGTCAATGGCGACAAGAATGAAACGATGTCCATTAGAGGCAGTAGGTTTGATTTCTCCAATCATGTCGATCCCCCACATTGCAAATGGCCAAGGAGCAGTCATGACATTCAAAGGAATCAGAGGCACGTGAACCTTGTCAGCATAAATTTGGCACTTGTGGCAGGTCCTCGAGTGGTGATGACAATCGGTTTCCATGGTCGACCAATAGTAACCAGCTCTCAGAATCTTCTTGGCCATAGTATGTCCACTAGAGTGAGTTCCAAAGATACCGTCATGCATATCCTTCATGATCTTCTCTGCTTCCTTCTTATCCATACAGCGGAGTAAAATTGAATCATGGTTGCGCTTGTATAAGATCCCATTACTCAGGAAGAACTTGGTTGAGAACCTCCGCAAGCATTTCTTGTCGTTGACTGGCGCCTCTTCCGGATACTCTTGAGCTTCAAGATAAATTTTCACCTCATGAAACTAAGGCTTATCCTCTACACTATCAGTGTCAATCTCATAGCAGTGTGCTGGTTCGTCAAATATTTCGACAGTGATTCGGGGAGCTTCATTGTCTCATCTGACCTTAAAGATAGAATACATGGCAGCTAAAGCATCTGCCAACTGAGTTTCTTCCCTCAGAATGTGTTTAAAGGCAACCTCTTCAAAGAACGAGATCAAGGTTAGCACAAGCTCTTTGTAAGGGATAAGATTTAGATGTTTCATATCACACTCTCATTTAACTTGACTGATAACCAAAGCTGAGTCTCCATATACACTTAAGAATTTGATTCTTAGGTCAATGGAAGCCTTGAGACCCAAGATGCATGCTTCGTATTGGGCCATATTGTTGGTACAGTCAAAGCAGGGTCTGGAAGTAAAAGGCGTATGGAAACCTTCAGGGGAAATGATCACAACACCAATTCTGTTACCCGGTGCGTTGGAAGCTCCATCGAAAACCATAGTCCATCAAGATCCTTGTGCAGGTCCTTCATATGGTCCAGGTTTTTCACAATCTGCAATCAGCATGATATTCTCGTCCGGGAATTCAAAGTTCATAGATTGGTAATCAACCACAACTTGATGTGCCAAATGATCTTATAGTACACTTATTTTTATTACTTTTTGTGTAGTGTACTGGATATTGTATTCAGTTAGGATCATTTTCCATTGGGCTATCCTTCCGGAAAGAGCTGGCTTCTCGAAGATGTACTTGATGGGATCTATCTTAGAGATTAATAGAGTTGTATGAGTCAACATATACTGTCTTAGTCGGCGAGTAGCCCATGCCAAAGTGAAGCAAGTTTTCTCGAGCAGTGAATATCTTGTTTCACAGTCGGTAAACTTTTTGCTAAGGTAATATATTGCATGCTCTTTTCGACCAGACTCGTCATGCTGCCCCAACACACACCCCATTGAATTCTCTAACATGGTTAAGTACATGATCACAGGTCTTCCTTCAACTGGTGGCATCATAATTGGTGGTTCTTGCAAGTATTCCTCGATCTTGTCAAAAGCTATTTGGTAGTTGTCATTCTATCTTACCACTTGATCCTTCTTTAGCAGCTTGTAAAGTGGTTCACAAGTAGCAGTCAGGTGAGAGATAAATCGGGCAATGTAGTTTAGTCGTCCTAGAAAACCTCTGACCTCCTTCTCAGTATGAGGAGTTTGCATTTCTTGGATAGCTTTGACCTTGGCGGGTTCAACCTCAATACCTTTTCCACTAACGATAAAGCCTAGGGGCTTACCAAATCTTACCCCAAAGATACATTTGTTGGGATTCAACCTCAGCTTGTACTTCCTCAGTCTTTTAAACAGCTTGCGTAGATGGTCAATATGTTCTTCCTTAGTTTGGGACCTCACTATCATATCATTAATATAGACTTATATCTCATGATGATTCATATCATGAAATAAAGCTACCATAGCCTGTTGATAAGTTACGCCTTCATTCTTCAGCCCCAAAGGCATGACTTTATAACATAAGGTACCCCATTGTGTGACAAAAGTAGTCTTCTCCATGTCCTCGGGCGCCATTTTGATTTGGTTGTAACCCGAGAAGCCATCCATGAAGGAAAACACCTTGCGTGTGACAGTGTTGTCAACTAAGACATCAATATATGGTAGTGGGAAGTCGTCTTTGGGGATTTCCCTATTTAAATCCCTGTAGTCTACGTATATACAGACCTTACCGCCTTTCTTCGGCACTGGCAAAACATTTGCAATGCAATGAGGATACAACGTCACTTCCAAGAAACCTGCATTGAACTATTTCATTACCTCAGCCTTGATCTTTTCAGACATGTCAGGACGCATGCGACGAACCTTTTGTTTGATCGGATAGCAACCCTCTTTCATTGGTAGATGATGGACCATGATATCAGTATCGAGTCCCGACATGTCTTCATATGACTAAGCGAATACCTAAAAATAGTCATGCAACATCTGAACCGATCTGCTCTTGACACTGTCTTCCAAGTTGGCGCCGATCTTGACTTCTTTCTTATCTGCCTCAGTACCCATGTTTATCACTTCGACTGGTTCTTCGTGCGGTTGAATAGCCTTTTCGTCTTGTATCAAGAGTCTGGCGAGTTCTCTAGGTATCTCACAATCTTCTTCACCTTCATCTTTGGCTTGATAGATTGGATTTTTGAAATCATAAACGGCAATAGCATAATTATTGTCAATGAGATCCAGAGTGGATGTAGATATGCAAATGTGTGTGTGTGTGTGTGCATGTAAGGTCACATGGCTATTTTTTTAAATGCAGTAGAAAGAAAGACAAAGAGCACAAAATTTTGAATGCAAAATCGTCCAATGTTTTCATTAAATGAGCATATGATATATGAAATGACAAACCCTTAACAAATGGACCATTGTTCCCCGGGCAAGGCACATGGTTTAAAGTCATTGTTTCGAAGGAAATTATACAGACAAAGTTCTTAAAGCCATAAAAAACAGGAAATAGAAATTACTCCTGGTTAAAGGAGATTGATATGAAGTCTTTGGCCTTCTAGTTGTCGAGTCCCCCATCAGTAGTTGGGAATATCCAGTCGTCCAAGTCAACATCACTATCAGTGTCTTCTAGTGCATTAACTTCATTGTTGTTAATACGGGGAGGTGGTCCACCAGCACGAGCATGTCGAACCTCTTTCTGAGCCTTTGAAGTAAAACCCAATCAAAATTTGTCAGATTTATAGGGGATGTCAGGAAGGTTGTCCCCAGATAGTGCAACCTCCGTCTTCTACAACAGCTCGAACATCCTTTAGAGAGGCCATTCTTGGTGTATCCTTGACAATCTTGGGTGCAGTAGGAGTAGCATTAGAAACAAAAATCATTGGAGGGATTACTTCAAATGCTTGGCAGGGGGTTTCAATGAACTCACCATCCATTTCAACATATTTGAAAGAATTCAAATGACTGACCATATATTCTTCCTCTTTACAGACTGTGACAACCTTCCCTCTCGCTAGGTACTTCAGCATTTGTTGTAATGTAAAGGTAACTGCACCTACACCTTGAATCCATGGGTGTCCTAGCAAGCAAGAATAGGCCGGACGAATATCCATTACACAAAATGTTGAATTGAAGACTTTAGATCCCACCTTGATCGGAAGATCAACCTCTCCATTGACCATTCTTTTTGAACCATCGAAGGCTCTCACCACCATGTCACTGGGTTTCAGCACCATACATTCATAGTCCAATCTGTCCAAAGCACATTTAGGTAAAACATTGAGGGAGGACCCAATATCTACTAACACATATACCAGAGTGGTGCGTTTGCATTCAATAAAAATATTCAAAGCTTTATTATGATTCTTCCCTGCCTAAGTTAAATCTGCATCAGAAAATCCCAAGCCATTATCAACAGTTAGGCTTGCAACACAGTTCTCAAATTGATTCGCAATGGTCTCTTGTGGTACATGGGCATTATTCAAGAATTTCAGCAGAGCTTAGGCATGTGCTTCGGAGCATAATAATAAGGACAACATGGATATTTTTGAGTGTGTCTTCCCTTGTTGTTCCACTATTTTGTAGTCACTTTTTCGAGTGATCTTTAGAATTTCTTCCATCTCTTGTCTAGATGGGTCTTCAATTGTCACTTCTTTTAGGGGTGCCTCCATCAAGGCAGTCTCAGTAACTTTCTCTTTACCTTGGGTATCAGTAGTTGGTCTAGAAGCAGGAATACGAACAAGTGTTGTTGTAGTCGTTAGAGGAGAGATCTCCGGAGAGAATACCCTTCCTGTCCTAGTGACCTTACTAGTTCCAGCAATGTTTGTAATTTCAGGCTCTTCATTTTCAATAATCAATTGCTCTTTCTTGACGTCATGATAATAAACTTCTGCCCCATAGTTCCAAAGTACTGCTTTGTCAGATGAATAGAGGACTGGCCCTGGTGTAGTGATAATCAGGGGAGCCACTCTTGGCTCAGCAGGAATCCTTATAGGGCCTTTATAGGTGATCCTAATAGGAGTATTTGAAATGGTGATTATGGAAACATCTTGAGCTAAACTTTTCACGGACGGATTTTTCTCGAATAAAATTTCATGGCTATCAATCAAGCGTTGAATACCTTTCTTCAGCCACATACAACCATTGGTTTTGGAAGCACAGTGGTAAAAATATTTAGGGCATCCAGGAAATAAAATGGCTCTCAGCAGATTCTTCTTAATGGTCAATAATGGAGTAGTCAAATCATCAATGGTGGAGACAAATGAGGCATCATTAATAGCATTGACACCTTTACCATGACTGGGCATGGGAGCAGTAATGACATTAAGGGTTTGTGGAGGGTCAAACCCAATCACTTTGTTATCAATCAAATCTTGGATATTGCTATTTAAGGCCCAACAATCATTAGTATCATGCCCAAATCTATTGGAATGATAGGCATATTTTGCATTCGGGTTGTATTTCAGAGATGAAGTATTGGGGTTTTGAGGAGGATTCCTCAGTGTTACCAAATCTTCCTTCAACAGATGTTGTAAATCTTGAGACATTGGCATGTTGATTCTAGTGAATTTCCTCCTCGGGGCATCAGGCCTTTGTTGATTGTTTGGTTATTGTGGTCGTTGAACTGGGGTCGAGTTTGAAATTAATACATCTCCTACCGACTAATGACAATCATTCTTGATACGACTTATTTGTCCATAAACAACATTAGTTTCCTTATTACCAACAAATGGTTTCTTTACAGCAATAGAGGTTAAGGCCATGGGGATCTTTCCGCTTTTGATTCCACTTTCAACTCGTTCACCGGCTATAATCAACTCAGTAAACCCTGAAGAAGAACTACTAATCAGTATATTAAATAATGGACTAGTCAAGGTGCCCATGAACATGTCCGTGAACTCTCGGTCAGTCAACGGGGGTTGCACTCTTCCAGCCAAGTCCCTCCATTTTTGAGCATACTCCTTAAAGCCTTCGCTCGAGCCCATAGTCATATTTTGTAATTGCACGCGACTTGGTGCAAGATCAGAATTATATTGGTATTGTCGGTAGAAGGCAGCAACCAAATCCTCCCATGTGGGGATATTAGCCCCCTCAAGTTGATAGAACCATTCCAACTGTATGCCAGATAAGCTCTCTTGGAAGAAATGAACCCATAACTTCATATCGATGATGTGTGGTTAAATCTTGCGGACATAAGACCTCAGATGCATCTTTGGATAGGAGACCCCGTCATACTTGGCAAGGACAGGGATCTTGAACTTGTGGGGAATGACCACCCCAGGGACCAGACCTAAGTCTCCAAAGTCAAAACCACGCATTGTTTGGATCTCTACAACCTTAAGTCGGTCTTCTAGATGTTTGTACTTCTCATTCGTCGGTAGATACTGCTCTTTGGAATAGTCTTCATCCTCAGTAACTTGGTTATTTCCACCCCTAACTCTTGTGCTTTTGTCTTCTTCCTCAGAAGAAGCCTCTTCTATTTGAGCCAGTAGGGAGGGCCCCTTGAACCTTCTTCCCATGTTGAGGATAACAGCCAGCTTCTTGGTCTTCTTGTTGGTGGAAATGAGTGCTATCAATTCTTGCTGACCTTTGGCTAGGTTGAGGAGAGTCTCTTGGAACTGTGCGTGTTGAGTTTACAGGTCTTTGACAGTTTTCTCTAGAGCCATCTTATACTGAAATAAACAGTAAAAAGATGAGGAAACCTGTATCAGAAAACCTACTTATGATAGTGTTGTACCCCAAAATTTTCCCTCTCATTTATGAAGACATTTCCCACAAGATCTTCAATAGTTCAAGCTTGCACAAGGATTGGCTAGGACAAGACACTTCCTCAACACTGATACCTCAAATTAGGGTTTGAGTTTTCACAAGGAAAATTGGACTTTTAATGCCTCATATGACTTTCATTGATCAGTATGGACCTTCAAGATTGCTCATGTCAAGTTTCAAGTCTTGTAGTTCAAGTTTGCTCAGTCAATTGATCAGATGACCTAAAATCAACTATATTGGTTAAAAAGTCAATTATGGTCAACTTACAGTAAAACTTCAAGATTTTTGGCCCATATCAACATTTTGAACTTATATGTATCAATTGATCAAGTTTGGATCACAATTCCCCAAGAAAATTGTACAAATCACCAAAAGGGCAAATGGTCAAAATGGTCAAAATTAGGGTTTTGATTGTATTTGAATGATCAAGAGTTTTTGACCTAATACATGACTTATTGGTTTGAAACATGATATCAAGGATTCAAATGTATCATCTTAACCTAATGGTATGATTCAATTCATTTCACAAAGCCATTTGATTGATAGTTGAAATTTGGTCAACTATGAAAAATCAATTGTACACTGGAAAGTCAAACTTTGACTTTTTGATCCAAATCAAGTTTCAAAGATCAAATTTCATCATGACATGTCAAAATATGAAGCTTGATAATCAAGAAAATCAAAAAGTTAAATTTTATCTTGAGAAGTCAAAATTTCTAAGACTTAGAAATTTTTCTAAGTGTTTTATACATGCTTTTCTTCATGAGTTCATGCCAATTTTTCACCAAGATGCAAGATGATTCAAGGAAAACTTTCAAGATGAAAGTTTTAGATCTTGATTAATTATACAAACTTTTATTAGAGTGCTCATGTCCAAAAATTCTTATATTTTGAGTTATAAGGCCATAAAGTCATGAACTTTTTCTTAAAACACTTAGTGAAAATTTGACCTAGTTAGGCATATTTTTGGCACCAACTTCATGACAACTTTTTACATAGTTCCAATTGGATTCTTCAAAAATTGAAAACATGAAGGTTGTAGAGGATGTTGAAATATTTCCAAAATATACAAGAACTCATTAAGATCATTCTTGAGCTAGGAGATTCGAAGAGATAAAGTTAGGGTTTCATTTTTAATTTACAATGCAGAATTATGAAGAACAATAGATCAAATCTCTAGTCATGCTGCTTAATCTTTGCTTTGCATACCTCTAAATTGCGTTTCACTCCATAATTAATGGTTTACACACATGATTGAGCCCTTATCCAAGTGATTCAAGCATTATCCAAAGCAATTTGCCATTTTGGGAAGAAAGTAACATATCCATTCTTGAAAAGCAAGCTTTATGCATAAAGTCAATTCATTGAGGTCCTAACTTGTTTGCTCTGATTACACTCCATCTACAAAGTCATAGGCATTGTGCTTAAAGTGGTTAACAACTCTATGAACATAGGTACAAGGCATGGAAACTTGTTTTGTCAAGAAAATCACATGTTGAGCTTTAACATGGATTTTGAATTCAGATTAACTTGAGCATTCCAAACCTTTTGCTTATAAATAGAGACATTATTTATGAGCTAAGACATGAGATTACAAGACATCTAAACCTCTCAAACTAGAAGTTGCACAAAACCTCCTGTTATATGTCATTTTTGACTTTACACACTCATCTCCAAATCCACTTGTGCGTTTCTTGGCCAAAACATTCACAAAGCTTCTAATACACATATAAAGACTACCCCAATCCCTGTTTTTAAAATGTAACACCTCCATTAACCATCTTACTTTTTCAAAAACAGAGGTCTGCATCTTGACTTCTCCAGGCCAGTTCAAGCACTTTTAGCTCAAGGTAACCATTGGAATAACTTCCTAGGGACTCAAGGAAGCTGACCTGATCATTACAACAACTTGAATCAAGCTCATTTGCAGAACACGATTTCTAGTTTTGAGGTAAAATTTCTGACTTTCAATCTCTTCATGTAGGAATTGTTAGGCTTCTATTTTCAAAGATAAAATGTAGACATCATAGCCCTAAAGATGACCATATCCTTAGATTCCATTTATATTGACTGAGTAGTGAGAATTTTAAGTTTGAAATCTCTGAAAAAGTTAGGTCAGTATTTGGTACCATTAGAAATTCTCATTCATCTTTGATTTATAGCTTTAGTTATTTACATTTCTAGAATCGTGATGAAATTTTACACAACTTTCTTGTTTACATTTTCCATTTTGGTTGAGAGATGAAGAAGTTATAGGTTTTGAAAATTTTGTGAAACTTTCTGGCGCGAGGAAGAAGAAGATAACAACCATGGGGTCGTTTTAAAATATAATGTGATGGTTTAACATTAATCAACAGATGTATGACCACCCTAAAGGTTAAAGCGTGCGCATGTTACCTCTTGGACCTGGGTTCGAGCCCCAATGTTCGTTTTGTGAATTTTTTCACAGTTTTTCTGTTTCTTTTTTATTTGAGGGAGCGCGCTTGGGCCCTAGGTCTTTGGGCCTTGCCATTATATTTTTTCCTCACCCCCTATCTCATGTATTCCAGGCAGCCCATCTCACTTTTTATTATTTTATTTTATTTTCTGATTACAAAAATACTAATGGGCCTAATACAAAACAAAACTGTTTTTGCTTACAAATCACCCCTTTCACCTTTACACCCCCTGATTTAATTTCACATTTTTATTTTATTTTATTTTCTATTTATTATTTTTATTTTTTATTATTAATATTATTATTATTTTTATTACTCAAAAAACCTAATAAATATTTTATATTTATTGCTTAGAATATTTAGTATATCCTTTTATTTTATTTCTTTTAAAATAAGAAAGACCAAAAATATTTCTTTAACAAATTTCTTCTTTTGTAATTAATATTAGATTTAGATTCATTTTATTTTATTTTTAATTAAAATAAATTTAGAACTTAGTTTTTTTTATTAATTAACTATTTTCTTTTTAGTTTAATTAAGATAAACCCTTTTATACAAAAAATCCAAACAAAAACAATTTTCTTTTCCTTGTATATTATCTCACATTCTTGTATATTATTTACTCAAGTTAAATATGGTTGTAATAGTAAATTAGGTTTTTATTTACTTGCTTCCCCATTTATAAATTTGTACCCCCATCCCCAAATGATGTAATAGCGTAGAATTTTACATTTATGCAATTTATCGCTTTCAATATAAATGCTAGTAATTAGGGTTTATATGGCAAGACTAAAATCAACAAATAGCAAACTCTAATACAAGAAAAGCAATGCATGAAAAACAAACACTTTGATCACTTGCACCTCTAGGGTTAACCCACACTTGTTACCTTGAGAATAAAATAGTCATGTCTCGCATGTGGAATACTTTAGCAAAAACAAACAAATACAAGATCATAGTTCCTCAATGACGCTTCAAATGTTGCCTTTACAAATGACCTTAGACCCTTACAAAATTGCTAAGGTATCTCATAATATTTCTTTTAATGACTATACGATGACCCACACATGTCATTTAACCTCCAAAGATAGGGCTTCTTATCAATCAATGGTAAGGTAGCAATATCTAAAGGATGAAGAAATGAACAAAGACTTTTTGAGTAGGTAGAACATTCATAGTTGCTTTCTCACAATAATTTTCAAAACAACATCATTCAAACATACCAACACTTTTTTCAAATGAAAATATTTCAAAAGTCAACACTTTGTATGCATTCTTATAGAGACGAGAATCATTACAAAGTTCTCTTAAACGAAGGCACTTTTCAAAAATACTTTCAAAACTGATCACAAACACATTTCAAAACAAAGCATTTCAAAGAGAACTAGAAACTAAGAGCCCATAGGTAAATACGGATGAAAAGGGTGCTAACACCTTCCCTTTTGATAACCTACCCCTCGAACTCAAGAAAATTCTCAAAAGGTCTTTTCTATTCTTTTCACCCTTTCCTTTATTGGATAAAATAAAAGTTGGTGGCGACTCTTCCGCAACAATTGCGATCAAACACAAAACACTCAAGTCAGTTCTCCCACCGTATTACAGAACTGTCGACTCTGTTGGGGAGAATAAAAAAAGTGGGGTTACCTTAGAGACTAGATCACCTTTAAATGCTTTCATTGTTTGACTTGTTTTATTTACATTTATGGGTCCTTGTTTGGGTTTGTATTGATCCTCTACCCGGATCTGGGAACATTATTAAGTAAGTAGCAAAGATTGTGGAGACTGTACAGTGTAGACCAATATGGTTCAAGCAATAGCTACATTAGTGTGACACATTTGTGGGTACTGGTATCCTTTATGTTGAATCAAGGAGAATACGGGGCCGCTGTGTGGTGTCATGAAGCACTAACTGACCTTATAACCTTTAATTGAACAACTTGGCCATTAGAAAGTAGTGAGATAGTCGGTTTAGGTGGAAAGCTGAAAATTGGTTGATACTCGATACTACGCTCATTGAGATTGGACTTTTGGGATATTTTGGCTGCAAGAAAAGATTGATTATGCTGAGACAATGCCCAATGAAGAAAGGTCAATGATATTGAGATTCCCTAGAACCTGATTACTTTCTAGGACAGGTTGAACCAACTAAACTTCAAGAGGGTACTTACCTATGAAACCTCATGCAAGCCTAAACCTAAGGACTTGTTTGCTTTGTGTGTATATGTTTATTTGTACATAACATCAGGACATCATACCATAGAATTTGCACTAACCATTTCAAGGACCTTGGGATTTATCTTTTTCTGTTTTGTAGGACATGGATTCCATTCGTAGAAAGACTATTTGAATCGGCTTTGTGAAAGTGCCTCCTAAACTCAAGGAGTTAGCATCAAGGGTTCCAAATGATTCTCCATTCACCAATAAGTATGCTCATCTCATCAATTTGTCTACCTCAAATTTTTAAGAATAAATGATGGGGATACTCTTTCAATTCTTTGACCCTAAACACCATTACTTTACATTTCCTGATTACCAATTGGTTCCTACCATGGAGGAGTTTTCTCAACTCTTGGGAGTGCTTATTGTTGATCAATTACCCTTCACCGGTATTGAGAAAGACCGAAGGTCTGAGGGGATTGCTTTAGATTTACATTTGCAACGGTCGGACGTTATGGTAAATTTGGAAACAAGAAGTGGTGTTAAAGGTTTTCTAGCCAAGTTTCTGTTTAAGAAGGTTCAACAATTTTGGGATGCTTTGGATTTGAAAGCTTTTGAAGAAGTTTTGGCTCTTCTACTCTATGGGATGGTACTATTTCCTAACCCGGACCGACTCATAAATGTGAATGCCGTTAAAGTTTTTCTATCTCGTAACCGAGTTCCTACCTTACTTGGAGATATTTTGCATTATTTTTATACTCGCACCATGAAGAGAAGGGGGGTTGTTATGTGTTGTACTCCTTTGTTGGATAGGTGGTTTATTTCACACCTTCCTCGATCAGTTTTAAAGAATGAACAAGGTATTAGTTGGTCTCAAAGGTTGATGTCACTCTCTCACTCGGATATCCATTGGTGTTCTCGATCTCTGGAGGATGTCACCATCGTTGATCGTTGTGGGGAATTCCCTAATGTCCTTCTCCTTGAAATTAGGGGAGGTATCACTCATAATCCTTTCTTGGCTCTACGACAGTTTATGTATGCTCAGAGGGATGGCCCTCATGACTTACTTGTTCAAGGAATTGTATTTGACTATGAGAACAATGTCCAAGGTTATCTTCAAAGATGTGTACGAACTTGGGGCATGGTGAAAAAAGTTGATAGAAAAACTTTGGGGCATAAGAACTCTATTCCATTAGAGCCTTATCTCAAGTGGGTACGAGCTTTTGCACAAAGCCTCATGATGCCGTATCCTGCCATCTTACCTATCATCATGGAGCCTATTTCTAAAGGAGATGTTCCATACACTATTCTTCATCCTGACATGCCTACCACTCTCGAGGAGTTGCAAAGGTCATGGATTCAACTACAAGGGGAGCGTGACACCTTTGAATCCCAGTTCTACACAAGCGAGAAGGAGGTTTTGGAACTCATGAGACAACTTCATGAATAACGGAGTTTGAATGCCTACATTGCACCAAAGAGGATGCACCCATGGGAATCTTGAGTCCCTTTTGTTATAGGAGTTTACTTTGTATTATTTTTTCTTCTTCCATTGTAAGCCCAAGAGGCACCTTTTGTAATCATTTAGACTTATTAATACAATTAATGTTTGTTATTTCTTTGTTTAAACAAATTTAAATCTTAAAGGTCCTTGAAATCATTTGCATACGCATTTCATGCATCATAACATGAGCAGGTTTTCCGACACAGGTTTCTTCATCTTTCTACTATTTATTTCAGTAAGATGGATCTCGAGCAGACAGTGAAAGACTTGCAGACACAAAATTCTCAATTTCAAGAGACCTTGCTCAACTTGGCCGAAGGGAAGCAATAACTGATGTCACTTCTGGTGGCCAAAAAGAAGACTAAGAAGAAGGCCCTGATCAACATGGGGAAAAGGTTTAAAGGCCATGTCCGTCAAGTACAAGTGGTTGAAGAGTCGTCCGAGGAGGATGAGAACCAATACGAAGATGCGATGAGCACCCGTGCTGGGGGTGCAAAAAATCAAGCTTCTAAGGATGAATATTACTTTGACAAATAATATCCCCCGTCTGAGGATAAGTACAAGCAATTGGAAGATAGGTTGAAAGTTTTGGAAATTCAAGCCGTGCCTGGTTTGGATTTTGGTGATTTGGGCTTGGTAAATGGGGGTTGTTATCCCCCACAAGTTCAAAATTCAAATCTTTTCTAAGTACGACAGATTTTCGTGCCCAAAGCTTCACTTAAGGTCCTACATCTGCAAAATACAACCACATACCACTGACAAAAAGCTTTGGGTACACTTCTTTCAAGAGAGTCTGTCTGGGACTCAGTTAGAATGGTTTTATCAGTTGGAGGGTTCCAACATTCATACTTGGGAAGATATGGACACCACTTTCTACCGTCGATATCAATACAATGCTGATTTGGTGCCGACTAGAGTTCAGTTACAAGGAATGACCATGGGTTCCAATGAAGGTTTCAAAGAATATGTGAAAAAATGGAGAGGCTTGGCAGGTAGAGTGCAGCCGCCACTGACTGATAGGAAGCTAGTGGATATGTTCATGGGAACATTAACTGGACCATATTTCAACTTACTAATTGGCAACTCATCGTCCGGTTTCACTGAGTTAATCTTGACTGGTGAAAGAGTTGATAGTGGTATTAAAAGTTGAAAAATTCCTATGGCCTCCGCCTCTACATCCAATTTTATGAAGAAAACTTTTACCGGAAAGAAGGAAACCAATGCCGTATATGGATCAAGGGACCATGTCAAAAAAGACCACCTTTAATCTGTCAATGTTGTTTTGATCTCCAATCCACCCTCTACTCAAAGAAAATCACAACAAGCCAACCATCAAAGGCCTGAGGTCCCAAGAAGACAATTCATAAGGATTAATGTGTCGTTATCTCAAGCCTTGCAACACCTGTTGAAGGCTAACTTGGTAACGTTGTGTGATCCACCATCAAATCCCAATGTTTCATCACCAAAGTACAATCCTAACGCCAAATGTGCTTATCACTCCAATAGCCCCGAGCATGACACTGATCAGGGTTGGGCTTTGAAATGCAAGATTCAAGACCTTATCGACAACAAGACCATTGAGTTTGATCCACCTATAACTCCGAATGTAATCACTGCACCAATGCCAAATAATTGAAAAGGTGTCAATGCAATTGAAGACACTGCTTTTGTTTCCTCTATTGAAGACTTTACTACTCCACTGGCCATTGTTAAAGAAAATTTGTTAAGAGCTGGTGTTTTCCCTGGTTGTTTAAAAGACTGTAATTGATGTACTCTACAAAAGAATGGATGTGAATGGATGAAAAAAGGTGTTCAACTCCTAATAGATAGTCATGAGATCCTGTTTGAAAGAACTCTGGCCATAAAAGGTTTGACTAAAGAAGTTAAAGACATATCAATCATCACCATATCTAACAAACCTATTAGGATCTCTTCAAAAGGTCCTATTAGGATTTCCAACAAACCAACATTTCCCCCCTTGATAATTACCGCACCAGGGCCAATTCCTCATTCTTCCAATAAGGCAGTACCTTGGAATTATGGCACCGAAGTATACTACCATGGAATTAAGCAAGACTCTTGGATTGATAAAGACAAGACTGGTGACATTACTAACATTACTGGCTCTAGAAAGGTGACAAGGACATGGAGAATCTTCTCTCCTGACATTTCACCTCCAACCACTACAACTACACCTGTTCGAATTACTGTTGATAAACCTAGTACTGACGCTAGGGGAAAAGAAAAGATGATTGAGCCTTCCAGGATGGAGGAGCCTGCCAAAGGCATTACTGTTAAGGAACCCTCCACCCAAGAAATGGAGGAGATTTTGAAGATTATAAAGAAGAGTGATTTTAAAATAGTAGAGCAGTTGGGGAAAACCCCCTCTAAGATCTATATGATTTCTTTATTTCTTTGTTCTAATGCGCATGCTCAAGCATTGATCAAATTTTTTAAGAAAACACATGTTCCTCAAGAGACCATAACCGATCAGTTCGAAAATTATATGGTGAGTTTGACTGCCAATAATGGATTGGGATTCTTTGATGCTGATTTGACTCCAGTTGGAAGAAATCATAACAAGGCCTTGCATGTCTCCATTGAATGCAAATGAACTACTCTGGCCCATGTATTGGTGGATATTGGGTCCTCTCTAAATGTTTTGCGCAAAGGTGCCTTAGATCGGTTGGATTATGAAGTTCTGGTGTTAAAGCTAAGTGACGTAGTTGTAAGGGCTTTTGATGGATCTAAGAGGATGGTGCATAGAGAAGTCGATCTCCCCATTAAAGTTGGTTCACAAATTTTCAATTCTACTTTTTATGTGATGGACATCCATCCTGCTTAGTCTTGTTTACTTGGACTCCCTTGGATACATGGGGCAGGAGCGGTGACATCCACTCTTCATCAAAAATTGAAGTATCCAGTTAAAGGAAAGATCATTACCGTCTGTGGTGAAGAAGAGTTTATGGTTAGCTATTTAAATCCGTTTAAATATGTTGAGATGGACAGAGAGTTCATAGAAACTCCTTGTCAAGCCTTTGAAGTGGTTCTTCCCGTGGTAGCCATGGCTACTCCTGATGTTCCAAAAAATGATGAAGTTGTGCCAAGAATGGTTTCACTCAAAGACGCTCGTGCAGTGGTTGAAGATGAAAGCTGTACTATTTGGGGACAACTCCCGCATAGGAAAATCACCTGTTCACATTGGTAATCATGAAGTGAATGTTATTGAAGACTCTGAGGATGATTGTGACTTCGAAGAATGGGTCTACCCGACTGTCGGCGAAGGACTTGACAATTAGCGTGCCAAAGATTTCATTCCCATCTCCTTCAACAAGGAGTAATTACTATTTACTATTTTTTTCAATTCAAGAACTTTTGTCTGTAATTTAATTCCAAACAATGACTTTAAGCCACGTGCCTTTCCCGGGGCACCATTGTCCATTTGTTAAAGGTTTGTTCATTTCATATGCCATATGATCATTTAATGAAAAAACATTAGACCTTTTGCATTCAAAGTTTATGCTCATTTCCTTTCTTCTTCTTCTTATTGCATTTTTCAAAATAGCCATGTATCTTGCATGCACGCACACACACTTGCAGATCCTTATCCAATTCGGATCTCATTGCCAGCGACTCTACTATCGCTAGCTATGACTTTGAACATCCAATCAACCAAGCCGAAGACAAAGGCGAAGAAGATTGTGAAATACCCGAGGAATTATCCAGAATTCTGATGCAAGAGGAGAAGTCCATTCAACCACATGAAGAGCCAGTTGAAGTGATCAACCTAGGTACTGAGGAAGACAAGAAAGAGGTCAAGATAGACGCCAACTTGGAAGAAGGTATCAAAGGAATATTGGTCTAGATGCTACATGACTACGTTTATGCCAGGGCTGGATACTGACATAGTGGTTCATTGTCTACCAATAAAAGAAGATTACCCTCCGGTCAAACAAAAAGTGCATCGTATGCATCCAGACATGTCTGAAAAGATAAAAGTTAAGGTAATGAAGCAACTCGATGCAGGTTTTCTGGCTATCACATCATATCCTCAATGGGTTGCAAATGTGGTCCCAGTGCCGAAGAAAGATGGGAAGGTCTGTATGTGCGTAGACTATAGGGATTTGAATAGGGCAAGCCCCAAAAATGATTTCCCTCTACCACATACTGACGTCTTGGTGGACAACACGACTCAACACAAAATCTTATCCTTCATGGATGGTTTCTCTAGCTACAATCAAATCAAGATGGCTCTCGAGGATATGAAGAAGACCACCTTCGTCATACAATGGGGCTTTTTTCGTTACAAGGTCATGGCTTTCGTTTTAAAGAATGCAGGGGCAACCTATCAACGAGCTACGGTAGCCCTATTCCATGACATGATCCATTATGAGATAGAAGTATACGTTGATGATATGATTGCAAGGTCGCAAACTGAGGAACAACACCTTGATCATCTTAATAAGTTGTTTAAGAGGTTGAAGAAATACAGCTAAGGCTGAATCCCTACAAATGCACCTTTGGGGTAAGATCTGGAAAACTCTTAGGGTTTGTTGTTAGTGGAAAAGGTATTGAGGTCGACCCTGCAAAAGTCAAAGCCATACAAGAAATTCCAGCTCCCTGTACTGAGAAGGAGGTCAGGGGTTTCTTAGGTCAACTCAACTACATTGCTCGATTCATATCTCACTTGACTGCTACTTGTGAGCAAATCTTCAAACTATTGAAGAAAGATCAAGTAGTCAGATGGAACGACAACTGTCAAGCAGCCTTTGACAATATCAAGTAATATTTACAAAAACCTCCTATCCCGATGCCTCCAGTTGAAGGAATGTTGCACCCCAAAATTTACCCTCTTGATTTAGGCTTATGTTTCATAATGAATATCATATTGCATTGCATTCATACTTGGTGATGGGATCAAAGTATTTTGGTTATCAAGTCTCCCTCAAGCTTTGAAGGTTGATTGCATTGACAAGTTGCTCAAGAAGAATCTAATCATCTAAATCTCTAGATCTTTCAAGCTCAAAGGTTATTGCATATCTCAAGGGTTTTGGTTGATCAAGGCTATTGATTAATGTACAAGTCTTTATTTGTAAGCTACAATATCTCATTGGAATTTGGAAGGTCTTTGTACAAGAAATTGGCCAGGATGTCCAGAAGATTTGAAGTTTTGAAGATGGTTCATCAGTCTCCTAAGATGTTAACCAAAATTAGGGTTTGTTCTAAGTTGAAGTAATTAGGGTCTAGATGATCCAATTCATGAATCATAATTATCTTATCATCATTATAATCAAATTTGATCAAAGAGTCTCTCATGATGCCCAGTGGAATTAGGGTTTTGAAGCTTGGTCAGCTATCTCCTAGTACATGGTACAAAACTAGGGTTTTGGATTTAATCAGGATTTCTTTGACTTTTTTACCCAAACTTGTTTCCATAATTCACCACATGTTATTGAACATTTATTATTGAAAGATTTAGGTTCAATTTGGATTGGAAATGGTTCAATTGATCAAAAGGGGCAAATTGGTCATTTTGACCAAAGTCAGTAAAATCAGGAACTGACCAAGTAGACTTTTGGTCAAACATCAATTCAAGCATCCTCTTTTCATATTCCATACCCAAATTCATCTTTGAATCAAGAGAAATAGTGAACTTGAGTGTAACTTGTTCAAGAAGTAACTTAAAGATTGAAAAAATGCTAAGTGCCAAAATGACTTCTCTTGGGCAAGCCACGCGCGTAATTTCATCAAACACTTGGAAGGCCATTTTGTGGAATCAATTTCTTGTGACATAAGCCTCAATTTGAAAAATTAAAAAGTGCATTTTGAAGAGGGCTATGAAAGCTTCTCATTAAACTTGGAATCACTCAATTTGGATTGAAATTGAGGAAGTTATGATTTGAGGAAGTTGGGTGGCAAAACCGGATTTTTTGAAGGCACATGGGCAGGCCAGCGCGTGCAGTCTTGGGCAAGATGGCTTGACTTGCCCAGGAATCCTAATGACCACATCTTTTTCATTTCTCCACCATTTTTGATGAATCAAAGATCATTGTGAAGCTCATCCTTTGAATTTTAATTGGCTTAAAGAAGTTTGGAAAATGCACGAGCCAATTTGAAATGGCCTCAGTTGGAAGTCAGCTGATTTTTGGTGTATGCTTGGCTATGGCATTTTTCAAGTTTTGGTTCAATTTTAATCCAATCATTCCAAGTCCAATTGCACATGCTTGGCACTAATTGGATACCTCATGTGCTTGTCAAAAGAGGACAAATCAGGTGCATACCTCACGCCTCTCTCATTTTCACATTTTGGACAAAATGGGAAACTTCTCACTCAAGAAAATCAGTCCCATGTGAAAGAGAGGACAACTCACCTTATCACGTTTTTTTCACTCACTCACATTCTCCTATTGTTGCTCAAAACGACTGCAAGCATTGCCTAAATGCCAAGCAAAACACAAATGGCCATCACACTTGTTTTGGTTTGACAGAAATTTCTTTTTTACCCTCTAATGACTCTCATCTTGAATTACCACTCTAACCTTACTCCAAACACTCTATATAAGTTGTTCAAACTATCATTTCATGCACACGCGCACTGCATTGGAAAAAGCTTCTCAGAATTTTCTCATTTTTCTTGCTCTGCAGCTTGAGTCGAGCAACACAATTCTCTTGATCCAGTCCTCATTTCTCTACTCAAACACCTTCATTGGAGCATAAGGAAGCTTTTCAGAAGGTTTTCTTGTTAGATTTCAGAGGCACAAAGTGAATTTATTTTTCACTTTTGAAGGTATGCTCACTGAATCTGAACCTTGATTTGAGCACAAATTGAAGTGTTTTATGATGTGCATTATATTTATAGCTGGCCAATCATTAGGATTGATGTATATTTGAGCTCTGATTCAAGCAAATTTGGTGAAATCGCGTTTCTGGTTTTGGATGTTTACAGTGTGTTTTTCCAGTTTTTGAGATTTGATTTCTCGATCTATGCTTGACCTTTTAGTTTGATTTGAATTGCATGATGTAGTATGATATATCAGCTTTAATTTGAGCTTAATTTCATGGATTTTGGTTGAGAATCGTGCTGGTTTGATGGATCTGAAGTAGGCATGTTGGAACTGATGGAAACAAGAGTTTTGGCCTTGGCAGGAGGTTAAAGATGATGTGTGGCATCATCTCATTAGCCATGTTCTTGTTTTTTTGATATTTAAATTTCCATTGATTCTCTGATTTTATTTTCTTAATCAAAACTTGATGAAAAATTATAAAAAAAATTCATGAAACTTGAAAATAATATTGCTGACCTTGTGCATTTTTTTTGATAATTTTTGAAAATGTTTTGGTTGGTTTAAAAATTAATGAGTTTAATTAATTGTTTGTTTAGTGGTTATTTTTATTTTAATGTTTCTTTGACTTGAAAAAATTTTACAAAAAATTATTTTGAACTCATAAAATAATGTAAAAATTGATTCTGATTTTGGTTTAGCATTTTTTCTATTTTTGTTTAGAAATTTAATTTCAAAAGTTTATTTATAATATTTGTTTGTTTGATTTTTATTTTAATACTTCCATTGATTCAAAAATCCTCAAAAAAAATCATGCAAGCTTGTTTTTAATCATAGAATCTGAACATATTTTTGTTTTGCCTTTTTTGTGATTTTGGCTAGGGTTTGCATTTTTTGCCCTTAAATAATGGTTTAATTGTTAATTGTTTGTTTAATTTTTATTTTAATATTTCCTTCAATTCAAAAATTCCAAAAAAAAAAGAGAGATATGTGTTTTTAATTCTAATATTTGAATCTAATTTTGGTTGGACATTTTTCTGACTTTTTGATTAAAATGTTATTTTGAGATGTGAATATTTGTTAATTGACTAATTGTTTGAATTTAATTTAATTTTTGACTTTTCCTTAATTCAAAAAATGTGAAAAAATATGTTTTCTAACATTTAGGGTTTCTTGGTGATTTGTATGATCTTGGTTTAAATTGTTTGAATTTTGATCTTACTTAATCAATATTTAAGATTAAAAGTAAAAAATTAGGGTTTTGTTGTTTATGGTGCAAGTTTCATATTCAAAACCACTATGCCCAGGATTTTCAATAGAATTCAAGTCTTGATTATGGTTTATTAATGTGTTGAGGATTTGAAAACCATTTTTCTTGAATTATTTGACTTGGTTTGACATTTTTCCACAAATTATTTTGAAAACTTGTCTAGTGTGGTAGTTTTGCCAACTAGTCTTGAACTTTGGGCCTCATTTGATCCCTTCCTCAATCATTCATGAACTTAAGGCTTTCTTTCTGACCTCTACACACTTCAAAGATGCTAAGAAAATTTTGATTTGAATTATTGAAATCCTTTTCTATTTTTGATGTATTTTTGAGGTGAAGGTACCCAATTGATGTTGCATATCTTGTTGCGTATTGTTTGATGGCCAATGAACTTGAGTGAGGCCTATGATTGGGCACCTAATGATCATGTTGAATATGCTTTCTTTCAAATAAACTCAAGCCATTTAACTTATCCGTTTGGTATTGAACTATCTCCTTTCTTCCATTTTCATTTTGCATAGTTCTCTGATTGCATGATGGGACCTCTGTTGCTGATATATGTCAGGAGGCCCTCTGGTTGTTTTTCTAATACATGTGTTGTGTTTTCTTTTGATCGATGAGTCACTCAATTTGGAAATTGAGATCACGACTTCGCTCTTATTGCATGTTCCCTATAGGATTTTTATTGCTTTTCTTCTTTAATTGTTGATCGATGAGCCACTCAATTTAGAAATTGAGGTCACGACTTCGCTCTCATTGCATGTTCCCTATAGGATGTTTATTGCTTTTCTTCTTTAATTGTTGATCGATGAGTCACTCAATTTAGAAATTGATATCACGACTTTGCTCTTATTGCATGTTCCCTATAGGATAGTTTTTTTAGGCTTCCTTTAACATGTTAATTAAGGTAGGGTTTTCCTTTATCCTCAACCTTAGGGTCAACCACTGTATGATAACACTAGGGATAGTACTAGGCTAGTTTCCCTTAGTTGTTTTTCCTTTCTATGCATTCTGCATCTTAAAACAAAAATTTGTTTTCTTGGAAAATCATAAAGCACCTCTAATGAACTCAAACCCTTCTTCAAGGTAAAAGATACAAACCAATCCTATTTGTTTATGTGCCTCTTGGCTTTGCTTTTAAACCTGGTTTACCGATGTTTCGCCATCGCACATTTGTTTGAAGCCGATGTTTCGCCATCGCACATGTTTGTTATCCTACTTTGATTCTCAATATCATTGTTAGGTGTGATGTTTTGTCATCCGTTTTATTGATGTTTTGCCATCCTTACCATGCCATGCTATCTTTGTTACATTTTAGCCGATGTTTCTCCATCGCACATTTGTTTGAAGCCGGTGTTTCGCCATCGCACATGTTTGTTATCCTACTTTGATTCTCAATATCATTGTTAGGTGTGATGTTTCATCATCCAAATTATTGATGTTCGCCATCTTTGCCATAACATCTTGTTATCTTGTAGCCGATGTTTTGCCATCGCACACTTGTTTGAAGCCGATGTTTCGCCATCGCACATGTTTGTTATCCTACTTTGATTCTCAATATCATTGTTAGGTGTGATGTTTCGTCATCCGAATTATTGATGTTTTGCCATCTTTGCCATGATATCTTTGTTACCTTTTAGCCGATGTTTTTCCATCGCATACTTGTTTAAAGCCGATGTTTCTCCATCGCACATGTTGGTTATCCTACTTTGATTCTCAATATCATTGCTAGGTGTGATGTTTTGCCATCTGATTTATTGATGTTTTGCCATCCTTGCCATGCTATCTTTTAGCCGATGTTTCGCCATCGCACACTTGTTTGAAGCCGATGTTTCGCCATTGCACATGTTTGTTACCCTACTTTGATTCTCAATATCTTTTTTAGGTGTGATATTTTGTTATTCGTATTATTGATGTCTCGCCATCTTTGCCATGATGTCTTGCCACCTCTTAGCCGATGTTTCGCCATTGCACATTTGTTTGAAGCCAATGTTTCACCATCGCACATGTATGTTATCCTGCTTTGACTCTCAATGTCATTGTTAAGTGTGTTGTTTTATCATTTGATGTTTCGCCATCTTTGACATGTTATTCTGTTATTATTTAGCCGATGTTTTACCATCTCATTTGTTTGTTGTTTTATTTGATGTTTTGCCATCTTAACTGTTTTGTTGTCTTAACTAAAAAACACAAACCAACCAAAACATATAAGCCGAACTACGGCTGCTCTGATTCCTTAAAAGGGATACGTAGGCAACGGGGTAGGGCCCAACCGAGTACAACCTTTATTTTCCCTACATTGTCTTCTTTTTTTTTGCATGCATTCCCTTTTCAGTTTTAAGCCATAGACATAGGATTTGACCACACCCATTAGATTAGACAATAAGAGTCGATACCGTAGAGTGCTACGGGCGTGTGGGGTGCTAACACCTTCCCCTCATGTAACGTACTCCCTTACCCGATCTCTCAGTCGAAAGACCGTGATTTCTCATTCTTCAGGTTTTATCGATGTTTACCTTTCCCTTTCGACGGGATAAAAGACGTTCAGTGGCGACTTCATTGATGTTTCATTAACATCCAGATGAGAGGTTCTGGCCGCGTGGTTTTAGCTGGCGACTTCACTGGGGATAGATTGACCTCTTGCTGGTCCATCCCGGAGTCGATCCTAGCTCTTGTTTGTTTTCTTTTTGGGTGTTTATTTTACCGCTTTGCATATTTATCTGTTTGCATTGCATCCTATGTGCGCTTTACTTTCTGCATACTGGATTTGGCTGGACTGTTTGGATTCTGGATTTCTTGGTGGGTGGGTTGTTCCATGAGGTAAAATGCCTCATACCCAGGCTATGAGTGAATTCCATAGGAACTAGGAATAGAGTGGCCATGGCGGCTATGAGGCGGATGCTTTGTAGATCTGACCATGAGACCCATGACTTTATAGGAAGTTCCGATAGGTGTTATCGTATGATGATACCGACATTCGAACTCCTGTACTCTAATTTGGCTTTTAACCTTACCTTGACATAGACTACACCCGTGAGAGGGGCGGGAAAGCTTTTCTTATAGGTACAGGTACTGTTGGTGACTTTGTGTTGCGAAGGTGACTCAGGTTCCCATGATAGTTTAGAAGCTTTGGAATTTCTTTTGATCTTGGGTGGTGCTGTTCTGTAATAGTCCAGCCATGATCCAGTGTGAAACTTTGATCCTATCATGTTGCATCATAGCATATTTATTTCAAAAAAATGATGTATAAAAAAAAAGATAACTAGCATGCGCATGTCATTTTCCAGGGACATTCAAGAGTCTTCTTTCCATCAGAAATGGCTAGCCTCTTTTCAGTTGAGTTCGATTCAGTTCGTGTTAAAGAGCCCACCAGACATACTTTCTCTTATCAGATTCCTATTATTGATATGTTTGAGTTGAAGAGGTTGAGTTCTTATCTGAAGGGTGATGTTCTGAACAATTTCAACAAAAATTATGGCAATTTGTTACTAATCCTTAACACTCTGGTTGATCCAATGGCTTTGATCACCCTCTTCCAGTTCTATGACAAGGAATTATGGTGTTTTACCTTTCAAGATTATCAACTGGTTCCCACACTAGAAGAGTACGCGTACCTGCTTAATATCAAGTTGTCCGATGAAGTTCCTTTTGTCCAGGTGCCGGAGAAGCCGAAGTTCGAAGTTGTTGCTGAAATTCTTCATTTGAGTTGGAAAGAGGTGAAAGACAATTGGAAGTCAAGTGAGGATACTACATGGTTTTATTTTGATTTCTTAGTAAAGAAAGCTGAGGACTGGGCAAAGAAAGGGAATTGGAGTGACTTCAGCTCTCTGTTTGCTCTCATGATATACGGGATCATCCTCTTCCCTCACAAGAGAAATTTTGTGGATTTGGAAGCTATTTGTGTTTTTAGAAACAAGAACCCAGTACCGACACTCTTGGCAGATACTCTTTACACCATTCATTCCAGGAATGGAAAAGGAGGTAATGTAAGTTTATGTCATTTTATGTTGTATCAATGGTTTAAGTTGCACCTACCGGTAAGTGGCCCTTTCGTGGATACCAGACATTCTCTTCAATGGTCATCCAGGCTTGTCAACCTTACTTCATTTGATATCCGGTGGAATTATGACATGGGGGAAGTACGAAATGTTATCACTAGCTGCGGAGATTTCCCTAATGTTCCCCTCATAGGAACTAAGGGGTGTATCAACTATAATCCTGTGCTTGCTTATCGTCAATTGGGATATGCAATGGATGGATCACCAAAGGTTGAGGAGGTGTCTGAATTAGTGTATTTTGCTAGAAGAAGTGATGCTGTGATGTTGAAAAGAGTAACAAGTGCTTCGAAGAGAATTCACAAGAAGGATAGAACTACTTTGGGCAAGAAGGTTCCTATTGCTAGGGTTCCTTACTTGGATTGGATTAGAGCCAGAGTTAAGATTTTACGGTTACCATTTGCAAGGTCGGCTCCTATATGTGAGCAACCTCCTACTGTTCTGAGTAACACGGTGCCTACCGAGGTGTTCACCCAGGTTCATGTTGAGAACATTCAACTTCGTGCTAAAGAACGAGAGGCAGGGATGAAACTTTATTGGGTATATCAAGAAAGGGCCGACTTAGCTCGCAAACTCAAAGAAGCTCAAAGGGAAACTTCTGATGTAACCAGTTTTAGGAAGAGATCTCATGCTCAAATGGAAGAAGAGTTGAGTAAGACCCAGCAAGAGTGCCAGAAGCTTCAGGCATCTGAAAACAGCTACAGGAAGAAGATTCAGAGCTTGGAGAAACAGCTCAAAGACAAAGATGCTCAGCTTAAGAAGGAAGTAGCCCAGAGGCGTGTCGTAGAGGATCGGTTTCAAGAAAGTAAAGTAGCCGCATCACAACTTTTGAAGGAGAAAGCCAAGCTTGAAGAGTATTGTCAACACCTTGAAGCGTGTCTTGTTCTAGAGATTTAGTTTTGCTATTTACCCTTGGTGTTTTTGTTCACCCCCAGGATTGTTGGAAGGGGCCATTTGTTTATTCAGTTTTTTGTTAAGGTTACTTTAAAACATGTATTTAGTTGTTTATCATTATACTCTTAAATGTCCGAAGTCATTGGAACGCCGTTTCTTTTGTTTGTAAATAATTGAAGCATTTGTCTTATTTACCCCTTTTCTCTTTGATTGTATGTTTGATCTTTGGATGCACGCCGTGATTGATGCATAAAAGAACTCTTGAATACCGGGAAATGACAAACATATCATGAGCATCATGCATTTCATAACATTACAGGTTATCTCAAGGATGTATTCTTATTCTTCTGCTTTTCTTATTCAGAATTCATGACGACTACTCATCGGTATTCAACCAGAAACAATTTGCCAAGACAGATGGAACAAGTTCAAGCTGAACTCGTTGAAATGAGGGCCCAGATGGCTACTCAGATGACCCAGTTCATGGAGGTCATCACCAACGTGAATCGCCGACAGGAGGAACTAGATGCCATTATCAACAACTAGCGCCGCTATCCGAGGGATGGTGGAAATCAAGGGCTCTACAGGACATTTCTGTAGGATTGGGGGATGTGCAAGACCAACCTACTGGAAATTTTCACGGGATACCTGAAAACCCTTTTGTGCGCAACGTAGGGCAGTTTCCCCCGTCTCCGGGACTTCGTCTTGTGGGGAACAAAAGAGATAATCAGGGAGATATAAGGGGCTATCAGGATCAGGATTATGACTTTGATCAGGATGAAGATCATTTTTCTGTTCGGCGTTCAGAGCCAAACGTTCAGGTTGAGGATAGGAAGTATCGGTTGTTAGAAGAACGTCTGAAGGCTGTGGAAGGGCAAGGAGCCCTTGGTATGGATGCTAATGATCTCGTGTTTGTGTCTGGGGTGAAAGTTCCTCCAAAGTACAAGCCTCCTATATTTGAAAAGTACAATGGAACGTCATGTCCTGTTACTCATGCAACTGCTTATTTCAGAAAGATGTCGGTGCATACTGAGGATCAGGGGCTTTTGATTCACATTTTCCAGTATAGCCTATTTGGGGCATCCCTGGAGTGGTACATGAAGTTGGAGAAAACCCATATTCGTTGCTAGAATGATCTTGCTCTGGCTTTTGTCAAACATTATCAGTACAATGTGGATATGGCGCCTAATCGCACTCAGTTACATAATTTGTCACAGGGACCAAGAGAATCTTTCAAGGAATACACTCAGAAGTGGCGTGAGTTGGTTGCGAGAGTTCAACCTCCACTCATGGAGAGAGAACTCATCGATATGTTTATGAGTACCCTGCAAGGGCCATTCTATGAGCACATGATAGGAAGTACTTCGGCAGGATTTGCAGACTTGGTTATGGCTGGTGAAAGAATTGAGGTAGGTTTGAAATTGGGGAAAATTCAGATTGGAGGTTCTAGTGGCTCATCAGGGGGCAGTAAGAAACCATTCAACACTTACCCTAAGAAAAGGGAAGGCGACGCAAGCGCGGTTTACTATCATAGAGGAAGAAGAGAGGATCGTCAGCACCAACAAATCAATGCTGTTTCTATTCCTGTTAATACTCCTCCGCAACAGAGACCAAATACAGTGCCTCAACAACAAAGGCAGCAAGATGCTCCCCGTCAGTATAATAATCAACAACAGAGACAGCCCAGAAAATTTGATCCCTTGCCAGTATCTCTTACTGAAGCACTCCACCATTTGCTCGATTTGAAGTTGATCAGTTTGAGAAACATGCCACCACCACCCGCAAAACTTCCTGTTAACTATGATGCTAACGCAAGATGTGAATTCCATTCAGGTGGAGTTGGTCATTCTACTGACAATTATTTTGCGTTGAAGTGCAAAGTACAAGACTTGTTGGATGCTAAGGAAATTGAGTTTACTCCAGTGACTGGTCCGAATGTTACTCAGAACCCAATGCCTAGGCATGGATGGGGTGTTGTTAATATGATTGATGATAAATGTGAAGTGTTGAATTTGATCACGAATGTCGAACAAGTAACGACTCCGTTGTGCTATGTTAAGAGGTATTTACTTGACAATTCTATTTTCCCGGGTTGTACTTCAGAGTGTGCCAAGTGTAGAGAGCAACCGGAGGGCTGTGATGATTTAAAAGCCGATATCCAGTTGATGATAAAGGAGGGTTCCCTGCAGTTTGATAGGAAACCGAGCTACCGTAAGGTTACCGAAGAAGATGTTGTTGTGGTATCTATTCCTTACACCCCTGTGCGCATTCCTGCCCCATCTAGGGCACCTCCTTTGATGATTACGGTACCTGGTCCCATGCCGTATACCAGTGAGAAGGCCATCCCATGGCATTATGGTGCCGATGTTTATTACCATGGGGTGAAGCGGGAGGTAAGTACCCGTTCGTCTGAGGAAGAACATGCTGAAGGTAATGAAGAGGAAGTTGATAACTTTTCTGGTGTGAGTCGAATGACTAGAAGCGGGAGAGTATTTGGTCCTTCCAATGTGCAAGACGCGGAAGATGCTTCTGCAAGAGAAAAAGGAAAACAGCAGGCGATGATTGGTAATCCAAGGGTTACGCCAGCCAATGTGACTCAATCAATTCCTATACCAGAAGCTTCTACAGTTCCTGATGAGGTTGAAGAGTTAATGCGAATTATCAGAAAGAGTGATTATAGTATAATTGATCATCTAAGCCATACTCCTTCTAAGATGTCTATCTTGTCTCTGTTGATTTATTCAGAACCTCACAGAAATGCTTTGATGAAGTTGTTAAAGAATGCGTTCGTGCCACATGAGATAACAGTCAATCAGTTTGAGAATGTTTGTGCTAACATATCTGCCGGGAATGGTCTAGGCTTCACAGATTTTGATCTTCCTCCGGAAGGGGCCAGACCATAAGAAAGCGTTGCATATTTCAATGGAGTGCAGGGGCACTACTTTATCCTGGGTTTTGGTGGACACAGGGTCGTCTTTAAATGTATTGCCTAAGTCTGCATTGATGAAGATTGATTATTCTGGACTGGAACTGCGCCCTAGTGATTTGATGGTGAAGGCGTTTGATGGGTCTCGAAGGTCAGTGTTTGGGGAGGTGGAGTTACCAATCAAGGTTGGTCCTCACACCTTCACGACTACATTTTTTGTGATGGATATACAGCCAGCATATTGTTGTTTGTTGGGGCGGCCGTGGATTTATAAAGCAGGGGCAGTCACTTCTACTCTTCATCAGAAACTCAAGTATCCTGCAGAGGGAAAGGTAATAACTGTATGCGGCGAGGAAGAGTACATTGTGAGTCATTTGACATCATTCCGCTATGTTGAAGTTGAAGGCGAGATACATGAGACTCCATTTCAGGAGTTTGAGACAGTTCATGCTGTCAATTTTCCTTCTCCAGAGCAGAAAAAGAAATTGGAAACTGATATGTCTTCTCTCAAGGATGCGAGAGCTGTGGTGGAAGGTGGTAAACCTGAAGGTTGGGGTCAGGTGCTGGACGTTACTCCAAAGTTTGATAAATTTGGTCTTGGTTTTAGCCCAGGTTAGCAGAGTGAAACTCCCAGAGCATCTATTTTATCTACTCCTGTGAAGTTTTCCCGCCCTTGTGCTACTCAAGAAGGACACGCCAATGCAGTTGGCGATGATAGGACTGGTGGCTACAATGTCGAAGATTGGATTCGTCAGAGTATTCCAGGCCAGACACTCAAAAATTGGACTTCTGTGGATGTTATCCAAGTTTCAAGCGCTGAGGAGTAATTTCCTTGTTTCTTTTATTATCATATCATAATTCCTACGCTCTTCCCAAGGCGTAGTGGATCATTTGTGTAGGGCCACCATGTTTATTTTCAAGTTTATCATGAAATAAAGGACGTTTTTGCATTCAAAATTTTGCTTCATTTTTTTTCTTATTTTAAATGGCAATGTCTCTCTTTTCACACACTGTCACTAAAAAACGCCAAAATGAAATTCATGCAGATGCACTTCCACCACCGATCATATTGATAACGACTCTGCTATGGCTCATTATGACTTTGATACTCCTATTTATCAAGCTGAAGAAGAAGCATATGAGGATTGTGATCTTCCTGAGGAATTAGCAAGATTGTTAAAACAAGAGGAGAAGGTTATCCAGCCGAATCAGGATTCGATTGAGGTGGTGAATATTGGCACAGAAGAGGTAAGAAGAGAAGTCAAGATAGGGGCAGATCTCTAAGAAAGTATAAAGGCCAGATTGATTGAGCTACTCCGTGAGTATTCTGATATCTTCGCTTGGTCTTATGAGGATATGCTTGGGTTGGATACAGACATAGTGGTGCATCGACTACCGCTCAAAGAAGGTTGTTCTCCTATCAAGCAAAAGCTCCTAAGAACTCATCCTGAGATGTCCAAGAAGATCAAGGAGGAGGTCCAGAAGCAGTTGGACGCGAATTTCTTAAAGGTCGTCAATTATTCGCCATGGATTGCAAATATTGTGCCTGTGCCTAAGAAAGATGGTAAAGTCAGGATGTGCGTGGATTATAGGGATTTGAACATGGCCATCCCTAAAGAAGATTTCCCTTTTCCGCATATTGATGTGTTGGTCGATAATACTGCTCATTCCAAAGTGTTTTCTTTCATGGATGGATTTTCGGGTTACAATCAAATTAAGATGGCTCCAAAAGATATGGAGAAGACAACATTCATCACGCCTTAGGGAACTTTTTGCTATAAAGTGATGCCATTTGGTTTAAAAAATGTCGGAGCAACATATATGCGCGCCATGGTCACTCTCTTTCATGATTTAATTCACAAAGAGATTGAGGTTTATGTAGACGATATGATTGCTAAGTCTGACACAGAAGAGGAACATCTTGTTCATCTGAAAAAATTGTTCGAGAGACTGAGGAAGTTCTTGCTAAGGTTGAATCCGAATAAGTGCACCTTCGGGGTGAGATCCGGCAAGCTGTTGGGTTTTATTGTAAGTGAAAAAGGTATCGAGGTGGACCCGGCCAAGGTAAAAGCGATACAGGAAATGCCTGAGCCAAGGACAAAGAAGGAAGTACGTGGTTTCTTGGGAAGGTTAAACTACATTTCTAGATTTATTTCTCATCTCACAGCCACCTGTGAACCTTTGTTCAAGTTGTTGAAGAAAAGTCAGACAGTGAAATGGAATGAGGATTGTCATAAGGCCTTTGACAAAATAAAGGAGTATTTGCAGGAACCTCCGATACTCATGCCACCAGTGGAAGGAAGGCCACTAATCATGTATCTAACTGTGTTGGAGAGTTCAATGGGTTGTGTCCTCGGTCAGCACGACGAGACATGAAAGAAAGAGCAGGCTATTTACTACTTGAGTAAGACATTTACAGAATGCGAGTCGAGGTACTCATTGCTAGAAAAGACTTGTTGTGTGCTTGCTTGGGCTGCCAAACATTTGAGGCAATACATGTTAACTCACACCACCTACTTGATATCCAAAATGGATCCAATCAAGTACATTTTTGAGAAGCCAGCTCTTACAGGCAGGGTAGCCTGTTGGAAGATGATACTCACCGAATATGATATCCAATATACTACTCGAAAAGCAATTAAGGGTAGTGTACTGGCCGACCATCTTGCTCATCAGCCCATGAACGATTATGAACCGATGAAGTTTGATTTTCCAGATGATTAAATTGTGTATATTTGGGATTGTAATATGCCAGACCCAGATGAAGGACCCGAGCCGGGGTCACGTTGGACGCTTGTTTTTGATGGTGCCTCTAATGCCATGGGCAACAGCATCAGAGCTATTATCACTTCCCTTGAGGGATACCATATTCCTTTCACGACTCGTATTTGTTTCGATTGCACTAACAACATGGCCGAATATGAAGCTTGCATTTATGACATTGAAGCGGAGATCGACCTGCGCATCAAATTTTTAAAGTTTATGGGGATTCCAATCTTGTTAACATCCAGATTAATGGAGATTGGGAGACTCGCCATCAGAATCTAATTCCCTATCGTGAGCATGTTATGAAGCTGATTTCGTACTTCGAAGAGATCACGTTTGAGCACATTCCCAGAGAAGAAAACAGTCTAGCTGATGCACTGGAAACTTTGTCCTCCATGTTCAAGGTTAAGTGGGCTAATGAGGCACCTTCCATTACCATCAGAAGTTTGAGTGAGCCAGCTTTCTGTTTTGAGGCCAGTTTGGAACCAGATGGTAACCCTTGGTTTTATGACATTAAACGATATCTTGAAACACAAGAGTACCCTGCAGAGGCATCCGTCACAGATAAGAAGTTCTTGAGAAGATTTTCAGCCAAGTTCTTTCTCAGTGGTGGTGTGTTGTATAGAAGGCACCATGACGGTTTACTGCTCAGATGTGTTGACAAGAAAGAAGCGGCTAGAATTATTGAGGAGATACATGAAGGTGATTTCGGGACCCATTCCAACGGGCATACCATGGATAAAAAGATTTTGCGAGCAGATTATTATTGGTCCACCATGGAGACTGACTGTTACAATCATGCGCGGGTTTGCCACAAATGTCAAGTATATGCTGATAAGGTGCATGTGCTGCCAGTACCTTTGAATGTCTTGACTTCTCCTTGGCCATTTGTGATGTAGGGAATTGATATGATTGGCAAAATTGAACCGACTACGTCCAACGGGCACCATTTCATTCTGGTTGCCATCGATTATTTTACCAAATGGGTCAAAGCTGCATCCTATGCCAATGTCACCAAGCAGGTGGTAACTCGGTTCATTAAACACAATATTATCTGTCGCTACGGAGTGCCTGAGAAGATCATTACCGATAATGGGTCTAATTTGAACAACAAAATGATGAAGGAGCTTTTTGAGTCCTTAAAAATCAAGCATCATAACTCTTCCTCATACCGACCAAAGATGAAAGGTGCTGTCGAAGCGGCCAATAAGAATATCAAGAAGATCATGCAGAAGATGGTGGTAACCTATAAAGATTGGCATGAGATGCTACCTTTCGCGTTGCATGGTTATCACACCACTGTGCATACTTCGACTGGGTCAACCCCATTTTCGTTGGTTTACAGCATGGAAGTGTAACACCCCAGTTTCAATTATTTGATTTATTTAATTGGAAAATTATTTTATTAGAATTAATAAAATAAAAAGGAATTATTTATTTTGAAATATGAAGGAAAATAAAAGAAATAAGAAAATGCTGAGTTTTTAAGTTATTGGGCTTGGATGTTGTTAGTAAAGAGTGGGGGTGAAAAAGAAGTAAGGATATGTTTTGGAACTCAAGTTATTTTTCTCATTTTTCACGATAACACAGAAATTGTGAATTTGGGAAGCTAAGCTCTAAAGGTACGAAGAACGAAGAACAACGCTCAAGAACTCAAGCTGCAAATTGATAAGGTAAGGGGGGATATTACTCGATTTACCTTTGTTTATGGGTTTATGTACGGTTGATTTGGGTAATCGTAGGGAAAAACCCAATTGTTAGATGTTATTAGGGATCGATACCCTTAGGATTGAACTTTGTTAAAGAGGGTTTAGGTTCTCAATTTTATGAAATCAATTAACGATTTTAGGTTCCTAATGGTGGATTGGAAGTATATCTGCATGATCGTGAGTTTACCTTAGAAGTTATAGGGATAACCTCAATGTTAGCAGATTTCCCCAAAAAGGACGATTAATCCTTGTTAAGGTTACTATAATGATTGTTGGTAATTAGGAAATTGATGTGCTGTTTTGAGTTATACAAACTCGATGTCGTTAGGTACCGAAATGCGCGTTTGGCTGGCATTTTTCCGCGTTTGGCTGCTGTTCTGAGCTGCTGCAGGTACAGGAAAATTCTGTACGCGCTCAGCAACACGGGCCGTGTTGCACAACACGGGCACCCGTGTTGATCTTCTGTGTTGGTAAAAGTAATGTGTTTTCTGGACACATTACAACACGGGCCGTGTTGCACAACACGGGTACCCGTGTTGATCCCCTGTATTGATAAGGATAATGTGTTTTCTGTACGCGCTCAGCAACACGGGCCGTGTTGCACAACACGGGCACCCGTGTTGATGCTACTGTGTTGATTTTCTGAACTTTGTTTTCAGTACTTGATTGTGGATTTTTATTGTCATGCTTTTGGATAATGTTATCAAGCATGAATTACGATATAACTTGATATGATTGATGTTTAAATAGTATGCTGAGTGATTACATGCTATCCATATCCTGTTATGACTGATGTTGTTGATGTTGCATGATATGTTGATTGATGTTCATAGTATGCTGAGTGTTACATACTTTACATATCATGTTGCATTTGTTAATTCCCATTGTGTGGAATTAACATGGTGGCCAATATACGTGTCCGCGATTTAATGGAACGTTGAGGTGGTAGCCGTGTCCGCGATATAATGGAACGGTGAGTTATCCGTGACCCGAGATTTAATGGGGCGGTAAAGTGGTACCACATGCATGGGTGTGTTGCATTACCTTGAATATAACATGAATGGATGATTTTTCCAATGTTGTATTTGATTGTTTGTATGCACGTATGGTTGCTAAATTGTTGACGATATTTGATGTTAATTGCAAATATGAAAAGTAATATATTATGGGTATATGAATTGTAAAGATTTTTGTAAACTATGAAATATGCTAATTGTTGGGTGATGCTTATGGTTTCCTGAATTGATTGTTATGAACGTATAATCAAATGTATAATTGAGATGCTCACCCTTACTGTTGAATATTTCAGATTGAGGAGCTTCGTTCAGGTGCTTGGCGAAGGCTCGTCGTTTCTAGTTTATTTTCGTTTTAGTATTGTCTGGGTCATGCTCTGATAGTTGTAACTCCGGGAACGTTTGTTTGTCGAGCTGTTTTAATCAGACTCGTTTAATTCCTTATGTTTTGTTATAATATGATGTTGACATTTTCCAGGTGTTAATCCCTGATGATTTTGAAAATATTATAACATTGATTTTATTAATTAAATTATTCCGCTGTGTAAACATGTATGAGTTACTACTACGTTATGCATGACAGGAATTTGTTTTATTAAAAGAGAATTGTAGCATCCTCGATTATACATGTACTCTGAAATTATGATTTTAATATTTGCGAAAATTTATTCGGGGTTTTAGAGGGTGTTACAATAGTGGTATCAGAGCATAGTCGGTCGTCGCGACCAGAGTCTTAAGTCAGTCATCCCTTTTGTATGCGATTAGTGTAAGGTAACACTGTCGATACTGTATTCTGATGAAGAGTATGTTTTGATTCTCAGGAACATGGCTGGAAGAGGTAACGGACGAAATGATGCTACACTAGCTGAGGCTTTGGGGATGTTAGCTGGTGTACTTGCTGGAAACCCAACTGGAGGCGTGATTGGTGCTGATAGGCAATTGGGAAATTTCCAAAGGAACAATCCTCCGTTGTTCAAAGGTACACATGACCCTGAAGGTGCTCAGAAGTGGCTGAAGGAAATCGAAAGGATTTTCCGTGTGATTGATTGTACTGAAGATCTGAAAGTCAGGTATGGTACGCATATGTTGGCAGAAGAAGCCGACGACTGGTGGGTTGCCACAAGGACCGAGATGGTTCAGGATGGAGAGGCACTGACTTGGGCTAACTTCAGAAGAGCTTTTCTGAGGAGGTACTTTCCTGAAGATGTTCGGGGAAGAAAGGAAATTGAGTTTTTGGAGCTTAAGCAGGGCAATCTGACTGTTAGTGAGTATGCTACTAAGTTCACTGAGCTGGCAAAGTATTATGCTCACTACAACGATGATGAGGCTGGAGAATTCTCTAAATGTATCAAATTTGAGAATGGTCTCCGAGATGAGATTAAGCAGGGAATCAGGTACCAGCGTATTCGTAGATTTTCTGATCTGGTGGATTGTAGCAGGATCTTGGAAGAAGATATTACCAAGAATAGGTCGTCTCACTCTCGTGGGGCTGTTGATAAAAGAGGAAAGCAACATATGGACCGTGGCAAGCCATATGGTAGAGATAACCAGAAATCAGGTGGATGGAAAAGGCCTAGTGGGGGAGATTCTAAGGCTCCTATCAGATGCTACAGGTGTGGTGAGTCTGGTCACCACATTCGAGATTGCAAGAGTGATGAGAAGAAGTGCTATAAATGTGGAAAGGCTGGTCATTTGTCTATTGATTGCAAAGGGAAGTCTGTTACTTGTTACAATTGTGGCGAAGAAGGTCACATTCGTCCGCAGTGTCCTAAGCCTAGGAAGGATCAGTCAGGTGGAAAAGTGTTCGCTTTGTCTGGATCTGAGACTACCCCAGAGGATCGATTGATTAAAGGTACGTGTTTTATTCATGGCACACCTTTAGTTGCAATTATTGATACTGGTGCAACTCATTCTTTCATTTCTTTGGATTGTGTTGAGAGGTTGAAACTGGACATATCTGGTATGCAAGGTAGCATGATTGTTGATACTCCTGCATCGGGTTCAGTGACAACTTCACTTGTATGTAGGAATTGTCCTATTGAGATTTTTGGTAGAGGTTTCGGTATGGATTTAGTGTGCCTACCGCTTGAACAAATTGATATTATCCTTGGGATGAACTGGTTGGAATTCAACCGGGTTCATCTGAACTGCTTTGCTAAGACGGTGATTTTTCCAGAAGCAGTTGGTGTCGAGAATTTGACTATGACTGCTAGGCAGGTACAAGAAGCAATGGAAGACGGTGCTAATGTGTTTATGTTACTTGCTTCGTTAGATGCAACAGGAAAGGTCAGGGGTGGAGAATTGCCAGTGGTGTGTGATTTTCCAGAAGTCTTTCCTGATGATGTTGGTGAGTTACCTCCTGAGAGAGAAGTGGAATTTTCTATAGATTTGATTCCTGGTACGAGACCGGTGTCGATGGCGCCATATCGTATGTCTGCGTCTGAGTTGGCTGAATTGAAGAGTCAGTTGGAAGATTTACTGGAGAAGAGGTTTATTCGTCCAAGTGTTTCGCCTTGGGGTGCTCCGGTATTGTTGGTTAAGAAGAAAGAAGGCTCTATGAGACTGTGTGTCGATTACAGGCAATTGAACAAGGTAACCATTAAGAATCGGTATCCGTTACCGAGGATTGATGATTTAATGGATCAGCTAATTGGAGCCAGTGTATTCAGTAAGATTGACTTGAGATCTGGATATCATCAGATTCGTGTGAAAGCGGAAGATATTCAAAAGACTGCTTTTCGAACGAGGTATGGGCATTATGAATATTCTGTTATGCCGTTCGGAGTTACTAATGCACCTGGTGTTTTCATGGAATATATGAATAGGATTTTTCATCCGTATCTGGATAAGTTTGTTGTGGTTTTTATTGATGACATTCTGATTTATTCCAAGAATGACGAAGAGCATGCGGAACATCTCAGAATTGTGTTAGAGTTGTTGAAAGATAAGAAGTTGTATGCAAAGTTGTCCAAATGTGAGTTCTGGCTGAATGAAGTTAGTTTTCTTGGACATGTGATTTCTAAGAATGGTATTGCAGTGGATCCTACAAAAGTAGAAGCAGTATCTCAGTGGGAAGCGCCGAAGACTGTTTCTGAAATCAGAAGTTTTCTTGGTCTTGCAGGTTATTACAGAAAGTTTATCGAAGGATTCTCAAAGTTAGCTTTGCCGTTGACGAAGTTGACTCGTAAAGGACAAGCGTTTATTTGGGATTCGGAATGTGAGAAAGGTTTCCAAGAATTGAAGCGGAGATTGACTAGTGCTCCTATTCTGATTTTGCCGAATCCAGTGGAATCTTTTGTGGTCTATTGCGATGCATCTCTGTTGGGTTTAGGTGGTGTTTTAATGCAGAATCAGCAGGTAGTTGCGTATGCTTCGAGACAGTTGAAGGTTCATGAAAGGAACTATCCTACTCATGATTTAGAGTTGGCAGCAGTTGTGTTTGTCTTGAAATTGTGGAGACATTATCTGTATGGTTCGAGATTTGAAGTGTATAGCGATCATAAGAGTTTGAAGTATCTTTTCGATCAGAAAGAGCTCAATATGAGGCAAAGGAGGTGGTTGGAATTTCTCAAAGATTATGATTTTGGTTTGAATTACCATCCTGGTAAAGCAAATGTGGTTGCAGATGCTTTGAGCAGGAAATCCTTGCATATGTCTATGATGATGGTTCGTGAATTGGATTTAATTGAACAATTCCGAGATTTGAGTTTAGTTTGTGAAAGTACTCCGAGGTGTGTTCGTTTGGGTATGTTGAAACTTACTAGTGGTATCCTAGAAGAGATCAGGATCGGGCAGAAATCTGATGTTAATTTAGTTGATAAATTGACATTGATCAACCAAGATCAAGGTGGTGAGTTTAGAATTGATGAGAATGATGTTATGAGATTTGGCGATAGAGTTTGTGTTCCTGATGTCGCAGAAATCAAGAAGAGTATATTAGAGGAAGGACATCGCAGTGGGATGAGTATTCATCCGGGTGCCACGAAAATGTATCATGATTTGAAGAAATTGTTTTGGTGGCCGGGAATGAAAAAGGAAATAGCTGAATTTGTGTATGCATGTTTAATCTGTCAGAAATCGAAGATTGAGCATCAGAAGCCGTCTGGATTTATGCAACCAATGTTTATTCCAGAATGGAAGTGGGATAGTATTTCGATGGATTTTGTATCTGGGTTGCCGAGGACTCCTACGAATTGTGAAGCGATATGGGTCGTTGTGGATAGGTTGACTAAGTCTGCTCATTTTATACCGGTGCGAATGGATTACTCAATGGAGAGATTGGCACAGTTATATATTGAGAAAATAGTGAGTTTGCATGGAGTTCCTTCTAGTATTGTGTCGGATAGAGATCCGAGATTCACTTCGAAATTTTGGGAAGGATTGCAGAAAGCTTTGGGTACTAAATTGAGGCTGAGTTCAGCTTACCATCCGCAGACTGATGGACAGACGGAGAGGACGATTCAATCGTTGGAAGATTTATTGCGTGCTTGTGTTTTAGAGCAGGGTGGAGCTTGGGATAGCTATTTTCCATTGATTGAATTTACTTATAACAATAGTTACCATTCGAGTATTGGCATGGCTCCGTTCGAGGCATTGTATGGTAGACGGTGTAGAACACCTTTGTGTTGGTATGAATCTGGAGAGAGTTCGGTAGTTGGGCCAGAGATTGTTCAGCAGACTACTGAAAAGATCAAATTGATTCAAGAGAAGATGAGAGCTTCTCAGAGTCGTCAGAAAAGTTATCATGATAAGAGGAGAAAGAATTTAGAATTCAGTGCTGGAGATCATGTGTTTATGAGAGTTACTCCGATGACGGGTATTGGTCGAGCGTTGAAATCTAAGAAGTTGACTCCGCGTTTTATTGGTCCGTTTCAGATTACGGAAAGAGTTGGAGAAGTTGCTTATCGTATTGCTTTACCTCCGAGACTTGCGAATTTGCACGATGTTTTTCATGTTTCTCAGTTGAGGAGATACATTCCAGACCCATCTCATGTAATCCAAATAGATGATGTACAGGTGAGAGATAACCTGACAGTAGAAACATTGCCTATGAGGATAGAAGATCGGGAAGTGAAACAGTTAAGAGGTAAAGAGATAACATTGGTGAAGGTTGCTTGGGGAGGTCCAGCAGATGGAAATATCACTTGGGAGCTGGAGAGCCAGATGAAAGAGGCTTATCCGGAACTGTTCGTCTAAGGTATGTTTTCGAGGACGAAAACTCTTTTAGTGGGGGAGAGTTGTAACACCCCAGTTTCAATTATTTGATTTATTTAATTGGAAAATTATTTTATTAGAATTAATAAAATAAAAAGGAATTATTTATTTTGAAATATGAAGGAAAATAAAAGAAATAAGAAAATGCTGAGTTTTTAAGTTATTGGGCTTGGATGTTGTTAGTAAAGAGTGGGGGTGAAAAAGAAGTAAGGATATGTTTTGGAACTCAAGTTATTTTTCTCATTTTTCACGATAACACAGAAATTGGGAATTTGGGAAGCTAAGCTCTGAAGGTACGAAGAACGAAGAACAGCGCTCAAGAACTCAAGCTGCAAATTGATAAGGTAAGGGGGGCTATTACTCGATTTACCTTTGTTTATGGGTTTATGTACGGTTGATTTGGGTAATCGTAGGGAAAAACCCAATTGTTAGATGTTATTAGGGATCGATACCCTTAGGATTGAACTTTGTTAAAGAGGGTTTAGGTTCTCAATTTTATGAAATCAATTAACGATTTTAGGTTCCTAATGGTGGATTGGAAGTATATCTGCATGATCGTGAGTTTACCTTAGAAGTTATAGGGATAACCTCAATGTTAGCATATTTCCCTAAAAAGGACGATTAATCCCTGTTAAGGTTACTATAATGATTGTTGGTAATTAGGAAATTGATGTGCTGTTTTGAGTTATACAAACTCGATGTCGTTAGGTACCGAAATGCGCGTTTGGCTGGCATTTTTCCGCGTTTGGCTGCTGTTCTGAGCTGCTGCAGGTACAGGAAAATTCTGTACGCGCTCAGCAACACGGGCCGTGTTGCACAACACGGGCACCCGTGTTGATCTTCTGTGTTGGTAAAAGTAATGTGTTTTCTGGACACATTACAACACGGGCCGTGTTGCACAACACGGGTACCCGTGTTGATCCCCTGTATTGATAAGGATAATGTGTTTTCTGTACGCGCTCAGCAACACGGGCCGTGTTGCACAACACGGGCACCCGTGTTGATGCTACTGTGTTGATTTTCTGAACTTTGTTTTCAGTACTTGATTGTGGATTTTTATTATCATGCTTTTGGATAATGTTATCAAGCATGAATTACGATATAACTTGATATGATTGATGTTTAAATAGTATGCTGAGTGATTACATGCTATCCATATCCTGTTATGATTGATGTTGTTGATGTTGCATGATATGTTGATTGATGTTCATAGTATGCTGAGTGTTACATACTTTACATATCATGTTGCATTTGTTAATTCCCATTGTGTGGAATTAACATGGTGGCCAATATACGTGTCTGCGATTTAATGGAACGTTGAGGTGGTAGCCGTGTCCGCGATATAATGGAACGGTGAGTTATCCGTGACCCGAGATTTAATGGGGCGGTAAAGTGGTACCACATGCATGGGTGTGTTGCATTACCTTGAATATAACATGAATGGATGATTTTTCCAATGTTGTATTTGATTGTTTGTATGCACGTATGGTTGCTAAATTGTTGACGATATTTGATGTTAATTGCAAATATGAAAAGTAATATATTATGGGTATATGAATTGTAAAGATTTTTGTAAACTATGAAATATGCTAATTGTTGGGTGATGCTTATGGTTTCCTGAATTGATTGTTATGAACGTATAATCAAATGTATAATTGAGATGCTCACCCTTACTGTTGAATATTTCAGATTGAGGAGCTTCGTTCAGGTGCTTGGCGAAGGCTCGTCGTTTCTAGTTTATTTTCGTTTTAGTATTGTCCGGGTCATGCTCTGATAGTTGTAACTCCGGGAACGTTTGTTTGTCGAGCTGTTTTAATCAGACTCGTTTAATTCCTTATGTTTTGTTATAATATGATGTTGACATTTTCCAGGTGTTAATCCCTGATGATTTTGAAAATATTATAACATTGATTTTATTAATTAAATTATTCCGCTGTGTAAACATGTATGAGTTACTACTACGTTATGCATGACAGGAATTTGTTTTATTAAAAGAGAATTGTAGCATCCTCGATTATACATGTACTCTGAAATTATGATTTTAATATTTGCGAAAATTTATTCGGGGTTTTAGAGGGTGTTACAATGGAAGCGATATTGCCAGTAGAAGTCGAGATTCCTTCTCTTAGGATCATGAGAGATATTGAGCTGGATGAAAGTGAATGGACACAAAATCGGCTGGATCAGTTGGAACTTATTCATGAGAAGAGGTTGACAGCTGTATGTCATGGTCGGGTATATCAACAGAGGATGAGGAAAGCTTTTGATAAAAGGGTACGGCCTCAGTGTTACAAGCCAGGTGACCTTGTGCTAAAGAGGATAATTCTCCCCCAGGGAGATCCCAGGGGCAAGTGGGTTCCAACTTATGAAGGTCCTTTCGTGGTCAAAAAAGTTTTCTCTGGAGGAGCGATGATGCTCAAGACTATGGATGGAGAGTATTTCCATCTCCCTGAGAATGATGACGTAGGTAAAAAATACTTTGCATAAAAAAAGAAAAACCCGCTAAACTGAAAACCCGAAAAGGCGGTTTAGGCAAAAAGAGGGTGTCCTGGTGAATCGAAAATCCGAAAGGGCGATTCAGGCAAAAGTTAGGGACTTAAAGCAAATGACTACGCTCAACATGAGATCCTTTGTTTCTTTCCCTCATTCCGTCACCTGGCATAAGCTCGAAGCCAATCCAAGAATGATATGTTTGGAAGCAGGAAGATGAGAGTCATAAGAGTCATAGTAGATTCGAGACTTGATGGATATTCATATTCACATTGCCATTTGTAAACACTTGTTTGCTTTGATTTTGTAATTACTTGCTTCCAAATGTAAATGCTTTTTTCACAGGCTGATTTCTCAAAAATCAATGGAATATCTTCTTTCAAGTATACGCATACTTTTCTTTTCTCCCTTTTTACTAATTTGTTTGCAAAAACATCCAATATTTTGATAAGCATGTGCATATAAACTTTGTGGGCCTTACACGAAAATGGTAATCTAAGTCATGGTTAGTTGATCGCTTGAAATGCAGATAACAAACACAACTACTACTGTGCAAGGGGCATGTTTGGTTCTCCGTTTGATGGGATTCTCATTCACTTTAATGGCGGATGCCTTGCCATTTTGTTTCACCATTCTGTGTTGTTGGTAAAAGTCATGGGTCGGGGTAATGCCAAGATTTTGGCAGGTCGGCGAGATCGGCGAACCTAGTTGGAGATATTCCTTCCCCATAATGGCTTTTATTACGTTTCTTTGCCGCACTTTCATGTGTTATCTTGATTGATTCTTTTAACATTGTCTGCATATAGGATTTTGTTTATAGCCGAATGTTAGTTTTGATGCGTTGAATATTTTTGCCTTGAAATTTTTTTGTTTCATTTTACTTAATCCATCCAGTATCACTCTTTAGTCGTTTTTTCGGGCATTTGGATACCAACTGTGCCAATTCTTTTGCTTAGCCAAGAGTTTGGAGGAAGGAGTTTAGCTAAAAAATGATGACTGTAGTGGTATGCTTTTGAGTATAACCCCGTTGACGATGTACAAGCATTGTTTCAATCCCCAAACACCGGAGATATAAGGGAGTTAGACCCTCGTTAACCCCCTGAGCCTTCGAAGCAGGAGTTTCTTTTCCGTTAAAAAAAAACAACCTTGTTTTTTAACCAGGGGCAGGGTAGATGTTCAGTTGATTTAACCAAGCATTCAAATTTTAGAAGGAATGTCCCATCTGAAGATCACCACATTTTATCTTTCGCATCATAAAAAAAATGTCTAAACCACGATGTTCATTTCCTCACAAAGTTCTGAGGTCGAGATTGAATCAATACAATAATGGCTATCCCTCGCCGACCAAGGAATGAGGCATTTGTTTTCTTCAAAAAAAAGAGAGAAAAAAAGAAAAAGTTCAAAGACCTAAAGTCACATTGACTTGTTCGAAGTGGAAAGTATGAATAAGAAAGAAACAAAAAGCCTCGCTAAGTCGAAACTTGAAAACAAGTCGCTTAGGCAAAAGGTAGGGCATCCCGCTGGACTCCCAAAATTGAAATTCAAAAGATTTTGTCCAGGAAAAAGTTAGGGAAAAGAGAGCCTAAAAAGGCCGAAAAAAAAGATTATTCAATAAAATTTTCATCAAAAGAAGAGGAACAATAATATCAAAAACAAAAGCAGCAAAAGTTAAGTGACAATCATGTTAGAGGATTTATCGTGATCATCCTACCATTATAAATCCTTTTGAAAGATGAATGCTTGTGATAAGTCAGTTGAACTTAGGACAGGACAATATCACGAAGGGGGTGGGCACCAAATAACTTGAGCCTTGAAAAAAAAAAATTTCTAAAAAAAAACCTCGAACCAGGCCATGTTACAACCTTTAAAAGTCCTAACTGAAACAAGGGTTTAACTCGAAAGCATACTACAATAGGATAGCTTTTCCTAAACTCCCAAATATGTGTTGCATATCCATGTTGGTATCTTATCACCCGTATCTTGACTCGTTTTTTGAAAAAAGGAGAAGGGGAAGAAAGGTTTTGAAATTTTTGCACTCTAGCCAGTGATTCATTCACAACAGAGATGCGACACTTTGTTAAGTTTTTCAACTTCAAGGCTTAAATAATCGTTGCATCAGATCTATCATTCCCAAAATAAACATCTTTCTGCATGCAAAACATTTGTTTGACATCAAAAAAGAGTTTACACGTTGAACACCTGTAAAGAGCTTAATGATTGTCAGGAAGGGAATATTTGGCTTTCTTCTGTTAGACAGAGCCCATGTTTGTTTAGGACTTTACTTATCCCCAATGAAGTTTCGTATTCCCAGTGAAGTTCTATTTCCGTAGCGAAGTTTTGTTGCCCCAAGAATCTTCTTTTAAAGGCTCCATTCTAAGACTTCAAGTTTGGATGTGCCCCTATCCCCAGTGGAGTTGTTTAAATGAGAACTCACATTTTGAAGAAGTTTCAACTCCCCAACAGAATTGCCAACAGAGATCCCTCGCCGTGACATCTCATTTCTCAGCCGATCTGCTGACTGGGGCATCCTTTTGTTAAAGATCTTTCCTTATTCCCAGTAAGGTCAATACTGCGTGACTACCTGCATGATCCATCCATTGGTTGCATTCCGAGAAAATATCTCTCCAACAAAAATCTTCAACAGAGTTCTGTATACCCGGCAAAGTCCCGCTTCCTCAGTAGAGCTTTGTTCCCTCCAGCAAAGGTTTTCACCCCTCACGTCGGGTTTGTTGTCTTGGCATCATCCTCAACACAACCACACACTGTCTTTTCCAGAGATTACAGTCTTGCCCTGATTCTCTCCCTCAAATGTCTAATCTTCTTCAGAAGCTACAGTGTCGATCTGATCTTCTCTAGGAGTTTGTAATTTATTTTTGCAGCTCCACTCAATGTTTGTGGCCCGTTTCTACTGGTTGCTCGTTTGTTATTTTCCGCGAAGCTTCATCTCTTCGAGGTTCCCTCTCTAGCGGTTCCCCATATTTTCTCCTCTCGTTTGGATTTTGCAATTTATTTTTGCAAGTCATGTCTGATTCTGATTTCTTGGTTTTTGGCTTCTCAATTGGCCATTCCCCAGTGAAACTTTTAAACATGCATCATTATATTGCATCTACCTAAACGTGTAGCATTTCCATTATATGGAGCACTGCGCTATATAAAAAGAATTCAAACATACATCGGAACATAAGCCATTATTATTTCCGTCATCCCCAGTGATTTTGCTAATACTTAGGATTAAATCCCCAGCGAGGTCTTTGTCCTCATTATGTCAGTTTCCTCCCCATACCAATATCCTTCTGACGTCAATCTTTTTTTGTTTGAGTGTCTATTTTTTACTATAGTTCAGTTTCGCCCTGGCACGGTCTTCTCGGGTTTAGTCTTCACTACCCTCTCCGGTTCATTCCAATGTCTATTGATACACCTTTCGAATACCAGTTTCGTCCTGATATTCGATTTCAGCAGGTTTTTAGGTGTACGCCCTAATCTCCTCGCTTTGGGTCGATTTTCGCCTCGTCGCCTGTGCATGAAATCCAGTTTCGTCCTGGTACTCATCTAGTTCAGTTTCTCCTAACTAGTTATTGAGTTGAGTTTCGTCTCGTCTTTGCTTTCATACCTTGGACCCTTTGACGGTGTTCGTTTACCGAGTTCAGTGTTCATACTGCGTCCCTAGTTTGATATTAGTCTCCTTTGTTCCTTGGATGCTTCTATCAGTTTTCGTCATTATTTATCCATTGGTCTGAGACCAGCAGGTGCTCTGAGAAACATGCACTCTCATCACTTTGCTTTGGGTCGAGTTTCGCCTCGATACCCGTGCATGAAGTCCAGTTTCGTCCTGGTACTCATCTAGTTTAGTTTCGTCTAACTGGTTTTTGAGTCGAGTTTCTTCTCACTTTTGTTCCTCATTTCTGAGATTCTTTCAGGTCCTTCATACTGTCTATCTTAGTTTATATTAGCAAGTGCTCCTAGAATCACACACTCTAGCCACTTTTTCTTTGGGTCGAGCTCAGAGTTTTGCCTCCTCACCCGCGTACGTTTTCTTTTCCAGAGCTTAGTTCTACCTATACTCTATGGTTTGAGTTTTGTCTCACCCCTTTTGAAGCACAGTTTTTCCCTGGCACACTTGTCTAGAAGTTTAGTCGCGTCTACTCTTCTTTGTTTTCGTTTTGTTCCAACCTACGTTACATCCTCACTCTAACGCATGCCTTGGAGGGTTTTCTACTTCTTTTTCTATCTTCCTCAAGAGTGTAAATTTTCGGGTTCTTTTGTATTCAATCATCTTCAACTCCGAACGCTCGAAAGTTGTCACTTTTCTCACTTATCATGTTGAAGATATTTGAATAGGGGCAGCTGTTGCATCCCAAAATTTACCCTCTTGATTTAGGCTTATGTTTCATCATGAATATCATATTGCATTTCATTCATACTTGGTGATGGGATCAAAGTATTTTGGCTATCAAGTCTCCCTCAAGCTTTGAAGGTTGATTGCATTGACAAGTTGCTCAAGAAGAATCTTATCATCTAAATCTATGGATCTTTCAAGCTCAAAGGTTATTGCATATCTCAAGGGTTTTGCCTGATCAAGGCTATTGATCAATGTACAAGTCTTGATTTGGAAGCTACAACATCTCATTGGTATTTGGAAGGTCTTTGTACAAGAAATTGGCCAGGATGCCCAGAAGATTTGAAGTTTTGAAGATGGTTCATCAGTCTCCTAAGATGTTAACCAAAATTAGGGTTTGGTCCAAGTTGAAGTAATTGGGGTCTAAATGATCCAATTCATGAAGCATCATTATCTTATCATCATTAGAATCAAATTTGATCAAAGAGTATCTCATGATGCCCAATGGAATTAGGGTTTTGAAGCTTGCTCAGCTATCTCCTAGTACATGGTACAAAACTAGGGTTTTGGATTTAATCAGGATTTCTTTGACTTTTTTACCCAAACTTGCTTCCATGATTCACCACATGTTATTACGCATTTAGGATTGAAAGATTGAGGTTCAATTTGGATTGGAAATGGTTCAATTGATCAAAAGGGGAAAATTGGTCATTTTGACCAAAGTCAGTAAAATCAGGAGTTGACCAAGTGGACTTTTGGTCAAACATCAATTCAAGCATCCTCTTTTCATATTCCATACCCAAATTCATCTTTGAATCATGAGAAATGGTGAATTTGAGTGTAACTTGTTCAAGAAGTAACTTAAAGATTGAAAAAATGCTAAGTGCCTAAATGACTTCTCTTGGGCAAGCCACGCGCGTAATTTCATCAAACACATGGCAGGCCATTTTGTGGAATCAATTTCTTGTGACAAAAGCCTCAATTTGAAAAATTAAAAAGTGCATTTTGAAGAGGGCTATGAAAGCTTCTCATTAAACTTGGAATCACTCAATTTGGATTGAAATTGAGGAAGTTATGATTTGAGGAAGTTGGGTGGCAAAATCGGATTTTTTTGAAGGCACATGGGCAGGCCAGCACGCGCGCAGTTTTGGGCAAGATGGCTGGACTTGCCCATGAATCCTAATGACCACATCTTTTTCATTTCTCCACCATTTTTAATGAATCAAAGATCATTGTGAAGCTCATCCTTTGAATTTTAATTGGCTCAAAGAAGTTTGGAAAATGCACGAGCCAATTTGAAATGGCCTCAGTTGGAAGTCAACTGATTTTTGGTGTATGCTTGGCTATGGAATTTTTCAAGTTTTGGTTCAATTTTAATCCAATCATTCCAAGTCCAATTGCACATTCTTGGAACGAATCGGATGCCTCATGTGCTTTCCAAAAGAGCCTAAACTAGGTGCATACCTCATGCCTCTCTCATTTTCACATTTTGGACAAAATGGGAAACTTCTCACTCAAGAAAATCAGTCCCATGTGTAAGTCTCAGAGTGCCTAAGAGGGGGGGGGGGTGAATTAGGTCTTATAAAATTTATTAGGTTTTATGAGAATGCTTGGTAGTAATTTTTGGTTAAGTGTTTGAAGGTTTTGTTTATATCTTTATCTTTTCCTGATTATGGTGATGAAAGTGATAAATGCGGAAAAGTAAAGAACACGGTGATATATCCTGGTTCCCCTCACAATCCGAGAGTACTCCAGTCCCCTTTCCAACACGAAAGAGATTTCACTATAGTTAGAATGATTGTACAGCCTATGCTTACTATCTAACCTATAGGGTGATCAAAGGTTCTTAACACCTTTAAGACCAAACAAACACTAATGTGAATGAAGAACAATCCTCTTCAAATCACAACACTTACTTCCAATAATCCTGGATAGTAAGGGAAAATCTTTAAGTAATACAATGATTTAATTTGAAGTATATGGAGAGCTTTATCAATCTTCAATTGATCTTCTTCTTCAAGATAAAAACAATTCTCAACAGTGTATATAAATGTTCACAATGTATGAATGAAACTTGTAATGATAATGAAAGTGTATATGGCAAGTTTCACAAAATTATGAACACATGAAAGTTTAAATTCAAATGAGAGTGAATGAGAAAATTTTTAATGAAGAAGTATATTTGTTAATTTGAAAATTGAAGCATTGAATATTTTTGTATAAAAATGTTATTGTGTTCTTGTTTTGAAAATCTGAAAAATCTGCATTTTATAAAGTTACAAGAACCTCTTCATTCATGCCAATTCATATGAAAAGTTGCAATGCATTCATGAAAAGATACCACTTGAAAAGTGTTCAAAAAACAAAGTAAAAGATGCATTGGTTCGCTAGGAACCGGTTCCGACACTGATAGAACCCGGTTCTTAGTGAACGTTATAAGTTGGAATTCAAATTTATCACGCAGGAACCGGTTCCCCTATTGGTACAACCCGGTTCCTGGTACAAAATCCAGGGACATGTTTTTTGAGAAAAGCTGGAACCCGGTTCCCTGTTAGGGAGGAACCGGTTCCTAAAGGTTTATTTTCAAAAATACATTTTGAAAGATATTTCAAACAAAGTTTTTCTTGATGTTAAAGTTATGGAATATGTATATGTTGATGAATGCATATTGTGAACATCTATATTCAAGATTTTAAGAATTATTTATACCATATTGACATTTGATGATTTCTTCAATAATTCTTCAATAATCTTCAAGACTTTTATTTGATGTTGATAAGCTTTTTGCACATCCTTTGAAAGTTGATGTCCATGTTGTCTTCATCAAAACACAGGCTTTAAATATGACTTGAGAAGCTTGCAATTACATTCTCCCCCTTTTTGATGATGACAACCAAGTCTTGAAAATGATTTCTTGAAATGTTCATGTTGTTTTGTGTAGCAAACATGTTGAGCAAATGCAAGGCTCCCCCTAAATTGTATGCTCCCCCTAAGTCCATGATTCTTTGAATTTTGGAGAGAGTTTGATATTTATTTGGGCCTGCAATTTCTTTGAGACAAAACAACACACATGCATACTCTTCTCCCCCCTTGTTAACATCAAAAAGGATGGGAAAAAAGAGTGAAATAGATACATATAAAAATTAAGACGTGTATGAAACACAACCATACTTAAAGTACAAACAAAACACATTGTATGATTTCAAACATACTAAAATACGAACAACGAATTGTACGATTACATAACAATAAAGCAAAAAATGCCTAAACATCACGAAGCATAAAAATAGAACATTGTCTAAACGTTACAAAGAAAAATACATTAAAAAGAAATGACATAAAAAAATTTGTCTTTTAATCATCATCTTCATTCATCTCATCATCATCTTCATCACTTCCACTACCACTTCCAGATACCTCTTCCTCTAGAACTCCTTTTCTGTCAAAGTGATCAAGAATAACCTTTTGAGTTCTTTGGACATTTCGTAGTTGTCGTCGTGCTGAAGCATTTTCTTGTTGGAGCACATCGAAGCGATCATCCACATGTCTCTGGAAGATTGTCATCTGATTAAACAGCATGTCTAAGGTGTAGCCGCCTTCGGGAGGTTGAGCCACATATTGGACAGTTGGTTCGAAGTCTTCTTTATAGTGAAAGTGACCTCTTGCATCTAGAATGATCCCTGTATTTTTAAGTGCGGTTGCATCTGTAATTGCCTCTTTATCTCCTTGAATCCTTGTCACTTCTTGTTGAAGGTTAACATGTGCATTTTCCAAAATGTGAGAAATGGCTCGAGCATATGGTAAACCACCATCAAGAGATTCCATAAGCTGCATATGGTACATAATGGAAAGTGCCCAATTTACCGAACAACGGCGTCTCAAAGCATAAAGAACCATTAATTCAAACTAATTTATACGCGAATGGTTAGAATTCTTCGGAAAGAGGATATATGCAATAATGAGATGGAGCATTCTGTCACTTACAGAAAGATTCGAGCCAAACAAATTTGATGATGAGAGAAGTTGTTGACGCGCAGTATTCTGTTGATTTGGCCTACACATGTTAATAAAAATTTCTGCCTTATTGAAAGGTAGCCAATCATGTGGAATAACACCATTAACCAGAACCAAACCTTCATGCGGAACACCCAACAATTCACCAAATTCCTCAACAGTTAAACAGATACTCTTTGACAGAACATGAGAGGTTAGAGTAATATCACCAAATTCATCAGATACAAGTTTTAAGTTGTGATAAAATTCTCTAACAAGGTCAGGAAACACTTCACCATTGTTACCTACAAACCTAGCAACCCCAGCAGAGGCCAACTGAGCAGGAAATAAAAAGCTATGAACAGGAAATGTATGAAGTCTACAAAACTTAGCTTTAAGAACCTTCTGATTGCGAGATTTGAAGGTGAGCCTTCTGGATTTGATGGTCTGAGGATGAATGTTGGAAGTCTCTTCTTCAACCTGAGCCTTTCCCTTGCTGGATCTGGTAGCTCTCTTAGGACCCATGGAGATTTGTGATAAATCTGAAAGTTGGGGTTTTGATTTGGGATTTTCGGAATAGGTGAGAGATTGGGGTATTTGAGTATGAAATATGGAAGGAGAAGTGGTTTTATAGTGATTTGTAGTAGTGGGTATTAATATGTTGGTGAAGACAAAGAGATGTTGGAGCTTTTATGAGGTGTGTCAATGGAGGTGGAAGGGTTTTGAGAGATGAATGTTGACTATGACATAAAACTCATTTAAAAAGCACTTAAGCATAGAAAGGGGCGTGTGGCCGGTCTGCATGCTGGGAACCGGTTCTACACTATAGTGAACCCGGTTCCTGGCTTTTAAAAAAATAGCGTTTCTGGAAAATGAACCAGGAACTGGTTCCTACCATTATGGGAACCGGGTTCCACATGCAAATATTGCCAAAAAAACTTGAAAAATTGTTGTGAAAGGAAAAAGTTTTGAACAAACAACATATACATACATATTTTATAAAAACATATATAAAAGAAGGAGTGCACCTTATGAGAACATTTAGTGATCATCTTATTTCAAAATGCCAAGATCTTTTCCAAGCTTTTTGTTCTTGATGGACCAAAGAGATCCATGTGTAACAATTGTAGTGGTCTTGTAGTAGACACCACATTCTTAAATTTGAAAGTTGTTTTGGTCTGTTTGCCCTTTTGGCATGCATTACATAATTTGTCCTTGATGAACTTCATCTTTGGTAGACCAATAACTAAGTCATGCTTAACCAATTTGTTCAAGTGCTCCATGTGAATGTGAGCGATCCTCTTGTGCCATAACCAAGCGTCATTGTTGTTTACCATAAGACATTGTACCTTCAGAGACAAATCATCTAAAGTAATCATAAAAATATTGTTAGTTCTTATACCTTTGAGTTTTACCTCATTGGTTGCCTCATCCATAATGAGACATTCATCTTTGTTGAATTTGATCTTGAACCCTCTATCGCAAAGTTGACTTATGCTAAGAAGATTGTGTTTTAATCCTTCAACATAGAGAACATCCTCAATTTGAATGTATGAAGGTGTTCCAACTATTCCAACGCCAAGAATCTTTCCTTTGGTGTTGTCTCCATAGGTGATATACCCTTTGGCTTTATGTACTAGATATGAAAATTGGTGTACATCTCCTGTCATATGCTTTGAACATCCACTATCAAGATACCAAACATTTGATGTGGATTTCAAGCATACCTACACAAAAAAATTATTCTTTGTTAGGTACCCAAGTTGCCTTGGGTCCTTCATAGTTAGTTCCCTTTTTCACCCACACATAATGCCCACTTGCTATACTAAAGTTTCTAACATAGAAAGCATTAGGTGTATGGCCTTTAATACCACAATAAAAACAAGTAGGTTCAAAGTTACTTCTATATCTAGAAGGATAAGATTTCTTCTTAGGAAATGTTTTCTTTTTTGATACATTACCCTTTTTCTTTTGATGATTATGAATAACTTTCTTCTTTTCAACTTTCTTGGGATTGGAACTATTACTAGCCTTTACAAAAACAGTGGGATTGTTACTTGGTTTCTTAGAATTCACATAACCAAGACCCCTTTTATCATTAGGATAACGTTGTTGGCTTAGTAATCCTTCCAATCCTATTTTTCCTTTTTCATATCGTTCAATGACTCTTTTCAATTGAACAATTTGAAAGACATTTGATTCACACTTGGAGCATGCAAAGTTTTCTTTTTCTTTAATAAAATTCTGTTTTTGAAGTTCAAAATCTTTAGTCATGGTGTCAATTTTTTCTAAACAACTTAGAAGTTCTTTTTCTTGATTTGACACCTTTTTGTATAAACTTTTGCATTCTTTCAAGAGTTCATCAATAGCATCTTGAACATCATCATCAAAAATATTAAATTCATTACTAACCTCTTCTTCATTGTCGGAGTGATGTGAAGCCATTAATGCTAGATTTGCACATTCCTCACTTTCCGAATCGGATGAAGAACTTATCTCATTATCTTCCCATGCAACATAAGCCTTTTTGTTCTTGAACTCCTTTTTGCCTTTGAATCCATTTTTCTTGGAGAGTTTTGGACAATCCGGCTTTATGTGACCTTGCTTTCCACATTCATAACATGTGACATATTGTGTTGATGTGGAGGCTTCTTTATCTTTATGATTATAAAATTTCTTCCTCTTGACAAAGTTAGCATTATGAAGATTATTTTTATGACCAAAATATTTTCCTAACCTTTTTACAAGAAGCAAGAAGTTTTCATCTTCCTCCGATGCATCTTTATCTTGACTTTCCTTTGAATCAACTTTCAAGGCAATGCCTTTGGATTTCTTCTCTAAATTTTCATGTTTTTCAAGTCTACCGAGTTCCGTTTCATATTCTTGAAGTTTGCCAAATAATGTAGCGGAAGTCATTGCGGAGAGACTCTTCTTTTCCGAGATTGCCGTTACCTTTGGTTGCCATTCCCTAGTCAATGATCTAAGGATTTTCAAGTTGAGTTCATCATTTGTCAAGGTTTTACCAAGAGCATTTAAGTGATTTGTCAAATGCACAAATCTCTTTTGTAAGTCAAAAATGGATTCTCCGGGCTGCATTCGAAATAGTTCATATTCTTGACTCAAGGTATTTAGCCTTGATCTTTTTACTTCAGCCGTTCCTTCATGAGTTTGAACCAGGGTATCCCATATTTCTTTTGCTGTCTTGCAGTTCGAGACACGGAAAAATTCGTCCATACTGAGTGCACCTTGAAGAAGGTTTATTGCCTTTTTGTCATAGAGAACTTTCTTTTTATCATCGTCGTCCCATGCAGTTTTGGGTTTTACAGAACCAATGCCATTGATTACTGATATCGGGATAAATGGACCATTTTCAACAGCATCCCATACTTCCTCTCCTTGTGCTTCTAAATGCTCCTTCATGCGTATTTTCCAGAAGTCAAAATATTCACCACAGAATAGAGGAGGCTTGTTATTACTACCACCATCTCTGAAGACTGGTTGATGATTTGCGGAAGCCATTCTGGATCTTTAGGAACAAGTTACCTATAACTTGCTCTGATACCAATTGTAAGTCTCAGAGTTCCTAAGAGGGGGGGTGAATTAGGTCTTATAAAATTTATTCGGTTTTATGAGAATGCTTGGTAGTAACTTTTGGTTAAGTGTTTGAAGGTTTTGTTTATATCTTTATCTTTTCCTGATTATGGTGATGAAAGCGATAAATGCGGAAAAGTAAAGAACACAGTGATATATCCTGGTTCCTCTCACAATCCGAGAGTACTCCAGTCCCCTTTCCAACACGAAAGAGATTTCACTATAGTTAGAATGATTGTACAGCCTATGCTTACTATCTAACCTATAGTGTGATCAAAGGTTCTTAACACCTTTAAGACCAAACAAACACTAATGTGAATGAAGAACAATCCTCTTCAAATCACAACACTTACTTCCAACAATCCTGGATAGTAAGGGAAAATCTTTAAGTAATACAATGATTTAATTTGAAGTATATGGAGAGCTTTATCAATCTTCAATTGATCTTCTTCTTCAAGATAAAAACAATTCTCAACAGTGTATATAAATATTCACAATGTATGAATGAAACTTGTAATGATAATGAAAGTGTATATGGCAAGTTTCACAAAATTATGAACACATGAAAGTTTAAATTCAAATGAGAGTGAATGAGAAAATTGTTAATGAAGAAGTATATTTGTTAATTTGAAATTGAAGCATTGAATATTTTTGTATAAAAATGTTATTGTGTTCTTGTTTTGAAAATCTGAAAAATCTGCATTTTATAAAGTTACAAGAACCTCTTCATTCATGCCAATTCATATGAAAAGTTGCAATGCATTCATGAAAAGATACCACTTGAAAAGTGTTCAAAAAACAAAGTAAAAGCTGCATTGGTTCGCTAGGAACCGGTTCCGACACTGATAGAACCCGGTTCTTAGTGAACGTTATAAGTTGGAATTCAAATTTATCACGCAGGAACCGGTTCCCCTATTGGTACAACCCGGTTCCTGGTACAAAATCCAGGGACATGTTTTTTGAGAAAAGTTGGAACCCGGTTCCCTGTTAGGGAGGAACCGGTTCCTAAAGGTTTATTTTCAAAAATACATTTTGAAAGATATTTCAAACAATGTTTTTCTTGATGTTAAAGTTATGGAATATGTATATGTTGATGAATGCATATTGTGAACATCTATATTCAAGATTTTAAGAATTATTTATACCATATTGACATTTGATGATTTCTTCAATAATTCTTCAATAATCTTCAAGACTTTTATTTGATGTTGATAAGCTTTTTGCACATCCTTTGAAAGTTGATGTCCATGTTGTCTTCATCAAAACACAGGCTTTAAATATGACTTGAGAAGCTTGCAATTACACCATGTGCAAGAGAGGACAACTCACCTCATCACGTTTTTTTACTCACTCACATTCTCCTATTGTTACTCAAAACGACTGCAAGCATTGCCTAAATGCCAAGCAAAACGCAAATGGCCATCACACTTGTTTTGGTTTGACAAAAATTTCTTTTTTCCCTCCAATGACTCTCAGCTTGAATTACCACTCTAACCTCACTCCAAACACTCTATATAAGTTGTTCAAACTATCATTTCACACACATGTGCACTGCATTGGAAAAAGCTTCTCAGAATTTTCTCATTTTTCTTGCTCTACAACTTGAGTCGAGCAACACAATTCTCTTGATCCAGTCCTCATTTCTCTAGTTAAACACCTTCATTGGAGCACAATGAAGCTTTTCAGAAGGTTTTCTTGTTAGATTTCAGAGGCACGAAGTGAATTTATTTTTCACTTTTGAAGGTATGCTCACTGAATCTGAACCTTGATTTGAGCACGAATTGAAGTGTTTTATGGTGTGCATTGTGTTTATAGCTGGCCAATCATTAGGATTGATGTATATTTGAGCTCTGATTCAAGCAAATTTAGTGAAACCGCGTTTCTGGTTTTGGATGTTTACAGTGTGTTTATCCAGTTTTTGAGATTTGATTTCTCAATCTATGCATGACCTTTTAGTTTGATTCAAATTGCATGATGTAGTATGATATATCAGCTTTAATTTGAGCTTAATTTAATGGATTTTGGTTGAGAATCGTGCTTGTTTGATGGATCTGAAGTAGGCAAGTTGGAACTGATGGAAACAAGCATTTTGGCCTTGGCAGGAGGTTGAAGATGATGCGTGGCATCATCTCATTGGCCATGTTCTTGTTTTTTTGATATTTAAATTTCCATTGATTCTCTGATTTTATTTTCTTAATCAAAACTTGATGAAAAATTATGAAAAAATTCATGAACCTTTAAAATAATATTCCTGACCTTGTGCATTTTTTTTGATAATTTTTGAAAATGTTTTGCTTGGTTTAAAAATTAATGAGTTTAATTAATTGTTTGTTTAGTGGTTATTTTTATTTTAATGTTTCTTTGACTTGAAAAAATTCTACAAAAAATTATTTTGAACTCATAAAATAATGTAAAAATTGATTTTGATTTTGGTTTAGCATTTTTTCTAATTTTGTTTAGAAATTTAATTTCAAAAGTTTATTTATAATATTTGTTTGTTTGATTTTTATTTTAATACTTCCATTGATTCAAAAATCCTAAAAAAAATCATGCAAGCTTGTTTTTAATCATAGAATAGGAACATATTTTTTTTTGCCTTTTTTTGTCATTTTTGGCTAGGGTTTGCATTTTTTACCCTTAAATAATGGTTTAATTGTTAATTGTTTGTTTAATTTTTATTTTAATATTTCCTTCAATTCAAAAATTCCAAAAAAATTAGAGATGTGTGTTTTTAATTCTAATATTTGAATCTAATTTTGGTTGGACATTTTTCTGACTTTTTGATAAAAATGTTATTTTGAGATGTGAATATTTGTTAATTGACTAATTGTTTGAATTTAATTTCATTTTTGACTTTTCCTTAATTCAAAAAATGTGAAAAAAAATGTTTTCTGACATTTAGGGTTTCTTGGTGATTTGTATGATCTTGGTTTAAACTGTTTGAATTTTGATCTTACTTAATCAATATTTAAGATTAAAAGTCAAAAATTAGGGTTTTGTTGCTTATGGTGCAAGTCCATTTCCAAAACCACTATGCCCTGGATTTTCAATAGAATTCAAGTCTTGATTAGGGTTCATGAATGTGTTGAGGATCTGTAAACCATTTTTCTTGAATTATTTGACTTGGTTTGACATTTTTCCATAAATTATTTTGAAAACTTGTCTAATGTGGTAGTTTTGCCAACTAGTCTTGAACTTTGGGAATCATTTGATCCCCTCCTCAATCATTCACGAACTTAAGGCTTTCTTTCTGACCTCTACACACTTCAAATATGCTAAGAAATTTTTTACTTGAATTATTGAAATCCTTTTCTATTTTTGATGTATTTTTGAGGTGAAGGTACCCAATTGATGTTGCATATCTTGTTGCATATTGTTTGATGGCCAATGAACTTGAGTGAGTCCTATGATTGGGCACCTAATTATCATGTTGAATATTCTTTCTTTCAAATAAACTCAAGCCATTTCACTTAATGCCCCATGCTTGAATGTTTGAACCTTCTAATGCATTTTGTGGGATTCATCTTCTATTGTGCTTGTGAGTTGTGGTTGAATTAATTGTACATGATTGAAATGTGTTTTCCCCTGACCTCCATGGTCTTTGATTGTATTATTTTCAATATCCCATGATCCTTGATTGATATTCAATTGTCAATTCAATATGGTGATAGAAAGGAGCAACATTCCTCTGATTCTTTTGACCAAATTTTGCATATACCTGTTTCCTCTTGTCTATCATGTCTAATGTTTGATAATTGTTATCATGTTGTTCTCACTTCATCATGTTGCATCCATCCCTTATGTGAGTCATCATTCACCTTATGGAATACTAACTTGTCTGTTGAATGTGCGATGTACTTTGAGAAAGTTTCCACTTTTGGCTTGAGGCTACTGTGTTTCACTTAATTTGGGGAACACAACTTATTATACTGACACTGCTATTGTGTTTGGCATGTTTGATATTCCATGCAGGATATATACATGTGACTGTGAATGCTATACATTGCCCATGGGATCTGTTCATATCTGATAATCTCATTACTTACATCCTTATGGCGTAATTTCTGACTTGATTTGTCTACTGATGCTAGCTTGCTCGAAGTTCTCTGGGTTTCTTTTATTCTTGCTCAGTTGCTACGGATAGTTATCCGTTTGGTATTTCACTATCTCCTTTCTTCCATTTTCATTTTTCATAGTTCTCTGATTGCATGATGGGACCTCTGTTGCTGATATATGTCAGGAGGCCCTCTGGTTGTTTGTTCGATACATGTGTTGTGTTTGCTTTTGATCGATGAGTCACTCAACTTAGAAATTGAGATCACGACTTCGTTCTCATTGCATGTTCCCTATAGGATGTTTATTGCTTTTCTTCTTTAATTGTTGATCGATGAGTCACTCAATTTAGAAATTGAGATCACGACTTCGCTCTCATTGCATGTTCCCTATAGGATAGTTTTGTTAGGCTTCCTTTAACATGTTAACTAAGGTAGGGTTTTCCTTTATCCTCAACCTTAGGGTCAACCACTGTATGATAACACTAGAGATAGTACTAGGCTAGTTTCCCTTAGTTGTTTTTCCTTTCTATGCATTCTGCATCTTAAAACAAAAAATTGTTTTCTTGGCAAATCATAAAGCACCTCTAATGAACTCAAACCCTTCTTCAAGGTAAAAGATACAAACCAATATTATTTGTTTATGTGCCTCTTGGCTTTTCTTTTAAACCTGGTTTACCGATGTTTCGCCATCGCACATTTGTTTGAAGCCGACGTTTCGCCATCACACATGTTTGTTATCCTACTTTGATTCTCAATATCATTGTTAGGTGTGATGTTTTGTCATCCGTTTTATTGATGTTTTGCCATCCTTACCATGCCATGCTACCTTTGTTACCTTTTAGCCGATGTTTCGCCATCGCACATTTGTTTGAAGCCGGTGTTTCGCCATCGCACATGTTTGTTATCCTACTTTGATTCTCAATATCATTGTTAGGTGTGATGTTTCGTCATCTGAGTTATTGATGTTCGCCATCTTTGCCATGACATCTTGTTATCTTGTAGCCGATGTTTTGCCATCGCACACTTGTTTGAAGCCGATGTTTCGCCATCGCACATGTTTGTTATCCTACTTTGATTTTCAATATCATTGTTAGGTGTGATGTTTCGTCATCCGAATTATTGATGTTTTTCCATCTTTGCCATGATATCTTTCTTACCTTTTAGCCGATGTTTTTCCATCGCATACTTGTTTGAAGCCGATGTTTCGCCATCCCACATGTTGGTTATCCTACTTTGATTCTCAATATCATTGCTAGGTGTGATGTTTTGCCATCTGATTTATTGATGTTTCGCCATCCTTGACATGCTATCTTTTAGCCGATGTTTCACCATCACACACTTGTTTGAAGCCGATGTTTCACCATCGCACGTGTTTGTTACCCTACTTTGATTCTCAATATCATTGTTAGGTGTGATATTTTGTTATCCGTATTATTGATGACTCACCATCTTTGCCATGATGTCTTGCCACCTCTTAGCCGATGTTTCGCCATCACACATTTGTTTGAAGCCAATGTTTCGCCATCGCACATGTATGTTATCCTGATTTGACTCTCAATGTCATTGTTAGGTGTGTTGTTTTATCATTTGATGTTTCGCCATCTTTGACATGTTATTCTGTTATTATTTAGCCGATGTTTTACCATCTCATTTTTTTGTTGTTTTATTTGATGTTTTGCCATATTAACTGTTTTGTTGTCTTAACTATAAAACATAAACCAACCAAAACATATAAGCCGAACTACGACTGCTCTGATTCCATAAAAGGGATACGTAGGCAACGGGGTAGGGCCCAACCGAGCACAACCTTTATTTTCCCTACAATGTCTTCTTTTTCTTTCGCATGCATTCCCTTTTCAGTTTTAAGCCATAGACATAGGATTTGACCACACCCATTAGATTAGACAACAAGAGTGGATACCGTAGAGTACTACAGGCATGTGGGGTGCTAACACCTTCCCCTCGCGTAACAGACTCCCTTACCCGATCTCTCGGTCGAAAGACCATGATTTCTCCCTCTTCAGGTTTTCTCGATGTTTACCTTTCCCTTTCGACGGGATAAAAGACGTTCGGTGGCGACTTCATTGATGTTTCATTAACATCCGGATGAGAGGTTCCGGCCGCATGGTTTCAAGGAAGACCTATGATTATGTACTTGACTGTATTAGAGAATTCTATGAGGTGTGTGATGGGCCAACATGACAAGTCTGGCCGAAAAGAGCATGTAATATACTACTTGAGCAAAAAGTTTACCAACTGTGAAACTAGATATTTACTGCTCGAGAAAACTTGTTGCGCTCTGGCATGGGCGGCTCGTCGACTAAGACAACATATGTTAACTCACACCACTCTATTAATTTCTAAGATGGACCCTATCAAGTATATCTTCGAGAAGCCAGCTCTCTCCGGAAGAATAGCTAGATGGAAAATGATTCTGACTGAATATGACATCAATATGCAACATAAAAGGCCATCAAGGGAAGTATATTGGTGGATCATTTGGCCCATCAAGCTGTTGAGGATTACCAGTCCATGAGCTTTGAATTCCCGGACGAGAACATCATGCTAGTGACTGACTGCGAAAAGCCTGGGCCATATGACGGACCTGAACAAGGATCGCGATGGACTATGGTTTTTTATGGGGCTTCCAACGCCTTGGGAAATGGAATCAGTGTTGTGATTATTTCTCCTGAGGGTTTCTATACAACCTTCACCGCTAGATTGTGCTTCGACTGTACGAACAACATGGATGAGTACGAGGTGTGCATCTTGGGTCTAAAGGTTGGACGTATTCAGAGACTCTGCTCTAGTAATCAGTCAAGTCAAAGCAGAATGGGATACTAAGCATCCTAATCTGATTCCTTACAAAGAGCTTGTGCTAACCCTGATCCCATACTTTGAGGAGGTCACTTTCGAACACTTCCCTAGGGAAGAAAATTAATTAGCAGATATCTTGGAAACAAGGTCTTCTATCTTCAAGGTCATTTGGGACAATGAAGATCCTAAGACTACAATCAAAAGATTTGACGAACCTGCGCATTGTTGTGAAATTGACACCAACGAAGAAAAGTTGTGGTACCATAAAGTAAGGAGATATCTTGAGGCACAAGAGTATCCCGAGGGAGCTTCCATCAATGATAAAAAATTCTTGCAAAGATTTTAAACCAAATTCTTCCTAAGCAATGGAATCCTGCACAAGCGAAACCATGATTCTACTCTGCTCCGATGTGTGGATAAGAAGGAAGCAGAGAAGATCATGGAAGGCAGACATGATGATATCTTTGGAACTCACTCTAGTGGACACACTATAGCCAAGAATATTATGAGAGCTGGTTACTATTGGTCCACAATGGAAACTGATTGTCACCACCACTCAAGGACTTTCCACAAGTGCCAAATCTATGCCGACAAAGTTCATGTACCTCCAATTCTCTTGAATGTCATGACTACTCCTCGGCTATTTGAAATGTGGGGCATTGACATGATTGGAGAGATCAAACCTACTGCTTCCAATGGACACCGCTTAATCCTTGTTACTATTGATTACTTCACCAAATGGGTCGAAGCTGCCTCAGTAAAAAAGAACGTTGTAGCCAGATTTATTAAACATAACCTCATATGTCGTTACGGTATCCCTGAAAGAATCATCACCGAGAACATAACTAATCTCAACAATGCTATGATTAAGGAACTTTGCACTCAGTTCAAAATCAAGCATCACAATTCTTCTCCTTATAGACCTAAAATGAATGGCGCAGTGGAAGCTGCTAATAAAAACATAAAGAAGATTATGCAAAAGATGGTGGTGACCTACAAAGACTGGCATGAGATGCTACCATTTGCTCTTCATGGCTACCGTACTTCCGATCGAACGTCAACTGGGGAAACCCCTTTCTCTTTAGTATATGGCATAGAAGTTGTCCTGCCTATTAAAGTTCAAATCCCTTCCCTAAGAATCATGAAAGAAGCAGACTTAGGAAAAAACGAACGAATTTAGACTAGGTTGGATCAGTTGAATTTGATTGATGAGAAGCGACTGGTTGCTGTTTGTCATGGTCAAATGTATCAAAATCATATGATCAAGGCTTTCAACAAAAAGATCAAGCCTCAAGTGTATCAAACTCGCGACTTGGTAATAAAGCACACCATTCTTCCACAAGGAGATCCCAGGGGCAAATGGACTCCCACGTACAAAGGGCCACTTGTTGTTAAGAAAGTTTTCTCTGGTGGTGCCATGATGCTGGCTACTATGGACAGCGAAGATTTCCCACATCCAGTGAATGAGGACATAGTCAAAAAATACTATGCATAAAGAATGACCTGCTAGGTTGACATACCTAGGAAAAATAAGGGCATACCGATAAACCATAAAGGTTTGGGCAAAAATTAGGAATATATACAAAAGATTGTACACTCGGAAAGTCGAAAACCTGAAAGGGCAGCTTGGGCAAGAAAGGGCATCCTGGTGGACCGAAAACCCGAAATGGCGGTCCAGGAAAAATTTAAGGATTAAAAGCGTATAACTATGTCCTGATAAATCACTAAAGCCAAATTTATTACCAAGGTCAAAGTTCAAATGGTACAAGATCGATTCAATCGACTTCTTTCAATGGCAAGGGATGATGTTCGAAGACATAAGGGCAATAGCAGGGTTGGAACTCAATGAGATCACTTCCACATGGCTATTATTCTTATTTTTACTTTGTATTCCTTTCATTCTTTCGTGATTTCCTCTTACTAGGATCTCTGTCTCCTTGTACACAAACACCTATTTATGGGTAAAACATCAATACAAATATACTTTGAAGTGCAAACTTTTTGTTTTTCTGTTTTGCAAAAGTGTCCAATGACTAAAATTTGAATGAACATATGCATATAAACATGATTAACTTTTAACAAATGTATGCATAAAAACAGTAATAAGCATTTGGGATATCCCTACAGAGTTACTTCAATAAAATTATCCCCATAGTTACTTCAATAAAATTATCCCCACAGATACGGATCCATGCAATCCCCAGCCAGAGTTCCAATCTCTCAAAAACCCTCTCCCAGCTGAGTTGATCTTAAGAAGAAGTCTTGAGGAGTTCCGCCTAAAGAAAACACCTCCCCAGTAGGTCGTCAAATAGTCTCTTTGACAAGGTTTATTTCCCCAACAAAACTACAAATTCCCCAGTTTGATTTTGCCTCCCAGACTATTACAAATCAATGGATGAAGCCCCTTAATCCCCGGAAGATTCATTGTAATACCCAACAGAGTCATTACTATAAGTTACTGCAAAGCCTGGAATCCGACCAAATAACAATTAACTTCAATTTTCTGCGAAGCCTAGAATCTGACCAGATAACAGTTCAATTTCATCCTTTCAAGAAAGTAACTGCGAAGCCTGGAATCCGACCAGATAACAGTTTAAATTCAATTTTCTGCGAAGCTTGGAATCCGACTAGATAATAGTTAATTTCATCTAAGTTGCTGCAAAGCCTGGAAAATAACTAGATAACAGTTAACTTCAATTTTCTGCGAAGCCTGGAATCCGACCAGATAACAGTTTAACTTCAATTTTTTGCGAAGCTTGGAATCCGACCAGATAACAATTAATTTCATCTAAGTTGTTGCGAAGCCTGGAAACTGACCAGATAACAGTTTAACTTCAATTTTCTGTGAAGCCTGGAAACCGACCAGATAAAAATTAATTTCATCTAAGTTGCTGCGAAGCCTGGAAATCGACCAGATAACAGTTAACTTCAATTTTCTACGAAGCCTGGAATCTGATCAGATAATAGTTTAATTTCATCTTCCCCAGTAAGTTGCTGCGAAGCCTGGAATCCGACCAGTTAACAGTTAACTTTATTATCCCCAGTAGAATAATGGACAACTAAAACTCCTGAACTATTATTCCCCAAGAAGAAATCAACACTCCCCGCAGAGTTTTCTCAAGCAAAGTCAATGTTCCCCAACGAAATTCTCCTCAAACAACAAAGCAGGAATCCCCAATGAAAACACTCTAAACAAGGTTTAAAGATGCACATACTCTTCATCCCCAACAGTAATCCGGGATTTAAATTCCCAAAACTCCCCAGCATTTGTCAAGGATTTATTTTCCAGACAAGGATACGCTTCAATAGTATTTCATATTCATACATCATACTACATACATGACAAATGCATACAACATAATCTCATTTATTTTGAGAGCATCATTACGCCATGCATACATCTGCATGCAACTAACCCTCTTCCTTGTAGGAAAAATCAGCCAACAAAACAAAAGTCCTCTTCTGGATAGATTTACTTATTCCAATTGATGATAGGCAATCAACAGTCCTCTTCTGGATGACTTTACTTCTTCCGTTAATAATAGGCAACCAAAAGGCCTATTCTAGTTAGATTTGTTTCCCCAGTGAAGTCACCACCACAAGACCTCTTCTGATTAGATTTATTTCTCCCAGTTAAAGACAGGCAAAGACATCTACAGTTTCAGTATAAATCGACCAAGGATTTATTCTAATACTTCTTCCAATTTCTACAAACAGTCACTCTGGATGGCATCTATAAGCCCATCTCCGACAAACTCTTCATCATTTATCCAAATGGCATCTTTAAGCCCATTCCCGACATAATCAACTAACACATCATCAAGTGTAATTTTTGGGCACTTTAGTGTTCAATCATCTTTCACCTTCAAGTCATGAATGGTGAACACGCCAATCTAACTCTTGAGGTTTAATAAGATTTAATAGGGGCAGCTGTTGTACCCCAAAGTTTTCTCTCTCATTTCTCAAGACATTTCCCAAAAGATCTTCAATAGTTCAAGCTTGCACAAGGCTTGGCTTGGACAAGACACTTTCTTAACACTAATACCTCAAATTAGGGTTTGAGTTTTCACAAGGACATTGGACTTTTAATGCCTCATATAAATTTCATGGATCATTATGTACCTTCAAGATTTCTCATGTAAAGTTTCGAGTCTTGTAGTTCAAGTTTGCCCAGTCAATTGATCAGATGACCTAAAATCAACTATATTGGTTAAAAAGTCAATTGTGGACAACTTACAGTCAAACTTCAATATTTTTGGCCCATATCAACATTTTGAACTTATATGTATCAATTGATCAAGTTTAGATCACAATTCTCCAAGAAAATTGTTCAAATCACCAAAAGGGCAAAATTGTCAAAATTAGAGTTTTGACTGTATTTGACTGGTTAAGAGTTTTTGACCTAATACATGACTTATTGGTTTGAAACATGATATCAAGGATTCAAAGGTATCATCTTTACCTAATGGTATTATTCAATTCATTTCACAAATCCATTTGATTGATAGTTGAAATTTGGTCAACTGATGAAAAATCAATTGTACACTGGAAAGTCAAACTTTGACTTTTTGATCCAAATCAATTTTCAAAGATCACATTTCATCAAGACATGTCAAAATATGAAGCTTGATCATCAAGAAAATCAAAAAGTCAAATTTCATCTTCAAAAGTCAAAATTTCTAAGACTTGGTGTTGTACCCCAAAATTTGCCCTCCTCTTTTTTCACAAGAAATCACAGCTTCGAGCTTTTCCTGATTTGTCATATTGGCGTAAGAATCAGTCAAACATACTTTTTCTTATCAGTCTATCCAAATTAGGGTTTTCATGGCTCTGGAACAGTTCAAGCAAATTATTAGGGTTTGGTTGAGTTTGGCTCAAATTTTGATCAGACAGGCATTTCTTTGGTGTTAAGTCAAGAATTAGGGTTTTTACGCGCACAGTTTCAGAAGAGTTTGAATCCACAGTGTTTTAATTGGTTGTTACACTGTTTTGACATTTGTTCAAAATTTAAGTCTAAACATCTGGGATAAAGGCTAAGGCATTTGATTTGAGATGGGATAAAAGCTGAGGCATTTGGATTGAGAGTTGGCAGTGTTTGATTTAATCAGTAAAAGGAAAAACATGTGGACGTTTGTTTGATTAACTATGCAATGTTTTGGATTATTCGGAACGCCAGACGTTTATTAATTATTTATTTTTCTAAGTCAGAATAATTGGATTTACGTCCAATTGTTTTAATTTAAGAAACTCGAATAATTAAATAAACATTTGAAGAGAAATAAAAGAGAAATCTGACCAAAAAAGACTTATTTATTTCATTTTGAATTGTTTGTTACAGATATTACTTGAATATTGTAAATTCATTTACAGTCATTTACATTAATATTATTACAAATAATTGGAAATGAAATAAAGATACATCCTAAAATTTCCTAAATCTTCATCTTCTACTGACGCTCCTTTGCTCAATTGATTTTATCTGCAAAAACACAAAAAAGGGAAAGAAGTCAAATGCAGATAAAAAGGCAGACAAATATTTTAAGGCTCATCATTAAAAGTAACTGGCCGGAATCAGTTTGTTTGCCCTCTCTGCAAATCACAAGATTACTCTTGGTTCACAAAGAGGGATAGAAATATGCTTGCAAAAATATGAAATGCACAAAGCTACAATTGCACAAATTCAAAATTGTCACACAGGCTGCCTAGTTTCAAATTTTCAACCAAAAGAGGCAAATCAATTGAAAAGTGCATAAAGCTGCATAGTTCATAATTCCAAATTGTCAACCAAAGTTTTCAAACTAAATAGCAAACCAAACTGCATAAAATGCAAAGTGAACATGCCAAACAAGTCACAATTTCAAACTAAGTCCAATGTCAACTAAAACTGTCCAAGGGCTGTCAAAAGAATATAAAAAAGTACACAAATGCAGAAAATATGAAGAAAGAAGATATGCAGAGCAGAACCAACAATGCAAGCAAACATTTCAAGTTACATCATTTTCAAGGCCAGTACTTTTTCAGAAAGTACAACAGTAAGCAATCAAAATTCTTTAACCTGTAGAGAGAGAGAAAAAGAGAGAGGAGAGAAAGGCTTACAGCAGGCTTGAGGCTTAGAAAAAAAAGATATAAACAAGTTATCAGAACATAGTAGGGAGGAGGCAGAACATCACAAAAAAGATAGAAAACTACAAACTGATATAGAACACAAGCAGGAGCCTGCCTCCAAAACTGTTTCAAACCTCTAACCTGCTCCAAACACTGTGATTTAAAACCACCAAACTCAGAGCACCAAGCCAAAAAACCTTGAAACCGTTCAAACCTGTTACATAATAGAAGCAAGAAATCCAAAGCCAAAAGCCTTCACCTGCTTCAAACCCAAGCAAACAGCCATAACCTTAACCTGCCTCAAACTGTAGCATAACATAAGCTTCAAACCACAAACTTTATCAAGACAAACCTGTAACCTCAAAGCAAACTTTCAAACTGTTACAAATAACAAAGTTAACAAGTTTGTAGCCCAAAAAAAATTCAGCATTCAAGCTTGTCCAACTACCATACAAGCATATCACCACAAAGCCACACAAACTTATGCAAACAAGAACTCACAACCCATCAAACCCTCCAAACCTGTTCAAGTCTCAAAATCACCAGCCTGCATAAATCTCAAACACAAGCAAGCCAACCGATAAACCTCATGCCTGTTTGAACAAATCCTGTTCATTTTCAAAAGCCAACATATCCAAACAAAGCTCTCAGAACTAGGAAAGTTCATCATCGAGCATCTAAAGCCAGCACAAAGCCAAGAGAGGAGAAGCTAGTCAGAACTAATGTTTCAACAATAGCAACTCAGATTCAAGCAATCCAAACCCTCAGAGCTAGGCTCATCATAGGGCCAACATTCCAACAACAATACTCAGCAATCAACATCATTAACATACAGAGGCAAGCATATCAAGCATATCAGGCATCTCAGAGTCAAACAAGTCCCAAGCTCTCAGAACTGAGTTCATCATTGAGCAAGCAAGCAACAGAAGAAGAGGAAAAGAAGTGTTCAGAAACAAATGAACTAGGTTTTCAGACATTCATCACAAAACCTAACTAAAAGCAAGATACGAGTACCAGTTTTCCACAGAGCAAGCTAGCATCACTGCTCCCTCCGTCTCCGGCCACCCTAGGCGCCTCCATTCCATTCCTCCACCTCATAAAAAGGTATCGTCCTCTTCCTTCTCACGCACCTCAAACAGAAACAAACAACAACACATAAAATCAGAACAAATGAAAACATGCACAAACTTGAAACCCTAACACGTTAAGGACAGAAATCGTACCCTTGTATAACCACCGTATGTGTGACCATGGAGGAGAGGAAGTAGAGGCGGCGCCTGGTAGCTTAAGGTTGGAGGCAAGCGTTCAGTGGCCATGCTGTGAGAAAGTAAAGAGACGAAGAGGACAAAGTTGGAAACGGCGCCGCTCTGTAACCCTAATCCATTTCTGAGCAAACCAAAACTTAACCCTTACAAAATGTGTCAAGCATGTTTGGGCCGGTTCCCCCATACAAAAATACCTAAGCCCAATTAAAAACTGGTGTGCACCCCCCCATTTCTCCTTCTGCTTATTTGTTTGTTTGGGCCCAGACCCCCCTTAAGCCCATTTCAATTCCTTTTTTTATTTAATACTCTTTTTTTGTATTACACTAAATCTTTTTTGCATAACTTATTTTGTTCAATAAATTAATATAATAATTTTTTGCATTAAAATTTTATTAACAATATCTTTTTTTTACACACTCAAAATATGTAGATATTAAGTTTTGTTAAGTTTAAACATCCTTTTAATTAAAACCTTTTTGTTCAAAAACCTTGTATAAAACATTTATAGAAAATACATAAAAAATAGAACTTAAAACATTTTTTTTTCTTTCTTTAATTAAATCTTTTTCATACATAAAAATACTAACTAAAATACATTAGCATTAAATACATAAAAAATAGAATTTCTTAAACATTTTCTTTTCTTTTATTAAATCTTTTGTTTTGTACATATTTAAAAAAAATAAAAAAGAATAAATAACAATACTTAATAAAATACTTAATTTTGCATTAAGTTAACATCTTACATCACTTGTAAATAAATCACATACACTTTTACAATACACATTTGCTATCTTTTATTCTTATACATTGATACATGTTATATTGAGATTGCGATTCGATTTGGTTGTAAATATATTTGGACACTACTCTCCTATTAAGTCTCATCTCCATTTGTAAATATTTGTACCCCCATCCCCGGATACTTATTTGTAATAACTTAGACTTTAAATTCCCGCAATTTATCGCTTTCTATATATTGTATAGTAATTAGGGTTTGTATGCGAAGATTCAAAATCAACCGCTAGATAACCTAATACAAGACAAATGCATGACAATCAATACACCATTCACACTTGCACCCCTAGGGTAATCCCACTCGTTGCCTTCCAAAATGGGCCATGCTTGCATGTTGAGTTTTTTTGGCAAAACAATTCAAATGATCATAGTCCCTCGATGACGCTTTCGAAGTTGCCTAAACAAAATGATCATAGTCCCTTCAAGAAAATTGCCAAAGACACTTGGAACCATTGCATTCATGGTCCATACGATGACCCGCGCCCGTCCCGTTAACATCCTAACACAAGATTGTCCACCAAATACAATGGTGGAACAATACTGTTAAAAGGGTTAAAACATAGAGAAAATCTTTGAGTAAATTTAGGGGTAGGCAACTCTTAGTTACTTGATCAAACTTGCAAAACACACTTGCCTACTTTTCAAAACCCACTTCACAAACACAACTTTCAAAAACAACTTTTAAAACCTTGAAACATCTTTTCAAAAAGACACACACCTTTGTAAAACATTCGAGTAAAGAATTGTTACAACGGTTGCCTAGACAAGGCATCTTTTTCAAAACATTTTCAAAACACACACACACACACACACACCACCATTTCAAGCAATTGAAAATCAAAGGCAAGTGATCTAAAACAAGTAACTAAGAGCCCATGGATAACCATGGATGAAAAGGGTGCTAATACCTTCCCTTTTCATAATCTACCCCCCGAACCCACGAAACATCTCAAAAGGTTTTTCCTGTGCTTTTTAACCTTTCCTTTAGGATAAAATAAAAAGTCGGTGGCGACTCTTGCTAAATCGAACAAGTGCGGAAACAAACGCAAACCTCAAGTCAGTTCTCCCACCGTATCACAGAACTGGCGACTCTGCTGGGGAGTTCATTTAAAAGTGGGGTTACCTTAGGGTTTTAGATCACCTTTACATTCTTGCTTTGATTGCCTTGATTACTTTACCTTTTGGGGTCCTTGTTTGGGTTTGTTGTAAATCCTACACCCGGATTTGGGGCACCTTTTTAGGTAAATAGCAATAAAACTGTGAGGGAACTGTGAGGGGTATACCGACATGGTTGAAGCAGTAAGCTATGTTAGTGCGATATATTTGTGAGTACCGGTAACCCTTGAGTTCAGTCAAGGAGAGTACGGGGCCGCTGAGTGATGTCATGAAGCACTAACAAACTCTTAGAACCTTAATTGACCATCTTAGCCTTTTTAGGGGTAGTGAGATGACCGACTTTGGTGCAGTCCGAAGTTGGTAGATACTCGATACTACACTCATTGAGGGTTGTTTTCTTGGAATGTTTTGGTCGCCAGTTAAGTGGCTAAACCAAAACAATGAACATAGAAAACAATCCAGTGATATTGAGCTCCTTAGAACCCGATTTCTATTTTAGGACAGGATGAGCCAACTAACTTCAAGAGGGTACTTACCTACAAACCCCATGCAAGCCTAAACCTAAGGACTTGTTTGCTTTGTGTGAATATGATAACCTGTATACACACTCACTTGCTTTTGCATACATGTACATAACATCATGACATCATACCATGGCATTTTTCAATAACCATTTCAAGGATCTCGAGGGTTCTTTTGATGCAGGGTTACGTTGAACCAGACGTCTACCAAAAGGCAAGAGGTTTCTCCTCTAATAAATGCCATCAAAGATCAAGTGCAACAACTTGAATTAGGGGCTATGACCCACTTGACATGGTGAGCTTGATTCTCGTGGAAAGACATCCACCGGTGCAAAGTTCTCCAATCAAAGTTCAACCTCTAAACATTCTCTTGTGTTTACCCCAAGAGATCCTTGAAAACATTGCATATATATCACATATATCATTGCATAACAGGTTTCTCCCATACAGGTCTCCTTATCTTCCTACTATTTATTTCAGTAAGATGGATATGGAACAAACGGTGAAAGATCTCCAAGCTCAAAATGCTCAATTCCAACAAATGCTTCTGGCTATGGGTAAAGGGCAAGAGGATCTGACAGCTCTCCTTCTCAAAGACAAGAAGAAGAAGTCCAAGAAGTCAGCGGGCATCCTGAACTTGAGGAGAAGACCTAAAGCCATAGACCTTGCAACTCCATCCAACATGGGGGATAGTCTGGAAGAAGACCACAATGTGGAGATTGTTGAAGAGGAAGCTGACTACTCCGAGGAACAATACCCTCTCGCTGATGACAAGTACAAACAGTTGAAGGATCGCCTCAATGCTATGGAGGTTCAACAAATACCTGGCTTGGATTTAGGAGACATGGTTTGGTTCCTGGATTGGTCATCCCTCCAAAGTTCAAAGTCCCTACCTTGGCTCTGTATGATGGAGTCTCTTGCCCTAAGATGCATCTAAAATCTTATGTCCGCAAGATTCAGCCATACACAACTGATCCAAAGCTTTGGATCCATTTCTTCCAAGAAAGTCTGGTAGGGGCTCAACTCGAGTGGTTCTATCAATTGGAGAGTTCTCGCATCCACACCTGGGAAGATTTAGCTATGGCTTTTTACAAACAATATCAATACAATGTTGATCTTGCACCTACTCGTGTCCAATTGCAGAACATGACCATGGGTCCTGACGAGAACTTCAAAGGATATGCCCAAAAGTGGAGAGATCTGGCTGGTAGGGTGAAACCTCCTTTAACTGACAGAGAGCTGATTGACATCTTCATGGGAACTTTGACAACGCCTTTCTTCAATCACTTAATTGGAAGCTCCTCAGCTGGGTTCACCGAGCTAATACTGACCGGCGAGAGGGTCGAGGCTGGCATCAAAAATGGAAAGATCCAAGGAACTACATCCTCGGATACTCAAATAATTCCCTACAATGGAAAGAAAGAGTCCAATGCTGCGAGCAGTCAAAAGGGTCGTCATGACCAACACGTAGGAGCAATCCTGATCTCTAATCCTACGCCTGCTCAACAAAGACAGGGGCATCAGCATAAGGAGGTCGCACCTAAGAGACAGTTCACTAACATCAACATGCCGCTGTCTCAAGCACTGTAACACTTGTTGAAGAGGGATCTGATTACATTGAGGGCTCCCCTCCGGAACCCAAATACTTCTGCTCCTACCTATCATCCCAATGAAAGGTGTGCATACCACTCTGACAGTCCGGGGCATGATACAAACAACTGTTGGCCTCTGAAGAACAAGGTCCAAGACATGATTGATGCCAAGGAGATCGAGTTTGACCCTCCAGAGACTCTAGCATGATCACTTCTCCTATGCCAAATCATTGAGATTGTTTTTGTTTCATTTGAATTTTCGAAGTTGTAATTTCATTTGTTGTTCAAACAATTATCTTTTAATGTCAAACTCTGTTTCATTAACGCATTGAATATGTTTGTCTCGAATTCATCCATTTGTTTTCACTACTCTTATGCTTTCCTTATGATATTTAACTCTTGATAAAAAGCTGCAAGCCTTTAGAGGGAGGATGACGAAACAATACCGTAATCTCATACATTATGCTTTTGAACAGACCTTGCTGATGATGTACATGCATTTCTTTCAATTCCCAAACACTGGAGTTATAAGGAAGATAATCCCTAGTCAACCCCTTCGAGCCAAAGAAGTAGGAGTTTTTTGTTCTAAACAAATTGAAACCTTTGATTTAAACCTGGGGCAGGGTAGTCTCTCAGTTAATTCAAAAAAAAAGGGGTGCGCATTAAAGTCGCAAACTCCCAGTTCGTAATACAACAACGACATCAACAAAAAATCATTCCTCTGGAATCAAAAGACCGTGATGGTTCCCTATCACATAGACAGTCAATCTCTCAAAAGAGAAAAGCCCACTGAGCCAAAACCTACAAAGGAGGCTTAAGAAAGCTGGGGCATCCCGCTGACTGTAATCTCGAAAACAGGAACAGTCAGGCAAAAGTTAGGGATAACAAATCAAAAGAAAGAGGTCATTATAAATCCTCAACAACATGAAAAATGTTGCAAAAAAAAAGGAGATGATAACTGTCTCCCAAAATTCAACTGGTGAACCATCACCCAAAGGTCGTTCCAAACTCGAATAGAGTGCGACGCACAATTAACTGAGCTTAGGATTGAAGAACATCACGAAGAGCGGGTGGGTACAAATATACTTTGAGCCTTTATCCTTTGTTTCTTAAACCGTGAACCAAGCCACGTTACAACCCTTCAAAAGTCCTAATTGAAGCATGGGTTAGTTCAAAAACATACTGTTACAAAAGGTATCCTGACTCCTGTAAGGCTTTGCTCTAAGTCTTGTGTTGATGTTGTCTTATAAAAAAAAAGTTTTCTGCTAAAAAACGCATTTTTCAAAACTTCGAGACAAAAATAAACTTTGCATTACTTAAATATCACTGTTTGCATTTGGCTATTTGATTGACAGTGAAGAAATTCCTACAGCGAATGTTCGGGGGAACGAAAACTCTCTCAGTGAATAAAATCACTTCAAAAGGATGACACTTCCGTCGCAAAAATCTCCTATCAACAAAGGGGCATGACATGTCACTATCCAGCACACATGGGGCAGTCCAGTCAAGGTTTCAACAGATCTTTCAAAGTTCAGTTAACCTGGGGCAGTCCAGTCAAGATTTCAAGAAATCTCTCAATTTGCAGAGTAACCTGATTCAAGACTCCTTCATCATCACTTGGGGCATTCGAATGTCAAAAGTGTCCAACAATTCCTTCATCATCTGCTGGAAGTTACAACCACCAATAGAATAACGGACAATTAAAGCTCCTAAAAATCTGACCCTAACAGCATGAAGATTCTCATCACCTCAGAAGATTGGTATACTCCCAGTTTCTGACCGTTAACAGCATGAAGATTCTCATCACCTCAGAAGATTGGTATACTCCCAATTTCTGACCCTTAACAAAATCAAGATCAAGATTTCCTTCTAGAGATAGTTTCAGATGTGACCCAGATTTGGCGACATTCCGATACTTATTCCAGATTTCTTTCTAGAAATAGTTCAGATGTGACCCAGATTTGGCGACATTCCGATACTTATTCCAAATTTCCTTCTAGAGATAGTTTCAGATGTGACCCTGGTTTGGCGACATTCCGATACTTATTCCAGATTTCTTTCTAGAAATAGTTCAGATGTGACCCTGATTTGGCGACATTCCGATACTTATTAAAGATTTCCTTCTAGAGATAGTTCAGATGTGACCCAGAAATGGCGACATTCCGAAACTTATTCCAGATTCCCTTCTAGAGATAGTTCAGATGTGACCCAGATTTGGCGACATTCCGATACTTATTCCAGATTTCTTTCTAGAAATAGTTCAGATGTGACCCAGATTTGGCGATATTCCGATACTTATTCCAGATTTCTTTCTAGAAATAGTTCAGATGTGACCCAGATTTGGCGACATTCCGATGCTTATTCAAGATTTCCTTCTAGAGATAGTTTCAGACGTGACCCTAGTTTGGCGACATTCCAATACTTATTCCAGATTTCCTTCTAGAGATAGTTTCAGATGTGACCCTGATTTGGCGACATTCCGATACTTATTCAAGATTTCCTTCTAGAGATAGTTTAGATGTGACCCAGAAATGGCGACATTCTGAAACTTATTCCAGATTCCCTTCTAGAGATAGTTCAGATGTGACCCAGATTTGGCGACATTCCGAAACTTATTCCAGATTCCGTCTAGAGATAGTTTCAGATGTGACCCAGAGATGGTGACATTCCGAAACTTATTCCAGATTTGCTTCTAGAGATAGTTCAGATGTGACCCAGACATGGCGACATTCCGATACTTATCCCAGATCAATACCTGCAGCAATCAAAAGATTCTTGCAATCCCCAGCGAAGCTAAAACTTCCAACTATCAATCCCCAAGTAGAATGGAGACTCTCATTCTCAGTTCCTCACAGAATATTCGAATATTCTCCAGTGAAGATCCCCTCAAGACAGGAATCCCCAATAGATTGGCATACAACCCAAGCTCCTGATTCCCCAACAATGGTCCCAGGACTTCTCATCTTCAACGATCAAAAGATTCTTGCCCTCCCCTGCAGCAGTCAAAGATTCACTTTCCCCGACAGCAGTCAAAGATCTCATTATCCAGGATTCATCTATCCTCATCAAGATAGCTCATCAGCTTACATGCGCATTCATCACATTCATATCATAAACATTGATGTAACATACATTGCATCATGCATCATGACATTGCATACAACTAACTCTTTACCTTTTCAGGAAAGATCAGTCAACAGACAAAGATCATCATCTTCCGAGATTCTTTCTAGAAATAGTTCAGATGTGACCCAGACATGGCGACATTCTGATACTTATTCCAGATTCACCCAGAGATAGTTCAGATTTGACCCAGACATGGCGACATTCTGATACTTATTCCAGATTCATCCAGATGCAGTTTTACACAGACTCATCATCAGGAAACCCTACACCGGTTCCTTCTCCACTTCAAGACTTCTGAAAATAGTTTACGGGTTCTCCAGTAACGGATGTTAACCTATCGCTTGTTCAGATTCTTCAACTTCTGAAAACAGTTTACGGGTTCTCCAGTAACGGATGTTAACCTATCGCTTGTTCAGATTCTTCAACTTCTGAAAACAGTTTACAGGTTCTCCAGTAACGGATGTTAACCTATCGCTTGTTCAGATTCTTCAACTTCTGAAAACAGTTTACGGACGCTTCCCAACAACGGATGCTGCTCTATTGCTTATTCAAATTCAAGACTTCTGAAAACAGTTTACGGATTCTCCAAACATGGATGTCAATCTATCGCTTGTTCAGACCCCCAGTTCAGAGATGTTCCAAAACATGGATACCTTTCTGATACTCGTCCACTCACCAATGACATACAGTTCAACAATCACCTTCATATGGCATCTATAAGCCCATCCTCCTCCAAACATTTCCAGATGGCATCTCTAAGCCCATCCTCCTACCAGCAACTTCCAGATGGCATCCTTAAGCCCATCACCAAATGGCATCTCTAAGCCCATTCCCTCAACCATCACATCACCGAGTGCAAATTTTTTGGGCACTCTAGTGTCCAATCTCCTTTTACCCTCGAGTCGCGAAAGGCAATGTGCCAATCTAACTCTTCAGGTTCAAGAAGATTGAACAGGGGCAACTGTTGTACCCCAAAATTTGCCCTCCTCTTTTTTCACAAGAAATCACAGCTTCGAGCTTTTCCTGATTTGTCAGATTGGCGTAAGAATCAGTCAAACAGACTTTTTCTTATCAGTCTATCCAAATTAGGGTTTTCATGGCTCTGGAACAGTTCAAGCAAATTATTAGGGTTTGGTTGAGTTTGGCTCAAAGTTTGATCAGAAAGGCGTTTCTTTGGTGTTAAGTCAAGAATTAGGGTTTTTGCGCGCGCAGTTTCAGAAGAGTTTGAATCCACAATGTTTTAATTGGTTGTTACACTGTTTTGACATTTGTTCAAAATTTCTGTCTAAACATCTGGGATAAAGGCTAAGGCATTTGATTTGAGATGGGATAAAAGCTAAGGCATTTGGATTGAGAGTTGGCAGTGTTTGATTTAATCAGTAAAAGGAAAAACATGTGGACGTTTGTTTGATTAACTGTGCAATGTTTTGGATTATTCAGAACGCCGAACGTTTATTAATTATTTATTTTTCTAAGTCGGAATAATTGGATTTACGTCCAATTGTTTTAATTTAAGAAACTCGAATAATTAAATAAACATTTGAAGAGAAATAAAAGAGAAATCTGACCAAAAAAGATTTATTTATTTCATTTTGAATTGTTTGTTACAGATATTACTTGAATACTATAAATTCATTTACAGTCATTTACATTAATATTATTACAAATAATTGGAAATGAAATAAAGATACATCCTAAAATTTCCTAAATCTTCATCTTCTACTGACGCTCCTTTGCTCAATTGATTTTATCTGCAAAAACACAAAAAAGGGAAAGAAGTCAAATGCAGATAAAAAGGCAGACAAATATTTTAAGGCTCATCATTAAAAGTAACTGGCCGAAATCAGTTTGTTTGCCCTCTCTGCAATTCACAAGATTACTCTTGGTTCACAAAGAGGGATAGAAATATGCTTGCAAAAATATGAAATGCACAAAGCTACAATTGCACAAATTCAAAATTGTCACACAGGCTGCCTAGTTTCAAATTTTCAACCAAAAGAGGCAAATCAATTGAAAAGTGCATAAAGTTGCATAGTTCATAATTCCAAATTGTCAACCAAAGTTTTCAAACTAAATAGCAAACCAAACTGCATAAAATGCAAAGTGAACATGCCAAACAAGTCACAATTTCAAACTAAGTCCAATGTTAACTAAAACTGTCCAAGGGCTGTCAAAAGAATATCAAAAAGTACACAAATGCAGAAAATCTGAAGAAAGAAGATATGCAGAGAAGAACCAACAATGCAAGCAAACATTTCAAGTTACATCATTTTCAAGGCCAGTACTTTTTCAGAAAGTACAACAGTAAGCAATAAAAAATGCTTTAATCTGTAGAGAGAGAGAAAAAGAGAGAGGAGAGAAAGGTTTACAGCAGGCTTGAGGCTTAGAAAAAAAAGATATAAACAAGTTATCAGAACATAGTAGGGAGGAGGCAGAACATCACAAAAAAGATAGAAAACCACAAACTGATATAGAACACAAGCAGGAGCCTGCCTCCAAAACTATTTCAAACCTCTAACCTGCTCCAAACACTGTGATTTAAAACCACCAAACTCAGAGCACCAAGCCAAAAAACCTTGAAACCATTCAAACCTGTTACATAATAGAAGCAAGAAATCCAAAGCCAAAAGCCTCCACCTGCTTCAAACACAAGCAAACAGCCATAACCTTAACCTGCCTTAAACTGTAGCATAACATAAGCTTCAAACCACAAACTTTATCAAGACAAACCTATAACCTCAAAGCAAACTTTCAAACTGTTACAAAAAATAAAGTTAACAAGTTTGTAGCCCAAAAAAAATTCAGCATTCAAGCTTGTCCAACTACCATACAAGCATATCACCACAAATCCACACAAACTGATGCAAACAAGAACTCACAACCCATCAAACCCTCCAAACCTGTTCAAGTCTCAAAATCACCAGCCTGCATAAATCTCAAACACAAGCAAGCCAACCGATAAACCTCATGCCTGTTTGAACAAATCTCGTTCATTTTCAAAAGCCAACATATCCAAACAAAGCTCTCAGAACTAGGAAAGTTCATCATCGAGCATCTAAAGCCAGCACAAAGCCAAGAGAGGAGAAGCTAGTCAGAACTAATGTTTCAACAATAGCAACTCGATTCAAGCAATCCAAACCCTCAGAGCTAGGCTCATCATAGGGCCAACATTCCAACAACAATACTCAACAATCAACATCATTAACATATAGAGGCAAGCATATCAAGCATATCAAGCATATCAAGCATATCAAGCATATCAGGCATCTCAGAGTCAAACAAGTCCCAAGCTCTCAGAACTGAGTTCATCATTGAGCAAGCAAGCAACAGAAGAAGAGGAAAAGAAGTGTTCAGAAACGAATGAACTAGGTTTTCAGACATTCATCACAAAACCTAACTAAAAGCAAGATACGAGTACCAGCTTTCCACAGAGCAAGCTAGCATCACTGCTCCCTCCGTCTCCGGCCACCCTAGGCGCCTCCATTCCATTCCTCCACCTCATAAAAAGGTATCGTCCTCCTCCTTCTCACGCACCTCAAACAGAAACAAACAACAACACATAAAATCAGAACAAATGAAAACATGCACAAACTTGAAACCCTAACACGTTAAGGACAGAAATCGTACCCTTGTATAACCACCACCTGCGTGACCATGGAGGAGAGGAAGTAGAGGCGGCGCCTGGTAGCTTAAGGTTGGAGGCAAGCGTTCAGTGGCCATGCTGTGAGAAAGTAAAGAGATGAAGAGGACAAAGTTGGAAACGGCGCCGCTCTGTAACCCTAATCCATTTCTGAGCAAACCAAAACTTAACCCTTACAAAATGTGTCAAGCATGTTTGGGCCGATTCCCCCATACAAAAATACCTAAGCCCAATTAAAAACTGGCGTGCACCCCCCATTTCTCCTTCTGCTTATTTGTTTGTTTGGGCCCAGACCCCCCTTAAGCCCATTTCAATTCCTTTTTTTATTTAATACTCTTTTTTTGTATTACACTAAATCTTTTTTGCATAACTTATTTTGTTCAATAAATTAATATACTAATTTTTTGCATTAAAATTTTATTAACAATACCTTTTTTTTACACACTCAAAATATGTAGATATTAAGTTTTGTTAAGTTTAAACATCCTTTTAATTAAAACCTTTTTGTTCAAAAACCTTGTATAAAACATTTATAGAAAATACATAAAAAATAGAACTTAAAACATTTTTTTTTCTTTCTTTAATTAAATCTTTTTCATACATAAAAATACTAACTAAAATACATTAGCATTAAATACATAAAAAATAGAATTTCTTAAACATTTTCTTTTCTTTTATTAAATCTTTTGTTTTGTACATATTTAACAAAAATCAAAAAGAATAAATAACAATACTTAATAAAATACTTAATTTTGCATTAAGTTAACATCTTACATCACTTGTAAATAAATCACATACACTTTTACAATACACATTTGCTATCTTTTATTCTTATACATTGATACATGTTATATTGAGATTGCGATTCGATTTGGTTGTAAATATATTTGGACACTACTCTCCTATTAAGTCTCATCCCCATTTGTAAATATTTGTACCCCCATCCCCGGATACTTATTTGTAATAACTTAGACTTTAAATTCCCGCAATTTATCACTTTCTATATACTGTATAGTAATTAGGGTTTGTATGCGAAGATTCAAAATCAACCGCTAGATAACCTAATACAAGACAAATGCATGACAATCAATACACCATTCACACTTGCACCCCTAGGGTAATCCCACTCGTTGCCTTCCAAAATGGGCCATGCTTGCATGTTGAGTTTTTTTGGCAAAACAATTCAAATGATCATAGTCCCTCGATGACGCTTTCGAAGTTGCCTAAACAAAATGATCATAGTCCCTTCAAGCAAATTGCCAAATACACTTGGCACCATTGCATTCATGGTCCATACGATGACCCGCGCCCGTCCCGTTAACATCCTAACACAAGATTGTCCACCAAATACAATGGTGGAACAATACTGTTAAAAGGGTTAAAACATAGAGAAAATCTTTGAGTAAATTTAGGGGTAGACAACTCTTAGTTACTTGATCAAACTTGCAAAACACACTTGCCTACTTTTCAAAACCCACTTCACAAACACAACTTTCAAAAACAACTTTTAAAACCTTGAAACATCTTTTTAAAAAGACACACACCTTTGTAAAACATTCGAGTAAAGAATTGTTACAACGGTTGCCTAGACAAGGCATCTTTTTCAAAACATTTTCAAAACACACACACACACCACCCTTTCAAGCAATTGAGAATCAAAGGCAAGTGATCTAAAACAAGTAACTAAGAGCCCATGGATAACCATGGATGAAAAGGGTGCTAATACCTTCCCTTTTCATAATCTACCCCCCGAACCCACGAAACATCTCAAAAGGTTTTTCCTGTGCTTTTTAACCTTTCCTTTAGGATAAAATAAAAAGTCGGTGGCGACTCTTGCTAAACCGAACAAGTGCGGAAACAAACGCAAACCTCAAGTCAGTTCTCCCACCGTATCACACTTGGAAATTTTTCTAAGTGTTTTATACATGCTTTTCTTTAGAAATTTTTCTAAGTGTTTTATACATGCTTTTCTTCATGACTTCATGCCAATTTTTCACCATGATGCAAGATGATTCAAGGAAAAGTTTCAACATGAAAGTTTTAAATATTGATGAATTATACAAACTTGTATTATAGTGTTCATGTCCAAAAAATGCTTAGATTTTGAGTTATAAGGCCATAAAGTCATGAACTTTTTCTTAAAACACTTAGTGAAAATTTGACCTAGTTAGGCAGATTTTTGGTACCAACTTCATGACAACTTTTCACATAGTTCCAATTGGATTATTCAAAAATGGAAAACATGAAGGTTGTAGAGGATGTTATAAGCTTTCCCAAATATACAAGAACTCATTAAGATCATTCTTGAGCTAGGAGAATCGAAGAGATAAAGTTAGGGTTTCATTCTTGATTTACAAGGTAGAATTATGAAGAATAATAGATCAAATCTCTAGTCATGCTGCATAATCTTTTCTTAGCATACCTCTAACTTATGTTTCACTCCATAATTAATGGTTTACACAATTGATTGATCCCTTATCCAAGTGATTCAAGCATTATCCAAACCAATTTGCCATTTTGGGAAGAAAGTAACATATCCATTCTTGAAAAGCAAGCTTTATGCACAAAGTCAATGCATTGAGCTCCTAACTTGTTTTCTCTGATTACACTCCATCTACAAAGTTAGAGGCATTGTGTTTAAAGTGGTTCACAACTCTATGAACAAAGGTACAAGGCATCGAAACTTGTTTTGTTAAGAAAATCACATGTTGAGCTTAAACATGGATTTTGAATTCAGATCAACTTGAGCATTCCATACCTTTTGCTTATAAATAGAGACCTTATTTATGATCTAAGACACGAGATTACAAGCCCTCTAAACCTCTCAAACTCCCTCAAGCCATAATTTTCATAAAACCTCCATTTTTGTGTCATTTCTAACTTTACACACTCAACTTCAAATCCACTTGTGTGTTTCTTGGCCAAACCATTCACAAAGCTTCGGATACACATATAGAGACTATCTCAATCCCTGTTTTCAAACTGTAACACCTCCATCACCATCTTCCATTTTCAAAAACAGAGGTCTGCATGTTGACTTCTCCAGGCCAGTTCAAGCACTCTCAGCTCAAGGTAACCATTGGAATAGCTTCCTAGGGACTCAAGGAAGCTAACCTGATCATTATAGCAACTTGAATCAAGCTCATTTGTAGAGCACGATTCCAATTTTGAGGTAAAATTTATGACTTTCAATCTCTTCATGTAGGCATTGTTAGGCTTCCATTTTCAAAGATAAAATGTAGACATCATAGCTCTAAAGATGACCATATCCTTAGATTCCATTTATATTGACTGAGTTGTGAGAATTTTAAGTTTGAAATCTCTGAAAAAGTTTGGTTAGAATTTGGTACTATTAGAAATTCTCATTTATCTTTGATTTATAGCTTTAGTTATTTACATTTCTAGAATCTTGATGAAATTTTACACAACTTTCATGTTTACATTTTCCATTTTGGTTGAGAGATGAAGAAGTTACATGTTTTGAAAATTTTGTGAAACTTTCTGGCGCGAGGAAGAAGAAGATAACAACCATGAGGTCGTTTTAAAATATAATGCAATGGTTTAACATTAATCAACAAATGTATTACCACCTCATTGGTTAAAAGCGCGCAACTGTTACCTCGTGGACCTGGGCTCGAGCCCCAGCGTCTGTTTTGTGATTTTTTTCAAAGTTTTTCTGTTTCTTTTTTGTTTGAAGGCAGCGCGCTTGGGCCCTAGGTCTTTGGGCCTTGCCGTTATATATTTTCCTCACCCCCCGTCTCATGTATGCCATGCAACCCATCTCACGTTTTTATTATTTTGTTTTTTTTCTTCTGATTACAAAAATACTAATGGGCCTAATACAAAACAAAACTGTTTTTGCTTACAAATCACCCCTTTCACCTTTACACCCCCTGATTTAATTTCACATTTTTATTTTATTTTCTTTTCTATTTATTATTTTTATTTTTTATTATTAATTTTATTATTATTTTTATTACTCAAAAAACCTAATAAATATTTTATATTTATTGCTTAGAATATTTAGTATATCCTTTTATTTTATTTCTTTTAAAACAAGAAAGACCAAAAATATTTCTTTAACAAATTTCTTCTTTTTTAATTAATATTAGACTTAGATTTATTTTATTTTATTTTTAATTAAAATCAATTTAGAATTTAGTTTTTTTTATTAATTAACTATTTTCTTTTTAGTTTAATTAAGATAAACCCTTTTATACAAAGAATCCAAACAAAAACAAATTTCTTTTCATTGTATATTATCTCACATTCTTGTACATTATTTACTCAAGTTCAATCTGGTTGTAATAGTAAATTAGGTTTTTATTTACTTGCTTCCGCATTAGTAAATTTGTACCCCCATCCCCAAATGATGTAATGGCATGAAATTTTTCATTCCCGCAATTTATCGCTTCCAATATAAATGCTAGTAATTAGGGTTTGTATGGCAATACTAAAATCAACAAATAGCAAACCCTAATCCAAGACAAACAATGCATAAAAAACAAACACTTCGCACACTTGCACCTCTAGGGTTAACCCACACTTGTTGCCTTGATAATAAAATAATCATGTCTTGCATGTGGAATACTTTAGCAAAAACAAACAAATACAAGATCATAGTCCCTCGATGACGCTTCAAATGTTGCCTTTACAAATGATCTTAGACCCTTACAAAATTGATAATGTATCTCACAACATTGATTTCAATGACTATATGATGACCCACGCCTGTCCTTTCACGTCCAAAGATAGGGCTTCTTATCAATCAATGCTAAGATAGTAATATCTAAAAGAGGAAGAAATGAACAACGACTTTTTGAGTAGGTAGAACATTCATAGTTGCTTGCTCACAATCATTTTCAAAACAACATCTTTCAAACACACCAACACTTTTTTCAAATGAAAATATTTTCAAAAAGTCAACACTTTGTACGCATTCTTATAGAGATGAGAAATTACAAAGTTCGCCTAAATGAAGGCACTTTTCAAAAATTATTTCAAAACCGATCACAAACACATTTCAAAACAAAGCATTTCAAAGTGAGCTAACAACTAAGAGCCCATACATAACTACAGATGAAAAGGGTGCTAACACCTTCCCTTTTCTTAACCTACCCCCCAAACTCAAGAAAATTCTCAAAAGGTCTTTCCTGTTCTTTTCACCCTTTACTTTATTGGATAATAGAAAACTCGGTGGCGACTCTTTCTATCCGCAACAATTGCGATCAAGTGCAAAACACCCAAGTCAGTTCTCCCACCGTATTACAGATTGGATGCATGTTATGCGGATGCGATGTTTTCAAGGACCTTAAGGAATTTAAATTTGCCAGCCAAAAAGGAAACAAACACAACAATTGTATTAATGAGTTCAAAGATTACAACTTCCCCTTGGGCTTACAATGAAAAATCAAAAAGGTCTCAAGGAGACAACATAATATACTCCTAAAACAAAAGACTTAAGTCTCCCACGGGCGCTTCCTCTTTGGTGCAATGTAGGCATTCAGGCTTTGCTCCTCGTGAAGTTGTCTTGAGAGCTCTAACACTTTCTTCTCATTTGCATAGAATCGAGCTCCAAAGGTATCTCGTTCCCCTTTGAGTTGAGTCCATGATCTCTGTAATTCTTCGAGGTCGGTAGGCATGTTAGGATGGAGAATGGTATAAGGAACATCCCCCTCAGCAACAGGATCCACAACTATTGGTAGGATGGCAGGATATGGTATCATGAGGCTTTGAGCGCGAGCTCGCACCCATTTGAGATAAGGCTCCAAAGGAATGGAGTTCTTATGCCCCAAAGTCTTGCTATCAACCTTGTTCACCATGCCCCAAGCTCGTACAAACCTTTGACGATAACCTTGGACATCGTTCTCATAGTCGAACATAATACCATGGATAAGTGCCTCATGAGGACCATCTCTTCGAGCATAGCCAAATTTTCGTAGAGCTAATGAAGGGTTATAAGTAATAACTCCCCTAATGCCCAAGAGTGGAACATTAGGGAACTCCCTATAACAGTTGTGATACGTTGGCAGAACCGACTGTTTAATACTGGTTTTGCGTTTGTGTTCACAAATGTTACGGTAAGCAAGAGTCGCCACCGACTTTTCTTTTATCCAAATTAAGGATAGGGTGAAAAGAACAGAAAAAGATCTTTTCGAGAGTTTTCTGAGTAAGGGGGCTAGATTATGGAAAGGGAAGGTTTTAGAACCCTTCCATCCATAGTTATCTACGGGATCTTAGATTCTTAGCTCATTTTAAAAGTACCTTGTGCTTTGTGTTTTTGAAAAATTATTTTGAAATGCCTTAGTGCGGCGATTCGCTTTGTGATAACTCTTGTATCGGTCCTCAAGAGTGTTGACAAAGTAAATGTTTTTGAAAGGTGTAAGTGCAAATAGTTTGTTTTGAGCATAGCATATAACATCTATCTACTTGTACTCGAAAAGGTTTGTTCTTTTCCTCCTTATCCTTTAGACAGTGGTATCCTACTATTAGTGAGTAGGTATCCCTATCATTGGATGTTTGAGGGACATTCGAAGGGACATACAATCATAAAGGCAACAATGTTGAGACGCTTTAGCAGTTTCTGTTTAGGGACTAGATCATTTACCAAAAGGTAACTGTAGGGTCATCGAGGGACTATGATCTTTTGATTTATGGATCTTTTCTAATGCGTCCATGTCTCGAGGGACATGATTGTTTTATTTCCGAAAGCAACCAAAGTGGGGTACCCTAGAGGTGTATATATGCAATGTGTGTTATGTTCAGTTATTTTTTATCTTTTGTGTCAGGTTTGCTGGCGTTTGATTTTAGGCGTTGCCATACAATTCTATTAATCATACATCTAGCAGTTAATATGAAAAGCAGTAAAAATGCAAAAAGTAAGGGTCCTGCGCTATTACAACCAAATCGAAAGACAAGAAAAATGTAAAAACAAAGCACCAAAATAAAGGAGAGAAATGAATTCTTCGATCCAGGCCATGGATTCCTTCGATTCGCCCTTCTTTTTCCTTCTTTCGACTGGGCTTGAGAATTGATGTGAGCAAGCTTCAATTTTCACCTTTTCTTCCTCCTTCGACTGAGTTTGGGAATGGTATGGTCAGCCTTTGATTGCAGCCTTCTCTACTTCTTTCGAATGAGCCAGGGAGTGGGCATGAGTGACCTTCGACTGCAAACTCCTATGCTTCTTTCGATTTAGACTATGAAATAACATAGACCTGCAGAGCAGCATGAGTGCATATCTTTGTTCACACTCTTTTTGTCTTTTGTTTGAATTTATACAGGTTAGTTCCAACAAGAAAAGAAAAACAAGCCCAGAGGGAAGATACAAAGAACAAAACTAAGAGGCTATCTATATATTATGCTAAAATGAAAAGCAAGTACATGGCTATTTACATGTCATGCTGAAACGAAAAATGCAAGGTCAAGGGGACTTACCTTGCTTAAAATTGGAACTTGTGTGGGGGACTAGAGTTGCTGGATGCCCTTGGATTCGAAAGGAGGGGGAACAAGTGTGGTGTGATCTTTTTGAGTTTTGAGAGTTTTTTAGTGTGCTTCTCTTAGGTTGTGTATGTGTGTAAAACAACCTGTGTGTATGGTTCCTCTGGGCTTATATCTCTCTCTTTGTGTGTAAGTATGTGGTCTCTTTATATAGAGTGGATGGATGAGACAAGAAGGCAAAAGAGTAAACATCCATTAAGTTGGTGTTTTAAGGCCATGAATACCATTTTGAAATGTTGCAAAAGATGTGGAATTCTTATCTCTTTTTGAATTTGAATGAATATGGAAACCTTTTGCTTTCGAATACCTTCAGTCCATACCCTTAGATTGACCTCAAGTTGCCTTCTTCGAATGGCTTTGGTTTCACCATTATAGTTCCTTTGATTGAGTATGTCCACCTCAATTTGAATTGCTTAGGTCTTGATTCGAATTGTATAAGGCCTCAACATCCTGGCTTCTTTGATCATCCCCTAAGCTCACTTTCTTCGATTTCCCTGACCTTACTCAACTAGCCCAATGGAAAGAATTTACTCTGGCTAGTCAAAGCTACCTTTGGCAGGAATGTACCTGTATAAGGGCTTGGGCTTAGAAACATGCAGGATTTTGGCCAGCAAGCATCTTGGACCAAAACTCACCACAAATCTAACTTGTCTTCAATAATCATGTGTCCTTAGAAGGGACTATCATGCGTGTCAAAGTGGGAAAAACTGTTTCAAAGGGGACCCTTGCCCAGTCGAAGCTGGCACAAAGGCAACCAATGCCTTGTGGGCGCTAGCATGAGGTAAGTCAAAGCAAGCGTAAAAGAGGCCATTGCCTAGTGACTCAGAATATACATGCAGGAGGCCACTGTTTGTGGATCGAAGGGTATTTGTAGGGGATTCTCGCCTAAATGAAACTTGGACCAATGCTTGCTCTAAAGGGGAACCAACATGCAATCGAAACTGATGGGCAAATGCTTGGTCGAAGGGTAGGGGTGTGCAAAAAAACTGGTTTACACGAACCAATTTTAAAAATTCAGTGCACCAATTTTTATAATCCAATTTGTGTTAGATGTGAACCGCTCCAGATCCATTTTGATATCAAAACAAAAATCTGGTTCCATTTTTCATAACCAGTAATGAATAAGGTATTATTAAGGTGCAGGAAATTCAAATTCATGTAAACCATTTTATATAATATTCAAATTGAAAATGGAAAACCAGTTTATATATTTTATTTTATTTATTATTAATTAGTTAATTTGAGTGGTGATTAGTTAAGGAAAGAAGAATTTATTAAGTTAATTGTGATGAACGATTGTTAATCTTAATTTGTGTTTTTTTGTTTAACTTTTATGGTGTAGCAATTGTTTTGAAGCAGATTTTGTCTTGGTTTTAGGATGTTTAGTTTTAGTTTTTCTGGGTTCTAGTTTTAGTGTTCTGGTGCAACTTTATCATGGATTAAAGTGTAATGTTTTTACTCTTGAATTGAATTTTACTTTTTTTCTTTTCAAAAAAATTGTGATAAACGATATGTGCTGGTGTTTGAATATAATAGTATAAAAATGACACATGCCTTTGCATCTTGTTCCCTTCATTAACCTGGATTTTTTTTCGTCTCTTCAAATTAAGAAAGATACAATTTCCTTATAAACCAATTTTGATTGAAAACCGGTTTAAACCGGTTTTGAACCGAATTGAAACCATTTTGCAATTTTAAATTGGTTATTGTAAAAAACGGCTTGGTTTTAAAACTAGAACCATTAAAATGGATTGGTTCTTAAAATTTGGTAACCATGCACACCCCTATCGAAGGGTTTTAAGAGCCCATTCTAAGCTTGCCATTATGCCAATTGAAGGACACTGCTCTGATGTGCCAATCGAAGGACATTGCTCTGATGTGCCAATCGAAGGACACTGCTCTGATGTGCCAATCTAAGGACATTATTTAGATGCCAATTGAAAGGCATTATTGGCATGCCAATCGAAAGACCCTTTGCTATCATTAAAAAAATTCATTTTTCTTTAGGTAAGCGTTTGTAACCAACCATGTAAAATAAACCTTGGGAAACATGAGAGGGCAAATTTTGTGGTACAACAACGGTCAATGATAGTAATATTCTCTAGAGGTCGGGAGCACCAATGGATATCCGAATGAGAGTGAGACATCATCCAATGTGGGCACCAATTGGTAATCGAGATAGGTGAAGCAATGATGCATAGGATCAAAGAACTGAAAGAGCACACACATCATTTCTTCTTGAAAGCTTGAGTTAGCCAAACTGAGAAGTTACCATATCTTTTGGTGAAGGGAGAATCTTCAGGAACCCTTGATGCTAACTCTTTGAGTTGAGGAGGCACTTTTATGAAGCTGAACCGGATGGTATTTCTACGAGCGGAAGCCATATCCTAAAAAACAGAACAAATATAAATTCCTAGATCCTTGAAATGGTTAGTGAGAATGCTATGGCATGATGTCATGATGGAGAGCTCTGTTTTTGAATTTGGGAGATGATGAAGATGGAGTTACAGTTGTGAAACAGATGCGAGGATGAGTTGTTTATGATGTATAAATGTTTTGTGATTTATTTGGAGAGGCAACACATGAGTGGATTGTGATATGGAGGTTCAAGGTAAGAAATGACAAGCTATGGAGGTTTTTGTGCAATTCTGAGTTTGAGGGAGTTTGAGGGCTTGTGAGTTCGTCTGTTAGGTTGCAAGATCACATGTTATGGTTTTTGACTTGTTTTTGAAGCAATCTTGACAAACATTATTCCAATGCATAGTACAAGGATATCTAAAGTGGTTAGAAACTTTAAACATGATTCTTTTGGCTTTTATGTTGAGTGTGTGCATAGGGAATACGTTAGAGGCTCAATACAAGTTGACTTTGTGATTAAAGCAAGTTTACAAGAATGGAAATGTTACTTTGTGCCAAAAATGGATGAATATCTTGGACAAAGGATAAAATGTTTGGATCATAGCTCTAACAGTTGTGTAATCAATTAATTTTGGAGTGATTTGCAATTTAGAATCCAGCAAAGCAAGATTATGCAACATATGTTTGAGATTTGGTTAAGTGTTCATCATGAAAATGACTTGTAATTCAAGAATGGATGCCCAACTTCTTCTCTTTGATTCTCTTAGATCAAGCAAGATCTATTCAAGTTCTTGGACATTTTTGAAATCTTTAAACATTGTCTATAACCTTCATTTTGACCACTTTGGCTAAATCATTTTGGAGCTTTGTGAAAATTGACCAAGAAGTTAGGTCAAAAAATCTGCCTAACTTGCCAAAATTTTCACTAAGTGTTTATGAAAAATGTCACGACTTCATGGGATTATATATTCAAATCTAAGAATTTTTTGGACATCAACCCTATAATAAAAAGTTGTAGAGTTCATCAAGATCTAAAATTTTCATGTTGAAAGTTTTCCCTGAATCATCTTGCGTTTTGGTGAATAAATGTCATGAAGTAATGAATTTATCAAGTATAAAAATAGAAATTTTTTAAGTCTTATAAATCTTGACTTTTTATTGACTTTTTGACTTTCTTGATTCTTGATGATCAAGTTTGATATTTTTGAATGACTTAATGAATTTTTATCTTTGACATTTAACGTTGACCAAAAAGTCAAAGTTTGACTTTTTGTGTATCAGTTGACTTTTCATCAATTGATCAAATTTCAACTATCAATCAATTGATCTTGAGAAATGATTTGAGACATGAAATTAGGTCAATTTTTTTTTTTTGAGTCCTTGATATTATGCTTCAAATCATTAGGTCATGTACTGGGCCAAAAATCACTGATCAATCATTCTTAGTCAAAACCCTAATTTTGACAAGTTTACCCCTTTAATGATTTGAGTGCTTTTCTTGAGACATTGTGATAAAACCTTGATCAATTGATAAATATGACTTCAAGATGTTGATGTTGTATAAAATCATTATGTTTGACTGTATATTGACTACAATTGACTTTTCACCAAATACAATTGATTTTCAGTCATCTGAGCAATTGACTAAGCAAATTTGTGATGTAAGACTTGAAACTTGGTATGATCATTATTGGAGAACCATAATGAAACATGAAAGTCAATTTAGGCATCAAAATTTCAATTTTCCTTGAGAAAATCAAAACTCTAATTTGGAGGCTCGGTGCTTAGGAGGTGAGCTTGTTTGATCAAACCCTTGAGAATCCTTGAGCATTTGAGATTTTTTGTGAGAAATGTATTGAGAATAAAGAGGAAAATTTTTGGGGTACAACAACCATGAATGTCCATTTATAAATTTTTTGGGTTAATAACCATTGTGTGTTCTTGATTTATATGCTTATAATGACTTCATGTATTAATTCTTTCACATTTGTATAAGTTTGTTCTTATTATGCAAGCACATGTTTGCATTTTTTTTGCACTTGTGCTTGAATTATTTGTACACAAGTTATTTGCAATATATGGTTCTTGTTGTCTTCGTTTCATTGCATGCAAATTGTCTTTATTTTAGTTTTAGTAGCGACATATTCTTGTTGTTGTGCTAGGCACATGCGTGTGCAGCATCAAGAGTGCCATTATGAAGCGTTACTTGTTCGTGACACTACACAAACAAATTAACCTTATTGTCATTTCTTGCTTATTTAGTCTTTATGCAATTCATTACGTTTGTTGTAATGTTGCTTTCTCTTTATTTAAAATTTTGCATCATCACATATATATGGGGATATGTGTTTGTTGCTCTTCTATGCAAAATAGCCTCTAATTGTTGTATTAGTTTTGTTATGGAACTATGTTACTTCTCACGGTTTTCTATCTTTCTTTTTGATATTGACAAAGGGGGAGAAACATATGCGAGTCGAAGTAGGAAACCACTAAGTCAAGGAGAGCCTTAAATAAATGCAAGGAATGCATCATTGCAAGTTTTGCCATCATTAAAAAGGGGGAGTATGTGAGTATGAACTTCGTCGTCAAATGTTTTGAATGATTTCAAAACTTGGAAAAGCTTGCACTTCTGAACATTGGACGGGTATAAGGTGACTTTTACCAAAGATTGTTGCATAATTGAACATTATGAAAAGAAGTATTGTATGTTTAGTGGTTTAAATATATATATATATATATATATATATATATATATATATATATATATATATATATATATATATATATATATATATATATATATATATATATATATATATATATATATATATATATATATATATATATATATATATATATATATATATATATATATATATATATATATATATATATATATATATATATATATATATATATATGCTTGACTTAAGAGAAGTTTCCTTGAATAATAACCAATGTCTTATTACCATAAGTGAAGACTCTTGGTTATGGCATAGACGTTTGGCACATGTTAATTTTAATTTACATAATAAAATAGTTTCAAAAGGTTTAGTAATTGGTCTACCTAAAATAAAGTTTTTCAAAAGATCACTTATGTGATGAATGTCAAAAGGGTAAGAAAATAAAGTTCTCTTTTAAATCCAAAAATGTTGTTTCAACATCAAGACCTATTGAGCTCCTTCACATGTATTTAGTTAGACCTTTACAGACCAAAAGCATAAGTGGTAATTACCATGGTTTTTTTATTGTAGACGATTACTCAAGATTTTGCTGGACTATTTTCTTACGTAGTAAAGATGAAACATTCTCGGCTTTCACACGTTTTTCCCAATTATCTCAAAATAAATTGAATTAAAAAATAGTTTTCATTCGAAGTGATCATGGAGGTGAATTTGAAAACCACCTCTTTGAAGAATATTGTGATAAATTTGGTATTGAACACAACTTTTCAGCTCATAGAACTCCACAACAAAATGGTGTGGTGGAACGTAAAAATCGTGTTTTAGCAGAGTTGGCAAGAACAATGCTTAATGATTTTGGTCTACCAAAATATTTGTGGACCGATTCTATTAGCACAACTTGTTATGTCTTGAATAGAATACTTATTCTTACTATAGTTGACAAAACTCTTTATGAACTTTTAAAAGGTAGAAAACCAAATCTAATACATCTTCATGTCTTTGGATGTAAATGTTTTGTTTTAAATGATGGAAAAGATAATCTTGAAAAATTTAACGCGAAAGCTGATAAAGTTATTTTTCTTGGATACTCATAATCTAGTAAATCATATAGAGTTTATAACAAAAGATTACTTATTATTGAAGAGTTGGTTCATGTTATTTTTTATGAGACTTGCTCAAATAGTTTTGGGAAATATATTTATTTTTATGGTGTAGGAGCATCTACAGAAGACATACTCAAAGAAACCAAAAAAGGAGTTGATCAACCGAAGATAGTGGAAACTGAGAAGGAGGAAGATGACAATCAAGAAAAGATAGATTAAGATCAACATCAACCAAAAGATGATGATGGTCTTCTATTGGAGTGGAAAGTATCCAAGGATCATCCAATTGATAACATTATTGGAGATATCACGAAAGGGGTAACGACTTGCTCTAAGATAAGTAATTTTTGTTGTCACCATGCTTATGTATCACAAGTTGAACCTAAAAATGATAAGGGTGCCTTACTTGATGAGCATTGGGTTATGTCTATGCAAGAATAATTAAACCAATTTGAAAGAAATGATGTTTGGGACTGTGATACGGTGGCAGAACCGACTATTTTAGGAAAATGCTGGTTTGCGTTTTGCATTTGTGTTCGCAAAATGTCGCGGTAAGCAAGAGTCTCCACCAACTTTTATTTTATCTAACAAGGAAAGAAAAAAGCACAGAAAAATTCCTTTTTTGATATTTTCTGAGTACGGGGGGTAGATTATAGAAAGGGAGGGTGTTAGCACCCTTTCTATCCGTAGTTTTCTACGGGCTCTTAGGTACTTGCTCATCAATTTTTAAATTTGCTTCTTTGTGTGTTTGTGTGATTTGAAAAGTTTTTGTTTGACTTTGATTTAACCCTTGTATCAGTCCTCAAGAGTGTTACGAAGTTGTTTGGAAAACTTTGTTTGAAAAGGAGTGTAAGTGTGAAAAGTCTGTTTGTTTTGAGCAAGTACTTAAGAGCTAATCTACCTACTCGAAAAAAGAATTGTTCTATGTTTGTTTCCTTTAGACAGCGATATCCCACTATTAGTGAGTAGGTAGCACTGTCGTTGGAGTTTTGAGGGTCAATTCGAGAGGGACGTACGATCACTAAAGCAATGTTAGGACATCTTAGTAATAACCCTAATGTCTTAAGATCAATATTCGAGGCAACTATTCCGAGGCAACCTTTCTGAGGCAACTTTGATCTTTGAGACAGAAGGGAGACCACTAAAATATCATATACTCAATGATCGTTTACCGAAGGCAACCGAAGTGGGAGTATACCCTAGGAGTGCGCATGTGCGAGTGATTCAATTTCAAGTTTATTATCTTTGCACATTTAGGGTTTGCTAACCGTTTTAAAATTAATCATACATTCTTGTCATGCATCCCTAATATTCATACATCTAACAATTAATATTTGCGGAATTTAAAGTGCGGAAAGTAAAGCTACGCTATTACAAGGCTTCAGGTATTTACATAGCCAAAAACAAACCCTTAAAAAACGATAAATGAAAGTAAAAGCCCTAATTTAAACTATTAAACCTTGTGAGCAATTACAATAATATTGCAAAATAAATAAATGCGCGCGATGGAACGAGAACGAGAAAAGATTAGGGTTTTGACCCCGTCTAAACCTAATTAAAGGAAAAATATATTTTGGTGTTTTTAAGAATCATAAGATAAAAGTTAAGTCAAATAAAACCTAGTTTTCTAGTTTGTTTTAATTTATTTACAAAAGAATTAAAATTACCTTAAAATTAAATTACACTAATAAAATTAAATTAATTTTTGATAAAAATAAGCCTAAACCTAATTTGGTAAAAAGTTGATTTTTAGAATTTGATTGGGAAAAAAAGAAATTATTTTAGTATTGAAAAAGAGTAATGAAAAGAGAAATAAAAAAAAGTAAAAGAAATAACCCAAGAGCCTACTGCCAGCGGCTCTGATCAGAGGATAATGATCTAGAGGATGAAGGTCCAGAAGATGATGGCCCAGCGGATGGTGATACTGGACCTGTTCCTGGCTAGTGGATCCAGTAGATTGTGAACGTCAGAAGATGAGGTGCGCTGGATCTGGCTGAGACTGATGGATCCAGAGGATAATGCCCAGGGGATGCTTGATCTGGTCCTAGTTGATGAAATCAGAAGATAACCCCCAATAGACGTAGGCGCTGGATCTGGTGAAAAACAAAGGGGAAAAAATGCTAGAGGGTCACGCCTGGGATCGAACCCAGAACCATGAACTTCAGACTTCTTTCTTCTGACCAACTGCGCTGGGTGTTAGTTTACCAACATACAGAAACAAACAAACAGATAAGAAACACATGTTTCTGGCCAGAATAAACGCGCCAGAATATAAACCAGCCAGTAAAGTGGTGACACGCTATCGCCTTCTTCCCTAGATCCGTCGTTTAAAACTCAGAACCTTTACCAACGGATATGGCGCTGTAATTGTAACCTTGTACATCTCAGAAATCACATACAAACAATATAAATAAAATTCAAGACCATGGATCAGCTGGGTTTGATCTGTTGATCACCATGGTCTCTTCCATTTGGACCAATTGTCCCTGTATGAAAAGATCCCAAAATGCAACATAAAACCCTAACAATGGCAAATGCTGATACAATCCACAAAAACGCAATTAAATATTATAGATAGTTTGCAAATATTTCAAGGAGCAAGAATATACAAATATTTCATGCTATAGATGCCAAAATCATGCAATTCGATTTCAAGAAGAAGCCATTGTCGTGGCTGACTTATAGTGAGTTCTAGCGCTGGAAACTCCTTGTTCTTGATTGGTATGGCTTGCTTGTGATCCCAGAAAGTGAATGAGATGGTCAGGAAGCTTTGCAATCTCCTGGAACTATGAAATCAACTCAACACTTTCTTGTGTTTTTTTCAAGTTTGTTCTGATCTTGTGCGCCTCTCTCTAGCCTACTTTTAGGTCTGCAAATGTTCAATATATATCAAGGATTGGATTAGGGTTGAAAACATGATCTCAATCTTCCTCCATTATTGATTTTGATTTTGATTTGATTCCTTTGAAAATCATTCCAAAAATAGGCCAAATTCAATCTTTTTGTGCACACAAAGGCCTTGCACGAATTCAATCTTTTGCTAGCTGGATGTAGGACCTGAAACATGTACAAGATCTTTGGATTTCAATGTTTTGGATTTTTTATGATTTGTTTTGATTTAAATTGATTAAATTCAAATAAAAATCAAAATAAATAATAAAAAAATAGGATAATGACAAGTGGGAAGAGCTAGGACTCGTGGACCATGATGCCAACTCAAAACAAGTGCAAAAAGTTAGGCCCATTTAGCAAAAATCGCAATTTGAGGCATAGTTGACTTTTGGCAATTTTGCAAAAAAGGTCAACTTCACCAATGCATAACTTCCTCAATTTTGACTCTTTGGAGGTGTTCTTATACTTTTTAGAAATATTGAGATGTCATCTAAGCAACATTTTTGGTCTCATCTCGATTTGGTATTCCATGTTCATGTATGAAGCTTTGACAAAAAAGGTGTTTTTGTTGACTTTTCAAAATGACCTATAATGTCAAAATTCATAACTTCTTGTGAGTGCATATTTTGACCTTGGGAACTGAAGATAAATTGTAGGGAATTGAATCCTCTTAAAAATGAGCTTTGGATGGGTCATTTCTCATAAAGTATGAGAAAGTTATGCTTGGTCAAAGTTTAGTTGACTTTTCCTGCAAAACCCTAATTTAGCAACTTTTGGGTTTGGATGAATTGTGAGCATTCCTTGATGCATCACGATCAACCCTTGATCAAATGATGAATAATACTTCAAAATGAGAATGTTGACAAAAAATCTTGAAGTTTAACTGTATGTGGGCCACAGTTGACTTTTACCCTAGCACAGTCGATTTTCAGGCTTTTGAGTAGTTGACTGAGCAAACTTTATCTTCAAGGCTTGAAACTTAACATGGATGAACTTGAGAACATATTATGACATTTATGAGCATTTGAGACCTTTTGGGCTCAAGTATCTTGATGCAACATGAAACCCTGATTTGAGGTAGACTGCCTTGGGAGAGAGCTTGTCTGGTCAACCCTAGGACTTCCTTGAGCAATTTGAGAACCTCACTTGAAATGTATTGAGAAATATGGGAGGGCAAATTTTGGGGTACAGCAGGTGCCCCTGTTCAATCTTCTTAAGCCTGAGGATGTAGATTGGCTTGTCTGCCTTTCGTGATCCGAAGGTGGAAGATGATTGAACACTAGAGTGCCCAGAAATTTGCACTCGCATGAAGTGGCACTTGTCTTGCGATGTTGGGAATAGGCTTATAGATGCCATTTTGAGATTGATGAAGGAAGATGGGCTTAAAGATTCCATCTGAAAGAGTGTTGATCGCATAAGAGATTCCTTAACGAGAGCTTGTATACCTGTTGTTGAGGAGGATTCCGCTGGGGAATGCTGGTCTCTGTCTTGGGAGAAAGTCGAATTTTAGGAGCTTCAGTCGTCCGTTATTCTACTGGGGAGATGAGATTAAACTTGTTGTCTGGTCGTAATCCAGGTTTCGCAATTTCTCATTTCTTATCTGGTCGTAATCTAGGCTTCAGAATGAATTAAGTTGTTATCCGGTCGCATCCGGGTTTCAACTTGACTTTAGGGCATACTAATATCCGGTTGACTCCGGGTTTATTAGTAATTATCCAAGTAAGAACTGTTATTTGGTCGAAATCCAAGATTCACAGTGTTTTGTACCACTATCTGGTCGTAATCCAGGTTTCACGATGCAATATACCATTATCTGGGCGAATCCAGGTTTCATGGTGTTTGGGGAAAACAAGGTATTATCCGGTCGAATCTGGGTTACATAACTTGATTTAAAGATATACCACTATCTGGTCGTAATCCAGGTTTCATAGTATTCTTGGCTGCTATCTGGTCGTAATCTAGGTTTCACAGTGTCTTGTTAAGCGGCTATTCGGTCGAATCCGGGTTTCACGACTTGTGTTTATGATATACCACTATCTGGTCGTAATCTAGGTTTCATGGTGTCCTGATATTGTTATCTGGTCGTAATCCAGGTTTCACAATAACTTGCTGGGGATTAAACTACTATCCGGTCGAATCCAGGTTTCATAGCTTGAATTTGAGATGAACCACTATCTGGTCGTAATCCAGGTTTCGCGATGTTCTGATATTGTTATCCGGTCGTTCTCCGGGCTTCACAATATGATGGAGAGATCAAGATACTATCCGGTCGTGCCCGAGCTTCATAGCTTGAACTTTGTGAGGAGTTGATTGTAGCTTTTCTTGAAAGGTAAAGGATTAGTCAGATGTAATGTCATGATGCATGACATGTATTGAGCAATGATGTTCTCAAAATAAATGAGACTGTGTTGTATGATGCATACGCGCATGTCATGATGTATGCAATGTATTGCGATGTTTCCTAGCTGGGGAAAATAAATCCCAGGCTGCTGGAGAACAAAAGAAGTTTTCGCTCACTGAGGATAACGACCAAAGATGATTTGAGAATACATTGGCAGGAGAATAAACTGGTGAGAGAATGGCTCTGTGGGGAAGAGAGACTCTATCAGAAGATCTGCTGATTTGGAGAAGTAATCTCGGCTGTAAACGAATTACAGCCACTGATGATGATGAACTCTGTTGGGGATAAAATTTCTGTTTGTGGAAGAAATAAACTCCACTGGGGGTGGTCTTCCAGTGCTGGTGATAGATGAACTCTGCTTGGGGAGAATTTTGCCGACTCATTTGTGATTATGAACCTCAGCTGGGGAGAGTTGATAATAATGTTTTTGGATACCATTTAACTCTGCGGGGAGTGTATGCATCTTTCAGTTTTATTCTTCAGTTGAGTCTATCATTATACCTGGTGATTAGAGAGACTGTAAGGTTTGGACATTTTGTTTACCCCTATTCCTAAAATTACTGGTAATCGTCTTTTATTTCGCATGTAAATATTTATGAGTAATAATTATTGTCAAATGCATATATCAAAAATGAATCATTGGACGTTCTTGCAAAAACAAAACAGGAAAAGAAAAACAATTTTGAAATGAATTGTATTGATTTTGAAGTTGGCCTGTAATAGGCGTTTTTGTACAAGAGGCTGATGTCCTAGTAAGAGAACGCCGCCGAAAGATTGAATTTATATAATTTGTGAAAAAACAAAGAAAAACAACTATGTGAACAATCCCACTGGGTTCCAACTCTGCTATTGCCTTTATGTCCTTGAGCGTCTCATCACTTTGCTACTTGATTGAAGGTGAGTCAGATTGATTGGTGCGGCCTGAGCTTGGTAGTCGATACTGAAGTCTGGTTGCAAGGTGCTCCAATGAGACATAGTGTTACGCTTTGATCCCTAATTTTTTCCTGGACCGCCCTTTCAGGTTTTCAGTCCACCGGGATACCCTTTTTTGCCCAAGTCGCCTTTTCAGGTTTTCGACTTGCCGGGTGTACAGTTTTTTTTCATTTTCATCCCTTAATTTTGCCCGAACCCTTTTGGTTCGCCGGGAAGCCCTTATTTTTGCCTAGGCTAGTCGACCTAGCGGGTCTTTGATTATGCGTAGTATTTTTCCACTATGTCTGCATTGACGGGGTGAGGAAGGTCGTCACCATCCATGGTGGTTAGAATCATAGCTCCTCCCGAGAAAATGTTCTTAACCACAAATGGCCCTTCGTACGTGGGGGCCCATTTGCCCCTGGGATCACCTTGCAGCAGTATGATGCGTTTGATTACCATATCCCCGACTTGATAATCTTGTCGTCTGACTTTCTTGTTAAATGCCTTGATCTTTCGCTTTTGGTACGTCTGACCATGACAAATAGCAGTAAGTCTCTTTTCATCGATTAAGTTTAGCTAATCAAGCCGGGTTTGGATCCAGTCGTCTTTGCTCAAACCTGCATCCTTCATAATACGAAGAGAGTGTATCTAGACTTCAATAGGTAAGACTGCCTCCATGTCATACACCAAAGAATAGGGTGTTTCCCCTGTTGACGTCCGTGCTGAGGTGCGGTACCCATGAAGAGTGAATGGTAACATCTCATGCCAGTCTTTGTATGTCACCGTCATCTTCTACACAATCTTCTTGATGTTCTTATTAGCCGCTTCAACAGCCCCATTCATCTTCGGCCGATAAGGAGAAGAGTTGTGATGCTGTATCTTAAACTATTTGCAGAGCTCGGTGATCATAGTATTGTTGAGATTTGCACCATTGTCCGTAATGATCCTTTCTGGTACACCATATCGGCAGATCAGATTATGTCGGATGAACCGCACCACAATGTTCTTGGTCACTGTAGCAAAGGAATCTGCCTCAACCCATTTCGTGAAATAATCAATTGCTACCAGAATGAAGCGATGCCCGTTGGATGCGGTAGGTCTGATCTCGCCAATCATATCGATACCCCACATTGCGAAAGGCCAAGGTGCCGTCAAAACATTCAGAGGAACTGGAAGTACATGCACCTTATTAGCATAGATTTGGCATTTATGACAGGTCCGAGAATGCTAATAACAATCGGCTTCCATAGTAGACCAATAATATCCAGCCCGCAGGATTTTCTTCGCCATGGTATGTCCACTGGAATGAGTTCCGAAAGTGTCTTCATGTAACTCTGCCATAACCCTTTCTTCTTTGTTCTTGTCCATACATCGCAGTAAGGTTGAATCATGGTTACGTTTGTAGAGGATACCATTACTGATGAAGAATTTCACAGCGAACCTTCTCAAGAACTTCTTATCATTAACAGATGCACCCTCAGGGTATTCTTGAGCCTCAAGATACCTCTTTACCTCGTGAAACCATGGTTTATCTGCTACCTCTTCAGTCTCAATGTCATAGAAATGTGCGGGTTCATCCAACTTCTCAATGGTAATCTGGGGAGCTTCATTCTCCCACCTGACCTTGAACATAGAAGACATGGTAGCTAGCGCGTCCGCTAACTGATTCTCCTCTCTGGGGAAATGTTCAAAGGTTATCTCCTCGAAGTGCGGAAGTAATGTCAGTACATACTCTTTGTAAGGAATAAGATTTGGGTGTTTCGTATCCAACTTGCTTTAATCTGACTGATCACGAGAGAGAAATCTCCAAACACACTCAAGAACTTAATCCTCAGGTCAATGGCTGCTCGAAGGCCCATGATGCATGCTTCATACTCCGCCATATTGTTGGTGCAGTTAAAACATAGTCGGGCGGTGAACGGAGTATGACAGCCTTCAGGAGATATGATCACGACGCCAATGCCATTACCCAACGCGTTTGAGGCTCCGCCAAAATACATATACCATCGGGATCCCTCCTCAGGTCCTTCATCCGGTCCAGGTTATTCACAGTCGGTCACCAACATGATGTTCTCATCCGGGAATTCGAAGTTCATAGATTGGTAATCATCCACGTCCTGATGCGCTAAATGATCTGCCAGCACACTTCCATTGATTGCTTTATGGGTTGTGTATTGGATGTCATACTAGGTTAAGATCATCTTCCATCTTGCTATTCGTCCGTACAGGGCAGGCTTTTTGAAGATATACTTGATGGGATCCATCTTTGATATTAACAGGGTAGTGTGAGTCAGCATATACTGTCTCAGCCGGCGAGCAGCCCATGCAAAAGCGCAACAAGTTTTCTCAAGCAACGAGTATCGGGTCTCGTAGTCGGTAAACTTTTTTCTAAGGTAATAAATAGCATACTCTTTTCAGCCAGACTCGTCATGCTGCCCCAACACACACCCCATTGAATTATCCAGCACGGTCAAGTATAAGATCAAAGGTCTTCCTTCAACTGGAGGCATCAGGATTGGTGGCTCTTGGAGATATTCTTTAATCCTTTCAAAGGCGGCTTGACATTCATTATTCCACTTTACCACTTGATCTTTCTTCAGCAGCTTGAAGATTGGCTCACAAGTAGCAGTCAGATGTGAAATGAATCGGGAAATGTAATTCAGGCGTCCCGAAAAGCCTCTAACTTCTTTTTCTGTTCGGGGAGCTGGAATCTCCTGTATAGCCTTCACCTTTGCAGGATCCACTTGAATACCTTTATCACTAACGACGAAACCCAACAGCTTACCAAACCTTACCCAGAAGGTGCAGTTGTTCGGGTTTAACCTCAGCTTATACATCTTCAACCTGTCAAACAACTTCTGGAGATGGTCAAGGTGTTCTTCCTCAGTCTGGGACCTTGCAAAAATGTCATCAAAGTAAACCTCAATCTCATGGTGAATCATGTCATGGAACAAAGCGACATGGCGCACTGATAAGTTGCCCCAGCATTCTTCAACCCGAAAGGCATCACCTTGTAACAGAAGGTACCCCACTGCGTAATGAAAGTTGTCTTCTCCATATCCTCGGGAGACATTTTAATCTGATTGTAACCAGAGAAACCATCCATGAAGGAGAATACCTTATGCTGTGCGGTGTTGTCAACCAGAACATCGATATGAGGCAGAAGGAAATCATCTTTGGGACTCGCCCTGTTCAGATCTCTATAGTCTACACACATACGTACCTTACCATATTTCTTTGGCACCGGAACAACGTTAGAAACCCACTGCGGGTAAGAAGTAACAGCTAGAAATTCGGCGTCAAACTGTTTCATGACCTCAGCTTCGATTTTCTCAGACATCTCAGGGCGCATACGTTAGACCTTCTGCTTTACCGGAGGACAGTCCTCCCTAGTTGGCAGGAGGTGTACCACAATATCAGTATCCAAACCAAGCATATCTTGTAAGACCAGGCGAAGATCTCAACATAGTCGCGTAACATCTGTATCAACCGTTGCTTGACACTAGGTTCCAAATTCGCATCTATCTTGACCTCTTTCTTGTCTTCCTCCGTACCCAAATTCACTGATTCCACTGGCTCTTCATGAGGCTATATAACCCTCTCTTCTTGTAGTAGCAATCTAGCAAGCTCTCCAGGAACTTCACAATCATCCTCACCTTCGTCTTCAGCTTGGTTGATCGGATTCTCGAAGTCATAACTAGCAGTAGCAGAGTCGTTATCAATGGGATCCAGAGTGGATGTGGATCTGCATTATGATATGTGAGTGTGTGTAAGAGCATAGTTGTTTTAAATAGTGAGAGACAGAAAAGAAAAACAAGGAGCACAAAATTTGTAATGCAAGAAAACGTCCAATGATTTATTAATGATATATGAAAATTACAAATAATAAGCCCTCACAAACAAAGCCAAGGTGCCTCGGGCAAGGCACTGGGCCGTAAAGTTTTAAATTGTCGGTTACAAATCTCAAAACAAAAGTTTATTACTGTGTAATAAAAGAAACGGACATGAAGTCCTTTGCCATCCAGTTGTTCAAGCCACTGTTGGTAGTTGAGTAAATCCAGCTGTCGATATCTGACTCTTCTTCACCATCTTCAATCGCATTCACTCTTGGATTACGGATGCGCAGAGGAGATCTTCCGATCCGCGCGCGCCGAACAGCCCTTTGAGCCTCTGTAGTAAAGCCCAAACCAAACTTGTCAGTCTTGTGTGTGAAATCAGGGAGTTATCCCCAATTTGCACACCCACCTTGATCAATAACAGCCTTGGCATCCTTGAGGGAAGCCATCTTCAATGGAGGTTTGTCAGTAGCAACTTCAGTCGACACCAAAGTCTGGGGAACCTTTTCAAAATTCTGACACGGGGTTTCGATGAACTCTCCATCCATCTCCACATACCGGAAGGAGTTAATATGACTCACCATGTACTCCTCTTCACCTTGTACTGTAACAATTTTCCCTTTCACTAGATATTTCAGCTTCTGATGGAGCGTAGAAGTCACTGCCCTAGCCTTATGAATCCAAGGACGACCCAACAAGCAAGAATAAGATGGCCGGATATCCATCACATAGAAGGTAGATGCAAAAGTCTGAGAGCCAACATTAACAGGGACGTCCACCTCCCCGTGCACCATCCTTTTCGACCCGTCGAAAGCCCTAACCACAATATTACTTGGTTTCAGAGTCAAACCTCCACAGTCCAGACGGTCTAATGCTTTCTTTGGTAAGACATTCAACGAGGACCCAGTATCCACCAGCACGTGGGCCAAAGTAGTGTCCCTATACTCGATCGAGACGTGTAGAGCATCATTGTGATTTCTTCCTTTAGCAGTCAGATCTACGTCTGAGAAACCCAAACCATTGTCGACAGTCAAACTAGCTACACAGTCTCTGAATTGATCAGCAGAGGTTTCTTGCGGTACATGCACAGTCTTGAGGAAAGCGATTAAAGCCTTTACATGGGCTTCCGAACACAACAACAAGGATAGCATGGAGATTTTTGATGGGGTCTGCCCCAGCTGTTCGACTACATTGTAGTCGCTCTTCTTGATAATCTTCAGAATTTCCTCTATCTCTTGCTTAGAGGCTTCTACAACAATCTTCTTAGGTGCCTCCGTCCGGGCAGGCTCACCTGTAACTTCTTTGCCCCGAGTGTTAGATGACTCGACGACAGGAGTGATAACTGGAGTAAGAATCAGAGCGATAGCTAATGTATTGGCAGATGGAATGACAACAGGTTTTGGAACAGTTGGAGGAGAAATCTTAGGAGAGAAAAGTCTTCCACTTCTGGTGACCTTGCTAGCCCCGACAATATTACCGATATCAGCGTCAGCTTCTTCATTCTTAAAGTCTTGTTTAATTCCATGGTAATACACATCAGCACCATAGTGCCATGGGACAACCTTGTCTGAAATGTAAGGGATGGGACCAGGAACAGTAATGATCAACGGAGCGATTTTCGGAACAGATGTAATCCTAACAGGCGTTCTCGAGGAAGCCTCAGAAGGATTGGAGGAAATGGTTATGATGGCAACATCTTCAACTGGAATCAATGGAGTCAAAGTCTTCTCAAACAAGATCTCTTTATTATCCATCAGGCGCTAAACACCTGACTTCAATAAACGGCAACCAGCAGGTAGAATTGAACATAAGTGGCAACCTTTGCCATAGCCCGGAAATAAACCGGCCAACAAAAGATTCTTCTTTACTGTTATTAGAGGAGTAGAGATGTCTTCCACAGAGGTCACAAAAAAATCATCATCCATAACATTTACTCCATGACCATGTTTGGGCATAGGAGCAGTTCAACATTGGGTTTCTCTGGAGCGTCAAACTCGATCTCTTTAGCTTCAATCAAATCTTGCACCCTATTCTTCAAAGCCTAGAAGTTATTCGTATCATGGACCAGGCTATCAGAGTGATAGGCACAACGGGCGTTGGGATTATATAGAGGAGATGTGGTGCTGGGATTCTTCGGGGCTTCCCTCAGAGTTACCAGGTTGGTCTTCAGCAATTGTGGTAGAATCTGAGACAAAGTCATGTTAAGCCGAGTGTACTGTCTCTGCGGCCTATCCATTCTTTGCTGATTGTTGCGTTGTGGGGCAACAGTGGGTCTTGATATTACTACCACATTCACTACTTGGAGGCGTTCAGGTTGGTTTTGGTTCCTCGAGCTGTAGACTGCACTAGCTTCTTTCTTACCAACAAAAGGTTTTTTCACTGCACTGGATGACGCATCTTTCTGTATCTTACCACTTCTGATACCAGCTTCCACTCTTTCCCCAGTCATAATCAATTCAGTGAACCCATATGACGAACTACCGATCAGATGATTGAAAAATGGACCAAACAACATCCCAAGAAACATGTCAACCAACTCCCTGTCAGACAAAGGGGGTTGGACTCTTCCAGCCAGATCTGTCCACTTTTGAGCATAGTCCTTGAAGCCTTCGCTTGCACCCATAGACATACCCTGAAGCTGAGTACGAGTGGGAGAAAGGTCGGCATTATACTGGTACTGCTTGTAGAAAGCAGCAGCAAGATCCTCCCAGTTGCGGACATTAGCTCCTTCCAATTGATAGAACCATTCAAGTTGAGTCCCTGACAGACTGTCTTGAAAGAAGTGTACCCACAAATTCCTATAAGCAGTGTAAGGTTGAATTTTTCTGACGTATGAGCGGAAATGGAGTTTTGGACAGGATACTCCATCGTACTTAGCAAAAACCGGAGATTTGAACTTGTGAGGGATCACCACCCCTAATGCTAATCCCAAATCTCTGAAGTCCAACCCAGGAACCTTCTGAATCTCCATAGCACTTAGACGGTCCTCAAGTTGTTTGTACCTATCCTCAGCAGGAGGGTACTATTCCTCATCAAAGTGAGTGTCATTATTAGAGACCACAGGACTAGGCCCCCTTTCTTCCTCTTGATTCTCTCCTCCTTTGGATGAATGAGACAGATCAGCTTCCTCTCGCAACCTATTCCCAAATCGGTGACCCATATTCAGCAGAACCACCTTCTTCTTCTTCTTCTTCTTTTCCTTCTTCAGAATGAGAGTCTTCAAATCTGCTTGCCCTTTAGCCAGGTTCAAGAACATCTCCTGGAATTGAGCATTCTGAGCCTGAAGAGCTTTAATAGCTTGATCGGTAGGCATTTCAGAAGACATCTTGTGCTGAAATAGACATCGAAGAAGATGAGAAACCTGTAATGGTACCTGTGATGAGGTGCATGATAATGGAATGCGTATGAAATGATTTCAAAGAATTTGGGAGATTTAAATTTGTAAGACAAAAATGAAACACACTTTATTAGATAAACTTGTGAAAAATGTTTAACAATGCCTTTAAGGCGTTACAAAAGAAATAACTGAAAAAACAAATCTAAACTAGAAACAATAAAAAACATCAGAGCTCCCATGGTCGCTTCCCCTTCGTGCTGACATAATCATTGATTGTCCTTTCATTCTCAAGTTGCCTCGTGAGCTTCAAGATCTTCCTCTCTTGCTCATGATACTTCTCTCGGTAGGTATCCCTTTCTTCCCTCAAATGAATCCAAGATCTCTTCAATGCCCCAAGATCAGTAGGCATGTATGGATAAAGGACTGTATAAGGAACACCTTCTTCATTGGTATGCTCCACAATCACTGGTAGCACAGCTTCATAGGGCATCCCAAGCTTCTGAGCACGAGCTCAGACCCACTGGAGATAAGGTTGCATAGGGAGAGAAGTCTTTGGTCCTAGCTCGTGAGGGTCAGACCTGTTCACCATGCCCCAAGCTCGTATGAACCTTCGAGGATGCTCATTAGTGTCTCCCTTGTAGTCAAAGACAATGTCCTCAAGAAGCAACTCATGGGGACCGTCTCTCTGAGCGCGACCAAACTGTCGTAAAGCCAAACAAGGACTGTAGGTTATACCTCCTCTGATTCCGAGCAATGGGACATTAGGATATCCCCACATCGATCAATGACATCAACCTTTTCCATATCTTTAGAACTCATAAGTATATCTGTATGGGCAAGAGACATTATCCTGTAGGACCAACCTAGACCTTCCTCATTCTTCAACACAGACTTGGGGAGGTGCGAAATAAACCACCTCGCCAGCAGCGGCATACAACACATGAGGGACCCCCTTCTTCGCACAGTACGAGTGTAGAGAGCATGTATGATATCACCAAGAAGAGTAGGCACAGGATTGCGGGACAGGAAGATCTTAACCGCATTCACATCTATGAAGGAATCTGGATTCGGGAAAAGAACCAAACCATAGATGAGGAGAGCCAAGATGTCTTCAAAAGCCTGAAAATCCAAGTCATCCCAGAACTGTTGAGCTTGATCTATCAAAAACTTAGCCAAGAAACCTTTAACCCCACTCCGTGTCTCCCAGTTGGATACTACATCAGCCCTTTTTAGGTGTAAGGTTGAAGAAATGTCCTCCAGTCTAGGAGTCTCTTCCAAACCTGTGAAGGGTGTCTGCTCGAGAATGGATATGCCCAGTAAATCAGAAAACTCTTCCAAAGTAGGAACCAACTGATAATCCTAGAAAGTGAAGCAATGATGCAACGGGTCGAAGAACTGGAAAAGCACACTCATCATCTTCTCATCAAACTTTTAGGTAACCAAACCAAGAAGTTGACCATGTCTCCCAATGAACAATGAAGTATCAGAAATCTTCGAGGCTAAATCTTTGAGTTGAGCAGGTATTTGCACAAAGTTAACTCGGATGGTGTTTCTGCGCATGGAAGCCATAATCTGCAAAACAGAACAAAGATAAATCCCCTTAGTCTTTGAAATGGTTAGTGTAATGAAGTATGCATGCTATGTTATGATGCATGATGTCATGGTAAAAACACACAACAAGTATAGCAGGTAATAGACATGGTAAAGGAAAACAAGTCACACAAGAGAGCCCTTAAGTTTCAGGCTTGCATGGAGTCTAGGTACTACCCTCTTGAAGTTCAGTTGGTTCAACTTGTCCTAATAATAGTAACTGGGTTCTAGAGGTTCTCAATATCACTGACCATCCTCCATCGGTCATGGTTTCAGCTCACGAAATCTTTTCTTGCGGCCGGAACTATCTCGAGAGTATGGTCTTAATGAGTGTAGTATCGGGTATCAACCAGTTCTCAGCTCTCTACCGAGGCCGGCTATCTCACTACTTCCTATGGCCAAGTTGGTCAATTATAGGTTCTAAGGTCAGTTGATGCTTAACGACCCATATAGCAGCTCCGTATTCTCCTCGTTTCTCCACAAGGGATACCGGTACCAACCAATGTGCCACATCAATATAGCTACTGCTTAAACCGTATCGGTCTATGTCGTACAGTTCCCTCACAGTTTATTGCTACTTACCTACAAGGTGTCCCCCAGACCTGGGTTAGGATCTATAGTAACTCCGATACAAAGCCTACAAAGATAAAGCAATCAAATCAAACAATAGAAGCAAATATGATGAACTATTCCTAAGGTATACCCCACTTATTATCTCCCCAACAAAGTCGCCAGTTCTGTGATACGGTGGCAGAACCGACTGTTTTAGGAAAATGCTGGTTTGCATTTTGTATTTGTGTTTGCAAAATGTCGCGGTAAGCAAGAGTCGCCACTAACTTTTATTTTATCCAACAAGGAAAGGAAAAAAGCACAGAAAAATTCCTTTTTTGAGATTTTCTGAGTACGGGGGGTAGATTATAGAAAGGGAAGGTGTTAGCACCCTTTCTATCTGTAGTTTTCTATGGGCTCTTAGGTACTTGCTCATCATTTTTTAAATTTGCTTCTTTGTGTGTTTGTGTCATTTGAAAAGTTTTTGTTTGACTTTGATTTAACCCTTGTATCAGTCCTCAAGAGTGTTACGAAGTTGTTTTGAAAACTTTGTTTGAAAAGGAGTGTAAGTGGGAAAAGTTTGTTTGTTTTGAGCAAGTACTTAAGAGCTAATCTACCTACTCAAAAAATAAATTGTTCTATGTTTGTTTCCTTTAGACATCGCTATCCCACTATTAGTGAGTAGGTAGCACCGTCGTTGGAGTTTTGAGGGTCAATTCGAGAGGGACATACGATCACTAAAGAAATGTTAGGACGTCTTAGTAATAACCCTAATGTCTTAAGATCATTATTCGAGGCAACTATTCTGAGGCAACCTTTCCGAGGCAACTTTGATCTTTGAGACAGAAGGGCGACCACTAAAATATCCTATACTCAATGATCGTTTACCGAAGGCAACCGAAGTGGGAGTATACCCTGGGAGTGCACATGTGCGAGTGATTCAATTTCAAGTTTATTATCTTTGCACATTTAGGGTTTTCTAACCGTTTTAAAATTAATCATACATTCTTGTCATGTATCCCTAATATTCATACATCTAACAATTAATATTTGCGGAATTTAAAGTGCGGAAAGTAAAGTTACGCTATTACAAGGCTTCGGGTATTTACATAGCCAAAAACAAACCCTTAAAAAAACGATAAATGAAAGTAAAAAGCCCTAATTTAAACTATTACAACTTGTGAGCAATTACATTAATATTGAAAAATAAATAAACGCGCGCGATGGAACGAGAACGAGAAAAGATTAGGGTTTTGACCCCGTCTAAACCTAATTAAAGGAAAAAATATTTTTTTGGTGTTTTTAAGAATCATAAGATAAAAGTTAAGTCAAATAAAACCTAGTTTTCTAGTTTGTTTTAATTTATTTACAAAAGAATTAAAATTACCTTAAAATTAAATTACACTAATTAAATTAAATCAATTTTTGATAAAAATAAGCCTAAACCTAATTTGGTGAAAAGTTGATTTTTAGAATTTGATTGGGAAAAAAAGAAATTATTTTAGTATTGAAAAAGAGTAATGAAAATAGAAATAAAAAAAAGTAAAAGAAATAACCCAAGATCCTACTGCCAGCGGCTCTGATCAGAGGATGATGATCCAGAGGATGAAGGACCAGAAGATGATGGCCCAGCGGATGGTGATACTGGATCTGTTCCTGGCTAGTGGATCCAGCAGATTGTGACCGTCAGAAGATGAAGTGCGCTGGATCTGGCTGAGACTGATGGATCCAGAGGATAATGCCCATGGGATGCTTGATCTGGTCATGGTTGATGAAATCAGAAGATAACCCCCAGCAGACGTAGGCGTTGGATCTAGTGAAAAACAAAGGGGAAAAATGCCAGAGGGTCACGCCTGGGATCGAACCTAAAACCATGAACTTCTGACTTCTTTCTTCTGACCAACTGCGCTGGGTGTTAGTTTACCAACATACAGAAACAAACAAACAGATCAGAAACACATGTTTTTGGCTAGAATAAATGCGTGAGAATTTAAACCGGCCAGTAAAGTGGTGACACGCTATCGCCTTCTTCCCTGGACCCGTCGTTTAAAACTCAGAACCTTTACCTACGGATATGGCGCTGTAACTGTAACCCTGTACATCTCAGAAATCACATACAAACAATATAAATAAAATTCAAGACCATGGATCAGCTGAGTTTGATCTGCTGATCACCATGGTCTCTTCCATTTGGACCAATTGTCCCTGTATGAAAAGATCCCAAAACGCAACATAAAACCCTAACAATGGCAAATGCTTATACAGTCCATAAAAACACAATTGAATATTATAGATAGTTTGCAAATATTTCAAGGAGCAAGAATATATAAATATTTCATGCTATAGATGCCAAAATCATGCAATTTGATTTCAAGAAGAAGCCATTATCGCGGCTGACTTACAGTGAGTTCTAGCGCTGGAAACTCCTTGTTCTTGATTGGTATGGCTTGCTTGTGATCCCAGGAAGTGAATGAGACGGTCAGGAAGCCTTGCAATCTCCTGGAACTATGAAATCAACTCAACACTTTCTTGTGTTTTTTTCAAGTTTGTTTTGACCTTGTGCGCCTCTCTCTAGCCTACTTTTAGGTCTGCAAATGTTCAATATATACCAAGTATTGGATTAGGGTTGAAAACATGATCTCAATCTTCCTCCATTATTGATTTTGATCTTGATTTGATTCCTTTGAAAATCATTCCAAAAATAGGCCAAATTCAATCTTTTTGTGCACACAAAGGCCTTGTACGAATTCAATCTTTTGCTAGCTGGATGTAGGACCTGAAACATGTACAAGATCTTTGGATTTCAATGTTTTGGATTTTTCATTATTTGTTTTGATTTAAATTGATTTAATTCAAATAAAAATCAAAATAAATAATAAAAAATAGGATAATGACAAGTGGGAAGAGCTAGGACTCGTGGACCATGATTCCAACTCAAAACAAGTGCAAAAGGTTAGGCCTATTTAGCAAAAATTGCAATTTGAGGCATAGTTGACTTTTGGCAATTTTGCAAAAAAAGTCAACTTCACCAATGCATAACTTCTTCAATTTTGACTCTTTGAAGGTGTTCTTGGACTTTTTAGATAGATTGCGATGTCCTCTAAGCAACCTTTTTGGTGTCATCTCGATTTGGTATTCCATGTTCATGTATGAAGCTTTGATAAAAAAGGTGTTTTTGTTGACTTTTCAAAATGACCTATAATGTCAAAATTCATAACTTCTTGTGAGTGCATATTTTGACCTTGGGAACTGAAGCTGAATTGTAGGTAATTTCATCCTCTTCAAAATGAGCTTTGGATGGGTCATTTCTCATAAAGTATGAGAAAGTTATGCTTGGTCAAAGTTGAGTTGACTTTTCCTACAAAACCCTAATTTAGCAACTTTTGGGTTTGGATGAATTGTGAGCATTCCTTGATGCATCATGATCAACCCTTGATCAAATGATGAATAATACTTCAAAGTGAGAATGTTGACAAAAAATCTTGAAGTTTGACTATATGTGGGCCACAGTTGACTTTTGCCCTAGCACAGTCGATTTTCAGGCTTTTGAGTAGTTGACTGAGCAAACTTTCTCTTTAAGGCTTGAAACTTGACATGGATGAACTTGAGAACATATTAGGACATTTATGAGCATTTGAGACCTTTTAGCCTCAAGTATCTTGATGCAACATGAAACCCTGATTTGAGGTAGACTGCCTTAGGAGAGAGCTTGTCTGGTCAACCCTTGGACTTCCTTGAGCAATTTGAGAACCTCACTTGAAATGTATTGAGAAATATGGGAGGGAAAATTTTGGGGTACAACAGGGAACTTGTCCCTCATCCATAATATCATCAAGTTATAGGCACTCGATGGGTATTTAGGAATAAAATTGACGAACATGGTGTGCTAACAAGAAGTAAAGCATGTCTTGTGGCTCAAGGGTATAACCAAGAGGAAGGCATTGATTATGAGGAAACTTATGCTCCGGTTTCCGGACCTGAGGCTATACGTCTTTTATTAGCATATGCTTGCTCTAATAACTTTAAATTATATCAAATGGACGTTAAAATTTCTTTTCTTAACAGATACATAAGTGAAGAGGTGTATGTTTCACAACCTCCCGGTTTTTAAAATTATGAGTTTCCTAATCATGTTTTTATGCTAAAATGTGCTTTATATGGTCTTAAACAAGCCTCTAGGGCATGGTATGACCGGCTTAATCAAGTTTTTTCTAGATCAAGGATACTTTAGAGGGAATGTAGACACTACACTATTTATTAAACGTCAAGAAGAATACATTTTACTCGTTCAAATTTTTGTTGATTATATCTTTTTTGGATCAACTAACATGCATCTTGTCAAGGAGTTTTCTGAGCTTACGTGTCGCGTCTGGGATTTTCATCAAAGCGCGAACATGACAGAAAATAAGAGTTGCCATGAATGTTATTTATCCCAAGAGAGGGAAAGGAAACACTTAGTAAACCTAAAGAAAGGAAAGAACATGGTCTTACGACCAAGAGAAAGGGTAAGGAAGTCAATTACACGAGGAGAAGGTATTAGTACCCCCCACATCTGGGATACTCCATAGGATCCACTTAAGTTTGTTCTAATATAAGGGTGTCTAAAAAAATCTAAAGTCTAAAACTTAATGCTAAAAGGGAATTCATGCAAAGTATATATAAAAAGAAAGTTTTTATTAGTTGTACCCGCCGCAGTTGCGAACCTTTAGTGCCTACATACCACCCTTCACGCAGTGAGGGATTAGGGCACTCGTAGTTCTCCTCAAAAGTTTTGGTTGGTTGCTGTTTTTTATGAATGATGCTAACGAAGCATGTCCTTTTTGAAAAGGTTTTAAAAGAAAAAAATTCTGAAGACAAAAAGGTTTGCGTTGGTTGGTGTTTTTTGGCTGTGAATAATAACTATTTGATCTCAAGAGAGAGGGATTAGCCATTTCTCCACTTATTAATGAAAGAGTCTTTGAGATTTGAACCACACAAAATACTAAGAATGAAAGAATGATAAGATAGAAAAGAAACCCGCTTATCATTTCCATCGCTTGAGGAAAGTGTGATTCTCATCATTTATTTATTAAGTGTTTTGAAGTTTGAAAGAAAAAAGAAAAGTTTTTAGTTTTAACATGGATGCAAAAAGAAAAGACTAATAAAGGGGATCTCAATCCTATAAGTTGTCATACTTGTGGACCTAAAGTTGGGATAAGAGGGAGATCTACCTAATATTATCATGCATGGATAGAAAACCTAAGGTCTATTTAGTTAAAAATTAGAGAAGAATAAACTAAAGATCCTATGGGGAACATGAAAATCTCTCAAAAGAGAAGAAAAAGAAGAATAAACAAGCAAGCAATCATAAGAGAGAAAGCAAGTATCACATAAGCACACATGTAATTAGATATAAACCTAAGCACTAATCAAGAATAGAAGAAGATATGGATATATACATGTATTGACTTATCATAAACATCATGGTCAAGAAAAAAAATTCAATTAGTCATTGAAAACATGGTACAAACACCAAAGTACACAAACTAGTTCAATCAAAGTTGTGATGTGAAGTGGGAACAAGTGTGTGATCAAGTGAACATGGCATAATATGTCAAGTAAGTGTAAAGTCAGAAGCAAAAACATAAAGACAACACACATCAAAGGCCTCTAAAAACCATAAGGTATCACTACTAGCACATTCAAAAGTTAGTACAAGCAAGGGACAAAACCACACCTTAGCATGCCCCTAAAGGTGAGTGAAAGACAAGAAAGGGATAGATGAAGAGGGAACATGTTTAGAAGGTTTCAAATCATATAAGTAAGTATTAAATGACCCTTAATATCAAACATTCAAACATCACAATCATGGGGGAAATTTGCATATAAAGCACACAAGGGAAATGACAAAAGGTGGCAAGCAAGCATGTTCAACTTAAAAAAGTAAAGATCAAATGATGGATGCATAATTGAAGAATTATGGAATGTATAACTTGTATAAAAAGTTAACTCAATATGAGATTCAAGAGTAACAAAGTAAGAAGATGAAACTTCATACACAAGAAAAGTCACCTAATTGATGAATATCATTATCCAAAGATGAATGATACTTGTCTTAGATCCAATAAGATTGTTAAATATCAAGTAGGAGTGAAATGATATCTTATATGTCATATGGTAATGGTGAATCCCTCACAATACATCAATCATGAACTTAAAGACTCAAGAAAATGTCAACAAAGTAACATATTCAAGTGTCATGACCAATTGGCAAAGTATAGTCCCTTAATGCACATAAGCATTGTGATTTGAATAAATCAAAGTTAAGGTTATTAAATATTATGGGAAGTATCCAAAATTAAGATACATTCATAGGACATTTCACAAAAGCTCATGAGGCAATCATTAGGTAATGATGCTTAAAACACCAGTAGAAAAGAGAATGCGGCTTCTTATGTGTCACCATATTGGTTAGTAAGTAAGTACTTAACCAAGGATCAAATAAGCATGATAAATGATATGAGAAGAGAGGTTAAGATCAACAATTAAGCACAAAGATGTTGGATCTTGGTCCTTTAGAGAATTCAAAACATCATCATAAACAAACTAGGTTAAAACAAGAATATGGCTCCCAATTGTCATCAATATGGACTTGTAATTGAGTGCAAGCCATAGAATTATGGGAGTTATTCCTTAAAGGCATGATGACCTTAGAAGTAAGTATCAAAGACACAAAGCTTCATTCATTATGGATAAAATGTATTTGGCAAAGGAATGCATCAAAACAAACTCCTAACCTTGATCTCATTTGATGAATTTATGTACATAAACAAACACAAGTTAGGATGCTTAAATGGTTCAAAGGATTTGAACTTAAGATCCTAAACAAGTTTTTAGAATAGGGTAAATAGAAGGAAGTTTTATTCCTTATATTTTGCACAAGTGCATTCATTATATCTCACATAATCAACAAGGAAGCATAAGAAAGGATTAATCTCAAAATGAAATGAGAAATGTTCAAAAGAGATCAAGTGTTTCTCAAGCCTTTGCGATGTTATCCTTGAGTTTATCATATATATAAACCTCAATGAATCCACAATCACGGCAAGAATTGTCTCAAAGGGTTCACAAAAAGTCCCAAATTAGGGTTTAAGACTTGGACAATTAGAAGTTCAAAACAAAATGATCATCAATAACTAAAAAAAAGATCAATTAAATTGTTCCAAGATAATGTCGTACTAAAGGAAACCAGGTACTATTAAGTGTCCAAAACTCAGCCCCAAAATAGTTTCATAAGCTAGCAAATTAAAAATAAGAAACTCAAGCAAGTTCCAATGGGAAATTTCAATAAAAAATTAGGTTAAAAATAGAAAGAGGACTTTTAAATTCAAAAAATTAAATATAACTCTCTAAGGAATTCTAAAAGTCATAATTAATGGTTATGGTTCTTGGATTGAAGAAGAAATATGATTTTAAAATGCAAACATCAAGACTAGTTAGCAAAGTGCTTAAACTAGACATGTTTGGAAAAAATATAAGATCAAGGTTTAAAATTCAACAAAAATTATTTTCGTGATATTAACTCATCCTAGAACTCTTATCCAATTGGTTTTGGCTTTTACAAGTTGAGGAAATTAGAGAATTAAATCAAACTTGTAACATAAGTAAGTGAAATTAGCAAAATGATATTCAAACTTCACAAATTTTAAAATCAGATAGAAATAAACAATAAAAAAGAGATAAAAATATCAAGATCAACCTAGCTTCTCAAGGGAGTCCGAAAATATTTTTAGCTATTTTCTAGACTAATGAAAATTAGGAAATAAAAATAAAAATACTAATAAAGTGATTAAAATACCTATTTATATATGTGAATTTTTATTTAACCAAAAATAATAAAAATGATCAAATAAAAAATAATGTCAGAAAGTAGACTTATATATAAAGTCTAAAATATTTTTGGTGGAATTTTTAGATAGGTGAGACTAATTAAAATAAATTTGACAAAACAATTAAAATGAAATAAAATTCAAAATAAAGTTAGATCTATTACACCTTATACTATCAAAAAGGACTGCGAAAAGTTGTTAAACATGTTCAATCAAAAAGAGACACCTCATCATCCCTATTATGGAGATAGAAACCCTAACACGATTTACAGATTCACCATGCGATGTTTAGAGCATCATAACTCTTTCATTTCTCCATGAAATTAAATGAAACTTGAATCAAAATCGAAGATAAAAATATGAAGAACATGATAGCATCAACAATTTTCACAATCAACACATGAATCAAAGATAAATAGGAGCACGAACACCACCATATGAGCAAAATTGGGGGAAAAAATCATGACACAAATTTCAGGTTTAACAAGCATATTTTAGATATGGATCTATCCTTCACTACTCAATCAAATGACACAATACAAACATCAAAATTGATCACAAAACAACAAGGATTATCATGATGCTCTCAGATTTCTTAAACAAGGCAAGATCAAAGAGAAAAATCAACACAAAAATCATTGAAAACATGAATTACACAAAATTCAGAAAACTCAAAATCACGAATTAAGCTTCAAGATGCACAACCATATACATTAAACCTAATGTTTGGCCAGCTACATGCTTATGAACAAGATCCAATGCATTGATTCAAGCTAGCATGAGATATTAAAGTTCAATGGAAGCTTACCTCGAAGTGAAAAATATATTCACTAAACCTCTGATTCCAAGAGAAAGAAACCCAGAGTAACTTGATTCTGAAGCTCCAAATATGAAGAAAATGAAGGAGAATTGAGATTTCGAGCGAGAGATTTGAGAAACTCGAAGCAAAATTTCTTGAAGAGTGAAGAGAGAATTCATATTTTCTCTACGAGAATGAGTGTATATGCAATGAATAAAGCGTGTGTGTCTGGTGAATGAAGAGAATAGCTTACTTTATAGCTGTTAGAGCTGAGGTTGAGGTGACTTAACCACATCTTACAAAATTGTTGAGCAAGCTTTGGATGAAAAAGTAAAATATCATAAATGCGTTTTGTGTTGGTAAGCTGGGCATTTGAGGGTCGTTTTGAGTAAAAATAAAGAGAAAAAATAGTGAGGAAATAAATGCATGATGAGTTGGAAATCCTGCACATGTGGGGAAAAGGTGAGTGGATGGAATTTTCCCTCTTTGGGCAAGGCAAGGCCTGCGTGCATGCATGAGTTTGTTTGGCTTTTTTGGGAAAAGAATGATGCAAGCAAGGAATAAAGCGTATGTATGAAGTGCATGGTAAGGATCATGTAGCAAATATCTCTATTGTGTACAAAATTCAAATCAGGACTTATCATGCTGCAAGCCTCGTGCCCATGGGAGTTGCTTCATCCTTATGCTTGTATCTCTCTCATCTCTCATGCGTTTTTCACAAACTTTGTATCTTTGGAAAGATGAGATGATGAACTTCAATGTTGATGTTGATGAAAATTAATAATGAAGCTTGTAAGGCGTTAAAAAGTTGGCACGAAAAAGATGAAAATTGTACAGGCTAGGAAAAGCCAAGCCTCTCGCGCGCGCGGGGGCTTTGTCATGCTAACAATACTTGGCATTCAAACCCTCAAAACCTTAACATTATATCTCTCTCTATGATGCATTAAATACAATAATGTTTGAATCACAGTTTAAAAGGAAGCTTCAAACTTTATTTCTCATGTTGATCATTTATTCAAATGATGAGTTTTTCGAGAAGAAAATTATCATGAACACGTGACTTGAAGTTGTTTGATGAAAGTACAAAGAAAATTTATTGGCATTTAGAAGTCATAATCATAGAAGTCATAATCCATTTGATAAGTTCTTTATATGTCTAGAAAGGTCTTGAAACAAGGAATATGTTTGATGTTGCAGGAAAATTTTATTATAGCTTGCATCAAGAAGAAAATTTGCTTGAAAGACAAGAGGTTGAAATGGAATGAAAGACTTAAAAATTTCTCTATGTCCCAAACATTAAATCTGAATGAAGTGCAACACTTCTTGCTCAAATATCTTGAAATCCAATGACTTTTTCAAGATAGAACCTCAGGGGAAAAAATTAGTATGAAATATCCTCTTTTTAAAGGCTACGAGTTTGCAAATTTCTTATTAAAGATGAAGGAGTTATGACTTCTCAAAAAGTGGTGGATGAACGCAAAAATCCCAAAAACTTAGAAAAAAATCTAAGTGTCCAAAAGTCAACAAAAGCCAAAATCCTTGGTTTTCTTGATTTTTGAGATTCCACTTGGACAAACGTCACCCATTTAACATAATTGACTTATTGAACACCATGTTGGCCTTTAAAAGTCAGAAATTGACTTTTTTTGACTTTATGGTTAACTTTTCCCCAATTCAATTGTTTTGAATTCATCTGTGCAATTGAGAATCTTCCAATCAAAATTGATGAACAATTGTTCAATCATAGATGCTTAGAGATATGTTGAGAAGCATGAAAGAAAATTTGAGTTAAAAACTCAGAAATCCTGATTAAATCCAAAAGCCTAATTTTGGTCCATTGTGTTAGGAGGTGATGATCCAGTCTCAAAACCCTAAATCCTTGGAACAAAATGAAGAACTTCTTAAACAAAGACATCTCATATAATGATGAGAGAGTAATACTTCAAGGAATTAGTTCATACAAGCATCAAACACTTCATCTGGCCAAAACCCTAATCCCAGGAGATTAATAGGAGAAATATGTTTCACTTTAATACTCTTGCAATTTTCAATCTTCTGATGAATCAATGAGACAAATGAGATGTATTGGGGTATGATAAACCCTTATAGCTTGAGTGACCCAAAGAGTTAGGGCATGAGACCCTCTTGCACTGACTGATAATTTAAACCAACTTCCATTACTTGAAGAAGACCAAATGAAAGATACCTTGACCCCATAACCAAAGAACCAATGGTATAAATGCATGTGTATGTTAGAGATACATAAGCCAATTAGGGTTAAAACGAAGAGGGAAAATTTTGGGGTGCAACATTATATAGGGAGAGTTTGAAATGAGTCTAAAGGGAGAGTTGAACTACTTTCTTAGACTACAAATCAAGCAACTCGGTGAAGGAACATTTGTATGTCAAACCAAGTATTATCCAAATTACTTAAAAGATTCGGTATGGACGGTGCAAAGGAGATTCACACATCTATGGCAACAAACGGTAACTTGGATAGAGATGAAAAGGGTAAGGATTTTTATGTTAAAAGGTATAGAGGTTTGATTGGATCTCTTCTTTATCTTACCACATTTAGGCCTGATATTTTGTTTAGTGTTTATATGTGTGCACAATATCAATTTGTTCCCAAGGAATCACACTTAAAAACAGTTAAGTGTATTCTTAGATACATCATTATTACCTCTAAGTTTGGGCTTTGGTATTCCAAGGGAAACAATTGTAGCTTAGTTGGTTATTCCAACTCCGATTTTGCGGGTTGCAAATTGGATAGGAAAAGTACTAATGGAACTTGTTACGTGATTTTAAAGTCCTTGGTAAGTTGGTGTTGTACCAAAAAAATTTACCTCCCTTTTCTTCAAGACATTTCTAACAAAAGATCTCAAATGCTCAAGGATTCTTAAAATGTTGATAAAAAAAGCTCACCTCCTAGGCACTGAGACCATAAATTAGGGTTTTGGTTTTCACAAGAAAAATTGGACTTCTAATGACTCAAATGACTTTCATGGTTCATCATAGACCTCCAAGAATGCTCATGCCATGTTTCAAGTCTTACATCTCAAAATTGCTCAGATGACTGAAAATCAACCATGTTCGGTAAAAAGTCAACTATGATCAATATACAGTCAAACTTCAAGATTTTTATCCAACATCAACATTTTGAAGTCATATTCATTATTTGATCAAGGTATGGTCATAATTCCTCAAAGAAAGCATTCAAATCATCAAAGGGGCAAAATTGACCAAATAATGGTTTTGACTGAGAATGACTGATCATTGACTTTTTACTTAATACATGGCCTAATGACTTGAAGCATGATCTTAAGGAATAAACCACAATATATTGACCTAATTGAATGGTTCAAAACATCCTCAAAGATTAAGTGATTGATAATTTAAATTTGGACCAACTGATGAAAAGTCAACTAACACACAAAAGTCAAACTTTGACTTTTTGGTCAACATTGAATTTCAAAGATCAAGAATCATCAAGACATTCAAAAATATCAAACTTGATCATCAAGAATCAAAAATTCAACAAAAAGTCAAAATTTCCAATACTTAGAAAAATTCTAAGTGTTTTTATCTTTGATAAATTCACTACTTCATGATCATTTTTCACAATGATGCAAGATGATTCAAAGAAATCTTTCAACATGAAAGTTGTAGATTTTGATGAATTCTAAAACTTTGTCCTTGAGGGTTGATGTCAAAAAAATGCTTCTATTAGGAGATATAGGCTCATAAAGTCATGACATTTTTAACAAGTTTGGTCAGATTTTTGTCCCAACTTCTTGGCAATTTTTCACCAAGTTCCATGTTAATTTAACCAAAGTGGTCAACATAAAGGTTGTAGAAAATGTTTCAAGCTTTACAAAATGTCAAAGAACTTGAAGAGATCATTTTTTATCTAAGAGATTCGAAGAGATGAAGTTGAGCATTCATTATCGAATTACAAGGCATTTTAATAAAGAACACGTGCTTAAATCTCAAACCTATGCTGCGTAATCTTGCTTTGCATATTTCTAACTTGCAAATAACTCCATAATTTAATGTTTACACAATTGATTGAGCTATGATCCAAGTGGTTAAGGCATTTTCCAAACCATTTTGCCATTAAGGGAAGAAAGCCAAGACTTACATTTTGGAAAAGTGACTTTAATCACAAAGTCCACTCTCCTTAAGCCTTGCACTTGTTTCTTCTGAACATATACAATGTCAAATCCAGAATAAACATATTTGAAGCCTCTATCCATTTCAGACCATGCTTGTACTATGCATTGGAACAATGTATTTCAAGTTGCTTCAAAACTATGTTTCAAAACCATAACTTGTCATCTTACAAATCTGGTTGTTAGAACCTCCAAAACCTCTTACCTATAAATAAAGAAGTTATTTGTAACCTAACATATGAGTTTACAAGCCTTATAACCCCATTAAACTCCTTAAAATCAGAATTGGCATTCAAATCCTCAATTGTTGCAAATTTTGTCCTTAAACTCCAAACACTTAATTCACTCGTGCGTTTTCACTCTAAATAATTCAAAAAGTTTCTATAACACATATAGAAGCTATCCAAACACTTGCTACACAACTGTAACACCATCTTCATCATGCTCCATTTCGAAAAACAGCAAACTGCAACTTGACTTCTCCAGGAATTTTCAGACACATTCAGCTCAAAGTAAGCATTGCAATAGCTTTCTAGGAGTTCAGTGAAGCTACCCAAATCATCAAAACATCTCCAGGAGTGCTCCAACTTCAAACATGATTTCGATTTTTGAGGTAAGTTTTCTCAACTTTGAAATTCTTATACATGCATCATTAATGGTTAATTTATGGATAAAAAATATAGACATCATTGGCTTGAAGCTAACCATGCCTTTAGTTTTCATTTATATTGCCTGAGTGATGTGAATTTTGTAGTTGAACTTTCTGAAAAATTAGGTTTTAATTTGGTACCAATAGAAATTCATGTTCATCTTTGAATGTTAGCTTAAGTTATTTACATGGTTGAAATCGTGGTGAAAAAATAAGCAAGTTTCATGTTTACACTTTTGAAAATGGTTGAGAAATGAGCAAGTTTGAAAATTCAACAATGTTGTTATTGTTTGCTGCAAGCACGCGCGAGGAAGAAGATGAAGTCAAATTTGAAAAATGAGTTTACTTTATATTTATTGCAAATTATTTTACCACCGGATGTAACAGCCACCCCAGTGGTAAAGAAGTGTGCGCTAAGTCATTTGTCTATAGGGACCTGGGTTCGAGCCCCAGTGGTACGCTTTTGTTTTTTTCATATCATTTCCTTGAAGATCCAGTATAAACCACCCATCGTGTATGATATACACCCTTATTCCCTCTCCATGTGATCATCATAAAGTCAAATCCAACGCATCCAAGTGTCAGCCTATGGTGCACTCTAAGAAATCATTGACACATGATTATTACAGGCGCTGGACTTTTGTTTCTGGGCTTTAACTGAATTTTCTTCACACACACCCATTTTACTTATTATAATTAGGCCCATATTTTATTTTATTTTCTGGTTCAACAAAAAAATCTGCTTGGGCCTAACAAAAATGACTTCTCACCCTCATTTTTCTTCTCAGCACCTAGACCTAACATTTTTCCTATTCTTTATATTTTCTTTATTTTTATTTATTTATTTATTTTATTTAATCAAAAACACAATAAAATATATTTTCTTAAATAATTAAATTAAAAATATTTCAATTTAAGAATTTTATTTTTATTAAATTTTATTATTTCTTTTACATCATAAAATATTTTCTTTTCCAAATTGATATTAATATCCAAATTATTTTCTAAACAAATATTTAAACTTAGGTTTTATCTTCTCCTTAATTTCAATTAATTTATATTTTTAAGGTTTGTTAAATAATTAATTAATCTCTCTTGTAATTAAAAATAATTAGTTTAATTAGGTTAATTACAAACCCTTTTCATCAAAAAGATCATCAAAACAATTTCTTTTTTTCTTCTTTTTCCTCTACTTTAAATTTTTGTGCATTTTATTATTATTCATATTCAATGGTATGTAATAGATAATTAGGCTTTATTTCTTTCTTCCCCTTATTAACAAACTTGTACCCCCCATTCCCAAAGCGTTGTAATAGTGTATGGCATTTAAATTCCACAATTTATCGCTTTCCTTGTTATTGATAGTAATTAGGGTTTACATGACAAGATTTAAAATCAAACATTAGACAACCCTAAATACAATACATATACTTGAAAACAACATATATTGCACACATGCATCTCTAGGGTAAGCCTCACTTGTTGCCTCGGATATAAACAGTCATGTCCCTCGAATGTGGGATGTTTTAGCAAAGACCCTCAATTAAAAGATCATAGTCCCTCTATGACCATTCGATGTTGCCTTCGATAAAAGATCTCAGTCCCTAACGACAATTGCTAAAGCATCTTACAAGTTGCCTTCTATGACCGTACAATGATCCGCGCCTGTCCCTTACATCCGATGATATGGCTCCCTACCAACCAATGGTAAAGTAGAAATATCTAAAGGAGAAGGAAAAGGACAAAGACTTTTTTGAGTAGGTAGATTGCTCGTAATTTCTTGCTCACAAATCAAAATAATCTTTACACTGCACACTTTCAAGACAACTATTTTAAAACACTTTTCAAAACAAACATTTTATATACATTCTCAATGATACGAGAATCATTACAAAATTTCCTTACATTGGAACTTTTCAAACATCTTTCCAAACAGTCCTTTTTCAACAAATATTTTCAAAACAAACATTTTGTATACATTCTCAACAATACGAGAATCATTGCAAAATTGTCGCACCAAGGCGTTTTCAAAATATTTCCAAAACAAACATTTTGTATACATTCTAAACGATACGAGAATCATTACAAAATCACCATTTTCAAAATATTTTCCAACTTACACAAAAAACAAAGCATTTCAATGTGAGCTAGCAATTAAGAGCCCGTAGATAACTATGGATGAAAAAGGTGCTAACACCTTCCGTTTTTCATAACCTACCCCCCAAACTCAATAAAATTCCCAAAAGGGATTTCCTGTTCTTTTCACCCTTTCCTTTATTGGACAAAAGAAAAGTCAGTGGCGGCTCTTGCTATCCGCAACATTTGCGATAAAATGCAAAACACCAAGTCAGTTCTCCCACCGTATTACAAAACTAGCGACTCTTATGGGGATTATGGTAAAAGTGGGGTTAACTTAAGAGCTAGATCACCTTTATTACTTTACTTGTTTGCCTTGTTTGCTTTACATTTTGGGTTATGTTTGGGTTTATTTCTTGTATAGATCATATACCCGGATCTGGGGCATTTTAGGTAAGTAGCAATAGATCGTGGAAACTGTACGGCATAGATCGATATAGTTGAAGTGATGGCTACGTTAGTGTGACACATTTGTGGATACCGGTGCCCATTGAGTTGAATCAAGGAGAATACAGGCCGTTGTGTGGTGTCATAAAGCATTAATTGATTGTAGAACCTTAGTTGAACAACTTGGCGATTAGAAAGTAGTGAGATAGCTGGATTTGGTGCAAACTGAAGTTGGTTGATACTCGATACTACACTCATTGAGATCGTACTTTCGGGATATTTTGGTCACAGTTTGATGCTTGTGCTGAAACAATGCCTGATGAAGAAATATTAATGATATTGAGATTCCTTAGAACCAGGTTACTTCTTGTAGGACAGGTTGAACCAACTAAAACTTCAAGAAGGTACTTATCTATAAACCTCATACAAGCCTAAGCCTAAGGCCTTGTGTGTTTTATTTGTGATTAATTATTCATGACATCATGCCATAACATTTTCACTAACCATTTAAAGGACTTAGAGATTTATCTTTGTTCTATTTTGTAGGATATGGCTTCCGCTCGCAGAAATACGATCTGAATCAACTTTGTAAGGGTGCCTCCTCAACTTAAAGAGTTAGAATCAAGGGTTCCGGAAAATTCTCCATTCACCAAGAGATATGGTTAACTTCTCAATCTAGTTACCTCAAGCTTTGAAGAAGACATGATGTGTGTGATCTTTCAGTTCTTTGATCATGTACATCATTGTTTAATGTTTCCTGATTATCAATTGGTGCCCACAATGGAAGAATTATCTCAATTATTGGGAGTAACCGTTCTTGATAAAATTCCCTTCATCGGTTAGAGAAAGATCCACAACCTGAAGAGATTGCATCAGCCTTACATTTGATGCGGTATGATATTGTAGCTAATTGGGAAACAAGGAGTGGAGTCAAGGGTTTTCTAGCTAAGTTTCTGTTAGAGAAGGCTCGACTATTCCTGGATGCTTTAGATTTGAAAGATTTTAAAGAAGTCTTGGCTCTTCTAATATATGTTTTAGTATTGTTCCCTAATCCGGACCAACTCATAGATGTGAATGCTGACAAAATCTTCCTTTCTCGTAACCATGTGCCTACTTTACTCAGAGACATTTTTCATTCTCTTCACACTCGTACTATGAGGAGGAGAGGGGATCTTATGTGTTGTATATCGTTGCTATCTAGGTGGTTTATTTTGCACCTTCCCAGATCAGTATTTAAGAATGAACAAGGTATGAGGTGGTCTCAAAGGATGATGTTGCTCTCTCATTCGGATATTTATTGGTGTTCCCAATATCTAGAGGATATTATTATCATTAACCGCTATGGGAGATTCCCTAATGTTCTGCCCCTTAGAATTAGGGGAGGTATTACTTATAACCCTTCTCTGGCTCTACGATAATTTGGTTATGCTCGAAGAGATGGTCCTCATGATGCGCTTATCGGGGTATTGTATTTGACTACGAGAATGATGTTCAAGGTTATCGTCAAAGGTTTGTACGAGCTTGGGGCATGGTAAACAAGGTTGATAGCAAGACTTTGGGACAAAATAATTATATCCCTTTGGAGCCTTATATTAAATGGGTGCGATCTCGCACTCAAAACCTCATGATGCCATATCCATCCATCCTACCATTGGTTGTGGAGCCTGTTGCTGAGGGGGGATATCCCTTATACCATTCTCCATCCTGACATGCCTACTGACCACGAAGAATTACAAAAGTCATGGATTCAACTCAAGGGAGAACAAGACACCTTTGAAGCTCGATTCTATGCAAGCGAGAAGAAAGTGTTGGAGCTTACAAAGAAAATTCATGAGGAGCAAAGCCTGAATGCCTATATCGATACAAAGAGGTAGCGTCCGTGGGAGACTTGAGTCTTAGATCTTAGGAGTTTTTATTTTTGTTGTCTCTTTGAAACCTTTTGTAGTTTCATTGTAAGACCAAGGGGCAATTGTAATTTTTGAACCTATTAATGCAATTTTTGTTTCTGTTTCCTTTTTGACTAACAAATTTAAATCTCTTAAGGTCCTTGAAAACATTGAATTTGCATATCATGCATCATTTCATAAGCAGGTTTTTCTATACGGGGTTCCTCATCCTTTTACTGTTTATTTCAATATAAGATGGCTCTAGAGAAAACCGTCAAAGATCTGCAAACTCAACACGCACAATTTCAAGAGTCTCTCCTGAACTTAGCCAAAGGACAACAAGAAATGATGGCGCTCCTCATCACAAAAAAGAAGACTAAGAAGCGGTATGTTATCCTTAACATGGGAAGAAGGTTCAAAGGTCCTGCCCGACTGGCTCAAGTAGAAGATGATTCCTCTAAGGAGGACGACAATCAAGAAGAGGATGTTAGAAGCACCAGGCTGGGGATGGAAATAACCAGGTTTCTGAGGATGAAGACTACTCCGACGAGCAGTACCCGTCGGCAGATGACAAATACAAACAACTGGAAGACCGACTCAAGGTTGTGGAAATTCAAAAAGCACCTGGTTTGTACTTTGGAGACTTAGGTTTGGTCCCTAGGGTGGTCATTCCTCATAAATTCAAGGTTTCTGTCTTCACTAAATATGATGGAATCTCTTTTCCAAAACTCCATTTAAGGTCATATGTACACAAGATTAAACCGCACACCTCCAATAGGAAGTTATGGGTTCATTTCTTCCAAGAGAGCTTATCTGGGACATAGTTGGAATGGTTTTATCAACTAGAAGGGACTAATATCCACACATGGGAGGATTTGGCTGCTGCCTTCTACAGACAATACCAATACAATGCTGACCTTGCACCAACTCGCGTGCAATTACAAATTATGACTATGGGCTCGAACGAAGGCTTTAATGAGTATGCCCAGAAATAGAGGGACCTGGCTGGAAGGGTGCAACCACCTTTGACTGATTGAGAATTGGTGGACATGTTCATTGGCACACTGACGGGTCCATTCTTTAATTTATTGATTGGGAGTTCTTCGTCAGGGTTTACTGAGCAGATTTTGACTAGCGAACGAGTCGAATGTGGTATCAAAAGCGGGAAGATTCAGATGGCTGCACCCTCTACTGCTATAAAGAAACCATTGGTTGGTAAGCAGGAAACTAATGTTGTTTATGAATAAAGGATCCATATTAAGAATGATTGTCATCAGTCGGTAGGAGCAGTATTGATTTCTAACCCGACCCCAGTTCAACGACCATAACAACAAAACAATCAGCAAAGGCCAGACGCCCCGGGGAGGCAGTCCACTAGGATAAATATGCCATTCCATCAAGCTTTACAACATCTATTGAATGAAAATTTGGTAAAGTTACAAGATCCTCATCCCAATCCCAATACTTCCTCTCCTAAATATGATTCGAACGTGAAATACACCTATCATTCAAATAGTCCTAACCATGACACCAACAATTGTTGGGCATTGAAGAAAAAAGATCCAAAATTTGATTGAAAACAAAGTGATTGAGTTTGACCCTCCATAGACCTTTAATGTGATTATCGCACCCATGCCCAGTCATGGTAAAGGTGTTAATGCTATTGACGATGTCTCCTTTATCTCCACCATTAATGATTTGACTACTCCCTTGATGACCGTTAAAAAGAATCTGTTAAGAGTCGGGTTATTTCTGGGTTGTCTTGAAAATTGTTACCATTGTGCTTCCTAAACTAATGGTTGTATGTGGCTGAAGAAGGGCATTCAACGCCTGATTGATATTCATGAAATTTTGTTCGAGAAAACCATGTCCATGAAGAGTTTGCATGAAAGTATACATCAAGAATTAAGACTTGAAGATGTTTATATAATCATAATTTCCAACACTCCTATAAGGATCACTTCTAGAGGCCCTATAAGGATTCCTGCTGAGCCGAGAGAGGCTCCCCTGATCATCACCGCATCGGGGTCAGTCCCTTATTCCTCTGACAAAGCTGTTCCCTGGAACTATGGGGCAGAAGTTTATTATCATGGTGTTAAGCAAGAGCCATGGATTACCGAAGAAGAAGATTCTGAAGTGACTAATTCGAATGTTGAAAATATTTTTGGAACTAGAAAAGTCACCCGAACAGGAAGGATCTTCTCCCCAGAGATCTCTCCTTCAAAAACTATCACTACACTTGTTCATATTCCTGCTGCTGGGTCAACTAGTGACACCCGAGGCAAAGAGAAAGTGACCGAGTCTTCCCAGATGGAGGCACCCTAAAAATATGTTACAATTGAAGATCCTTCTAAAAAAGAGATGGAAGAAATAATGAAGATCATTTGTAAAAGTGACTATAAAATAGTTGAACAACTGGGGCAGACACCTTCTAAGATATCCATGATGTCGTTGTTATTATGTTCTGAAGCCCATGCCCAAGCTTGGTTGAAATTTCTGAATAATGCTCATGTACCACAAGAAACCTCTACTGATCAGTTTGAGAATTGTGTTGGAAGCCTAACAACTGACAATGGTTTAGGCTTTTCTGATGCCGATATAACTCCGGCGGGGAAGAATCATAACAAAGCTCTGCACATCTCTATTAAGTGTAAGGGAACTACTTTGGAACATGTGTTAGTTGATACAGGTTCGTCCCTGATTATATTACCAAAATGTGCTCTGGATAGATTGGACTGTGAATGGCTGGTGCTGAAACCCAACGATATTGTGGTAAAAACCTTTGATGGATAAAAAAGGATGGTACACAGAGAGATTGATCTTCCGATCCAGGCGGGGTCTCAAGTTTTCAACTCCACTTTTTATGTTATGGATATCTGCCCGGCCTATTCCTGTTTGCTCGGACGCCCCTGGATACATGAGGCAGGCACAATTACCTCTACTCTACATCAAAAGCTGAAGTATCCAATGAAAGGGAAGATCGTCACAGTCAGCAGAGAGGAAGAATATATGGTCAGCCATTTGAATTCTTTCAAATATGTTGAAATGGATGGTGAATTCATTAAAACTCCATGCCAGACATTTGAAGTGATCCCTCTGAAGATTGCCCTTGATAAAGCTACTCTTGCTACTCCTAAGATCATCAAGGATACACCGAGGATGGCTTCTCTGAAGGATGCTAAAGTTGTAGTAGAAGAAGGCAGTTGCACTATCTGGGGGCAGCTTCCTGATATCCTATACAAATCTAACAAATTTGGATTGGGTTTCACTTCAAAGGCTTAGAAAGAGGTTCGGCGTGTTCGTGCTGGAGGACCACCTTTCCGTATTAGCAACAATGAAGTCAATGCTTTGGAAGACACTGATAGTTATGTCGACTTGGACGACTGAATATTCTCTATTATTGACGGTGAACTCAACAACTGGAATGCCAAAGACTTTGTATCAATCTCCTTCAGCCAGGAGTAATTGCTATTTTTATTGCTTTAAGAAGTTTGTCTGTATAATTTCTTTTAAAACAATGACTTTAAACCTTGTGCCTTGCCCAGGGCACAATGGTCCATTTGTTAAGGGTTGTCATTTCATATATCACATGCTCATTTAATGAAAACATTGGACGATTTTGCATTCAAATTTTGCGCTCTTTGTCTTTCTTTTACTTTACTGCATTTTCAAATAGCCATGTGACCTTACACGCACACACACACACACATTTGCAGATCCACATCCACTCCGGATCTCATTGACAACAATTCTGATATTGCCATTTATGACTTCAAAAATCCAATCTATCAAGTTGAAGACGAAGGTGAAGAAGATTGTGAAATACCTGAAGAACTCGCATGACTACTAATACAAGAGGAAAAGGCTATCTAACCACACGAAGAACCGGTCTAAATGATAAACTTGGGTACCAAGGCAGATAAGAAAGAAGTCAAGATTAGCACCAACCTGGAAGACAGTGTCAAGAACAGATTGGTTCAGATGTTGCACGACTATGTTGAGGTATTCGCTTGGTCAGACGAAGACATGCCAGGGCTCGATACTGATATTGTGGTTCATCGCCTGCCAATGAAAAATGGTTGTTCTTCGATCAAACAAAAGGTTCGTCGCATGCGTCTTGATATGTCCGAGAAAATCAAGGCTGAGGTAATGAAACAGTTCAATGCGGGTTTCTTGGCAGTGACGTCGTATCCCCAATGGGTTGCAAATGTCGTTCCAGTGCCGAAGAAAGACGATAAGGTCCATATGTATGTAGAATATAGGGATTTAAATAGGGTGATCCCTAAAGATGACTTCCCACTACCACATATTGATGTCTTGGTTGACAATACTTCTCCACACAAGGTATTCTCCTTCATGGATGGCTTCTCAGGGTATAACCAAATTAAAATGGCGCCTGAAGACATGGAGAAAACTACCTTTGTCACATAGTGGGGTACCTTTTTTATAAGGTCATGCGTTTTCGGTTGAAGAATGTAGGCGCAACTTATCAACGAGCTATGATGGCTTTATTACATAACATGATTTATCATGAGATAGAAGTCTATGTTGATGACATGATAGCCAAATCGTAAACTGAGGAAGAACACCTTGACCATCTACACAAGTTATTTGAAAGGCTGAAGAAATACAAGCTGAAGTTGAATCCCAACAAATGCATATTTAGGGTAAGGTCTGGAAAGCTCCTAGGTTCCGTTGTCAGTGGCAAAGGTATTGAGGTTGATCCTGTAAAAGTCAAAGCTATCCAAGAAATGGTAGCTCCCCGTACTAAGAAGGAGGTCATAGGTTTCTTAGGATGACTAAACTTCATTGCTTGATTCATCTCTCACTTGACTTCTACTTGTGAACTAATTTTCAAGTTGCTGAAGAAAGATCAAGTAGTCATATGGAACGACGACTGCCAAATTACTTTTGATAAGATTAAAGAATATATTCAAAAACCTCCAATCTTGATGCCACGAGTTGAAGGGAGACCTATGATCATGTACTTAACCGTGTTAGAGAATTCAATGGGGTGTGTTATGATACAGTGGGAGAACTGACTTGGTTGTTTTGCGTTTTATCGCAAATGTTGCGGATAGCAAGAGTCACCACCGACTTTTCTTTTATACAATAAAGGAAAGGGTGAAAAGAATAAGAAATACCCTTTGAGAATTTTTCTTGAGTTCGGGGGGTAGGTTATGAAAAGGGAAGGTGTTAGCACCCTTTTAATCCGTAGTTATCTACGGTCTCTTAATTGCTTGATCACTTTGAAATGCTTTGTGTTTGTGTAAGTTTGAAAATATTTTGAAAACGCCTAAGTTTGGCAAACTTTGCAATGATTCTCGTATCATTGAGAATGTATACAAAGTGTTGGTTTTGAAAATATTTGTTGAAAATGAATGTTTGGAAAGATATTTTGAAGATGCCAATGAAAGGCAATTTTGTAATGATTCTCGTATCGTTGAGAATGTATACAGAATGTTTGTTTTGAAAGATGCTTGAAAGATGTTTTGAAAGTGTGAAGTGTGGAAATGGTTTTGTTTGTGAGCAAGAAATTGCAAGTAATCTACCTACTCAAAAAGTCTTTGTTCTTTTCATCTTACTTTAGATAGTGCTATTTTACCATTGATTAGTAGAGAGACTTATCATTGGATGTGAGGGACAGGCGTGGGTAATCGTACAATCATAGAAGGAAACTTGTAAGATGTTTTAACAATTTGTTGTAAGGGTCTAAGATCTTTTACCGAAGGCAATATTGAAGGGTCATCGAGGGACTACAATATTTTTAATTGAGGGTCTTTGCTAAAATATCCCACGTTCTAGGGACATGACTGTTTTAATTTGAGGCGACAAGTATGGGTTACCCTAGAGGTGCATGTGTGCAAAGTGTTTTGTTTTCAAGTATTTTATATTTTGAATTAGGGTTTTACTAGGTTTGATATTAGTATTGTCATGCAAACCCTAATTACTAGCAGTAATAAGGAAAGCGATAAATTACGGAATTTAAATGTCCTACGCTATTACAACGCTTTGGGAATGGGGGGTACAATTTTGTGAACAGGGGGAAGAAAGCAATAAAGCCCTAATTACTATTATAAATCATTGGATATGAATTACAATAATAATACACAAAAATGTAAATATGAAGAAGAAGAGAAAGTTATTTTTAGGTTTTTTGATGGAGAAGGTTTTAGAGATTTACCTAATTAAACCAATTAATTTACAAGAAAAGTTAATTAATTCAATCAATTTAAAAGGAAAATTAAATGAAAAAAACTAAATCTAATTTAATTGGAATTAAGAAGAAAATAAACCTAAGTCTAATGATTTGTTTATAAAATAATTTGAATGTTAATATTAATTTAGAAAAAATATTTTAAAGTATAGAAAACAAGCAAAATCTAATTCTAAATATTAACAAAAATAAAACAAATGTTTAAATTAAAATGTTTTTAACTTAATTATTTAAGAAAATATATTTTTATATTTTTTGGGTTAAATAAAAATAAATGAATAAATAAATGAAATATAGAAAATATAAAAGAAAATAAAAATAATTGGGCTGGGTGTTAAAAAAGTAGAATGGGTGTGAAAAAACAATTTTGGCAAGCCCAACATAAGCACTTTTTTGAAATAAAAAAAGGAAAATGGTTGTAATTAAAAAACATTGGGTCTGCGCTATTAGCAAGTAAAGAGGGGGGTATAAGAAAGCAGAAACAAAAAAGAATAAGGCCCAAATTCTAGGAAGCTCAACGCCTGTATGGATCCCATGTGACTAACTTTTGAAGGTGCATCATGGTCTTGCTTTGTAAAATGTTGGATCTGGTTGGGTGATGATCATGTTGTGTTGATATGAAGTCCATGTTAAGCGCCTTTTACATGATTGCATTGGATCTGAAATAAGAAAATTTTAAAAAACAAAAGGATGCCACTGGGGTTCGAACCCAGAGCCCTATAGTTCAATGTCTTAAGCACGCTTCCTCTGCCACTGAGGTGGTTGTTTCATCCGTGTATAGAACAACAACTATTAAATATATTAAAATCTCAATTCTAAATTTAACTACATCGTCTTCCTCGCACCAGCTTCCATTGTTACATTTTCAAATTTCTGAACTTGCTCATTTCTCAACTATTTTCAAAAGTGTAAACATGAAACTTGCTCCATTTTTTAACACAAATTCAACCATGTAAATAGCTAGAGCTATAAATCAAAGATGAACACGAATTTTGTTTGGTACCAAATAAAACCTAATTTTTTCAGAAAGTTCAACTTCAAAATTCACTTTACTCAGGCAATATAAATTAAAACTAAAGGCATGGTTAGCTTCAGGGCTATGATGTATACATTTTTTATTCACAAAGTAACCATTAATGATGCTTGTATAAGAAGTTCAAAGTTGAGAAAAATTACCTCAAAACTGGAAATCATGTATGGAGTTTGAGCACTTCTGGAGGTGTTGTTATGATCTGGATGGCTTCATTGGACTCATAGGAAGCTAATGCAACTCTTACTTTGTGCTGAAAGTGGCTGAATTGTGCTGGAGAAGTCAAGTTGCAGAGGTGCAAAGTGAGATTTGGACAATGATGGAAATAGAGTTACAGTTATGAAATGAGTGTTTGGATAGCCTCTATATGATGTATAGAAGGTGCCTGGAGTGGAAATTTAGAGAATGCATGAGTGGATTGAGAGATAGATGTTTAAGGTTTGAAGACTTGCTTTAATGGTGGTTTTGAGAGAATTTTTCGTGTCCTTGGTTCTGAGCCTCGCCTCTCTATTTATAGAGGTTGCAAATGGTCCCTCTAAATTGTAGAAATCGTTCTTGGTTCACAAGTAAAAATTGTTTGGTCATTTGGTTTGAAGATGCACAAAAAAGTACGTTGCTTCATGATGAAGAAATTGAGTGATTCAAGGGATTTTCCATGCTTTTGCTGACCTCTAGAAGTTGACTCTGCTATTGAGATTTTGTGTGATCTGATTAGGAGCAAGTTACAAGCTTAAGTGAGGAGTTGTTGACATAAAGCTTGCTTTATCAAAGTGGCAAAGTGACTTTATGCAAATTCATCCAAAAATAACATCAAGACTTGGACAATGCTTCTAATCTTTGTGTAATACATTTAGGAATTATCTAAATCTATGATCAAGGTAAGATTTAGTATTTAAGTGGCCTTAAAAGTGGGATCATATAGCTTAGGTTTGGGATTTTGTTATGAGTTCATCACAAAAATGGCTTATAATTCAAGTTTACCATGCCATATTCATTTCTTCGAATCCCTTAGCTCAAGAATGATCTCTTCAAGTTCTTGGACATTTTGGAAAGCTTGAAACATTATCTGCAACCTTCACGTTGACCACTTTGGTTAAATCAACTTGGAACTTGGTGAAAAATATCCAAGAAGTTGGGACACAAATCTTACCAAACTTGTTGAAAATTTCACTAAGTGTTTTAGTAAAAATGTCATGACTGCATGAGTCTATATATTCAAATCTAAGCATTTTTTGGACATCAACCATAAGGTACTAAGTTGTAGAATTCATCAAGATCTACAACTTTCATGTTGAAAGTTTTCCTTGAATCATCTTGCATTGTGGTGAAAATTTGTCATGAAGCAATGAAATTATCAAGGTCAAAAAACACTTAGAATTTTCTAAGTCTTGAAAACATTGACTTTTTGTTGACTTTATTGATTCTTGATGATCAAGTTTGATATTTTTTAATGCCTTTATGAATCTTGATGTTTGAAATTCAATGTTGATCAAAAAGTCAAAGTTTGACTTTTTGTGTATCAGTTGACTTTTCATCAGTTGATCAAATTTCAACTATCAATCCATTGATATTGAGAAATTATTTGAGCCATGAAATTAGGTCAACATGTTGTATTTGAGTCCTTGAGATCATGATTCAAGCCATTATGTCATGTACTAGGTCAAAAGTTAATGATCAGTCATTCTTAGTTAAAATTCTAATTCTGACAATTTTGCCCCTTTGATGATTTGAGTGCTTTTCTTGAGGAATTGTGATCAACCATTGGTTAATTGATAAATATCACTTCAACATGTTGATGTTGGCTAAAAATCATGAAGTTTGACAGTATATTAACCACAATTGACTTTTTACCCAATACAGTTGATTTTCAGTCATCTAAGTAATTAACTAAGCAAATTTGTGATACAAGGCTTGAAACATGGTATGAGAAATCTTGGAGACCTATAATGAAATATGAAAGTCATTTATGGCATCAAAAGTCCAATTATCCTTGAGAAAACCAAACCCCTAATTTGGACCTGATGCTTAGGAGGTGAGCTTGTCTGACCAACTCTTGAGCATTTGAGATCCTTTGTGAGAAATGTATTGAGAAAAGAGAGGGCAAATTTTAGGGTACAACATGTGTGCTGGGGAAACATGACAAATATGGCTGAAAAGAGCGTGCAATATACTACCTTATAAAAAAGTTTACCGACGGTGAAACAAGATATTCATTGCTCGAGAAAACTTATTGTGCTTTGGCATGGGCTGCTCGCCGAATAAGACAATATATGTTTACTCATACTACTCTGTTGATCTCTAAAATGGATCGCATCAAGTACATCTTTGAGAAACCAGCTCTCTCCGAAAGAATAGCCCGATGGCAAATTATCTTAACTGAATATGACATCCAGTACACCACACAAGAAGCAATTAAAGGAAGTGTACTGGAAGATCATTTGGCGCATCAAGCTATAGATGACTATCAGTCTATGCACTTCGAATTCCCGGATGATAATATCATGCTGATTACAGATTATGAAAAGCCTGACTGTATGAAGGACCTGAGAAAGGATCCCGATGGAATATGGTTTATGATAGAGCTTCCAACGCACTGGGTAACATAATTGGTGTTGTGATCGTTTTCCCTGAAGGTTGCCATACGCCTTTCACTGCCATACTTTGCTTTGATTATACCAACAATATGGATGAGTACGAAGCATGCATCTTAGGTCTGAAAGCTGCTATTTACCTAAGAATCAAATTCCTGAGCGTATATGGGGATTCAGCCTTGGTAATCAGTCAAGTCAAGGGAGAACGAGATACAAAACATCCAAATCTTATCCCTTACTAAGAAATTGTGCCAGCCTTGATCCCATACTTCAAAGAGATTACATTTGAGCACATTCTGAGGGAAGAAAATCAATTGGAAGATGCCTTAGCTACCATGTTATCTATGTTCAGGGTCAAATGGGACAACGAAGCTCCCAGAATTACTGTCGAAAGATTTGATGAACTGGCGCACTGCTTTGACATTGAAACTGATGAAGTAGGGGAGAAGCCTTTGTTTCAGGAACTGAAAAGATATCTTGAAGCTCAATAATATCCTGAAGGGGTGTCAATCAACGACAAAAAATTCCTATGGAGGTTCTCTGCCAAGTTCTTCCTGAGCAATGGGATTTTGTACAGGCGCGATCATGATTCAACTCTGCTTCGTTGTATGGACAAGAAGGAAGAAGAGAAAATTATGGAGGACATGCACGAAGGCATCTTAGGTACTCATTCAAGTGGACATACCATGGCCAAGAATATTCTGAGAGCTGGTTACTATTGGTCGACCATGGAAACTGTCTGTCATCACCACTCAAGAACTTGCCATAAGTTCCATATCTATGATGATAAAGTTCATGTACCCCCAGTTCCTTTGAATGTCATGACTGCTCCTTGGCCATTTGCAATGTGGGGAATTGATATGATCGGAGAAATCAAGCCCACTGCTTCTAATGGACATCACTTCATTCTCGTTGCCATTGCCTACTTTACAAAATGGGTCAAAGCGGCTTCATTTGCCTCAGTTACCAAAAATGTTGTATCCCGGTTCATCAAACATAACCTTACCTATCGGTATGGTATCCCTGAGAGAATCATCACTGACAATGGTACCAACCTCAACAACACCATGATCACTGAACTCTGCATGCAGTTCAAGGTCAAGCATCACAACTCTTCTCCATACAGACCTAAGATGAATGGCGCAGTGGAAGCCGCCAACAAGAATATAAAGAAGATTGTGAAAATGATGGTGGTGACCTACAAAGACTGGCATGAGATGTTACCATTTTCTCTTTATGGCTATCGTACTTCGGCACGGACATCAACTGAGGCAACCCCATTCTCTCTAGTCTATGGTATGGAAGATGTCCTGTCTGTCGAAGTTCAAATACCTTCTCTAAGGATTATGAAAGAAGCAGACTTAGAAGAAGACGAGTGGGTCTAGACTAGGTTGGATCAGTTGAATTTGATTGACGAAAAGAGGCTGGCGGCTGTCTGTCATGGTCAGATGTATCAAAAACGTATGATTAAGGCATTCAACAAGAAGATCAAGCATCCGGTATACCAGGCTGGTGACTTGGTAATAAAGCATATCATTCTACCACAAGGAGATCCTAGGGGCAAATGGACTCCCACATACGAAGAGCCATTTGTTGTCAAGAAATTATTCTCGGGAGGTGCTATGATGCTAACCACTATGGACGGTGAAGATTTCCCACACCCTGTGAACGCGGACATAGTCAAAAAATACTACGCATAAGAATGATCCGCTAGGTTGACATACCTAAACAAAAATAAGGGCATCCCAGCAAACCAAAAGGGTTCTGGAAAAAATTAGGGATATATACAAAAGATTGTACACTTGGAAAGTCGAAAACCTGAAAAGGCGGCTTGGGAAAAAAGGGTATCCTGTTGGACTGAAAACCTGAAAGGGCGGTCCCGGAAAAAATTAGGGATTAAAAGCGTATGACTATGTCCCGTTGGATCACTTACATGCAAGCTTTATTACCAAAGTCGAAAGTTAAAATGGTTCAATCAACTTCTTTTGAGGGCAAGGGACGAAAAGTTTGAAGACATAGGGGCAATAGCAGAGTTTAGAACCCAATGAGATCACTTCCACATGGCTATACATTTTGTTTTCACTTTGTAATCTTTTCATTTCACGACGACTTCCTCTTACTAGGATTTCCGTCTCTTTGTACAAAATCACCTATTTATAGGAAAATTATCAATACAAATACAACTTAAAGTTCAAACTCTTGGTTTTGTTTGTTTTGTTTGCAAAAACGTCCAATGACTAAATTGAATGAACATATGCATATGAACATGATTAACTGTTAACAAACATACACATAAGAACAGGAAAAAGCAGTTACTCAAGATTCTAGGAGCTAGAATGACACTCAAGCTATCCATAAATCCCCACAGAGTTACATCCATGAAATTATCCCCCACAGAATGATCTTCATAGGATACACTCCCTGCAATTTCCTTACGGAGTTCCAATCAGTACACTTCATGAAAATTCTCTTCCCTGGATGAGTTTGAAAACTGTAAAACCCTGCAGACTTCTTCTCTCTAGCAAAATTTTATTTCCCCAAGAGAGTTAGTTTCCTCAGCAGAATATTGTAACATGATTTATTTCCCCAACAGACTACAATCTCCCTAGCTTGATTCTATTCCTCAAGCTACCACAAATCACTGGCAAAATTCCTCACCCCAGTAACGTTACCACTATCCCCAGAAAATTGCTGTAAAACCTGGAATTAGACCAGATATCAGTTAACTTTATCCTCCCTAGACAAGTCTGAAGGTTATCTATCTCTTTTATCCCCAGTCAGGGTGTACAAAAATTATCCTCCCTAGACGAGTTAGAAGGTTATCCATCTCTTTTATCCCCAGTCAGGATATATAAGAATTAAATTCCCCAATAGAACAATGAACAATCAATGTTCCTAAACTCTTCTCCCTAAAGTAGAAATCAACATCCCCAGCGGAGTTTCCTCAAACAAGTAAGCAGGAATCCCCAGCGGAAGCATTCTAGACAAGATTGAAGATACACATACTCTTCATCCCCAACAATAGACAAGGATTTATTTTCCCAAACAAAGCTACTGCACGGGTCTACAAATACAATTCAACAAAATTTTACATTCATACGAAACACATATAGCACAACCTCATTTAATTTGAGATCATCATCACGCGATGCATTTTATACATCATGATATTGCATACAGCTAACTCTTCACCTTTTCAAGAAAGATCAATCAACAGACGAATATCACCAACAATTAACAAATAGGTCCAAGATTAATTCCCGAAACAAGACGGGGAAACTATCTATGAGACCAGGTTAGAGATTAATTCTTGAAACAAGACAGGGCAACTATCTCAACAGCCAACAAAAAACAGATTCCAGATTAATTCCTGAAACAAGATGGGACAACTATCTACGAGACCAAGTTAGAGATTAATTCCCGAAACAAGACGGGGCAACTATCTCAACATCCAACAAAAAGCAGGTTCTAGATTAATTCCTAAAACAAGACAGAGAAACTATCTGTGAAGAACAAATTGTAGATATATTCCCAAAACAGGATGGGGCGACTATCTACATAACCAGGTCAGAGGTTAATTCCCGAAACAAGACGGGGCAACTATATCTACGACCAACGAGAAGCAGGTTCCAGATTAATTCTCGAAACAAGATGGGGCAACTATCTGAATGACCAACCACATATTAACTCCTGAAACAAGACAAGGCAACTATCTGTGACAAACTGATTATAGATTAATTCCCGAAATAGGACGGGGAAACTATCTACATGAATAGATTGAAGATTAACTCCCGAAACAGGACGAAGAAACTATTTTTCTTTCTTTATGGTCAGATAAAGATCAATTCCCGAAACATGACGGGGTGACTATCTTTATCACCAATGGTATGAACTCCCGAAACAGGACGGGTTTACCAACAAACTGATTATAGATCAATTCTCGAAATAGGATGGCCGACTATATATATGATTAAGTAGTTACTCAAACACCTTTCCTAGAGGTTCATTATGGAAAGCACTCTTCATATACAGTCGAGCGTAGACTCATTCTAATACTTCTATCAACAGTTACCTTTGGATGGCATCTATAATCCCATCTCCGATGAATCCCCATCACCTCTCCGAATGGAATTTTTAAGCCCATTCCTGATATAAACAACAAATAGTTTTCCTTCATGCACAGGCTAGTGCAAATTTCTGGGCACTTAGGTGTTCAATCATCTTCCACCTTCAAGTCGTGAATGGCGAACATGCCAATCTAACTCTTCAGGTTTAAGAAGATTGAACAGGGGTAGTTATTGTACCACAAAATTTTCCCTCCCTTTTATTCAATACATTTCTCACAAAAGATCTCAAATGATCAAGGATTCTCAAATAGTTGATCAGACAAGCTCACCTCCTAAGCACTGAGACCACAAATTAGGGTTTTGGTTTTCACAAGGAAAATTGGACTTCTAATGCCTCAAATGACTTTAATGGTTCATCACAGACCTCCAAGAATGTTCATGCCAAGTTTCAAGTCTTGCATCTCAAAATTGCTCAGTGAATTGCTCAGATGACTGAAAATCAACTATATTGGGTAAAAAGTCAACTATGATCAATATACAGTCAAAATTCAAGGTTTTTGGTCAACATCAACATTTTGAAGTCATATTGATTATTTTATCAATGGATGATCATAATTCCTCAAATAAAGCATTGAAATCATCAAAGGGGCAAAATGGACCAAATTAGGGTTTTGACTGAGAATGGCTGATCATTGACTTTTGACTTAATACATGGCCTAATGACATAAAGCATGATCTTAAGGACTCAAACACAATATATTGACCTAATTTCATGTTTCAAAACATCCTCAAAGATCAAGTGATTGATGGTTGAAATTTAGATCAACTGATGAAAAGTCAACTGACACACAAAAGTCAAACTTTGACTTTTTGATCAACATTGAATTTCAAAGATCAAGAATCATCAAGACATTCAAAAATATCAAACTTGATCATAAAGAATCAACAAAGTCAACAAAAAGTCAAAATTTTCAATACTTAGAAAAATTCTAAGTGTTTTTATCCTTGATAAATTCACTACTTCATGGCCATTTTTCACTATGATGCAAGATGATTCAAAGAAAACTTTCAACATGAAAGTTGTAGATCTTTATGAATTCTACAACTTTGTCCTTGAGGGTTTATGTCCAAAAAATGCTTAGATTATGAGATATAAGCTCATAAAGTCATGACATTTTTAACAAAACACTTAGTGAAATTTTTAACAAGTTTGGTCAGATTTTTGTCCCAACTTCTTGGCAATATTTCACCAAGTTCCAAGTTGATCTAGCCAAAGTGGTCAACATTAAGGTTGTAGACAATGTTTCAAGATTTTCAAAATGTCAAAGAACTTGAAGAGATCATTTTTAAGCTAAGATATTCGAAGAGATGAAGTTGAGCATTCATTCTTGAATTACAAGGCTTTTTCATGAAGAACACATGATCAAATCTCAAACCTATGCTGCGTAATCTTGCTTTGCAGATTTCTAAATTGCAAATCACTCTATAATTTAATGTTTACACAATTGATTGAGCTGGGATCCAAGTGGTTAAGGCATTTTCCAAACCATTTTGCCATTAAGGGAAGAAAGCCAAGACTTCCATTTTGGAAAAGTAACTTTAATCACAAAGTCCACTCTCCTTGAGCCTTGCACTTGTTTCTTATGAAAATACACAATGTCAAAGCCAGAAGCAACATATCTAAATCATATAGCCATTTCAGACCATGCTTGTACTATGCATAATGTATTTCAATTTGGTTCAAAACTAAGTTTTAAAACCACAACTTGTCATCTTACAAATCTGGTTGTTTGAACCTCCAAAACCTCTTGCCTATAAATAGAGAAGTTATTTGCAACCTAACACACGAGTTTACAAGCCTCCTAACCCTCTCAAACTCACTGAAATCATAATTGGCATTCAAATCCTCCATTGTTGCAAATTCTGACCTTAAACTCCAAACACTTAATTCACTCATGCGTTTTCACCCTAAATCATTCACGAAGCTTCTATAACGCATATAGAAGCTATACAAACACTTGCTCCACAACTGTAACACCATCTTCATCATCCTCCATTTCCAAAAACAGCAACCTTCAACTTGACTTCTCTAGAAAGTTTCAGACACTTTCAGCTCAATGTAAGCATTGCAATATCTTCCTAGGAGTTCAGTGAAGCTACCCAGATTATTAAAACATCTCCAGAAGTACTCCAACTTCAAACACGATTTCCAGTTTTGAGGTAAGTTTTCTCAACTTTTAACTTCTTAAACAAGCATCATTAATGGTTACTTTGTGAATAAAAAATGTAGACTTCATTTCCCTGACGCTAACCATGCCTTTAATTTTCATTTATATTGCCCGAGTGATGCGAATTTTGAAGTTGAACTTTCTAAAAAAATTAGGTTTTAATTTGGTCCCAATATAAATTCATGTTCATATTTGAATGTTAGCTTAAGTTATTTACATGGTTGGATTCGTGGTGAAAAAACAAGCAAGTTTCATATTTACACTTTTGAAAATGGTTGAGAAATGAGCAAGTTTTAAAATTCAACAATGTTGTTGTTGTTTGCTGCAAACACACGCGGGGAAGAAGATGAAGTCAAATTTTAAAAATGAGTTTACTTTATATTTATTTCAACTTGTTTTACCACCAGATGTAACAGCCACCCCAATAGTAAAGAAGCGTGTGCTAAGTCATTTGTCTATAGGTACCTGGGTTCGAGCCCCAGTGGTACCCTTTTGTTTTTTTAAATATTATTTCCTTGCAGATCCAGTATGAACCACCCAGCGTGTATGCTATACACCCTCATTCCCTCTCCATGTGATCATCATAAAGTCAAACCCAACGCATCCAAGTGCCAGCCAATGGTGCACTCCAAGAAATCATTCACACATGATTATTAAGTCGCTCAACTTTTGTTTCTTAAATAATTAAATTAAAAATATTATAATTTAATCATTTTATTTTTATTAAATTTTATTATTTCGTTTACATCATAAAATATTTTCTTTTCCAAATTGATTTTAATATCCAAATTATTTTCTAAACAAATCTTTAAACTTAGGTTTTATCTTCTCCTTAATTTCAATTAATTTAGATTTTTAGGTTTGTTAAATAATTAATTAATTTCTCTTGTAATTAAAAATAATTATGTTAATTAGGTTAATTACAAACCCTTTTCATCAAAGTGATCATCAAAACAATTTCTCTTTTTCTTTTTCCTCTACTTTACATTTTTGTGCATTTTATTATTATTCATATTCAATGGTTTGTAATAGATAATTAGGATTTATTGATTTCTTTCCCTCATTCACAAACTTGTACCCCCCATTCCCAAAGTATTGTAATACCGTAGGACATTTAAATTCCACAATTTATAGCTTTTCTTATTATTGATAGTAATTAGGGTTTGCATGACAAGATTTAAAATTAAACATTAGACAACCCTCAATACAAGACATATACTTGAAAATAACACACTTTGCATATATGCATCTCTAGGGTAAACCTCACTTGTTACCTCTGACATAAACAATCATATCCCTCGAATGTGGGATGTTTTAGCAAATATCCTTGATTAAAAGATCGTAATCCCTCTATGACCCTTCGATGTTTCCTTTGATAAACGATCTTAGTCCCTTATGACAACTGCTAAAGCATCTTACAAGTTACCTTCTATGACTGTACGATGACCCGCACATGTCCCTCACATCCAATGATATGGCTCCCTACAACCCAATGGTAAAGTAGCACTATCGAAATGAGGAGGAAAAGAACAAATACTTTTTTGAGTAGGTACATTTCTCGTAATTGCTTTCTCACAAACCAAAATAATCTTTACACCTCACACTTTCAAGACAACTATTTTCAAAACACTTTTCAAAACAAACATTTTGTATACATTTTCAACGATACGGGAATCATTACAAAATTGCCTTACATTGGCACTTTTCAAACATCTTTCTAAACACTCCTTTTTCAACAAATATTTAAAAAAAAACATTTTGTATACATTCTCAATGATACGAGAATCATTGCAAAATTTCCGCACCAAGGCGTTTTCAAAATATTTCCAAAACAAACATTTTGTATACATTCTCAACGATACGAGAATCATTACAAAATCACCATTTTCAAAACATATTCAAAACATTTTCCAACTTACACAAAACACATCATTTCAAAGTGAGCTAGCAATTAAGATCCTGTAGATAAGTATGGATGAAAAGGGTACTAACACCTTCTCTTTTTCATAACCTACCCCCCGAACTCAAGAAAATTCTCAAAAGGTTTTTCCTGTTATTTTCAACCTTTCCTTTATTTGATAAAAGAAAAGTCGGTGGCGAATCTTGCTATCCGTAACATTTATGATAAAACGCAAAACACCAAATCAGTTTTCCCACCATATTACAGTTGGCATAGCAAAAACCAAGTTTTAGTCGCTTTGTCAATGGCAAAAGCGGAATACGTGTCAGCCGGTAGTTGTTGTGCCCAACGTTTATGGCTTAAGCAACAATTACTTGATTTTGGTATTAAAATTTCGCGTATTTCTATCATGTGTGACAACACTAGTTCCATTAATGTAACCAAAAATCCTATATTACACTCACGCACTAAACATATTGAGATACGTCACCACTTCCTTCTCGATCATGTCGAAAAAAGGTATGTTGTGTTTGGGCATGTTGATAGTAAAAATTAACTTGCCGGTATTTTCATTAAACCTCTCGCAATCGATCCTTTTATCAGCATACAAGGGGAATTGGCGATCATTGATATCCCCAATGTTGCTTAATCCTATATTTTTGCTTTCACTTTATATTTTCACTATAACCCCCTTGGTTGAGTATTTTACATTATGTGAGTGCAACTTTCATTCCATCAAGAGTGATGTAATATCGTTTCAATTTATCCCTGAAAGTTAAAATTTGTCTTAATGCATGTTACTTGTCTATTTCCAAAAATGCTTGATAGTCTCTCAAATGATGAAAACCATGAATGTTCATTTCCAAAAAAAATTTGATTACTAACCATTGTGTGTTCCTATTCTATATGCTTATAATGACTTCATGTATTAATTCTTTCACATTTGTATAAGTATGTTGTAGTTATGCAAGCATGTGTTTTGTTTATTTCTTTATCTCTTGTACTTGTGCTTGAGCTAATTGCATGCGTGTTATTTGCGATGTATATTTCTAGTTGTGTTGGTTACATGGTATGATAAACTTCTTCATTTTGGTTTGAGTATCAACATGTTTTTTTCACTATGCTAGGCACATGTATGTGCGGCATTGGGAGCTACATTATGTTGTGTTGCATAATCATGATGCTATAAAAAACTTAACATAATCGGTAATTAACTTCTTGTTTATTCTTCACGTATTGTGTTACATGTGTTGTAATATTGTTTGCCGATTATTTATTAATTTTGCATCATTACATATATATGAGGATATGTGATTGTTGCTCTTCTATGCAAAAATGCCTTTGAGTGATATATTAATATTTGTTTTGGACTATAATACTTCTCACGGTTTGCTATCTTTCTTTTTTATGTTGTCAAAGAGGGAGAAGTATATGTGAGGCAAAGTTGGGAAGCACAAAGTCAGGGGAGCTTTCGACAACTACATGAAATGCATTATTGCAAGTTTTTCCATCATCAAAAAGGGGGAGTATGTGAGTACAAATTCTTCATTAAGATGTTTTGCATGACGTCAAATCTATGAAAAGAAAGCATTTTAGTATTTTGACAGTATCCTTATGTCTTGTGGAAATCCTTTGCATTAGAGGTCCTAGGAACCATTAAAAATCATTTGAAAATTCATCCAAGTCATGAAAAACAAGTTTCTGCATGATTTTTCACTGCATGTGTCGACACATACGAATTTCAGGTCGACACATGTAACTAAGTTTTGAAGCCTGTAGCCTCTGGAAGGCTCAGGTCGACACATTCCTCATACATGTCAACACAATACTGAAGCATTTCTGAAATTGTAGAAATTCTTATTTTATGTGTCGATACATGTGCGTTTTAGGTTGGCACATTTACTGTTGTTTTAAAGTTTGTAGCCTCTGACTTGTTTCAGTTGACACATATGTTTCTTCAGGTTAATGCATACATCTTAAACTTAACGTATGTGTCGACACATCCGATTTATAGGCCGACACATACTGATTGTTTTGGTCAAATTTTCAAATCTTTTAATTTCGAAAATATCTTCTTTTTCCCTAAACTTACAATACTATAAATACTTTATTCATGCTTCATTCTAACATCATGATACCATAAAAATTGGCCTACATTTTGTCATCATCTTCAACCTCCAATCTGTGCATACACACTGACAAACCATTGTAACGATTATTTACTGGGGGTTCCATCTAGACGAGGATTGGTAATGTCCGATTAGGTTCTTGTGTAGCCGAGAATATTGGGTATAAATTTGTAGAGGTCTTAATCCGGAAAAACCTCGGGTTTGTCCTCCTAGATTATTGATTTATTTGTGGATTTTTGTGCAAGACAATCAAAAAAGGATTGCATCCAAGTGAAGCTCTTTGGAGTTGAAGAACACAAAGGAAGTAGCGAGAGAGCGAAAGATCAAAATTGAAGTCGTGTGTTATAATAGGTCAAATTGACGGTGCACGAAAGCTTTAAAGATAAAGTACACAAAGGAGTAGCAAGATCCAGATAGTAAATTTGCAACTATTGTGCTTTGGTATTTCACAAGATTAAAGTAAGAGAGGGGGTTGAATCAACAACAATCATTAGGGTTTGTGGAGTTTCTCTTGAACCCTTCTCGTGTATCAACTTTTTGCATAGTAGTTCCATTGGAATTAGGCGCAGACGTACCCACACGTGAGGACAAAAGTGGGGAACTGTGAAGACAAATTCTTGAGTCTTTTTTCTTATCGCTTTTACTTGCTGTATTTTCATCAATAAAATTTGTCTAATAGCATTGCGTTATTAATTGATTTGTAAGAAATTTTATGAACTATTTTGATTTAATTCAAGTGTCGATGTTGCTTATAATCACTTTTGATTATAAGTGCTTTTTTGTATCAACACAACTTAAGAAAAAACTCTGAAAACTCAATTGCACACCAAGTGTTCGACAAGTTATTTTGGCTAGTTCATTTGATAAATTTCCATTGGAAATAGATTTACTAGTAAATTGATATAAATGCTAAATAAGTTGTAAATTAATTCAAGCTTATTAATTATAATTGTTATCTTCAATCCATATTCAATTTGTTTTTATTTGCATTTTAAATTTTATTGAATTTTAAATTTGGTATCTATTCTCCCCCCTCTAGATATGTTGTTGTCGTCTAACAAACAATGTAACGATTTTAAAAAAAATCTTACCCCTCAGTTTTCTAGATAAATCGAGAGATAAGATACACTAGTTTTGAAAATAATAAAAGTGTTATTGTTGGGGTTCGAACCCATGTGCAAATGACTTTACCCCTCGGTTTTTAAATCAATGAGGTGTTAAGTGGCAAACTCTCATGCCTTCATTTGTTACCTCGCGCTTCTTTATCTGAGGTTAAATTCATTTCTCATCCGAGGAGTTATGTGTTTTTTGTAGTAGTGTTTAGGTTGAGCCTGTCTTATGACACCTTAAGTCTCTTAGGTGAGGCATTTTAACTCGCATGTTTGATGAGACTCTAAGTCCATCAGGTAAGGCCTACAGAGGAGCATGTCTGATGAGACTCCAAGTCCCTCAGATGAGGGTTTTAGAGGAGAGTTTACCGGTCAAGACATTTGTCGAATCCGTCAAGCAAGACTTTAGGCTGAGTCTCTCAGGCAAGACTTCCATCGCGTCTCTCAAGTGAGACTTTAGGCTGATCCTGCCTGATGAGACCCTAAGTACCTCAAGAGAGGAATGTAGTGGAGCTTTTCTACTAAAATTGTAAGTTCCTATGGAAAGGAATTTAGAGGCAAGTTTCTCAGGCAAGACTTCAGCCAGATCCCTCAATCGAGACTTTAGGTTGAGTCTCTCAGGCCAAACTTACATCAAGTTCTTAAGGAAAGAATTTAGGCTGAGCCTATCTGATAAGATCCTAAATCCCTTAGGCGAGGCATTTAGAGGGGCATGAATGATGAGACTCTAAGTCCCTGGGGAGATAAGAGTAGAAGAGTTTGTATGTTGAAACTTTTATTTCTTTAGGAGAGGAGTTTAAAGGTGAATCTCTCAGGCAAGACTTCGGTCGAATCCCTCAGGCGTGATTTTAGTTCTGGTCTGTCTAATGAGACACTAAGTTCTTCAGGTGAAGCTATGAAATGTAGTGGTAAAAATTTGAGATTGATCCATTAATTGACTTAACTCACAAAGTGAAAGTCGTCATCACACTTTATTGTTTCCAAAGGAAAATGGGAAAAGAGCGAATAAAACCCAAAATAAAATAGAGAACAAGGTACGGGGATCGGTTATGCAAATGAAAGATATTATTAGCATCCTAAACATATGTTGTATCCAACAGGATCCACTATGTTTATTATAATAAAAAGGCGTGTATATCTAAAGACTTATTTGCTAAAGGGAATGCATGAATAAATTACAAACAAACAAAAATATATTTTTATTATTACACTCCCCTCGGTTTTACAATCTCGTGCCTACGTATCACGAAGGAACCAGAGCACTGTTGTAACATCCCAATTTTATTTACTAATTATTTTATTAGTATTTATTTTACTAGTATTTATTTTTATTAATTACCATTTGATATGGTAATTGTTTAAATTGTGTGATTTTGTAAATATATGAGTTATTTGAATTAATTGTTTATTATGTTTTGGGTTAGTAAAAGTGAAATTTGAAATATTAAGTAATTGGGTCTTGGTAATGGATTAGGGTGGATATGAGATAAGCTCATTAGTGAAACAAGAGTTAGTAAGGAGTTTTATAAAACAAAGAGAGAGAATTGTAAAAAAAATAAGAGAAGAGGAGAAAAGAGGAAGAAAGAAGAAGAACCCTAGAAGTATCTACATCTAAGGTAAGGGTGATTATTCTTTGATTTATGAGTGTATGTAATGGTATGTGATAGGTATTAACATGAAATTAGGGATTTGTTCTTCATTTTCTAGATTTTAACATCTTAGAGTTTGAATGTAGAATCATGAAATTGATGCTAGAAATCATGTTTTGATGTTTGTATTTGATGTTATATGTTAGATATAGGTTATAATACATTTAATTGGTGAAAACTATGTGTTTGAATGGAACTTGGATAGATGGATTCGTATGGGGCAGAAGCTGTCCGTGGAAGAATTTTTCTGCATTTCACAGAGGCCGCTTAGCATGGTATAGAGTGCTTAGCGCGGTCTGGAATGCTAAACTTGTTATTTTCTGAAATTGCTTTGGATCATGTATGCTTATGATTTATTATTTATTTACATGAATTTTAATAATTTGTTCGATGTGTTTTTGATTGGTTTTGGATAACTTTTGATGAGAAATATGATACTTGATTTTGGTGTATGTAATTGTTTGGAATTGATGTTGATTGAAGATAACATGGGTTGGACTTGTTTCCTACATGTTATAATGATGTGTTGAGATTATTAATGCTATGAGAATACATTGTGTGTGATTGATGACATGAAATATGTATGTTGTGCAATTTGGTGAAGATAATTCAAATGTGTTGAATTATGTGAAATATGTTTGTATGATTAAGATATGGAAATGGTCTTAATTGCATATTTATGTTGATATTGAACATGCATCATTTGTGTCAAGAGGCGGTGTTTGGTAATTCCGTGAGAATTATTGACTTGTCCCAAACCTAACACTGAGGGGTTTGAAAGCTTAAGGCTGACATGCTTTTTTTGGGTGGTTATTTATCTTGGAGATGTGGACCCGACAAGAGCGGTAAGGATAACAATCGGTACCACATGCATATTGCATTGATATGCATTGGAGTCACATGTATCGATGTGAATATTTGAATTGGTGTGCAATATGTGATATTGGTGTGAATGTTACTTTTGTGGTAATTATGATTGGTTATCTTTGAATCTTGAATCATTGAGCAATATTATATATGTAATCATGTAAATTGGTTTAAAGTATGATGAATACATGATTATGTGAAGTGTGACTAGTTCAAATGATGATTGTATGTGATGCATTACTATTATTATATATTTCCATAATAATATGAATTCTCACTCTTCTGTTAGAATGATGTTTTATATGACATCGCTCAGATACCGAGGATAGCGGTGGTGCTTCTAGCAAGGAGTAGTTGGAGGAGCTAGTCCACTATTTATCTGTTTTACTAGGTAGTGAGTCATGCTCTGGTCATGTAACACAGGGAACATTTGGATTTATGTTATATTATTATATTCATGTTTATTTGAGAGATGTCGTCACACTCTCTGGATATTTATGTTGGATTGATATGTATGTGTGTTTTACCCCAAACTTTTCCCTTCCATTTTTGAATACAATTGATTCAAGACACCTCCTCATGCTGCTAGGGTTCTCAATTACTCAAAACTACTCAAGGAATTGTTCAGGCAAACCCTGATCCTAAGCAGTTGGCCTAAAACTAGGCTTTGGTTTTCTTCAAAGAAAATTGAGCTTCTAATACCTCAAGTGAGTTTCATGGATCCTCATATGCTTCAAAGAATCCTCGTATCAATTTTTAATCCCTACATCACAAGTTTGCTCATTCAATTTCTCAGATGATTAAAAATTTACTATATTGGACAAAAAGTCAACTGTGATAAACATACAGTCAAACTTTAAGATTTTTGGTCAACATCAACATTTTAAAGTCATATTCATTATTTGATCAAGAGTTGATCATGATTCATCAAGAAAACTCTCAATTCATTAAAATTCAAAATTTACCAAATTATGATTTTCTTAAGGAGAAGTCAAATGAACTTTGACCAAGCATAAATTTCACATGCTTCATCAATGTTTGGTAATTCCGTGAAAATTATTGAGTTGTCCCAAACCAGCACTGAGGGGTTTTAAAGCTTAAGGCTGAAGAGCTTTTTTTGGATGGTTATCTGTCTTGGAGATGTGGACTTGGCAGGAGCGGTAAGGATAAAAGTCGGTACCACATGCATATTGCATTGAGTTGCATTGGAGTCACATGTGTCGATGTGAATTGTTGAACTAGTGTGCAATATGTGATATTGGTGTGAATGTTACTTTTATGGTCATTGTGATTGGTTATCTTTGAATCTTGAATCATTGAGAAATGTTGTATATGTAATCATGTGAATTGGTTTGAAGTATGATGAATACGTGATTATGTGAAGTGTGATGAATTCAAATGATACTTGTATGTGATACATTAGTATTTTTATATATTTCCATAATGATATGAATTCTTACCCTTCTGTTGGAATGATGTTTTATACGACACCACTCAGGTGCCAAGGATAGCAGTGGTGCTTCTAGCAATGAGTAGTTAGAGGAGCAAGTCCTTTATTTATCCATTTTACTAGGTAGTGTGTCATGCTCGAGTCATGTAACATGGGGAACATTTGGATTTATGTTATATTATTATATTCATGTTTATTTGAGAGATGTTGTCATACTCTCTAGATATTTATGTTGGATTGAGATGTATGTGATGATGGCCTTTAGTGCTTAATGTTTTATTATATGATTGTCAATATGGGATTTAAATCATTAGTATTATTTTAAGTTGAGAATTATTCCGCTGCGAGATGCATATGTGTTAGTGTATGGAACATGATTTAAATGTGTATTATAATCATGGCCAGTGTATTATGTTGTTTCCGTGAAGTAAATGTGATACCCTCGTCTAATATGCATGCTAATTTGCTCTGATTATGTCATATTATTTGTGTGGGGTTTATGGGGTGTTGATATTGTAGTTCTTTTAACAAAGAACAAAACCTTTGTTTCATTAGTGGTATCAGAGCATGGTCGGTCAATTGGACAGGTTATTAATATGTTTATTTCCTTTTGTATTCGATATGTGTCATATACATAATCAGTATTGTTTGTCTAATGAATGTTTCTGGTTATTTGGTTGTTTGGAATATTAGGATGATGGTTGCAGGAAGGAATGATGATGTTATTGCTGAGGTGTTGGCTATGTTGACTGGTGCGATCGGGAAACAGCCGCATGTCAATGCTGGTAATAGGAATGAAGATAATGAATTCCGTGCTTTGGGGAAGTTACAGAGGAACAATCTGTCAATCTTTGAAGGATCTCATGAACCTGACAAGGCACAAATTTGGCTAAAAGCGATTGAGAAGATCTTTCGAGTCATGAATTATTCAGATGTGCAGAAGGTGCAGTTTGGTACCCATATGCTTGAGAAGGAAGTTGAGGATTGGTGGAACAACACTGTTCATAGATTTGATGAAGATGGGATTGAGGTTACTTGGGCACTTTTCAGAGATGCATTTATGGAGAAGTATTTTCCAAAGGATGTGCGTGGGAAAAAGGAGATTGAATTTCTTGAGTTGAAGAAGGGTAATGGAACGGTGGTTGAGTTTGCTGCAAAGTTTAAGGAGTTGATAAAGTTTTGTCCTCATTACAACATTGATAATACTGAGAGATCTAAGTGTCTTAAGTTTGTGAATGGTTTTAGGCTCAGGATCAAGAAGGTTATGGGTTATCAGTAGATTACTCGATTTTTTGAGTTGGTTAACAAAAGTAGGATCTATGATGAGGATAGTCGAGATAATGCTGCTTACTATAAGACTTTGCATGGTAAGAAGGGAAAGGGGCAATTCAGAGGGAAGCCATATGTGACTCCTGCTGGTAAAGGGAACAGAAAGCTGGTGATGTCAAGAAGCCGAATGGGGAAGGAGCTTCTACTCGGGTTAGGTGCTTCAAGTGTGGTGTCGAAGGACATCGTGTTTCTGATTGTACAATTCATGATGTGAAGTGTTTCAAGTGTGGCAAGCTAGGTCATATGTCTCATGATTGCAGAGGAGTTTCGAGTGTGACTTTCTACAATTATGGTGAGTAAGGTCACATTAGTTCCAAGTGTGACAAGTTGAAGAATGACCAAGCTAGAGGGAAAGTGTTTTCTTTATCTAGTTCTGAGACTACTGATGGGGATAGACTAATCTGAGGTACGTGCTTTATTAATGGTACACCTTTGATTGCTATTATTGATACTGGCGCGACACATTCTTTCATTTCTTTGGATTGTGTTAAGAGATTGAATCTTGAGTTATTTTATATGAATGGAAGTATGGTTATTGATACTTCTGCTATGGGTTCAGTGACTACTTCATATGTGTGTTTGAATTGTCCGTTGAGTATTTTTGGTAAAGACTTTAGAGTTGATTTAGTGTGTCTTTCGTTAGATCAACTTGATGTTATTCTTGGGATGAAATGGTTGAAATTCAATCATGTTTATATCAACTGTTTTGACAAGACGATTATCTTTCTTGATTCTAGTTTTGAAAGAGATTTATTTATGTATGCCAAGTAAGTGAATGAGTTTGTGCAGGATGGTGTTGTGTTATTGGATTTGATGGCAACATTGAATATTGATGGGAAACAAACAATTTGTGAATTAGCAATAGTTCGTGATTTTCCTGAGGTATGTCCTAAACATGTAAGTGATTAGATGCTAGAGTGTGAGGTGGAGTTTACAATCGATTTAATTCCAGGAACTAGTCTGGTATCGATGGCTCCATATTGGATGTCAGCATCTGAATTGAAAGAGTTGAAGAGTCAACTTGAGGATTTGCTTGAGAAGATGTTTATTCTTCCTAGTGTGTCACCGTAGAATGCACCGGTTTTGTTGGTTAAGAAGAAAAAAGGTTCTATGAGGTTATGTATGAACTATAGACAACTGAACAAGGTGACTATCAAGAATAAGTATCCACTCTCGAGGATTGATGATTTGATGGATCGGTAGGTTGGTGCAAGCGTGTTTAGCAAGATAGATTTGAGGTCTGGTTATCATCAACTCCGTGTGAAGGATGAAGATATTCAGAAGGATGCTTTTAGGACAAGGTATGGTCATTATGAGTATTCTGTAATTCCGTTCGATGTGACCAATGCACCTGGTGTATTTATGGAATACATGAACAGGATTTTTCATGAGTATTTGGATAATTTTCTTGTTGTTTTCATTGATGATATTTTGATATATTCAAAGAGTGAAGAGGATCATATTGAACATTTGAGGATTATGTTATCTGTGTTGAAAGAGAAGCAATTGTATGCTAAGTTTCCTAAATGTGAGTTTTGGTTAAAGGAAGTGAGTTTCCTTGGTCATGTGATATCAAGAGGTGGTATTGTTGTTGATCCGTCGAAGATTAAGGTTGTATCTCAATGGGAAGCTCTGAAATATGTTTTTAAGATTAGAAGTTTTCTTGGTTTAGCAGGTTATAATTTGAAGTTTATTGAAGGCTTTTCCAAGTTAGCTTTGCCGTTAACGCAATTGACTTAGAATGGTTAAGCTTTTATTTGGACTGCACAGTGTGAAGCTGGTTTTCAAGAGCTTAAGAGAAGGTTGATAACCGCTCCTATTTTGATTTTTCCTGATTCGGCAGAACCATTTGTTGTGTATTGTGATGCTTCATTGATGGGTATAGGAGGTGTGTTGATGTAGAATCGATAAGTTATAGCTTATGCTTCAAGGAAAATTAAAGTGCATGAAAGGAATTATCTGACTCATGATTTGGAGTTAGCTGCTGTTGTGTTTGTATTGAAACTTTGGAGGCATTATTTGTTTGGATTAAGATTTGATGTGTTTAGTGATCACAAGAGTTTGAAATATCTGTTTGATCAGAAAGAGTTGAATATAAGGCAAATAAGATGGTTAGAGTTCTTGAAGGATTATGATTTTGGTTTGAATTACCATCTGGGTAAAGCAAACATTATGGATGATGTATTGAGTAGGAAGTCTTTGCATATGTTGATGGTGCGGGAGTTGGAATTACTTGAACAATTTCGAGATATGAGTTTGATTTGTGAAGAGACTTCTTCTAGAGTTAAGCTTTGGCATGTTGAATCTTACATGTGGCATTCTTGATGAGATTCGAGAAGGTCAAAAATCATATTTGACTTTGGTGGATCGATTAGCGTTGATCAATCAAGGTTGAGGTGGCGATTTTCGAATTAAAGAGAATTGTATCTTAAGATGTCATGATAGAGTTTGTGTTTCAAATATAACAAATTTGAAGAAGAGGATTCTTGAGGAAGGGCATCCTAGTGGATTGGGTATTCATCCTGGAGCTACTAAGATGTATCAAGAGTTGAGGAAATTATTTTGGTGGCCATGTATGATGAAAGAGATTGTAGAATATGTGTATTCTTGTTGAATTATCAGAAGTCAGAGATTGAACATCAAAAACCTTCTAGTTTAATGCAACCGTTATTTATTCCTGAATGGAGATGTGATAGTATTTCTATAGATTTTGTGTCTGGTTTACCTAGAACGCTGAGTAATTTTGAGGCTATTTGGGTTATTATGGATAGATTGACTAAATCTGCTCACTTTATTCCGATAAGGATGGATTATCCAATGGAAAAGATTGCAAAGATTTACATTGAGAGGATTTTCAGTTTTCATGGTATTCCATCTAACATTGCAGAATACTTTGGGTATAAAGTTGTGTTTGAGTTCTGCTTATCATCCTCAAACAGATCGTTAGACTGAGAGGATGATTCAGTCACTTGAGGATCTTTTGAGAGCTTGTGTTTTGGAACAAGGAGGTACTTGGGATAGTTACTTGCCTTTGATTGAGTTTACTTATAACAATAATTTCCTTTCGAGTATTAGAATGACACTGTTTGAGGTTTTGTATGGTAGAAGGTGTAAGACACCTTTGTGTTGGTATGAATCGGGAGAGAGTGTTGTGGTTGGACCAAAGATAGTCCAGCAGACTACGAATAAGGTTAAGATGATTCAAGAGAAGATGAAGGCTTCTCATAGTCTTCAGAAGATTTATCATGATAAGAGGAGGAAAACACTTGAGTTTGAGAAGTTAGATCATGTGTTTCTTCGAGTTACTCTAATAACGGGTGTTGGTCGAGCTTTGAAGTCGCTTAGGTTGATGCTGCATTTTATTGATCCTTATCAGATTATATAAAGAGTGGGTGAAGTGGCTTATCATATTTCTTTACCATTGTCGCTTGCTAATCTCCCTGATGTGTTTCATGTGTCTCAGTTGAGGAGATACAATATGGATCTGTCTCATATGGTTCAATTAGATGATGTTCAGGTGAGAGATAAACTGACTGTGGAGACATCACCTATGCGAATAGAGGATCGAGAGTTGAAACAACTTTGGGGGTAAAGAGATTGCCTTGGTGAATGTAGCTTGGGGAGGACTAGTGGGTGGAAACATGACTTGGGAACTCGAGAGTCAGATGAGGGAGTCTTATCCTGAGTTGTTTGTTTGAGATAATTTTCGAGGACGAAAATATTTTAAGTGGGGGATATTTGTAACACCCCAATTTTATTTACCAATTATTTTATTAGTATTTATTTTACTAATTATTATTTGATATGGTAATTGATTAAATTGTGTGATTTTGTGAATACATGAGTTATTTGAATTAATTTTTTAATTGTGTTTTGGGTTAGTAAAAGTGAAATTAGAAATATTAAGTAATTGGGTCTTAGTAATGATTAGGGTGGACATGAGATAAGACCATTAGTGAAATAAGAGTTAGTAAGGGATTTGTAAAACAAAGACAAAGAATTGCAAAAAAAATAAGATAAGAGAAGATAAGAGAAGATGAGAAAATAGGAAGAAAGAAGAAGAACCCTAGAAGTGTCTACATCTAAGGTAAGGGTAGGTATTATTTGATTTATGGGTGTATGTAATGGTATGAGATGGATATTAACATGAAATTAGAGATTTGTTCTTCAATTTCTAAATTTTGACATGTTAGAGTTTGAATGTAGAATCATGAAATTAATGTTGGAAATTATGCTTTGATGTTTGTATTTGATGCTATATGTTAGATATAGGTTATAATACATTTAAGAAAAAAGCTAACATGTGCCCTATGAGAAAATGTTAATAAGCTATTTATAGAAATATTCTCTTGGAATGTGTGAATTCAATGTTTTAAAACTTTAAATATGATTTTATTACATTTAATTACATTTAAATTTATCTAATTATAGTATCCTTAACATGTGCCCTAAGGGAACATGTTAGCATGACCCTACTTTTTAATCGGTGAAAATTATGTATTTGAATGGAATTTGGATGGATGAATTCATACCGGACAGAAGCTGTCTGCAACAGATTTTTTCTGCATTTCGCAGAGACCGCTTAGCGCGATATAGGGCACTTAGCATGGTCTAGAATGAAAAACTTGTTATTTTATGAAACTTCTTTGGATCATGTATGCTTATGATTTATCATTGATTTACATGAATTTTAGTAATTTATTAGATGTGTTTTAAATTGGTTTTGGATGACTTTTGATGAGAAACATGATACTTGACTTTGGTGTATGTAATTGTTTGGAATTGATTTTGATTGAAGATAACATGGGTTGGACTTGTTTTCTACATGTTATAATGATGTGTTAAGATGATTAATGCTATGAGAATACATTGTGTGTGATTGATGACATGAAAAATGTATGTTGTGCAATTTGGTGAAGATAATTCAAATGTGTTGAGTTATGTGAAATATGCTTGTATGGTTAAGATATGGAGATGGTCTTAATTGCATATTTATGTTGATATTGAACATGCATCATTTTGTCAAGAGCGATATTTGGTAATTCCGTGAGAATTATTGACTTGTCCCAAACCTAACGCTGAGGGGTTTGAAAGCTTAAGGCTGACATGCTTTTTTGGGTGGTTATTTATCTTGTAGATGTGGACCCGGCAGGAGCGGTAAGGATAAGAATTGGTACCATATGCATATTGCATTGATATGCATTTAAGTCACATGTATCGATGTGAATATTTGAATTTGTGTGCAATATGTGATATTGGTGTGAATGTTACTTTTGTGGTAATTGTGATTGGTTATCTTTGAAACCTGAATCATTGAGCAATATTGTATATCTAATCATGTAAATTGGTTTAAAGTATGATGAATACACGATTATGTGAACTGTGATTAGTTCAAATGATAATTGTATGTGATGCATTACTATTATTATATATTTCCATAATAATATGAATTCTTACTCTTCTGTTGGAATGATGTTTTATATGACATCGCTCAGATACTGAGGATAGCGGTGGTGCTTCTAGCAAGGAGTAGTTGGAGGATCTAGTCCTTTATTTATCTGTTTTACTAGGTAGTGAGTCATGCTTTGGTCATGTAACACGGGGAACATTTGGATTTATGTTATATTATTATATTAATGTTTATTTGAGAGATGTTGTCATACTCTCTGGATATATATGTTCGAATGATATGTGTGTGTGTGTGTTGTGCCCCAAAACATTCCCTTACATTTTTGAAGACAGTTGATTCAAGACACCTCCTCATTCTCCTAGGGTTCTCAATTACTCAAAACTACTCAAGGAATTGGTCAGACAAACCCTCATCCTAAGCAGTTGGCCTACAACTAGGGTTTCGCTTTCTTCGAAGAAAATTGAGCTTCTAATACCTCAAGTGAGTTTCATGGGTACTCATATGCTTCAAAGAATCATCATGTCAAGTTTCAATCCCTGCATCACAATTTTTCTCAGTCAATTGCTCAGATGATTGAAATTCAACTGTATTGGACAAAGAGTCAATTGTGATCATCATACAGTCAAACTTTAATATTTTTGGTCAACATCAACATTTTAAAGCCATATTCATCATTTGATCAAGAGTTGATCATGATTCATCAAGAAAACTCTCAATTCATCAAAAGTCAAAAGTTACCAAATTAGGATTTTCTTAAGGAGAAGTCAACTGAACTTTGACCAAGCATAACTTTCACATGCTTCGTCAGTTTTTTCTCAACCAAGCATAACTCTCATTTCGAACAAGGCAACGTACATCAAGATAAATTCTTCAAAATGAATAAATGATCAACATAGATATGGTAGGGGACATCTTGAGCTTTCCAAAAATTCAAGGATCACCTTCAAATGATAAAAATTGAGAGAGGTATGTTTGATGCAAGTTGAGCAATTTTTGAGAAATGCATGAAACCTCAATTGCGAAATTCTGAACTTTTGGGATAATGGGCTTAACTTTTGAGGTTCAAACGTGTTTATGACATGTTAGAGGACCTATACATAATTTGGTACATGGCCATATTTTTTATTTTTTATTTATTTTAATTTTATGCAAATATTATTATAATAAATCAAATAAAATGATAAACTAGTGGGCTAAGACATGTGGGCTTGGTGTTGGATCAAATTTGAGGCCCAAAACCCTTTGAAAGCCATGCAAATAGTGGGAGACAAGAAATGGATATATGATCTTCTCAAAATGGAATGTTTGAAAACAAGTTTCATATGATTTTGGCAAGGCATTAAACACTTGGCCTTTTCCTCATTTGTTTGGCCTAATGCAATGCTCTATAAATACGCACAAACTCCAAATGCTCAGGACGAAATAGGTGGCAAGAGAATAGGGTTTTAAAGAGCAAAATTTTCAATTTTTTCTCACATTCGATTTTCAAATTCTAAGCTACTTCCATGAAATCCAAGGCTTCCAATCATTCCCTTAAGGTCTAAGAAACACTTTTAGACTCATACCCAATCAATTCACCACCTGAAACGAGTCCAATCACTTGCTATGATTGGTAAAACAAATATATGCTTAAATCTGTCATTTCATGTGTGTTTCATAACTACTAATCATTTAGATCTTCATATGTGAATGTTTATAGCAGGTTGCAGTCATTACATGGAGCTTGTAACGTTAGATCTATAATTTTCCATTGAGGAACCGTGATAACTTGTTTTCTTTGAAACTCATGATCTAATCATTTTTAGCCAAAACTAACATTTGATTTGGATTCAGGAGGGTCTATTTAGAGGGGTAGGGTCCCCTATTTACTTTGAATCTATCGTTTTCGCAGGTTGGAGGATTTTGTTCAATCAGAGAAGATGACCAGAGCTAGGGCTCCGGCGTCTCTCTGATTTCAGTTCTCTTTTTATTATATAATAATTTGTTTGTATTCCAGTAACAGAAAAACAACATGGCTTTGTAAGTAAAAAAGCACGCGCGTATCATGAAGGACATGCGCTCGATACTAGCGTTTTGGCATTTTTTTAATTATTTTCCATCTAACGCGCGGGTTCCAAATATAATATGCAGTGTTCTGTTTCCAAACACAAACAAATGCATGGCGCGGGTTCCAAATATAATATGCAGTGTTCTGTTTCCATCCCCTGCATTTTTATTTTTACTTTTTTCAACCCCTTTTTTTATTTATATTAATTTTCATTTTAATTATTTTAATTAATCCTTTTTATAAAAAAAATCATAAAAATATAATAAAATCAAATTTAGACTTTTAATAGATTAATTTAATTTTAGACAATATTTTTCTTAATTAATTAATTAGACATAGGTTTTTTATAATTAATTAAGTATTTAATTTAGGTTTAAAATCTATTTATTTTATTATTCAAATCAAACCAAAAAATGCACAAAAAATACTAATTTCTAATCTTTTAGATGTTAAGACTTAAAAAAGTAATTTCGCAAACATAATTTTTACTTTTGCCATTTATTTTCTTAGAAACGATTGTATAGGTCCCATAAGTTTTTTTGTAATAGCATAGTGTTTAAATTCCCGCAAAGTTTTTAAATATTACAATTCTCCCGAAGCCATGTAATAGCTGTAGGTCTTTACTTTCTCGCATTTTATTTTTCGCGCTTATACTTTATATTAATTAATAGGATTGTATGGGAAGATAATAATAAAATGCTAGATAACCCTAATGCAAAATAAAACAATTGAATCAACACACTTGTACATTTGCACCTCTAAGGTAACCTCACTCTATTACCTTCAGAAAAATAACGGTCATGTCCCTCGAAATTAGGGATGCTTTAGCAAAGACCCTCGAATAAAAGATCACAGTCCCTCAATGACCTTTCGATGTTTCTTTTTGAAACATGATCTAGTCCCTTACGAAACTGCTAAAGCATCCTTATATGTTGCCTTCAATGATTGTACAAGGACCCTTCGCATGTCCCTTCATATTCAATGATAGGGCTTCCTACTTACTAATGGTACAGATAACACTATCTAAAGGAGAAGCAAAATTATAAGAAAGACCTTGAGTGGGTAGAATACTATTAGTAGCTTTCTCACACTTTTCAAAACAAAAGCATCTCACACAAACACTTTCAAAGATATTTTCAAAATACTTTGTACGCATTCTTGAGGACCGATACAAGAATCATTACAAAGTTCGCCTTACATTAGCATTTTCAAAATATTTTCAAACACACACAAAAAGAAAATTTTCAAAGTGAGCTAAGCGATTAAGAGCCCATAGATAACTACGGATGAAAAGGATGCTAACACCTTCCCTTTTCATAACCTACCCCCCGAACTCAAAATCTTTAAAGGTCTTTCCTGTTCTTTTTAACCTTTCCTTATTGGATAAAAGAAAAGTATTTAGAGACTCTTGCTAACCACAACATTTGTGATAAAACGCAAAATAAGTCAATTCTCCCACCGTATTATAGAACTGGCGACTTTGCTGGGGATAAAAATGAAAGATGGGTTACCTTAATAATTTAGATCACTTTACTTTTGCTTTATTTGCATTGTCTGCTTTATCTTTAAGGGTTGCTTGGGTTTCATTACTTGTAAGGATCCTACACCCGGATTCAGGGATGCCTTAGGTAAGTAGCAATAGATCATGGAAAATGTACGGCGTAGACCGATATGGTTGACGTGATGGCTACGTTAGTGCGACACTTTGGTTTATACTAATGTTCCTTGAGTCAGTCGAGGATAACATTGGGCTGCTGCATGGTGTCATAAGCACTAACTGACTTTTAGAACCTTAATTGACCCATCTTAGCCATTAGAAGGTAGTGATATAGCCAGCTTTGGTGTAGTTTAAAGTTGGTTGATACTCGATGCTACGCTCATTGAGATTTGACTCTCGGGTTTTTCTTGGTGGCAAGTCAGTTGTCGTACTAAATAAAGCTTATGAGAAAGATCAGTGATATTGAGATTCCTAGAACCCGACTACTATTTTTAGGACAAGTTGAGCCAACTTAACTCTAATAAAAAAGGGTACTTACCTATGGACCTCATGCAAGCCTTTAAACTTAAGGCTCTTGTGTGATTTATTTGTGTTTACTTCTTGTCTAAACATGAACATAACATTATTACATCATAACATTTTCACTAACCGTTTCAAGGATCTAGGGATTTATCTTTGTCCTTTGTTGCAGGTTGTTGTACCCCAAAATTTTCCCTCTCATTTCTCAAGATATTTCTCACAAATATATTCAATGGCTCAAGCTTGCACAAGTGTTGACTAGATCAAACTATCTCCTAAACACTGATGCCTCAAATTAGGGTTTTGGTTTTCTAAAGGACAATTGGATATCTAATACTCCAAATGACTTCCATGTATCATTATGGACCTTAAAAGATCACACTTAATCAAGACATTCAAAACTATGAAACTTGATCATCAAGAAATCAAAAAAGTCAAAATCCAATTCGAAAAGTCAAACTTTCCAAGACTTAAAATTTTTTCTAAGTGTTATCATACATGATAATCTCATAACTTCATGACATTCTTTCACCAAGATGCAAGATGATTCAAAGAAAACTTTCAAGATGAAATTTATAGATCTTTATGAATTCTACAACTTTGTATTAGAAGGTTGATCTCCAAAAAATGTTTAGATTTGAAGATATGAGCCCATGAAATCATGACATTGCTATCCAACACTTAAAGAAATTTTCAACAGGTTTTGGTTAGTTTTTATCTCAACTTCTTGGCAAATTTTCATTAAGTTCCAATTTTAGTTATCCAAAATGGTCAACGTGAAAGTTGTAGACAAGGTTTCAAGCTTTTCAAAACATCGAAGAGCATAAATTTATCATACTTGAGCTAGGAGATTCAAAGGCATGAAGTTGGGCATCCATTCTTGATTTGCAAAGTCTTTTTGTTGAAGAACACATTATCCAATCCTTATGCCATGCTGCATAATCCCATGTTTCAGGTCTTCTAACTTGCAAAGCTCACCATAATTTAATTCTTACACCTACTCTTGAGCTATTACTTAAATGTTTGAGCCATTGTCCATAAGATCTTTCTATTTATGGCATAAAGACACCATTGTTATTCTTGAAAAGCAAGCTTTTGGTACAAAATTTGTCTTGAGCCCATACCTTGCTTACTTCTGATTATACTCCACCACAAATCATGGAAAGTATCCCCTCTATAACAGAAACTTTGGTACTTCATCTTGGGACCATGGAAGACTTGGCATAACTTGAAATTTGCATTCCAACCAAACCATAATTTGCTATCTTGCAAATATGATTACTTCAACTTCCCAAACCTTTTCTCTATAAATAGAGAGGTCATTTTCAAGCTAAAGCATCATATTCTTGTGTATTGAAAAATCCTCAAACCCCCCTTATACACTAAAAACCGGAATTTTCCACAAAAACCTCCATCTTTGAGCTTTGAAGTCCAAACCCTTTGAGTCTCCAAAACCTTGCAAGTTTTCCCTAAACAAACCATCCATATACTTCATATACATCATATATAAGTTGTTCAAACACAAGAGCAACTTCTGTAACATCACTACACCATTCTCCAAACTCCAAAACAACCACTTGACCTCTCCAAGACAACATAACAACTTTAAATCATAACACAAATTTCAGTTTCAAGGTAAGTTTTCTTGACTTTGAACTCTCCATACAAGCATCATTAGTGGTTCATTTGTGAAGGTAAGATGTAGATATCATTTCCATGAAGCTAACCATATGTTTAATTTTCATTTTCATTAACCATGTGTTGAGAACTGACTCATATATGCAGCAGAAAAATGTTGGAAGTAAAAAACAGTAGTATGAGTCGATGTATAACTTTGTGTTGACACATATTAGGTACAAAACATGTTATGAGTCGATAAAAACACGAGTGAGTCGACACAACAGAAATGAGTCGATACAAACCATTATGTGTCGATTCATACTAATTTGTTTTGACTTCCAGGAGCAAAGATAAGTTATGTATCGATACATAAGCTAATGAGTCGATACAAAACAAAAATGAGTTGATAAAAACCATTATGTGTCTACTCATACTGAGTTGATTTTGATTTCCAGGAGAAAGGAATGATATGTATCGATGCATAAGTACATGTGTCGATGCAAAACAGATATGAGCCAATGTATAAGTACATGCGTCAATGCATACAAGTTTTCGTATCAATGCGTAAGTGTATGTGTCAATACATAAAAGTTTTTTTAAAAACAATTTTCCTTTTTTTACATTATCTTTAGATTTATTTATATTTTTACTGTTATTCATTATTCAATATGGTTGTAATAGTAATTAGGTTTTAATTTCTTTCATTCCCCATTTGTAAATTTGTATCCCCCATCCCCAAAAAAGATGTAATAGCGTAGAACTTTAAAGTTCCGCAATTTGTCGCTTTCGATATAATTGCTAGTAATTAGGGTGTGTATGGCAAGACTAAAAATCAAACAATAGAGAACCCTAATCTCAAGAAAATGCATGAAAAACAAACACTTTGCACACTTGCACCACTAGGGTTAACCTCACTAGTTTCCTTGAGAAAAATAGTCATGTCCCTCGAATGTGGGATACTTTAGCAATGACCCTCGAATACAAGATCGTAATCCCTCAATGACCCTTCGATGTTGACTTCGGTAAAACAATATTAGAGCCTTACGAAAAAATGCTAAGGTATCCTACAATGTTTCCTTCTATGACTATATGACAACCCACGCCCGTCCCTTCACATCCAATGACAGGGCTTCTTATCAATCAATGGTAAGATAGAAATATCTAAAGGAGGAGGAAATGAACAAAGACTTTTTGAGTAGGTATAATGTTCATAGTTGCTTGATCACAACCATTTTCAAAACATCTTTCAAATACACCAACACTTTCAAATGAAATATTTTCGAAAGTCAACACTTTGTATGCATTCTTATAGAGACGAGAATCATTACAAAGTTCTCCTAAACGAAGGCACTTTTCAAAAATACTTTCAAAAACCAATCACAAACACATTTTAAACAAAGCATTTCAAAGTAAGCTAGCAACTAAGAGCATGTAGATAACTACGGATGAAAAGGGTGCTAATACCTTCCCTTTTCATAACCTGCCCCTCGAACTCAAGAAAATTCTCAAAAGGTCTTTCATCTTCTTTTCACCCTTTCCTTTATTGGATAAAATAAAAGTCGGTGGAGACTCTTGCTATCGGCAACAATTGCGATAAAACGCAAAACAACCAATTGAGTTCTCCCACCATATTATAGAAATGGCGACTCTGTTAGGGAGTACTTAGAAGTGGGGTTACCTTAGAGACTATATCACCTTTAAATGCTTTCATTGTTTGACTTGTTTGCTTTACATTTTGGGTCCTTTTTTGGTTTTTGTATTGATCCTCTACCCGGATCGGGGAACATTATTAGGTAAGTAGAAAAGATTATGGAGACTATACGGCGTAGACCGATATGGTTCACTCAATAGCTATGTTAGTGTGACACATTTGTGAGTACTGGTATCCTTTGTGTCGAATCAAGGAGAATATGGGGCCGTTGTGTGGTGTCATAAAGCACTAATTGACCTTAGAACATTTAATTGAATAACTTGGCCATTAGGAAATAGTGAGATAGCCGGTTTTGGTGGAAAACTGAAAACTGGTTGATACTCGATACTACGTTCATTGAGATCAGACTTTTGGGATATTTTGGCCGTAAGAAAAGATTGATTATGCTGAGACAATGCCCAATGAATAAAGATAAATGATATTGAGATTCCCTAGAACCCAGTCACTTTGTAGGGTAGGTTGAACCAACTAAACTTCAAGAGGGTACTTACCTATGAACCTCATGCAAGCCTAAACCTAAGGACTTGATTGTTTTTCTTGTATATGTTTAAATTGCACATAACATCATGACATCATACCATGGCATTTACACTAACCATTTCAAGGACTTTGGGATTTATCTTTGTCCTGTTTTGTAGGACATGGATTCCACTCGTAGAAAGACCATCTGAATCGGATTTGTGAAATTGCCTCCTAAACTCAAGGAGTTAGAGTCAAGGATTCCCCAAGATTCTCCATTCACCAAGAAGTATGGCCGTCTCATCAACTTGATTACCTCAAATTTTGAAGAAAAAATGATGGGGGTACTCTTTCAATTCTTTGACCCTAAACACCATTGCTTTTCATTTCCTGATTACCAACTAGTTCCCACCATGGAGGAATTTTATCAACTCTTGGGAGTACCTATTATTGATCAACTACCATTCTCCGGTGTTGAGAAAGACCCAAGACCTGAGGAAATTTCTTTAGCTTTACATTTGCAATGATCCGACATTATGGAAAATTGGGAAACAAGAAGCGGTGTTAAGGGTTTTCTAGCCAAGTTTCTGTTTGAGAAGGCTCAACAATTTTGGGATGCTTTGAACTTACAAGCCTTTGAATAAGTGTTGGCTCTTCTAATCTATGGGATAGTACTATTTCCTAACCCGGACCAACTCATAAATGTGAATGCGGTCAAGGTTTATCTATCTCGTAACCTGGTGCCTACCTTACTTGAAGATATCTTGCATTCTTTTCATACTCCCACCATGAAGAGAAGGGGGATTCTTATGTGTTGTATCCCTTTATTGTCTAGGTGGTTATTTCGCACCTTCCTCGATCAGTTTCAAAGAACGAGCAAGGAACGAGTTAGTCTCAAAGGTTAATGTCGCTCTCGCACTCGGATATCCATTGGTGTTCTCGATCTTTGGAGTATGTCACCATCATTGATCGTTGTGGGGAATTCCATAATGTCCCTATTTTTGGCATTAGGGGAGGTATCACCTATAATCCTTGCTTGGATCTACGACAATTTGGTTACGCTCGGAGGGATGGGCCTCATGACGCACTTATCCAAGGTATTGTATTTGACTATGAGAACGATATTCAAGGTTATCGTCGAAGATTTATGCGAGCTTAGGGCATAGTGAACAAAGTTGATAGCAAGACATTAGGGCATAAGAAATCTATTCCATTAGATCCTTATCTCAAGTGGGTGCAAGCTTGTGCTCAAAACCTCATAATGCCATATGAGGCCATTCTACCTATCACCATGGAGCCTATTTCTGAGGGAGATGTTCCCTACACTATTCTTCGTCCTGACATGCCTACTTCTCTTTAGGAGTTGCAAAGATCTTAGATTCAACTAAAAGGGGAGCGGGATACCTTTGAAGCTCAGTTCTATGCAGGCGAGAAGAAAGTGTTGGAGCTCACGAGGAAACTTCATGAAGAGCGGAGTTTGAATGCCTACATTGCACCAAAGAGGATGCTCTAATGGGAAGCTTGAGTCCTTTTTATTTTAGGAGTTTTTTTGTATTATTTTTGCTTCTTCCATTGTAAGCCCAAGAGGAATTTTTTTTAAACCATTTGAACTTATTAATACAATTAATGTTTGTTCTTTCTTTGTTTAAACAAATTTAAATCTTAAAGGTCCTTGAAAACATTTGCATTCACATTACATGCATCATAACATAAGCAGGTTTTCCAACACAAGTTTCTTCATCTTTCTAATGTTTATTTCAGTAAGATGGATCTCGAGCAGACTGTGAAAGACTTGCAAACACAAAATTCTCAATTTCAAGAAACCTTGCTCAACTTGGATAAAGGGCAGCAAGAGCTGATGTCACTTCTGGTTGCATAGAAGAAAACCAAGAAGAAGGCTTTGACCAACATGGGGATAAGGTTCAAGAGCCCCGTTCGTCAAGTGCAAGTGGTAGAAGAGTCATCCGAGGAGGATGAGAACCAAGATGAAGATGCAATGAGTACCCGTGTTGGAGGTGGAAACAATCCAAACTCTGAGGATGAGGACTATTTTGACGAACAATATCCACCCGCTGAGGACACGTATAAGAAACTGGAAGATAGGTTGAAGGTTGTGAAAATTCAAGTCGTGCCTGGCTTGGATTTTGGTGATCTGGGTTTGGTGTCTGGGGTAGTTATTCCCCATAAATTCAAGATTCCACTCTTCACTAAGTACGACGGTGTTTCGCGCCCAAAGCTTCACTTGAGATCTTACGTCCGAAAAATTCAACCACATACCACTAATAAGAAGTTGTGGGTGCACTTCTTTCAAGATATTCTTTCTGGGACTCAAATAGAGTGGTTTTATCAATTAGAATGTTCCAACATCCATACCTGGGAAGACTTAGCTACCAATTTCTACCGTAAATACCAGTATAATTCCATACATGGGAACATTGATTGGGCCGTTTTTCAATTTACTGATTGGGAGCTCATTATATGGTTTCACTAAGTTAATCTTGACTAGTGAAAGAGTTGAGAGCGGTATCAGAAGTGGAAAAATACCCATGGCTTCTGCCTCTACATCGAACACTATGAAGAAACCGTTCATTGGTAAAAAAAGAAACTAATGTTGTATATGGGTCAAGGGGCCATATCAAGAAATACCACCACCAATCTGTTAATGTTGTTTTAATCTCCAATCCACTCTCTACTCAAAGACAACAACAAGCCAACCATTAAAGATCTGAGGTTCCAAGAAGACAATTCACAAGGATTAACATGTCGCTATCCTAAGCCTTGTAACACCTGTTGAAGGCTAACTTGGTAACAATGCGTGATCCACCATAAAATCCTAATGTTTCATCTCCGAAATACAATCCGAACGCCAAATGCACTTATCACTCCAATAGCCATGGACATGACACTGATCAGTGTTGGGCTTTCAAATGCAAAATTTAAGACCTCATGGATAACAAGACCATTGAGTTTGCTGAGAGCTGGAGTTTTCCCTGGTTGTTTAAAAGACTGTAATTGATGTGCTCTACAAAATAATGGATGCGAATGGCTGAAAAAAGGTGTTCAACACCTGATAGATAGTCATGAGATAATGTTTGAAAGAACTCCGGACATAAAAAGTTTGACTGAAAAAGTTGAAGACATATCCATCATAACCATCTCCAACAAACCTATTAGGATCTCTTCAAAAGGCCCTATTAGGATTTTCGATGAACCAAAGATTTCCCCCTTGATAATTACTACTCCGGGGCCAATTCCTTATTCCTCCGATAAGGCAGTCCCTTGGAATTATGGTGTTGAAGTGTACTACCATGGGATTAAGCAAGACTCCTGGATTAACAAAGACAAAACTAATGATGTTACCAATATTGCTGGTTCTATCAAGGCGACAAGGACATGGAGAATCTTGTCTCCTAACATTTCACCTCCAAATACAACAACTACACCAATTCTCATTACCATGGACAAACCTAGTACTGATGTTGGGGGCAAAGAAAATATGTTTGAGCCTGCTAGGATAGAGGCGCCTTCCAAAGACATTGCTACTGAGGAACCCTCCACCCAAGAAATGGAGGAGATTTTAAAGATCATCAAGAAGAGTGATTTTAAGATAATAGAGCAGCTGGGGCAAACCCCCTCCAAGATCTCTATGTTATCTTTTTTGCTTTGCTCTGATTATCATGCTCAAGCATTGATCAAATTTTTAAAGAAAGTGCATGTTCCTCAAGAGACCACAGCTGATAAATTTGAAAATCATGTGGCGAATTTGACTGTCGACAATGGATTGGGGTTCTCTGACGCTAACTTGACACCAGTTGGAAGAAATCATAACAAGGCTTTGCATGTCTCTATTAAATGCAAAGGAACTACTCTGGCCCATGTCTTGGTGGATACAAGGTCTTCTCTAAATGTCTTTCCTAAAGGTGCCCTAGATCGTTTGGATTGCGAAGGTTTAGTGTTGAAGCCAAGTGACATAATTGTAAGGGCTTTTGATGGATCCAAAAGGATGGTCCATGGAGAAGTAGTCCTCCCCATCAAAGTTGGTTCTCAAACTTTCAACTCGACTTTCTATGTGATGGATATCCGTCTTACCTACTTGGACGCCCTTTGATACATGGGGCAGGAGCAGTGATTTCTACACTTCATCAAAAATTGAAATATCCAGTCAAAGGAAAGATTGTTACCATCTGTGGTGAAGAGGAGTTTATGGTTAGCCATCTAAATTCATTCAAATATGTTTAGATGGATGGAGAGTTCATAGAAACTCCTTGTCAATCCTTCTAAGTAGTCCCTCTCATGGTTTATGTTGCCAAGGCTACTCCAGGTGTTCCAAAAGCTGTTAAAGATGTGCCAAGGATGGTTTCCCTCAAAGATGCTCGTGGTGTGATTGAAGATAGAGGTTGTACTATTTGGGGGAAACTCCCCGACATGCCGTTCAAGTCAGATAAGTGTGGTCTGGGTTTTACTTCCAAATCTCAAAAAGAGGTTATACGTGCTCGCATAGGAAAACCACCTCTTCACATCAGTAATCATGAAGTGAATGTTCTTGAAGACTCCGACAATGATTGTGATTTTGATGATTGGATCTACCCAACTACCGGTGAAGGACTTAACAACTAGCGTACCAAGGATTTCATTCCCATCTCCTTCAACAAGGAGTAATTATTAGTTACTGTTTTTATCACTTCAAGAACTTTGTCTGTAATTTAATTTCAAACAATGACTTTAAGCCATGTGCCCTGCCCAAGGCACTACGGTCCATTTGTTAAGTGTTTGTTCATTTCCATATGCCATATGATCATTTAATGAAAAACATTTGACTTTTTCATTCAAGTTTTGCGCTCATTGTCTTTCTTTCATTTTATTACATTTTTCAAAATAGCCATGTATCTTACATGCACACACACACACACACACACACACACACTTGCAGATCCTCATCCATTCTGGATCTCATTGTCAACGACTCTGCTATTGCCAACTATGACTTTGAACATCCAATCAACCAAGGCGAAGATGAAGGTGAAGAAGATTGTTAAATACCTGGGGAACTAGCCAGACTTCTGATGCAAGAGGAAAAGGCAATTCAACCGCACGAGGAACCAGTTGAAGTGATCAACCTAGGTACTGTGGCAGACAAGAGGGAAGTCAAGGTCGGCACCAACTTGGAAGATAGTGTCCAGGGAAGATTGGTTCAGATGTTGCACGACTATGTTGAGGTATTTGCTTGGTCATATGAAGATATGTCAAGGCTTGATACTGACATTGTAGTTCATCGTCTACCGACAAAGGAAGATTGTCCTCCACTCAAGCAAAAAGTTTGTTGTATGTGGCCAGACACGTCTGAAAAGATAAAAGCTGAGGTCATGAAGCAATTCAATGCAGGTTTCCTAGCAGTGACGTCATATCCCCAATGGGTGGAAAATGTGGTCCTTGTGCCAAAGAAGGATGAAAAGGTCCGTATGTGCGTAGAAATAGAGATTTGAATAGGGCAGGCCCTAAAGATGATTTCCCACTACCGCATATTGATGTCTTGGTTGACAACACTGCTCAACATAAAGTCATCTCCTTCATGGATGGCTTCTCTGGCTATAACCAAATCAAAATGGCTCCCGAGGACATGGAGAAGACCACCTTTGTCACACAGTTGGGGCACTTTCTGCTATAAGGTCATGCCTTTCGGTTTGAAGAATGCAGGGGCAACCTATCAACGAGCCATGGTAGCTCTATTTCATGATATGATCCATCATGAGATATAAGTATACGTTGATGATATGATTGCAAGGTCGAAAACTGAGGAACAACACCTTGATCATTTTCACAAGTTATTTGAGAGGTTAAAGAACTACAAGCTAAGGCTGAATCCCAACAAATGCACCTCCTGGTTAAAATATGGAAAAATCTTAGGGTTCGTCGTCAATGAAAAAGGTATTGAGGTCGACCCTACAAAAGTCAAAGCCATACGAGAAATGTAAGCTCCCTGTACTGATAAAGAGTTCAAGGGTTTCTTAGGCGACTCAACTACATTGCTCGATTCATATCTCATTTGACTGCTACTTGTGAGCCAATCTTCAAACTCTTGAAGAAAGATCAAGTAGTCAGATGGAACGATGACTGTCAAGCAGCCTTTGACAAGATCAATAAATATTTACAAGAACCTCCCATCTTGATGCCTCCAGTTGAAGGAAGACCTCTTATTATGTATTTGACTGTATTAGAGAATTCAATGGGGTGTGTGTAAGGCCAACATGACGAGTCTGGCCGAAAAGAGCATGCAATATACTATATGAGCAAAAAGTTTACCGATTGTGAAACAAGATATTCACTGCTCAAGAAAACTTGTTGCACTCTGGCATGGGCTGCTCACCGGCTAAGACAATATATGTTGACTCACGCCACTTTGTTGATTTCTAAGATGGACCCTATCAAGTACATCTTCGAGAAATCAGCTCTCTCCGGATGAATAGCTAGATGGAAAATGATCCTGACTGAATATGATATCAAATATACTATACAAAAGGCTATCAAAGGAAGTGTACTGGAAGATCATTTGGCCCATCAAGCTGTTGATGATTACCAATCCATGAACTTTGAATTCTCGAACGAGAATATAATGCTAGTAACTGATTGTGAAAAGCCTGGACCGTATGACGAATCTGAACAAGGATCCCGATGGACTGTGGTTTTTGATGGGGCTTCCGATGCTTTGGGTAATGGAGTTGGTGTTATGATTATTTCTCCCGAAGGTTGCCATACACCTTTCACTTCCAGACTATTCTTCAACTGTACAAACAACATGGCTGAGTATGAGGCATGCATCTTGGGTCTTAAGGCTTCCATTGATCTAAGAATCAAATTCTTGAGAATATATGGAGATTCGGCATTAGTAATCAGTCAAGTTAAAGGAGAGTGGGATACCAAACATCCTAATCTGATCCTCTACAAAGAGCTTGTGTTAACCCTGATCCCATACTTTGAGGAGGTTACCTTCGAACACTTTCCAAGAGAAGAAAATCAGTTGGCAGATGCCTTAGAAATAATGTCATCCATGTTCAAGGTTAAGTGGGACAACGAAGCTCCTAGAGTTATAATTGAAAGATTTGATGAACCTGCACATTATTGTGAAATCGACACTAACGAAGAGAAGCATTAATACGATGAAGTGAGGAGATATTTGGAAGCATAAGAGTATCCTGGAGGAGCTTCCATCAACGACAAGAAATTCCTGCGAAGGTTTTCAGCCAAATTCTTCCTAAGCAATGGAATCTTGTACAAGCGCAACCATGATTCAACTCTACTCTGATGTGTGGACAAGAAGGAGGCAGAGAAAATCATGGAAGACCTGCATGAAGGTGTCTTTAGAACTCACTCTAGAGGGAACACTATGGCCAAGAATATTTTGAGGGCTGGTTACTATTGGTTGACTATGGAAAGTGATTGTCACCATCACTCGAGGACTTGCCATAAGTGTAAAATCTATGCTGATAAGGTTCACATGCCTCTGGTACCACTAAATGTCATGACTGCTCCATGGTCGTTCGCAATGTGGGGCATTGACATGATTGGAGATATTAAGCCCACTGCCTCTAATGAACATCTCTTCATCCTCGTTTCCATCAGCAACTTCACCAAATAGGTCGAAGCTGCATCATTTGCCTCAGTCACTAAGAATGTTGTAGCCCGGTTTATCAAGCATAACCTCATCTTCCAGTACGACATCCCTAAAAGGATCATCACTGATAATGGAACCAATCTCAACAATGCTATGATCATTAAACTTTGTACACAGTTCAAAATCAAGCATCACAACTCTTTTCCATATAGACCTGAGATGAATTGCGCAGTAGAAGCCGTCAACAAAAACATAAAAAAGATTGTGCAAAAGATGGTGGTGGCCTATAAATATTGGCACGATATGCTACCTTTTGCTCTTTATGGATATCGTACTTTGACTCAAACTTTAACTGGGGAAACCCCTTTCTCTTTAGTCTATGGCATGGAAGTTGTCCTTCCCGTGGAAGTTCAGATTCCTTCCTTAAGGATTATGAAAGAAGCTGACTTAGGTGAAGACGAATGGATTCAAACTAGGTTGGATCAGTTGAACTTGATTGATGAGAAGAGATTGGCTGCTATTTGTAATGGTCAAATGTATCAAAAGCGTATGATCAAGGCTTTCAACAAAAAGATCAAACCTCGAGTGTATCAGACTGGCGATTTGGTAATAAAGCGCATCATTCTTCCTCAAGGCGATCCCAGGGGAAAATGGACTCCCACTTACGAAGGGCCATTCATGGTTAAAAAATTATTCTTCTGAGGATCTATGATGCTAACTACTATGGACGATGAAGATTTTCCACATCCAGTGAACACGGACATAGTTAAAAAATACTACGCATAAAATGACCCGCTAGGTTGACATACCTAGGCAAAAACAAGGGCATCCCGACGGACCAAAGAGGTTCGGGAAAAATTAGGGATATATACAAAATATTGTACACCCGGCAAGTTGAAAACCCGAAAGGTCGGCTTGGGCAAAAAACGGTATCCTGGTGGGCCAAAAACCCGAAAGGGCGGTCCGGGCAAAAGTAAAGGATTAAAGCGTATGACTATGTCCCGTGAAATCACTACAACCAGCTTTATTACCAAGGTCCAAGTTCTTTGGTGTAAGATCAATTCAATCAACTTCTTTCAAAGGCAAGTGATGATGTTTGAAGGCATAGGGGCAATAGCAGAGTTGGAACACAATGAAATCACTTCCACGTGGCTATTATTTTTGTTTTCACTTTGTATTCTTTCGACGATTTGCTCTTACTGGGATCTCTGTCTCCTTGTACAAAAATGCCTATTTATAGGCAAAACATCAATACAAATATACTTTGAAGTGAAAACTTTTTATTTTTCTGCTTTGAGTGCAAAAACATCCAATGACTAAAATTGAATGAACATATGCATATGAACAATATTAACTCTTAACAAATGTATGTTTAAAAATAGTAATAAACATTTTCTTATGGATTCGGGGTATCCTCATAAGAGTTGCTTCAACAAATATTATCCCCACATAGTTGAATTCATACAGTATTCATCCGGAGTTCCAATCTCTTGACAATCCCCAGCTAAGTTGGCCTTAACTAAAAAAGGAAATTTTGCCGAGCTCTTACCCAAAAGAAGTCATCTCTCCAATAAGGACACCAAAATATCCTTCTCAACAGGGTTTATTTCCCCAACAGACTACAAATTCCTCAGCTCGAGTTCTTTTCTCAGACCATTACAAATCAACGGACAAAACCCCTTGTCATCGACAGAGTCGTTATTATCCCCAAAAGTTGCTGAGAAGCCTGGAATCCGACCAGATAACAGTTAACTTTCATACTCCTAAGCAAGTTATTGTGAAGCCCGGAATCCGACCAGATAACAGTTAACCTCATCTGAAGTTTATGCGAAGCCTGGAATCCGACCAGATAACTGTTAATTTCATCTAAGTTGTTGTGGAGCCTAGAATCCGACTAGATAACAGTTAACTTCAATTTTCTACGAAGCCAGGAATCCGACCAGATAATAGTTAATTTCATCTAAGTTGCTGCGAAGCCTGGAATCCAAACAGATAACAGTTTAACTTCAATTTTCTACGAAGCTTGGAATCCGACCAGATAATAGTTAATTTCATCTAAGTTGCTGTGAAGCCTGTAATCCGACCAGATAACAGTTTAACTTCAATTTTATGGCAACCTGGAATCTGACCAGATAGCAGTTAATTTCATCTAAGTTACTGCGAAGCCTGGAATCTGACCAGATAACAGTTAACTTCGATTTACTGTGAAGCTTGGAATCCGACCAAATAACAGTTAATTTCATCTAAGTTGCTGCAAATCCTGGAATCATACCAGATAAAAATTTAACTTCAATTTTCTACGATGCCTGGAATCCTACCAGATAACAGTTAATTTCATCTAAGTTGTTGCGAAACCTGGAATCTGACCATATAATAGTTTAACTTCAATTTTTTATGAAGTCTAGAATCCGACCAGATAACAGTTAATTTCATCTAAGTTGTTGTGAAGCATGGAATCTGACCATATAACAGTTAACTTCAATTTTCTGCGAAGCCTGGAATCCGACCAGATAACAGTTAATTTCATCTTCCCCAACAAGTTGTTGCGAAGCCTGGATTTAGACCAAATAACAACTAACTTTTATTCTCCCCAGTCAAGAAGTAACTCCCCAGTAGAGCAATGGAAAACTAAAACTCCTGAACTCTATTCCCCAAATAGAAATCAACATTCCCCGCAGAGTTTCCTCAAGCAAAGAGCCAAATTCAATGTTCCCCAGCGGATTTCTCCTCAAACAACAAAACAGGAATCCTAGCGGAAACATTCTAAACAAAGTTGAAGATACACATACTCTTCATCTCCAGCGGTAGTCCGGGTCAGCTTCCCAATACTCCCCTAGCAATTTGTCAAGGATTTATTTTCCAGATAGAGATGCACTTCAATGTTTCACATTCATACATCATAGCACATACATGATAAATGCATACAACATAGTATCATTTATTTTGAGAACATCATTACACCATACATATATCTGCATGCAACTAAGCGTCTTCCTTACAGGAAAAAATCAATCAAAAAAACAAAAGACCTCTTCTGGTTAGATTTATTTCTTCCAGATTAAAGACAGACAAACGAAGACCTCTTCTGGTTAGATTTATTTTTTCCAGATTAAAGACAAGCAGAAAAATACCTCTTATGGTTAGATTTATTTCTTCCAGATTAAAGACAGGCAGACGAAGACCTCTTCTGGTTAGATTTATTTCTTCCATATTAAAGACAGAAGAACTAAGACCTCTCCTGGTTAGATTTATTTCTTCTAGATTAAAGACAAGCATACGAAGACCTCTTCTGGTTAGATTTATTTCTTCCAGATTAAAGACAGACAAACAAAGACCTCTTCTGGTTAGATTCACTTATTCCAGTTAAAAATAGGCAAAAAACATACCTCTTCTAGTTAGGATTATTTCCCTAGTGAATTCTCCAAACAACAGACCTCTTCTAGTTAGATTTATCTCTTCCAGTTAAAAACAGGCAAAAGACATCTATTGTTTCAGTATAAATCGACCAAAGATTTTTTCTGATGCTTCTTCCAATATCTATCAACAGTCACCTTGGATGGCATCTATAAGTCCATATCTGACAACTCTTCATCACTTCTCCAAATGGCATCTTTAAGCCCATTCCCGGGATAATCAACTAACACATAGTCAAGTGAAAATTTCTGGGCACTTTAGTGTTCAATCATCTTCCACCTTTAAGTCACGAATGGCAGGCTCGCCAATCTAACTCTTCAGGTTGAAGAAAATTGAACAGGGGCAGCTGTTGTACCCCAAAATTTTCCCTCTCATTTCTCAATACATTTCCCACAAATATCTTCAATGGCTCAAGCTTGCACAAGTGTTGACTAGGTCAAACTATCTCCTAAACATTGATGCCTCAAATTAGGGTTTTGGTTTCCTCAAGGACAATTTGACTTATAATATTCCAAATGACTTTCATGGACCATTATGGACCTTCAGGATTGCTCATGTCAAGTTTCAAGTCTTGGACATAAAATTGCTCAATCAATTGACCAGACAACCTAAAATCAACTATATTGGGTAAAAAGACAATTGTAGTCAACTTACAGCCAAACTTCAATATTTTTGACCAATATCAACATTTTGAAGTCATATGTATCAATTTATCAAGTTTGGATCACAGTTCCTCAAGAAAAATGTTCAAATCATCAAAAGGACAAAATGGTCAAAATTAAGGTTTTGACTGAGAATGACTGATTCTTGACTTTTGACTTAATACATGATCTAATGGATTAAAGTACAATCTCAAGGATTTAAATACAACATGTTGACCTAATTTTATGGCTCAAAACATTTCTTAAGATCATTGGATTGATAGATGAAATTTGGTCAACTTATGAAAAAGTCAATTGTACATTGAAAAGTCAAACTTTGACTTTTTGATCAAATTTGAGTTTCAGAGATCACACTTCATCAAGACATTAAAAAATATGAAACTTGATCATAAATAAATCAATAAAGTTAAAAGTCAATTTGAAAAGTCAAACTTTCCAAGACTTAAAATTTTTTCTAAGTGTTTTCATACATGATAATCTCATAACTTCATGACATTCTTTCACCAAGATGCAAGATGATTCAAAGAAAACTTTCAACATGAAAGTTTTAGATATTTATGAATTTTACAACTTTGTATTAGAAGTATGATGTTCAAAAAATGCTTAGATTTGAAGATATGAGCCCATGAAATCATGACATTATTATCCAACACTTAGAGAAATTTTCAACAGGTTTTGGTCAGTTTTTATCTCAACTTCTTGGCCAATTTTCATCAAGTTCCAATTTGAGTTATCCAAAATGGTCAACATGAAAGTTGTATACAATGTTTCAAGCTTTTCAAAACATCTAAGAGCATGAATTTATCATATTTGAGCTAGGAGATTCAAAGGCATAAAGTTGGGCATCCATTCTTCATTTGCAAAGTCTTTTTGTTGAAGAAAACATAATCCAATCCTTATGCCATGCTGCATAATCCTATGTTGTAGGCCTTCTAACTTGAAAATATCACCATAATTTAATTCTTACACCTACTCTTGAGCTATTACCCAAGTGTTTGAACCACTGTACATAAGATCTTTCCATTTATGGCATAAAGGAACCATTGTTATTCTTGAAAAGCAAGTTTTTGGTACAAAATTTGTCTTGAGCCCATACCTTGATTACTTCTTATTATACTCCACCAAAAATAATGGAAAGTAGCCCCTTTATACCAGCAACTTTGGTACTTCATCTTGGGACCATGGAAGACTTGGCATAACTTGAAATTTGCATTCCAACCAAACCACAAGTTGTTATCTTGCAAATATGATTACTTCAACTTCCCAAATATTTTCTATATAGATAGAGAGGTCATTTGCAAGTTAAAGGGTCTTATTCTTTTGTATTGAAAAATCCTCAAACCCCCCTATACTCTACAAACCAGAATTATCCACAAAACCCTCCATCTTTGAGCTTTGAAGTCCAAACCCTTTGAGTCTTAAAAATCTTGCAAGTTTTCCCTAAATAAACCATCCATATACTTTATATACATCATATAGAAGTTGTTAAAACATAAGAGCAACTTATGTAAAATCACTATCACCATTCTCCAAACTCAAAACCAGCCACTTGACCCCTCCAAGACAATACAACAACTTTAAATCAAAACACAAATTTCAGTTTCAAGGTAAATTTTCTTGACTTTGAACTCTTCATACAAGCATCATTAGTGGTTCATTTAGGAAGATAAAATATAGATATCATTGCCCTGAAGCAAACCATATGTTTACATTTCATTTTCATTAACCACGTGTTGAGAACTGACTCATATATGTAGCAGAAAAATGTTAGAAGTAAAAAATAGCAGTATGAGTTGATGCTTAACTCTATGAGTCGACACATATTAGGTATAAAATAGGTTATGAGTCGATACAAAACATGAATGAGTCGACACATAACAGAAATGAGTCGATATAAACCATTATATGTCGACTCATACTGAGTTGTTTTGACTTCCAAGAGCAAAGACAGGTTATGTATCGATACATAAGCAAATGAGTCGATACAAAACAAAAATAAGTCGATACAAACCATTATGTGTCGACTTATACTGAGTTTATTTTGATTTCCAGGAGAAAGGAGTGATATGTATCAATGCATAATAAGTGCACGTGTCGATACAAAACAGATATGAGCCAATGCATAAGTACATGCATCAATGCATAAAAGTTTTCGTATCAATGCGTAAGTGTATGTGTCAATACATAAAAGTTTTTTTTAAAACAATTTTCCTTTTTTTACATTATCTTTATATTTCTTTATATTTTTATTGTTATTCATTATTCAATATGGTTGTAATAGTAATTAGGTTTTAATTGATTTCATTATCATTTGTAAATTTGTATCCCCCATCCCCAAAAAGGATGTAATAGCGTAAAACTTTAAAATTATGCAATTTGTCGCTTTCAATATAATTGCTAGTAATTAGGGTGTGTATGGTAAGACTAAAAATCAAACAATAGAGAACCCTAATCTCAATACAAAATGCATGAAAAACTAACACTTTGCACACTTGCACCTCTAGGGTTAACCTCACTTGTTGCCTTGATAAAAATAGTCATGCCCCTCGAATGTGGGATACTTTAGCAATGACCCTCGAATACAAGATCGTAGTCCCTCATTGAAAGTAGCCCCTTTATACCAGCAACTTTGGTACTTCATCTTGGGACCATGGAAGACTTGGCATAACTTGAAATTTGCATTCCAACCAAACCACAAGTTGTCATCTTGCAAATCTGATTACTTCAACTTCCAATATATTTTCTATATAAATAGAGAGGTCATTTGAAAGTTAAAGGGTCAGATTCTTGTGTATTAAAAAAATCCTTAAACCCCCCTTATACTCTAAAAACCAGAATTGTCCACAAAAACCTCCATATTTGAGATTTGAAGTCCAAACCCTTTGAGTCTCCAAAACCTTGCAAGTCTTCCCTAAAAAAACCATCCATATACTTCATATACATCATATAGAAGTTGTTAAAACATAAGAGAAACTTCTGTAACATCACTATCACCATTCTCCAAACTCAAAAACAGTCACTTGACCTCTCCAAGACAATACAACAACTTTAAATCAAAACACAAATTTCAGTTTCAAGGTAAGTATTCTTGACTTTGAACTCTTCATACAAGCATAATTAGTGGTTCATTTAGGAAGATAAAATGTAGATATCATTGCCCTGAAGCTACCAATATGTTTACTTTTCATTTTCATTAACCACGTGTTGAGAACTGACTCATATATGTAGCAGAAAAATGTTAGAAGTAAAAAATAGCAGTATGAGTCGATGCATAACTCTATGAGTCGACACATATTAGGTATAAAACAGGTTATGAGTCGATATAAAACATGAATGAGTCGACACATAATAGAAATGAGTCGATACAAACCATTATATGTCGACTCATACTGAGTTGTTTTGACTTCCAAGAGCAAAGACAGGTTATATATCGATACATAAGCGAATGAGTCGATACAAAACAAAAATAAGTCGATACAAACCATTATGTGTCGACTCATACTGAGTTGATTTTGATTTCTAGGAGCAAGTAATGATATGTATCAATGCATAAGTGCATGTTTCGATACAAAACATATATGAGCCAATGCATAAGTACATGCATCAATGCATAAAAGTTTTCATATCAATGCGTAAGTGTATGTGTCAATACATAAAAGTTTTTTTAAAAACAACTTTCCTTTTTTTACATTATCTTTATATTTCTTTATATTTTTATTTTTATTAATTATTTAATATGGTTGTAATAGTAATTAGGTTTTAATTGATTTCATTCTCATTTGTAATTTTGTATCCCCCATCCCCAAAAAAGATGTAATAGCGTAGAACTTTAAAATTATGCAATTTGTCGCTTTCAATATAATTGTTAGTAATTAGGGCGTGTATGGTAAGACTAAAAATCAAACAATAGAGAACCCTAATCTCAATACAAAATGCATGAAAAACAAACACTTTGCACACTTGCACCTCTATGGTTAACCTCACTTGTTTCCTTGAGAAAAATAGTCATGTCCCTTGAATGTGGGATACTTTAGCAATGACCCTCGAATACAAGATCGTAGTCCCTCGATGACCATTCGGTGTTGCCTTTGGTAAAATGATCTTAGATCCTTATGACAAATTGCTAAGGTATCCTACAATGTTTCCTTCTATGACTATACGATGGCCCACACCCGTCCCTTCACATCCAATGACAGGGCTTCTTATCAATCAATGGTAAGATAGAAATATCTAAAGGAGGAGGAAATGAACAAAGACTTTTTGAGTAGGTAGAACGTTCATAGTTGCTTGCTCACAAACATTTACAAAACATCTTTCAAATACACCAACACTTTCAAATGAAATATTTTCAAAAGTCAACACTTTGTATGCATTCTTATAGAGACGAGAATCATTACAACGTTCGCCTAAACGAATGCATATTTCATAAATACTTTCAAAAACCAATCACAAACACATTTCAAATAAAGCATTTCAAAGTGAGCTAGCAACTAAGATCCCATAGATAACTACAGATAAAAAGGGTGATAACACCTTCCCTTTTCATAACCTATCCCACAAACTCAAGAAAATTATCAAAAGTTCTTTCTTGTTCTTTTCACCCTTTCCTTTATTGGATAAAAGAAAAGTCAGCGGTGACTCTTGCTATCGCAACAATTATGATAAAACGTAAAACACCCAAGTCAGTTGTCCCACCGTATTAAACACGTCACGACTTCCGATCACAGAAATACTATCTGAATCAACTTCGTAAGGGTACCTTCCAAGCTTGAGGAGTTATTCTCAAAGGTTCCATAAAATTCTCAATTTACCAAAAGTCATGGCCATCTACTAAGTTTGGTTAATCCCGATTTCAAAGAAGACATGATGAGTGTTCTGTTCCAGTTCTTTGATCCTAAGTATCATTATTTTACCTTCCCAAATTATAAGTCGGTGCCCACAATGGAAGAATTCTCTAAGTTACTCGGAGTGCCTATTCTTGATCAGATACCTTTCTCCGGGCTAGAGCAAGTTCCAAAACTTGAAGATATTGCAGCAGCCTTACATCTGAATCGATCAGACATTGTATCTAATTGGGAAACAAGAAATGGAGTCAAGGGTCTTATTCCTAAATTCTTGGTAGAGAAGGCTCAGTTATTTCTAAATGCCATGAGTTTTCGTGCTTTTGAGGATATTTTGGCTTTGTTGGTCTATGGTTTGGTATTGTTCCCTAATCCGGACCAACTCATAGATGTGAATGCCATCAAAATATTTCTTACCCATAATCCTGTACCTACTTTTCTTAGAGATATTCTGCATTCTCTTCACACTCGTACTACGAGGAAACGAGGGACTCTCATGTGTTGCATACCTTTACTTTACAGGTGGTTTATTTCGCACCTTCCTTGATTAGTGATAAAGAATGAACAAGGTTTGAGTTGGTCTCAAAGGTTGATGTCACTCGCTCATTCAGATATCCATTGGTGTTCCTGATCTCAGGAAGATATCACCATTATTGACCGCTATGGAGACTTCCCTAATGTACCACTCCTCGGCATAAATGGAGGAATTACTTACAACCCTTCTCTAGCTCTACGTCAGTTTGGTTATACTCGAAGAGACGGTCCTCATGATATGCTCATCCAAGGTATTATATTTAACTATGAGAATGATCCTCAAAGTTACCATCAAAGGTTTATACGTGCTTGGGGCATGATCAATAAGATTGATAGAAATACTTTGGGGCATAAGAACTCCATTCCTTTGGAACCTTACCTCAGATGGGTGCAATTTCGTGCTCAAAATCTTATGATGTCATATCCTGATATCCTGCCAGTGATCATAGAGCCTGTTGCTGAAGAAGATGTTCCTCATACCATTCTTTATCCCAATATGCCTACTAACTTTGAGGAACTACAAAAGTCTTGGATTCAACTCAAGGAAGAAAGGGATACCTTTGAAGCTTAGTTTTATGCTAGTGAAAAGAAAGTATTAGAGCTGATGAAGCGACTCCACGAAGAGCAGAGCCTTAATGCATATGTCAACACAAAGAGGAAGCGTCCATGGGAGACTTAATACCTTATGCCTCAAGAATTTTATAATTTAACTATCTTGTTTTCATTGTAAACCTAGAAGGCAGTTATAATTTGAACTTACTACTAAGTTTCTTTGTTTCCTTTTTGTTTAACAAATTTAAATCCCATGAGGCCCTTGAAAACATTGCATATGCATTTACATACCATATCATTGCATAACAGGTATTCTCAAGACATTTTTTCTCATCTTCTTGCAGTTTATTTCAACAGAAATGGCTCTTGAACAAATAGTGAAAGATCTCTAGGCTCAAAATGCTCAGTTCCAAGAGATGTTCCTAAGCTTAGCCAAGGGGCGGGAGGAACTGAAAGCACTCATCACCAAAGAGAAGAAGAGAAAGACAAAGAAGCCAATAGGCATCCTTAACATGGGAAGAAGGTTCAGGGGACCAGCCAAGCAAGTTCAAGATCCCAATACTCCATTAGAAGAAGAAGACGAACAAGATAAGGATGATAAGAGTGGTGAAACCCAAAAAAGCAACCATGGTTCTGCCAAGTACTCTGATGAAGAGGAGGAGATTATCTGAATGAACAATATCCCCATGCTGATGATAAACACAAACATCTGGAAGATCGTCTCCATGGAGATCCAGAAAGTTCCTGGGCTAAATTTTGAAGAGTTGGGATTAGTCTCGGGGGTTGTTATTCCTCACAAATTTAAGGTCCCTACTTTTGCAAAGTATGATGGTGTTTCTTGTCCTAAGCTTCATTTGAGGTCTTATGTCTGGAAGATCCAACCCCACACTATCGACAGAAAATTATGGGTGCACTTCTTTCAAGAGAGCTTATTGGTAACACAATTAGAATGGTTTTATCAACTTGAGGGGACTAATATCCGTTTTTGGGAAGACTTGGCTGCTGATTTTTACAAACAGTACCAGTACAATGCTGATCTTGCACCAACCCTGTGCAATTGTAGAGTATGACCAAGGGCTCAAACGGAGGCTTTAAAGAGTATGCCTAGAAGTGGAGAGATCTAGCAGGAAGAGTGCAACCTCCTTTGTTTGATAGGGAGCTGGTTGAAATGTTAATGGGAAATTTGATGGGTCCTTTCTTTAATCATCTAATCGGAAGATCTTCATCTAGTTTCATCGAGTTGATATTAACAGGGGAAAATGTTGAAGGTGGAATTAGAAGTGGAAAAATTTAGGCGGCTTCCTCTTCGAGTACTGTGAAGAAGACGTTCAATGGAAAAAAAGAAGCTAATGTTGTGTATGGCTCGAAGGGTCGTGCTAGAAGTGATTGTAACCAATCTGTAGGAAGTGCAAAAACATAAACAAGGTAATCAGCGTAGGTCGGATGCACCCAAGAGACAATTTACCAAGATCAATATGTCGTTGTCTCAGGCATTGCAACATCTTTTGAAAGCATAGCTGATTACGTTGAGAGAGCCTCCTCAAAATCCCAACACCTCCTCCCCTCGGTACAATCCTAATGTAAGGTGCGCCTACCATTCCAATTGTCCTAGACATGACATAAATAGTTGCTGGGATTTGAAGAATAAAATTCAAGATATTATTGACTCCAAAGAAATTGAATTTGGTCCTCTCGAGACTCCCAATGTGATCATTGCACCTATGCCTAAGCACGTCAAAGGCATTAGTGTTATTGATGATGTTTTGTATGTTTCTACTTTAAGTGAATTGACTACACTCTTCCTGATTATTAAGAAGAATCTATTGCAAACCGATTTATTTATGGGTTGAATTGAAAGGTGCTATTGTTGCGCAGCCCAACCCAATGGCTGCAAACTTCTAAAAGAAGGTATTCAGCATCTGATGGATAACCATATAATTCTAGTTGAGAAGACTCATTCTATTGAGAATTTGTTTTGAGACTTGGAACTAGAAGAGGTATCTGTAATTTTTGGTACTCATGTAAGGATCACTTCCAAGGGTCCTGTAAAGATTAATTCTAAACCCATAGTTGCTCCTCTGATAATCACCACACCCGGACCAACCCCATATTCCTCTGACAAGGCTATCCCTTGGAATTATGGGGCCAACGTCTACTACCATGGCGTCAAGCAAGAACCATTGACTACTGAAAGTGAAGGTACCGAAGTTACTGATTCTAGCATTGACAATATCATTGGGACCAATAAAGTTACCAGAAGTGGATGGGTTTTCTCTCCAGAAATCTCTCTGAGGACTGTTGCTATACCAATTCGTGTTACTGCTGCTGAGTCATCTACTAAGACTCGAGGTAAAGAACAGATGCTGGATTCCTCCCAGACTGGGCACCCAAAGAAATTACCATTGAAGATTTCTTCAAGTAAGAGATGAATGAATTATTAAAGATCATCTAGAAAATTGATTATAAAATTGTTGAACAGCTGGGGAAAACTCCCTCCAAGATATCCATGTTATCCTTATTGTTGTTTTCAGAGGCCCATGCTCAAGCTTTGGGGAAGTTCATGAAATCCGCTCACGTGCCACAAGAAATTTCTGCTGATCAATTTGAAAATCATGTTGCTATCCTGACGGCAGATAATGGGTTAGGCTTTTCCAACACTGATTTGACTCCTGTCGGGAGGAACCATAACAAGGCCCTGCATGTCTCTATTGAGTGCAGGGGCACTACCTTAGCTCACATGTTGGTTGACATGGGTTCCTCATTGAATGTTTTACCGAAGGGTGCTATAGACATGCTTTATTGTAAGGGGGTTGTGCTAAAAACCAGTGACATTGTAGTAAGAGCCTTTTATGGTTCAAAGAAGATGGTATATGGAGAGGTGGATCTTCCGATCAAAGTAGGTTTACAGGTCTTCGACTCTACCTTCTATGTGATGGACATTCGCCCAACACATTCTTGTTTACTTGGACGCCCTTGGATTCATGGGGAAGACGTTGTTACTTCTACATTTCACCAAAAGTTGAAATATCCCATGAAAGGAAAGATTGTTACAGTTTATGGTGAAGAAGAATACATGGTGAGTCACTTAAACTCCTTCAAGTATGTTGAGATGGACGGTGAATTCATCGAGGCTCCCTGCCAGACCTTTGAAGCGGTTCCTCAGACCACTCCCATTACTAAAGTTGCTCATGTTGTTCCTAAAGTTACCAGGGTTCCACCAAGAATGGCTTCTCTGAAAGAAGCTAGGGCGGTGATAGAAGAAGGTGGTTGCACTATTTAGGGTCAGCTTCCCGACATTCCTTATAAGTCCAACAAATTTGGTTTGGGTTTCTTCTTAGAGTCTTAGAAGGTTGTTCGTCGTGCTCGTGCTGGGAGGCCACCATTCTGCATCAATGACAATTGAGTCAACCCGGTAGAAGATGCTGATATTGACTATGACCTAGACAATTGGATTTTTCCTACCACCGGCAACGGGCTCATCAATTGGAAGACTGAAGGCGTTATACCAATCTCCTTTAGTCAGGAGTAATTATTATTTTCTGTTTTCTTGCTTTCAAGTTTTTGGATATGTAATTTAAACAATAACTTTAAGCCATGCACCCTACCCGAGGCACAATGGTCCATTTGTTAGGGTTGTTATTTTTCATCCACATATCTTCATTTAATAAATCATTGGATGTTTGCATTCAAATTTTGCGCTCTTTGTCTTTCTTTTACTTTATTACTTTCAAAATAGCTATGTTTTCTTACACATACGCACACAACAAATTACAGATCCATATCCACCCTGGATCTCATTGATAACAATTCTGCTACTGCCAATTATGACTTTGAAAATCTGATCTACCAAGCCGAGGACGAAGATGAAGAAGATTGTGAAATACCTGGAGAGCTTGTTATGCTGTTAATGCAAGAAGAAAGATCTATACAACCGCATGAAGAGCCATTCGAGGTGGTGAACTTAGGTACATAAGAGGACAGAAAATAAATCAAGATAAGCGTTAACCTAGAACACAGTGTCAAAAAGAGATTAATCCAGATGTTACACGACTATGTTGAGATCTTTTCTTAGTCGTACGAAGACATGTCGGGGCTTGATACTGATATTGTGGTTTACCTTCTACCAATGAAAGAAGGTTGTCCTTCTATTAAGCAGAAGGTTCGTCGTATGCGTCCCGAGATGTCTGAAAAGATCAAGGTTTAGGTTATGAAGCATTTCAATGCAGGTTTCTTAGTTGTTACGTACTATCCTCAGTGGGTTGCAAATGTAGTTCCAGTATCGAAGAAGGATGGAAAGGTGTGTATGTGTGTATACTATACGGATCTGAACAGGGAAAGCCCCAAAGACGACTTTCCGCTTCCGCATATTGACACTCTGGTTGACAACACCACTCAACATAAAGTATTTTCTTTCATGGATGGTTTCTCCAATTATAATCCAATCAAAATGGCACCTGAAGATATGGACAAGACTACTTTTGTTACACATTGGGACACTTTCTGTTACAAGGTTATGCCTTTCAGTTTGATGAACGCCGATGCGATATATCAGCGTGCCATGGTAGCTTTATTCCATGATATGATCCATCATGAGATAGAGGTTTACGTTGATAACATGATAGCCAGGTCTCAAACTGAAGAAGAGCACCTTAATCACTTGCACAAGGTGTTTGAGAGATTGAAGAAGTATAAATCCAAACAAGTGTACCTTTGGGGTCAGATCTGGTAAGCTCCTAGGTTTCGTCATTAGTGGTAGAGGTATTGAAGTTGATTCTTCTAAGGTTAAAGACATTCAATAAATTCCATCTCCCCGTACTAAGAAGTAAGTCAGGGGTTTCTTGGGACGATTAAACTATATTGCCAAATTCATTTCCCATTTGACCGCTACTTGTGACCAATCTTCAAGTTACTGAAGAAAGATCAAGCTGTAAAATGGAACAAAGATTGTCAGATAGCCTTTGATAAATTCAAAGAATACCTTCAGGAACCTCCAATTTTGATGCTACCGGTCGAAGGAAGACCCCTGATTATGTACCTAACATTATTAGAGAGCTCAATGAGGTGTGTATTGGGGAAACATGATGAGTCTGGTCAAAAAGGACATGCAATATACTACCTTAGCAAAACTTTTACCGACTGTGAAACAAGATACTCACTGCTCGAGAAAAACTGTTGCGCTTTGCCATGGGCTGCTCGCCAACTAAGACAGTATATGTTGACTCATACTACTTTGTTGATATCTAAGATGAATTCAATAAAATACGTATTTGAGAAGCCTTCTCTCTCCGGAAGAATAGTGATATGGAAAATGGTCTTGACCGAATATGACATTCAGTACACCACTCAGAAAGCAATTAAAGGAAGTGTATTGGTAGATCATTTGGCTCATCAGGCTGTAGACGACTATCAGTCTATGAATTTTGAGTTTATGGATGAGAATATTATGCTAATTACTGATTATGAAGAACCTGGACCGTATAAAGGACCCGAGTCGGGATCCCGATGGACTATGTTTTTTGATGGAGCTTCTAGAACACTCGGCAATGGCATTGGTGTTGTAATCGTCTCCCCCAAGAGTTTCCATACGCCCTTCACCGCCAGATTATGCTATGACTGTACCAAAAACATGGCAGAGTACGAAGCCTGCATCATGAGTATCAAGGCTGCCATCGATATGAAAATTAAATTCTTAAATGTATACAGGGACTCAGCCCTACTAATCAGTCAGATTAATGGAGAATGGGATACGAAGCATCCAAATCTCATTCCTTATCGAGAGCATGTGTTGACATTAATTACGTACTTCGAAGAAATCACTTTTGGACATATTCCACGAGAAGAGAATCAATTGGCAGACGCATTGGCTACCATTTCGTCCATGTTCAAAGTTATATGGGATAATGAGGCTCCTCGAATTACTATTGAGAGACTAGACAAACCTGCATATTACTACGAGGTTGATACTGACGGAGTAGAGGAAAAGTTCTGGTACCATGAAATAAAAAGATACCTCAAGGCTCAAGAATATCTTGAAGGGGAATCTATTAACGATAAGAAATTCCTAAGAAGGTTCTCTGCCAAATTCTTTCTAAGTAACATAATTTTGTACAAGTGCACTCACAATTCGACTCTGCTTCGTTGTATAGACAAGAAGGAAGCTAAGGAGATTATAGAGGATATGCACGAAGGAGTATTTGGTACTCACTCCAGTGGACATATGATGTCTAAGAAAATTCTGAGAGCGGGTTATTATTGGTCTACTATGGAAACTGATTGTCATCATCATTCCAGAACTTGTCACAAATTCCAGATTTATGCTGACAAAGTACATGTGCCTCTGGTTCCTTTGAATCTCTGGATTTCTCCTTGGCCATTTGCAATGTGGGGCATTGATATGATCAGAGATATTAAGCCTACCTCTTCTAATGGGACTCGTTTCATCTTGGTCGCTATTGATTACTTCACAAAATGGGTTGAAGCAGCCTCGTTTGCCTCCGTTACCAAAAATGTTATGTCGGTATGGCATACATTAAAGGATCATCATAAACAATGGTACTAATCTTAACAATACTATGATCACGGAACTCTACACGCATTGCAAGATTAAGCACCGCAATTCTTCTCCGTATCAACCAAAGATGAATGGCACAGTGGAAGCCGCCAACAAGAATATCAAGAAGATCTTGCAGAAGATGATGGTGACATACAAAGACTAGCACGAGATGTTACCATTTTCTCTTCATGGTTATCGCACCTCACGTACATCAACTAGGGAAACCGTGTTCTCTTTAGTCTATGCTATAGAGGATGTTTTACCTGTCGAAGTACAGATTCCTTCCCTAAGGATTAAGAAAGATGCAAGTTTAGATGAAGACGATTGGATTCAGACTAGACTCGACCAAATAAATTTGATTGATGAGAAAAGGCTTTCGGCTGTTTGTCACGGTCAGATGTATCAGAAGCGCATGATCAAGGCTTTTAACAACATAGTCAGACATCAGGTATACCAGGCTGATGATTTGGTAATAAAACTCATCATCCTACCACAAGGTGATCCCAGGGGCAAATGGACTCCCACATACGAAGGGCCATTTGTAGTTAAAAGGATATTTTCAGGCGGTGCTATGATACTTATCACCATGGACGGTGAAGATTTTCCGCATGTTGTGAATGCGGACATAGTCAAAAAATACTACGCATAAAAGAGACCTGATAGGTTGATAGCCCTAGGCAAAAATAAAGGCATCCCAACGAACCAAAAGGGTTCGGGTAAAAATTAGGAATATATATAAAAACAATTGTACACCCGGCAAGTCGAACACCTGAAAAGGAAGCTTGGGCAAAAAAGGGTATCCTGGTAGACTGAAAACTTGAAAAGGCGGTCCAGGAAAAATTTAGGGATTAAAGCGTATGACTATGCCTTGTTCGATCACAACCAGCATAATTACCAACGTCAAAGTTCAAACGGTACAGATCAGTTTAATCAACTTCTTTCGACTGCAAGGGATGAGATGCTTGAAGACATAGGGGCAACAGCAAAGTTGAAACTCGATGGGATCATTTCCACCTAGCTTTTTTTCTTTATTGTACTCTTTCCCTTCTACGATGATTTCCTCTTACTAGGATTTTTGTATCTTTGTATAAAACTTTCTGTTTATAGGCAAATTTTCTAAATCAATATAATCAATTTCAAGTTCAAAATTGTTTTTACTTTCTCTGTTTTGTCTGCAAAAACGTCCAATGATTATATTGAATGAACATATGAATTTTAATATGATTATTGTTTACAAATATATGCATGAAAATAGAATGAATGTTTATCAAAGACTCTAGGAGTTGGGATAATGTTTAAGTCATTCATAAATATCCAGAGCAGTCTTCATGAAACTATCTCTACAGAGCTATCTTTGCAAGCTCATCCCCAACAGAGATAAATTCCCTAGCAAGTTCAGTATGCTTCAGGAAGAAATTGAGGCATCTTCCAGCAACTCACCTCCATATTCCTAATGGATAGCTTGACCTGATCATCATCCCCAAAAGGTCTCCTAGCGAATAAGGAAGCCTGGTCATTTCCCCAGCATACAGTGGAGACTTCCTCGGTGCAACCTATAAGATTCCAATCTCCATCAGAGTTTATTTCCTCGACACAGTTTACAAGAATTTAATTCCCCAGTGGAGTTTATTACTCCAACACCGTAAATCTGTAACAAAATTCTCTTCTCCAGCAGGGTTTAATCAACGTTGCTATCCTTAGAAGATTTTCTACGGTATCTGAAACCTGGACAGATAGTACACCGGAGGAATATCCATCTTTTTTCCCCAGTCAGGGTATGTTCCTTCAACAAAAAGAACGCCAAACGACCGACTCTCTTTGAATGCCTATATCCTCAAGCAGAAGTCGAAGATCCCCAACAAGTTATCCTCAAACAAAATGCATGAATATCCAGCAAATTATTCCCAGCAAAAGTTGAATAATCACTCTCTTCATCCCCAACAACAATAAGGGATTTATTTTCCCCAGCCAGAGTTGTTACAAGGAACTACCGATACGCTTCAACGACATACTACGTCCCTATATCATGTCATAATACATCATAGCATATGCATACTGAAATGCATATAACATTCTCATTTATCTTGAGATCATCATTGACGTATTACATGCATCACGACATTACATAAAGTTAACTTTGTCTTTTCATGTAAAATTCGCAAACAGACGAATATCATCAGCAATTTTCAAACAGGTCAAAGATTAATTCCCAAAACAGGATGGGGTAACTATCTACATGACCAGGAGGTATGAATTACCTGAGTAGGACGGGTTTATCAATGAAGATCCGAGATTAATTCCCGAAACAAGACGAGGTAACTTTCTATATGACCAAACAGTATGAATTCCCAAAGCAGGACGAGTTTACCAATAAGAAAGAAGGTCAATGATTAATTCCATAAACAAGATGGGGAAACTATCTATATGACCAAGTGGTATGAATTCCCGAAATAGGACAGGTTTACCAACAAAAAACATATTGTAGGTCGATTCCCGAATCATGACGGGGCGACTATCTGCATGACCAAATGGTTTCCTTCAGAGACTAAATTTTAACAAGCATTCCTCTTCAGAGACCAAATTCTGAAGAGCATCTCCTTCAGGGCCTCCATTCTAAAAAAGCATTCCCCTAGTGACTGAACTCTGGCGAGCATTCTCCTGCTGAAAAGCATTCTTCAGATACAGTCAGGCATAGACTCATTCTGATACTCCTATCAACAGTTACTTTAGATGGCATCTATAAGCCCATCTCCAGCAACACTCTATCACCTCTCTAAATGGCATATTTAAGCCCATTCAAGCAATACTATCAACCAACAGCATTACTCTGTGCGCCGACGAGTGCAAATTTATGGGCACTTAAGTATTCAATCCTCTTCCACCTTCAGATCACGAATGGTGGACATGCCAATCTAACTCTTCAAGTTTAAGAAGATTGAACAGGGGCAGTTGTTGTACACCAAAATTTTCCCTCCCAGCTTTGAAGAAAATTGATTCAAGACACCTCCCCATGCTCCTAGGATTCTCAATTACTCAAGACTACTCAAGGAATTGGTCAGACAAACACTCCTCCTAAGCAGTTGGCCTACAACTAGGGTTTGGCTTTCTTCAAAGAAAATTGAGCTTCAAATACCTCAAGTGAGTTTCATGGGTCCTCATATGCTTCAAATAATCCTCATTTCAAGTTTCAAATCCTACATCACATGTTTTCTCAGTTAATTTCTCAGATGATTGAAAATCAACTATATTGGACAAAAAGTCAAATATGGTCAACATACAGTCAAACTTCAATATATTTGGTCAACATTAATATTTTGAAGTCATATTCATCATTTTATCAAGAGTTGATCACGATTCATCAAGAAAACTCTTAATTCATCAAAAGTCAAAAGTTACCAAATTAGGGTTTTCTTAAGGAGAAGTCAACTGAACTTTGACCAAGCATAACTTTCATGCTTCATCAGTTTTTTCTCAACTAAAGCTCATTTTGAAGGAAATTCATTTCTCTACATCTTTGTCTCTCTAATCTCAAGTCCAAAAAATGCTTCATTTGAGAGATATGGACCAAAACATTATAGGTCATTTCAAAAGTCAACAAAAGACACTTCTTGTCAAGGCATTTTACATCAAGATAAAGTCTTCAAACTGAAAAAAGATCAACATAGATATGGTAGGGGACGTCTTGAGCTTTCCAAAAAGTCTAGGACCACCTTCAAATGATAAAAATTGAGAGAGTTATGTTTGGTGCAAGTTGAGAAATTTTTGAGAAATGCATGAAACCTCAATTAAGCAACTTTGAACTTTTGGGCTAATGGGCTTAACTTTTGAGGTTCAAATGTGTTTATGACATGTTAGAGGACCTATAAATCATTTGGTACATGTCCATGTTTTTATTTTAATTTTATGCAAATATTATTAAAATAAATCAAATGAAGTGATAAACTAATGGGCTAAGATATGTGGGCTTGGTGTTGGATCAAATTTGAGGTCCAATAACTCTTTGACAGCCACGTAAATCATGGGAGACAAGAAATGGAGACATGATATTCTCAAAATGGAATATTTGAAAACATGTTTCATATGGTTTTGGCAAGGCATTGAACACTTGGTCGTTTCCTCATTTGTTTGGCCTAATGCAATATTCTATAAATACATACAAACTCCAGATGCTCAGGACGAAAGAGGTGGCAAGAGAATAGGGTTTCAAAGAGAAAAAATTTGAATTTTTTCTCACATTCAGTTTTCAAATTCTAAGCCATTTTAAAGCAATCCAAGGCTTCCAATCATTCTCTGAAGGTCTAAGAAACATTTTCAGACTCATACCCAATCAATTCACCACCTGAAATGAGTCCAATCACTTGCTCCGATTAGTAAAAAAAATTATTCTTAAATATTTCATTTCATTCGTGTTTCATAGCTACTAATCATTTGGATCTTCATATGTTAATTTTTAGAGCAGGTTGCAGTCATTACACGGAGCTTGTAATGTTTGATCTATGATTTTCCATTGAGGAACCATGATAACTTGTTTTCTTCGAAACTCGTGATCTAAGAATTTTTAGCCAAAACTAAAATTTAATTTGGATTTGAGAGGGTCTATTTAGGGGGGGTAGGGTCACCTTTTTACTTTGAATCTATCGTTTTTGCAAGTTGGAGGATTTTGTGCAATCGGAGAAGATGATCGGAGCTAGGATTCCGACGTCTCTTTGATTTCAGTTCTCTTTTTATTATATAATCATTTGTTTGTATTCTAGTAACAGAAAAACAACATAGCTCAGTTGGCAAAACAAATGCGCGTGTATCATGAAGGGCATGGGTTCGACCCCAGCCTTTTGGCATTTTTTTAATATTTTCCATCTAACGTGCAGGTTCCAAATATAGTATATAGCATTCTGTTTCCAAATACAAACAAACACATGGCGTAGTGGCAAGCAAAGCAGTGCATAAGGCTCAAGGGCGTGGGTTCAAGTCTCATCCCGTGCATTTTTATTTTTACTTTTTTCAATCCCTTTTATTTTATTTCTATTAATTTTCATTTTAATTATTTTAATTAATCCTTTTTATAAAAAAAATCATAAAAATATAATAAAATCAGATTTAGACTTTTAATAGATTATTTTAATTTTAGACAATATTTTTCTTAATTAATTAATTAGACATAGGTTTTTTTATAATTAATTAAGCATTTAATTTAGGTTTAAAATATATTTATTTTATTATTCAAATCAAACCAAAAAATGCACAAAAAAATTAATTTCTAATCTTTTAGATGTTAAGACTTTAAAAAGTAATTTCACAAACATTTTTTTTACTTTTGCCATTTATTTTCTTAGAAACGATTGTATAGGTTGCATAAGTTTTTTTGTAATAGCTTACCGTTTAAATTCCCGTAAAGTTTTTAAATATTGTAATTCTCCCGAAGCCATGTAATAGTTGTAGGTCTTTACTTTCTCACATTTTATTTTTCACGCTTATACTTTATATGCTATGTGTGTGTGTGTGTGTGTGTATATATATATATATATATATATATATATATATATATATATATATATATATATATATATATATATATATATATATATATATATATATATATATATATATATATATATATATATATATATATATATATATACTGTTAGTTAATAGGATTATATGGAAAGATTATAATCAAACGCTAGCAAACCTTAATGCAAGATAAAATAATTGAATCAACACACTTGCACATTTACACTTCTAGGGTAACCTCCCTCTGTTGCCTTCAGAAAAATAACGGTCATGTCCCTCAAACGTAGGGATGCTTTAGCAAAGACCTTCGAATAAAAGATCATAGTCCCTAGACGATCCTTCGACGTTTCCTTTCGAAAAATTATCTAGTCCCTTACGAAACTGCTAAAGCATCCTTACAAGTTATCTTCAATAAATGTACAATGACCCTTCGCTTGTCCCTTCACATCCAACAATAGAGCTTCCTACTAACTAATGGTACAGATAGCACTATCTAAAGGAGAAGGAAAAGTATAAGAAAGACCTTAACTGGGTCAAATACTATTAATCGCTTACTCACACTTTCATAGATATTTTTAAAACACTTTGTACGTTATGGTTTATTTGTGAGGGCTATTATATGTATTTTCATATGTCATCAATAAAACATTTGACGTTTCTTTCATACAAATTTTGCGCTCTCTGTTTTTCTTTTCTGCCTTTTACTTTATCAATACAGCTATGCTCTTACACACACTCACATATCAAATTACTGGTCCATATCCACTCTGGATCCCATTGATAACAGTTCTGCTATTGCCAGTTATAACTTTGAAAATTTGATCAACCAAGTCGGGGACGAAGGTGAGGAAGATTGTGAGGTTCTTGGAGAACTTTCTAGACTATTACAACAGGAAGAGGGGGCTATACAGCCTCATGAAGAGCCAGTTGAGACGATAAACTTGGGCACAGAGGTAGACAGAAAAGAAGTCAAGATTGGCGCAAATCTGGAGCTTAAGGTCAAACAGCGGTTGATACAGATGTTGCACGATTATGTTGAGATTTTTGCCTGGTCATATGAAGACATGCCTGGTTTAGACACTGATATTATGGTACATCGGCTGCCGACTAAAGAAGATTGTCCTCCGGTTAAACAGAAGGTCTGCCATATGCGCCCTGAAATGTCAGAGAAGATCAAATTAGAGGTTATGAAACAATTCAACACTGGGTTCCTAGTTATCACCTCTTATTCGCAGTGGGTTGCTAACGTGGTCCCGATACCTAAGAAGGATGCTAAGGTATAAATGTGTGTGGACTACAGAGACCTGAACAGGGCAAGCCCCAAGGATGACTTCCCGCTTCCCCGCATTGATGTTCTGGTTGACAACATCGCACAGCATAAAATATTTTCCTTCATGGATGGTTTCTCTGGCTACAACCAGATCAAGATGGCACCCGAAGACATGGAAAATACAACCTTCGTCACATAGTGGGGAACTTTTTGTTACAAGGAGATGCCTTTCGGGTTGAAGAATGCTGGGGAAACTTATCAGTGAGCCATGGTAGCCTTGTTCCACGATATGATTCACCATGAGATAGAGGTTTACGTTGATCACATAATAGCCAGGTCTCAAACCTAGGAATAACACCTTGATCGTCTACAAAAGCTATTTGACAGGTTGAAGACATACAAGCTGAGGTTGAATCCGAACAAGTGCACCTTCGGGGTAAGGTGTGGTAAACTTCTGGGGTTCATCGTCAGTGACAAAGGTATTCAGGTAGACCCTGCAAAGGTGAAGGCCATACAAGAGATGTCGGCTCCCCATACTGAGAAGGAAGTTAGAGGTTTCTTGGGACGCCTAAGTTATATCGCCAGGTTCATTTCACATCTGACTGCTACTTATGAGCCGATCTTCAAACTCCTAAAGAAAGATTAAGTGGTAAAGTGGAATGATGAATGTCATACTTCTTTTGAAAGAATCAAGGAATACCTTCAAGAACCACCAATTATGATGCCTCCGATTGAAGGAAGACCTTTGATAATGTACTTAACAGTATTAGACAAGTTAATAGGGTGTGTGCGGGGGTAGCATGACGAGTCTGGTCGAAAAGAGGATGCAATATACTACTTTAGCAAAACGTTTACCGACTGTGAAACACGATACTCACTGCTCGAGAAAACTTGTTGCACTTTGGCATGGGTTTCTCGCCGACTAAGACAGTATATGTTAACCCACACTACTTTGTTGATAGCTAAGATGGGTCCAATCAAGTACATCTTTGAGAATCCCGCTCTCTCTAAAAGAATAGCAAGATGGCAGATGATCTTAACTGAATACGATATCCAATACACAACCCAGAAAGCAATCAAGGGAAGTGTATTAGCTGATCATTTGGCTCATCAGGCCGTGGATGACTATCAGTCCATGAATTTTGAGTTCTCGGACGAGAATATCATGCTAGTGACAGACTATGAAGAACCTGGACCGGATGAAGGATCTGAAGAAGGATCCCGATGGACCAGGGTTTTTGATGGATCCTCGAATGCACTCGGTAATGGAATTGGCGCTATAATCATATCTCCTGAGGGTTGTCATACTCCTTTCATCGCCCAACTATGCTTCAATTGTACCAACAACATGGCGGAGTATGAAGCCTGCATTATGGGTCTCAAAGCTGCTATTAACTTGAGGATCAAATTCTTGAGCGTCTTCGGAGATTCAACCTTGGTGATAAGTCAGATCAAAGGAGAGTGGGATACGAAGCATCTGAATCTCATCTCGTAGAAAGAGAATGTGCTGACATTTCTCTCACACTTTGAGGAAGTAACCTTTGAACATTTCCCACGAGAGGAGAATCAGTTAGATGACGCGCTAGCCACAATGTCTTCTATGTTCATGGTCAGGTGGGACAACGAAGCTCCCGGAATCACCATTGAGAGGTTGGATGAACCAGCGTACTGCTGTGAGATTGATACTGAAGAGGTAGCAGATAAACCTTGGTTTCACGAAGTAAAAAGGTATCTCGAGGCTCAAGAATATCCCGAGGGGGCATCTATCAATGATAAGAAGTTTTTGAGAAGGTTCGCCGCAAAATTCTTCCTCAGTAATGGAATCCTCTATAAGCGCAATCATGACTCTACCTTACTGCGGTGTGTATACAAGAGTGAAGCAGAGTGGATTATGGCAGATTTATACGAAGGTACATTCGGAACCCATTCAAGTGGACATACCATGGCTAAGAGGATCCTACAGGCAGGATACTATTGGTCCACTATGGAAGCAGATTATTATCAGCACTCCCAAACTTGTCATAAATGCCAGATCTATGCTGATAAGGTGCATGTGCCTCTAGTTCCTTTGAATGTCTTGACGACTCCTTGGACCTTTGCAATGTGGGGCATTGACATGATCGGAAATATTAGACCTACCGCTTCCAATGGGCATCGCTTCATCCTGGTGGCCATTGATTACTTCACGAAGTGGGTTGAAGCTGCCTCCTTTGCTACCGTTGGCAAGAATGTTGTGGCACAATTTATAAAGCATAACCTGGTTTGTCGTTACGATGTGCCAGAGAGAATTATCACTGACAATGGTACGAATCTCAACAACACGATGATCACCGAACTCTGTAAGCAATTCAAGATACAGCATCATAACTCTTCTCCCTACCAACCGAAGAAGAACGAAGTTGTTGAAGCTGCTAACAAGAACATCAAAAAGATCATACAGAAGATGACAGTGACATACAAAGATTGGCATGAGATGTTACCATTTTATTTTCATGGTTATCGTACCTCCGCACGAACATCGACATGGGCAACACCCTACTCTCTGGTATATGGCATGGAGGTTGTCCTGCCTATTGAGGCCCAGATCCCTTCTCTAAGGATTATGAAGGATGCGGGTTTGAATGAAGACGACTGGATCCAGACTCGACTTGATCAACTAAATCAGATCGATGAGAAGAGACTTACTGCTATCTGTCATGGTCAAATGTATCAAAAACGGATGATCAAGGCTTTCAACAAAAAGGTCATACGCTAAGAGTATCAAGTCGGGGATCTAGTGATTAAACGCATCATACGGCGGCAAGGTAATCCCAGGGGCAAATGGACTCCCACATACGAAGGCCCATTTGTGATCAAAAACATTTTTCTCAGGTGGAGCCATGATTTTGACCACCATGGACGGCGACGACCTTCCTCACCCTGTCAATGCGGACATAGTGAAAAGATACTATGCATGATTAAAGACCCGCTAGGTTGACTGGCCTAGGAAAAAATAAGGGCTTCCCGGCGAACCAAAAGGGTCGGGGCAAAAATTATGGATGAAAACGAAAAATTTGTACACCTGGAAAGCCAAAATCCTGAAAAGGCAGCTTGGGGAAAAAAGTGTATCCCGATGGACTGAAAACCCGAAAGGGAAGTCCGGGTAAAAGTTAGGGATATAAAGCGTATCATTATGTCCCATTGGATCACCTTGTGACCAGACCTCAGTATCAACTGTCAAGCTCGAACGCCACCAATCAATTTAATCAGCTTCGGACAAGCAGTAAAGTGATGAGATGCTCGAAGACATAACGGCAATAGCAGAATTGAAACTCAATGGGATTATTACACATAGTTGTTTTCTTCCCTTTGTACACAATATTGTATAGTTTTCATTTTCACGGCGACGTTCTCTTACTAGAGGGTCAGCTTCCTTGTACAAAAACGCCTGTTATAGGCCAACTTCAAAAAAATTAATGCAAGTCATTTTCACAAAACCATTTGTTTTCTTTTTCTGTTTTGTCTTGCAAAAACGTCCAATGATTTATTCTTGAAATGTTCATTTGAATATAATCGTTGTTCACAAATATCTGCATAAGGAACGGAAAAACAGTTGCTCGTAACTTAAGAAATAGGGGCAAAAAGCTTTAAAAAATCATGTCAAGCACGATAGTTACTCTGGTTAGCAGGTACAGGGGCAGAGACAGCTTGGAAACAATATCACCATTACATACATCCCCGTGATATCTACACTTCCCACGGAGTAAAAGGCGATCAAAGTGTTGATATCGGTTTCCCCAAATAGGGGTTACTCTCCCCATCCAAGTTCCTTCAGAGAACCGACATCTATGTCCCCCGGTCGAATTTTATAATCGCAAGTGGTTCATAAAGTTGTCTCCCAAGCAGACTTTACTTCTCTGAATACAGAAGCTCAACCCCTAACAGAGCTTATTACTTCAGCTACGGAAATTCACCCTCCAACAGATTTATTCCCACGTAGAGTTATTCTCAAGCAGAGTCTCTCCCCGACAGAATATCCATAAACAAGGAGCAAATCCCCAGCATAGTCATCTCTGTTCACCATCCTCAATGGAAGTCGAAGAACCGTTTTTTCTACAACAGTCCGGAATTCAATTTCCAGCACTCTCCAGCAGCAGTCAGGGATTTATTTTCCCAGACTCAAATATGTCACAATAGTATTTCATATTCATGCATCATGACATGCGCATACATATTACATACAATATAATCTCATTTATTTTGAGAACATCATCACACAATACATTTCATGCATCACATATAATTAACCCTCTACCTCTTCAGGAAATATGATTATCATCAACAATTCCAACAGTTCAATCCATGAAGCTATATCTGTTATATCTACAGACAACTGGTGGAAAATCAGTTCCTGGAACCAAACGGGTCAACAAATCTACGTGATCAAATGAAGCAGCCCTACTGTTTAGGCTTTCATTTCGAAGTAACCCTACTACCCAGGTTCCTTCCCATAGCCCCACTATCCAGGCTTTCATTTCGAAGTAACCCTACTATCCAGGTTCCTTCTCATAGCCCTACTATCCAGGCTTTCATTTAGAAGTAACCTTACCATCCAGGTTCCTTCTCATAGCCCTATTATTCAGGCTTTCATTTCGAAGTAACCCTACTATCAAGGTTCCTTCTTATAGCCATACTAACCAAGCTTTCATTTCAAAGTAACTCTACTATCCAGGTTCCTTCTCATAGCCCTATTATCCAGGCTTTCATTTCGAAGTAAACCTACTATCCAGGTTCCTTCTCACAGCCCTACGATCCAGGCTTTCATTTCGAAGTAACCCTACAATCCAGGTTCCTTCTCATAACCCTACTACCCAGGCTTTATTTCGATGTAACCCTACTACCCAGGTTCCTTCTCCTAGCCCTACTATCCAGGTTCCTTCTCACAGCCCTACTATCCAGGCTTTCATTTCAAGGTAACCCTACTATCCAGGTTCCTTCCCACAACCCTACTATCCAGGATTTCATTTCAAGGTAACCCTACTATCCAGGTTCCTTCCCATATCCCTACTATCCAGGCTTTCTTTTCGAAGAAACCCTACTATCCAGGTTCCTTCTCATAGCCCTACTATCCTGGCTTTCATTTCAAAGTAACCCTACTATGCAAGTTCCTTCTCATAGCTCGACTATCCAGGCTTTCATTTTGAAGTAACCCTACTATCCAGGGTCTTTCTCACATCCCTACTATCCAGGCTTTCATTTTGAAGTAACCCTACTATCCAGGTTCCTTCCCATAGCCCTACTATCCAGGCTTTCATATCTAAGTAACCCTACTATCCAGGTTCCTTCTTATAACCCTACTATCCAAGCTTTCATTTCGAAGAAACCCTACTATCTAGGTTCCTTCCCATAGCCCTACGATCCCGACTTTCATTTCAAGGTAACCCTACTATCCAGGTTCCTTCCCATAGCCCTACTATTCAGGATTTCATCTCTAAGTAACACTACTATACAGGTTCCTACTCATAGCCCTACTATCCAGGCTTTCATTTCAAGGTAACCCTACTATCCAGGTTCCTTCTCATAGCCCTACTATCCAGGCTATCTGTGATACGGTGGGAGAACTGACTTGGAGATTTTGTGTTTGTGTTTGCAAATGTTGTGGTTTAGCAAGAGTCGCCGCCAACTTTTCTTTTATCCAATAAAGAAAGGTGAAAAAGCACAGGAAAGACCTTTAGAGATGTTTTCTCGGGTTCAGCAGGTAGATTATGAAAAGAGAAGGTATTAGCACCCTTTTCATCCATGGTTTTCCATGGGCTCTTAGTTACTCGCTAGATCAACTTGCTTTTGTTTGAAAATATGCTTTATGTGGTGTGTGATTTTGAAAGTATTTTGAAAACGTCTTTGTAACGGTTCCCGTCTCTATAATAACGCGTACAAAGTGTTTGTTTGGAAAATAGTTCAAAGGGGTGTTTGTGAAATGTGTTTTTTGAAAGTGATTTTGAAAAGGTGTCTTTGTAATGGTTCTCGTCTCTATAAGAACGCGTACAAAGTGTTTGTCCTTTTAAAAATGTTTCAAAATGAGAGTGTTGGTGAATAAAATGTTTTTGTTGTGAGAAAACGAGTAACAAGGAGCGAATCTACCTACTCCAAAGGTCTTAAATGTGCTTCTCCTCCTCCTTTCGATGTTGGCTATCTTACCATTGATTTGGTAAGAAGCCCCATCGTTGGATATGAAGGGACGAGTATAGGGACGCTTGTATAGTCATAGAAGGCAACATATGGGACGTTTTAGCAATGTCGTTTAGGGACTAGATCGTTTACCGAAGGCAACATCGAGGGTCATCGAGGGACTACGATCTTTTATCGAGGGTCATTGCTAAAACGCCCATGTTCGAGGGACATGACTATTTTTCCGATAGGCAATGAAATGGGATTACCCTAAGGGTGCATGTATGAGTAGTGTGTTAGTTTTCATGCATTTTGTCTTGTATTTGAAAGTCATCTATTTTTTTATTTTATCTTGCCAACCATCCTATTTACTAGCAATATATGAAAAGCGAGTAATAATGCGGAAAATAAAATCTAAGCTATTACATCGCTTTAGGGGGATGGGGGTACATATCTATGAATGGGGTTGCAAGTAAAATTAAATCCTAAGTTACTATTACAACCATATCGAAATGGATCAGAATGTGCAAGAAACGTAAATTGCTTATTTATTTAAGAAAAGAAATAAGTTTTATTTAAGAAAATATTTTTTGGTCTTTTGTTTTAAGAAATAAAATAAAGCATGAAAATAAATGTTTGTGGTGTTTGTTGATTAATGAAATAAAAAGTGATAGAAAAAATTGTGAGAAAAAAGGAAAAATAGAATCAGCGTATTGCTGATTAAGGGAGGTCAGAAGTTCTGACCCTGGCGTGCTGCAAAACAGAAATCCTGTTAGTGAAAAAATAAGAAAAGTCAGAAGTTCTGAGTCCACTGGGAACACAGTAGTTTCCAGAAGTTCTGATACCACCGAAAACAAAATAGATTTCAGAAGTTCTGATACCACTATCAACAAAGTAGATTTCAGAAGTTCTGATACCACTGGCAGAACTTGGTCTCTCTCTCCATGCTAGTCAGAACATCTGCAACTTGGTCATTTCTCCACAAAATAGAAGATGTGCATATGAAAATTATGGCAGGTTTCATAGCATTTCAGAAACAAGAAATATTAGAACTATAAATCAGAGGCAAACATGAATTTGGTAATCCTAATTCTGAGTTCTAATTTCTTCCAGAAGTTCTGAAATGATTTATTCCATACTTAGGCAGACAAATACGTGAAGCCTCAGAATATGTACAACGTCAGAAACATGATGTCTACATTGTATTTTTGAACATGCAAATCTAGTAATGTTTAAGTAACGTGATAAGAGTCAGCAGAAGCTTACCTTGCAGCTGGAAAAGATTCTGTAAACTGGAGGTTGGTCCTGAACTCTGGTGATGTTCTGAGCAACTTCTTCACGTACTCAGCAGGATGGAAGTTTTCAACTTCTGGAACAACCAAGGGGTGATATTCGGACTTCTTTGAGATGGAGGTGAATAGAGAGTGTATGGCAGTATGAATACAAAAGTTAGAATAGCTTCTAATATGTGAATCAGCAACTGTGGGGATGGTTTTAGTCAAGGAACAATGGAGTTTTGATGCTAGAATCAAATGCTAAGGTTTTGTATTCTGGTGTTTACAGCTTTTCGGATTCTTGGAATTTTTGCAGAGATTCAAGGCTTTTTCTTTCTTTTGGTGATTCTCTCTCTCTCTCTCTCCAAAAACCAACCCCTTTAACGTATGATGGAACAAACTATTTATAGATGGATTTGTTGTGGTTTTGGGGGGAAAAACAAATGAGTTTTAAACATTTTTGGAATACTGTCCCTTTGCTTTTTAATCACATTTTCATAGGCTAATTTGATACAAGAAAAACGCAGGCGTGGATTGGATCAGCAGCACCTTGGAGTGTTGTGGCAGTTGGTTGCAGGATTGTGCCATAGCAGGGCAGCAGGTTACTTAAACGAGGTTTTGGTGATGTTCTGATCGTAGAAGATCAGAAGCGTAACCTCCAAATGCTGAAGGGGCATCTTTTGACTGGAGCGTTGAAAATAGCCCCCATATGCTGAAGAATCATGTTCTGTCTGAAGCATCGTGTTCTGACCAAAGAGCTTCGCTTCTGCATGTTCTGATTGAAGCATCATGTTCTGAACCGTGTTTGCAACTTCTGACTGCACTTGTATAGAGGCTGGCTCAGAAGTTCTGAAGTGTCATATTCTCTAGACACTTAGAAAATTTTCTAAATGTTTAGAAAATTTGATTTTCAAAGTAACTTCTGACTTTTGATTTTTGATGAACCAATTTCATGCCTTAATGAAATATGATTCTTGGAACTTGATTTTTGATTCAAAAGTCATAGTTTGACTCCTTTGGTATGTAAATGACCATTTTTCCCTTGTGAACGATTCTCTTGGAAAATTTGTAATTTCACATTTGCAATTGGTTGGAAGCAAACTTGAGGGTCCAGGTTGATCCTTTGAGAAATGAGAGGGAAAATTATGGGGTACAATAGTTTCCCCTGTTCAATCTTCTTAAACCTGAGGATGTAGATCGGCTAGTCTTCCTTTCGTGATCTGAAGGTGGAAGATGATTGAACACTAGAGTGCCTAGAAATTTGCATTCGCATGCAGGATTGCTGATTAGTGACGTCGGAAATGGGCTTACATATGCCATTTGGAAGGCTACAAGAAATCACAGGAGATGGGCTTAAAGATGCCATCCGGAAAAGATTGGTTGCATAAGAGATTCCTGGGTGAAAATTCCTGTACCTGCAGTCAAGGGGGACTTTGTCGGGGAATGTTGATTTATGCACTAGGAAGTAAAGTATATGAGCTCTTGATCGTCCATTACTGGGGAATTAACTCTTGATTAAAGAGGTGAAAGTAGATTGTATACCTGGTCAGGGTCCAGGCTGTACAACAACTCACTGGGGAAATGTAAAATCCACCGTATTTGATCGGGTCCAGGCTTTATAGTGTTGTAACCTGCTGTTTGGAGATAAGGGAGAAGAAAACTGGATAGTAGGGTTACTTCAAAATGAAAGCCTGGATAGTAGGGCTATGAGAAGGAACCTGGATAGTAGGGTTACTTCGGAATGAAAGCCTGGATAGTAGGGCTGTGAGAAGGAACCTGAATAGTAGGGTTACTTTGGAATGAAAGCTTGGATAGTAGGGCTATGAGAAGGAACCTGGATAGTAAGGGTACTTCGAAATGGAAGCCTGGGTAGTAGGGCTTGTGGGAAGGAACCTGGGTAGTAGGGTTACTTCAGAATGAAAGCCTGGGTAGTAGGGCTTGTGGGAAGGAACCTGGATAGTAGGGTTACTTCAGAATGAAAGCTTAGGTAGTAAGGCTTGTGGGAAGGAACCTGGATAGTAGGGTTACTTCGGAATGAAAGCCTGGGTAGTAGGGCTTATGGGAAAGAACCTGGATAGTAGGGTTACTTTAGAATGAAAGCCTGGTGAGTTGGGCTTGTGGGAAGGAACCTGGATAGTAGGGTTACTTCGGAATGAAAGCCTGGGTAGTAGGGCTTGTGGGAAGGAACCTGGATAGTAGGGTTACTTCAGAATGAAAGCCTGGGTAGTAGGGCTTGTAGGAAGGAACTTGGATAGTAGGGTTACTTAGGAATGAAAGCCTAGGTAGTAGGGCTTGTGGGAAGGAACCTGGATGGTAGGGTTACTTCGGAATGAAAGCCTGGGTAGTAGGGCTTGTAGGAAGGAACCTGGATAGTATGGTTACTTCGGAATGAAAGCCTGAGTAGTAGGGCTTGTAGGAAGGAACCTGGATAGTAGGGTTACTTCAGAATGAAAGCATGGGTAGTAGGGCTTGTGGGAAGGAACCTGGATAGTAGGGTTACTTCGGAATGAAACCCTGGGTAGTAGGGATTGTAGGAAGGAACCTGGATAGTAGGGTTACCTCGGAATGAAAGCCTGGGTAGTAGGGCTTGTGGGAAGGAATATGGATAGTAGGGTTACTTCGGAATGAAATCCTCCGTAGTAGGGCTTGTGGGTAGGAACCTGGATAGTAGGGTTACTTCGGAATGAAAGCTTGGGTAGTAGGGGTTGTGGGAAGGAACCTGGATAGTAAGGTTACTTCGGAATGAAAGCCTGGGTAGTAGGGCTTATGGGAAGGAACCTGGATAGTAGGGTTACTTCGGAATGAAAGCCTGGGTAGTAGGGCTTGTGGGAAGGAACCTAGATAGTATGGTTACTTCGGAATGAAAGCCTGAGTAGTAGGGCTCGTGGGAAGGAACCTGGATAGTAGGGTTACTCCGGAATGAAAGCCTGGGTAGTAGGGCTTGTGGGAAGGAACCTGGATAGTAGGGTTGACCAGACAAGCTCTCTCCTAAGGCAGTCTACTCAAAATTAGGGTTTCATGTTGCATCAAGATACTTGAGTCCCAAGGGTCTCAAATGCTCATCAATGTCCTAATATGTTCTCAAGATCATCCATGTCAAGTTTCAAGCCTTGCAGAGAAAGTTTGCTCAGTCAACTACTAAAAAGCTTGAAAATCGATTGTGCTAGGGCAAAAGTCAACTGTGGCCCACATACAATCAAACTTCAAGATTTTTTGTCAACATTCTCATTTTGAAGTATTATTCATCATTTGATCAAGGTTTGATCATGATTCATCAAGGAATGCTCACAATTCATCAAAACCCAAAAGTTGCTAAATTAGGGTTTTGTAGGAAAAGTCAACTCAACTTGGACCAAGCATAACTTGCTCATAATTTATTAGAAATGACCCATCCAAAGCTCATTTTGAAGAGGATGCAATTCCATACAATTCATCTTCAGCTCCCAAGTTCAAAATATGCACTCACAAGAAGTTATGAATTTTAACATTATAGGTCATTTTGAAAAGTTAACAAAAACACCTTTTTTTTGTCAAAGCTTCATACATGAACATGGAATACCAAATTGAGATTATACCTAAAGGGTTGCTTAGAGGACATATAAAGCTTTCTAAAAAGTCCAAGAATACCTTCAAAGAGTCAAAATTGAGGAAGTTATGCATTGGTGAAGTTCACCTTTTTTGCAAAATTGCCAAAAGTCAACTATGCCTCAAATTGCAATTTTTGCTAAATGGGCCTAACTTTTTGCACTTGTTTTGAGTTGGCATCATAGTCCACGAGCCCTAGACCTTGCCACTTGTCATTATCTTATTTTTATTATTTATTTTGATTTTTATTTGAATTAAGTCAATTTTAATCAAAACAAATCATGAAAAAATCTAAAACATTGAAACCTCAAGATATTGTGCATGTTTCAGGTCTTATATCCAGTTGGCAAAAGATTGAATTCGTGCAAAGCCTTGGTGTGCACAAAAATATTGAGTTTGGCCTATTTTTGGAATGGTTTTCAAAGGAATCAAATCAATATCAAAATCAATAATGGAGGAAGATTGAGATCAGGTTTTCAACCCTAATCCAATCCTTGATATATTGAACCATTGCAGACCTAAAGCAAGGCTGGAGAGAGGCACAAGAACAAGAAGTGCAGACACGATTTCATATTTCTAGGCATTCTCAAGACTCTCTAGCCATCCCAATCGCTTCTTGGGATCACAAGGAACCTATACCAATCAAGAACAAGCAATTTCAGGTGCTAGAAACCACTGTAAGGCAGTCACGACATTGAACTTTTTTTGAATTCGATTTGCATAATTCTGGCACTTATAGCATGAGATAATCACATATTCTTGTTCCTTAACATATTTGCAAGCTTTCTGTAACATTTAATTGCATTTTCATGGATTGTATTAGAGTTCACCATTGTTAGGGTTTGTTTCTTCGATTTGGGATCTTCGTGCACAGGTAAAATTGGGCCATGAAAGGGGCACCATCGTGCCCAACAAGTCCAGACAAATCTATCCATGGCCTTAGTTTTTATTTATCATGCTGGTATTGGATTTTGAGAATTGCAGGACCTGTAGCTATGGACAAGTGGTCGTAGGTAAAAGTCTGTGACTTTTACCAACGGAGCAAGGAGGAAGATGACATACGTGGCTCCATCCCATTCGTGCATTTGAATTCATGCGCGTGTTTTACAGCTAGTGTTATTTTATTCTTTTTATTATTTTTGTTTCATTTGATAATCAATTGAACCAACTGGCCCAGTGGTGGCCAGGTAAGCGCTAAGGCATTGGAGAGCTTGAGGTCAGGGGTTCGACCCCTGCCTCCAACATTTGCATTTTTCTTGATTTCTCTCTACAGATTCCATGTTACACAAGGCGTAGAGACCACCATGTGGCTTCATCATCCAATCTGCCAAGTGTCCAGGAGGCCAGATATGATGGCCATGATGTGGTGTCCATGGTACACCCTAGTCAATGCAGCGCATGAGGGCATGGAAGTCAACGTGGGTCACCTTCTTTTGGGCCCAAAATCTGATTCTCACACCCCCCAAATTGCTGGTTGCAGGCCCAAGTTTCTTTTCTTTTCTTGTTATATTTCCATTATTTAATTTATTTATTTATTTTACTAACATAAATAATTATTCTTTTTATCAAAAAATCACAAAAAAAAAATATTTCATCCAATTAGATTTAGGTTTTTTTTTTATCAAAAAAATTATTTAATTTAATTAGGTTATTTAATTTTAGGGTAATTTTAATTCCTTTTGTAAATAATTAAAATTAATTAGAACAATTAGGGTTTTAACTTAATTATATTTTCTTTTTTACTGAAAATAAAAAAAAATACAAAAAATAGGCCATGTAATTTATTTTCTTTAATTAATTTAATTACTAATTAATTTTTGTATTTAACTTAAAAACCAAATTCTTTTTCTTAAAAATAACCAAAAACCACAAAAATAATTTCTTTTCTCGATTAGGTTAGACGGGGTCAAAACCCTAATTTCTTATCGCTCTTAATTTCCTCGCGCGCGCTTTATTATTTATTTTTACCATATTAATGTAAAGGCTCACAAGTTGTAATAGATTAATTAGGATCTTTTACTTTTCATTTATCGCTTTTGTTTTAAGGGTTTGTTTTTGGCTATGTAAATACCCGAAGCCTTGTAATATCTTAGCTTTACTTTCCGCACTTTAAATTCTGCAACTATTAACTGTTAGATGTATGAATATTAGGGTTGCATGACAATAATGTGTGATTAACTTTAAAACGGTTAGCTAACCCTAAATGTGCAAAGATAATAAACTTGAAATTGAATCACTCGCACATGCGCACTCCTAGGGTATACTCCCACTACGGTTGCCTTCAGTAAGCGGTCATTGAGTATAGGATATTTTAGTGGTCGCTCTTTTGTCTCAAAGATCAAAGTTGCCTCGGAAAGGTCGCCTCGGAATTGTTGCCTCGAATGTTGATCTAAGACATTAGGGTTACTACTAAGACGTCCTAACATTGCTTTAGTGACCGTACATCCCTTTTCGAATTGACCCTTAAAACTCCAACGACGGTGCTACCTACTCACTAATAGTGGGATAGCGCTGTCTAAAGGAAACGTACATAGAACAATTCTTTTTTTGAGTAGGTAGATTAGTTCTTAAGTACTTGCTCAAAACAAACAAACTTTTCACACTTACACTCCTTTTCAAACAAAGTTTTCAAAACAACTTCGTAACACTCTTGAAGACAGAAGCAAGGGTTAAATCGAAGTCAAACAAAAAACTTTTCGAATCACACAAACACACAAAGAAGCAAATTTGAAAATGATGAGCAAGTACCTAAGAGCCCGTGGAAAACCACCGATAGAAAGGGTGCTAATACTTTCCCTTTCTATAATCTACCCCCCCGTGCTCTGAAAATCTCGAAAAAGGAATTTTTCTGTGCTTTTTTCCTTTCCTTGTTGGATAAAATAAAATTCGGTGGCGACTCTTATTTACCGCGACATTTTGCGAATACAAACGCAAAACGCAAACCAGCATTTTCCAAAACAGTCCGGTTCTGCCACCGTATCACAGAACTGGCGACTCTGCTGGGGAATAAATAAGTGGGGTATACCTTAGGATTAGTTTATCATATTTGCTTCTATTGTTTGATTTGATTGCTTTATCTTTGTATCGGAGTTACTATAGATCCTAACCCGGATCTGGGAGATACCTTTTAGGTAAGTAGCAATAAACTGTGACGGAACTGTACGGCATAGACCGATACGGTTGAAGCAGTAGCTACGTTGATGTGGCACATTAGTTGGTATCAGTATCCCTTATGGAGAAACGAGGAGAATGCGGGGCTTCTATATGGGTCGTTAAGCATCAACTGACCTTAGAACCTATAATTGACCAACTTGGCCATAGGAAGTAGTGAGATAGTCGGCCTCGGTATAGAGCTGAGAACTGGTTGATACTCGATACTACACTCATTGAGACCATACTCTCGAGATAGTTCCATCCGCAAGAAAAGATTGCGTGAGCTGAAACCATGACCGATGGAAGATGGTCAGTGATATTGAGAACCTCTAGAACCCGGTTACTATTATTAGGACTGGTTGAACCAACTGAACTTCAAGAGGGTAGTACCTAGACCCCATGCAAGCCTGAAACTTAAGGGCTCTTCTGTGTGACTTGTTTGCCTTTACCATGTCTGTTACCTGCTATACTTGTTGTGTGTTTTATCATGACATCATGCATCATAACATAGCATGCATACTTCATTGCACTAACCATTTCAAAGATCAAGGGGATTTATCTTTGTTCTGTTTTGCAGATTATGGCTTCCATGCGCAGAAACACCATCCGAGTTAACTTTGTGCAAATACCTGCTCAACTCAAATATTTAGCCTCGAAGATTTCTGATACTTCATCATTCATCAGGAGACATGGTCAGCTTCTTGGTTTGGTTACCTCAAAGTTTGATGAGCAGATGATGAGTGTGCTCTTCCAGTTCTTCGACCCATTGCATCATTGCTTCACTTTCCTGGATTATCAGTTGGTTCCTACTTTGGAAGAGTTTTCTAATTTACTGGGCATATCCATTCTCGAGCAGACACCCTTCACATGTTTGAAAGAGACTCCTAGACCTGAGGACATTGCTTCAGCCTTACATCTAAAAAGGGCTGATGTAGTATCCAACTGGGAGACACGGAGCGGGGTTAAAGGATTCTTGGCTAAGTTTCTGATGGATCAAGCTCAACAGTTCTAGGATAACTTGGATTTTCAGGCTTTTGAAGACATCTTGGCTCTCCTTATCTATGGTTTGGTTCTTTTCCCGAATCCAGATTCCTTCATAGATGTGAATGCGGTTAAGATCTTCCTGTCCCGCAATCCTGTGCCTACTCTCCTTGGTGATATCCTACATGCTCTCTATACTCGTACTGTGCAAAGAAGAGGTACCCTCACGTGTTGTATGCTGCTGCTGGCGAGGTGGTTTATTTCGCACCTCCCCAAATCTGTATTGAAGAATGAGGAAGGTCTAGGTTGGTCCTACATAATAATGTCCCTTGCCCATACGGACATTCTTTGGAGTTCTAAAGATATGGAAAAGGTTGCTGTCATTGATCGATGTGGAGGATACCCTAATGTCCCGTTGCTCGGAATCAGATGAGGTATAACCTATAATCCTTGTTTGGCTTTACGACTGTTTGGTCGCGCTCGGAGAGACGCTCACCATGAGTTTCTTCTTGAGGACATTGCCTTTGACTACAAGGGAGACACTAATGAGCATCGCTGAAGGTTCATACAAGCTTGGGGCTTGGTGAACATGTCTGACCCTCACGAGCTAGGACCAAAGACTTCTCTCCCTATGCAACCTTATCTCCAGTGGGTCTGAGCTCGATCCCAGAAGCTTGGGATGCCCTATGAAGCTGTGTTACCAGTGATTATGGAGAATACTAATGAAGAAGGTGTTCCTTATACAGTCCTTTATCCGTACATGCCTACTGATCTTGGGGCATTGAAGAGATCTTGGATTCAGTTGAGGGAAGAAAGGGATACCTACCTGGAGAAGTATCATGAGCAAGAGAGGAAGATCTTGAAGCTCACGAGGCAACTTGAGAATGAAAGAACAATCAATGATTATGTCAGCACGAAGGGGAAGCGACCATGGGAGCTCTGATGTCTTTATTTGTTTCTAGTTTAGATTTGATTTTCAGTTATTTCTTTTGTAACACCTTAAAGGCATTGGTAAACATTTTTTACAAGTTTATCTAATAAAGTGTGTTTCATTTTTGTCTTACAAATTTAAATCTCCTAAAGTCTTTGAAATCATTTCATACGCATTCCATTATCATGCACCTCATCACATGTACCATTACAGGTTTCTCATCCTCTTCGTTGTTTATTTCAGCACAAGATGTCTTCTGAAATGGCTACCGATCAAGCCATCAAAGATCTTCAGGCTCAGAATGCTCAATTCCAAGAGATGTTTTTGAACCTGGCTAAAGGGCAAGCAGATTTGAAGACTCTCATCTTGAAGAAGGAAAAGAAGAAGAAGAAGAAGGTGGTTCTGCTGAATATGGGTCACCGATTTGGGAATAGGTTGCGAGAGGAAGTTGATATGTCTCATTCATCCAAAGGAGGAGAGAATCAAGAGGAAGAAAAGGGGCCTAGTCCTGTGGTCTCTGATAATGACACTGACTTTGATGAGGAACAGTACCCTCCTGCTGAGGATAGGTACAAACAACTTGAGGACTGTCTAAGTTCTATGGAGAATCAGAAGGTTCCCGGGTTGGACTTCGGAGATTTGGGACTAGCATCGGGGGTGGTGATCCCTCACAAGTTCAAAGCTCCAGTTTTTGCTAAATACGATGGAGTATCCTGTCCGAAGCTCCATCTCCGCTCGTACGTCAGAAAAATTCAACCTTATACTGCTGATAAGAATCTGTGGGTACATTTCTTTCAAGATAGTCTGTCAGGGACTCAACTTGAATGGTTCTATCAATTGGAAGGAGTTAATGTCTGCAACTGGGAGGACCTTGCTGCTGCTTTCTACAAGAAGTACCAGTATAACACCGACCTTGCTCCCACTCGTACTCATCTTCAGGGTATGTCTATAGGTGCAAGCGAAGGTTTTAAAGACTATGCTCAAAAGTGGAGAGATCTGGCTGGAAGAGTCCAACCCCCTCTGTCTGACAGGGAGTTGGTTGATATGTTTCTTGGGACGTTGTCTGGTCCGTTTTTCAATCATTTGATCGGTAGTTCGTCGTCTGGGTTTACTGAATTGATTATGACTGGGGAAAAAGTAGAAGCTGGTATCAGAAGTGGTAAGATATAGAAGGATGCGTCATCCAGTGCAGTAAAGAAGCCTTTTGTTGGTAAGAAAGAAGCTAGTGCAGTCTACAACTCGAGGAGCCAAAACCAACCTGAATGTCGTCAAGCGGTGAATGCGGTAGTAATATCAAGACCCACCGTTGCCCCACAATGCAACAATCAACAAAGAATGGATAGGGCGCAAAGATAATACACTCGGATTAACATGACTTTGTCTTAGATTCTACCACAATTGCTGAAGACCAACCTGGAAACTCTGATGGAAGCCCCGAAGAATCCCAGCACCACATCTCCGCTGTATAATCCCAACGCCCTCTATGCTTATCACTCCGATAGCCCGGGTCATGATATGAACAACTGCTGGGCTTTGAAGAATAGGGTGCAAGATTTGATTGAAGCTAAAGAGATCGAGTTTGACGCTCCAGAGAAACCCAATGTCATAAATGCTCCTATGCCCAAGCATGGTCATGGAGTAAATGTTGTGGACGATGATTTGTTTGTGACTTTTATGGAAGACATATCTACTCCCCTAATGACAGTGAAGAAGAATCTTTTGTTGGCCGATTTATTTTTGGGTTGTGGCGAAGGTTGCCACCTATGTTCAATTCTACCTACTGGTTGCCATTTATTGAAGTCAGGTGTTCAGCGCCTGATGGATAACAAAGAGATCATTTTTGAGAAGACTTTGACTCCCTTGATTCCAGTTGAAGATGTTGCCATCATAACCATTTCCGCCAATCCTTCCAAGGCTTCCTCGAGAACGCCTGTTAGGATTACATATGTTCTAAAAATTGCTCCATTGATCATTATTATTCCTGGTCCCATCCCTTACACTTCAGACAAGGATGTCCCATGGCACTATGGTGCTGATGTGTATTACCATGGAATTAAACAAGACTTTAAAGATGAAGAAGTTGATGCTGTTATTGGCAATATTGTCGGGGCTAGCAAGGTCACCAGAAGTGGAAGACTTTTCTCTCCTGAGATTTCTCCTCCGATTGTTCCAAAACCTGTTGTCACTCCATCTTCCAATCTGTCAGCTATTGCTCCGATTCTTACTCCTGTTATCACTCCTGTCGCCGAGTCATCTGACCCTCGGGGCAAAGAAGTTACAGGTGAGCCTGCCCAGACGGAGGCACCTAAGAAGATTGTTGTAGAAGCCTCTAAGCAGGAGATAGAGGAAATTCTGAAGATTATCAAGAAGAGCGACTACAATGTAGTCGAGCAGCTGGGGCATACCCCATCCAAAATCTCCATGTTATCCTTGTTATTGTGCTCGGAAGCCCATGCAAAGGCTTTAATTGCTTTCCTTAAAACTGCACATGTGCCGCAGGAAACTTCTGCTGATCAATTCAAAGACTCTGTAGCTAGTTTGACTGCTGACAATGGTTTGGGTTTCTCAGACGCAGATCTGACTGCTAAAGCAAGAAATCACAATGATGCTCTGCACGTCTCGATCGAGTGCAGGGGCACTACTCTGACTCACGTGCTGGTGGATATTGGGTCTTCATTGAATGTTTTACCAAAGAAGGCATTGGACCGTCTGGACTGTGAAGGTCTAACTCTGAAACCAAGTAATATTGTGGTTAGGGCTTTCGATGGGTCAAAAAGGATGGTGCACGGGGAGGTGGACGTCCCTGTTTAAGTTGGCTCTCAGACTTTTGCATCTACCTTCTATGTGATGGATATCCGACCATCTTATTCTTGCTTGTTGGGTCGCCCTTGGATTCATAAGGCTGGGGCAGTGACTTATACGCTCCATCAGAAGCTGAAATATCCAGTAAAAGGGAAAATTGTTACAGTACAAGGTGAAGAGGAGTACATGGTGAGTCACATTAACTCCTTCCGGTATGTGGAGATGGATGGAGAGTTCATTGAAACCCCGTGTTAGAATTTTGAAGAGGTTCCCCATACTTTGGCATCGACTGAAGTTGCTGCTGACAAACCTCCATTGAAGATGGCTTCCCTCAAGGATGCCAGGGCTGTTATTGATTAAGGTGGGTGTGCAAATTGGGGACAACTCCCTGACTTCACACACAAAACTGACAAGTTTGGTTTGAGCTTTACTACAGAGGCTCAAAGGGATGTTCGGCGCGCGTGGATTGGAAGACCTCCTCTGCGCATTCGTAATCCAGAAGTGAATGCAATTGAAGATGATGAAGAAGAGTCAGATATCGACAACAGGATTTACCTGACTACAAATGGTGGCTTGAACAATTGGACGGCGAAGGACTTCGTGTCTGTTTCTTCTATTACACAGTAATAGACTTTTGTTTTGAGATTTGTAACAGACAATTTGAAACTCTACAGCCTGGTGCCTTGCCCGAGGCACCTTGGCTTTGCTTGTGAGGGCTTATTATTTGTCATTTTCATATATCATCAATAAAGCATTGGACGTTTTCTTGCATTACAAATTTTGCGTTCCTTGTTTTTCTTCTTCTCACTTTATCAAAACAACTATTGTCTTATACACACTCACATATCATAATGCAGATCCACATCCACTCTGGATCCCATTGATAACGACTCTGCTACTGCCAGTTATGACTTCGAGAATCTGATCAACCAAGCTGAAGACGAAGGTGAGAATGATTGTGAGGTTCCTGGAGAGCTCGCTAGATTGCTGCTACAGGAAGAGAGGGTTATACAGCCTCATGAAGAGCCAGTGGAATCAGTAAATTTGGGTACGGAGGAAGACAAGAAAGAGGTCAAGATAGGTGCGAATCTGGAACCTAGTGTCAAGCAACGGTTGATACAGATGCTACGCGACTATGTTGAGATCTTCGCCTGGTCTTACAAAGATATGCCTGGTCTGGATACTGATATTGTGGTTCACCGCTTGCCAACCTAAGAAGACTGTCCCCCGGTGAAGCAGAAGGTTCGCCGTATGCGCCCTGAGATGTCTGAGAAAATCAAAGCTGAGGTCACGAAGCAGTTTGACGCCGGATTTCTAGCTGTTACTTCTTATCCGTAGTGGGTTGCCAACATTTTTCTGGTGCCAAAGAAGGATGGTAAGGTACGTATGTGTGTAGACTATAGAGATCTGAACAGGGCGAGTCCCAAGGATGATTTACCTCTGCCTCACATTGATGTTTTGGTTGAAAACACCGCACATCATAAAGTCTTATCCTTTATGGATGGTTTTTCCGGTTATAATCAGATTAAGATGGCTCCCGAAGATATGGAAAAGATAACTTTTGTTACGCAGTGGGGTACCTTCTGTTACAAGGTGATGCCTTTCGGGTTGAAGAATGCTGGGGCAACTTATCAGCACGCCATGGTCGCTTTGTTCCACGACATGATTCACCATGAGATAGAGGTTTACGTTGATGACATGATTGCGAGGTCCCAGACTGAAGAAGAACACCTCGACCATCTCCAGAAGCTATTTGACAGGTTGAAGTTGTATAAGCTGAGGTTAAACCCGAACAAGTGCACCTTCGGGGTAAGGTCTGGTAAGCTGTTAGGTTTTGTCGTTAGTGATAAAGGTATTCAAGTGGATCCTGCAAAGGTGAAGGCTATACAGGAGATGCCAGCTCCCCGAACAGAAAAAGAAGTTAGAGGATTTTTGGGACGTCTGAATTACATTTCCCAATTCATTTCACATCTGACTGCTACTTGTGAGCCGATCTTCAAGCTGCTGAAGAAAGATCAAGTGGTAAAGTGGATGGATGAGTGTCAGGCCGCTTTCGAAAGGATTAAAGAATATCTCCAAGAGCCACCAATTCTGATGCCTCCAGTTGAAGGAAGACCTTTGATTTTATACTTGATAGTGTTAGATAACTCAATGGGGTGCGTGCTGGGGCAGCATGACGAGTCTGGCCGAAAAGAGCATGCTATTTACTACCTTAGCAAAAAGTTTACCGACTGCGAGACCCGATACTCGTTGCTTGAGAAAACTTGCTGTGCTTTGGCATGGGCTGCTCGCCGGCTGAGACAGTATATGCTGACTCACACCACCTTATGGATATCAAAGATGGATCCAATCAAGTATATCTTCGAAAAGCCTGCCTTGTCTGGAAGAATAGCAAGATAGCAGATGATCTTAACAGAGTATGATATCTAATACACAACCCAAAAAGCAATCAAGGGAAGTTTGTTGGCAGATCATTTGGCGCATCAGGCCGTGGATGATTACCAGTCTATGAATTTTGAGTTCCCGTACGAGAACATCATGTTGGTGACCGACTGTGAATAACCTGGACCGGATGAAGGACCTGAAGAAGGATCCTGATGGTCTATGTATTTTGACGGTGCCTCAAACGCGTTGGGTAATGCCATTGGCGCCATGATCATATCTCCTGAAGGCTGTCATAATCCATTCACCGCCCGATTATGTTTTAACTACACCAACAACATGGCGGAGTATGAAGCATGAATCATGGGTCTTCGAGCAGCTATTGACTTAAGGATTAAGTTCTTGAGTGTATTTGGAGATTCCGCTCTAGTGATCAGTCAGATTAAAGGCGAGTGGGATACGAAGCACCCAAATCTTATTCCTTACAAAGAGTATATACTGACGTTGCTTTCGCACTTCAAGGATATAACCTTTGAACATTTCCCCAGATAGGAGAACCAGTTAGCGGACGCGCTAGCTACTATGTCTTCTATGTTAAAGGTCAGGTGGGACAATGAAGCTCCCCGGATTACCATTGAGAGGTTGGACGAACCTGCACATTGCTATGATATTGAGACTGAAGAGGTAGCAGATAAACCCTGGTTTCACGAGGTAAAGAGGTATCTTGAGGCTCAAGAATACCCCGAGGGTGCATCTGTTAATGATAAGAAGTTTCTAAGAAGGTTCGCGGAGAAATTCTTCATCAGTAATGGTATCCTTTACAAGCGTAACCATGACTAAACCTTACTGCGATGTATGGACAAGAACGAAGCAGAAAGGATTATGGCAGAGTTACATGAAGGTACCTTCAGAACTCACTCCAGTGGACATACCATGGCAAAGAAAATCCTACGGGCAAGATATTATTGGTCTACGATGGAAGCCGACTGTTATCAGCATTCTCGAACCTGTCATAAGTGCCAAGTCTATGCTGATAAGGTGCACATACCTCCAGTTCCTCTGAATGTTTTGACAGCACCTTGGCCTTTTGCAATGTGGGGCATCGATATGATTGGCGAGATGAGACCTACTGCGTCCAACGGGCATCATTTCATCCTGGTAGCAATTGATTATTTTACGAAGTGGCTTGAAGGAGCTTCTTTTTCTACAGTAACTAAGAATGTCGTGGTGCGGTTTATCCAACACAATCTGATCTGTCGATACGGTGTGCCAGAGAGGATCATTACAGACAATGGTTCAAATCTCAACAATATAATGATCACCAAACTCTACAAACAGTTCAAGATACATCATCACAACTCTTCTCCTTACCGGCCTAAGATGAATGGGGCTGTTAAAGCGGCTAATAAGAACATCAAGAAGATTATGCATAAGATGACGGTGACATATAAAGACTGGCATGAGATGTTACCATTTGCTCTTCATGGGTACCTCACCTCGGCTCGGATGTCAACAGGGGCAACTCCCTACTCCTTGGTATATGGCATGGAGGCAGTCTTACCCATTGAGGTCCAGATACCCTCTCTCCGGATTATGAAGGATGTGGCTTTGAGCGAGGACGACTAGATCCAGACCCAGCTTGATCAGCTAAATTTAATCGATGAAAAGAGACTTACTGCTATTTGTCATGGTCATACGTATCAAAAGCGGATGATCAAGGCATTTAACAAAAAAGTTAGACGACAAGAGTATCAAGTCGGGGATCTAGTGATCAAACGCATCATTTTACCGCAAGGTGATCATAGGGGAAAATGGACCCCCACATACGAAGGGCCATTTATGGTTAAGAACATTTTCTCAGGAGGAGCTATGATTCTAACCACCATGGATGGTGACGACCTCCATCACCCCGTCAATGCAGACATAGTGAAAAAATACTACGCATAATCATAGACTCGCTAGGTCGACTGGCCTAGGCAAAAATAAGGGCTTCCCGGCGAACCAAAAGGGTTCGGGCAAAAATAAGGGATGAAAATGAAAAATCTATACACCCAGCAAGTCAAAAACCTTAAAAGGCAGCTTGGGAAAAAAGGGGTATCCCGGTGGACTGAAAACCCGAAAGGGAAGTCCATGAAAAAATTAGGGATCAAAGCGTAACACTATGTCTCATTGGATCACCTTGCAACCAGATTTCAGTATCAACTACCAAGCTCGGACGACGCCAATCAACCTGACTCACCTTCAATAAAGTAGCAAAGTGATGATACGCTCAAGGACATAAAGGCAATAACAGAGTTGGAGCCCAGTGGGATCGTTCACATAGTTGTTTTTTTTTGTTTTTCACAAATTGTATAAACTCTATCATTTCGGAGGCGTTCTCTTACTAGGACGTCAGCCTCTTGTATAAAAATGCCTATTACAGGCCAATCTCAAAATCAATACAATTCATTTTTACAACAAATTTCAAAATTGTTTTTCTTTTTCTATTTTGTTTTGCAAGAACGTCCAATGATTCATTTTTGATATATGCATTTGACGATAATTGCTGCTCATAAATATGTACATGCGAAACAAAAGACGATGACTCGTAATACCAGGAATAGGGGCAAACACGAAATGTCCAAACCTTATATTTGCTCTATTCACCAGGTATAGGGATAGACCCAGCTGAAGAATAAGACGGAAAGATACATGCACTCCCCGCAGAGTTAAAAGGTATCCAAAAGAAGTATTATCAACTCTCCCCAGCTGAGGTTCGCAATCGCGAGTGAGTCGGCAGAATTCTCCCCAAGCAGAGTTTATCTACAACCAGCAATGGAAGACCATCCCCGGTGGAGTTTGTTTCTTCCATAAATAGAAGCTTTATCCCCGACATAGTTCATCATTACCAGCAACGGTAATTCATTTACAACCGAGATTACTTCTCCAAATTAGCAGATCTTATGACAGAGTCTCTCTCCTCCACAGAGTCATTCTCTCATCAGTATATTCTCTAGCAGAGTTATTCTCAAATCATCTTCAGTCGTTATCCTCAGCGAGCGAAAACTTCTTTTGTTCTCTAGCAACCCGGGTTTTATTTTCCCCAGCTAGAAAAACATCGCAATACATTGCATACATCATGACATGCGCGTATGTATCATACAACACAGTCTCATTTATTTTGAGAACATCATTGCTCAATACATGTCATGCATCATGATATCACATATGACCAACCCTTTTACCTTTCAGGAAAAGCCACAATCAAATCCTCACAGAATTCAAGTTATGAAGCCCGGGCACGATCGAATAGTATCTTGATTCCTCCATCATATTGTGAAGCCCGGAGAACGACCAGATAACAATATCAGAACACCGCAAAACCTGGATTACGACCAGATAGTGGCTCATCTCAGATTCAAGCTATGAAACCCGGATTCGACCGGATAATAGTTTAATCCCCAGCAAGTTATAATGAAACCTGGAGTACGACCAAATAGCAATACGAAGACACCATGAAACCTGGATTACGACCAGATAGTGGTATATCATAAACACAAGCCTTGAACCCCCGAGTCGACCGGATAGCCGCTTAACAAAGTTGTTGTGAAACCTGGATTACGACCAGATAGCAATACAAGACACTGTGAAACCTGGATTACGACCAGATATCAGTCAAGAATACTACGAACCCTGGATTACGACCAGATAGTGGTATATTTTTAATTCAAGTTATGAAACCCGGATTCAACCGGATAATACCTTGTTTTCCCCAAACACCATGAAACCTAGATTTGACCAGATAATGGTATATTGCATCGTGAAACCTGGATTACGACCAGATAGCGGTACAAAACACTGTGAAGCTTGGATTTCGACCAAATAGCAGTTCTTACCCGGAAAATTAATAAGAAACCCGGAGTTGACCGGATATTAGTATGCCCTAAAGTCAAGTTGAAACCCGGATGCGACCGAATAACAATTTAATTCATTTTGAAGCTTGGATTACGACCAGATAAGAATTGAGAAATTGTGAAACCCGGATTATGACCGGATAGAAAACTTAATCTCATCTCCCCAGTAGAATAACGGTCAACTGAAGCTCCTAAAAATCGATTTTCTCCCAAGACAAGGACCAACATTCCCCAGCGGAATCCTCCTCAACAACAGGTATACAAGCTCTCGCTAAGGAATCTCTTATGCGATCAACACTCTTTAGGATGGCATCTTTAAGCCCATCCTCCCTCATCAATATCCAAATGGCATCTATAAGCCCATTCCCGATGTCGCAAGACGAGTGCCACTTCATGCGAGTGCAAATTTCTGGGCACTCTAGTGTTCAATCATCTTCCACATTCGGATCACGAAAGGCAGACAAGCCAATCTATATCCTCAGGCTTAAGAAGATTGAACAGGGGCAGCTGTTGTACCCCAAAATTTGCCCTCCCATTTTTCTCAATACATTTCAAGTGAAATTCTCAAATTGCTCAAGGAAGTCCATGGGTTGACCAGACAAGCTCTCTCATAAGGCAGTCTACTCAAAATTAGGGTTTCATGTTGCATCAAGATACTTGAGTTCCAAGGGTCTCAAATGTTCATCAATGTCCTAATATGTTCTCAAGATCATCCATGTCAAGTTTCAAGCCTTGCAGAGAATGTTTGCTCAGTCAACTACTCAAAAGCCTGAAAATCGACTGTGCTAGGGCAAAAGTCAACTGTGGCCCACATACAGTCAAACTTCAAGATTTTTTGTCAAAATTCTCATTTTGAAGTATTATTCATCATTTGATCAAGGTTTGATCATTATTCATCAAGGAATGCTCACAATTCATCAAAACCCAAAAGTTGCTAAATTAGGGTTTTGTAGGAAAAGTCAACTAAATTTTGACCAAGCATAACTTTCTCATACTTTATGAGAAATGACCCATCCAAAGCTCATTTTGAAGAGGATTAAATTCCCTACAATTCATCTTCAGCTCCAAAGTTCAAAATATACACTCACAAGAAGTTATGAGTTTTGACATTATAGGTCATTTTGAAAAGTCAACAAAAACACCTTTTTGTGCAAAGCTTCATACATGAACATGGAATACCAAATTGAGATGTGACCAAAAGGGTTGCTTATAGGATATCTCAATCTTTCTAAAAAGTCCAAGAACACCTTCAAAGAGTCAAAATTGAGGAAGTTATGCATTGGTGAAGTTGACCTTTTTTGCAAAATTGCCAAAAGTCAACTATGCCTCAAATTGCAATTTTTGCTAAATGGGCCTAACTTTTTGCACTTGTTTTGAGTTGGCATCATATTCCACGAGCCCTATCCCTTGCCACTTGTCATTATCTTATTTTTATTATTTATTTTGATTTATATTTGAATTAAATCAATTTTAATCAAAACAAATCATGAAAAAATCTAAAACATTGAAACCTCAAGATATTGTGCATGTTTCAGATCTTATATCCAGTTGGAAAAAGATTGAATTCGTGCAAAGCCTTGGTGTGCACAAAAAGATTGAGTTTGGCCTATTTTTGGAATGGTTTTCAAAGGAATCAAATCAAGATCAAAATCAATAATGGAGAAAGATTGAGATCAGGTTTTCAACCCTAATCCAATCCTTGATATATATTGAACCATTGCAGACCTAAAGCAAGGCTGGAGAGAGGCGCAAGAACAAGAACCAAACTTGAAAAAATCACAAAAAGTGCAGACACGATTTCATATTTCTAGGCATTCTCAAGACTCTCTAGCCATCCCAATCGCTTCCTGGGATCACAAGGAACCTATACCAATCAAGAACAAGCAATTTCAGGCGCTAGAAACCACTGTAAGGCAGTCACGACATTAAACTTTTTTTGAATTCGATTTGCATAATTCTGGCACTTATAGCATCAGATAATCACATATTCTTGTTCCTTAACATATTTGCAAGCTTTCTGTAACATTTAATTGCATTTTCATGGACTGTATTAGAGTTCACCATTTTAGGGTTTGTTGCTTCGATTTGGGATCTTCGTGCACAGGTAAAATTGGGCCATGAAAGGGGCACCATCGTGCCCAGCAGGTCCAGACGAATCTATCCATGGCCTTAGTTTTTATTTATCATGTTGGTATTGGATTTTGAGAATTACAGGACCTGTAGCTATGGACAAGTGGCCGTAGGTAAAAGTCTGTGACTTTTACCAACGGAGCAAGGAGGAAGATGACATACGTGGCTCCATCCCATTCGTGCATTTGAATTCACACGCGTGTTTTACAGCTAGTGTTATTTTATTCTTTTTATTATTTTTGTTTCATTTGATAATCAATTGAACCAACTGGCCCAGTGGTGGCCAGGTAAGCGCTATGGCATTGGAGAGCTTGAGGTCAGGGGTTCGACCCCTGGCTCCAACATTTGCATTTTTCTTGATTTCTCTCTACAGATTCCATGTTCGACAAGGCGTAGAGACCACCATGTGGCTTCATCATCCAATCTGCCAAGTGTCCAAGAGGCCAGATCTGATGGCCATGATGTGGTGTCCATGGTACATCCTAGTCAATGCAGCGCATGAGGGCGTGGAAGTCAATGTGGGTCACCTTCTTTTGGGCCCAGAATCCGATTCTCACACCCCCCAAATTGCTGGTTGCATGCCCAAGTTTCTTTTCTTTTCTTTTTATATTTCCATTATTTAATTTATTTATTTATTTTACTAACATAAATAATTATTCTTTTTATCAAAAAATCACAAAAAAATATATTTCATCCAATTAGATTTAGGTTTTTTTTTATCAAAAAAATTATTTAATTTAATTAGTTTATTTAATTTTAGGGTAATTTTAATTCCTTTTGTAAATAATTAAAATTAATTAGAACAATTAGGTTTTTAACTTAATTATATTTTCTTTTTTTTTTGAAAATAACAAAAAAATACAAAAAATAGGCCATGTAATTTATTTTCTTTAATTAATTTAATTACTAATTAATTTTTGTATTTAACTTAAAAACCAAATTCTTTTTCTTAAAAATAACCAAAAACCACAAAAATAATTTCTTTTCTCGATTAGGTTAGACGGGGTCAAAACCCTAATTTCTTATCGCTCTTAATTTCCTCACGCGCGCTTTATTATTTATTTTTACCATATTAATGTAACTGCTCACAAGTTGTAATAGATTAATTAGGATCTTTTACTTTTCATTTATCGCTTTTGTTTTAAGGGTTTGTTTTTGGCTATGTAAATACCCGAAGCCTTGTAATAGCTTAGCTTTATTTTCCGCACTTTAAATTCCGCAACTATTAACTGTTAGATGTATGAATATTAGGGTTGCATGACAATAATGTGTGATTAACTTTAAAACGGTTAGCTAACCCTAAATGTGCAAAGATAATAAACTTGAAATTGAATCACTCGCACATGCGCACTCCTAGGGTATACTCCCACTCCGGTTGCCTTCGGTAAGCGGTCATTGAGTATAGGATATTTTAGTGGTCGCTCTTTTGTCTCAAAGATCAAAGTTGCCTCGGAAAGGTCACCTCGGAATTGTTGCCTCGAATGCTGATCTAAGACATTAGGGTTACTACTAAGACGTCCTAACATTGCTTTAGTGACCGTGCGTCCTTTTTTCGAATTGACCCTCAAAACTCCAACGACGGTGCTACCTACTCACTAATAGTGGGATAGCGCTGTCTAAAGGAAACATACATAGAACAATTCTTTTTTCGAGTAGGTAGATTAGTTCTTAAGTACTTGCTCAAAACAAACAAACTTTTCACACTTACACTCCTTTTCAAACAAAGTTTTCAAAACAACTTCGTAACACTCTTGAAGACAGAAGCAAGGGTTAAATCGAAGTCAAACAAAAAACTTTTTGAATCACACAAACACACAAAGAAGAAAATTTGAAAATGATGACCAAGTACCTAAGAGCCCGTGGAAAACCACGGATAGAAAGGGTGCTAATACCTTCCCTTTCTATAATCTACCCCCCTTACTCAGAAAATAACGAAAAAGGAATTTTTCTGTGCTTTTTTCCTTTCCTTGTTGGATAAAATAAAAGTCGGTGGCGACTCTTGCATACCGCGACATTTTGCGAATACAAACGCAAAAGCAAACCAGCATTTTCCAAAACAGTATGGTTCTGCCACCGTATCACAGTAGGGCTTGTGGGAAGGAACCTGGATAGTAGGGTTTACTTCGTTTGATCATGTAGATTAGTTAACCCATTTTGTTTCAGGAACTGGTTTTCTCTTGGTTTCCTGCAGATATGACATGTATAACTGCTGGATTTGTTGGTGATAACTTTCTTTCCTGAAAAGATAACCGGGTTAGTTATATGTGATGCATGAAATGCGTTGTGAAATGATGTTCTCAAAATAAACGAGATTATGTTGTATGTGATATGTATGCGCATGTCATGATGTATGAGCATGGTAGTTGTGATATATCTGATTCCTAGAAAATAAATCCCTGACTGCTGCTGGAGAAAATAGAATTCCTGATTGTTATAGAGAAATATGGCTCTTCTACTTCCATTGAGGATGATGAATGGAAGTGACCGTGCTGGGGATTTGCTCCTTATTTACGAATGTTCTGTCGGGGAGAGAATCTGCTTGAGAAGAACTCTGCGGGGAACCTCTTGATAGGTGGATTTCCACTAGCTGAAGTAATGGACTCTGTCGGGGATTGAGCTCTTGTTCCTAGAGAAATAAACTCTGCTTGGGGAGTCAGAACTTTATGATGATCCCCTCGTGATTATGAAATCCGACTGGGGGACATAGATGTCAGGTTTTTCGGATGACCCTGGCTAGAGAGATCATTTCCCGTTCTGAGAGAACTGTTATCAAGGCTTTGATCCCTTCTACTATATGGGGAATACAGATGTTACACAGTCACATGTATTGATGACTGTGCTCCAAAGCTGTCTTTGCCCTGGTACCTGCTGGACATGGTAACTGTCGGGTTTGACATTTTTGATCTTCTGTCCCTATTTCTTAAGTTATGAGCAATTGTCTTTGGTTTCTTTATGCAAATATTTGTGAACAGCAATCATATTCAAATGCATATGTCAAGAATAAATCATTGGACGTCCTTGCAAAAGAAAAATAAAAGGAAAAACAAATAGTTTTGTAAAATGACTTGTATTGATTGTTGGAGTTGGCCTATAACATGCATTTTTTTGTACAAGGAGGCTGACGTTCTAGTAAGAGAACTCTGCCATAAAAAAATGAAAGATATACAGTATTAAGAAAAACAAAAAGAAAACAACTATGTGCAACAATCCAATTGGGTTTCAAGTCTGCTATTGCCACTATGTCTTTGAGCGTCTCCTCACTTTGCTGCTTGTCTGAAGCTGATTAGATTGATTGATGCCGTTTGAGTTTGACAGTTGATACTATGGTCAGTTTGCAGGGTGACCCAATGGGACATAGTGATACGCTTTTCATCCCTAACTTTTTCCTGGACCGCCCTTTCGGGTTTTCGGTCCACCAGGATACCCTTTTTTGCCCAAGTCACCTTTTCAGGTTTTCGACTTGCTGGGTGTACATATTTTTTCATTTTCGTCCCTTATTTTTGCCCGAACCCTTTTGGTTCGCCGGGAAGCCCTTATTTTTTCCTAGGCCAGTCAACTAGTGGGTCTTTGATTAGGCGTAGTATCTTTTCACTATGTCTGCATTGACAGGGTGAGGAAGGTCGTCGCTGTCCATGGTGGTCAGAATCATGGCTCCACTTGAGAAAATGTTTTTAACCATAAATGGCCCTTCGTATATGGGAGTCCATCTGCCCCGGGGGTCACCTTGCGGCAGTATGATGCGCTTGATCACTAGATCTCCGACTTGATATTCTTGACGCCTAAATTTCTTGTTAAAAGCCTTGATCATTCGCTTTTGATACGTCTGACCATGGAAGATAGCAGTAAGTCTCTTTTCATCGATCAAATTTAACTAATCAAGTCGGGTTCGGATCCAGTCGTCTTCGTTTAAACCTACATCTTTCATAATCCTTAAAGAAGGGATCTGGACCTCAATGGGTAGGACTTCCTCCATGCCATATACCAGAGAGTAGGGTGTTTCCCCTGTCGATGTCCGTGCTGAGGTAAGGTACCCATGAAGAGCGAATGGTAGCATCTCATGCCAATATTTGTACATCACTGTCATCTTTTGTACAATTTTCTTGATGTTTTTATTCGCTTCTTCGACAGCGCCATTCATCTTCGGTCGGTAGGGAGAAGAGTTATGATGTTGTATCTTGAATTGTTTACAGAGCTAGGTGATCATTGTGTTGTTGAGATTCGTACCATTGTCAGTAATGATCCTCTTTGGCACACCATATCGATAGATCAGATTATGTCGGATAAACCGTGCCACCACGTTCTTGGTTACTGTGGCAAAAAAGGCTGCTTCAACCCACTTCGTGAAGTAATCAATGGCTACTAGGATGAAGCGATGTCCATTGGAAGCGGTGGGCCTGATTTCTCCGATCATGTCGATGCCCCACATTGCAAAAGGCCATGGAGCTGTCAAGACGTTCAGAGGAACCGGAGGTATATGCACCTTATCAGCATAGATTTGGCATAATCCTTTCTGCTTCACCCTTGTCTACACACCGCAGTAAGGTAGAGTCATGGTTGCGTTTATAGAGGATTCCATTACTGAGGAAGAACTTTGCGGAGAATCTTCTCAGAAACTTCTTATCGTTGACAGATGCCCCTTCGAGATACTCTTGAGCCTCGAGATACCTTTTGACTTCATGAAACCAGGGTTTGTCTGTCACTTTATCAGTATCGATTTCACAGCAATGTGCTGGTTCATCCAACCTTTCAATGGTGATTCGGGGAGCTTCGTTGTCACACTTGATTTTGAACATGGAAGACATGGTAGCTAGCGCGTCCGCCAACTGATTCTCCTCTCGTGGGAAATGTTCAAAGGTTACCTCCTCGAAGTATGGGAGTAACGTCAGTACATGCTCTTTGTACGGGATGAGATTCAGATGTTTTTTTATCCCACTCGCCTTTGATCTGACTTATCACCAAAGCGGAATCCCCGAATACACTCAAGAACTTGATCCTTAGGTCAATGGAAGCTCGAAGACCCATGATGCAGGCTTCATACTCCGCCATATTGTCGGTGCAGTTGAAACATAATCGGGTAGTGAACGGAGTATGACATCCCTCGGGAGATATGATTACAACGCCGATGCCATTGACTAATGCGTTTGAGGCTCCATCAAAGTACGTAGACCATCAGGATCCTTCCTCAGGTCCTTCATCCGGCCCAGGTTCTTCACAGTCAATTACTAACATGATATTCTCATCCGGGAACTCAAAATTCATGGACTGGTAATCATCCACGGCTTGATGAGCCAAATGATCAGCCAATGCACCCCCCCCCCCTTTATTGCTTTTTGGGCTGTATATTGTATGTCGTATTTATTTAAGATCATTTTCCACCTTGCTGTTCTTCTGGAGAGAGAGCGGGCTTCTCAAAAATGTACTTGATCGGATCCATTTTAGATATCAACAAGGTTGTGTGAGTCAACATATACTGTCTCAGTCGGCGAGCAGCCCATGCCAAAGCGCATCAAGTTTTCTCGAGCAGTGAGATTGTGTCTCACAGTCGGTAAACTTTTTGTTAAGGTAGTATATTGCGTGCTCTTTTCGACCAGACTCGTCATGTTGCCCCAGCACACACCCTATTGAATTGTCTAATACTGTCAGGTACAATATCAAAGGTCTCCCTTCAACTGGAGGCATCAGAATTGGTGGTTCTTGTAGGTATTCCTTGATTCTTTCGAAAGCGGTCTGGAATTCATCATTCCACTTTACCACTTAATCTTTCTTCAGAAGCTTGAAGATTGGCTCACAAGTAGCAGTCAGATGTGAAATGAATCGGTCAATGTAATTCAGGCGTCCCAAGAAACCTCTAACTTCCTTCTTCGTATGGGGAGCTGGCATTTCTCGTATAGCTTTTACCTTTGCAGGATCTACTTGAATACCTTTGTCACTGACGATGATACCCAGAAGCTTACCGGACCTTACCCCGAAAATGCACTTGTTCAGATTCAACCTTAACTTATATATCTTCAACCTGTCAAACAGCTTTTGTAGGTGATCAAGGTGCTCTTCCTCAGTCTGAGACCTGGCTATCATGTCGTCGACATAAACTTCAATCTCATGGTGAATCATGTCGTGGAACAAAGCGACCATGGCGCGCTGATAAGTTGCCCCAACATTCTTCAACCCAAAAGGCATCACCTTGTAGCAGAAAGTGCCCCACTGTGTAACGAAAGTTTTATTTTCCATGTCTTCGGGAGCCATTTTGATCTTGTTGTAGCCAGAGAAACCATCCATAAAGGAAAAGATTTTGTGATGCGCGGTGTTGTCGACCATAACGTTAATGTGAGGAAATGGGAAATCATCCTTGGGGCTTGCCCTGTTCAGATCTCTGTAATCCACACACATCTTTACCTTACCTTCCTTCTTAGGCACTGGAACAACGTTAGCAACCCACTGCGGATAGGAGGTGACAACTAAGAATCCTGCGTCGAATTGCTTCATGACCTCTGCCTTAATTTTCTCTGACATTTCAGGGTGCATACGGTGGACCTTTTGTTTAACTGGAGAGCAGTCTTCCTTAGTCGGCAGGCGATGTACCATAATATCAGTGTCCAAACCAGGCATGTCTTCATAGGACCAGGCGAATATCTCAATGTAGTCGTGCAACATTTGTATCAACCTCTGTTTGACGCTAAACTCCAGATTTGCGCCTATTTTGACCTCTTTTCTGTCTATATCTGTACCCAAGTTTGTTGTCTCAACTGGCTCTTCATGAGGCTGTATAGCCCTCTCTTCTTGCTGTAGCAGTCTAGAAAGTTCTCCAGGTACCTCACAATCGTCCTCACCTTCGTCCTCGGCTTGGTTGATTGGATTTTCAAAGTCATAACTGGAAATAATAGGATTGTTATTAATGGGATCCATAGTGGATATGAATCTACAGTTTGATACGTGAGTGTGTGTAAGAGCATAGCTGTATTGATAAAGCAAAGACAAAAAAGAAAAACAGAGACTGCGAAATTTGTATGCAAAGAAAGTCCAATGTTTCATTGATGATATATGATTTGATATATAATAACCCTCACGGATAGAGCCATCGTGCCTCGGGTAAGACACAAGGCTATAAAGTTTAAATTGTTCATTACAAATTTAAAAACAAATAAGACAATTACTGTGGAATAAAAGAAACTGGCATGAAATCTCTAGTTGTCCAATTACTCGGTCCACCGTTGGCAGTCGGGTAAATCCAGTTGTCGAAATTAGAGTCTTCTTCATTGTCTTTAATAACATTGACCTCTCGATTGCTGATGCATATGGGAGGTCCTCCAACTCGAACGCGTCGAACATCCCTCTGAGCTTCTGAAGTAAATCCCAAACCAAACTTGTCAGTTTTGTGAATAATTTCAGGGAGCTGTCCCCAATCGGTATTCCTGCCTTCTTCAACTACCGCTCTTGTGTCTTTGAGAGAATCCATATTTAGAGGAGGTTTGGTGTTGGTAGTGCTCTCAGTTGACGCTAAAATCTGGGGAACCTCTTCAAAGTTTTGACAAGGAGTCTCTATAAATTCTCCGTCCATCTCTACATAGAGGAAGGAATTGAGGTGGCTCACCATGTATTCTTCTTCACCCCGTACTGTGACAATATTTCCTTTCACCGGATACTTCAGCATTTGGTGAAGTGTGGAAGTAACAGCCCCAACTTCGTGGATCCACGGACGACCCAAAAAACAAGAGTATGATGGCCTGATGTCCATCACATAGAAGGTGGACTTGAACGTCTGAGAGCCTACTTTGACAGGGATGTTTACCTCCCCATGCACCATTCTCTTTGATACGTCAAAAGCCCTTACCACAATGTTACTAGGCTTTAAAGTCAAACCCTTGCAATCCAATCGATCCAATGCTTTCTTTGGCAAAAAATTCAGTGAAGACCCAATATCTATCAGTACATGAGCCATAGTGGTGCCTCTACATTCAATCGAGACATGCAGAGCATCATTATGCTTTCTTCCCTTCGGTGTCAAGTCGGCATCTGAGAAACCTAACCCATTGTCGGCAGTCAGGCTAGCCACACAATCTTTGAATTGATCAGCTGAAGTCTCTTGCGGCACATGCGCAGTTTTGAGGAATGCCATCAAAGCCTTCGCATGGGCCTCAGAGCACAACAGCAGGGATAACATGGATATCTTTGAGGGGGTCTTCCCCAACTGTTCGACCATATTATAGTCACTCTTTTTTATTATTTTCAAAATGTCCCATATCTCTTGCTTAGAGGCTTTCACAATAATCTTTCTAGGTGCCTCCGTCCAGGCAGGCTCATCTACAACTTCTTTGCCGCGAGTCTCAGATGACTTATCGGCAGGGGCGACAGTTAGAGTGAGAATAGGAATAGTAGTTGATGTGCTAGCAGGAACAACAAATGGAGTGATAATAGGCCTGTTGATAGTCTTAGGGGAAATCTCAGGAGAGAAAACCCTTCCACTTCTAGTAATCTTGTTGGTCCCGACAATGTTACCGACATCAAGATCAACTTCTCCGACCTTCAAGTTTTGTCTAACGCCATGATAGTAAATATCGGCGCCATAATGCCAAGGGACGGATTTGTCCGAGGCGTACAGGATAGGACCAGGACATGTGATTATCAGGGGAGCAACTCTCGTAGCGGGTGTAATCCTAACAGGTCTTCTCGAGGAGGCCTTAGAAGGATTGGCGGAAATGGTTATAATAGCAATGTCTTCAGATGGAATAACGGGAACCAGAGTTTTCTCGAACAAAATTTATTTACTGTCCATCAGGCGTTGAACACCTGACCTCAGCAAATAGTAACCAGAAGGTATGAATGAACACATGTGGCAACCTTCACCACAACCCGGAAATAAACCGGCCAACCGCAAATTCTTCTTAACAGTCACAAGAGGAGTGGAAACTTCGTCCACCAAGGTTACAAATAGATTAGTATCAATGGCGTTAACTCCATCTTTGTGCCTAGGCATGGAAGCAGTTATGACATTGGGCTTCTCTGGAGCATCGAACTCAATCTCCTTAGCTTCAATCAGGTCTTGTACTTTATTTCTTAGAGTCCAACAATCATTTGTGTCATGACCAGGACTCCCAGAATGATAGGCGCATCTAGCGTTCGGATTGTAACAAGGAGAAGAGGTATTAGGATTCTTGGGAGCCTCTTTTAAACTTACCAAGTTGGATCTCAACATATGGGGTAGAACCTCTGTCAATTTCATGTTGATCTGGGTGAGTTGCCTTTGTGGTCTTTCTACCCTTTGTTGATTGTTGCGTTGTGGGGCAACCGCAGGCCTAGGTATTATTACAGCACTTACCGTTGGACGGTATCCCGCTCTGCTCCGATCTCTTGGGTCATAAATGGCACTGGCCTCCTTCTTACTAATGAATGGTTTCTTCGTTGTGCTCAAAAATGCATCTTTTTGAATTTTTCCATTTTTTATATCGGCTTCGACCCGCTCACCAGTCATGATCAGTTCAGTAAATCCAGCTGAGGAACTTCCGATCAGGTGGTTGAAGAATGGACCTGATAAGGTTCCTAGGAACATATCCACTAATTCTCTGTCAGATAGAGGGGGATGGACTCTGCCTGCTAGATCCCTCCATTTCTAAGCATAGGTTTTGAAACCTTCACATGTTCCCATAGACATGCCTTGTAATTGCGTCCGAGTTGGAGCTAAATCAGCATTGTACTGATATTGTTTGTAGAAGGCGGCAGCTAAATCTTCCCAATTGCGAACATTGGTCCCTTCCAATTGATAGAACCAATCCAACTGCGTCCCTGATAAGCTCTCTTGGAAGAAATGCACCCACAGATTCTTATCAGCCGTATGGGGTTAAATCTTTCTGACGTATGACCTTAGATGTAGCTTCGGGCAAGAGACACCGTTATATTTGGCGAAAGTGGGGACCTTGAATTTCTGCGGGATGACAACCCCTGAGATAAGTCCTAATTCTTCAAAATCCAATTCGGGTACCCTCTGAATCTCCATAACATTCAAACGATCCTCTAACTGTTTGTATTTATCATCAACAGGAGGATATTGTTCCTCAGAGTAATCAGGTTCTTCCTCTTCCTCAAATGTTGGGTCGTTGTTCACTTCCTGGGTTCCGTTTCCTTGATTATCTCCTTCACCCGATGATGTTGCAAAGTCCAAAGTCCGTCTGGCTTGTCCTTTGAACCTTCTTCCCATGATCACAATGTCGGTTGGTTTCTTCTCTTTCTTCTTCTTCTCTTTGGCCAATAGAGTCTTCAACTCCTCTTGTCCTTTTGTCAGAGCCAAGAGCATTTGTTGAAACTGGACATTCTGCGCCTGAAGATCTTTCACTGTCTGTTCGACATCCATCTCACTGAAATAAACAGTAGAAGGATAAGGAGACCTGTTATGAGAAACCTGTATGATGTTATGATGAATGAAGATGCAATATGCAAATGATTTCAAGGAAACTAGAGATTTAAATTTGTTCAAACCAAAAAGAACACACATTATATTAAATCCAAGTTTGAATACATCATGCCTCTTCGGGCTTACAATGAAAGAAACAGAATACAACAAAAACTCCTAAGACAAGAAGGTTGAACGCATCCTCTTTGGAGCAATATAGGCATTCAGGTTTTTCTCTTCATGAAGCAGCTTGGTGAGCTCCAGAACCTTCTTCTCACTGGCGTAAAACTGGGCTTCAAAGGTATCTCGCTCTTACTTCAACTGAACCCAAGCTTTCTGCAAGTCTTCGAGAGAGGTAGGCATGTCACGATGAAGAACGGTGTATGAGACGTCTCCTTCAAGAACAAGCTCTATGATAATAAGGTGGATGGAAGGATAAGGCATCACGAAACTCTGAGCACGAGCTCGTACCCACCTAAGGTAAGGCTCGAGAGGGATAGAGTTTTTGTGTCCCAAAGTTCTACTGTCCACCTTGTTCACCATTCCCCAAGCTCGTGTAAACCTCTGAAGGTAACCTTGGTCTTTTTTGTCGTAGTCGAACACCAGACCTTGAATGAGCATCTCGTGGGGACCGTCTCTTTGGGCATACCCAAACTATCGAAGAGCTAAGCAGGGATTGTAGGTGATACCTCCCCTAATACCAAGCAGGGGTATGTTAGGGAATTCCCCATAGCGTTCGGTTGATAGAGACATATTCCAAGGCTCTTGAACACCAACGGATGTCAGAAAGGGTGAGGGACATCATCCTTTAGGACCATGTCAATCTTCGCTCGTTCTTCAATGCTAATTGAGGTAGGTGTGAAGTGAACCACTTAGCGAGTAAAGGAATACAACACAAAAGAGTACCTCTTTTCTTCATGGTGGGAGTATGAAGGCAATGCAAGATGTCTCCCAGTAAAGTAGGTATGGGATTGCGAGAGAGAAAGACTTTGATGGCTTTAACATCTATGAATTGGTTCGGGTTGGGGAACAAAACCAAACCATAAATGAGAAGAGCCAGGATGTCTTCAAAAGCTTGGAAATCCATGTCGTCCCATAATGAACGAGCCTTCTCCAATAGAAACTTGGCTAGGAAACCTTTAACCCTTCTTCTTGTCTCCCAATTGGCTATGATGTCAGCTCCTTTTAGATGCAAAGCTTCGGCGATGACTTCAGGTTTCATAATCTCTTCTAGACCGGTGAACGGTATCTGATCAAGCATGGGCACCCCTAAGAGTAGAGAGAACTCTTCCAGTGTAGGTACCAACTGATAGTCCGGGAAAGTGAAGCAATGATGCACGGGATTAAAGAATTGGAACAATACACACATCATCTCTTCTTGGAAACTGGATGTTGCCAAACTGAGGAGTCGACCGTATTTCTTGGTAAAAGGAGAATCCCTGGGAACTCTTGAGGCTAACTCTTGGAGTTGAGGGTGTGCTTTTACAAAGCTGATTCGGATGGTGTTTCTTCGGACATAATTCATAACCCACAAAACAAAAACAAAGATAAAATTCTAAATCCTTGAAATGGTTAGTGAGCATTCTCATGATGCTTATGATGTTTATGATGTTATGTACAAGTATATACACACAAAGCAAACAAATCCCGATGTTTTAGGCTTGCATGAGGTTTCATAGGTAAGTACCCTCTTGAAGTTTAGTTGGCTCAAACATGTCCTAGTAATAGTGATCGGGTTCTAAAGGATCTCAATATCACCGACCTTTCTCTTAGGCATTGTCTCAGCATAATCAATCTTTTCTTGCGGCCAAGATATCCCAAAAGTCTAGCCTCAATGAGTGTAGTATCGAGTATCAACCAATTTTCAGCTCTATACCGAAACCAGTTATCTCACTACGTCCTAATGGCCAAGTTTGTTCAATTAGGGTTCTAAAGTCCGTTAGTGCTTCATGACACCAATCAGCGGCCCCGTATTCTCCTCTATCACCACAAGGGATACCGGTACCCACAAATACGTCACACTAACATAGCCATTGTTTACAGTTTCCACAATTTATTGTTATTTACCTAAAAAGGTGTCCCAGATCCGGGTGGAGGATCAAAGCAATCCCAAAACAAAGAACAAAATGTAAAGCATACAAATAAAATAATGAAAGCAAGTAAAGGTGATCTAACCCTAAGGTAACCCAACTTTTAGAATACTCCCCAGCAGAGTCGCCAGTTCTGTGATACGGTGGGAGAACTGACTTGGAGGTTTTGCATTTGTGTTTGCAAATGTTGCGGTTTAGCAAGATTCGCCACCGACTTTTCTTTTATCCAATAAGGAAAGGTGAAAAAGCACAGGAAAGACCTTTAGATATGTTTTCTCGGGTTCGGGGGGGTAGATTACGAAAAGGGAAGGTATTAGCACCCTTTTCATCCATGGTTTTCCATGGGCTCTTAGTTACTCGCTAGATCAACTTGCTTTTGTTTGAAAATATGCTTTGTGTGGTGTATGTTTTTGAAAGTATTTTGAAAACGTCTTTGTAACGGTTCCCGTCTCTATAAGAACGCGTACAAAGTGTTTGTTTGGAAAATAGTTCAAAGGGGTGTTTGTGAAATGTGTTTTTTGAAGTGATTTTGAAAAGGTGTCTTTGTAATGGTTCTCGTCTCTACAAGAACGCGTACAAAGTGTTTGTCCTTTTAAAAATGTTTCAAAATGAGAGTGTTGGTGTATAAAATGTTTTTTTTGTGAGCAAACGAGTAACTATGAGCAAATCTACCTACTCGAAAGGTCTTAAATGTGCTTCTCCTGCTTTAGATGTTGGCTATCTTACCATTGATTTGGTAAGAAACCCCATCGTTGAATATGAAGGGACGGGTATAGGGACGCTTGTATAGTCATAGAAGGAAACATATGGGACGTTTTAGCAATGTCGTTTAGGGACTAGATCTTTTACCGAAGGTAACATCGAGGGTCTTTGCTAAAATGCCCATGTTCGAGGGACATGACTATTTTTCCGATAGGCAATGAAGTGGGATTACCCTAAGGGTGCATGTGTGAATAGTGTGTTAGTTTGCATGCATTTTGTCTTGTATTTGAAAGTCATCTATTTGTTGATTTTATCTTGCCATACATCCTATTTACTAGCAATATATGAAAAGCGATAAAAATGCGGAAAATAAAATCTAAGCTATTACATCGCTTTAGGGGGATGGGGGTACATATCTATGAATGGGGTTGCAAGTAAAATTAAATTCTATGTTACTATTACAACCATATCGAAATGGATCAGAATGTGCAAGAAATGTAAATTGCTTATTTATTTAAGAAAAGAAATAAGTTTTGTTTAAGAAAATATTTTTTGGTCTTTTGTTTTAAGAAATAAAATAAAGCATGAAAAAAAATGTTTTTGGTGTTTGTTGATTAATGAAATAGAAAGTGATAGCAAAAATAGTGAGAAAAAAGGAAAAATATAATCAACGTATTGCTGATTAAGGGAGGTCAGAAGTTCTGACCCTGGCATGCTGCAAAACAGAAATCCTGTTAGTGAAAAAATAAGCAAAGTCAGAAGTTCTGAGTCCACTGGGAACATAGTAGTTTCTAGAAGTTCTGATACCACCGGCAACAAAATAGATTTTAGAAGTTCATATACCACCAGCAAAAAAGTAGATTTCAGAAGTTCTAATACCACTGGAAGAACTTGGTCTCTCTCTCCATGCTAGTCAGAACATCTGCAACTTGGTCATTTCTCCACAAAACAGAAGATGTGCATATGACAGTTATGGAAAGTTTCATAGCATTTCAGAAACAAGAAATATCAGAATTATAAATCAGAGGTAAGCGTGAATTTTATAATCCTAATTCTGAGTTCTAATTTCTTCCAGAAGTTTTGAACTGATTTATTCCATACTTAGGCAGACAAATACGTGAAGCCTCAGAATATGTACAACGTCAGAAACATGATGTCTACATTGTATTTTTGAACATGCAAATCTGGTAATGTTTAAGTAATGTGATAAGAGTCAGCAGAAGTTTACCTTGCAGCTAGAAAAGATTCTGTGAACTGGAGGTTGGTCCTGAACTCTGGTGATGTTTTGAGCAACTTCTTCACGTACTCAGCAGGATGGAAGTTTTCAACTTCTGGAACAGCCAAGGGGTGATATTCTGACTTCTTTGAGATGGAGGTGAATGGAGAGTGTATGGCAGTATGAATACAAAAGTTAGAATAGCTTCTAATATGTGAATAACCAATTATGGGGATGGTTTTAGTCAAGGAATAATGGAGTTTTAATGCTAGAATCAAATGCTAACATTTTGTATTTTGGTGTTTACAGCTTTTCAGATTCTTGGAATTTTTGCAGGGATTCAAGGCTTTTTCTTTCTTTTGGTGATTCTCTCTCTCCAAAAACCAACCCCTTGAACGTTTGATGGAACAAACTATTTATAGATGGATTTGCTGTGGTTTTGGGGGGGGGGGGGGGGGATAAATGAGTTTTAAACATTTTTGGCATACTGTCCCTTTGCTTTTTAATCACATTTTTCGTAGGCTAATTTGGTGCAAGAAAAACGCAGGCGTGGACTGGATCAGCAACACCTTGGAGTGTTGTGGCAGCTAGTTGCAGGACTGTGCCATAGCATGGTAGTAGGTTACTTAAATGAGGTTTTGGTGATGTTCTGATCGCAGAAGATTAGAAGGGTAACCTTCAAATGCCGAAGGGGCATCTTCTGACCGGAGCGTTGAACATAGCCCCCATATGCTGAAGAATTATGTTCTGACTGAAGCATCATGTTCTGACCAAAGAGCATCGCTTTTTCATGTTTTGATTGAAGCGTCATGTTCTGAACCGTGTTTGCAACTTCTAACTGCACTTGCATAGAGGCTGGCTCAGAAGTTCTGAAGTGTCATATTCTCTAGACACTTAGAAAATTTTCTAAATGTTTAGAAAATTTTATTTTCAAAGTAACTTCTGACTTTTGATTTTTGATGAACCAATTTCATGCCTTAATGAAATATGATTCTTGGAACTTGATTTTTGATTCAAAAGTCATAGTTTGACTCCTTTGGTGTGTAAATGACCATTTTGCCCTTGTGAACGATTCTCTTGGAAAATTTGTAATTTCAGATTTGCAATTGGATGAAAGCAAACTTGAGGGTCCAGGTTGATCCTTTGAGAAATGAGAGGGCAAATTTTGGGGTACAACACTTTCATTTCGAAGTAACCCTACTATCCAGGTTCCTTCTCATAGCCTTACTATCCAGGCTTTCATTTCGAAGTAACCCTACTATCCAGGTTCCTTCTCATAGCTCTACTATCCAGGCTTTCATTTCGAAGTAACCCTACTATCCAGGTTCCTTCTCATAGCCCCGCTATCCAGGCTTTCATTTTGAATTAACCCTACTATCTAGGTTCCTTCTCTTTTATCTCTGGACAACAGTTTGCCACACTATAAAACCTGGACCCGACCAGATATGGTCGATTTCATATTCCCCAGTAAGTCGTTGTGAAGCATGGACCCGACCAGATAATGGCTCACCTTTTGTTTCATTAGTCAAGAGTTAATTCCCCAGTAAAGTAATGGAAAACCGAAGCTCCTAGACTCTATTTCCCAGGTCGCAAATCAACATTCCCCGGTGAAGTTCTCCTCAATGGAAGGTACATGAATTCTCGCAAAGGAATCTCTTATGCAACCGATATCTTTTCTGGATGGCATCTTTAAGCCCATCTCCTACGATTCTCTGTCGCATTTTAAATGGCATCTGTAAGCCTATTCCCTATATTACCGGTCAGTATTACTTCATGTGAGCGCAAATTTCTAGGCACTCTAGTGTTCAATCATCTTCCACCTTCAGATCACGAAAGGCAGACCAGCCAATCTACATCCTCACGTTTAAGAAGATTGAATAGGGGCAGATGTTGTACCCCAAAATTTTCCCTCTCATATTCACTAAAGACATACTCCTAGAGGTCCTCGATTGCTCAAGTTGACTAAGGATTGACCAGATAAATCCTCCTCATAAAACAACGAGCCTCAAATTATGGTTTCACTCCTCATCAAGATGTTTGAGTTCCAAGGGTCCTAAATGATTTCCATTTCTCTAATATGTCCTCAAGATCATCCATTCCAAGTTTCATTCCTTTCATAAGAAGTTTGCTCAGTCAACTGCTCAGATGCCTGAAAATCAACTATATTAGGTCAAAAGTCAACTGTGGCCCTCATACAGTCAAACTTCAAGATTTTTGGTCAACATCAACATTTTGAAGTGACATCCATCATTTGATCAAGGGTTTATCATGATTCCTCAAGGAATGCCCCAAATTCATCAAAACTCAAAAGTTGCTAAATTAGGGTTTCTATAGGAAAAGTCAACCAAACTTTGACCAAGCATAACTTTCTCATACTTTATCACAAATTTCTCATCCAAGGCTCATTTTGAAGAGAATTCAATTCCCTAAAATTCATCTTCAGCCCTCAAGTTCAAAAAGTCAACAAAAACACATTTTGGGTCAAAGCTTCTTTCATGAACATGGAAGATCCAATTGAGATGAAACCAAAAGGGTTGTTTAGAGGACATCCTAAGCTTTCTAAAAAGTCCAAGCACACCCTCTTAGGGTCAAAATTGAGAGAGATATGCATTGTCAAAGTTGGCCATTTTTATAAATTTTCCCAAAGTCAACAATGCTCAAAATTGCATTTTTTTCCACATGGGCCCATATTTTCAAGATTGAATCTCAATCCTAGCATGGTCCATGACCTATGGGACCCCCATGCATTATTCACTCATTTATTTAATTTATTTTGATTTTTATTCATTTAAAAATCAAATAAATTCAAATAAAATCAAATTAAATCAAATTTGTGGAATAATATTTGTTTTGCATTGAATTATAGATCTCATATGCTGTCAATGATTAAACAAATCGTGTCAAGCCAAAAACAAGAGGAAATATCCAATTTTGGAAAGATTTGAATCAAAACTTCAAGACCATCAATCTTTTGATTCTTTCCAATTTTATTGACCTAATTGGATTCACTACTTATACAAAAGCTTTGTGAACCCTAAAGGAGAAGAATTCATGTGCATCCTACCTCCCTAGAGCAAGAACAAAGTTCAAATTTTGTGAAAAAAGTGCAGACCAAGTCTTTCTCCATATGCCAGTTCAGAGCATTCTAAGGATCAAACCATATTCAGGGACACTCACTAAAGCTGTTGCAAGCATTCATATAGTCTGAAGCATCAAGAATCGCGCGCTAGCACCTTCACGGTTTGCCTTTTTTTCAAAACTCGGTTATAATGATTCTTGCATCATAAATCTATTTTGATCATATACCCATGCTTGCTATCATATTTGCAATGTTTTTGATTGTTTTAATTTAAGTTTAAGCGCTGGAATAGCTTCTTGCCATGGCTAGGGTTCAAAAGCTCGAATTTGGGGTTTCCTCCTTGTAGCGGTGAAAATCGGAGATCGAGCTATTAATTAACTCGACTCGCAAAAGCAAGAGTCGCCACCGCGCTTTATTATTTCCAAGGGGAAAGGGAAAAGAGAGAAATAAAACCCTAAAACATGCAATGTAAAATAATACTTAAAAGTAATGAAAATACAATGCATTTTTGAAAGAGATCGAGAGTTTGGGGGTTGGTTATACAATGGGAAGGTATTAGCACCCAATGCATCTACGGTACTCCGCATGAACCTTTTGGAATATCTGTTTTTGGTTAAAATTGTTTGTTATATACAAGGGTGTATTTATCTACAACTATGTTTGCTTAAGGGGAAAGAAATGAGTTTTTATTATTGCGTTCATGAGGGTTTCGTGACCCTTTGCCTACGTATCCAATAAAGGAATCAAACACCGTAGTTCCTCTAGAAAAAGTTGATTTGTTTGTGTTTTTTAGTGGGCGACATTAAAGCACGCATTCTAGCAATAGGCACGGCCGGTATCGCGGTAGAACGGAGATAACATGCCCTTGGGGGGAGTTTTGATTTGTTGAGTGTTTTGCGGGTTTTAAGATATATTCAAGTAAGGATTAAAGAGTGTTTTTTTTTTGGATTTTTTGGTTTGTTTACTTGTTGATTTTATCTTTCCATACGCGCCTAATTACTAGCATTTGTACAAAGTAAATAATATGCATAAAGATAAAATCCTACGCTATTACAACTGTATCGAAAGGCATAAAAAATATGAAGTAAAAAATAAGATAAAAGTAAGAAAAATGAGTGTCTTTCGACCCAGGCAGTAGCACCCTTCGACTTGCATTTTGTTGGCCTCCTTCGATTGGGGCTAGCACCAGTGAGGTCATGGCCTTCGATTAGGGGGCTGGCACCAGTGAGGTTCTGTCCTTCGATTGGCCTGGAAGTCAGTGTATGGCGAAGTCTGCCTTGTTGCCTTGTTGTCTTCTTCGACTGGAGGTTGAAAGCAGTGAGTGAATGCCTTTCGACTGAGCCTGGAAGTCAGTGAAGGCATACTTTTCGTTTGGGCCTAGAAGTTAACATGGTTTTCCTCCTGGTTGTCTCTTTCGTTTGACCTGGAGAAAGAGGGTAGAAGCCAGAAGCTTCGTTTCCTATTTCCTGTTTCCTATTTCTTTCATTTAAAGCATTAAATGACAACGTGGCCTGAGGCCATGCTAGTATTTATCTTTCAAAGAGTTTAATAATTAAAGCTAGTTCAGGTAAACAGAAAGCAAAACGAAAGGGTTAACTTTTAAAAAACATGTTAACAAGGAGGAAACGAAAGGAACAATGGTATATACATGCTTGAAACGAACAAAAAGATTATTTACATGTTATGGCATGAGATGAAAGGTTCAAGGGTAAGAGTGACTTACCTTGGTGGAGGCTTTGAATGGGTGTGGGACCTTGAGTGGAGGCCCAAGGTTCTGGATTTGAAAGAGAGGGCCAACAGTTGTGCTTGGAATGCTGGATTCGAAGGAAGGAAAGAGACAAGTCTTATGTTTCTTTCCAAACTGGATTCAAAGGATACTGAAGAATACTTGTTCTTCAGAATCGAAGGAAGTAAGTATGTGATTCTGGGTTTGTTCTCACAAGTGTTGAAGGGACTTGAGAGATTTGTTGTGTTTGAGAAAATTTGGGAGATTCGTTCCTCTGGTCCAAAGATCCTCCCTTAAACATGTGTTGGAGCCTCTTATTTATAGGCAAAGTGGGTTGAAGCTTTTGGAGGGAAAACAAAATAATTTGAACTATTTGAGTAAACTGCTCTTTGTAGCCTTTGAGGGACAGTGCTTTATTGCCATTTCGGTGCAAGAATGGGGCAGTGTTTCAGGACTGCTATGCAGCAGTTTTAGCCAGTGTACCATGTCTGAACTTGGCAGCAAGCATCTTTGAATATTTTATCCTTTCATTTTGACCCTCCTTCGACCAGATTCTTCTTCCAACACATTGTTTGACTTTCCTCCAACAAGTGTCCTTCGAACGAATCATCTTTGTGCATCATTTGAAGGGGCCAAATGTGTGCTTCGAATGGACTAGTAAGGCGTACCCTTCGACAGGGACTCATATGTATGCCCCTCAAGTCCACCACTATATGTCTTTTGAGGGGGCCATCAACCATGTGCCGAAGTTTGTCAAGGATGGAAATGCAACATACTAAAGAGAAATGTTGTCCAGTCGAAGCTAGTACAAACATAGTCGAAGCCTGCATGGAGGAGGTCTAAACTTTGTGACTCCAAGCAAGCACACAAAAAGGTCAATGCTCAAACAAAGACTTGCACGAAGGGAGCCACATGCCCAAACGAATCTTGGATCGAAACAAATATATTGCCCAATCGAAAGCCCGTGTTCGAAGGAAGCAGTGTTGCCCAATTGAAGCATGTGGATCGAAACAAACATATTGCCCAATCGAAAGCCCGTGTTCGAAGGAAGCAATGTTGCCCAATCGAAGCATGTGGATCGAAACAAACATATTGCCCAATCGAAAGCCCGTGTTCGAAGGAAGCAATGTTGCCCAATCGAAGCATGTTTGCAGGCAGTAAACTTGTCCAGTCAAAGCAGGCTTGCAGGCAGTAAACTTGTCCAATCGAAAGGCTGAATTAAAGGAGGTTTCAAATCCAAACGAAGGATGTACCTAAACTTGCATTCGAAGGAGACTAAGAGTCAATCGAAGGGTGTTGAATCGAAGGAGACCTGTCAGCACATGAAATCAAAGAAACAAAAAAACACACTTTTCGTGCTTGATCAGAAGTTAGTGATACATAGGCTAAGAATGTTCAAAACACTTGACAATTTCTGCATAATCAATGCTCGAAGGTGAGAGGTTAAAACCGACTGTATTTAGTGACCTTGAATTTTGTATAAAAATGCAAAAATAAAAATGGCATCTTAGGTCAAAAATTGGGGTATGACACTCCTCTAGGGAAAATTGGCCCAGATTATGAGTATCATAGCACTCAGGGGGTTGTTTCCCATTGATCCATGGCTTTGGATAGAATTTATGGTGCTTGTATTGCATGTTTGATGTTTGCAGGTTTGTAGCCACGCACAAGAACCGTCATTATAGCCTATATTGACGAGTTCGTCCGTAGGTAAAATCTCCTTCTAAAACAACAGTCCCTGGGGAAGAAGATGAGGGTGTGGCAACATACCATTGGCTTGTTTAAAATTCGCGCGTTTTTACTGGGCATAATACTTTGTTTCACTTATATTTTATTTTTTTAGTTATGTTAACGAATGAGTCCTCCAGCGCAGATGGTCAAGGAAGGGAAGTGTAAAGCAAATGTCCTGGGTTCGATCCCAGGCGTGTGCTTTTGTGTTTTTATTGGTATTTCCTTGCAGATCCAATGCGTCACACAACCCAGCGCTCACCATGCACCTCAAATTCTCAGCCATTAGATCCATCATCAGATCATATCCAACATGCAGCAGGCAAGGTGCATGGTAAACCCTCCAAAGGCTAATCCCACTTAATCAGGTGCAGCCTTGGGCCACCAGCAGGATTGGGCCTGGACAAATTCAGCATACACCCCCAGAATTATTTTTCATTACCAGGCCCATTCTTTTTCTTTTTTAATTTCTTATTTTAATTATTTGTTTTAATTATTTTTTTCACAAAAATAAATCATTGCTTTTTTAATTAAATCAAAAATCATAAAAACACAAAAATATTAGAATTAGTTGTTTTTGTAAAATAATTAATTCTATTAATTAATTAGGTTAATTAGAATAATTTAAATTCTTTTTTCCATAATTAAAATTAATTAGAAATTAGGTTAGTTTGCAAAGTTAATTACTTTTCTCAAAAAAATCTAAAAAGTATTTTTTTTATATTTTATTTTACTAAATCAAATATCTTTGAATTTAATTTTAATTCCGTATTTAATTTCACTGCGCACATTTATTTCATTATTTTCCAATTAATGTAATTGCTCCGAATTTGTAATAGTTTAACTTAGGCTTACTATATGCCTTTACTATTTTCCCCTGGTTTTTGATTATGTAATCTCCCTCCCCAAAGCCTTGTAATAGTTAGGTTTAAATGACTCATTCGAATGTTGCCTCGGAAAGATCTTTAGGACTTTAGGATAATTACTAAGGTTTCCTAACCATTGCTTTAGTGATCGTAATTGTCCCTTTCGTCCCTTTCGATTGTCCCTTAAACTCCAACAATGGAGCTACCTACTCCTTAATAGTAGGATAGCGATGTCTAAAGGAAATAAGAAAACGAACAGACTTTTTCGAGTAGGTAGAAACTTTTAGGTACTTGCTCAAAACAACATTTTTTACACTTACACTTTCAAACAAAATTTTCAAACTAAAGTTTTCAAAACACTTTATCACACCCTTGAGGACTGATACAAGGGTTACCATAAAGTGAAACGCCACACTAAGGCAAATTTCAAAACTTTTTCAAACACACAAACACACAAAAGCAATTTAAGAATGAGCAAGTACCAAAGAGTCCGTGGAAAACCACGGATAGAAAGGGTGCTAACACCTTCCCTTTCTATAATCTTCCCCCGTACTCAGAAACATCTCGAAAAAGGTTTTTTCTGTTCTTTTTCTTTTTCCTTTGTTGGATGAAATAAAAGTCGGTGGCGACTCTTGCTTACCGCGATATTTGCAAACAAAAAATGCAAACCAGTATTAACAGTCGGTTATGCCACCGTATAACACAAGCATCATTTGATTCTGATTTGTGAAGATAAAATGTAGATATCATTGCCCTGAAGCTGTACATATTAATAATTTTCATTTATATTGATTGAGCTTAGATAATTTTAGGTTTGAATCTCTGAAAAAAGTTAGGTCAGAATTTGGTACTTTTAGAAATTCATGTTCATCTTTGAGAATTAGTTTAAGTTATTTACATATTCAGAATCATGTTGAAATTTCTAACAAGTTTGATGTTGGAAGTTTTGTGAATAGATGAGAGATGAGTGAGTTACAAGAACCATGGCTGGAGGTTGAAGATGAAGTTCATTTCTGGAACTTGTTTTGTATTATGAATTTATTGTTTCAGTTAAGTTAACAGATATATAGCCACCCCTGTGGTAAGGCAGCACGCGTTTCATGTCAAAGGCGTGGGTTCAAGCCCCAGCGCTGCCACTTTATGTTATTTTTCAACATTTTTCTTTCTCCTTGTTACAAGTCAGCGCGCCTGGGCCATGTCTCACTGGGCCTTCACCTTTTTACTTGTGTTAACCCCCTGTTTCCATCTACAACGCAGACCCACTTTTTATTTTGTTTATTTTTCTGCTTACAAAAATCCCATTGGGCCAGACTTCAAAATCTGTTTTTTTTTTCTAACAAACTCCCAAACTCCATTTCAAACCCCCCTGACTTTTATTTTTATATTTTATTTTATTTTATTTTTCTTTATCATTTTTATTATTATTATTTTTTTATTAATAAAAAATCCAAAAATATATTTTTATTTATCATTTGCATTTTACATACTTATATTTTTATTTTCTTTATAAAACAAAAAGACAAAAATATTTTCTTAAACAAATTTAATTTTTTTCTTAATAAATTAATAATTAGATTTAGGTTTAGTTATTTTCTCTTTTTTTTAATTAAAATCAACTTAGAATTTAGGTTTTCTTTTAATTAATTAATTTTCATATTGTTTTGATTAAACTTAAATCCTTTTCTAAAAAACAAACCTAAAAATGCTTTCTAACTTAATTTCTTTTCTTAATTAGTTTAGTTTTAATTTAATTAATCATTTTTCTTTTAGATAATTAGGTTAAAACCCTTTCCTCAAAAATCCAAACAAAAATCCTTTTATTTTCCATTTATATCCTTGTATAGTATATTTTCATTTCTTGTACAATATTCAATATGGTTGTAATAGATAATTAGGTTTAATTTCTTGCAATCCCCATTTGTAAATTTGTATACCCCATCTCCTAATGATGTAATAGCATAGTAATTTTATTTTTCGCAATTTAACGCTTTCAAATAAATGCTAGTAATTAGGGTTTGTATGGAAAGATAAAATCAACAAGTAGATAACCCTAATCAAAGATTAAATGCATGCAATTCAAACACACTATTCATACATGCACCCTTAGGGTAATTCCACTTGTTGCCTTATAAAAATGGTCATGTTATGCATGTGGGATGTCTTAGCAAAAACAATAAAAAATACAAGATCATAGTCCCTCGATGACACTACAAATGTTTCCTTTCAATTGATCTTAGTCCCTCAAAGAGAAATGCTAAGATATATCACAACATTGCTATCATGACTATACGATGACCCACGCCCATCCCTTTACATCCAAAGATAAGGCTTCTTACCAATCAATGGTAAGATAGCAATATCAAAGGAAAGGAAGAAATGAACAAAAGACTTTTGAGTAGGTAGAGACGTTCTTAGTTGCTTGCTCATTTTCAAAACAAACACCAAACACTTTCAAAACAAACTTTCAAAACATGAAATATTTTCAAAAGTCCAACACTTTGTATACGTTCTTTCGAACGAGAACCATTACAAAGTTTGCCTAAATGAAGGCGCCTTTTCAAAAATACTTTCAAAAAACCACCACAAAGTATATTTTCAAACAAAAGCAAGTGATCTAGCAAGCAACTAAGAGCCCATAGATAACTATGGATGAAAAGGGTGCTAACACCTTCCCTTTTCATAATCTACCCCCTGAACTCAAGAAATAATCTCAAAGGTCTTTCTTGTTGTTTTCCACCTTTCATTTTGGATAAAATAAAAGTCAGTGGTGACTCTTGCTAACCGCAACATTTGCAATCAAACATAAAACATCCTAAGTCAGTTCTCCCACCGAATTACAGAACTGGCGACTCTACTAAGGATTTACTTAAAAGTTGGGTTACCTTAGGGCTAGATCACCTTTATTTGCTTTCATTGTTTGACTTGCTTGCTTTACATTTTGGTTCCTTGTTTGGGCTTCGTTTTAATCCTCTACCCGGATTTGGGATACCTTATAGGTAAGTAACAATACATTGTGGAAACTGTGAGGGGTATACCGACATGGTCTAAGCAATAGCTACGTTAGTGTGACATATTTGTGGGTACCGGTAGCCCTTGAGTAGTCAAGGAGAATAAGGGGCCGTTGTATGGTGTCATAAAGCACTAACTGACTTTAGAACCTTTACTTGACCAACTTGGCCATTAGGAAGTAGTGAGATAGTCGGATTTGGTGCAATCCGAAGTTGGTTGATACTCGATACTACGTTCATTGACATCAGACTTCTCGGGATATTTCGATCTCCATGAAAGAGGCTTGCACTGAAACAATACCCGATAAGAAAGATCAGTGATATTGAGATCCCTTAGAACCCGGTCACTATTTCTAGGACAGGTTTGAGCCAACTAAACTTCAAGAGGGTACTTACCTATAAGACTCCATGCAAGCCTAAACCCAAGGACTTGTTTTCCTTGTGTGTATATACTTATTTGTACATAACATCATAAACATCATAACATCATAATCATTCTCACTAACCATTTCAAGAATTATTGGGATTTATCTTTATTCTGTTTTGTAGGACATGGCTTATATCCGCAGGAATACTATCCAAGTCAATCTCATAAGAATTCCTTCTCAACTCAAAGAGTTAGCATCAAGGGTCCCTGAGAATTCTTCATTCACTGAAAGACATGGTCGCCTCCTAAACTTGGTTACCTCAAACACTGGTGAAGATATGATGAAGGTGCTTTTCCAGTTCTTTGATCCTCTACACCATTGCTTCACTTTTCCCAATTATAAACTTGTGCCTACTCTGGAAGAATTCTCTCATCTCTTGAAGATTCCAATTCTCAATCAACTACCTTTCAATGGTACGGAAAGAGATCCAAGACCTGAAGAGATTGCCTGAGCACTACACTTGCAACAATCTGATGTCACGACTAATTGGGAAACAAGGAGTGGTGTCAAAGGGTTCTTAGCCAAGTTCTTGTTTGAGAAAGCTCAAGATTGTTTGAACTCTTTGGATTTACAAGCTTTTGAAGAAATCTTGGCCCTTCTCATCTATAGGATGGTTTTTTTTCCAAACCCTGACCAACTTACAGATGTAAATGCTTTCAAAATCTTCATGTCTCGCAATCAAGTTCCTACTTTGTTGGGAGATATCCTACATTTTTTACACTCTCACACTATGAGGAAGAGAGGGATCCTCATGTGTTGCACTCCTCTCCTGGCTAGATGGTTTATTTCATATCTTCCCCGGTCTGTGTTGAATAATGAGCAAGGTTTAAGGTGGTCCCATAGGTTGATGAAGCTCAGACATTCAGATATTCATTGGTGTTCTCGATCCTTGGAGAATGTTACTATCATTATCCATTATGGGGAATTCCATAATGTCCCTTTGCTTGGAATTAGGGGAGGTATCACTTACAACCCTTGCTTAGCCTTGCGACAGTTTGGTTATGCCCGAAGGGATGGTCCTCATGAGATGCTCATCCAAGGAGTAGTATTCGACTACGAGAGCTACGGTCAAGGTTACCGTCAGAAGTTTATACGAGCTTGGAGGATGGTAATCAAAGTGGATAGTAAAACACTGGGACACAAGAATTCCATCCCCCTTGAGCCTTAATTTAGGTGGGTACGAGCTCATGCTCAGAAGCTCGTGATGCCTTATCCCTCCATCTTACCAGTTATCATGGAGCCTGTGGTTGAAGGAGATATCCTGTACACTGTCCTCCATCCTGACATGCCTACTTCTCTTGAAAACTTACAAAGGGGTTAGATTCAACTAAAGGAAGAACGAGATACCTTCGAAGCTCAATTTTACGCTAGTGAGAAAAGGGTCTTGGAGCTTACAAAGCAGTTACATGAAGAATGGAGCTTGAACGCCTATCTTGCACCAAAGAGGATGTGTTCGATATTTTTATCTTAGAGATTTATTTTGTAAGCCCAAGAGGCATGTTGTAATCATTTTGAACTAATTAATGGAATTTGACGTTTGTTCATTTTTTGTTTATACAAATTTAAATTTCATAAATCCTTGAAATCATTTGCATATACATCTTCCATGCAACACAACATAACAGGTTTTCACACGACAGGTTTCCTTATCTTTCTGTTGTTTATTTCAGCAAGATGGATATCGAGAAAACAGTGAAGGACCTACAAGCACAAAACTCTCAGTTTCAAGAGACTATGTTGACCCTAGCCAAGGGGCAACAAGACTTGATGGCGTTGCTAGCAGCCAAAAAGAAACCAAAGAGGAAAGCCCTAATCAACATGGGTAAAAGATTCAAAGAGTCGGTCTGTTAGATCCCGGTAATGGAAGACTCATCCGAGGAAGACGAGAATCAGATTGGAGAAGCAAGGACTACCCAGGCTGGGTGTATCAATGATCAAGCGTCTGATGGTGATGATTATTTTGATGAGCAGTATCCTCCTGCCGATGTCAAGTACAAGCAGCTAGAAGACAAATTGAAGGCCGTTGAGATTCAAGCCCTCCCCAGTTTGGATTTTGATGATTTGGGTTTAATATTTAGGGTTGTCATTCCCCACAAATTCAAAATACCAGTATTCGCAAAGTACGATGGGGTTTCCTATCCAAAGCTTCACCTAAAGTCTTATGTGCGCAAAATTCAACCGCACACTGCTGACAAGAAACTCTAGGTTCACTTTTTTCAAGAAAGCTTGGCTGGGACGCAACTAGAGTGGTTTTACCAATTGGATGGTTCCCGTATCGATACATGGGAAGACTAAGCCACCACTTTCTACCACCAATACCAGTATAATGCCGACTTGGCACCGACAAGAGTTCAGTTGCAAGATATGACAATGGGGAAGAATGAAGGGTTTAAAGAGTACGCCCAGAAGTGGAGAGACCTTGCCAGTAGGGTTCAACCACCTTTGACTAATAAGGAGAACATTGATATGTTTATGGGCACTTTATCTGGTCCATTTTTCAACTTGTTGGTTGGTTTCTCTTCATCCGGTTTCACCAAGCTAATCTTAATCGGTGAAAGGGTTGAAAGCGGCATCAAAAGCGGGAAGATTCCCATAGCATCTGCCTCCACCTCCAATCCTGTAAAGAAACCTTTTACCGCTAAGAAATAAATCAATGTTGCGTATGGGGAAAGGGCCTGTACCAAGAAGGATGATCGTCCGTCTGTTAATGTTGTCCGGATTTCCAATCCAACGCCTGCTCAAAGACCATCTTCAAATCATCAACGATTTCAGGCTCCACCAAGACAATTCACAAGGATAGGCATGTCACTATACTAAGCCTTACAACACCTACTAAAGGATAATTTGGTGATGCTGCATGATCCTCTGGCCAATCCAGATACCTCTTCACCCAAATACAATCCGAACGCCAAATGTGCATATCACTCAAATAGTCCCGGGAATGAGACTGACCAATGTTGGGCATTGAAGAATAAAATTCAAGACTTAATAGACAAAAAGACCATTGAATTTGATCCTCCTCCAACTCTGAATGTAATCACCGTGCCTATGTAAAATCATAGCAAAGGTGTCAATGTTGTTGAAGACACCATGTTTGTTTCCTCCGTCGAAGACTTGACTACTCCGTTAAACATCATCGTAAAGAATCTGTTGAAAGTCGGGATTTTCCCTGGCTGTTTGAAGGACTGTGTTTGATGTGCCAAACAAATCAATGGATGCAAAGGGCTGAAGGAAGGAATTAAACGCTTGATGAATAGCTGTGAGATCCTATTTGAGAAGACTCAGTCCTCCAAAAGTTTGACCAATAAGTGTGAAGACCTCTCCATCATAACTATCTCAAATAAGCCTCTTAGGATATCCTCCAAGGGTCCTATCAGGATTTCAAATGAACCAATTGTTGCTCCTCTGATGATTACTGGCCCCGGGCCAATTCCATACTCTTCCAATAAAGCAGTGTCGTGGAACTATGGTGCTGAGGTGTTTTACCATGGGATAAAGCAAGATGCTTGGATTGAAGAAGACAAAGCTAATGACATTGGTAACATTACTGGCTCTAGTAAGGTGACCTGAACTGGGAGAATCTTTTCACCCAACATCTCACCACCAACTGTTACAAAGGTGCCTGTCTGCATCACCGCTGCTAAACCTAGTGCTGACCCAGGGGGAAAGGAGAAGGTAGTTAAGCCTGTTGAGACGGAAATACCCGCAAAGGACATTGCTGATGGAGAACCTTCCGCTCGTGAAATGGATGAGATCTTGAAAATTATAAAGAGGAGCAATTTCAAGATTGTGGAGCAGTTGGGGCAAACCCCTTCCAAGATTTCCATGTTATCTTTTCTACTTTGTTTCGATGCCCATGCTCGGGCATTGATCAAATTCTTAAAGAAGGCTCATGTCCCTCACAAGACCACAACTGACCAGTTTGAAAATTGTGTGGCAAGCTTGATGACTGATAATAGTTTAGGGTTCTCAGATGCTGATCTGACACCACTTGGAAAGAACCATAACAAAGATTTGCACGTTTCTTTTGAATGTAAGGGGACTACCCTAGCACATGTTCTGGTGGACACTGGTTCTTCTTTAAACGTTCTACCCAAGTGGGCTTTGGATCATTTAGACTATGAAGGACTAGTTTTGAAACCAAGTGATATTATTGTGAGGGCTTTCGATGGGTCCAAAAGAACAATTCATGGAGAGGTGGACCTTCCGATCAAGGTGGGCTCACAGATTTTTAACTATACTTTCTACATCATGGATATCCGTCCTGCCTACTCCTATTTGTTGGGTCACCCTTGGATCCATAGAGCAGGGGCAGTAACATAAACTCTTCATCAAAAGCTCAAGTATCCGGTCAAAGGAAGGATCGTTACTGTCTGTGGTGAGGAGGAGTTCATGGTAAGCCACCTCAACTCTTTCAAATATGTGGAGATGGATGGCGAATTTATAGAGACCCCGTGTCAGGATTTTGAAGTAGTGCCACCAATGGTTGCTACTTCCAAATGTTCTTCTGATGTGACCAAAGCTGTTAAGGTCGTGCCAAAGATGGTGTCATTCAAAGATGCTCGTGCTGCAGTCGAAGAAAGAAATTTTGATACTTGGGGGAAACTCCTCGAGATCCCATTCAAAGAAGACAAATGTGGTTTAGGTTTCACTATTAAGTCTTAGTAATAAGTGAGGCACGCTCGTGCAGGGAAGCCCCCTCTCCGTATTGGAAGTCATGAAGTTAACGTTGTGGGTGATTCTGATGATGAGGTTGCATTTGAAGATTGGGTATATCCTACTACAACGGAGCTCAACAATTGGCACGCAAAAGACTTCATTCCCATCTCCTTCATTGAGGAGTAATCACTTGTTTATTTCTTTCTTTTAATTCAAGAACATTTTGTATGTAATATTAAACAATGACTTTTAAGCCATGTGCCTGGCCCGGAGCACTTTGGTCCATTTGTCAAGGGTTTTATTTATGTTCATTTTATCATATGATCATTCAATACAAATCATTGGACTTTTGCATTCCAAATCTTTGTGCTCATTATCTTTCTTTTCTTCAAATACATTTTTCAAAATAGCCATGTTTCTTACATGCACACACACACACACACACTCTTGCAGGTCCTCATCCATTCTAGATCTCACTGCCAATGACTCTACTATTGCGGACTATGATTTTGAATGCCCAATTAACCAAGCCGAAGAAGAAGGCGAGGAATATTATGAAATACCAAGAGAACTATCCAGACTTCTATTACAAGAGGAAAAAGCTATTCAGTCGCACGAAGAGTCAGTTGAAGTCATCAATCTAGGTATTGAGACAGACAACAAAGAGGTTAAGATTGGCGCTAACCTAAAAAGCAGTGTCAAAAGAAGATTGGTTCAAGTGTTGAATGACTATGTGGAAGTGTTTTCTTGGTCGTATGAAGATATGCCAGGGTTGGATATCGACATTGTAGTTCATCATCTGCCGATAAAGGAAGATTTTCCTCCTGTCAAACAAAAAGTTTGTCGCATGAGGCCTGACATGTCTGAAAAGATAAAAGCTGAAGTAATGAAATAGTTTGATGCAGGATTCCTAGATGTGACATCTTAACCCCAATGGTTGAAAATGTGGTGCCAGTACTGAAGAAAGACGGAAAAGTTCGTATGTGCGTATATTATAGGGATCTGAATAGGGCAAGCCCCAAGGACGACTTCCCTCTACCTCATATTGATGTCTTGGTCGATAACACTGCTCATCATAAAGTCTTCTCTTTAATGCATGGTTTCTCCGGCTATAATCAAATTAGGATAGCTCCCGAAGACATGGAGAAGACCACTTTCATTATGCAGTGGGGCACCTTCTGCTACAAGGTTATGCCGTTCAGATTAAAGAATGCAGGGCAATATATAAAAGGGCTATGGTAGCTTTGTTTCATGATATGATCCATCATGAAATAGAGGTATATGTGGATGATATGATCGCCAGGTCATAAAATGAGGAATAACATCTTAATCACCTATACAAGATATTCGAGAGGTTGAAAAAGTACAAGTTGAAGTTGAACCCTAACAAGTGCACATGTGGAGTACGATCTGGAAAACTTCTAGGTTTTGTTGTCAGTGGTAAAGGCATCTAAGTCGATCTTGCCAAGGTAAAGGCCATCCAAGAAATGCCAGTCCCCCACTCTGAAAAAGAAGTTAGAGGATTCTTGGGTCGTCTTAACTACATCGCCCGTTTCATATCTCACTTAACTGCTACTTGTGAGCTAATCTTCAAACTCTTTAATAAAGATCAAGTAGTCAGATGGAATGATGAATGGCAAGATGCATTCGTCAAAATCAAATAATATCTACAAGAACCTCCTATCCTCATGCCTCCAGTTGAAGGAAGACCCGTGATCATGTACTTAACGGTGCTAGAGAATTCTATGGGGTGTGTTTTGGGCCAACATGACGAGTCTGGCCGAAAAGAGCATGCTATTTACTACCTGAGCAAAATGTTTACCGACTGTGAAACCAGATATTCACTGGTCGAGAAAACTTGTTGCGCTCTGGCATGGGCTTCTCTCCGGCTAAGACAGTATATGTTGACTCATACCATTCTACTGATTTCTAAGATGGACCCAATCAAGTACATCTTCGAGAAACATGCTCTTTCCGGACAGATAGCTAGATGGAAAATGATCTTGACTGAGTATGATATTCAATACACAACACAAAAGGCCATCAAAGGAAGTGTATTAGCAAATCATTTGGCCCATCAAGCTGTCGATGATTATCAGTCTATGAACTTTGACTTCTCTGATGAGAATATCATGCTAGTGACTGACTGTGCAAAACCTGGACCGTATGATGGACCTGAACAAGGATCCCGATGGACTATGGTCTTCGATGGGGCTTCCAACGCTTTGGGTAACGAAATTGGTGTTGTGATTATCTCCCCTGAAGGTTTCTACACTCCTTTCTCTGCAAGATTATGCTTCGATTGCATGAACAATATGACTGAGTACAAAGCATGCATTTTAGGTCTGAAGGCTGCCATTGATTTGAGGATCAAACATTTGAATGTGTTTGGGGATTCCGCTCTAGTTATTAGCCAAGTAAAAGGAGATTGGTACACTAAGCACCTTAATATCATTCCTTACAAGGAGCATGTGCTATCTCTGATTCCTTACTTTGAAGAGATCACCTTTGAACACTTCCCTAGGGAAGAAAATCAGCTAGCCGATGCTTTGACCACCATGTCTTCTATGTTCAAGGTCAGATGGGACACTGAAGCTCCTATGATTACAATTGAGATATTCGAGAACCTGCACACTTCTGTGAGCTTGACACTAACACAGAAAATCCTTGGTACCATGAGGTGAAGAGATACCTTGAAGCACAAGAGTACCCTGAAGGAGCATCCATCAATGACAGAAAGTTCTTACGAAGATTTTCAGCCAAATTCTTCCTAAGTTATGGGATCTTGTACAAACGCAACCATCACTCTACTCTACTCTACTCTGATTGTGGACAAGAAGGAGGTATAGGAAATTATGGAAGACATGCACGACGGCCTCTTTGGGACTCACTCTAGTGGACATACTATGGCAAAGAAAATCCTGAGAGCTGGTTACTATTGGTCAATAATGGAGACTGATTGCCATCAACATTCAAGGACTTGCCATAAATGTCGAATCTATGCTAACAAGGTCCATGTGCCTCCTATCCCTCTGAACATAATGACTGCTCCGTGGCCATTTGCAATGTGGGGCATTGATATGATTGGAGAGATCAAACCCACTGCTTCCAATGGACATCGCTTCATTCTTGTCGCTATCAATTATTTCACCAAATGGGTTGAAGCCGCCTCCTTTTCCTAAGTCACCAAGTGGTAGCAAAATTCATCAAACACAACCTCATGTGCTGCTATGCTATCCCCGAAAGGTCATCATCAACAACGGGATTAACCTCAACAATGTTATGATTACCGAAATTTGCACTCAGTTCAAAATCAAGCATCACAATTCTTCTCCTTATAGACCTAAAATGAATGGCGCAGTGGAGGCGACCAACAAAAACATTAAGAAGATTATGCAGAAGATAGTAGTGACCTACAAGGATCGGCATGAGATGTTACTGTTTGCTTTCCATGGATATCGTACTTCAGCTAGAACATCAATTGGGGCAACTCCATTTTCTTTGGTCTATGACATGGAAGTTGTTCTGCTAGTGGAAGTTCAGATTCCCTCATTAAGGATTATGAATGAAGCAGGCCTAGGCGAAGACGAATGGATTGAGAGAAGCGACTGGCTGCTGTTTGTCACGGTCAGATGTACCAAAATGCATGATTAAGGCTTTCAACAAAAAGATCAAGCATCGAGTATATCAAGCTGGTGACTTGGTAATAAAGCGTATCATTCTGCCACAAGGCAACCCCAGGGGCAAATGGACTCCCACCTACGAAGGACCATTTGTTGTCAAGAGAGTGTTCTCTAGCGGTGCCATGATGCTGACTACCATGGACGGTGAAGACTTCCTGCATCCTGTGAACGAGGACATAGTTAAAAAATACTACGCATAAGAGACTCTCTAGGTTGACACACCTAGTAAAAAATAAGGGCATCCCAGTAAACCAAAAGGTTTGGGCAAAAATTAGGGATATATGCAAAAGATTGTACACCCGGCAAGTTGAAAACCCGAAAGGGCGACTTGGGAAAAAATGGGTATCCTGGTGGGATGAAAACTAGAAAGGGCGGTCCAAGCAAAAATTAAGGATTGAAAGCGTATGACTATGTTCTGTGGAATCACCACAATTGACTTTATTACTGAGGTCCGAGTTCAAATGGTCCAAGATCAATCCAATCAACTTCTATCAACGGCAAGGGGGAATTCGAAGACATTGGGGCAATAGTACAATTGGAATGCAATGAGATCATTTTCACATGGTGTGATACGGTGGGAGAACTGACTTGGATGTTTTGCGTTTTATTGCAAATGTTGCGGTTAGCAAGAGTCACCACCGACTTTTCTTTTATCCAAAAGGAAAGGTGAAAAAGCATAGGAAAGACCTTTGAGATTGTTTCTTGAGTTCGGGGGGTAGATTATGAAAAGGGAAGGTATTAGCACCCTTTTCATCCATGGTTTTCCATGGGTTCTTAGTTACTTGCTAAATCACTTGCTTTTGTTTGAAAATATGCTTTGTGTGATTTTTTAAAAGTATTTTGAAAAGGCGCCATCGTTTAGGCAAACTTTGTAATGATTCTCGTTCGTAAGAATGTATACAAAGTGTTGATATTTTGAAAATGTTTTCAAGTTTGAAAGGTGTTTTGAAACTGTTGGTGTTTGTTTTTAAAATATCAAGGATGTTTTTGGCTTTGAAATTGAGCAAGTAACTAGGAACAATCTACCTACTCAAAAGTCTTTCATGTTATTTTCCTCCTCCTTTAGATGTTGCTATCTTACCATTGTTTTGATAAGAAGCCCCATCGTTGGATGTGAAGAGACGGGCATAGGACGTTTGTATAGTCATAGAAAGCAACCCATGGAACGTTTTAGCAATGTCATTTTAGGGATTAGGTCGTTTACCGAAGGCAACATCGAGGGTCATCGAGGGACCACGATCTTTTATCGAGGGTCTTTGCTAAGACGCCCATGTTCGAGGGACATGACTATTTTCCGAAAGGCAACAAAGTGGGATCCCTAAGGGTGCTAGTGTGCAAGTGTGTTTAATTTTCATGAATTTAGTCTTGGTTGGGGTTATCTATTTGTTGATTTTATGTCTTGCCATACACACCCTAATTACTAACAATATATGAAAGCAATAAAAGTGCGGAAAGTAAAGATTCTACGCTATTACAATCATTAGGGGGATGGGGTGTACAAATTTACAAATGGGGATTGCAAGAAATTAAATTCCTAATTATCTATTACAACCATATTGAAATAGTATACAAGAAATGTAAAATGGACTTGTTTTGTTTTTGTTAAGAAAATAAATAAATTTAAGAAAATATTTTGATCTTTTTGTTCTTAAAGAAATAAAATAAAACATGTGAATATGAAATATTTTTGGCATTTTTTGGTTATTAAAAGCAAAGATAAGACAAGTGAGAGAAAAAGGAATCGGAATCAGCACATTGCTGAAATGAAGAGGAACAAAAGTTCTGACTCTGATACGCTGCAACAGAAAAATATTAGTAGAAAAATAGAGGGTCATAAGTTCTGGACTTGGGTATACCAAGTTCTGAAGTTGAGGGGTTCAGAAGATATAGCGTAGCTAGGGAACCTTGAAGTTAATATATCTCTGGTCAGTCAGAAGTTCTGATTATTTGAGAGAATGAAGTGATTATGCTGTTAGGTGAGGATATCTAGAAGTTCTGATTTAGGAGTATCGTCACTGGGGTGGCCATACATCAGGTATTAGAAGCAAAAGCATAAATATCTGTCACAAGTAATATGATGATGAACTTCATCTCATTCTCCATGCTAGTCAGAGCATCTACAACTTAGTCAAATCTCAATAGAACAGAAAACACAAACATAGCAATTATGGCAGTTTTCCATCATGGTTTCAGAAGCATAAAAATGTCAAGACTATAAATAAAAAACAAGCATGTATCTGCTAATCCTAGTTTCTTTAAGAAGTTATGAACTGATGTTCTCCCTACTTAGGCAGGCAAATACATGAAACCTCAGAATATGTACAACATCAGAATTCAGATGTCTACATTATACTTTGGACATGCAAGTTTAACAATGCCTAAGTGATATGACGAGAGTCAGCAGAAGCTTACCTTGCAGCTGGAGAAAGTCCTGTGAACTGGAACCTTGTTTTGACTGCTTGTAATGTTCTGATTAGATTTCTCACGTATTCAGCAGACTGGTACAACCTTTAACTTGGGTTATGAATGGCTGGAATATTCTAGAACAACTAAGAATCAAAGTTCTGATTTTTTTGAAATGGAAGTTGGTGGAGATGGAATTGTAGTTGTAAACAGAAGTTGGGATTGTTTCTAATTTGGCCAAGAGATGTGCAAGAAAATTAGAGTTTGGGCGTGAAAGGAAATAAAAGCTTAACAGGTTTTTGTGTTTATGTTTTTAGTTTCTAGTTCTTTGAAACTTCAGCAAGGTTTCCAGGCTAATTTTAAAATTCTCCCCCTTTTTAGCTGCAAATGAAGTTCAATTTATAGGCAAAGATTTAGTAGCTTGGAGAAGTCATAAGTACAACCATCATACACTAGGCGCTTACTTGTTCTTGAAGCAAGTTCAAACAAGTAAGGTTCAACGCACAAAGTAAGGTGGTTAGCAGCTTTTATCTGTTCCTAAGCTGGATTTGTAAGCCTAAATTAAGGAAAAGTACCCCCAGAGGCAAAAGCAAAGCATGGGCCCAGCATAAACTTGTACAAAAGTTTACTTTTCAAGGACAACAATGGTACTTATATCTCACACGTGGGGAAATCCTTTGGATAAAAACTCAAAAGTCGTTGTGAGCATTAAATGATGATGAGATTTATCAAACCAGAAATCCTGCGCTACGAGATCATACATCATAGCTTAGATCTGGGCCAGAAGTTCAGCATCAGCGCAACTTAGAACAAAACATCCAACTTCTGATCCTTTAATCTTTTCGCTCCGGCATTTTCTGAAGGAGTTCTCAGACTTTTCTGAAAGCTTATAACACACTTTGTAGACTTTCTTTGAATTACTTTTGCATGCTCTGGCTAAACGTTTGTGAAAACTCGCCCAGAATTTCTAACCAAACTCTGTCTTGAAAAGGTCTAGAATTTGCTGAGTGCTTCAGTTTCATGGACGTGTCTTTGAAGATTTATAACTTGAAATTCCCGCATTTCCAAGAGAAGTTTCGTTCTACAATGTTTCAGATCTTGTTGAAGTCTACAACTCTTGTGTTAGAAGTTCTTCCAGATTTAGCTTGCATCATGGTGATAATCTGATCAGAAGTTCTGAGCTTGTCATATTTCTTAAACACTTAGAAAAATTCTAAGTATTTTAGAATTTTGACTTTTTAACTTCTTGACGAAACAAACTTCATATTTCAACATGTCTTGATTAAATGTGATTCTTGAAACTTGATTTAGATCAAAAGTCAAAGTTTGACTTTTTAGTATGCAAATGACTATTTTACCCTTGTGCCAATTTCAAGCCTAAATTGATGTATCGGTGCTGCAAACTTGACGTCATAGAAGATCTTGTGAGAGAATCCTTGAGAAATGAGAGGGAAAATTTTGGGGTACAACAAATGCCCCTGTTCAATCTTCTTAAACCTGAAGAGTTAGATTGGCGGATCCGCCATTCGTGACTTGAAGGTGAAAGATGATTGAACACTATAGTGCCCAGAAATTTGCACTCGAAGATGTTGTGGTTGATTGTGTAGGGAATGGGCTTAAAGATGCCATTTGGAGAAATGATGGATTGTTGTTGGAGATGGGCTTATGGATGCCATCCAGAGTGATTGTTGACAGAAATTAGACTAAGTCTAAATTCTGACTTCAACTGGAGAAGAAATCATAATAAATCTTTGGAGCGATTTATCTGAACCAGAGGAAAAGTCTACTAGAAAGAATCAGGATAAAACTTTTGAGAGATTTAAACTGAAACAACAGAGATCGTGGGATGAGTATCAGAATAATATCCATAAATGAATTATATTTGACTCGTATCTGAGAGATGTACTGAATGAGCGTCAGAATGACATCCGTATCTGGATCGTATATGGACTATATTTGAAGAGAATCTAGAGTAAGTAGCAGAATGTTAGCGATATCTGGATCGCATCTGCACTATTTCCAGAAAAGATCTTTGGTTGCCTGTCATTAACTAGAAGAAATAAATCTAACCAGAGGAGGTCTTTGGTCGCCTGTCATTAACTAGAAGAAATAAATCTAACCAGAGGAGGTCTTTGGTCGCCTGTCATTAACTGGAAGAAGTAAACCTAACCAGAGGAGGTCTTTGGTAGATTACTACCTCAGTAGAATGATAAAGGAATCTTGGATGATTACTACCTTAGCAGGATGATGAAGGAATCTTGGATGATTACTACCTTAGCAGGATGGTGAAGGAATCTTTGACGATTACTACCACGGCAGAATGATGAAGGAATCTTGGACGATTACTACCTCAGTAGGATGATGAAGGAATCTTGGAAGATTACTACCTCAGCAGGATGATGAAGGAATCTTGGACGATTACTACCTTAACAGGATGATGAAGGAATCTTGGAAGATTACTACCTCAGCAGGATGATGAAGGAATCTTGGAGGATTACTACCTCAGCAGAATGATGAAGGAATCTGGGTAGGGTTACTTCATGATGAGTCTGTGTAAAACTTCATTTGGAAATGTATGAGAAGGAACCTGGTTAGGGTTGCTTCATGACGAGTCTGTGTAAAACTTCATTTGGAAACGTATGAGAAGGAACCTGGGTAGGGTTACTTCATGACGAGTCTGTGTAAAACTTCATCTTGGAAAATAGGAGGAACCTGTGTAGGGTTGCTTGATGATGAGTCCGTGTATATAATTTATGTGACTTGTTACAGATATTAATCTCTGACACTTTTAAAAATTGTTGACGATAGCCATCTGTTGATTGACCTTTTCCTGAAAAAGTTAAAATGTTAGTTGTATGCAATGTCATGATGTATGAAATGCATGGTGTCATGATGTTCTCAAAATAAATGAGATTGTGTCGTATGCACTTATCATGTATGTAAATAGGATATATGAAATGTAAAATGTTTATTGAAGTGTATCTTTGTCTGGGAAAATAAATCCTTGACAAATGTTGGGGAGTCGTTAAATCCTGGACTGCTGTTGAAGAGTAGGTGTGTCTTGAAACTTTGCTTAGAATGTTTCCACCGGGGATTCCTGTTTTGTTGTTTGAGGAGAACTCTGTTGGGGAATATTGAAAACTCTATGGAGAATGTTGATTCATGCTTGGGGAAAAGAGTTTTGGAGTCTCGGTTTTCCGTTGCTCTACTAGGGGTCGAAGTTGAACTGATATCTGGTCGGGTCCAGGTTTCACAGTAACTTGCTAGGGATACCAAAGTTAACTGTTATCTGGTCGGATCCAGGTTTTGCAGTTACTTGAAGTGGTAACTACTATCTTGTCGGGTCCAGGTTTCATGGTTTTTAGAAAGTTGTACTATTATCTAGTCGAGTCCAGGCTTCATAGTGTCTTTCTGGGGATCATAGTTAATTGTTATCTGGTTGGGCTCCAGGTTTCACAATAAACTGTTTGAAAAACTGTCATCTGGTTGGCTCCAGGCTTTGCATATTTCTGAGGTTGATGAGGTCAATTGCTATCTGCCCGGATCCAGGTTTCATAATAAATTGTTTGGGGATTTAGTTGTTATCTGGTCGGTTTCCAGGTTTCACAACGAATCTCTGAGGATAATTGCTATCTGGTCAGATCCAGGATTCACAACAACTTGTTGTGGTAAAGGCAAACTCTATTGGGGAGAAGAAGTTAAACCTTGGTCCGGTTGTGTCCAAGTTCTTCTATATTTTGAGGAGTTAAATTATTATCTGGCCGGGTCCAGGCTTTTAGTAACTTGAAAATTGTACTAATATCTGGTCAGGCCCAGGCTTCAGAGTATATTTTTGGAAATAATAAAGGCTTTACTGACGGCTTTACTGGGGATCAGGGGTTGTGGCCCGATGATTTGCAATAATCTGAAAGGAAAATTCAAACTGGAGAGTGTGGACTTAGTCGGGAAGGACATACTCAGCTTGGGGAGGATACACTCAACTGGGGAGGATACACTCAGCTGGGGAGGTTACACTCAGCTGGGGAAGATAGACTATATCGGGGGAATATAAACTCGGTTGGGGAGGATGTACTCGGTTGGGGAATTTTGTGGTTCCTCGGTTGTTGTTGGGGAAATAAAACTTGTAGGGGAAATAAACCCTGTTGGGAAAATAAACCCTGTTGGGGAAATAAACCCTGTTGAGGAGGTGAGTTTCTTTTAGGAAGAGATCCACGAGGCTTCAACTTGTAAAATTTCACATAGCTGGAGAGAGAGTTGTCGAGAGATTGAGACTCTGGTTGGGGATTATCCTATGCAAAGAGACTTTGTGAGTAACTTTGTTGAGGAGGATGTTAATGAAATAACTTTGTGGGGGTATTCCATATTCATTAAAGAGGTGCTTGTTACTGCTTAGGTCATATGTGCCAAACAGTTTTAATTATGTTCATATGCATATGTTCATTCAATTTTAGTCATTGGACAAATTTGCACTCAAAACAAAGACAAAATTTTTGCACTTCAAAGTATATATGTATTGATATTTTGCCCATGAATAGGCGTTTTTGTACAGAGAGACGGAGATCCTAGTAAGAGGAAATCGTTAGAAGGAAAACAAAATTGAAAACAAAAACAAATAGCCATGTGAAATGATCTCATTTCCTTCCAACTCTACTATTGCCCCCAATGTCTTTGAATGTCCATTGTCGTTGATAGAAGTTGATTGGATTAATCTTGGACTGTTTGAACTTGGACCTTGGTGATAAAATTGATTGTGGTGATTCCACGGGACATAATCATACGCTTTCAATCCTTAATTTTTTCCTGGACCGCCCTTTCGGTTTTTCAGCCCACCAGGATACCCTTTTTTGCCCAAGTCGCCCTTTCGGGTTTTCAACTTGCCGGGTGTACAAATCTTTTGCATATATCCCTAATTTTTTCCCAAACCTTTGGTTTTCCGGGATGCCCTTATTTTGCCCAGGTCTGTCAACCTAGCGGGCCTTTTATGCGTAATATTTTTTAACTATGTTCGTGTTTATAGGATGCGGGAAGTCCTCACCATCAATGGTAGTCAACATCATGGCACCGCCAGAGAACACTCTCTTGACAATAAATGGCCCTTCATAGGTGAGAGTCCATTTTCCTCTGGGGTCGTCTTGTGGTAGAATGATATGTTTTATCACCAAGTCACCAGCTTGGTATACTCGAGGCTTGATCTTTTTGTTGAAAGCCTTGATCATCCGTTTTTGGTACGTCTGACCATGGCAAACAGCAACTAATCGTTTTTCGTCGATCAAGTTCAGCTGATCCAATAACGTTTGAATCCACTCATCTTCGTCTAAGCCTGCCTCATTCATAATTCTCAACGAGGGAATCTGAACTTCTAATGGCAGAACAGCTTCCATACCATAAACTAAGGAAAAGGGAGTTTCCCTAGTTAATGTTCTAGCTGAAGTGCGGTAGCCATGCAGAGAAAACGACAACATCTCATGCCAATCCTCATAGGTTACCACCATTTTCTGCATAATCTTCTTGATATTTTTGTTGGCCGCTTCGACCGCGCCATTCATTTTTGGTCTATATGGAGAAGAATTGTGATGCTTGATCTTAAATTGAATGTAAAGCTCAGTAATCATAGCATTGTTGAGGTTAGTCCAATTGTCGGTGATAATCCTTTCAGGGATACGATAATGGCAGATGAGGTCGTGTCTAATAAATATGGCTACCACATTCTTTGTGACTGAGGCAAAAGAAGCGGCTTCGACCCACTTGGTGAAATAATCAATAGCGACCAAAATGAAGCAATGTCTATTGGAAGCGGTTGGCTTGACTTCTCCAATCATATCAATGCCCCACATTGCAAATGGCCATGGAGCGGTCATGACATTCATAGGGATAGGAGGCACATGGACTTTGTCAGCATAGATTTGGAATTTGTGACAAGTTTTTGAATGTTGATGGCAATCAACCTCCATCGTTGACCAATAGTAATAGGCTCTTAAGATTTTCTTAGCCATCGTATGTCCACTTGAGTGAGTACCTAAGAGACCATCGTGCATGTCTTCCATGATTTACTTTGCCTCCTTCTTGTCCACACATCGGAGTAAAGTTGAATCATGTTTGCGCTTCTACAATATCCCGTTACTATGGAAGAATTTGGCTGCAAATCTTTGTAAGAACTTTCTATCATTGATAGATGCTCCCTTTGGATACTCTTGTGCTTCAAGGTATCTCATCACGTCATGGTACCATGGCTTTTCCGCATCGGTGTCAAGCTCATGGCAATGTGCAGGTTCTTTGAACCCTTCAATTGTAACCATAGGGGCTTCATTGTCCCATCTGACCTTGAACATTGAAGACATGGTTGCCAAAGCGTCAGCCAACTAATTTTCTTCCCTATGGAAGTGCTCAAAAGTGATCTCTTCGATGTAAGGAATTAGGGATAGCACAAGTTCCTTGTAAGGGATAAGATTAGGGTGTTTAGTATCCCAATCTCCTTTTACTTGGCTTATCACTAGAGCGGAATCCCCAAATACATTCAAATGTTTGATCCTCAAATCAATGGCAACTTTCAGACCCAAAATACACGCTTCGTACTCGGCCATATTATTCGTGCAATCGAAGCATAATATGGCAGTGAATGGAGTGTGGCAACCTTCAGGGGAGATGACTACAACACTAATTCTGTTACCTAAGGTGTTGGAAGCCCCATCGAAGACCATAGTCCATCGGGATCCTTGTTCAGGTCCGTCATATGGTCCGGGTTTCGCACAGTCGGTTACCAGCATGATGTTCTCATCAGGGAAGTCGAAGTTCATTGACTGATAATCATCCACAACTTGATGGGACAAATGATCAGCTAGCACGCTTCCTTTGATGGCCTTTTGCGTAGTATATTGAATATCATACTCAGTCAAGATCATTTGCCATCTGGCTATCCGACCGAAAGGGTAGGTTTCTCGAAAATGTACTTGATTGGGTCCATTTTAGAAATCAACAGAGTGGTATGAGTCAACATATACTCTCTTAGACGGAGAGTAGCCCATTCCAGAGCGCAACAAGTTTTCTCGAGTAGTGAATATCTGGTTTCACAGTCGGTAAACTTTTTGCCCAGGTAATAAATAGCATGCTCTTTCCGGCCAGACTCGTCATGTTGGGCCAAAACACACCCCATAGAATTCTCTAGTACTGTCAAGTACATGATCAAGGTCCTTCCTTCAAATGGAGGCATGAGAATATGAGGCTCTTGTAGATATTCTTTGATTTTGTTGAAGGCAGCTTGGCATTTATCATTCCATCTGACTACCTGATCTTTCTTCAAGAGCTTGAAGATTGGCTCGCAAGTAGCAGTCAAGTGAGATATGAAACAGGCAATATAATTGAGACGACCCAAGAATCCTCTAACTTCCTTTTCAGAATGTGGGACTAGCATTTCTTGGATGGCCTTTACCTTGGCAGAATCAACTTCAATGCCTTTATTGCTGAAAACAAAACCTAGAAGCTTTCCAGCTCGTACTCCAAATGTGGACTTGTTAGGGTTTAACCTCAGCTTGTACTTCTTCAGTCTCTCGAATAATTTGTATAGGTGATCGATATGTTCTTCTTCGGTTTTTGATATGGCAATCATATCATCCACATATACCTCTATCTCATGATGAATCATGTCATGAAATAAAGCTACCATAGCCCTTTGATATGTTGCCTCTGCATTCTTTAATCCAAACGGCAAGACCTTGTAGCAGAAGGTGCCCCATTGTGTAACGAAAGTAGTCTTCTCCATGTCTTTGGGAGCCATCCTTATTTGATTATAGCATGAGAAACCATCCATGAAAGAGAAGACTTTATGTTAAGAAGTATTATCAACTAAGACGTCAATGTGTGGTAGAGGGAAGTCATCCTTGGGGCTTGCCCTATTCAAATCCCTATAGTCTACGCACATGCGTGCTTTCCCGTCTTTCTTTGGAACTGGCACCATATTGGCAACCCATTGAGGATAGGATGTCACAGCTAGGAACCCTGCATCAAATTGTTTCATCACCTCAGCTTTGATCTTTTCAGACATATCAGGATTCATGCGACGGACCTTTTGTTTAACGGGAGGGTGGTCTTCTCTTGTTGGCAGAAGATGAACTACGATGTCGGTATCTTTGATACGGTGGCAGAACCGACTGTTTTTACTGGTTTGCATTTTGCGCTTTTTGTTTGCAAAATATCGCAGTAAGCAAGAGTCTCCACCGACTTTTATTTCATCAATCATGGAAAAGGAAAAAGAGAAGAAAAAACCTTTTTTCGAGATTTCTGAGTACGGGGGGTAGATTATGGAAAGGGAAGGTGTTAGCACCCTTTCTATCCATGTTTTTCCATGGGCTCTTAGGTACTAGCTCATCTTTTTAAAATTGCTTATGTGTGTGCTTGTTTTGAAAAGTTTTACTTCGTGATAACCCTTGTATCAGTCCTCAAGGATGTGACGAAGTTGTTTTTGAAAACTGTTTTGAAAGGTGTTGGTGTAAAAAGTTTTGTTGAGCAAGTACTTAAGATTCTACCTACTCAAAAAAAGATTGTTCGTTCTCGTTTCCTTTAGACAGCGCTATCCTACTATTAAGGAGTAGGTAGCCCCATCGTTGGAGTTTGAGGGACACTCTAAATGGACAAGTACAATAACCAAAGCAACAGTTAGGAAGCCTTAGTAGTAACCCTAAAGTCTTAAGATCTTTCCAAGGCAACATTTCCGAGGCAACTTTTCTGAGGCAACTTTTCTGAGGCAACATTCGAATGGGTCATTTTAATATTTTAGACTGGAGGGCAACCATTAAATTCTCCTATGCTTAATGACTGTTTACCGAAGGCAACCGAAGTGAGGCAAACCCTAGGAGTGAATATGTGCATGTGATTTTTTCAGTTATTTAGTCTTTGCACATTTAGGTGATCTACCGTTTTAATTTCAAGTAATCTTCTTGCCATACAATCCTATTAACCATGCATCTAACAGTTAAAGATTGCGGAAATTAAAAGTGCAAGAAAATAAACCTAGCTATTACATGGCTTCGGGGAGGGGGATTAATTACATAACCAAAAACTAGGGAAAAGCGATAAGTAAAAACCCTAATTTAAAGCTATTACAAACCATTGGCAGTTACAAAAATAATGAAAAAATAATTAACATGCGCGCGGCGAATTAAATGCAAGGACGGTTGAAAATAACCTAAAACACTAATTAAGGAAAAAAAGTATTTTTTTGTGCATTTTTATTTAAGAAAACAATTAAATTGCAAATTAATTAAACCCTAATTTCTAATTAGTTTTATTTACAAAAAGAATTAAATGAACCTAGTTTCTAATTATTTTTAATTATGAAAAAAAATTAAATTAACCTAATTTACTAATTAAATTAAAATAAATATTTTATATAAAAAATGATCTTTTTTTAATTTATTGATTTTATGATAAATTAAAAAAAAAGTAATTAATTTTTGGTGAAAATAATTAAACAAATTAATTAAAATAAAAGAAATAAAAATGAATTAAAAATGGGCCTGTTTGCATTGCTAAAGGAGGGGGTACGAAGTTGAAATTCCCAGGCCCATTAGCCATCCAAGCCCAGTCACCGCTTGGTTTCACGTGGCGTTGACCTGAGGGTGTACCATGGGTCCTTCATTGCTATGCGTTGGATCTGGTTGACTATGCATCTGCTAGCTAGATATTAGTGGCGCATGGTAGTCATCTGGGCAGGTGACGCATATGATCTGTAAATGCAAAATAAGAAAATAAGGTTTTGCTGGGACCTGGGATCGAACCCAGGTCCTCACACTTACCACCACTGATGTGTTGCCAGTTGCGCTATTGTTGTTATTTGTTAACATAATAAAGCCAGAATTTAATATATGAAAACAAGGTAAACAGAATCCAAAGTGCGCGAAGTTTGAATGGTCCAATGGTTGTTGAACACCTCATCACCTTCTTCATTTTATGTCGTGTTAGGTAAAGACCTTTTACCTACAGTCACATGTTCGTAGCTATAGCCCCTGCAAATTTCCAAAATGTACAAGACACATGATAAATTACTTCCAACTACATGGATTAATTCGTCTTGATCTCGTGAACATCATGGTGTTCCTCCCTTGGCCCAATTTAACCTGTAGAACAAATCCCTAAAATGCATACAAAAACCCTAGCAATGGAAAATGCCCATATATACGTCAAAACTTTAATTAAACTATTCAGTTAGCTTGCAAACATGTCAAAGATCACAAAAATGTCAATCAAATGTGCTAATAATGTAGGAATTACAATAATCGATTTTGGAAATGTAAGTGCCCTGGCTGGAGAGTTGGCTTCATTTGTAAAACAAATAAGAAAGCAAGTTTACCCATATTCCCTCTGTTGTTTTAATATGTTAGGTTGAAGAAGTTCAACATCTGGACCAACATGTTATGTAAGATGTCACAACATCAGCATATGACATCGCGCCTGAAATTAAGTACTAATTAAGTAACTATGTTATATGTTGAATGTTTGTAACAGCTGTGACTTGTAACCTAACTATTTTAAGTGATCTAAATTATGAAAGAGGTTATTTGTTGTGTTGAAGAAGTTCAACATCTGGGACAACATGTTAGATGTAATGTCATGATATCTGACTTGACATCATGCCAACGGAATTGGTAATTCAGTTACAGTTCTGGTACTTAAATATTATGAGAATATTGTGGCGTTTCTTATGGAGAATCTGAAGATCAATCAAGAATCAATCAGAATATTTGAAGAAAATGTTGTTTCTAAATATGGAGATATTTTAGGAACTAGAAGATTGAAGACCTTGATTGTAGCAGAAGTTTGTTGTTGTTTTGTAACAGCAAGGAGAAAAGCTTGCTGCGATTTTGAAGGCCCAAATCCAGTTGGGTAATAGGTTATAAATAGCAGATTGTAACCTAGGGTTTGCAAGCCTCAAATAATGTAATATTGGGGGAGTTCTGTTAGGTAAACCTGTCGGTCTGTGGCAAGGTTACCCTGTGTGTAACTCGATACCTGTAGGTAAGAGTTTGAGTGTTCTTGGACGAAGCTGTGAAGCAAGTCTAAGTATTTTTGCATTACTTCATATTCATTGTAATGTAGGAAACCAAGTGGGAGGGCACTACTTCTTGAGTAGGAGTAAGACTTCTGTTGTTGCGACAATAGGAATGGAAACTGGTAGGTTTCTATCTAGGAGTTCCTAGGTATAGGTTGCACTGGGTAAATGATTAAGTGAGGGATGGGAACTTGTGAAGTTTAGTCCTGAATTAATATTGCTGATAGTGGATCTTCTTCCTGGCTTGGTATGCCCCCAGAGTAGGTGTGTTTCACCGAACTGGGTCAACAACTGATCTGTGTATTTACCTTCAACACTTTATAATTCTGTCTGTTATATATCAAGGTAAAACTGTAATGTGGTAACAGATAATGTCTCAGAACATGTTAAGACATCATGCTGATACCTGTGCAGGAGAAACAGAACTGTGAAGGTTGTTTGCTCTCTGCTGATCATGTGCAACAGATGAACAGAACTAGGTACATCGTGTGTTCTATCCTCTGCACCTTCAAAGTATATCTGGGGCAGCTTGGATAAAACTGGGCTTCTGTTATTCTTTAGCACTGAATCACAAAAATTGGGTATCTACCTTGCAGTGTATTTATTATATCATATCAGATGTCTAGACATTGAGTATAACATCTGAAGACTGACATACACCAGAATTTCAATTGGTATCAGAGCAGGCATCCTGTTCTGTTTCTGGATGAGATCCATGGGTGATACTTTCTGGTATCTGCAAGGTCAATTTTAGTACTGAAGATTGTAACCTGGAAAGATTTGTCATTTCCCTGTATGGTCCCTTGAAGTGGGAGGATGGACTATTCATGACAGGAACTGTGTGTACCTGTCTTTGGTGATTGGCATTTGGCCTGGTTGTGTGGTAGCTTCTCTAGGTTTGATTTATTTTCAAACCTAGGATGTGTGTACGCCTGAAGTTGTGTGTAGTAGTCATGCTAGGTCTATTTTTGAAGGCTAGAGATTGAGTTGTATTATGTTCTTCCGCTGCATAATACTTGGCAAAACTCAAGCTCTGATGTGTTTCCCCTCTTGTGGATTGAAGGCTACTGTATTCAAGATTTCAACATAAACTATTGAAGATGTCACAGATACTTGAGTCCTCTCAAGTCCACTCATGAAGACGTTCTTCGATGGTAAGAATCACATAATCACTGATTCCCTTACTCTCTTGAGTAGTGTTATACGAAGACCTTGAAGAATTTCAAGGAGGGTTTTGGTCCAAGGTGATGGAACTGATGTTCTATGTGATGGTGGAACATGTGTTCAACAAGTATGCAGCTACTAGTTGAAGAGCATATGTTTTGGGTGTCAAACAAAGGGATACTTTTGTTTGGGACCTACTCCTGACCTGGAAGAGGAGACATCTGTGTGTGCAAAGTTGACAATGGTAGAGCCAACTATGTCTGTGTGCTCCCGAAGGTAACTTTTAGGAGTCAGAACTCTAGAAGTGAAGCTGGTTGAGATGTGACAGTGATCAGGGCTGAGCAGTTGTTCCCTGGAGTACTATGGTGTGAAAAAAAGACAAGCTCATTGGTTAATAAAAGTCAATAATGGTGTAGCATTATCGCTCCCTCATAGAAGTAGATTGGTATCATGAATCTTGTCATTTAAACATCATGATTAGAAGGGGAAGATCTTTCGAGATGTGAGAATTTGAAGACTCAGAATTTGGTTAAGGTAGTATGTTCTGGCAATACATATCTGCTGATGATTGGTGTTGTTGTCTACTCTGAAGTACTTAAGGTCAGCTGAAGTCTGATTGGTGTGATTGGAGTATGAACAGGTATAACTCTTGGAGTTACTTGAATCTGGTAGGGATGTCATATGTCATGTCGAGACATTTGTGTACAATGCATGGATATTTTGTGTGGAGCTTCCATGATTGGTAGTTTGAGGGGGAGATTTGGTTAACCTCCTCACATTAGTTCAGCTTGGTGTTTAGCTGGCTGTTGACCTATGTCACATGGGTTCTGGGTGTTGTGTGACATATTTGCAAGGAAGGATTCATCTCTCTCATTCCTAAGGATGAATCTGATCTGGTAGGAGTTTCAAATCTGTTAAGGTGAGTAGAGCTTGTTCAGAGAACCTAGATATCTCAACTCTTTGGTCTCTCAAAGAAAGTGCTTGCAAGAAGAAGATATTAACACACGAAGAGTATGTCAAAGTATTCAAATGGTGAAAGTATCTTACAGGATAATGGGAAGGATTTATGATCAATTGCTATTCGTGACAAGTACAAGTTTTTAATTGATTATCCTTGGAGTTCAAGATAACTGAAGTTCTTAAAGATGTGGGAACATTCCTTCTTCTAGACCCTGTGAAGAATCACAGGAAGAGTGATGCTTTAGAGCTGTCTCTTTGGTGACAGCAAAAACATTTGATCCTTGAAAAGGTTTCCTGGAAACGTGTTCAGACTCGAAGCTACAAGAAGAAGAAGACATCATAATCTTGATAATGGTTACTTGGACCAGTCTGGTTCTGATCTAGGTAAGGAAGTAAATTAGAGAAGGAGCTGAATTCAACAACTAGATGTTATAACATAATGTTGTGACATTTGGTTCAACATCAGATTCTTGGTTGGTGAAGTGGCACATCAACTTAAGATAGGATGATCTACGAATTTGAAGGTTGGATACTTCATAAAGATCGTCCCTTTGCAGCTCTTTGGAGTTGTTGGGTGGAGAAGATGTTACATGTTCCTGTCTTAGTGTATCTAAGCCTTTTGTGATAACTTGTAGCTTGAAGTTCAAATGTCAATTGGAAGATCAGAATATCTTTGGGAGAAGTCTGATAAACATGGAGAAGTCAAAAGGTGGCATTTGATTTTCTCATATGAGGATTCAGAGAATCAAGATAATCAACATGTGGCAGCTAATTATTATCGAGAAAGTTTGATTCAGAGTATGAATGCGTTCAACCAATATTGTTGAACAGAGGGTGCGCTCTTGAAGACATGAAGATGCGTCTTATGTTTTCCATTCATCAAGGGGTCCTATTTACTTTGAATCGGAAGTTGTCTTGAAGGTCCAACTGAGTATTGAATGTGACCTACTTGTTTCCATGAGGAGAAGTGATTGTCCCTAACAGGGGGAGTATTGGTTTGTACGAAAGGTCTTTATCAAACTCGTAGGATATAAAGTGTGGCACCTTATTAACTATTGGGATGATGTGTTCAAGACTGAAGAGGACTATGTTTGACCGAATGTCATCACATTGGCTAATGACATTGTTCCTAATTTCCTCTAAAACTACAGACAGGAGGAAAATTGGATGAAGTGTGGATTATTATTAATAAACCCATGTGTGTATAGCTGTATGACTCAGAGGAAGTAACCATCCTCTTTGTGAAAATGGAATGGTTTCAAACTGCTAATATGAAAATAGCAGAATGTATGACGACATAGGATTTGAGCGTGTTTTCATCTGCTAAGAAAACAGGGCGGTTGTGTCTCATTATGGAGCAGTTTAGTGAGCTGGAATGTTTAGGTGATAACTTGTCATCTAATAAAGGTATTATATAACTGAGCTGTAATATGCCAACGATGTTTCTTGGATAGGGGATCCTAAGACAAGTACATAAAGGGAGTAGTCGGTTCTAAAAGACAAATGTCTGTTTTAAAAAGGGCAAGACATACTTCATCCTGACAATGGTCAAAGGGTCAAACCCAAGGGTAGGTACCTGCATTAAAACCAGTCCTAGGGTACTGAAACTGTCAGAGTAGAGTACCAAGATCGTTACTATCTATGCCAAAGTTGCATTATTTATGAAGACTCTCTCTATCCTTTCTCTTCATCAGAGGGTTTCAGCAATATGAAGTTTGTTAGCATCTGGGAAAATTGTGCATGGGTATGGATCTGTATGGGCAGTCTTTGTCAAATTCTGGCCAAAAAGGGGGAGAAAGATAGGGACCCAGACTCAGGCGAGACTCAGGTGAAAGCAACAGACGGCAATGTCCAGCGAGACTCAGGTGAAAGCAACATGATCACAAGTAAGTGACTTTGTTTGTGTCTTGTGTTCTGAGTTAAGAGGATAGTTGTGACTTGTGATCTGAGTTACATAATCACAAGTAATCAGTATCAAGATTATCAACAATAATCTTGAGAAAAGAAATCCTCTTGGGCCATCGATGGCTTGGAGTGGCTCACAGATGAGGAATAGAGGTTTGTTGTTTGCTCAAAGGACATCAGCCTCTACAAAGAAGATGTTGGACAAGATGTTGTAACATCTCAACTGTGTTGTGGCCTGGTCCCAAAATGCAACTTTCACTTATTTGTTTTAGCCAAAATTTGCCAAAGGGGGAGATTGTAAGTGCCCTGGCTGGAGAGTTGGCTTCATTTGTAAAACAAATAAGAAAGCAAGTTTACCCATATTCCCTCTGTTGTTTTAATATGTTGGGTTGAAGAAGTTCAACATCTGGACCAACATGTTATGTAAGATGTCACAACATCAGCATATGACATCGCGCCTGAAATTAAGTACTAATTAAGTAACTATGTTATATGTTGAATGTTTGTAACAGCTGTGACTTGTAACCTAACTATTTTAAGTGATCTAAATTATGAAAGAGGTTATTTGTTGTGTTGAAGAAGTTCAACATCTGGGACAACATGTTAGATGTAATGTCATGACATCTGACTTGACATCACGCCAACGGAATTGGTAATTCAGTTACAGTTCTGGTACTTAAATATTCTGAGAATATTGTGGCGTTTCTTATGGAGAATCTGAAGATCAATCAAGAATCAATCAGAATATTTGAAGAAAATGTTGTTTCTAAATATGGAGATATTTTAGGAACTAGAAGATTGAAGACCTTGATTGTAGCAGAAGTTTGTTGCTGTTTTGTAACAGCAAGGAGAAAAGCTTGTTGCGATTTTGAAGGCCCAAATCCAGTTGGGTAATAGGTTATAAATAGCAGATTGTAACCTAGGGTTTGCAAGCCTCAAATAATGTAATATTGGGGGAGTTCTGTTAGGTAAACCTGTCGGTCTGTGGCAAGGTTACCCTGTGTGTAACTCGATACCTGTAGGTAAGAGTTTGAGTGTTCTTGGACGAAGCTGTGAAGCAAGTCTAAGTATTTTTGCATTACTTCATATTCATTGTAATGTAGGAAACCAAGTGGGAGGGCACTACTTCTTGAGTAGGAGTAAGACTTCTGTTGTTGCGACAATAGGAATGGAAACTGGTAGGTTTCTATCTAGGAGTTCCTAGGTATAGGTTGCACTGGGTAAATGATTAAGTGAGGGATGGGAGCTTGTGAAGTTTAGTCCTGAATTAATATTGCTGATAGTGGATCTTCTTCCTGGCTTGGTATGCCCCCAGAGTAGGTGTGTTTCACCGAACTGGGTCAACAACTGATCTGTGTATTTACCTTCAACACTTTATAATTCTGTCTGTTATATATCAAGGTAAAACTGTAATGTGGTAACAGATAATGTCTCAGAACATGTTAAGACATCATGCTGATACCTGTGCAGGAGAAACAGAACTGTGAAGGTTGTTTGCTCTCTGCTGATCATGTGCAACAGATGAACAGAACTAGGTACATCGTGTGTTCTATCCTCTGCACCTTCAAAGTATATCTGGGGCAGCTTGGATAAAACTGGGCTTCTGTTATTCTTTAGCACTGAATCACAAAAATTAGGTATCTACCTTACAGTGTATTTATTATGTCATATCAGATGTCTAGACATTGAGTATAACATCTGAAGACTGACATACACCAGAATTTCAGGAAAAAAATGCAAACCGTGTGAGTTACAGCTTGTGTTTCTTGATGCTTTAAACCTTGCAAACGATTGGGATGGCTTCCTGAGACGTCCAATAATTGATTGGCAATGCTAGGATGGCTTGAGATGGCCTGTGGAGTGAAAACCGATTCACACTTTTATTTGAATTTTTTGAATTTGATCTACCTCTTTCACGGGTGCTAACCCTTGTCTTATGCCTTGTACATGTTTATTATATATCCTAGAATGAATTAGGGTTATAAAACTGGCTTGTATCTTTGCAATTATGGAAGATTTGATTTGATTTCCATGCCATATGCAAACTTGCTATATTGAACCAAATTATCCCTTTCTTGTACCAATCATGCTTGATTCGATTTGGCCTTGATATTTCAGCATATTTTGATTGCAAACTTGTCAAAAAAATCATATCAAAACAGATCTTTGATATTATTTACCAATTATTTGATTTAATTCAATTTTTAATTAATACAAAATCACAATAAAATTGAAAATGAAGCCAATAACATGTGGATGGATATTTGGGTCTTGGATCATGCTACAAGTGAGGTTCAATCATGAAATGGTAGGCCCATTTAGTAAAAATGCACTTTTGAGCATATTTGACTTTTGGCAATTTTTCAAAAAAAATTCAACTTTGACAAGGCATATCTTTTCCAATTTTAACCCTAGAGAGGTGTTCTTGGACTTTTTAGAAAGATTAGTATGTCCCCTAAGCAACCCTTTTGGTATCATCTCAATTGAGTCTTCCATGTTCATGTAAGAAGCTTTGACCCAAAAGGTGTTTTGTTGACTTTTCAAAAGGACCCATAATGTAGAAATTCATATCTTTTTATGAGTGCATATTTTGAACTTGTGGGATGAAGATGAATTGTAGGGAATTTCATCCTCTTAAAAATGAGCCTTGGATAGAAAATTTCTGATAAAGCATATGGAAGTTATGCTTGGTCAAAGTTTGGTTGACTTTTCTTGAGAAACCCTAATTTAGCAACTTTTGGGTTTTGATAAATTTGGAGCATTCCTTGAAGAATAATGATCAACCCTTGATCAAATGATGGATATCACTTCAAAATGTTTATGTTGACCCAAAATCTTGAATTTTGACTTTATGTGGGCCACAGTTGACTTTTGACCTAATATAGTCGATTCTCAAGCATCTGAGCAGTTGACTGAGCAAACTTCTTGTGAAGTGCTTGAAAATTGACATGGGGGGTCTTGAGAACATATTAGGACCATGGAGAGAATATGAGGTCTTTGGAGTCCACCTATCTTGATGAAAATGGAAACCCTAATTTGAGACATATTGCCTTGGGAGAGAGTTTGTTTGGTCAACTCTTGGGCAAACTTGAGCAAATTGAGGATCTCTAGGAGTATGTATTGAGTAAAATGAGAGGGAAAATTTTGGGGTACAACAACTACCCCTGTTCAATCTTCTTAAACCTGAGGATGTAGATTGGCTCGTCTGCCTTTCGTGATCTGAAGGTGGAAGATGATTGAACACTAGAGTGCCCAGAAATTTGCACTCGCATGAAGTGACACTTGATTCGTGATATCTGGAATGGGCTTATAAATGCCATTTGGAAGTAGCTAGAGAACTGTCGGATATGAGCTTAAAGATGCCATCCAAGATGTGACGGAGTACCATCGAAGATGGGCTTAAAGGTGCCATCTAGAGGATGTTGATTTCCTGAGATATTCCTTCGATGAGCGTTCCTGTTCCTGTTGTTGATGAGGAATCTGCTGAGGAATGTTGGTATCTATCTTGGGAGAAATAGAATTTTATGAGCTTCAGTTTTCCGTTACTCTACTAGGGGAATAACTCCTGCTTGAGGAAGCGGAAGTGAACTGCATATCTGGTCAAGGTACAAGCTGCACCGCGACTTACTGGGGAAATGCGAAACTAATCGTGTTTGATCAGATCCTGATCTTACAGTGTTGTAGATTACTGTCTGGAGATAAGAGAAAAGAAACCTAGATGGTAAGGCTGTGAGAAGGAACCTAGGTCGTAGGGATGTGAGAAGGAACCTGGGTCGTAGGGTTACTTCGATATGAAAACCTGGATAGTAGGGATGTGAGAAGGAACCTGGATAAGGTTGCTTCGATATGAAAACCTGGATAGTAGGGCTGTGAGAAGGAACCTGGATAAGGTTGCTTCGTGAGGAGTTTGGGTAAAACTGCATCTGAACCAATAAAGAACCTGGGTAAGGTTGCTTTGTGAGGAGTTTGGGTAAAACTACATCTGAACTGAGAAGGAACCTGGGTAAGGTTGCTTTGTGAGGAGTTTGGGTAAAACTGCATCTGAACTGAGAAGGAACCTGGGTAAGGTTGCTTTGTGAGGAGTTTGGGTAAAACTGCATCTGAACTGAGAAGGAACCTGGGTAAGGTTGCTTCAGGATAAGTCTGAGTGAAACTTCAGAAGGAACCTGGGTAAGGTTTCTCTGTGTAGGGCTTTAGGAGGAACCTGGGTAGGGTTACTTCGGGATAAGTCCGTGTAAAACTTCGGCAGGAACCTGGGTAAGGTTACTTTGGGATAAGTTCGTGTAAAACTTCAGGAGGAACCTGGGTAAGGTTACTTTGGGATAAGTTTGTGTAAAACTTCAGAAGGAACCTGGGTAAGGTTACTTTGGGATAAGTTCGTGTAAAACTTCAGGAGGAACCTGGGTAAGGTTACTTCGTGATAAGTTCGTGTAAAACTTCATTCGACAATATATGAGAAAGGACCCGTGTAATATTTTTTTCAGGATAAACCTGTGTGAAGCTGTATTTAGGAGAAACTCGTGTAAGATTGCTTCGTGACGAACCCGTGTACAGCTGCATTTGATCGTGCAGATAATTACTCTGTTTAGTTTCAGGAGCTAATCTTGAACTTGCTGGAAGTTTTTGATGATAACCATCTTTCCTGAAAAGGTACATGATTAATCGTATATGGTGCATGAAATGCATTGTATGATGACGTTCTCAAAATAAATGAGACTATGCTGTATGCAATATGTATGCGCACGTCATGATATATGAACATGAAATGCTATTGTGGCTCGTCCGAGTTTGGGAAAATAAATCCCTGTCTGCTGTTGGAGAGTAACAAAAATTGAGTTCCTGATTGTTGTACCCCAAAATTTGCCCTCTCATATTTCTCAAAACATTGCAAGAAAAATCTCCAAGTGGCTCAAGATTGCTCAAGAGTGGGTTAGACAAATCATCTCCTAAGGCAGTCAACCCCAAATTAGGGTTTTGTGTTGCATCAAGATCCTTGAGTCCAAATGACCTAAAGTGCTCCCTAATGTCCTAATATTCTCTCAAGATCATCCATGTCAAATTCCAAGCCTTGCAGAGGAAGTTTGCTCAATCAATTGCTCAAAAGGTCCAAAAATCGACTATGCTAGGGCAAAAGTCAACTGTGACCTACAAACAGTCAAACTTCAAGATTTTTTGCCAAAATTATCATTTTTAAGGATATTTCATCATTTGATCAAGGGTTGATCATGATTCATCAAGGATTTCTCAAAATTCATCAAGACTCAAAAGTTGCTAAATTAGGGTTTTGTAGGAAAAGTCAACTCAACTTTGACCAAGTATATCATTCTCATACTTTATTAGAAATGACCCATACAAAGATCATTTTGAAGAGGATGCAATTTCATACAATCCATCTTCATACCCCAAGATCAAAAAATGCACTCACAAGAAGTTATAAATTTGGACATTATAGGTCTTTTTGAAAGTCAACAAAAACACCTTTTTTTCCAAAGCTCATAACATAAGAATGAAATAAAAAAATGAGATGAGACCAAAAGGATTGGTTAGAGAACATCTCAAGCTTTCTAAAAAGTCAAATAACATCTCCAAAAGTTCAAAATTGAAGAAGTTATACATTGTTGAAGTTGGACATTTTTGCAAAATTGCCAAATGTCAACTATCCCCAAAACTTCAAATTTTGTCAAATGGGCCCATTCTTTTCCACTTGATTTGAGCTTACATCATTGCACACGTGTCCTAGATTCATCCATGAGCTCATATTTTATTTTTATTATTTTATTTGATTTTTTATTGAATTTATTCATTGTTAATCAAATAAAATCATATAAAATCCCAAACTTTGATTACATGAGATCTTTTGGCTATTTCAGGATTGGATCATCATCATTAACATCATCAAATTCGTATCTCACCAATTCATGTGAAAAAGATTGAGATTTGGGAAAATTTGGCAAGTTGTAAAGAGGAGATCAAATCAAATCCCAAGGCATTATTATGGGAAGATTCAAGCCATGATTCTTACTCTAATACACTCTATAGTACATAAGCAAGCAAAATAAATCGAAATAAGGGTTGGAGGCTGCAAGAAGAGGCAGAACAAAGTTTGAAAAAAGCACCAAAAAGCTTGGAATCGAATTCATAGCTAGAGGCGTTTTCAGAAGCCAAGACTCATCTCAATCGTTTCTTGGGTGTTCATACAAGCGATTTGGATCAAAAGGAAGCTTGCTCACACGCCCAAACACGATGTAAGTCCCTCGTTACCTAGCTCTGTTCTTGGATTCGATTTGGCCCATTCTTGCATCATTTGAACAAACTAACTGTATATTTGTAATCTTCACAACATTTCAAAGCTTTTTGCATTATTTAATTTTGTTTATCTGACCTATACTGCAAAGTACCATAGCTAGGGTTTCGTCCTTGTTTTTGGGGCTTTTATTTTCAAGTACAATTGGCCATAATAATGGCTATGGTTGTGACAAGCTGGCCGAGACGAACTCAACCATGGGTTCAGAATGCATTTCCATGGCGCCTATAGGATTTTAGAGATGCCTGACTTATAGCTACGAACTTTTGTCCGTTGGTATAGGTCGGATTTGTTTTAGCCACGGTTCAACAAAGAAGATGAAGACGTGTCACGCCATCGTTGGCCCATTCAAATCGCGCGCGTATATTTTTTTGTTCTGACCAATAATCATTGTTTTGTTTTATTTTTTTTTCTTTGTATTATATTAACAAACAAGGACAAGTGGCCCAGTGGTAAGCGTGCACGTCCAATATCCCTCAGTACCTGGGTTCGAATCCCAGGTCCTCCACTTTCTCAATATGTTTTTTCTTCAGGTATTCATATGCGCGTTTAGGCTTGCAGAACACCATGCACTCTCATTCATCCAGTTGCCAGGTGGCCAAAGGCCAAATCTGAGGGTTAAGGCTGAAGGACCACCAAATACCAAGTCCAAGTGTGTATATTGGATCACCAAAAGTCAAACAAGGCCAGCGTATTTTGGGCCTTCAGATTGCTTCTCAAACTCCCATACTCAGGCCCATACCCCCTCTTCTCTTATTTTATTTATTTATTTTTTAATTATTTGTTTTATTATTTCTATTTAATTTCTAACCAATTAAAAATTTCTTTTCCTTATAAAATAAAAACCACAAAAATATTTTTGTTAATAAATACTAATTAAATTAACTTAGGTTTTAGTTAAAATAACTTTAACTTATTTTTGTAAATAATTAAAATTAAATTAGACTTAATTAGGTTTTTACTAAGTCAATTAATTTTTATTTCTTTCTTAAAATAACAAAAAAACCAAAAATAATTTATTTTTATTAAGTAATTTATTTAATTCAATTTAGTAATTAATTTAGAATTTGTTTCTTTCTTAAAATAAAAAACAACAAAAAGATATTTCTCTTTAACCAAAAAGGGTCAAAACCCTAATCTCGCACTCGATTTAATTTTCCGCACGCGATTTATTTTCTTTTATCATATTAATGTACTTGCCTCCGGTTTGTAATAGTCAATAGGCCCTTTATTTATTTTTTATCGCTTTATTTATTCTTTAAGGGTTTGTCTTTAGCGATGTAAATACCCGACGCCTTGTAATTTAAATTCCGCAATTTATAACTGTTAGATGTTTGATAATAGGATGGCATGACAAGACTGAATGTTTTAACCTAAAATCAACTTAGATCTGAAGTAGTGAAAAACACAAGAAGGGGGGGTTGAATTGTAAAACTGAAAATCAATGCAATGAACAAGATATTTTTATCCTGGTTCGTTTGATCTCAAACTACTCCAGTCCACCCGTCAAGGTGATTTCGCCTCTCTCCAACGAGGTCTTAATCCACTATATTCAACTGAATATTACAAACTGCTTTAACAACTGCTAAAGCCTTCTTGATGCAAACGACAATCCGGTTTATCAAGGAAACACTTTCTTACAAAGAAGATAAATCTATGTGTGTGAATGTTTTCAACAAAACTGTATCACAACTGTGATGTATACACAACTTTAAGCTTATGAAACTAGATTGCTAAAACAAAGATTGAGTAAGAAGATATGTAGTGTTTAGAAAACTGGGAGAAGGAAGATTATGATTAGCTTTTAGGCGTGTAAGATGTTGGAGAACATTAGCCAATTCAATCTTCATAGTCTTGTTTATATAGCACTGAGATTCTTGAACGTTGGAGCAATATTCTTGATTCAATGCTAATAACAAACTTTCCTTATTGAGCAGATCTTGTCTGGAATGAGGCCGTTGGTAATAATTTGCTTTCAATGCACAGTACCGTTGCTTACTTAATGCATGTTCTGGCTTGGCTCATTCTGACTCTGCTTAACTGCTGATGAACTGTTGTTTTCTTTATCAGAGTGTTGAGCGCAGTTCTGTTCATCAAGCTTCAGCATACACGTGAGTTGATCTTCTGATTCTGGTATTCTGATATAGCAACTTCTGATGCTGATGTCAAGAACCAAATTTCTGATGTTGATTAGGTGTGATCTTGCTTATACCTATCAGAGTTTCTGCAAATCAGAACGTCATAATTTAGGTAGCAAATAGTTCATACATGAATCATATAAATAATATATCTTTTCATTTTGTTATCATCAAAACTTAAACATAGGGTAGTAGATTCAAACTTTGTTCTAACAATCTCCCCCTTTTTCATGATGACAAAAACTATATATTTTTAATTGAAAATAATGTGAAAAGGTATCAGAGAGATGTATCAGAGTATGCGGTTATCAAAGATAAGGGATAAGAGATGAGAGATACTCCCCCTGAATTTATTACTTCCCTTTTTGATTCCAAGTGTTCTTCAGGATCAGATCTTTTTGCCTTTCTTTGAACATCAGAGTATCAGAGTCTTTGACTATCAGAAGCTTTAGATCAGCATATCAGAGCAGAGCTTCAGATCAGCGTATCAGAGCTTTTCTTGTCAGAGCTTTGCTTTGGGTCAGAGTATCAGAGCGGGTCAGAGTATCAGGGCTTTGGTCTTCAGAGTATCATGGAGCTTTCTTGTACCTGTAGACTTAAGCAAAACATAAAACATATTCAAGTATATCAGAGTTAGAATGTTCGAGAATTTCTGTCTTAGTAATCCGTTATTATTTAAAATATCATTCTTGTTCTCCCCCTATTTGTCAGCAATCAAAAAGTGTAATTGATGTGCTAAAACAGTTAAGATCAGAAAAACTTGTCATATTAAAAGGTTCAGAATCAAATAAAGCATATTAAAACAGTACAACAGATAATCAAAGAAAACATGAAAATGACATGAATGAAAAACTAAGGTTAAGGAGGAAAGCGTGTGAACAGGTTCTCCAGCATGGCTTTGATCTGATCAGCAGTCTCATTCTGCTTGTGCACCATGCTGACAACTGTGTCAATCTTGCTATCCTGCACATCCATCCTTTCTTTCATCTTCTGGTCGTTTTCATCCATCCTTTGCTGCAGACACATGTCATTCAGCTTCAGTTCTTCCAGAGTCTGCCTGTCTAAGGCAGCTTGAGAAACATCAGAAGCAGGAAGCTTCTGAGAGCTTTCAGCAACATCTTCTGCTTGACTTGCTTCAGCTTGAATGGTCTTGTCTTCTTCTGGTTGCACCTTTGAAGCTAGCTGTTTCTCAGACCAAGGCTCACTATCCAGAGGGAGCACGTCTTCCTGTGGCAGCTGATTTTCAACTTCCTTCAGCAGCTTGCTGAAGTTCTGTTGTGCCTGCTCATAGTTGATATCCTGCAACTTGAGGGCTTCAGCACGTACCCAAATTCTGAATTGTGACCAGAGCTGGTCAGAGGCAGCTGGGTCAATTATACCAGGACAGACTTGCTTCAGAGAAGCAATCCACTGCTGCATACCTGTTTCAAAATTCATAATACCAGAGCCAACATCTGGTTGTTTTGGTTTTGGGATGGCTATTTTATTTTTCAGATCAGCAAGACGGTCAAGACTGGTTAAGTCTATGAAGGTCCTACTGGGGTTTTCGGTGGTTTGCTTGGCAGCTGTTTGCTTTGGAGATGGAGTGGGAGAATCAGAAATTATGATTGGACTGTTTGGTGTTTTGGGAGTGTTTGGAGGTGTAGATTCTGATGAGGATGGCAGCTGGGCCATTGTGACTGTTGTTCCACATGGCAACTGTATTTCCAGAGGTGATGGTTGAGGTGAATGAGGTTCAGAAGGTGGAGGAGAAGGAGTTTCAGAGTGGTGAAACTCAGGTTGAGGTGATGGTGGATGAATTTCTGGTTGAGGAGAGGGAGACGGAATTGCTGGTTGAGGAGAAGTTGTTGGAATTTCTGGTTGTTCAGGGATGAGAGGTTCTTCTGGAATGGATGAGAGAGGTTGTTGTTGTTCTGGTTCCTCAGCAGATTGCTGTTGTTCTGGTTGTGGAGGAGGGACAATTTGTGGTTCAGAGTTTGGATTGGAGGAGTGATCAGAAGTGTGTTGATCAATGTCAGACAGCACTTTGTCAATTGCTGATGTTGTTGATATTGTTGGTTTTGGGTGTTTGGTTCTGGGTCTTCTGAGTTGTAATGCCTCAGAAGGGTCATCTTCTGGTTCAGTTTCATCTATTGTTGGGATGGGGATTGAGATTCTATGAGAGGTTGGAGGTGGAATAGATGCTGGAATAGTAGAAGAATTTAAAACAGAAGCAGCAGATAAATTACCTCTTTTCTTGGGTGTCTGCTGGGATGATCCTTCTGATGGTGCCTTCCTTTTCTTCGTCTTCTTCAGAGTCACTTCTGGTTGAGGTTGGTGCAGATCTTTGATCTTCAGATTTGGATCTGTACCATCAGCTTTGCACGCGTCCAGATATCTGGGAACTACCACTGGCTTGGATTCTATCTGAGAGAATAAAGGAAAGTCACTCAGTGGAACTCTTCTGCTGGTGATATCAGCAATAGGAGTAGTGCTGGGTTCCTTTTTGATATTCTCTATCAACTTAATTTTCTTCAAGTTCTTCGCGTTCAGAGGCTTCCCAACCGTTGGTTCAATTGTGCTTAACTCTTGAGCTTTTATCAGATGCTCTATCAGCCTATTCTCAGTCAGAATATCTGATATCATCCTTCCAAAGGGTATCCAATCCCTCTTTGTTCTTTCTTCTTCCCTGGTTTCCTTCACGCTTGTTCTGAGGTGGTTGAACAGAAGATGAGCCAAGTTGATTTTTACCTTCTGATTGATAAAGTAGATCAGAAACTGCTGATCCACATTTATGTAATCAGGGGAGCTAGTTGGCTTCCTATGGTTGAAGCACCCCAGAATTATCTTCGCCCAAACTCTATGATGATCCTTCAGATCTTTGATCTTGCTGCTGGGCACCCCATGGGTGAAAATCTTTTCTGCTATGACGCCCACGTCAGCATATCTCTCAGCCATATCAATACAGCGGACTCCACCGCCACTGTAACCAATTAACTTTGCTATGTGATCCTCAGTGATCACAATCTTCTTCCCCATAATGTAGGAGGTGACTTGATGCGTTGAAGCCGTCGCATGAATCCAGAACTCCTTCACTAACATAGGGAATGTTGGTCCAACCAACCTGTCAAAATACCTTTCCCATTTCTGCAAAGGTGAAGGCTATACAGGAAATGCCAGCTCCCCGAACAGAGAAAGAAGTCAGAGGCTTTCTGGGACGTCTGAACTACATTGCCCGATTCATCTCGCACCTGACTACTACTTGTGAGCCAATCTTTAAGCTACTGAAGAAAGATCAAGTGGTAAGATGGAATGATGAATGTCAGGCCGCTTTCGAAAGGATCAAAGAATATCTCCAAGAGCCACCTATTCTGATGCCTCCAGTTGAAGGGAGACCTTTGATCTTATACTTGACAGTACTCGACAACTCAATGGGGTGCTTGCTGGGGCAGCATGACGAGTCTGGCCGAAAAGAGCATGCTATTTATTACCTTAGCAAAAAGTTTACCGACTGTGAGACCCGATACTCACTGCTCGAGAAAACTTGCTGCACTTTGGCATGGGATGCTCGTCGGCTGAGACAGTATATGCTGACTCACACTACTCTATTGATATCAAAGATGGATCTAATCAAGTATATCTTCGAGAAGCCTGCCTTGTCCGGACGAATAGCAAGATGGAAGATGATCTTGACTGAGTATGACATCCAATACACGGCCCAAAAGGAAATAAAAGGAAGTGTGTTGGCAGATCATCTGGCACATCAGGCAGTGGATGATTACCAGTCTATGAACTTTGAATTTCCGGATGAGAGTATCATGATAGTGACTGACTGTGAAGAACCTGGATCGGATGAAGGACCTGAGGAAGGATCCCGATGGTCTATGTACTTTGATGGAGCTTCAAACGCTTTGGGTAATGGCATTGGCGCCGTAATTATATCTCCTAAAGGCTCTCATACCCCGTTTGCCGCCCGACTATGTTTCAACTGCACCAATAATATGGCGGAGTATGAAGCGTGCATCATGGGTCTTCAAGCAGCAATTGACCTAAGGATTAAGTTTCTAAGTGTCTTCGGAGATTCCGCTCTCGTGATCAGTTAGATCAAAGCCGAGTGGGATACGAAACACCCAAACCTTATTCCTTACAAGGAGTATGTGTTGATGTTGCTTCCCCATTTCGAGTAGATAACCTTTGAACACTTCCCAAGAGAGGAGAATCAGTTAGCAGACGCGCTGGCTACGATGTCTTCTATGTTCAAAGTCAATTGGGACAACGGAGCTCCCCAGATTATCATTGAAAAACTGGATGAACCTGCACATTGTTGTGACATTGAAACTGAAGAGGTAGCAGATAAACCCTGGTTTCATGAGGTGAAGAGGTATCTTGAAGCTCAGGAATACCCCGAGGGTGCATCTGTTAATGACAAGAAGTTTCTGAGGAGGTTCGCGGCGAAGTTCTTCATCAGCAATGGCATCCTTTACAAGTGTAACCATGACTCAACCTTATTGTGATGTGTGGATAAGAACGAAGCAAAAAGGATCATGACAGAGTTACATGAAGGTACTTTTGGAACTCATTCCAGTGGACACACCATGGCAAAGAAGATCCTACGAGCAGGATATTATTGGTCCACAATGGAAGCTGACTGTTATCAACATTCTCGGACCTATCACAAGTGTCAAGTCTATGTTGATAAAGTGCACATACCTCCAGTACCTCTGAACGTCTTGACAGATCCGTGGCCTTTTGCAATGTGGGGCATTGATATGATCGGCGAGATCAGACCTACAACATCCAACGGGAATCGTTTCATCCTGGTAGCTATTGATTACTTTACAAAGTGGGTTGAAGCGGCTTCCTTTGCTATTGTAACCAAGAACGTCGTGGCACAGTTCATTCAGCATAATCTGATATGTCGATACAGCATACCCGAGAGGATCATCACGGACAATGGTACCAATCTCAACAATAAGATGATCATTGAGCTCTGCAAGCAGTTCAAGATACAGCATCACAACTCTTCTCCCTACCAGCCGAAGATGAATGGGGCAGTAGAAGAGGCTAATAAGAACATTAAGAAGATGGTGCAGAAGATGACGGTGACATACAAAGATTAGCACGAGATGTTACCATTTGCTCTTCATGGGTACCGTACCTCAGCACAGACGTCAACAGGGGCAATACCCTATTCCTTAGTATATGGTATAGAGGCCGTCTTGCCCATCGAAGTTCAGATACCCTCTCTTCGGATTATGAAGGACGCAGGTTTGAGCGAAGATGACTGGATTCAGACCCGGCTTGATCAGCTGAATTTAATCAACGAAAAAAGACTTACTGATATTTGTCATGGCCAGACGTATCAAAAGCGAATGATCAAGGCATTTAACAAGAAAGTTAGACGACAAGAGTATCAAGTTGGGGACCTGGTTATCAAGCGCATTATCTTACCTCAAGGTGATACCAAGAGAAAATGGACCCCTACCTACGAAGGGCCATTTGTGGTTAAGAATATCTTCTCAGGAGGAGCTATGATTCTAACCACCATGGATGGTGACGACCTTCCTCACCCCGTCAATGCAGACATAGTGAAAAAATACTACGCATAATCAAAGACCCGCTAGGTTGACTGGCCTAGGCAAAAATAAGGGCTTCCCGGCGAACCAAAAGGGTTCGGGCAAAATAAGGGATGAAAATGAAAAAAAGCTGTACACCCGGCAAGTCGAAAACCTGAAAAGGCGGCTTGGGCAAAAAAGAGTATCCCGGTGGACTGAAAACCCGAAAGGGCGGTCCAGGAAAAAATTAAGGATCAAAGCGTAACACTATGTCTCATTGGATCACCTTGCAACCAGACTTCGGTATCGACTATCAAGCTCGGACGACACTAATCAATCTGATCTACCTTCAACCAGTAGCGAAGTGATGAGATGCTCAAGGACATAAAGGCAATAGAAGAGTTGGAACCTAGTGGGATTATTCACATAGCTGTTTTGTTTTTCTTTTCCACAAATTGTGTAAATTCGATTGTTCGGCGGCGTTCTCTTACTAGGACGTCAGCCTCTTGTACAAAAACGCCTATTTACAGGCCAAACTTCAACATCAATACAATCCATTTTCAGAGAATTCCAAATTGTTTTTTCCTTTTTTTGTTTTGTCTTTCAAAGAACGTCCAATGTTCATTTTTGATATATGCATTTGACATTAACTGTTGCTCATAAATATGTACATGCGAAACAAAAGACGATTACTGGTAATATCAGAAACATGGGCAATAAAAATTTGTCCAAGCTTTACAGTTGCTCTATCCACCAGGTATAAAGGTAAATTCAGCTGAAGAATATGGCCAAGGTGTGTTCACTCCCCGCAGAGTAAGACAGTAATGATAGCTCTCCCCAGCTGAGACTTGCAATTATCGGTAATATTCTCCCCAAGCAGAGTTTATCTACCATCAACACCGAAAAAGCTTAATGTCCCCGACAGTCTTAATATTCCCTAACAGAGTATAAGAATGTTCCCCGACAGAGTACAAAACATCCCCAGTGGAGTTTAAAATTTTTCCAGCGCAGTCTGAAAAAGCTTCCCCAGTGGAGTTTGGAGAATCATCCCCAGTAAACCTTGGAAGATTATCCCCAGCAAGTTCAAAGGATTATCCCCAAAAGTCTAAAAGGTTATTCCCAGTGAGGTCGCAACTGAAAGATCATCCCCAACGGAGTGCTTTCCTTTCACAAACAGGAATTCAATCCACAACAGGATTCAGTATCACCAGCAACGGTAATTCGTCCCCAGCGGAATTTATCGGTGGAATCCTCAGCAGAACATCTCTTCTCCACAGAGTAATCTCATCATCAGTTTATTCCCCAACAGAGTTAACCTCTCCTGCAGGTTTATTCTCGCAATCATCTTCGTTTGCTATCTCCAGCGGAAACGAAGAATCCAACTTTTTTCTCCAGCAGCTATCCGGGATTTATTTTCCTCAGCTAAAACATTACATTTCCATACATCATGATACATGCATATACGCATCATACAACACAATCTCATTTATTTTGAGAACATCATTGCTTGATATATATCATGCATTGCATACGACTGACCTTTACCTTTCAGGAAGGATGCAGTTAAGTTCTCATCTATGTTGAAGACCTGACCGGTTCTTAAATCTCAACTGAATTATTCTCGGTTGAATTATAGATAAGGTTCTAAATCTCGGCAATTTTCCTCCGTCGAAGTGTGGACGAGTTCTTAAATCTCAACAGAATTATCCTCCGTTGAAGTAACAAACAGTCCTAGATCTTGATGAAGATGTTTCCCTCAGTCGAAGACCTGACCGGTTCTTAAACCTCAACTGAATTATTCTCGGTTGAATTACAGGTAAGGTTCTAAATCTCGGCAATTTTCCTCCGTCGAAGTGTGGACGAGTTCTTAAATCTCAACAGAATTATCCTCCGTTGAAGTAACAGACAGTCCTAGATCTTGATGAAGATGTTTCCCTCAGTCGAAGACCTGGCCGGTTCTTAAATCTCAACTGAATTATTCTCGTTTGAATTATAGATAAGGTTCTAAATCTCGGCAATTTTCCTCCATCGAAGTGTGGACGAGTTCTTAAATCTCAACAGAATTATCCTTCGTTGAAGTAACAGACAGTCCTAGATCTTGATGAAGATGTTTCCCTCAATCGAAGACCTGACCGGTTCTCAAATATCAACTGAATTATTCTCGGTTGAATTATAGATAAGGTTCTAAATCTCGGCAATTTTCCTCCGTCGAAGTGTGGAAGAGTTCTTAAATCTCAACAGAATTATCCTCCGCTGAAGTAACAGACAGTCCTAGATCTTGATAAAGATGTTTCCCCCAGTCGAAGACCTGGCCGGTTCTTAAATCTCAACTGAATTATTCTCGGTTTAATTACAGATAAGGTTCTAAATCTCGGCAATTTTCTCCGTCGAAGTGTGGACGAGTTTTTAAATCTCAACAAAATTATCCTCCGTTGAAGTAACAGACAGTCCTAGATCTTGATGAAGATGTTTCCCTCAGTCGAAGACCTGACCGGTTCTTAAATCTCAACTGAATTATTCTCGGTTGAATTACAGATAAGGTTCTAAATCTCGGCAATTTTCCTCCGTCGAAGTGTGGACGAGTTTTTAAATCTCAACAGAATTATCCTCCGTTGAAGTAACAGACATTCCTAGATCTTGATGAAGATGTTTCCCTCAGTCGAAGAGCTGACCAGTTCTTAAATCTCAACTGAATTATTCTCGGTTGAATTACAGATAAGGTTCTAAATCTCGGCAATTTTACTCCATCGAAGTGTGGACGAGTTCTTAAATCTCAACAGAATTATCCTCCGTTGAAGTAACAGACAGTCCTAGATCTTGATGAAGATGTTTCCCTCAGTCGAAGACCTGACCGGTTCATAAATCTCAACTGAATTATTCTCGGTTGAATTACAGATAAGGTTCTAAATCTCGGAAATTTTTCTCTGTCGAAGTGTGGACGAGTTCTTAAATCTCAACAGAATTATCCTCCGTTGAAGTAACAGACAGTCCTAGATCTTGATGAATATGTTTCCCTTAGTCGAAGACCTGACCGGTTCTTAAATCTCAACTGAATTATTCTCGGTTGAATTACAGATAAGGTTCTAAATCTCGGCAATTTTCCTTCGTCGAAGTGTGGACGAGTTCTTAAATCTAAACAGAATTATCCTCCGTTGAAGTAACAGACAGTCCTAGATCTTGATGAAGATGTTTCCCTCAGTCGAAGACCTGACCGGTTCTTAAATCTCAACTGAATTATTCTCGGTTGAATTACAGATAAGGTTCTAAATCTCGGCAATTTTCCTCCGTCGAAGTGTGGACGAGTTCTTAAATCTCAACAGAATTATCCTCCGTTGGAGTAACAGACAGTCCTAGATCTTGATGAAGATGTTTCCCTAAGTCGAAGACCTGACCGGTTCTTAAATCTTAACTGAATTATTCTCGGTTGAATTACAGATAAGGTTCTAAATCTCGATAATTTTCCTCCGTCGAAGTGTGAACCAGTTCTTAAATATCAACAGAATTATCCTCGGTTGAATTACAGATAAGGTTTTAAATATCGACAAATTTCCCCCAGTTGAATTACAGATAAATTCTTAAAACTCGACAGAGATATTCTCTCAGCTAAGGTACAGGCAAGTTCCTAAATCTCAACAAAGATCAGACTTCCCCAGCGGAATCTTCCACAACAACAGGTATGCAAGTTCTCGCTAAGGAATCTCTTATGCGATCGACACTTCTTCAGATGGCATCTTTAAGCCCATCCTCCCATCAATAGTCTCCAAATGGCATCTGTAAGCCCATTCCCGACATCACAAGGCTGATACCACTTCATTCGAGTGCAAATTTCTGGGCACTCTAGTGTTCAATCATCTTCCACCTTCGGATCACGAAAGGCACGAAACCCAATCTACATCCTCAGGTTTAAGAAGATTGAACAGGGGCAGCTGTTGTACCCCAAAATTTTCCCTCTCATATTTCTCAAAACATTGCAAGAAAAATCTCCAAGTGGCTCAAGATTGCTTAAGAGTGGGTCAGACAAATCATCTCCTAAGGCAGTCAACCCCAAATTAGGGTTTTGTGTTGCATCAATATCCTTGAGTCCAAATGACTTCAAGTTATCCCTAATGTCCTAATATGCTCTCAATATCATCCATTTCAAATTTCAAGCCTTGCAGAGGAAGTTTGCTCAGTTAATTGCTTAAAAGGTCCAAAAATCGATTGTGCTAGGACAAAAGTCAACTGTGACCTACAAACAGTCAAACTTCAAGATTTTTTGCCAACATTCTCATTTTGAAGGATATTTTATCATTTGATCAAGGGTTGATCATGATTCATCAAGGATTGCTCAAAATTCATCAAGACTCAAAAGTTGCTAAATTAGGGTTTTGTAGGAAAAGTCAACTCAACTTTGACCAAGCATAACTTTCTCATACTTTATGAGAAATGACCCATCCAAAGCTCATATTGAAGAGGATGCAATTTCCTACAATCCATATTCATACCCCAAGATCAAAAAATGAACTCACAAGAAGTTATAAATTTGGACATTATAGGTCATTTTTGAAAGTCAACAAAAACACCTTTTTTTCTAAAGCTCATAAATGAAGCATGTAATATCAAAATGATATGCGATCAAAAGGGTTGGTTATAGGACATCTCAAGCTTTCTAAAAAGTCCAATAACACCTCCAAAAGTTCAAAATTGAAGAAGTTATGCATTGTTGAAGTTGGACATTTTTGAAAAATTGCCAAAAGTCAACTATCCCCAAAACGTCAAATTTTGTCAAACGGGCCCATTCTTTTCCACTTGATTTGAGCTTACATCATTTCACACGTGTCCTAGCTTCATCCATGAGCTCATATTTTATTTTTATTATTTTATTTGATTTTATATTGAATTTATTCGTTGTTAATCAAATAAAATCATATAAAATCCCAAACTTTGATTACATGAGATCTTTTGGATATTTCAGGATTGGATCATCATCATTAACATCATCAAATTCGTATCTCACCAATTCATGTGAAAAAGATTGAGGTTTGGGCAAATTTGGCAAGTTGTAAAGCGGAGAACAAATCAAATCCCAAGGCATTGATATGAGAATATTCAAGCCATAATTCTTATCCTAATACACTCTATAGTACATAAGCAAGCAAAACAAATCGAAATAAGGGTTGGAGGCTTCAAGAAGAGGCAGAACAAAGTTTGAAAAAATCACCAAAAATCTTGGAATCGAATTCATAGCTAGAGGCGTTTTCAGAAGCCAAGACTCATCTCAATCGTTTCTTGGGTGTTCATACAAGCGATTTGGATCAAAAGCAAGCTTGCTCACACGCCCAAACACATTGTAAGTCCCTCGTTACCTAGCTCTGTTCTTGGATTCGATTTGGCTCATTCTTGCATCATTTGAACAAACTAACTGTATATTTGTAATCTTCACAACATTTCAAAGCTTTTTGCATTATTTAATTTTGTTGATCTGACCTATACTGCAAAGTACCATAGCTAGGGTTTCGTCCTTGTTTTTGGGGCTTTTATTTTCAGGTACAATTGGCCATAATAATGGCTATAGTTGTGACTAGCTGGCCGAGACGAACTCAACCATGGGTTCAGAATGCATTTCCATGGCGCCTATAGGATTTTAGAGATGCCTGACTTATAGCTACGGACTTTTGTCCATTGGTATAGGTCGGATTTTTTTTAGCCACGGTTCAACAAAGAAGATGAAGACGTGTCACGCCATCGTTGGCCCATTCAAATCGCGCGCGCATATTTTTTTGTTCTGACCAATAATCATTGTTTTGTTTTATTATATTTTCTTTGTATTATATTAACAAACAAGGACAAGTGGCCCAGTGGTAAGCGTGCACGTCCAATATCCCTCAGGACCTGGGTTCGAATCTCAGGTCCTCCACTTTCTCAATATGTTTTTTCTTCAAGTATTCATATGCGCGTTTAGGCTTGCAGAACACCATGCACTCTCATTCATCCAGTTTCCAGGTGGCCAAAGGCCAAATCTGAGGGTTAAGGCTGAAGGACCACCAAAGACCAAGTCCAAGCTTGCATATTGGATCACCAAAAGTCAAATAAGGCCAGCGTATTTTGGGCCTTCAGATTGCTTCTCAAACTCCCATATTCAGGCCCATACCCCCTCTTCTCTTATTTTATTTATTTTGTTTTTAATTATTTTTTTTATTGTTTCTATTTAATTTCTAACCAATTAAAAATTTCTTTTCCTTATAAAATAAAAACCACAAAAATATTTTTGTTAATAAATACTAATTAAATTAATTTAGGTTTTAGTTAAAATAACTTTAACTTATTTTTGTAAATAATTAAAATTAAATTAGACTTAATTAGGTTTTTACTAACTCAATTAATTTTTATTTCTTTCTTAAAATAACAAAAAAACCAAAAATAATTTATTTTTATTAAGTAATTTATTTAATTCAATTTAGTAATTAATTTAGAATTTGTTTCTTTCTTAAAATAAAAAACAACAAAAAGATATTTCTCTTTAACCAAAAAGGGTCAAAACCCTAATCTCGCACTCGATTTAATTTCCCGCACGCGATTTATTTTCTTTTATCATACTAATGTACTTGCCTCCGATTTGTAATAGTCAATAGGACCTTTATTTATTTTTTATCGCTTTATTTATTCTTTAAGGGTTTGTCTTTGGCGATGTAAATACCCGACGCCTTGTAATTTAAATTCCACAATTTATTTTCCACAATTTATAACTGTTAGATGTTTGATAATAGGATGGCATGAAAAGACTGAATGTTTTAACCTAAAATCAACTTAGATCACCCTTAACATGTACAAAGACAAAAATAACTGAAAACGACACACTCGCACATGCGCACTCTTAGGGTACACCCCACTTGGTTGCCTTCGTACGCGGTAATTGAGTATAGGTAGCTTTAGAGGTCACCCTCTTGTCCAAAGATCATAGTCGCCTCGAAACGGTTGCCTCGGATATCATTGTCTCAAACAAAATGATCTAAGACATTAGGGTTACCGCTAAGGCGTCCTAACATTGCTTTAGTGACTGTACGTCCCTCATTTGAATTGACCCTCAAACTCCAACGACGGTGCTACCTACTCATTAATAGTGGGATAGCATTGTCTAAAGGAAATTAGCATAGAGTGATTCCTTTTTCGAGTAGGTAGATAGCTCTTAGATACTTGCTCTTTCAAAAAACAAAACTTTTCACACTTACACTCCTTTTCGAACAAGTTTTCAAAAAACACTTCATTACACTCTTGAGGACAGAAGCAAGAGTTAAATCGAAATTTTCAAACAAAAACTTTTTCAAACCCACAAAGCACAAAGAAAACAATTTTGAAAACAATTGAGCAAGTACCTAAGAGCCCGGGGATAACCATGGATAGAAAGGGTGCTAACACCTTCCCTTTCTATAATCTACCCCCCGTACTCAAAAATATCTCGAAAAAGGAATTTTTGTGCTTTTTTTCCTTTCCCTGTAGGATAAAATAAAAGTCGGTGGCGACTCTTGCTTACTGCGACATTTTGCAAAAACAAACGCAAAACGCAAACCAGCATTCCAAAAAACGGTCAGTTCTTCCCACCGTATCACACTAACCATCGTAGAAAAAGTGGTTCTTCTACTTCCGCTGGAGATGGTGCACCGAAGATGACTATGCTGGGGATTTGCCCCTTGTTTATGGATACTCTGTCAAGGAGAGACTCTGTATGAGAACAACTCTGCGGGGGAATAATTTTGTTGGATAGAGAAGCTTCCATAGCGGAAGGGATAAACTTTTTCGGGGATTGATCTTCTGTATTCAGAGAAATAAACTCTATTCAGGAGAAAACTTTATGACCCGCTTGTGATTATGAAATTCGGTCGAGGAATACAGATGTTGATTCTCTGAAGGAACTTTGCTGGGGAATGTAGCTCCTGTTTGGGGAAGCTGATGTCAAAGCTTTAGTTGCCTCTACTCTGTGGGGAGTGTAGATGTCACAGGGTCGTATGCTGAGGATACGATAATGACTTCGCATCAGGACTTTTCTGCCCCTGTACCTGCTGGGGAAAGTACCCACGGAGGATTTGTGTATGATGATCAGGATGATAAGTCTTCTATTGATAAACAAATGATAAGATGACAGGACATAGTCGTACGCTTCAAATCCCTAACTTTTCCCTGGACCGCCCTTTCGGGTTTTCAGTCCACCGGGATACCCTTTTTTGCTCAAGCCGCCTTTTCAAGGTTTCGACTTGCCGAGTGTACATATTTTTTTTGTTTTTATCCCTAATTTTTTCCCGAACCCTTTTGGTTCGCCGGGATGCCCTTATTTTTTCCTAGGCCAGTCAACCTAGCGGGTCTTTGTTCATGCATAGTATTTTCCGACTATGTCCATGTTCACCGGGCACAGAGAATTGTCATTGTCCATAGTAGTAAGTGTTGCCACACTATCATAAGATGTTTGTCTGATCGTACATGATTCTTTGCTGGAATTCATGCCCAATGCCCCAAGTGATTCAGATGGAGATCTGCCCCTGGCTATTTGGCATCTTTGAGAAATTCCTTGAATCTTGACTTGACTGCCCCAGATGATGGACAATGATCATTCCGTTCCCCCTTGGTTGGAAGTGTTTTTCCACTTGAGGTGATCCTTTTTATTGAGAAGGTTTTTGTTCACTAGATATTTGTCATACGAATTTCTCTGTTGTTGAACCAATAGTCATATGCAAACAATGTTATTTTAAGAATGCAAAGCTCATGTCTGTCTTGAGGTTTTGAAAATGCAGTTTGTTTTTAGTAAAATAGAATTTGGCAAAGATGTGATATCAACTCAGGATTTGTAACGGACCTTCAGGAGTCAGGACACCTTTTGTAACAATATGCTTTCGAACTAACCCATGCTTCAGCTAGGACTTTTAAGGGTTATAATGTGGCCTGGTTCACGGTTCAAGAAACAAAGGATAAAGGCTCAAAATTTATTTGTACCCACCCGCTCTTAATGATGTTCTTCAGTCCTATGCTCAGTTAATTGTGCATTTAGATCCCGTTTGAGTCTTTGCTCTGATATTCCAGTGATGGTTCGGATATTGGCAGTTTATTTTGAATAGGAAATCATTTTTTTTATTGAGGGTTTGTAGTACCTCTTTCTTTTTCATTTTACTATCCCTGTCTTTTGCTTGAACTGTTTATTTTTGTAATTACAGTCAGCGGGATGCCCCCGTTTTTTTTCTTAAGTCTCCTCCATAGGTTTTGACTTAACGGGCTTTTCTTTTGAACAATAATGACTGCTTGTCTTGACGACTATAGGGAACCATCACAGTCTTTTGTTTTGGAAGGACGTCTTCAATGCCATTCATTGTGCACCTGGATTAACTGTGAAAACTACCCTGCCCCAGGTTGTGATTAAGGGTTTTAATTTATGTGAAAGAAAAACTCCTACTTCTTTGGCACAAAGGGGTTGACTAGGGATTATGTTCCTTATAACTCCACTGTTTGGGATTTGAAACAACGCATGTACATCGTCAGCAGGGTCCATTCAAAAGCATACTGTACAGATTGTGGTATCGGTTTCGTCATCCTCCCTCTAAAGGCTTAGAGTTTTTAATCGAGAATTGAATATCACGAAAAGGAAGTATAAAGCAGTTTAAGCATAATGAATACAAATTAATTCAAGACAGACATGTGTAATGCATTAATGAAATAATAAAGTTTGACATGACAATAACTGTTCGAATAAGCAAAGAAAATACAACTTCAGATTTCAAATGATCAAAAATGCTTTCAATCCTAGCCATGTTTTGGCAAGGGAGCAGTGATCACGTTGGGAGTCTCAGGAGGGTCGAATTCAATCTCTTTTGCGTCAATCATATTCTAAATCTTGTATTTCAGCGCCCAACAATCGTTAGTATCGTGCCCCGGGCTATTAGAATGATAAGCACACCTTGCCTCCGGGTTATAGTTAGGAGAAGAAGTCTTAGGGTTTGGATGAGGGTTTATCACCGTAATCAGATTCATCTTTAACATGTGTTGCAATGCTTGTGACCATGGCATGTTGATTTGGGTGAACTGCCTTTGAGGTCTTTCCACCCTTGGCTGATTGTTTCGTTGTTGTGGTCGTTGTGTGCCTTCCAAATTAGACATCAACACTGCCCCCACATATTGGTGGTAGTCTGCCTTGCTACGCCCCTTCTGGCCGTGCACAACATTGGCTTCCCTCTTGCCACCAAATGACTTCTTCTCTATACTCGAAGAGGTATTTTCTGGATCTTACCACTCCGGATCCCAGCTTCTACTCTTTCTCCGGTCATAATCAACTCGGTGAAACCCGCTGACGAGCTACTGATCAAATGATTAAAGAATGGACCAAATAGCGTACCCAGAAACATATCAACCAACTCCCTATTAGACAACGAGGGTTGGACTCTTCCAGCCAAGTCTCTCCACTTCTGAGCATAGTCTTTAAAGCCTTCACTTACCCCCATGGACATACTCTGGATTTGAGTACGAGTAGCAACAAGGTCGGCGTTGTATTGATACTGCTTATAGAAAGCAGCAGCCAAATCTTCCCAATTTCGGACATTGGCTCTCTCTAGTTGATAGAACCATTCAAGCTGAGTCCCTAACAGACTTTCTTGAAAGAAATGAAACCACAAATTTCTATCAGTGGTGTGGGGATGGATCTTTCTGACATAAGAGGGGAGATGGAGTTTTAGGCAGGACACCCCATCATACTTTGCAAAAATTGGAGCTTTGAACTTTTGCGGGATGACTACTCCCGACACCAATCCCAATTCTTCGAAATCCAGTCCAGGTATCCTCTGGACCTCCATAGCATTCAAGCTATCTTCCAACTGCTTGTATCTATCCTCAGTGGGAGGATACTTCTCATCATTATAGTCGGTATCATTTTCAGAAACTTCAGGACTGAGATCTTTCTCCCTTGTCTCTTCTTCTTGATTCTCCCCTTCCTTAGATGAAGAGGTCAGATTGACTTGTTGCTTCAACGGCCCTCTAAACCTTCTGCCTATATTCAGAATACCGGTAGCCTTCTTCTTTTTCTTTTTCTTTTTCTCTTTCATCATGAGGGTTTTCAGATCCTCCTGCCTTTTTGCCAGATTTATGAACATTTATTGGAACTGGGCGTTTTGTGCCTGAAGGTCCTTGATGCTTTGTTTGGAAGACATTTTTGGCTGAAATAAACATCGAAGAAGATGAGAAACATGTAATGGTACCTGTAATGATATGTATGATATGCATGCAATGTTTTCAAGGATCTCGCGGGGTAAACAAGAAACTGTTAGAATTTGATTGCAGCTTGATTGAAGAAACTTCGTGTCGTTGAGAGTCCTTCTTCAAGAGTCAAGATTACCATATCGAGTGGGTCATACTGACTCAAGATCCTTTTACAACATTGGCTAGAGTAAAATAAATCCCATTTCCCCTTTCTAGACATCTGGTTCGCCATGACCTACATCACAGACCCTTGAGATCCTTGAAATGGTTAGTATGATATGCCATGTTTATGATGTCATGATGTCATGATTATGTTGAGAAATCACAGGTATAACAAGCACAAACAAATCACACCAAGTCCTTAGGTTTAAGGCTTGCATGAGGTTAAAGGTCATACCCTCTTGAAGTTTAGTTAGTTTCAAAATTGTCTTAAAAAGTAATCGGGTTCTAGAGGATCTCAATATCACTGACCATCCTTTATCGGGCATTGTCTCAGCTCAAGCAATCTTTTATTCCAGCCTAAATATCCCGAAAGTCTGATCTCAATGAGTGTAGCATCGAGTATCAACCAATCCTCAACTCTATACCAAGGTCGGCTATCTCACTACTTTCTAATGGCCAATTTTGTTCAACAAAGGTTCTAAGGTCTATTAGTGCTTCACGACACCACGCGACGACCCAGTATTCTCCTCGTTTCCCCATGAAGGGTACTGGTACCAACAAAAGTGCAACACCAACATATCCATCGCTTAAACCATATCGGTCTATGCCGTACAATCTCCATGATCTATTGTTGTTTACCTAATAAGTGCCCCCAGTTCCGGGTGTAAGATCTATAGTAACCCAAAAAAACCCTTTAAGAATAAAGCAAGCAAGCAAGAAAGCAATTTTTAACATGATCTAGATCCTAAGGTATACCCCACTTATTTAGTCCCCAGCAGAGTCGCCAGTTCTGTGATACGGTGGAAGAACGGGTTGTTTTTACTGGTTTGCGTTTCGTGCTTTTTGTTTGCAAAATGTTGCGGTAAGCAAGAGTCGCCACCGACTTTTATTTCATCCAATCATGGAAAAGGAAAAAGAACAGAAAAAATCTTTTTTCGAGATTTCTGAATACGGGGGGTAGATTATGGAAAGGGAAGGTATTAGCACCTTTTCTATCCATGGTTTTCCATGGGCTCTTAGGTACTTGCTCATCTTTTTAAAATTGCTTGTGTGTGTGCTTGTTTTGAAAAGTTTTACTTCGTGATAACCCTTGTATCAGTCCTCAAGGATGTGACGAAGTTGTTTTTGAAAACTGTTTTGAAAGGTGTTGGTGTAAAAAGTTTTGTTAAGCAAGTACTTAAGATTCTACCTACTCGAAAAAAGATTGTTCGTTCTCGTTTCCTTTAGACAGCGCTATCCTACTATTAAGGAGTAGGTAGCCCTGTCGTTGGATTTTAAGGGACATTCGAAAGAGACAAGTACAGTCACCAAAGCAACAGTTAGGAAGCCTTAGTAGTAACCCTAAAGTCTTAAGATCTTTCCGAGGCAACATTTCCGAGGCAACATTTTCGAGGCAACGTTCGAATGGTTCATTTTGATCTTTTAGACTGGAGGGCAACCATTAAAATCTGATATGCTTAATGACTGTTTACCAAAGGCAACCGAAGTGAGGCAAACCCTAGGAGTGAATATGTGCATGTTAATTTTTCAGTTATTTAGTCTTTGCATATTTAGGTGATCTACCATTTTAATTTCAATTAATCTTCTTGCCATATAATCCTATTAACCATGCATCTAACAATTAAAGATTGAGGAAATTAAAAGTGCGAGAAAATAAACCTAGCTATTACATGGCTTCAGGGAGGGAGATTAATTACATAACCAAAAACCGGGGAAAAACGATAAGTAAAAACCCTAATTTAAAGTTATTACAAACCATTGGCAGTTACAAAAATAATGAAAAATAATTAACATGCGCGCAGCGAATTAAATGCGAGGACGATTGAAAATAACCTAAAACCCTAATTGAGGAAAAAAAGTATTTTTTTTGTGCATTTTTATTTAAGAACACAATTAAATTGAAAATTAATTAAACCCTAATTTCTAATTAGTTTTATTTACAAAAAGAATTAAATGAACCTAGTTTCTAATTATTTTTAATTATGAAAAAAAAAGTAATTAAATTAACCTAATTTACTAATTAAATTAAAATAAATATTTTATATAAAAAAATGATCTTTTTGTGATTTTTGTGATTTTTTGATTTTATGATAAATTAAAAAAAAAGTAATTAATTTTTGGTGAAAAATAATTAAACAAATTAATTAAAATAAAAGAAATAAAAATGAGTTAAAAATGGGCCTGTTTGCATTGCTGAAGAAGGGGTATGAATTTGAAATTCCCAGGCCCATTAGCCATCCAAGCCCAGTCAGCGTTTGGTTTCATGTGGCATTAATCTGAGGGTGTACCGTTGGTCCTTCATTGCTATGCGTTGGATCTAGATGACTATGCATCTGCTGGCTAGATATTGGGGCGCATGGTAGTCATCAGGGCAGGTGACGTATATGATCTGTAAATGGAAAATAAGAAAATAAGGTTTTGCTGGGACCTGGGATCGAACCCAGGTCCTCACACTTACCACCACTGATGCGTTGCCAGCTGCGCTATTGTTGTTATTTGTTAACATAATAAAGCCAGAATTTAATATATGAAAACAAGGTAAATTAAATCCAAAGCGCGCGAAGTTTGAATGGTCCAATGGTTGTTGAACACCTCATCACCTTCTTCATTTTCTGTCGTGTTAGGTAAAGACCTTTTACCTACAGTCATATGTTCATAGCTATAGCCCCTGCAAATTTCCAAAATGTACAAGACACATGATAAATTACTTCCAACTACATGGATCAATTTGTCTTGATCTCGTGAACATCATGGTGTTCCTCCCTTGGCCCAATTTAACCTGTAGAACATACCCCTAAAATGCACACGAAAACCCTAGCAATGGAAAACACCCATATATACGTCAAAACTTTAATTAAACTATTCAGTCAGCTTGAAAACATGTCAAAGATCACAAATATGTCAATCAAATGTGCTAATAATGCAGAAATTATAGTAATCGATTTTGGAAAAAATTGCAAACCGTGTGAGTTACAGCTTGCTTTTCTTGATGCTTCAGACCTTGCAAACGATTGGGATGGCTTCTTGAGACGTCCATCAATAGATTGGAAATGCTAGGATGGCTTGAGATGGCCTGTGGAGTGAAAACCGATTCACACTTTTCTTTGAATTTTTTGAATTTGCTCTTCCTCTTTCACGACTGCTAACCCTTGTCTTATGCCTTGTACATGTCCATTATATATCCTAGAATGAATTAGGGTTATAAAATTGGCTTGTATCTTTTCAATTATGGAAGATTTGATTTGATTTCCATGCCATTGAAAACTTGCTATTTTGAGTCAAATTATCCATTTCTTATACCAATCATGCTTGATTCGATTTGGCCTTGATATTTTAGCATATTTTGATTGCAAACCTGTCAAAAAATCATATCAAAACAGATCTTTGATATTATTTACCAATTATTTGATTTTTAATTCAATTTTTAATTAATAAAAAATCACAATAAAATGGAAAATGAAGCCAATAACATCTGGATGGATATTTGGGTCGTGGATCATGCTATAAGTTAGGTGCAATCATGAAATGCTAGGCCCATTTAGTAAAAAATGCACTTTTGAGCATATTTGACTTTTGGCAATTTTGCAAAAAAGGTCAATTTTTGACAAGGCATATCTCTTCCAATTTTAATCCTAGAGAGGTGTTCCTGGACTTTTTAGAAAGCTTACGATGTCCCCTAAGCAACCCTTTTAGTCTCATCTAAATTGAGTCTTCCATGTTCATGTAAGAATCTTTGACCCAAAAGGTGTTTTTGTTGACTTCTCAAAAGGACCCATAATGTATAAATTCATATCTTTTTATGAGTGCATATTTTGAACTTGTGGGCTGAAGATGAGTTGTAGGGAATTGCATCCTCTTCAAAATGAGACTTGGATGGAAAAAATTTGATAAAGCATGTGGAAGTTATGCTTGGTCAAAGTTTGGTTGACTTTTCTTGAGAAACCCTAATTTAGCAACTTTTGGGTTTTGATGAATTTGGAGCATTTCTTGAAGAATCATGATCAACCCTTGATAAAATTATAGATATCACTTCAAAATTTTGATGTTGACCAAAAATATTGAAGTTTAACTGTATGTGGGCCACAATTGACTTTTGACCTAATACAGTCGATTCTCAAGCATCTGAGCAGTTGACTGAGCAAACTTCTTGTGCAGTGCTTGAAAATTGACATGGAGGGTCTTGAGAACATATTAGGACCATGGAGACCATATGAGGTCTTTGGAGTCCACCTATCTTGATGAAAATGGAAACCCTAATTTGAGACATACTGCCTTAGGAGGGAGTTTGTCTGGTCAACTCTTGGGCAAACTTGAGCAAATTGAGGATCTCTAGGAGTATGTATTGAGTAAAATGAGAGGGAAATTTTGGGGTACAACAGTATCCAACCCAGTCATATCTTCATAAGACCAAGCAAATACTTCCATATAATCATGCAACATATGAACCAACCTGCTCTTGACACTGCTTTCCAAATTGACACCGATCCTGATTTCCTTCTTATCTGACTCAGTACCCAAGTTGATAACTTCAACTGACTCTTCATGCGGTTGAATAAATTTTCCCTCTTGTAATAGAAGTCTGGCTAGTTCTCCTGGTATGTCACAATCTTCCTCTTCTTCATCTTTGGCTTGGTTGATAGGACATTCAAAGTCATAGTCGGCAATAGTATAGTTATTGGCAATATGATCCATAGTGGATATGGACCTGCAAGAGTGTGTGTGTGTGTGTGTGTGTGTGTGTGTGTGTGTGTGTGTGTGTGTGTGTGTGTGTGTGTTTGTGCATGTAAGATACATGGTTTTTTTTTTGAAAAATGTATTTTAAGGGAAGGAAAGACAATGAACACAAATATTTGAATGCAAAAGAGTCCAATGTACTGAATGATCATATGATTGGATGAACATAAATAAAACCCTTGACAAATGGACCAAAGTGCCCCGGGCCAAGCACATGGCTGAAAAGTCATTATTAAAATATTACAGACAACATGTTCTTGAATTAAAAGGAAAGCAATAACAAGTATATTACTCCTCAATGAAGGATATGGGCACAAAGTCCTTTGTATACCAATTCTTCAGCTCCGTTGTAGTTGGATACACCCAATCTTCAAATGCAGATTCTTCATCAAAAACACCCATGGTGTTGACTTCATGGCTTCCAATGCGGAGAGGTGGCTTTCCAGCATGAGCATGCCTCACATCCTTCTGATCTTTGATGGTGAAGCCTAAACAAAACTTGTATGCTTTAAATGGGATATCAAGATGTTGCCCCCAAGTATCGCAATTTCCTTCTTCAATTGCCGCACGGGCGTCCTTGACTGAAACCATCTTTGGCGTGGCCTTAACAACTTTAGACTCATCAGAAGAACATTTGGTAGAAGCAATCATCGGTGGTATAACCTCAAAGGCTTGACACAGAGTATCAATGAATTATCCATACATCTCTACATATTTGAACGAGTTAAGGTGGCTTACCATAAACTCTTCTTCTCCACAGACGGTGACTATTCTTCCCTTGACTGGATATTTGAGTTTCTGATGGAGAGTTGAGGTTACTGCCCCAGCTTTATAGATCCACGGGCGACCTAACAAACAAGAATAGGCAGGACGAATAT